>JACEFO010002177.1:1310605-2621211 GCA_015342445.1 Digitaria exilis
AAAAAAAAAAGCATTAGCAACTGCTTAAGTCTACAATATCCAAGAAAACAATTCAAGCCCACCTCCATGCGTCTTCCACTTTCATCCTTGCCCACGAATTGAAGCCCAGCCCGCTCAAAGTCTGGGACCATGTCAGGGTTCACCTGAAAAAAATACGTTTCATAGTTAACACAAAGGAGCAGTGCCATACATGATTCAATGTGGCTATAAGACAATTCAATAAGGCACCTCGTATCTGTGGCGATGCCTTTCTTCTACAGAGGTGGCATTGCCATACCTAAGATACATTTACAACGTTATATTTCGCTTCATCAAGTACACAATTATACGTGAGACTGAAGTATATGTGGGCTTGTGTTTTCTTACAGCTTTGCAGATTTGCAGCCAATGACTTGAAAATATGTTCTCCTCGATCCAAGTCTCATTGTTGCTCCCATATGGGTCTTTGAGCCCTGTGGAAGTGTTGTCTAAGTGTTCAGATCAAAATGAATAATAATGGATATAGTTATCAAGTATGGTAAGTTAGCATAACCTACCTCCGGCATGAATAGGACGCAGGGCGATGTTGCAGCTGGGTCGAATTCGGTGCTATTTGCACCACGTAATTTCATGACCGAACGGGCAAACTCAATCACTGCAATTTGCATTCCCAAGCAAATGCCGAGATAAGGAACATTATTTTCACGTGCATATTTTGCAGCAAGAATTTTTCCCTGAACTCCTCTATCTCCAAAGCCTCCAGGAACGAGTATACCATCTGCACCCTGTGGTTTAAATTTTGTCAAATGACTATGCAGGGCAGGACTACAGAAGTACTCAAGAAATGCATCATGCCACCATTTGATGTAAATTGTGGTTACCTTCAGCAGCTTCCATGCTTTTTTGTGGGCTTCAGGGGTCTACATCAAACAAGCATCTCAAAAGCATCAGCAAAAGCACCAATGAGAATGAAACTGTCTTGGTTCCCATAATAAACTAACCTCTTTAGCTGAAGAATCTTCCAGATCACATGAAGGAACCCAATCGACTACAAGCTTTCTTTCCATAGCAACTGATGCATGCAAAAGAGCCTGAAATAAGATCAGGTTTGGTAAGTTAGTTAAGAGAAAGTGTAATATTGTCAGGACTGAAGCTTTGCTTTGCCAGCAAAGGAAGAATTTTGACTGGCACAAATCCATCGAACTATGAAGCAGAGCTAAAGGTTGAGCAAAGTTCAAAAAACTGTATCATGTAACAAAATTGAAACTCTTAAATCAGATCAGATCCCCTGGGTCTGCTCATTCAAGTGATACTAATATACGCTGTATACTGGGACACTAATCTAGAATGTAGTTGTAAGGAGGGACACTGTCTTTATTCTCACAAAGATAAAGTAGTATTTTAAAAAAACTAACTTGTGAGTCATTTGGTATAGTATTTTTTCCATTGATTCGTAATGAACATGTACTTATACCAAACAAGTGATCAACTGCGAATCATGTGTGAGAATACTAGTGTTGTCATTGCAAATACAACTGTACATCTGAACTTAGTAAAAACGTTACCTTTAGAACAGACAGGTAGGAATCTGATAGGCCAGTATATTTTCCAACCATGGCAATATTGACCTGAAAATTTAATTGTGCAACAGTGATCACTTTAAAAAGGCCATTCGCTAAAAAACATAAGGTGTAATCCCACCCCTGGGAACAATAGGAAGAACAATGAGTAATGAATCCTACCGGAGTCTTCAATTTGTCAAATTTGGTGGCCCGTTCGGTCCACTCTGCCAACTTAGGTTCCCTAGGTACCTTTCCAACACTGCATATACTGACCGGTATAAAAAGTAGTGAACGCATTAGCATTGCTCCTTCAAACTGTGCAATAAAAAATGTAGTGATCATGCAAAAAAAAAAAAACATACTGCTGAAGTTCTAAAACTTTTAGAATAGCTTCATGGGCCTTCTGGTCCTACAAAAGAAGTCCATTACAGATGGTTAATTAAGATGTGGATTCCAAGTTTATTGTATGTATTATGTTAAAAAAAAAAAGTGTCCTACCCTTAGCAACAAAGGGATGTGCCAAATGTTTGTCACGTCATGGAGATTCACAATATTTGAGATCTGCAACATAAGTTGCATTGTCAGGACAAGACTCAAGAGAAAGGGTAAAACTCAAAAGAAGACTTGAAATGCCAAGTATTATGATTACCGGGACATGACAAAACTGTGAGAGCTTGACTTTCACATGCTCTTCCAATGGCTGTCAAAAATACAGAAATTAATATCGCTGGTGCAGTGTTCACTGTTCAGTATCAAACTGAAATGAACAACAGACAGCTTTGAAGTACTGAAATGAGAAGAAGCTGACTACCTCAGTACTGCGACACGCTAAAACATCCGGTGCCAACCCAAGTCCTCTAAGCCCTCGAACACTATGTTGTGTAGGCTTAGTTTTCTACACGAATTAGGAAAAGAAAGATCATTTGCAAGAAAGCAGCTAAAAGAATACCATAACTTAAAATAATAAAAGAGAATAGTTTTAGGTTCTAATTATGTTAGTACTATTCATTGTTTACCACAGTAACAGAGTTTCAGATTTATCAAATATAAGTCATAGTAAAATAAATTTCATGTTTTGGAACATAATTGTTTTGCTATGTAGACTTCCATGTTAGTAACACTTACCTGTTCACCAACTACATTTAGAACAGGAACAAGACTGACATGAACCAAACAGAAGTTTCCATGTCCTACAGTAGAGAACAGGGACAATCATATCAACAGAGGCCAAACGGAAACTGTACAAAGGACCACGCCAAAAGGAAAATTGTCATGCTCAGGCAAAAATTGCTGTTTTCTTACCAACACGATATGAAAATTGACCTAATGCTTCAATAAAAGGCATTGACTCAATATCCCCTGCATCAAGAATGCCACTGTCGTTATGCGGCGAAAAGATTTTGTCCCCTGCACCGGCATACTTACACAGCTATGGGAACAATTAAGAAAGACAAACTACTCTAGGTGTTTGAACTATGTGAGGCTGCTATTTCTGCAGTCATAAATCATATGTTCACCTATTGTACCGCCAAGTTCAATGACACAAACATCAGGAGGTCCTTCTTTGCCGTCAACTGGATTCATTGCAACGCGTTCAATCCAATCTTGTATTTCATCTGTAATATGTGGCACAACCTGATAATGAAAATGAATATAGGTTTAGTAACCTCTATCAAAATGATATTTTTCTCACATGAAAACAACACCACATACTGATCACACACCTGGACGGTTTTTCCGAGGTAGTCACCTCTTCTTTCTTTGTTAATGACAGCCTGATTCAAGCATTTTACAAAGAAAACAGATGTTACGTTACAGATGATGAAACTAGCGGTACACTTGGTGTGTAGTCCAAGAAGAGTAGGACTGTGCTGTCTGTGCACAATCGACAGAACACATGATATAATGTAGTAAAAAGGCATCACGTTTTTGGTCTAACTAACTTGCAACGGCAACAGGACAGTTAACTGCTAGTGGTGTTTGTTTCAACTGTAGTTTCAGACCTAGTAACCTAGCTTACTTTTGCATCCTACTATAAAATTCAAGTGGTCAATAGAAGAAAGATTCTTTATCAACCAGTTGACAGAAACAGACACCAGGGAATCAACTCTACAATTAATCCACCATGTGGCAGGCTGAATCTTATTCAGCTGCTTCCGACAACTGTGGCAGGCTAGAGGCCTGGATGATTCTGCACATGCATAATTGTACTGCAGTGGATCTTACGATGAAACGTAAAGTGACTGAATAAAGATTTGTGGGTTCCATGTGCATTCAGAATCAAATGCTCAATGACTTGCAGATATCCATTGAATGCTGCGCGTTTATTAATGTCAAAGTTAAAAAGGATAAAACAACTTTCCCCCTTTCATTAAAAAAATGGGGAAGTATAAAGGCAAACTTTTGACTTGATGGTGCAATCTTCTACTCGCACATGGATTAGGGCTTATCTGTCCAATTACCTGATAGATTTTTCCTGTGGTTATATTGTTGTCACGGGTCAATTTGATATCCAGAAAACGTTCATAATTTCCAAGGTCCAGGTCCACCTTCAAGAAAATTAGAAGGAAGGAAGAAAGACCGGTCAGCTGAAAAGATTATATCCACATAACTCTTATTTTTTAGAAATTCTTAACCATGAGACAAGATAATCCATGAAAACAATTTTCCATTACTGGAAAGCTACTGGAAACGATTAATGGTCGCCCATAATGTCACCAGCAGTATTTTTTCTGTTAAGAAATCACAGAAAAGGATATGCTGGAGCATCTAGTTACCTCACCACCATCATCCAGAACAAAGACCTCGCCATGCTCGAAAGGAGACATGGTTCCAGCGTCAGTGTTGAGGTAGGGATCTGCAGATGAGTGATCACAAATGAAAAGCCATAAGAAATTGCGAGCAGAGATAATGTTCACCTAACAAAACTAAATGATTTCTTTAAACTCGTCCAGTATGGACGGAAACGCTGCAAGTCAATTCTTGATCAGAAGAGAACTAAGGACTGCACTAACAGATAAACTAGAATGAGTCGTTATGTGCATCAACTTAAACCCAACAAAGGTACACAGCATCTCGCTGGAACTGTTCTCAATCATTTGTAAAATCTGTACATGCAAGCCCATCAATGGAGCAAAGTGAATACCTACCTTGAGGAAATGGTATGAAAATTTTCGTCAAAAGAATTTTAATGCATGAGGTGACAAAATTGGCCTAAACTACCGAGGATTCCGTCTCTTTGAAGGAACTAAGATTGCGACATAAGTTCAGATATCCGCTTCTTCGAGGAAAAAAACAGAGTAACCAACAACCGAAAACAAAGAATAAAATGGCTAATTACCAAAAGAAAATATAAAAGCACCCCAATAGTTCTTCTGCCAACATGCAGTTATTCTGCATGTTCGAGAGAGAAGTTTTGTAAACAATCACCAAACATCAATGAGCCAGAGCTTCCAACTAACTTGCTTCAAAGAAATGGAGTAAAGAAAAATACTAGCAGAGAAAACTGCAAGAATTGGAAAACGCATAGCAGGTTTTTGCGTAAAAATGCGTTCGTTTGAGGCCGTTATGTTTGATAGTTCAACTTCAACATGATTTGAGAGTCCATTGGATTTCTTAGAGCAAAAGAGCCCATTCCATTTCAGCTTAATTAAGACGGCCACGAATTAGCCACCAAGCGCATTCACACGAGAGGCTGCCACGCGGCCATCGCCGCCCCAGACAGCTTCCCGGTGTCCGGAAATGCTGCTTGCCCCAAACAGCACTTGTTTCCACAGCCGAAACGACAAAAAGGGAGGCGTTCGGGCCTGGGCTCTGGGCTCAGACTTGAGGCCTAAACCCAGCAGCACAGAGATCACGCAGACCCGGTTTACAATCCAGCCTTTCCACCGAAAAATCCGCCCTTTTTTTCGGATTCTCCGCTGTAAGGGGTTATTTCGCCGCGGAAACGCCAAAGCCGGAGAGACCCCCCAAAAAAAAAAGAAATGAATCGTCAGGAAGCGAGCGGCCGGGCGAGGGGGAAGGAATGGCTACCGATCTTGATGGTGGTGACGCGGAGGCCGCAGGCTTTGAGCACGACGCCGATGCTGCTGGCCGTCACGCCCTTGCCGAGGCCGCTCACCACCCCTCCGGTCACCAGCACGTACTTCATGGTCGTTCTTGCCGCCTCGAGCTGTCGGTTTTTGGCTCTGCTCTCGACTGCTCCTGCTCACAACAGGGAGGAAGCAAGCGAGCTAGGCACTAGGGGCACTTGGCAAGTGTGGTGCCAAGGGGCTGGCAAGGTGAGCTCAGGCGCTCGGGAGAGGGAGTTGGAAGTTTTTAGGCTGGAGTGGGGGGAGGCGAGGAGGTTATAAATAGCCCCGGTGCCCGGAGGAAGCAGAGAGCTCAACCGAAAACTCCCAGCAAAACCTCCAGGCTGAGGCTCGCATACTCGCATATGTAATAAACAAGGAAATAATTTTGGTGGAGCATTTGGTTGCCCTAGAGGTATTGGTTAAGCCCAGGTGGCCGGTGGAGGGTGTCACCGTGTCTGAGTGTGGCCTGCTACACATCGGATTTCTGTTGCAAGATCCAACAGCCAAGAAGACGCCGAGAAAGTGACGGCTCAGGGTGGATTATGTAACTGGAAGGGTCCAAGCAAGAGCCTTCAAGGTTCCTGTTGGATGTAAATCTTCCATGAGCCAATAGAACTCTCGTAAAATTTTGTTGTATTCTTTTTATGAGACAGAAGAAGCCCCTATTTGTTATATAATAATAAAGCCTCCAGTAAGTGATTGTCCGCCAAGGTTCAACACGATTCAAGCCACAACCATTTACCATAAGGGTTTGGTACCGCCCTTCTTTAGAAGAAAGTCATGCTTGTGTATCTATATATATTCAATCTTGTAGTTACATTTCTGCATATTTTTTGTGAAATATATTAAAAAGCTATAGCAACAATTGGAAGTGATTTTAATGTTCGTCACATGTGTGCTAACAATATTCTTTCGTTAACGCGTGTAGATTTATAAGCATTTTGGATAGTTCCTTTAATTTTGCGATAATGGAAGCACTTCAGCCGTGGCATTGTGTTTGGCCATCGTGAGGTAGTTTGGATGTGTGGATGAAGGGAAGAGACGGTTGAGTGAGACAAAAGGCAGGTCTGTTGGGTTGGTTGAGAGCTGCAGAATGGCAAGACATACACCAGCTGATGTCCAAAGTAAAAGACAAATATGCATTTCGTTGCTAGCTATGTGTTGCAAGATTATTTATATTATCATGGTGATTTATAGTGCTTGGACTCCGGTCGCGAGTTTCTCACCATAAAACGGATATGGTCAAAATTATGATCTTTGACAAAATTTTTATGATAAGCACAATACTAATTTTTTTCTTTTTAGTGGGTGTTATAATACTCCTGTCCCGTAAAAATTTAATTCTAAAATTCAAAATGTCCCGCAAAAAAATAGTCAGCCTATGGTCAAGTATAATTATAGCTTTTGGATAAACTTGTGGGACCATGTCATTAAACTCAGGCCTACATGTACAGCGCCCGGTAGCCCTTCTCCATGCATGATTAATTGTAGCTGATTACTGCATGCACTTCAGGAATAGAATCTTCCCTAATAATAAGGGATATTTAAGCAATTTTCTTAACCATTAGTGTATTTAATAATTTGATTCCATTCGTTATGCTATACAATAATCTATTTTTCATAGAGAAATTGTGTCCTGAAGACCTACTAGTAAAAATACCAACGGTGTTAAAGTTGTTATTTGTTTGCATGGATAACGTAGTTTTGGGGTATCTCAATTGTCAGGTAGAGCAATCTCACAAAATATTTAACTATATAATACTACTCTCGATTGTTGGGACCTGCACGAGCCTTCTATACTCTATAGCCAACTTTATTAATATTTCTGAAACACGCATAGATTGTGCATATCATCAAAGTGGTATGCTTCTTTTTAAACGAAATCAAAGTGGAATGCTAGAATATATTTTATTTATCTAATTTGACCATATTTGATTAGCTGATCTAATAATGTGAATCACAATTTGGTTGAATCTAGCATCCATTGTATTTGTTTGCCCATAAAAAAAATTGATCCAGACGCTAGGGAATCATATTCTCATACGGTAAAGAAATCACATGTAAACACACAAAGTGGTATTTTGTTGCTGGGCTAATTTTCACCACTATTCTACTTGTCGTATCTTTTCTAAGCCCTAACTACGTATATACAGCTTTTTCCCTAAGAGAACCTGCTGCTAGTGGGAAAAAAAAAAGGAGATCGTTTCAAGCCTCGTCAGTCATTAACCGTTATTTTCAGATCCACTGCTGCTTAACCCCGAAACATGCCGACTAAAGTCGTGGTCATTGTTGTCAAAACGACTCCCAGCCTGTGGGCCGGGGTCTCACTTGATGACCTTTTCTCTTCTGATTCGATGCTAAAATATTTTCCACTTCTATCCCTTTCTGCCAGCTCTTTTACAGCTCCAGATTTTGCTTGAGCGTTACTTTTGCTGTGCTCCGCACATCTTTTCCGGCTTCACATTATGGAGCCATCAGAAAAGGACGTTAACAATGAAGCCCCGTCATTCAAAATAACAAATCAGAGTAAGGCCTGAGCCTGACAAGCCAGTAGTACAAACCAACGTGTAATTAACCTAGCAGTGAAATGACAAGTTACAGTTGGTTACATAAAGATAATCCGCCGTTATGTTTGGCTAAGAATGCACAAGTAATCTAATTCATTGCAAATTCTTATTCGATTATTGCGCTGCGAAAAAAACAATATTGAAAGAATTGGGACCCCAAGTGTAAGCAATACGAAGATGGATAAAATGAAGTAGCAATCGTGTCAAATTCCGGAACAAAAGCATACAAATAGCCGTGAGATTAGTTTACTATTAATATTTTAGGTCGAAGATTAGGGTAAAAGCACCAATGATTGCTAGCTAGCATTGTGCCTTTTGATACTGTTATAGGTAATGATCAGCTGCCAGGCGCCGTGTTATTAGTAGCAACAGAACACATCAAAGACAAATTAAAGGAAAAATATGTAAATCTTTCTGCTTTTTATCTTCCCTTTTTCAGATCCGCATCTAACTGATAATTACTACGAGAGTAGATTCTTGGATTGTAAGTAAAGTGGTGCCAGTGGTTATGGTTTAAGCGAAGGGATCAGAAAGTGAACATTCAAACTTGGCGCCAAAGGCAAACTCCCTTGCAAGTTGACAACAGTGGTTAACCTAACTGTCACAGGATTTGGTTACGATCTTGATAGTTGATACTTGATATGCGTGCATGCATGCTATACATTCAAGAAGGATGCTTCTCTTCGGCTCTTCTCATATTTGTTTCTAGTTTATATATTTTATATACCCTGGTGAGTGGTTCAGGGCGCCATTTTTTCGTTGTTGAGTGGTTGAGGGCGGCATCGCACACTGCAATAATGTTCCATATCACCATTTTAATTTTTATCGAGCATACATATTCTTTGAACTAGGACAATGTGCATCACCCACTTTGTACATTTTTCTTACATCCAGTCCATCAAGAAATCAAGAGAGAGTTGATGGGAAATCAATCACATTTTCATCAACGCCTCAAGTCCATTCTCTCTTTGGCAACCTATTTTGCTATTAAATATACGAATAAACAGGTGTTAATTAATAGAAGGGACCAGATCAACCAGATGGAGAGTAGGGACTGCCGAACCCAATGCTGCAGACGCTGGACCAAACCCTGACCGGGCTCCGAGTCACACCCCCACATTCAATTCAAATCCGTATCCGCCAGACTCGTACCAACTTGTCTGCACAAAATTATTGGCAGCATATTTTCCTTCTGGCGCCGAGCTGAGTCCTCGCCAACACGGATCCACGCCATCGCCCCGATCCTGCTGCAATGCAAGAGATATGATTCGCGCGTGTACGTTCGCTAGACACGTTTGGGTTAGTCGCCTGATTAATAACCAATCGTTTTAGCCCACTAATCTAGCGAAAATCTTTTAATGGCCGTGCGTATATGGTGGAGTTTTTAAAATGTTTTAAGTGTATACTATATGACCAATAGATAATGGAAGCATCATCGCTGCCGGCCCAAAAGCTTCTTTAGTTTAGTCGTATGTGCGACTTTGCATGGACGAACGGCAACTCCTCCTTTGAATTCAAACGATTCGATCGAATTTGCACCCACATGGGCAAAAAGGAAACGATAAAAAGGACGTGACGCAGGTCAAGTGTATATAAAGCGAGCGGTAGAGTTGATCATTGGGGTTAGTTACGTTGATGCACTTGGATATTCTTCCTTCCGGTGAAAGAAACGGATATCTGAGAATTGTTGAAGCCTTAGGCTATTAGCAAACTAACCGTAGTGCGTGGTGGCCTGGTTCGATCGATCACGTAAAAAAAGAAGAATGTAGCAGAGAATTAGTACAAAGACGCGATTACCGGCTTTTTTCACCGAGTAACGACCTATTGATTGACTCGCGGTGCAGCACTGCCGCTAGCTAGAGCTAACACCCTCTAATTTTTGTGACACTCGGTGGGAGATTGTGTGAACGGACTGTCTACGAATGTTTGGGTCTTCAACGACTCCAAAGGCGGTCTAAACGTTCCCTTTTCCCGAAAAAAAAAAAGACAGAGAAAAAGAAAAGCGTATTCTCCGAATGGACGGATCGGATGATGTCAGGAAAAGAAAAGACATGCGCGTGCATCCATCTATCAGACAATCCGATATGCCAGTGGTTTTAATTTATAATCTATGATAGACTTTGATAAACGATTCAACCCGTTGGTCGACGCACTTTCTAGCCCGAGCAATTTGTCGCTGTTTCTGACGCCGCGACGTCCTCAAACACATAGTGACATCTGGCGTGCTCCCACGTTCACGTCGCTGTCCGAGACCGAGAGCTTGCGCGTCCGTCGCTTATCTCCTTTTTGCCATTGCCGCTCGGGATATATTCGTTTCCGTCCGCTGGAAGTCTTGCCTCACCAAGCTCGTCGATCGCCCAGCCGCGTTCAGACCGACGTTTCTGAGGTATCTCGATGGGGCACCAGCGCTAGCTAGGCGAGGCTGAGACGGTGCTGTCGCCATCGAGTCGCCGGAATATCCTAAGCGAACGAGCGAGCGTCTTTGTACGTACGTGCCGGCCGGCCGCACGCGCAGCCGTCGCCACGTAAGAACACGTCGAAGAAGTTCCCTTGCCGCCGCCGCCGCCGCCGCCGCAGGACGAACGGTTTGGACGCTACAGCACGCTGGCTGCCGCCTCCGCCGGGCGAGCGTAGGTGCGTGGTCCATGGCCAGCGCAACGTCGTTGTAATTAGCACGCTTGCTTCAAGGACTAAATTAGCTTCAGGCATTTAGTAATTAGTACTACCTCATTTCCAAATTGTAAGTCATGTTAAAAATTTTTGGAGAGCCAAACGATTTTGTTTTGACCAAAATTATACGTGGATCACAAAGATTTACGGAACCGAAAATATATAGTCTAAAATATACTTAATGCAGAAACTATATCATAAATATTAGTATTTTGTTATATAAATTTGTTTGTCGCTGGTTTAATTACTGTATTGTTGTAATAGATGAGTTGACACGTTGTCAGGGATATCGGACGAACTGATGGTGCTCGGACTGCATCCAAACAAGCCGTGCGCAAGCCCATGCGTCCAATTATTCCGCATGTGAAGCGTGTCTTACGGATCTACTAGTACGAGTACGACCACTACTGCATATGCAATGTGGACGTTCATCATCGTAATAAGTACGTACGGCTACGGACTACGGTGCTACCAAAGCATTGTAAGTTGCTCTCTTCTCCAGAAAGTCCATTTGATACTCGTATTCACCTCTGCCCACCTCTGATGAGAAAACAAAAGGGAGACCTTGAACGGATCCCTTCGTCCACTGCATGGAGGATCGATTTCATCAGTCAAAAATCAAAATGATGATAGCGTCCAGAGAGTGAACGGCAGTGTGCCTACCTAGCTAAACGACACACACACACGAAAAGAAATTAGCCTACCAAATCACGATGCAGTACAAGCTTCGCAGAACTCCTGGAAAATGTTTTACCAATTGGCCACTGACAACATGCATGCATGGGAGGCCGGTCGAGGTGTGATTGACTTCAATTCAGGCGTGGTGAAGTGGTTGCATATGGGACCGGGAGGAAGAAGATTTGGCGTATGGATAAGCTTGCATCACTATGTTTGACCGCTTGGAAGTCGATCGAGAAAACCTATGATCGGACTAAGGGTTGAGATAATGTTGACTGAGTACGCCTAACTCGATCGAGTGAACCGTATTAGCGCGCCAAACGAATGTACTATACAGTATGACGTGCCAATCGAAAACGAAAGGAAAAAGGATTTCGGTTATAGAAGAGAGAATTCCGCAGTGCATGGTGCAAAAGATCAACAACATGCATGCAGATGGCGAGAGAAGTGTGCGCCCACGGTCCTGGACAAGACAGGATGAGGGAAGAAATTAAAATGGACGGAGGAGATGACGATATGCACATGCTTCAGTTAACGAGGACCCGAGGAGTCTAGGGCCTAGGCACTTGGACTTCCGCAAACAGGGACCGGCCGGCCGGCCGGACCCGGACCGACGGGGAGGAGGAATCAATGGCCGCAAAGATCTAGCCCTGAATGGCGCTGCAAATTGTAATGTGCGCGCCACATGGAGGAGTCAGTGCGTCTTCCCGGCACTGGATTGCAGGATCTCGTGCTGCAGTCACTAGTGTGTCCCCACATTGCTGCACCAAGCAGCATGGAGATCAGGAGGTAGAGTCCTCCTCACTTGGTTAACAAGATGGTGTGGTTTATTGATCGTTTACGTGTTGATTTTATTGATATTGTGGTGTACTCCCTCCGTCCTAAAATAATATTTATCTTATTTTTTTATATACATAACTTTATTAAATATACAGAACATAAGTATATATATCTAGGTGTCAAAAGATATGTTTCGAGAAAAGTCAAAACTAATAATATTTTGGGACGGAAGGAGTATTGCTCATTGCATGTATAGTCGACTTATTCTGAATCAGCTGGGTGGATGGCTATCTATTTGACATAACAGTTTGGGATAATTACGTACCCGAGCACAATTCGATGGTAGAAATTATTAGCTTGTCTCTTTGGAACTCTGGAGGGAAGGAACGAAATAACAGGATTTTTCAGCGAAGAAATCATCCGTGCTAACTTTGTAAAAATCAAGGAGGATGCACATGCTTGGCGGGCACGAGGTGTCTCGAATTTTTTTGTCTGGGTGTTTATTGGGGCATTCCTGTACTGACGCCATTTTTTATTGTCTTAAACATCACCCTTCTATATGGAAGGTAGAAATGCTATAATTTCTTTTTTAAAAAATATATATATTGTGGTATATCTGTACACTAAAAAATTCAATAACTTTTCTTGTTTACATTGTTGTTATACTCTTTCGGTTTTCTTGAGAAAAAAATCAGAAAGGACTCTAGTTAGCTTAGCCTTACGGTCCACGCCTGCACGGCTAATTCAAACAAAACCCGGCACAAACCACCAAAATAGCACCGCAAGTTGTTCTATAGCCTTTCGTTGTAGTAGAATGTAAGGTAGAGCATTATAATTTTGCCTCCCAACAAACAAACAAAAAATAGTTCCGACAAAGTAAACTTTGACACTAACTACCAAGTCATTACTTGCAATATTGCCTCCTAACAAACCAACAACTATCAGTAGTTTTTGACAACTACAACCTCTGTCCACCAGGTCCATTACTTGCACCACTCTCTGATTGCTTGTCTTGGCTCAGTTAAAATATTTACTCAATTTTGACCTGGTTTCTATCTTCAGCAACAGTACTCGCCCGTCAGAGAGAGGTTGGCTCTATATGTATATTATTGTCAAACTTTTTTAACTTTTTGAACAACCTTTTGGAATTTGGATTTTTGACACCTCATTTGACATGCCAATGTGTGAGTAGGATATTTTCTCTCTGAAATTTTGTCAACTGACAATGAACTTCCATTTAACCAAATATATAATGTTTGGAAAACACGAATATCAACATGGGAATAACCTAGTAGAAGATGAAATTCGTAGTATCAGGTTACCTCAATGTGTGCAATCAACTAAGTTAACATTGACCCAAACAAGATAAAATTAAGAGTTGGTTTGCCTTGTTCAAAGTTATTGGGTGCGGGCACGTAAATGTTGATGACTTAAAGTATAGCTGAAAATCAACTTTTTAACCTCAAGAAACAAAAGCACAGCTCTATCTACCCTTGGACAATACTATGGCACCCTGGCAACTTAATGCGCTAGTCAACATTTAGCTGATCCAACAAAAGTATCATAGATTTGTTAACCGACATTTGAAATACATAGATATTAAATGGTGATGGTCCATCTCAATCTGATATAGCTAGATCTTGCACTATGACTCCATACATAATTTCAAGGAGTTTACTAACACCTACATGTGCAGTCTAGGTTCGGTTAGCGTACTACACAATTGAGGTAATTAGCCTTCACAAGTAAAGGAATCTCTAGAAATTTGTGATTCAGTTTTAACTTTTGGGTATAAAAACAAAATCTTAAAAAGTTTGTTGACAGGGGTCTATCCATAGGGGGCGCTACCGCTAGCACTGCACCGTGTCGTAACATGGCGTGCCTGCCCTCGCGCATGCATGATGATCCACCGAAATGGAATAGCGCGCGGTGGGTGGCGGTGGAGTCGCGGAGAGAACAGAGCCCACACCGTGTTTAGTTCTCAAAAGTACTTTTTACTTCCTATTCATCTCCCTCACAGAACACGCATCTCCAAAAATTTCTTTTTCCCTTTTCCTATTCATCCCCCTCAGATAACACGCATCCCAGAAAAAAAAAGTACTTTTCCCCACCACAACTAAACACGGCCCAAATCTGGGATCTCGAGGTCCGCGGGTCCCTCCAGAGATCCTGCGCGAAAAGAGGGTCGCTTTCCAGGTGGTGGACCGTACGACGCGCCACGTAATGCAGCGGTGGACAGCCAGTAGGCGGGCGGTAGGTGGGTGGGTGCCGCGCCCACCACGTTGCCTATATTCATGCCGACAGCCGGGAGGCCCGGGAGCACGTGGCCCGCCGGTGCCGCGAGCGAGACGGCCGTTGTGGTAGTTACTCAGCTCGGGGCTCGGCGAAGCTAGTGCTAATTGACCGAACGCTAAACCCTATCAGGCTATCAGCTATACTACAGTGCTGTACTGCTGAGCCTTTTTTTTTCCAAGATGGCTACAGCAACTGGTTTGGACTCTAGAGAGGCACTGTGCACGTGCTGTCGATACATGAGCACATGGCCCCACATGCGGCACGGATCGACAGTAGAAGTTCTCGCTTCCGGTAAACAAGTGCTCTGCTAGCTCTTTTGATATTGGTTCCTCCTAAATGCAGATTTGACTAGAAACATCGAATTATATTGCGTAGCGTCATTCATTCATTCTCGTAGTTGTCATACTGTAGTTTGCTAGTTTTTTTTCGCGTGTTAATAAACACTACGCCCACATGGGTCAAAATCCCAATTTTCTTACAAGATCAAAATATTTTATGTTTGACTAAATTATAGAGAAGATCATATATAAAGATTTATACCATCGAACAGATATACTATAAAATATATTTAATAGAGAAATTAATATAGCTTATGTGGTATCATGAGTGTTACTCCATCCGTCTCATAATACGTAGTAGTTTCTGTTATGTATATAGACAAAGCGTATATTTAGATGCATAGTAAAATCTATATATCTAGAAAAATGAAAAAACAAAACACATCTTATTTTTGGAAGGAAACAATAGTACTTTATGACATTAGTTTGGTCAAATTTGTGATAGTTTGGTCTCCCAATAAAATTGGAATGACCTATAATTTAGAACGGATGCCTCACGTGTTTTATCTCCTAATATCTCTATGTGCAGCTTCGGAGAGGGGTGGTCGGGAAGGGGAACACTAGTGATTTTATTTCTTGTACGTGTGAGTTGCTAGACACACTGTTGGGTGGTCGACGAGCTCTTGTGTTTGGACCATAGTACGTAGTATGTAGCTAGGCAGTCAAGGAAACAGCATGTCCTGCAGATGCACACCTCAAAAGAACATCCTAGCTAGCTCGATCTCTACCAAAAGGGGCATCCTACGAGGCACAAGGACGCTTCACTTCTAGTAACGCGGAACGACGAGCGAAACCGACAGACGAGATCACTACGTGTGCGGCGCGCCAGTGGACAGACCAAGCTCCCGATATTGCGATCACACAGTCCACTGAGTCCAAACACGCCCGTCGCCGTCGCGCGCTTGTCCGGTCAGGAAGCCCCGGCCGGTCCAACCAGGCGCGCCCGCATGTCGCCGGGCCGCGCAACAACGCGCCACCGGATCGGATCCGGAGCACGACCGACCAAGCTAGTCACGGCCGGCTGCGCAGCATGGCGACATATGCCATGCACCTTCGTGTTGCCCCTGCAGGCCGGTCGGGTAGCCGACCGTGGTTAGCCTGCAGGGACCTGGGTGGATTATTGTCCTCCCGGACCGCACCCAACTGCAGTCAAATCACCGATCTGGACGTGACTAGCTCGGTCGCGACCATGCCCGGCCGATCCGTCAAAACTGAAAACCCACCCACGCACGTAGTAGGTGTCCATACCAACACCCCCTGCACGGCGGCGGCGACATCGAGAGGGGGGCTAACCGAATCGTCTCTGTCAGAATCCGCCCGCCGCTCGCAGTCTCTCCAGCGCATTCCGACGTGTCGGCCGGCTCACACGTAACCGTCCGCGCCCTATCCTCGCCAGCAGCCCGATCCCCTCCCGACGCTACGTACGCAGGCTAGCTCCAGCACGCGCGCGTGTGCCCCCACGACCGAGTCTTCCACGGACGGGACGTGACAACGGAACGACCCGCGACGCCAGCGCCCGGCCGGCGACTCGCTCGATCGGCCACGGCACCGTCACGTCGACCGTTGCCGCTATCGTTAGAACGAACAGGCAACCAGGTGGCGATCGCCGAGCGAGGAGACCGGCCTCCGACGACGACCGTCGCCGCCCCCACCGGCAATTCCTTGGTGAGCTTATTAGCTTTGTGCCGTGCCCGTGCGCGTGCGGGGGATTTCGTGAGATCTCTCGCTCGCAGCGTCGGTGGCGACGATCGTGGCACGTCGGGGAGAGGGCGTCGCGTTGGCGATGAGTCGACCGGCCGTTGGGGTCGTCGTTGGGCGAAAGCGAGAGAGTCCGGCCGCGCGCCCGCCCGCCCGCCCCGGGTCGCTGGTTAGCCGACCGACCGAACCCGCCGCGCGAGGGCGTCTTCAGAGCTCGCTCGCAAACAAGAGGAGCACGCACACGAAATGCCGGTGGATTACAGATTATATATATTGTCAAATTTAATTGCAAGTTTGTGACCACGTATGTTTCACGTCAGGGGGGATCATCATATCGGATAAGGCGTGGCTTTCCGGCGCACGCGCGGGAGGTTTGGGTTGGTCCAGCTGGTCAAGGGGCGGGGGCCATATGATCTCGATGGTGCAGTTTGGATATCGCGTAATTTGCTATCCGGGAGTATTGTGCCTTCTTTTGACGGCGAGAGGGAGCTCATGATGGAATTCATTTAAGTATAGGGGGGTTCGTACCGTCGCCGCCGTAGGCGGCTCCAATGGACATCGCACACGTTTTTTGATGTATGTGGAAACGATATGACGCACGCTTGACCAGCCGTGCCGCGCTGGAGACTTTTCAATGTTCGACGTCTCATCTCTACGTCACGGACTGCTAACACAAGGTCACGACATAGTATATACTTTCTCTGACTCTCCAATTACAAATACGTGGAGTTTTTTTTTTAAATCACAAAGTACAGACGCTTACAAACAAACATACACTCATCCCTACAACACATATGCACAGAACTCTACCTCTCTATCTTTACCTATTTCTAAAGCACGTAGTGTTTCTGCCCGTTTTTTCGTACGTCGTACGGACGCGGGTCCCACAGGTCAGTGTCAGGTGCCCCTGTCTAGCAGCGCATGCCCGTCCGTTCAGAGTCTTGTTCGAAGCCGCTCCTACCTCCAATCGAATCACAAACAAATTCCAATCCACATTTTGAGACGCCAAAAATAAAACAAGCCATAATTTGAAAGGCTAAAACATAGATCAATCAAGAGGCAACAAAAAAAATCGATTGAGACCAAGAAGGGAAGAAAGAGGACCACGAGCCCCAGACCATGGACGGCAGCAACAACCATGGATCTTCAGAAGGTCAGAGCAGTAGCTATCGATAGGCTCAAATCCAAATCCAACAAAATCACCTTGCAGCACGCTCTCAACTGCTGCTTGCTCTTGCGCAAATCCAGCCGCCTCAGCTCCAATGTGGTCACTCCCCGAGGAAACAAGTGGCTTCCAGATGGAGCCACCGCTGTCGCTGCTCCCAGACGGAGCTCGGCTCCCTCGTACGGCGTCCCCTCCGCCCGGCACAAGCGGTCAGATGCAAGCGCAGAAGTGGGTGTGGGTCAGTGGATATGGAGCAGAGAAGCGGCGAGGGAGAGGATAAGACTGAGCAGATGGTTGACGTCGACGATGCAGGGACTCGAGAGCGAGACATCCTGGCACATGCGTACTGATGTCTGATCGGGTCGCCAACAAGTGTACGTGTGCTGGTGGGCTTGACCACACATGCTGCGGGCCACCATATTGGCCTGCTGCCTGCGCAGCGTAAAGCCCATGGCCATGCCCATGCGTACGCATCGATGGGGAGGAAGGAGTGCTAGGAGCCTAGACAAAGTGTTTTTTTCCTCTAAAAAAGTGTTTCTTTTCCTTTTTGTTTTCCTGTTGGACACTGGAAAAACCTTCACGCATGCTAATTATGATGACGAAGAACTGAAAAGAAGCTCCTTAATCATCTTGGTAAGCTCATGGACACAACAAAATCCTAACAAGGTCTTTTTATAGCTCCACTTTTTGCTCAATTGTACCAAAAATTAATCTGTTAGCTTGTTTTAACAGTTAACATCAGATTGAACAACAAAGAGGAGAATTAGATGAACTGAAGAGCAAATACGAATCTATGACCGCCAATCAAGGACAATGAGGATATGAATACATAAATCGTGATGAACAACTAGGTTTAACATTTACATCATATAGCTAAATGTTTAAAATGTGGTCATAAAATATATCACCCCGTAGCAACGCATGGGCATGTTTGCTAGTGAGCATATATACACGCACGGACACTCGCCCCTACAAACATGTGCATGCAACCCTACCTCTAGAGCACCTCCAAAAGACTGACCGAAAAATCCTCGAAATTGATAAAGTCGAAATAGGTGTCTCGCTATAGAGGGGCACGTCGCATACCATTGAAATAATAATGCCAGTTAAATCTTGGAATATTTTAGGGAAATGTAAGCACCGGTATCAAGTCGAGGATTCGAACTGATAAATCCTAGACTAAATTTACAAAAATACAAGCATCAGTGTCGAGTCGAGGACTAAACACTGATAGGTTGGTTTCACCACAAGAAACATTGCCAACTGAGCTACACACAATTCGCTTTCCCTGATCCAAATTATAGGTGGTTTTGACACATCTAGATATATAGTTTTTAGTAGACATCTAGACATAGTGTATACGTAGGTACATAATAAAATATATTTACTTAAAAGAGCTAAAAACATCTATAATTTGGAATGAAAGCAATACAATCTACTATAATATATTCACCTTGAAAAAATCCTTCTTTTGAAACCCCCTTTCATAGTCTCGCAAATTTACTAGTTTTACAAATATATTTTAAGACAATCAAGTTGGCAAAGCTCCTTAAGCTCGTAAATATCAACATTGGCAGGTAATAATTTTTCTTACGATAGCAGCTCATGGGAAATAAATACTAAACACCCAAGATCATTTGTATGCTCTGTTTGTGGAAGAGAAAAAAAATCAACATCGGTGAACAATGTGGATCATCTCTCTCGCACACCGCAACGGCGCAACCGACAGGACGTACATAAGAAAAAGGATTCATGGAACATGGTACTGGGTTGCTGTTCGTGATGGTCAGACGGTTTCCTACGTGTCAGTGAATCACTACCTAGTTGGTGGAAAGTCTCCATGGCGAAGCTCTGCACTGTCTTCAGTCAGGCCTACCGTCAGACTAAGACACGGAGCAAACCCATGACTTCGTACCAAACACATGCGAGTTTAAATTGCCCTTCAAACCAAACAGCATCAGCTTTGTCATTTCTTCAGACTTGTTTTCCGATTGGAGAGCTGGAGGAAGCAAAACACACCCATGAGTTGGAATGGAGAAAACGCCTACTAACTGACAAACACTCAGCTTATAGACAAAACATGATACAAAAGCAAATTCCCTTGAAAAATATGTGAATTATAAACAAGCACAATTCTCTCGTTGCTTAGATTTATGGTTCTTTCTGTATTTTTCCTTTATCATTTAATATGATCTATGGCTCCTCTATCATTTAGTAATATTTCCATCCATTGTATAGTACATTTTCTGGGCACTTAAATAATTTAATTAAGACCAATAAAAAATTAATCGAATTAAGGATCTCAAGAAGGTTCCAGTTCAGTGTGAATTTCCACATCTTCCTGCAGTTGCATGCGGATAACGATAGCACGGAGAGGCGAACTAATCCGGAGGTCTCCACGAATGGGAGCCGGATGCATGGCGTCCTACTGTCCTGCGGCCCATACTGTAGCCTGTTGCACGTGCATGGACTTTTCAGTCCTTCGACTGTTCGTACCAAAATTAGGAGTACTCGGGGGTCACATGAGGCGGCGTGGCATGAAACTTGCGCCAAACCTGAATCCACGTATGCATGGTTCTAGACGAGTGTTGCTGGGCGTACGTCGCCGATTGGTCCATGACACGGATGTAAACTCATTTTTTCGTCCGTGCACCGGCTGTTTTCACCGACGTTAATAAGCACGCAGCTCGTGCTGCTGGCGCAGGCACACCCTCCCTGACTCCCTTGCACAGCATAGATTGTCGTTTTCGTTTTGCATGTCTTGACCAGAAAGTGTAAGACGAGTATATTCCGAGTTGCGAGAAGCTGTCGCCGTTTTCCCGTAAGTACTACGCTGTAATCGTATATCCGCCTGTGTAATCTTGTACAGTATCGGCCGCATACTTCCCCAAGCTCGACGCGCGTTCGGTCACTGCCCTCTCCATGTACCCAACTCGCCAGCCAATCGAAAGGAATGGCCGGTGTGCGGCGACCGGAGAGGAGAGAGATGACCGACCAAATCATCCGATCAGAAGGGCTCAGTCCATCTGTCAAGATATGGCGATAAAGACAAACCCAAGTCTCCATCGGCATGGATGATGCACACAGGTCATGCACATCAGTTATGTCGGTTTGTGAAACATGATAGAGATATTTAGACTGTTACCGTAGGCCTGTAAACTATATCTTACCCTAGATAATCTTCTGGCACCTACGTTCTCGAGGTTTCTTCCTTCATGCTTATCTCATTTTCTAGGACACGCTCCACTGTTTATTAACATGAAAATAAAGCTCTCATTGTCACTATGGCTGTGATATTTATGAGGCCTCGCAACTTTTTAGTAGTATCATCCTTTTTTTGTTCAGGATAAAGGCTAACTGTCACAAATCACATAAACTGCTCAGCAACGTACGTCGGTGTTCGATTGGACCGGCAATGGCCAGCCTTCGCTTGTAGTTGGCCCGTCACACATGCTGTTCCGAGTCCGCGCTGCTAGCTGACGTCTTTTTTTTGTTGTTGTTTTGTTGGAGAGCAGGAATTAAGAACCGACTGTGGGCCGGGGGCTGGCTGTCAGGCCGTAGTGCGTTGCGGGTCGTCGGACTCCCGGCCGGTGTCTGTCTACTCCTGGCAAATGAGCAGGAGCTGACGGGGACACGGGGTGCCGAACTGCCGCGAGCCCGAGGCGATCGACGGTAGATGCAGGTACTCGATGGAATGTTGACTGATACTGACGTGGTGTTTAGTTGATCGGAGGAGAAAAGAACTTTTTCTGAGAAGCGTGTTTTGTGAGAGAGATGAATAGAAAAGTTGAAGAGAGTTAAAGAGGATTTTTTCTGAGAAACGTGTTTTCTGAGAGGGGTGAATAGGAAAGTTGAAAAGATCTTTTGCAACTAAACATGGCCTGAAGTCTGGCTGCCTCATACTTCAACTATAGAAGGCAGCAACATCGTATGCATGCTTTTCCACATCAGGTTAATCGGAGCGTTGTCCACCATTGCATGGCAAGGCCGGCCGGACCACCAGCCCATCGCATGGAGGATAATGGTCGGTGCACGCGTTGTCAGCGCACGGGAAAATTCGGTGCCTGGCCCAGTCGGATCCTCGATGGTGCGTCATAGAGAAAAATGGGTGCCAAATGTTTTTAAGGTTTCCCCCCTGGTCCCCGAGGTCTTTTATAATACACAATACTATACCATGCTACTATTCGAAAAGGAGTAGTATAAAAAGATCCGATGGTTAAGATTAATTGTATACTACTAAAAATCTCCCTATGGTATAAATAGTATATCTAGGTGGTATATGTAGTATAAGGGTATTATAGGAAATAACACTTGTGGAATCAATGTAATTTGGATTATCGATTTGTTTGTTTCCATCTTCCTGGACGGCGCCATGGCTGCAGGTCGACGAGCAGCAGCGTTGGCCGGGTAGGGGCTAAGGCCACACGTGAAGGAGGCAGGCTGGCGGCTCGGTAGGGGCATGGCCGCACACAGGGGCACCGGCGGCACGTCAAGGATGCAGGATAGCATCTGGCCGCACACACGTAAACCAGGAGAAATGAGGTGACGGGGAACGTGGAGTCGCATGGGCCGGTGAACGGGCAGGGCACGGACGCCATGGAGAGATGCTTGGCGGCGGCGGCTCATGACCATTCGAGGAAGAAAGTTCCGGGAGATGGGGAAAGAAGAAAACGATTCAACCAAGAGACGTGAAATAATTACTAAATTACCCGTTAAAATGGATGGTTAGATTTACTCCATACCTTATACTATACTACTAAGTGGTAGTATTATGCGTTGTAAAATACCTCTGGTCCCCTGCCCTGCAGCAACGTACCCAGCACTCAAAAATTGTCGTGCCGCTCTCAACTATTCATAGAGAGAGATTCACTGGTGAGTGCGAGTGGCCGGCTGGCCTGTCACCCCACGCGTTACGGCTCTCGATCGTACCATATCTGCCTTTCACAGCAGATCCACCGACCTCTGCGCTCACCATGCCTTCTTTCTTCCTTTCCCCCGTGCTGCAGATCAACTAGTGATCGAGAGCTCTGACGCCAGAGAATTGTCAAAGTTTACCCCTGAAACTAGCCCATTGAAACGAGAAGTGCTCTACGCAACTTGTTTCCTGCGATGATCTTTCTCCGGAAGTTGATGTGGTTGCTGCGCGCATAAAAACACGCGCGTCCCTCTCGCCAGGTCGGCGCTGAAGCTTCCCGCGATCGTCCGTCCGAGCAGTTTTTCGTTAGTCGGGCACCCATGCCATCCACGCATCAGGCATGTAACGGCACAGCAGCTTCGACTGCTCGAGCACGGAACCGGCGAGGGAGCAGGATAAGGCGGGCCCCAGGCCTTGGCCGGCCACCTGACGCGCGGCCCCCTCGCGGAAACGGCTCCTCCAGCAAAAATGTGCCGTCGGGCCAGCGGTTAGCTTTGCCATTTCCGCCCCCGACCGGGCGCGCCACCGCCCGCCGCTGGATCCTCTGACGCGCGCCTGCCTTGCCGCTCCATGTGTACACCGACGTGCTGGGCGTCCTTCCTTCCTCGGCACCCGGCTCTGGGATTGTGATGGGACGACGGTGCGCGCCGTGGATGCGATCGGGACATCCGGGTAGGGCATGTGACGTTAGTACGTTCCCCTGCCCGGACGACCCCTGGGCCGGTTCAGAACTCCGCGCGCGCGCTTGTCCCGACAGCGAACACGCGGCTCCGATGCGGACGGTGAAGGCCGGCTGCAGCAACGAACGACCGACGGCAAGGCAAGTAGGCAACCCATCCTCGGCCGGCCCGCGGCCCACCACCCCATCGAACGGCACGCAAGTGGCCAGGCAGGGGGGGACCCTCGTGGCCGGCTCGGCGAAGGGACGAGATATTTAGCGTTAGCGACGTCTCCAAAGCTGGGTGCAAGCATGGTGCAGGTCGGCTCGATCGCGATCCCATGATCTGCCTAACCAACGTACGTCGTCCCCGGGTCATCCGGCGATATCATATGGTCGCGCTACACATGCGCCAAGCTAGCCGACTGGCCTGTCGGCCTTTCGTCGTCGTATGTATGTACTAGTATAGTAGCAGATTTTCAGATGCATTTGACGACGTGTTTGCCTGGTTGGTGTATGCGTACGTGGCTCTGCCTCTGGGTCGTGAGGTGCTTAAACAAGAGGGGACACCCCCACGTTGGTCTGACAACACCTGACTTGGATGGCATTGCCGCCGATCAGATTAGAGGTCAGTGCCCGAATCGAGTACATGTGACATATATATCCTTTCAAGAGGACAATAAATGTCATGTGTAGATATATATTGTAGCGGTTGCATTGGTTGGCTAATGACATAAGTAGTATGCATATATATCAGCAGACAGAGGATGAAAGATGCGCCCGATCCACATCGCAGATACAATCAAGAACGAACGTGGGACGCGGACGTCGCGTCGTCCTTGTTTTGCATCGTTTGAGGATCTGCGGCCCAAGATGCTCAAGCCCGCGCGACGATCGGGTACGTTAGAACGACAGTGATCGTAACCGCGGTGCACAGTTCAGATATATTCATTCTTGTGCGTGACGCTCCAAAACAGAGGATGCTCACGAACGCGAAACTTTAGGTCACCGCTCGCCATCGCATAGCTAATACTCATGATGCCGTCGATGTCTTTGTACAGGTGATGACAATGATTTTCTCTTTAGTGTAATGCATCTTCACGCACGTACCTAACTACTAATACTATCATATATAAGTCGCAGAACACGGCAGAAATCAGTTAAAAAGAGAGCGCCCAGGGCCGTCTCTGCTGAGTGGCATTTGGCGACATCCTACAGGCACAAGCAGGGCACCATGCATGCCACTCTTCTACCGTTTACGTTTCTTTCACCTTTGCTTTTTTGAAAGTTCAGACGTCCTCCCCCCTGTGATAGCTAAATAAAGGCGTTTGCATCTCTTTCTAGTGTCAGCTTACTCATAGTAGCACGTTATAACATTACACGTGTTCAGGTAACGGGTTATCCGTCATGGTTTAGTGTTCATGTAGCTTAGCTCACGTAATACTATGGCTTCACTTTCTTTTCTTTGTTTTTGACCAGTAGGTTTGTGTAACTTCCCGCCACTCTGGGCCGGGTCCGTCTACCCTGGCAGCTCTCTAGAATCCCAAGAATGTCTCCACAGACCAACACATGTCTTTTCTGCGTACTTTGTCCTCACTTATGCGCACCCGGCAACACGTCTTTTCTGCGTACTTTGTCCTCACTCATGCGCACCCGGGAATGACTTTCCGGTCGGTCACTCATCCTGAGATTGCCCCGGGCTAAGCACGCTTAATCTCGGAGTTCTTTCGGGATGAGTTCCCGGAAAAGAAGTTACAACTTGTTGGTATGGGTATCCTTATCAATTCTATTAAGCCCTGGCCGGGTGTTACAACTCACCCCTCTTAGGGGACCGACGTCCTCGTCGGTCCACCCCAAGCCAGGAACGTCCCCTCCGGCCATGTCCGTGCGTCTAGTGCCAACGTGGCCACACCAACGGCGCATGGGCCATGTTGTGTCTCATGCGCACATGCGCACCATGCCCGCGCAACTGACCGCACGCGCCATGAAACCGCGAGGGTCGGCTCTGATACCAACTGTAACGTCCCGCCACTCATGCGTACCCGGGAATGACTTCCCGGTCGGTCACCCATCCTGATTGCCCCGGGCCAAGCACGTTTAACCTCGGAGTTCTTTCGGGATGAGCTCCCAGAAAAGAAGTTACAACTTGTTGGTACGAGTATTCTTATCAATCCTATTAAGCCCCAGGCCGGGGTGTTACAGTTTGGTCCATGAATCATGGTAGAGTATAATCCTATTAAGCCCCAGGCCGGGGTGTTACAGTTTGGTCCATGAATCATGGTAGAGTACTGGAGCTTAAGTAGAAATGGTGGTAGAGTACTGGAGCTTCAAGTGGAAATGGCAGCGGTCAAGGAAATAACAATACCAATAGCTCACGTAATACCAATGAAAAGTGTAGTGACAAAAAGGACTATGGAAACTTCTGCTGTACAGTGTACATGCCATACATGTGGTTTAAGAGTTAGTTATAAATAAAGACTACTCTCTCTGTGATACATTTCTTTTCACGATATCGATACATTTTTTTTTTTGAGCGAATCACGATATCGATACATGATCCCGATTGTCACCGAGAATGAACTCATCCCGTTTTTAATCTGCAAAAGCTCATCTGCCCATCTTGGGGGAGTCTGGCAACGAAGGCCAGGGAATAGGCCTATTAACGTTTCAGCCCAGATTTAAAAAAACATTTCAGACCATTTCTTTCCTCGTCATGGTCGTAGCTAAAAAGGCCCACTACCATTTCTTTCCTGAAGAGATACCCGGAGGTCTTAGGTGTAATCATTCACCAAGGATCCACGGGTGCTTTCGCCAAAACCCAGCTCCGATGTCAACGTGGTCCACTTTCACATCCCACCGTTCTATCGTCACGCCACTGTCGCTGCCATGCACCTGTACACATTCGCTACATGCTCACTTAAATGACAACGAAGCTGGAAGCGAAAGCACTTCAAAAATAATTTTCTGGCCCAATAGCAGCGCCAACACAATTTATTGGAGCAACCAAGGCCAATAGATTTATCAGTAACGTAGCTGACAAGTTTAATTGCAGCACAGCATCCGAGCCTATGAATATGTACATGCCATCAAACCCAAAATACTTTTTCAGTATACTGAAGGAAAAGTTGCTTCTTCCATTGCTACAATTTGTAAAGCAACAACCGCAACAGCATATGAAAAACAATATTTGTGGTGGAATGTTCCAAAAAAAACAGCAGAAAGGTACCTTTTGCCGGAAAACACATGAGCCCTTTCGAAACATTGCAGGTTCATTGTTGTAGTTCATTTGAAATTGCTGAAAAAGCAACTCGTTTTTATCTTTTGATAATGTCCCCTGAGGAGAAAATTGAAGCATTATAGAACATGGACAGGCATGGAAGTGAACAAGACCAAAAGAAAATATTTAATGCACAGATGATGAAAGGGAAAAAAAACCCTTCAATGTCTCGTGAGCTTCCTTTTCACTTCTTCCAGATTTCACTAACATCGAAAAGCATGTGTTGTATTGGTTGCCAGTATGACCTGAACTTAAGATGTAATGAATAAGTTCATGTCTTCACTTTTTTTTTTTGGCTATTTTAAGTGATGCAACAGCCCAGTCTGAAGTAGGATATTGTGAGAGAAAAACGAAGCGGCGTGGAATCTATAGCCACACAAGCTTTGGAGCTTAATGCATTCAAGATACTTGAGATGAATTCAGACATATCCATACTTGATTTAACTGAGTAAAGTTGTGATTATGTTTGCAAGAAGAATCAACTTACATTCCGCTTGTCTCGATGACAAGTATTCACATAGGATTTTTAGCTTTGGATAACACAGAGCTTCTGCCTCAAAACGTGGCGGTGGCATTAATTCCTTGTGGGGAAAGAACTTTTTCCATTTCTTCATGTAAAGAGAAGTGAAATATGACGAACAGGAAGAAAGGATTAAGCTGCAAAATAAGTTGGCACCATCGTATTTATTCAAAAGATCGACCAAAGCACAAATACCATACAAATGCATAAAAATGCTAACTACCTCTCCTGTCTCCGATATAATTCAGTCTTCTCATGGAACACAAAGCTGCAGCAATAACAATAAAATTAGAACGATTGTTTGCACTGAATGCCAATAAAACAAGAATGATCGTACACAAAGAATGTTTGAGTTAAGGGATATAAATGTGTAGTAACAGTTCCGTCGTTGCTGTATGGTTCACTTACAGTTTTCATATATCTTTATTGTTTATCTTGCCGAATACTAAATTTATTTATTTCAGATGAGTTCAGTACATGAGAGTGGAAAGACTGAGAGTCAGAGAAAACATAGGTTTTGTTTTCTCCCCGGGAAGAATACATATTTAAATAGGTACCACATACCTATACTCGCTGCCAAAACCATAGCCAAAGGCGATGTCAGGATATTGCTCCATCATCAAAGAAGCAGATTCATTCATCAAGCTTAGATCAACAGCATCATTTGGCTTGTCAAATGAAAATCTGGACAAATAATTGAATTTAGTCCGTTAAGGCAGAGTAGGTATCCAACAGAGAATCCAAGATGCTTTATATAATACATATACAGGAAAAAGGGGTTCCTCACTGATTAAATTGACAGGCATTGATGCGAACAACAACCCAATTACAGGGTGGAAGCATGTGGTTGATGTCAAACTGCTTCATAAACTCATGCCTACATTTTCCTTCTTCCCAAATATACCAGTTAGGTCAATGCTGTATAGCTCGACCTCAGTTGAAAGGAATCTAAATCCAAATAACTGAAACTAACCTTCACGGAGGATGTGCTGATGATTCTGCCAAAACTCAGACCCAATGATATCAACATGCGCTACTGTAAGTATCGGTCGTGTTCTTTTCATGGGGTCCCCATAATCATTCTTTACAACTTTTTCTTCCTAAATTTATATTAGCAAAACATTAGTAATGAAGAAGCTGCTTTGTAGGCTTGACTATATTTTAGCATTACCTTCTCTCGGTAAACACTGGATCCTTTGCGGAACATAGCCAGTTCATCATCATAGTTCATTTGGAATTGCTGAGCAAGCAGCTCATTCTTGTCCTTCGAAGATGTTCCCTAAAAGAACAGATGATGAATTAAATATAACTAAATGACACAAGAAAGAATCTAAACTCTAGTTTACACTACCTTCAACGAGAGTTGGGCCTCCTGTTCACTTTTTCCAGATTTAACCAACATCCAGAAGCAGGTGTTGTACTGATTATTTATATGACCTGAAAGGCACAAACTAAGTAATGCATATGAATTAATTAGTGGAGTTATTGCTAAGTTCTGAAGCTTACATAGATCTTATAACATAGTTTTATATTATGCTGCTTGAGCTTCATAGGTTGTACAAGTTTGTTGATCATAATGAGAGCCATGATTTTCTTGTAGGATATCAGTGCTAAAATATTAACAAAACAGGAAGCCTCATTTGGTTATACAAGAAAATTCTGACTGCAGTTCCAGTAGCTTACAGTCCACTTGTCTCCATGCCAAATAATCACGAATAGTCTTCAAATTTGGATAGCATACAGCTCTCGCATCAAAATATGGTGGCTCCTTCAACTCTTTGTTAGGAAAGATTTTTTTCCACTTCATCACGTACACAGAAGTGAAGTAGGAAACACATAACGAGAGAATTTTGCTGCAGTGATTAGTGGATAAGTTAATAACATGAACCAAAAACAGGCGCTCATGGTTCAGAAGCAAGTGCAATTTTGCAAAAATGAACATTGCAAACATTCAGCGAGATACCTTTCTCGTCTGTTATAGAATTCGGTCTCCTCTCTGAAAACAAAACTGCAAAGTAAAGGTGAATGTGAAATTTTATTATTATAGAGCTTTAATGCTGAAAAGTTTAATTAGCTAAAGCAGTCAACAATGTGCTTCAGTTATATATGGAAAAGAAAGGCTGGACACCAAGAAATTCAAAACAGATATTCTTTTCACAGAAGGACACTGATGTTATTCATCTTACAATGGAACCGTTACGAGAGGATGTCATACCTGTACTCATCACTAGCACCATAAGCAAAGACTATGTCAGGGAATTTCTTAAGCATGGCACAAGTCTCCATCAATCTCAGAGCATTCTCATCGTTTGGTTTCTCAAAGGCATGCATCTTCGAGAATCTACGTAACAGAAACTGAAGTTAGTGGATAGAAAGACAGCGATCAACCACTCCAAGTTCTAAGCAATGTCGATTGACATGAATAAAGCAAAACTGGTTAATGGATTCGTTTGCACACTACTCTCTCCGGATTTAAATTATCTTTACCATTCGTCTTATTCACAATATTAGTTCAAATATGCAAAATTCTAAGTTACATTTCAACTTTATTTAGTGCTAAAAAAATTGTAACAAAATATTTGATAATATTCAAATATTTTGAATAAGACAAATAATCAAAGGTTAAAAGAAAAAGTCAACAGGCGTCAACCAGTCAAAACTGGAGGGAGTAGTGACCATACTTAGTGAATCAGTGCATAACTCAGAGTGGGAATCAGAGCCAAAGAAAAACAACAGGCAAAATGAGACTATCCAACTGCTACAAACGGTTCAATCGCTAGTGGAAACAACAATTTGTGGTGAATCAACTTCTTCTTTCAGCCAAGCCAAGTCATGTACGTACCTGTGGAAGTGGCAGCCGTCTATGCGAACAACGATCCAGTTGGATGGAGGGAGGCGGCGGTCGAACTCGAATTCCCTCTTGACATACTCATACTCGCTGTTGACCATCACTCCCTCCCCCAATGCACAACAACGCGCCCGGTCCCGGAGCTATGCGCAAGGAAAGACGCGAAAGATCCCCGCTAAGCTTCGGAGTCCAGCGCGGGACGGGGCTGGCGGCGACGGCGTCTTGACGCGTGGGCGGCGACCGAGTGTGCGAGGCCGCGGCAGGCGGTGGGAAGCAGCGGGACGCGCTACGTCGGCGAGTTGATGCTGAGCACGGGCGAGGGGAGCGGAGGTGACGGCGAGGCGCGAGCGGTGGAGGCGGTCGAATCGTCTAATCACGGTGGCGCAAGTCGGCTGAGGGGACGAGTATACCTGGCTCGTGTTTGGTTAGACCTAGCCTGGCTAAAGGGTGAACCAGGCCCGACACATGCAGTCAGTCTATCGTGTTTGGTTGTCTTCCGCATGATCTCTTGTAACCAGAGATTGTGTTTGTTTGTTTTTTTTTTTTTTTTTGAAAAAAACAGAGATTGTGTTTGGTGGGCTGCATGTTGATGTGGTATGGGCACCGTACACTGGGGAAGAGGCCTATTAACATCTCAGCCCAGACTTTACAAAACATTTAAGCCCATCTATTTCAACTTGTAATTCGTCATGGCCGCAGCTAAAAAGGCCCACTACCAGCCCATTCGTCCAGCTCACCTCGCTCTTTCTTCTTCTCCCCCTTTCTCCTCCTCTCTCTCACCGTTGCAGGTCCCGTCTCAGATCTCCTCGACCTGCCGCCACCCGCGAGCTCCCCACACATCACTGCCTCCCCCTTGCTCCATACCCAGATCTCCACACTCCAGATCTCTGCTCCCGCCCCCACCCATCTCTCGACCGCGATTACCTCGCCGCCGCACGCGGCGGCCGCGGCGAGATGCTCCGCCTCCGGGCGTTCCGGCCGACGAGCGACAAGGTCGTGAAGATCCAGCTCCACCCTACCCACCCCTGGCTCGTCACCGCCGACGCCAACGACCGCGTCTCCGTCTGGGACTGGGAGCACCGCCAGGTACAGCCTGCTTCTGGCGGCTGAACACTCTAGCGCTCGGCCAATTTGATCTCGAGCCTGCTCCGAAGCTCTGTTTGTCCCTCATTTGATCTCCCGGTGCCTCGGAATTCGTTAGGTGATCTATGAACTGAAGGCGGGTGGCGTCGACGAGCGGCGCTTGGTTGGCGCGAAGCTTGAGAAGCTCGCCGAGGGAGATGGTACGTGCCACAGTATTTCTAGTTTCACTTCGTTATTGATGTTTGGGCATGCCATGTGGTTTCTATGCTTAGTGGTAATGTTATTCACGCTGTTGAATTGTGAACGATGGGTGCTTAATTTTTCTAAATGGGCGTTTATTTACTACTAGTTGGCATGAGTTTGGTCTGCAATATGTCATTTCTCTGCACTTGTATAGCTAGGTTACTTTAATTAGTTTTCAAAAGAAACGTAATTCCATAGTGATGGGTAAACTGGAAATTAGGTGAGTTTATGAGTAACCTTCTTCTCATGTACTCATAACTAAAAGGAACATGTGAACAACACAACACAATACTGCATTCGTAGCGTATGACTACATTCAACTTGTACTTCGGCTTGCACTTATGTGCAAAACTGCAAATGCAACCATAATTTGTTTTAAATATTGTTTTGATTTAACCGCCAAACTTTGTCTGCAAATGTCATTTGCAAAACTTACTTATCTGTAACATGCTAACTCCCTTCATCCTGAATGCAACCTAACCCTTGATCCTTGTTGAATCTAGTTGTTCTGTTCTTGTCATTTCTGCCTTCGCATGTTTTCCCTCCCCTCCCCCTTTGTTATACATGGCATTAGTTGTTATCTTCAATTTGTTCATTATCCTTTTTTTAATCCGAACCGATGGAAGTAGCAGGTTCATTTTTGCTTAATGTACCAATTTGCAATGTTTTATGCAGATTCAAAAGGGAAGCCCACTGAGGCCATTCGAGGGGGAAGGTATCGATTTGAGTTTTCTGTCCTCTAATTATCATGTTCATAGCACCTATACCTGACTCCCAATGGGCCTACTGTTCTTCCCCAAGTGTAAAGCAGGTTTCCTTTTATGATGACGATGTTCGCTTTTGGCAACATTGGCGCAATTGTTCTGCTGCTGCAGAGGCCCCAACTGCAGTCAATCAACAATCTTCCACGTTCAGTGCACCTGCACCATCAACACGAGGCAGACACTTTGTTGTCATTTGTTGTGAGAACAAAGTCATATTTTTGGATTTGGTGACTATGCGGGGCCGTGATGTTCCGAAACAGGAGCTTGACAACAGATCACTTCTATGGTATGGCTACTTTTCTCTAATAATTTGTATTTATGGCTACATATCGTTATTTATTTTTCACATCTTTTAGGGTTTGACCTTGCAATTTGGCTACTTCACACCATTTATTTCACGTACTGTAGTCATCTTAGTAGATTGACTCTGATTGATCATCACCAGTGTACTTTTGATATCCTGGATACGCTGATTGCACTAGGTATTGTGGTGCCATAAACAGACATTCACATGATTGCATTTGATATTGTCGAAACTAAAGCAATACCTTATCAAATGTAACCTGGACCTGGATGAAAACATTCATGAATGAATGGCTCAGGTGTCCTTGATGACCTGTAATGGCATTTTGCATAGCGGGTTCGTCGTCTAGACCATTTCAATCTTTCTTGTTTATGAAACCTATGCCATTGCAGTTTTATGGAGCAACTGTTGCATTCTCTACATTTTGTACATTCCTGAGACCTTGTGATAAATCAGTTGCCATCAATACTAGATTAAAAGTAGCAAAGGGGTTGCTCCTGTTTGCCCTTATTCTTCATTTATATGATGCAAATGGCTTATACTGTATTCACTCAACATCTATCTGTTCTGTATCATGTAATTTGAAGGCCTGCTATTTTTGTTTTTGCAGTATGGAGTTCCTCTCTAGGTCATCTTCCAGTGATGCCCCTCTTGTTGCCTTTGGGTCATCTGATGGTGTAATCAGAGTTCTTTCAATGTTGACATGGAAGGTTAAATGTGCTCTACCATACCCCATTTCTTCCTTACTGGCTTACTGTGGTTTAAACTGAGCTTTTTGATCCTTGCAGCTTGTGCGAAGGTATACAGGTGGGCATAAAGGAGCTATAGCTTGCTTAATGACATACATGTCTGCAGCCGGTGAGGTAATTTTTTGCGTAACTATGTCTTGTCTTTGGGTTCCTTCATTTTTGTGGTTGCAAGTATGCTCTTCCTGTTTCTTTCATACACAGCAAGTTTCTATTTGCATGTTTGCTTTTTTTACTTTTTGTTATTGCTAGTTCTTCTGATTTTTGTTTCACTGGGTTCTACTTCTATATCTCTCCATTAATTACATTCTCTTCAGGTTCATTTAGTTTCTGGTGGAAGCGATGGCCTGTTGATATTATGGAGCGCTGATCATATCCATGACTCGCGTGAGCTTGTGCCTAAGATTAGTATGAAGGTAATGACTTTGGAGCACTAAGTTGTTTATATATCAGCAAAAAGTAAAATGGTACAGAACATTTGTATATAACCTGTAAATGTTTTACCTAGCACGTGGTGTTAATATTCTTTTTTTGTGTGTGTTTCTCAAGGCCCATGATGGAGGTGTAGTTGCGGTTGAACTTTCAAGGGTGATGGGGAGTGCTCCACAGCTCATTACAATAGGGGCTGATAAAACCCTAGCCATATGGGATACTGTTACTTTCAAGGTACTTCTGTTAGATATTTGCATGTGGTTGTATTATTTGATATTTCAAGTAGAACTTAGGCCTTGTTTAGATGGGGGTGCAAAGTTGGCGAAATGTCACATCCATCCTTTTGTCACGAATTAGGAGTACTAAATATAGACTAATTATAAAACTAATTACATAGATGGACTCTACATCGCAAGACGAATCTATTAAGCCTAATATGTGCCGTCATTAGCACATTTTTAATGACGGGTTACTGTAGCATGACGGTATCTAATGACAGATTAATTAGGCTTAATAGATTCGTCTCACGATGTGGAGTCCATCTATGTAATTAGTTTTTTTTACACCTATGTTTAATACTCCTAATTAGTATCCAAATATTCGATGTGACAAGTTGGCGAAAGTTGGCGATCTAAACAACGCCTTACAGTATCACATTTGCTGTGCAGGAAATAAGGCGCATTAAACCAGTACCTAAACTTGCTTGTCACAGTGTTGCATCGTGGTGTCATCCTCGTGCACCAAACCTTGATATTCTAACTTGTGTGAAGGACTCTCATATTTGGTACGTGTTTCTGCCTGTTTAAAGAAGTATTAGCTGCAGCGTTTCTGTAATGATGCTCATCATGGTTAATCTCCACCGCTCTGCACTCTGTATTCTTACAGGGCCATAGAACACCCAACTTATTCTGCTTTAACAAGACCACTCTGTGAATTGTCATCGTTAGTTCCTCCACAGGTCCTTGCACAGCATAAGAAACTGAGGGTATTCTTCTGTTCTTATCCCGTCAGTGAAACATACTAATTTGTCATTTCAGCGGATTTAGTTATTTGTGGTTGAGCTATTATATTTGATCTTACGTATAACACATTTTGAATGATGAAATATTTCTTTTCACTTATCTCTTCTTTTTAACTGCAATGTTCAAGGTTAAGCCATGCATAGATGATGTTTTTTTCACTGTTTTTGCTACACTTGAAGAGATTGAGTGCTGTGCCCTTCCAAAGAAAATCTTAACATTGATACTGTATCTGGGGAATATACATACATCTCAAATATCATTATCTAATTAAAAGAGAAAATGGAACTGCCATGTACTGTTCCAAAGGTTTGCTTATCCCAGTGCACCACCTAAAATATCATAGAGTTAATTTAATTGGATGATTAGCCAAAGTTCAAGCTGTTTTAGTGATGGTTTGGTCTCACATAGCTTGATTGGTTGCTGGTAACCTCTAGAAATTATGCATGCCAGCATGGTAACCTTTCAGCACAAAGCGAGGAACAATCTATACCAGTGTTTTTAGGTCAACCTTCTCATTCAAGAGGATCAGAGGATGTGTGGTAGTGGTATAATATTGAAGTGTTGATACCAACTGGATATACCCATAAGACTGGAGTGGTATTATACTGTTATAATCTCTGCTTGATCAACATTATTGAAACTGAAACATGTTTTTCAAATGTGGCATTGCGCAACGCCTGGTTTCTACATACAGTAAAGCCATTTTGACTCATTTTCCTCAAGCATGCTGCTAACTAGACTATTTTGTGGTTATTCTAGGTTTATTGCATGGTGGCACATCCCTTGCAACCCCATCTTGTTGCTACTGGAACTAATATTGGTATCATATTAAGTGAGTTTGATCCAAGAGCACTTCCAGCTATTGCTCCTTTACCAACACCGACAGGAAACAAGGAACATTCTGCTGTTTACATAGTGGAAAGAGAACTTAAGTTACTGAATTTCCAGTTGTCAAACACAGCAAATCCATCCCTTGGGAATGCTGGTGTTGCATCTGATACAGGAAGATCAAGGAATGATTCGATAGACCAGTTGGTAGTAAAGCAGACCAAGAAGCATATCAGCACTCCTGCTCCCCATGACTCTTATTCGGTCCTTTCAGTTAGCAGTTCTGGAAAGTAAGTGACATGCAGGCTATCTTATCATCTGCTTCCCTCGATCACATGTTAGGCAATTAGGACATTGACATGGTCTCCAATATGATACTTGGACTAGCAATATCTATAAAAAAAAATACTTTATATTAAATGGAACATATTCTAGTAATGCCAATCTTGTCCTGTCAGTCTATACATTTTAGATATTGATAGTCAAAGGCAAAAAAGGTTGGCTCAGGACAAACCTGGATGTACTTATATTTCTGATCGGAGGAAGTACAACTTAACTGGAATACAGTACATGCAAGCAATTATGCTCTTGGTTCTAGCTGAATTTGAAGTAGTCTCCATCTGGTTATTGTTGCACTACTCGTCAACCTAAACCGCATGTATTTCCTAGTGGTACAAAGGTCACTGCTGCTTATGTTTAATCCGCTTTGCATTTACCAAGTGCTGGAAAATTAGCGACTCATCTAACTCAACCGCTTCCATCCTAAATTGATCTGGGCCCTAAAACAAGATCCTGAATTAGTTTAATATTTGTATATTTTTAGTATTACTAGATATGGTTTGCGGATCAAATCTTGAAAACTAATGTGCATCACTAGACAAACAAAACCAGCCCTTCTGTCATGAACCAACTGAAACTGGAACCAATTATCCTGGTTGTGTGGTTCAGTTCTCAATATCCTATTGCTCGCGTACATGTAGATGTTATTAGTTGCTCCCCAGATTAAATGATTTTTCTAATGAGAAAGTTTATATTTTCCTTGCAGGTACGTTGCAATTGTATGGCCAGACATTCCTTCTTTTGCTGTATACAAAGCAAGTGATTGGTCAGTTGTTGATTCAGGCACAGGGAAGCTTTTTGCCTGGGACACCTGCCGTGACAGATATGCTTTGGTAGAGAGCGCATTGGCTCCAAGAATGCCACTTGTTGTGAAGGGTGGTTCTTCTAAAAAGGCAAAAGAAGCAGCTGCTGCAGCAGCTCAAGCAGCAGCAGCTGCTGCTAGTGCTGCTTCTGCCGCCACAGTACAAGTCCGTATCTTATTAGATGATGGAACAGCACATGTTTTGCAGAGATCGATTGATGGTCGTAGTGAACCGGTCAGTAATCATCACTTCTCCCTCCCTGTTCCCTTTTCACGTGGATTTTCAATTCCTAGTTTCCTACTTATAGCTTGATGGAAATCCAATCCAAACTTATGAAGCACTATCATATGTAGATACCTTTATATTGTGATGGGAGATCTCCAGCTTAAAAATAAAATAAAATACCTTTCATGCATTTTTTCTAACAAACTTAGCTTGCATTTTTTGGAAGAGCGACGTAGTGCTTGTTTCTTGGGCAACACTTATCTCTTCTTACCTACTTATTTGATATAATAAAATTATTTTCATCTAATTTGTGTGGTTTAGCCTACCCCAACTCGCTTGAGACTAAAGGCTATGTTGTTGTTGTTGTAATTTGAGTGGTTTAAATTTCAGCAGCTCAATGCTAATACCCTCCCAAAGGAATCATTTTAATGTTGATGAGCTATATTATCATAGTTTGTGATTTGTATTGTTGGTTCATTTGTGTTTTTTATTTGCAACAAAGTTCTGCTGGGTGGATAGTGAGATAACATGCTAACAGTTCATCAAATCTTATTTCATCTTTATGCTTACCTTGTCTTATCGTGTTGGTGTCATTTGGAACTTGATGTGCTTTCATATCATGCTATAGTTGCATTGTGTATCAGCAACAACAATAGCAACATAGGTGATTGCTAGGTTGAATTTCTTGCTTTCAGTTGTGAGTACCTTGACTAGTGAGATAGAAACCATTAACTTTCTGGCCAGTGCTGGAGACTCAGGACCAGAAACTTTTCTGTCCAATTTAATGGTCGTAATATTTCAGGTTATCGGTTTGCATGGTGGTGCTTTGCTTGGTGTCACATACCGTACATCTCGTAGGATCAGTCCTCTGACAGCAACAGCTATATCAACTGTTCAATCGATGCCCCTATCAGGTTTTGGTGGAAGTGGGTCATCTTTTGCTTCTGATGATCCATTTTCCTCTAAGGAAGGGCCTCCACAAAATTTCCAGTTGTACAGGTATAAATTTGCATGTTCCAGATAATTTATTTTTTGGCTGATATTTACCTGTAAAATTGGTTTATTTTGTAACATTTGCTTTCTTAGACAATGACACTTGGAGCTATAATATTTCTTAGGCTAAAATTGCATTTGATTGGTGCAGCTGGGAGACATATCAGCCTGTAAGCGGCTTACTTGCACAACCTGAGTGGACCGTGTGGGACCAAACTGTTGAGTATTGTGCATTTGCTTATCAGCAGTATATTGTAATTTCTTCCTTGCGGCCCCAATTCAGATACCTTGGAGATGTTTCAATTCCCTTTGCAACTGGTGCTGTTTGGCATCGAAGACAGTTATTTGTGGCTACACCTACAACAATCGAGTAAGATTTGTCTTCTGCGTACTATAACTTGTCTGAATGCTCCTTTTTTGGTGCTCTCAGGGTATCCAATGCCTTTTTGAAGCAGATAAGTCAGTAATGCTATGCCTTTGTGATTTAAGCTTGTAAATAGAAATGGATGATACCATAAGGGTCATGAACTTATGAGTCCTATAATCGGAGTTGTAGTAACTTTAGGCCACCTGTAACAAATAATTTCATTTTGTAGAACATTTTAAAATTTAAAATGCAGTCAGGGGTACTGAATATGATAGTGCTGAGATATGGATCATGCAGATGATTTGTTCTCATTAGTTCCACAGTTTATTCTGATTATGTGAAGTGTGTAGTCTATGTAGACTTGTGTTAAGAAAACAGTGTTTTCAATTTTTTGATGACTCAACATCAAATATTTTTCAGGTGTGTCTTTGTCGATGCTGGAGTGGCAGCTATTGACATTGAAACAAAAAAGAGGAAAGAGGAAATGAAAGCAAGGGAGGCTCAGGGTCGGGCAGTTGCAGAGCATGGAGATTTGGCTCTTATCACAGTTGAAGCTCCCCAGGTTACTGTGAGTGAAAAAATATCATTAAGACCGCCAATGTTGCAGGTACGTCATCTAGTATGCTGGATCCTTTTAGTGCTCATTTTCTTGTTTGTTGATATATGACTTATGCTTGCATGAGTGTCGTGCGAAGTTAGTGCAAACTAGATAGGTAGGCGCGCTACGCTGCGCCATTCAGGTTACTGTCTGTAACTGATTGCAGAAAGTTGAAACACAAAGTTTGTTATTTGATGACAGAGGATTATAAATTTAATAAATTTATAACCTATACTAATGTTCCAAGATTTATACGGATGCCGTACACGCCTACAGGGATGCAAAAAAACAGAACTGCCGTACAAAGCAGATGATTCTGTGGTTGAAGTCCGAAGAACTTCCAAGAAGTCCATCTGTCCATGGTGTTGCTAAATCTGAAGAAACTCCATTGGTCTAGAATGTTTTTGGCCTAGAAAATTCCATTGGTCCAGAAGTCCATCTGTCCATGGTGTTGCCGATGGGGATCCATGGTGCGGCAGGCAAACAACTGCAAGAGATTTTTAAAATCTACAGGAACCTAGGCCCCTAGAATCTCTCCAAATCTTGGAACATTAGTATAGGTTATAGATGATAATAACATAATCGTTATGTACTTTACTTTTTTTGCAAGTTCATTACAGTCCTTTTCTTTTTTGGTGTTTAGAGTTGTTTAGAGTTGTCACACTTTTCAACAAAAAGCAAAAGATGACCTGCGTCATTACCTTTGTTTCTGAAGCACCAATCCTTCACCCTAGTGATCAGTTAACGAAGACATTGTGCACTTCAGGTAGACGTAGTTAGGTTTACTTATTTTTTAAGTCCTACGTTAAATAAAAAGTATAATTTCTTAATTGTTGTGTTAGATAAAAATAGATGGACTAGTACCTAATATTTTGAGGCTGTCTATTTGAGTTCGTTTGATAAACAGAATTATTGTCGCTTGATGTGCCTATATTTGCGTAATGCTGCTAAGAATGTCAATCGACAAAAAAATATTTTTATTGTTGCAAGTATTCTACCCTTTGCTAATGGAAGATCAAGATTCTCCATGGCCACAATTTATTGTAAAATCTTATGTGAATCAAAGCCATTTGAAAAATCATGACCAGGCTTTTTTTTTTTTAGTTTGAGTAGAAATCTACCCCTTACAGAGTAAATTTGGTCAATGAGCTGCGGTATCAATGTATTTTTCCTTTTTTCTGGAAAAATTCTAGTCCATTAATACGTTGTTGAATGATGTAAACAATGTTCTTACATCCTTCATTTGTTATTTCAGGTTGTTCGTTTAGCCTCTTTTCAGCATGCTCCATCGATACCACCTTTTATAGTGCCAAAGCAATCCAAGATGGATGGAGATGATTCAGTATTTCAGAAAGAACTAGATGACAGAAGATATGCTGAAGTTGCTGTCGCTGGAGGAGGGGTGTCTGTTGCAGTAACTCGCTTCCCTCCTGAGCAGAAGAGACCTATTGGACCTCTTGTTGTGGTTGGTGTCAGAGATGGAGTTCTCTGGCTTGTTGACAGGTAATATATACCCTCCTAAGCAGTCTTTAACTCTTCATTACCAAGAGCAGTTCTTCATGCACAAAAATACTGTGGAACCTAACTTTACTAAAAATAAATTACAAATCATTGCCTTTTGTTGCACTTTTTGACATGCTCATCTGGATGTAACTGTGAAATGTTCCATGTTCCTTAAAAGGTATATGTGCGCGCATGCCTTGTCACTCAGCCATCCTGGTATAAGATGCCGTTGCCTTGCAGCATATGGGGATCCTGTTAGTGCTGTGAAATGGTATGTGTGTAAGAACATTGCATCTTGCTGTCTTTATTATTGAAGAATATTAATAATATTATACCAAATTATGCAGGGCAACTAGACTTGGCCGAGAGCATCATGATGACCTGGCTCAGTTTATGCTGGGTATGGGCTATGCTACTGAAGCTCTTCATTTGCCTGGAATATCTAAGAGGTAAGACCTTTGTTTTTGCATATTGAACTGTTCTCTGTGACATTCTAGCCTGCTAGGACATGTGCCAGAGCAAGGATGGCATACTCACATTTTTCTTTATCTTTGAATTTGTTTTGATGCCCCTCAGGCTGGAGTTCGACCTTGCGATGCAGAGCAATGACCTGAAAAGAGCGCTTGCTTGTTTGTTGACAATGAGCAATAGCCGAGATGTGGGACAGGAAACAGCTGCCGCAGATGCCACTGATGTTACACAGATTCTTAATTTGGCAGTAGCTAAGCAAGCTAAGCAAGAAAGTCTTGCAGATGCCGTGCAGGGAATAGTGAAATTTGTCAAGGAATTTTTTGACCTTATTGATGCAGCAGATGCCACTGGGCAATCTGACATTGCTCGTGAAGTTCTAAAGAGATTAGCAGCTGCAGCTTCTGTAAAGGGAGCTCTGCATGGACAGATGCTGAGAGGCCTAGCACTCCGTCTTGCAAATCATGGGGAGCTTACTAGATTGTCGGTATGTTACTTTGATCACAATTTAAGGCTAATAATTTACATTGGAAACTTGGATTCTTATCCATGACTATTGTTGGTGATAAAGAGTGGCAAAAATGTTTGATGGCTAAAATATTGTCATACAGTTAATAACATTTCTAATAGACTAGTACAGCTTTGAAGAATAATATAACACGGAACAGAGTTCATGCGCAAGTGTGTATTGAGGCCTGATATTGCCGTGTTCTGTTTTGGTGTTGCATTGTGCCTTCTACATCAAGGTGGCAATGTTGGAAGACACATTGCCACACACAAACTCCATGTATACACATGAACATGGCCCGAAGCACACACTTCGATAAATCTGTGATCTCACCTGTTGGAAATGCAATACATTGTTATCTGTGAATTGCCACAAATTTATAAGAATAACCACTAACACCAGCGTACTTGTCCAGGGTTTGGTAAGCAATTTGATCGCAGCTGGACATGGACGAGAAGCAGCATTTGCTGCTGCCGTTCTGGGAGATAACGCCCTTATGGAAAAAGCATGGCAGGACACAGGAATGTTGGCCGAGGCCGTTTTACATGCTCAAGTAAGCTTTGTTGAATTGAATCATTTCATGCATTGCCCATTCCTTGTTCTGAGACATGGAACATCAGAATGAAGCAATTTTGTCATTCTGTTCTGTTTCATTGCTATTTTTTAGTATTCATTATTTATTTGGCTGAAAATATCACAGTTAGTATGATTGTGAAATGCTTACTAGCATAATCAACTCTACAGGCCCATGGTCGTCCATCATTAAGGAACTTGGTTATAGCATGGAATAAGATGCTACAGAAGGAGTTGGATCACACACCAACTGTGAAAACTGATGCCGCTGCAGCATTCTTGGCTTCTCTTGAGGATCCAAAGCTCACCAGCTTGGGAGAAACTGAGAAAAAGCCTCCCATCGAAATACTTCCTCCTGGCATGCCTCCCCTATCTGCGCCACCGATCGTGATTAAAAATTCCGGCACAAAACCAGGTCTACCTAATGCAGCGCAAGCCTCAAATGGACCCATAGGTGCTCCGATGGTCCAGGGTGCAACCGCACCTCAAGGCACCCCAATGGTTCAGGGCGCTCCTGGGGCTCAAGTTCCTATGATTCAAAGTGCTCCTGCTCCATCACAGGGCACTGACGAGGCAAAGCCGTCAGAAGCTACAGCTGCTGATGCAGCTCCCCCGGTTGCAGATGCTGCAGCAGCTCCTGGCAGCGGCGAAGCTACAGCAGCACCTGGCAATGAAGAAGCTCCAGCAGCTCCAGGCAACGAGGAAGCCGCAGCAGCTCCAGTTACAGATGCATCAAGCAACACTGATCCAGCGGCTGCTGCTCCAGCTCCTGCAGCCGGTAGCAATAGCACTGGTGCACCTGGTGTTACACCAGTCGAAGCTGCAGCCTCCGCCCCCTCAACTGAGACGTCCGAGGCAACGGATAAGCCTTCGTCAACAGAGGCATCGCCGCCGCCGCCGCCGCCACCACCGCCACCTCCAGCCTATGAATCTGTTGTATAAAATATTTTTTGAGTCTTTTAGCAATGTGCTTATTTTTTTTTATGCTGGTGCGTTCGTCCCATTGTAATTTTTCCCATACTGGTATAGGTATATTTGTTGTCTATGGTATTCTGATTCCAGTAGACGTCAGGCAGTATGTGAGTAGCCCTGTACATCTGCTGTCTGCGTCTCACGAGAACTTACCACCACTGTGTGAGCATAGCTTATGATGTTTGAGTTTTGACCGGCCGCTAGAGGACCACAGTTCAATTTTTGCTTGATGAGTTGGTTGATCGTGCTGAATCGCCAGTATCCTTCCTGCGCGACCGGTTCGTGCAGGAGTTTCATATTCTTTTGCCTATATTAACGTAAGTGCTGAGTTACGCAAATATCTTGTTGGGTTATCTAACCGGAGAATCTGTGCATACCGAAAGCTCGATGTCGGCTCGGTCCGCGAGAGCAACTCAAAGTACCACGTTTTGGGTGCGTTTTGGGTGATCGCCCGTAGGTTAGATATCAATGGTCGACGAATGTCAATGGCCAAGTAGGTAACATCGAGAGCACTATTCTGACTAGCGAATAGGACGGCAGCCCCTCGGCCGGACGGACGGTATTGCTGACTTTGACGCGGCGAATATGTGGCGCGGCTGCGGCGAGGTGCAGCTGTCACGTATCTAGCACCGTACCGTCGCCGTTCGCACCGCCGTCAGACAGCTCCAGTTCACGGAGAGTTCCGTGCAGTGGCTGCACGTCTCGTCCAACCCTCTAGTTTTTTAGGCGATGCCGGTTGATCTTACCTCGACCGTGACCAAACTCCCGGCCTGCTATAAGAAGAAACATATCGCCCCACGGGCTTTTGCGTCTTGGGTTTGGAGATTGCAGTGGCATCTGATTGCTTGCTCTCCTCTGGCATCTGATTGCTTGCTCTCCTCGACGTGAAAATACTCGTGTGTTCTGGGGTTTTTCCTTCCATGGCGACGACGACGAGAGGGGGCGAGGCGAGGCCGCCGGCGGTGAAGATCATCGAGATGGTGCACGTCGAGGCGGACCGGTCCAGCTTCAAGTCGGTCGTCCAGAGGCTCACCGGGAGGGACGCGGTGGTCGGCGACTGGTCGAACGGATCCGAGAAGGAAGCGGCGGCTCAGGGGGCTGAGTATGCGAGCAGGCAAGCGGGCAAGGCCTTTACTGATCTCCACTCGCGCAAAGAAGAGAGCAGCTGATAGTCTATACCGGCAAGTCCAATGAGGGATCGCGTCTGTATTTAATTGGGTACTATCTATATAGTGTAACATGTTTTTATACGCCAATACTAACATGAGCTTACTGCTACTGGCAATCTGTCCGTTTATTTCATTGGGAAAAGAAAAATCCCTTTTACCTTGACATATCAATCCTAATTGTACATTTGATATGGCAACCTTTCTTCTAGGAAAAGAAAAATCCCTTTTACCTTGACATATCAATCCTCATTGGGAAAAGAAAAATCCGATTTTTGACATGGCAACCTTTCTTCTAGGAAGTTCAACCTGAACATTTGATTTGGATCTGTGGATCAAAAGGAATTACTAGGTATTATTACTACCCCTAGCTACTTACTACACAAAGCCCAGCAATGGCAATTTGTCTCTGCAAACCTCTACCACTTTAGTTCACCCAACTTCTCCCAAAAAAACACTATTCATCCAATTTTTCACTATTCATCCCATCCCTCCCACTCACAGAACACGCTTCCCAGCACGATCTACAGTGTTTTTCTGGATCTACAGTGTTTTTTCTCCCAATCTAAACTCACCCCGTCAAAGTCGTCCAAAGAGTACAAAAAAATGTACTGTACCTCTGAAATTGATGTTGTCCTGAAGGCGTAGGCGTACTAGTAGCAAGCCAATCCCGAGACATCCCTGAAAGTCAGCCGTTCTAACATGCGGCAGCCGGCAGGTCAATGCAGCGGTGCCTTTATTCGCTTACTTGCCACATTGCATTCGTCAACTCGAGAAAGCCAACTAGTTTCCGTACGGCGTACACTTCAACCTACAACCCTCGAGGTTTCCAAAGTGCTTTGCGTTTACTTATGATGAGGTCCATAACAAGACGTGCCAAGAGACAAGCAGAGCACACGTCAATATGGAACAGTCCGTATTGGATTCAGAATGTGTAGTCCTCAGTCGCCGCTGAAAAAGAATGTAGATTAGTTCATCTATTCATCTTAATGATAAATCATCTCCAAACATCTATAGCTGCTGGGAGTTCAATGCGAAAAACGAAAGAAAAAAAACACCGTATATATCGTTGTATGATTATTATTAGACGTACAAAAAAATTTAAAACGCGTAGTGATCGAGCAGAGACGAGATGGACCGGGCGGGCTAGTCGAACTCGGCGGGGTAGGCGCAGAAGGTCTCGTTCTTGACGCAGAGGAAGAGCCTCTCGTACGCCAGCGCCATCTTGGTGGCCGCGAACATGGACCTTGCGTACTCCCGGCACGCGTGTCCCCTCCTCGCGGCGCGGCGTGCGCCCTCGGCCACCACGGCCTCCAGCCTCTCCAGCAGCGACTCCACGTTGGGCGCGAACATGTAGCCGAACTCGTCGTCCACCACGATGCTCCCCTTGATGCTCGGGAACCTCGTGGCCACCACCGGCTTCCCGCACTGCATCGCCTCCATGAGCGTCAGGTCCAGCCCCTGCGGCCTCAGCGTCGGGTCCACGAACACGTCCAGCGCGTTGTAGAACGCCTTGAGCTTCCCCGGCGGCACTGCGCCCAGCACCTTGGCGTTTCGCCCCAGGTCCATGTACCTGTTCTCCCATGGCCCCTTCCCGGCGATGAGCAGGTACACGTTGGGGTGGCGCAGCACCAGCTTGGAGAAGGCCTCGTACAGCAGCGGGTGGCCCTTGTCCTTGACCAGCCGCCCCGACACGCCGAGCACCAGGTCGGCGCCACGCGGCACCCCGACCTCCTCGCGGAACGCGCGGCCCAGCGCCGGGTCCGGCTCGAACTGGGACTCGTCGACGCCGTTGAGGATGACGTGGACGCGGCGCGACGGGATCTGGTACACGTCGCGCAGCATCTCCCCCGTGGAGTCGCTGATGGCCACCTGGTGCGCGTAGCTCCGGAAGAAGCGCACCTCGGAGAGCACGCGGAACACGGACTGGGCCAGCGTCTGGTTCAGCGCCGGCGACATGGGCTCGTCCTCGCCGCGTGCCAGGTCCTGGAAGATGCCCGAGTGGAGGGCCTCCAGCGAGATGCCGTGCCACGACACGACCAGGTTGTCGACCCCGCGCGCCCAGCGGTGGAACACGGCCACGCTCTCCGAGTGGATCACGTCGAAGGGGTCGTTCTCGCCCTCGGCCTCGTACAGCTTCCACGCCTCGTCGCAGCGCCACTGCCCCGGCTCGCCGTCGAGGAAGTGGAGCTGTGGCCCGTAGGGCGACGGCGAGGGCGACGCCTCGGTGTGCGGCGGAGGGGAGGTGAAGACGTGGACGCGGTGGCCGCGCGCCGCGAGCGCCGTGTGGAGCGTGTGCGCGTGGCGCTCCATGCCGCCGGGAGCCGAGGCGACGGGCCACTTGCGGGAGAACACGGCGATCTTGAGCTTGGTTGGGGGCGGCCTGGAGGACGTGAACGGCAGGTGGTTCCACGAGAACTCGATGTCGCGAAGGTCACCGGAGAAGCCGGCCGCGCTTATTGCTCGGCGCCGCGAGCCGGGGCTTGCAAGGCCAGGGGATGTGCAGGAGGAGGAGGAGCGGTGGAGGAGGAGGAGGGAGAGGAAGGGGACGAGGAGGATGAGGGGGAGGAGCGACGGCGAGAGGGAGGCGAGCATCGGGTGGGACGAGCACCGGTTCTTCCTGCTGGGCCTCGGCGGGGAGGTGAGCAGGGCCATCGATGATGATCACGCAGCGAGCGAGCTACGCGTGCATGGACGACGACGCATGCACGGATTGCAGCGCGGGGGACAATGGCGGCAAGGGGAGACGGGAACCGGAGGGATTCAGAATTCAGCACGGCTTTTTGGAGGAGGAAGCAGTGGAGGTGGAGTGCTTTGCAGGCATTTGACTTCACTAACTTGGGAGCTTGCTAGCTGCATCATGCATGGCTGCTTTCCATGGCTCAAGTTACTTACGGAGGCGGCGATGTATACAAGGGCTGTGAATTTTCATGCGATGCGGGAAGAATTCCATGAACTTCGCCACTGTCTGTGTGTTTGTGTCCACGGTCCACAAAAAGTCCAAAACAGAGCTTCAATTTCCTCCTTTTTTGAGATGTCGAAAGTCGAAACAGAGAGAGCGCGCAACTGAAGGCTAGTGAATGGACCTTGTGGCTGTGGCCCAATTAAAATAGCTAATATGAGGGACATCAGTTTGGCTCCTGCTGTTCGTTTGACTGGGGCTGGGCTGGGCTGATAGTGGCTGGAAAAACAACTAGCGGGCCGAACATGCCAATTTGGTTTACAAATTGGTGGCAAGTTGACGCACTGGGAAACGTGTTCTGTAAGAATGAGTCGATTATGAGTGTACCAAGTTGGTGAAAAATTGATGAACTAAACAAAGCTAACACACATTGATTTTCTAGAGAAAAACACATTTGAGTTTTTTCTTATCCTTGAACCCTAAAAGGGTCACTAGAGTTGATCGGAGGTAGAGAAGGAGAAGAGATGGCATAAAAAAATAGAATGTGAGGAGAAAAATACTAAAGAAATTCCGGATTGCTTTAGTTTTGGGCCAATTAAAGTTAGTATTAAAAGTTCATGAATAAATTTAGGAACAAAATTCTCTAAATCAAATTTATTTGTACTCATAGATACATTTTTTTGTATCTTTTGTCAAGTCTCATTTTTGAAAATTTCTATAGTTTTTAGCACATATAGAAGAATGAAGATGCACACACAAGGTAAATTTGTCTGACAGTAAAAGCTGTGTACTGTATTAACACTAATCTCAGCGAGAAACATAACCTTTACGAAGCTCCAGCTTTTTTGGATGCATGGAAAACAAATACAATAGGGATTTCCAAAATCCACGCACATAGGCGGGTGATCACATCGAATATAATCGAATCGACAATTTTTGGTAAAAAGCCGTGTGTGTTTGGCATCGTTAACCGTACGGCTGCTTGAATCCGATGGGAATGCCGGACTGCCGTTCTGGATTGAAAATGCACTTCCCTGAATTAACCAAGGCAGGCTATGTCTGGCTCCCTTCTGTTTCGATAATGCTTCTATAGAAGAAAGAAAAATTGCAGCTCGTGTCTCATCGGCTCTGTCATCAGATTCCTCGAGGGGATAAAACAACTAGCCGTTCCTTAACGTGAGTTTGGATCGACTCATCTCCGTTGCCAAAAATTCAACTCCTCGGTAAGATTAAACAAGCTCAAAATCTTATTGCCCTCAAATCAAAAGTTGATCTCCTTGCAATTTGTCATGCAACCTCGCAAGTGTTTCGTGCGAAATACGCTTAGATGGACTGACGATCGACGTGCAGGAGAAAGGCCTCTTAGGAATTATTTTTTATCCTCTTCCGCGGAAGTTCTCAACCCTGACACCTCGACTAAATCTGAACTACTCCGTATGATTCGGGATAATAGTTCAGAATTGCGAGTAACGACGGCGTTGGACATTCGCACTTAATTCAGAGATCAGGCTACAATAGGGCCATTCGGACATTAATAGCACTGACACCAAAACTATTTGTTGCATTATTAGAAAATAAAGAGGATTAGGTGATTAGCAGCTGTAGTCTGCGGTATCGAATACCGAGAGGGATTTACTGCTGCAGGAGAAGAAAAAAAAGAGAGAGAGCCATGAAGCCCATGATGTCGAGTAGTATAATCGTTTCCAGTCCTGTGACCGATCGATCTAAAGAAAGTTCCCTGGCATGCTGGCACGTCCACTTGCAAGATGTAATAATTCTCTGTGACTCGAACACCGATCGGGTGTTGAACGTTGAAAACGCTCGATTAGAAAGATTGGCCCTCTGTTTCAGTTTTAAGCAAAGGCCGAATATAATGCCACACCGATCCCGACGTACACTCACACTCTCCAGTGCACACTGCACAGCGTTCTGTTGAGCGCGCCGCAGCAGCTAGAGCTAGCCATGGCTCTGTGCTTCAAGCTGCTCTTCAGCCCCACGGCTGCCATCTTCCTCTCGGCCGTCGTCATCCTCTCCTGCTTCACCAACATGCCGTACCTGCATCTGAGCTACGTCATCGACGACGACCTGGCCCGCCGCTCGACGTCGTCCTCCTACCTCGCCGCACCGCCGCCTCCGCCGCCCAAGTGCGACATCTTCCGTGGCGAGTGGGTTCCCGACCCGGACGCGCCGCACTACACCAACGAGACGTGCTCCTTCATCCAGGAGCACCAGAACTGCATGTTCTACGGTCGCCCTGACCTCGACTTCCTCAAATGGCGCTGGAAGCCGCACGGCTGCGACCTCCCTCGCTTCGACCCCCACAGGTTCCTCGCCGTCGTCGCGAACAAGACCATCGCGTTCGTTGGCGACTCGCTCGCCAGGAACCACATGCAGTCCCTCCTCTGCCTCCTGTCCAAGGTGCGTTAGCTACTCATCTCCTGCAGCTTAATTCACACTAAACAACCTTAGCTTCTTGAGCATGGACGGAGTTGGAAGCTGGTGGCTTATGCAAGGATTTTGCAGGTGGCGTTGCCCAAGGACGTGTCGGTGACTGACAAGACGGACCCGAACAAGATCCTGCACTACGAGGGGTACAACTTCACAATCTACATCTTCTGGTCGCCGTTCCTGGTGCGGTCGGAGGAGGTCGTCGGCGGCGACCACCCCGGCGTGTTCCGGCTGTACCTGGACGAGCCCGACGACAGGTGGCTGTCCGTCTCGTCCCGCTTCGACTACGTGCTCCTCTCGGGCGCCAACTGGTTCACGCGCGAGACCTACTTCTACGAGCGCCGCCAGCTCGTGGGCGGCATGTACGTGTCGCTCAACTTCACCAGCGGCCTCACCAACACGTACTCGCACCGGATGGCGTTCCGTACGGCGCTCCGGGCTCTCGCCGCCGCCAGGTTCCGAGGCAAGGTCATCGTACGGACGCTATCGCCGATATCGCACTTCGAGGGCGGGCCGTACGACGCCGGCGGCGACTGCCGGAGGACGAGGCCGTACGGGGCGAACGAGACGAAGGCCATGGAAGGCGCGGAGCTCGGGTTCTACACGTCGCAGCTGAAGGAGGTCAGGGAGGCGAGGGGGCTTGACGTGGCGCTCATGGACGCCACGGCGGCCATGCTGATGCGGCCGGACGGCCACCCCAGCCGGTACGGGCACTGGCCGGACGAGAAGCGGACGCTGTACAACGACTGCATCCACTGGTGCCTGCCTGGGCCCATCGACGCCTGGAACGACATGCTGCTGCACATGCTGTCAGACTCTTCTAATTAACACGCTCGGTTAAGTAGGTTTTGTTTTTTCTGGCCATTGATTTGGTTTACTCCCTCCGTCCCAAAATAGATGTCATTCTCGCTTCCCAGGAAAAACAACATCTTTCAACATTAACTAATTATATATAAAATAATATTAATATTTACAATACATCATTAGTATCATTAGATAGATATTTGAATCTAGTTTTTTAACAAATTTATTAGAGATATAAATATTACATATATTTTTTCTACAAATCGAGTCAAAGTTGAGAAAGTAACACGTGCACGCATCCCATAACGTCATCTATTATGGGATGGAGGGAGTAGTTTATAGTCTTGCCTCGATATAGACATACAGTGTGCATCATGCATGGGCGTTGGACCAAAGTTGTGGCGCTTCTAATTGGAGTATCACGCACCGTAGCTTCAAAATTTTCACCAAGGTAATGACAAATCGGGTGGCTCTAGTAGCTCAAAAAGTCATTAAACCTTCACACACAGCTTTCATGGGTGGGAGGAACATTATGGAGGGAGTTGTAATTCTACACGAAACCTTGCATGAGATGCATAGGAAGAAGCTCGATGGCGTTGTCCTAAAACTCGATTTTGAGAAGGCTTATAACAAGGTTAATTGGGCTTTCCTCCAACAAGCTCCCCGGTTGAAAGGTTTTTCTCCACAATGGTGCCAATGGATAAACCAAATTGTCAATGGTGGAAGTGTTGGCATTAAAGTGAACGATGACGTTGGTTATTATTTTCAAACTAAGAAACGACTGAGACAAGGCGACCCTTTGTCTCTAATCCTATTTAACTTAGTTGCCGACATGTTAGCTATACTGATTGAGCGAGCAAAGAACAATGGGGAATTCAATGGGGTGGTGCCCCATTTAGTGGACGACGGACTCTCAATTTTACAATACGCGGATGACACGATCTTATTTATGGAACATGACCTCGAACATGCCAAAAACCTTAAAATAGTTTTAAGTACTTTTGAGCAATTATCGGGACTTAAAATAAATTTCCATAAGAGTGAATTATATTGTTACGGGGATGCAAAGGACTCGGCTCAAGAATATGCAAGTCTGTTTGGATGCAACACGGGTTGCACCCCTTTCAAATACCTCGGTATTCCCATGAATCACAAGAGACTATCTAACAAAGATTGGTTAATAATTGAGGAGAAATTTCAGAAAAAGCTTAGCAGTTGGAAAGGAAAATTGCTCTCAGTTGGAGGAAGATTGGTTCTGATTAACTCAGTTCTTACCAGTGTAGCAATGTACATGCTCTCCTTCTTTCATGTGCCAAAAGGGGTCCTTAAAAAACTGGATTACTACCGGTCCAGATTCTATTGGCAGTGTGATGAACACAAGAAGAAGTACAGGCTCGCCAAGTGGAGCATCATGTGTATGCCCAAAGATTGTGGAGGTCTAGGTATCCAAAACCTAGAAATCCAAAATAAATGTCTTTTGAGTAAATGGCTTTTCAAACTAATTAATGAGGAAGGCATTTGGCAGGACCTCCTACGGAGGAAATATCTGACAAACAAGACTCTAACCCAAGCCAAAAAGCAACCCGGGGACTCCCACTTTTGGTCCAGAATGATAGAGATAAAAGACCATTTTTTCAGATTTGGTCGTTTTAAAATCCACAGTGGAACAGAAATTAGATTTTGGGAAGATACTTGGATAGGAGCTCAACCTCTTAACGCAGTTTATCCTAATTTGTATCGGTTAGTGAGGAAGAAGGCGGCGACGGTGGCTGAGGTGCTAAGCACAACGCCACTAAATATATCCTTTAGAAGGTCGCTTACTGGACAGAACCTACAATCTTGGTATAGTCTAGTAACTAGAATTTTGCCAACGATCTTAATAGTGCTACAGATGTCTTCACTTGGGAATTACAGAAGAATGGTGTTTTCTCAACATGTTCTATGTATCTAGCTATGATTAAGGATGGTATTATACCTAGAAGATGTCTAATTTGGAAACTCAAGGTACCTCTGAAAATTAAATTTTTTTATGGTATATTAAAAAAGGAGTTACCCTCACTAAGGATAATTTGGCAAAGCAGAACTGGAAAGGAAATTTAAATTGCAGCTCGTGTAGTAATCCAGAGACTATTGAACATCTTTTCATACAATGTCATTTTGCTCGTAGCATTTGGAATATAATTCATATTACCTTTGGAATTCAACCACCGTCCAGCATTTCAAATATGTTCGGCTCTTGGCTAAATGGCATCCGGCCAGTGTTCAAAGAGCAAATTTGTGTAGGCTTAATGGCTATTTGTTGGGCCATTTGGTTGAATAGAAATGATATGGTTTTCAATCGCACAACCTCTAACACTTCAATGCAGGTACTATTCAGGGCTACTTTTTGGACCCGCACTTGGTCGTTGCTGTTTAAAGACGAAGATGCAAGAGCAGAGATGAAGAACGCTTGCCGTCTGTTGGAGACAGACGTTATGGAGATGTTTGCCCATTTTAGATGTAAATTCTCGAATAGAATTGCAGCCTAGATGCCAGTTTTTTATTCGCAGAGCTTGCGTTTTGTCTTTCTTGTTACTCTCATAGAGTTGGTTATGAGCCTAAGTGCTCCTTTCGTAGTAAGAACTTGCTGTGTGAACACAGACCCCTAAAATTGGCCCCGTCGACAAGGGGGAGGATATATGCCTAGAAAATAGTGGGCTTGTACTGGGCTTTATTGTAGATGCAATCGGCGACTTTACAATCATCCTGGGCTCTCGACAGCAGGTATTGGCTGGAGGTGAGCTTTTTTTTTTCTTTATCCGGCACCGCCATGTCTAACCGTGTGTTGTGGGCTTGTGCCAATCAAAATCATCCTAAATTCCTCATAGTGTTAATTAATAGTGGGTGTAATGTTCATTGGTAGTGTGGCCGTATCGTGCTGTTGATTGTTGGATGGCTTCGTAGTCCTTGGAAACATTATGAAATTTCATGACTATGGGCTATGGCTATAGGTTGAATGAACATTTGTTGTCATATCGGTGTTAGTTTGTAATTAGAATAAGTATGATCTGCAGCACTTGTTTTACATTGCTATGCTTTTTGTATCGGTCTCTGTATCAATTATCATCCTATAATGGGTGAATCATCTGCATCTTTCTTCCAGTCCTGTATCAAAGTTCTGCTACTCCCTCCCGTGTTGTTTTTCTTAATTCTTTCTCCTTACCATGTTGTGCATAGGCAGTGGTTACTTGCGCTTGTTGCTATATATGGGTTTTACTCCTATGGTCCATGTTGCATTTACTGTTTGTTTCGTCTGTCTTGCTTCTAGTTTTTTTTTTTTGGGGGTTCCTGGCTGATGTTGTCGGGTGTTTGAAGTTGTTTCTTTCAGTTTCAACTTTTTTTTTATGGGGGAGCCGAAGCTGCTTGCGTCGCAGCCCATATTATTATGTGGGCCGTATATGGCAAGTTGGACGGGCCGAATTGAAAGCTAGAAGGTTTAGAGTCCGTGGGCTGTTTGCCTGTTGGTCCTGGTGGATCTAGTTTCCTCAAAAAAAAAAAAAATAGTTTGATCTAGTCCTTTTTGTTTCGTTGTTCATTCAATCATGCTCGCTGTGTCTTTCCAAAAAAAAAAACATGGTCGCTGTGTGGTAGGAGACGTCAATGACGGTTCGAAGCGTCATGTACTACAATATTAGCAACTTTTGTACGAGCGGACAGCTAGAATATCGAGGATATACCCTGCGTGGTCTCGACTCTCGAGTTGAAACACTACGACCTTCCACTTTCAGAATCAAATCCTGCAATTAACGTCTCGAGTCAACTCCAGAAGAGGCCAGGGATCGTGTTGCCCTCGTGGAGCTCAAATCGCGCGCCACTAGGAATGCCAGCACTCGGCAGCAGTTAGGTACGAATCTTTGATTTGGTTGCCGTTCGGGTTGAGGCAAGTCTACGCTCGATCATCGCCAGTGTCGCCGCACCACGCTCGACGCTATCATACATACAACCACGTCGGACAAAATGATTGATCGGCACCGTTCCAATTATGGCAAAATAAAGCGCAAAACCTGCGCTTATCCATCGGCCGCGGCGACTAATTGAAATCCGCAAAGGCCGGCGGATATGTATGCCCCCTTCCCTTGAGCCCTTTACCGACGGAGGGTCGGAGGCCGGAGACAGCGAGCGTCACCCGGCCAGCTGAATCCCTGAATCCCCATTTGCTGCGGAGCGGCCATGTTCAACACGGCAGGGGCGGATCACCAGCTGCACCCTGCACGTACTAGTACGGACATCCCACTTGACTGTGGACCGCCCAAGTCCAACGACCACCTCGCTTCGTGCGCGCCACCACGCGCGCCGCGGTCGCCGGCGACCGGCCGCCTCGCCACGCCCAGCGCTTCGCTGTTCGCGACCGGAGTCCTACTGCTCGTTTTTACCACCTGCGTTTGCAGCGCCGACGCGACAGGAACAATCACCACGGCTTTGTCCCGGGTCGGTCCAGGGCCTTTGTTTTGTTTGCTACCGGTAAGTACTTCCTCGCTACGCCGCTACGGGCACCGTGAACCAATTACCCGGCTGGTGTGGGCATGTGTGTGTGTGGCAGTGGCAGCCCCTCGTCCAAATCTACCCAGCCCATAGCCAGCAAAGAAGGTGTCGGTGCATGCGCGCCGCACTGTACATGGCGACACCACGTACGATTTCTTTTGGACGCACGCCTGCCCCAGCCGGTTGTCTGGATAACTTTTTCTACTAGACTACGACTATTACCAACAGTAAAGAGATAATCATGGTTAATCGATGCTCGCCATTTCTTCGGTGGGAAGCTTGGCCCGGACGATCATGCTGCTGGGCCATGGCTGCTCTCGGATCAGGGAGTCACGGCAGCGCAAGTGGTTGGCTGCCAATCGCCCCCGAAAGCGTTCTGGGTTTTAGCAAGGGTGAACAAACCAGGAGCAGCACGGACGCGAGTAGTAAGCTTACCCTTTTTTTTACCGTGCTTTATTTAGCAGTACTAATCACTTTTACGTGTGGGCAGATCTTGTGTCAGCCTCTTTCCACAGTTCCACGTGCCGGAACAGTTATCCTCGGCCCCCATGTGGTGACCAATGGCAATGACGGTACCAGCTCGGAGATTTACGCCGCTGCCGGGCGGGGCAGGAATTTTTTTTAATTTTATTCTTTTTTAACATTATTATAATAACAGCCGGTCCAGAACAATATTTGCATTGGGTAGCCGTTTTGGCCGCGCCACCTAGGCTGGCGCGGCCAAATCGCCCTGCCGCGCCACCCCGCCTGGCGCGGCAACCCTGCCGCGCCACCCCGCCTGGCGCGGCACGGCCGTTTTGAATCGCAGCCGCGGGCTCCTCCTCCTCCTCCCTCTCTTCTTTCTCCTCCGTCCAGAGGGACGCCGCTCGCCACCCAGCCACCGCCTGGAGTTCCACCCCCTCATTTTGGTTCATTTTTTGCGGATTAAACTTAGGGAAATCGGTCCCCCATCTCCGGTAAGTTTCTCCCCTCTTGAATCTTGTGTTTTGGACCTCATTTGTTAGTTTTTTGTTAGAGTTTGGTTGGTTAGGGTTAGATGGTGAAATGAAATACTTGTTTCATTTGTTATGATTTGCTTAGAGATAGTGAAATGAACGCGTTGGCTAGAGTTTGGTTAGGGTTTTATGGTGAAATGGAAAAGTTGTCCCATTTCATATGCTTTGTTTTTAGAGATGGTGAAATGGAAGAGTTGTCCCATTTGTTATGGTTTGCTTAGAGTTTGGTCCTCATTCACTTTATTTTTGTATATATTTGCAGCTATGGTCAGTATCCATGGAGGATGCACATGGCCCTGTTCCGCCTGCCCTTCCCGTTCCAAATTGTTGTTGCGGCGTGCCAGCGGAGGTCAAACAATCTAGGCACCCAAAGACTGCAGGACGAGCGTACTATATATGCAGGTTCAAATATAACAGGGGGACATGGCCCTATGAGTCCCTGCCTTGTTGGTTTTTCCAATGGATTGATGGCCCAGAGAAATTTGATCCGAGAATCTAGCTGTTTCCATATGAGAGTTCAAAACTGGTACCATACCATGAGTTTCAGCGTTGGGTTGCTCCCCCACCAAACCCCCCTCCAATGACCGCAGACGAGAGGATGGCCGCTGCACGACGACGTAGGAAGGATCCTCCGCTCTGCCATTGTGGAGTCTGTGCTACCTTGGTGGTGCCTCCCCGTGGTGGTTCCCCTAGCAGTCGGCCAAAGTGTTCCCCATTCTTCCGGTGCTCGATAAAGACGATGGTTAGTTTGCATTTGTATTCTTTGTGCATAATACTTATACCTATATGTTTTCATGCAGTTATATTATTTGTTCATAATCTGAAACTAACTAAACTTGCAGGATGGTTGGCCAGTATGTGATTTCAATGAGTACGTCCAAGGCCTGCGGTCAGTTTGGCCAAGTAATGAGGAGGTGCGTGCGTATGAGGCTGGTCAGGCTCCATGGCCGTGTACGAAGTATCCTGAAAAGAGATGCAAGTGTGGTATTTTGGCCGAGCGTGGTGTGGTTCCCTCAGAGCTTGGTTATGGATGGTATTGCGGTAATGGAAACGCTTTTTGGGTGAGTGATATGATATTTATGTTTGATTTATCTTTTGGAGTTCAGTGTTGCACAGTCTTGTATTGATGAAGTGATATTGTTTGTGCAGGAGGGCCGGACATGTGATTGGGAATGGTTCAGTGGTCGTGATGAGCTTGTTGCTAGGTTAAGACGTTTGGGTCAACGAAACAAAGAAAGAGAAACTAGAGAATTGAGGGACAAGATAAGGAAGAAGTATGATGTCCCATTGCCAGATGATGAGCTTCTATTTGGTACCATTCTTGACGAGTACATCAAGGAGAAGAGGTGTAGGCCCCCTATTCTAGAGGCTCATGACACGCTTATCAAGTACTGGAGGCTGAATAAGATATTGTATCCAAGAACTCTATCCAGAGATGAGAGGGCTGAGAAGCGAAGGAAGTTGGAGGAGGAGAGGCATTTGGAGAGGCAGGTACCGGATCGGGCAAGAGAGGCACAACTAGAGGCTATGAGGGCTCTTGTTGGGGGCTTGCCCTGTAACATGACAATTAGGAAGGGTGATTTGGAGAGGAGCAGTGATGGATGCGTTGGGATGAGGGATGCACAGAGAGATGCGGTGAGGGCTCCTGGGTCTATTTTGCGAAAAGAAAAAGGCAAAGGGAAGTCTACGGGCTTACGAGTGATATTTGCACCAGTTGAGCCAGCGGTTAACAAGGGCAAGGGAGTTGTGGTTATCAGCTCGGATGAAGATGATGGTTGGGGTGACGATGAGGTACTCTCTGGTTGTGAGTCGGACTAGCTGTATGGTGTATCCTTTATTGTATCATCGTGCTATTATTTTTATTTGTGTAATGGACTTTGACTTTAGTCCTGCAACTATTATTTATATTTCTGTAATGGACCTTGAGTTTAGTCCTGCAGCTAATATTTGTATTTGTGTAATGGACCTAGAGTTTAGTCCTTCAACTATTATTTGTAATGGAGCTAGAGTTTAGTTCTTTAGATTAATCATCGTACAAATTTGTCAACCCGACACAACAACAACAAAGATCAGGGTGGCTGGAGTCTGGGCTCTGCCGCGCCAGGCCGCCTGGCGCGGCCAAAGACTACTGCTGCGCCAGGCGGTCCGGCGCGGCAGAGCTGTCGCGCCAAACGATCCAGCGCGGCAAAGCCAGCCGCCACCTGCCGCGCCTGACCGCCACAAGTCCTGATCTCTAGTACACATGAAGGACAGATGAACAGCAAGCTCGTTGTGTCTGTACGGTGTCCACTCAACCTGTGCATAGGCGTTTTCAGCAGTAAGAGAAGTAACAACTTAAACATTATGCCCCCCATAAGAGAAGTAACTGCATGTATACCTGGTTCCCTGTCAAGCAGTCAATCTCGTTGGTGTCGGCTGTGTAGCGTCTACGAGGAGGGCCACGAACCGCCTCCGCATTTTTCCACACATAAGCGTACGGGGGCATGAAATCAGCAAATGGCCAGGCCTGTCAAAACAAATAAGTCACAAAAAATATATAAAACAAATAAGTCACAAAAAATATATGAACGTACTAACATAGATCATATTGAGAATGATATATGTACCGGTGGAGCCTCACAGAAAGGTCGTCCAACTGGAAGTCGTGCCCAAGCCCAAATCTGTAGTATAAAGGCACAACCTCCGATGTTTGACCCATCTTTGGACCGTCTGCAAGCAAAATACAATTGTCTATACAACCAGGCAAGGGCAGCCGAGCCCCAACTGTAGCCGCTAATGATGTCCCAGTCTTGAGCAAGAATGGGGAGGAACATCCAAGAAACAGTGCTCCCGGCAGCGTCGGGGAACAGGAAAGAGCTGACAAAGTGCCACAGCCATACTCTTGCGTGCCTCTCAACAATGTCGTCGTCAGCATCTGTTGGGCATACGTTGAAGTGCTGCCTCAGCCAAGAAGAAGTAACACCTGAAGTCTTCTTTGCTCCTGGGTTTGGAGGCCGCACACCTATGATACACAAAAAAGTTTAATTAGTCACGAGATAATCAAAACATAGTATGAAATATAACGACAGAGAGGCTAATACCTATGTGCTCCTTGACCATGTCCTGCCAGCCCTCGCTCTGGATCATTCCTGTAACCGCCGCTTCTTCTAAGGGGAGAGCAGTGATCATCGCCATGTCCTCCAACGTCACCGTCATCTCGCCACAAGGGAGGTGGAAAGTGTGCGTCTCTGGACGCCACCGGTCAACCAGAGCGGTAAGTAGGGGCCCATCCATGGGGGGTAGGCCCATACAAACCGTCCTCGCTATGGGGAGGAAACCAGCCCGAAGCACGTACGGGGCGTAGCGGCTGTCCCAGTGCATGGGTGCATGCACCCTTGCACGTAGCCAAGGTAGGACCTGAAACAAAATAAACGATTATTACCATATGCAAAAAATTTTACCATATTACCAGGATATGAAATGTATTAACATATACATAGAATATTACCATATTCTGGTCGGCGATCATGTGGGCGCGGTGGGTGTCGTCGTACGCCAGCTCAAGGAGCGGGAACCGAGGGTGCGCCATCCTGAAAAATTGAATGACAAAAACATGTTAGAATAAATTTATAACAAGGTAACTCATTAATTATAAAACAATGGTTTTAACAAGTAAACTAATGTAAACAATAGGACACCATCATTACAAACATTCAAGACGACATTTCTATTTTACTAACACACAAACAATATACTACCTCAGCACGTGGAGTTTTGTTAGTTCTTTTCCTCTTCTTCTTGGTGCGGCATTTGCAGTCCTTAATGAATTTGTGACACTTGAAGCACCGATTTTGAGACCTATCCTTATCGAAGTCACCAGTCCCGTAATCAGCCTGCCACCGTGACTCTCACCACCTACGCTAGTTCCCCCAGCACTTCTGACATCGTACACCATCCGAGTAGGTCCAAATGCCTCAGCCAGTTGATTGACAGATCTTTCCTCAGCCTTCTGTAGATGCACCTCAGCAACAAGTCCCTTTCTCTCACCGTTGGCCAACTTTTTGCTTGCTATTTCCGAGCGATTGATGAAATACTCATTGCATTTGGAGAAAGAGTACTCAATTATGCCTGAGTCATGTTTACTTTGAATGCCTTTGAACACATTATTCAACGATTCTGAGTAATTTGTCGTCATCATCCCGTATCGCCAGCCATCATCAAATGCTTGTGCCCATTTCTCCTTATCCTCCATCTCATCTTCTAACCATTGTTTAGCACCCTCGTTCAAGTCTTTTTTTAGTGCCTCCAGCTTTTCCTCAAATCTTTCCTTTGTATGCATGCGGCAAAGGTCCTTCAACTTTCCAATTACCTCCTTCTTCTTCTGACGACGCCACATGTTAGCTGCAAAGTGTCTCATGTACCACTGGTGAACTAATGGGGGAAACCCGTCCAAATGGTCGTTCACACAATTAAGAAGCCCAGCGTGCCTGTCTGAAATCATGCAAATGATCCGTTCAGGACCAAGGACGTGAAGGCGAACAAGAGTCATGAACCATGACCAACTCTCGTTATTTTCACTTTCTGCAATGGCGAAAGCTAAGGGCACAAGCTGTTGCCATCCACAAGTATAACCGGACGACAATGCTGAAAAGCAGCGGCACACTGTGGAAAGCACCACCAAACCCTCTGCATGACAGGCTTGTACACTCCATCCTCAAGCTGGACCATGTCACCTGTGTGGATAAACCATTTCACGCCCTCATTGTAGTAAGACATTGCACAAAGGCGTCGTGGAGCCTGTGCATAAGACTCCTTTCAGTCTCCCCACAGCAAGGCTACGGCGTGTTTTTTTGCACGCCATGCCTTAGAGTAGTTCGCACGGTATCCACTAAAGACGAAGATCGACTCAATGAGAGAGGGAATTGATTCGTCATTGTTTTTCAAAACAATGCCCAGAATGCGGTGCCCCAGATATGATGCTGTCAACTGAGGGTGCACTTGCTTAGGCTTAGAGGAACGACACTCATGAGGTTGCTTAACTCTTGTAATCTTCCACTTCTCTGTGCCACGCACCTTGCGACACCAAACACGCCACATGCACCCTTGCTTGCACATGATTTCATACCTCTCGTTCTTGTCAGAGTGAACAACGGTGAAAGGTCTATGAAATCTAACTGCATGGTCAACCAAGAAAAACTTGAGATCCTCAAAGGTATCAAATTTCTTTTTTTCCTCAATCTCAGGGGTCTCACATTGTGGCAAACCTTCGTCTTCTACATGCACCAAGGTGGTCTCACAGATAGCCCTATCGACACGGCTTATGTCCTTGTCATTGGCAACATGTGGAATCTCTACATGACATTGCTTTAGCAGATCGAGCTCACGAGCAGTGTACGTCACAGAGCCACGCTTATGAGCACCATCAGCCATATGCCGCACGAATGTGTCATCATCATGTGGAGGATAAATGTTGGTTGGTACAGGAGGTGGTACAACATGATGACTGTCCCCTAGAGGTGGTGCACTGTCCCTTTCTACCTCTTCTCCCTCGGATTCATACCCATCGTTGTCATCCCCACCGTCAGAACCTTCTGAAATATCATCATCATCCTCCTCCTAAGCTTCCTCCCTCTAAAATACATCATTAGGGAAATAATCATGTGCCGTGCCTGGTTCTGTCTCATCAAAGCTAAAGGTCTCGCTATCAGAATCATCAGCAAACTCTTTTCCCTTTGATTGCAATTGGTCTTGTTGGATCAAACCAATACCTAGCCGTAAGATTGTTGACTCCTGTGTCCCAAGCTGAGCCACTAACTCTCTACCTCCCTCTCTACCGGCAGTTTTTCGGCTAGTAACAACCACGTCCAAATAAGGCACACTAGATTGCTCTACTAATCTCTTAAATTGATCCCATTCCACAACAGTTTTCAAATCCACTAGAGCGTATGCCGCTCTTCCTCTACCACAATCAACACGGCCTTTCAAGCTGATCTCATCATCTATCCCACAACTAAAATGACTTCGAGCACATTCAACTATCTCATGCAAACATGGGGCAACTTCAAACATTCACGCGTGACATCTTTCATATTCTCAAACTCCCCATTCTCTTTCACAACCCCACCATGAAACCAACGAACTAAAAAAACCATCTACAAAATAACCATTTCAACCAGAATTAGACAAACAACATTAGTTTTCACAAATGCATTTCTCCTAATATACCCTACAAACCTAATCCCTTCACAATATCGTATAATAAAAGCATGCAACAAATTCTACACGTTCAAATTGAGGGCAGAGCCAATACTACGTTCATCCTAACCATCACATTGCAAGAAACAAACGTACAAATCACTACAATTTCAAAACATATCACAAACCTTAAAACACCTAAACCTACTCATATCTTCCAAATCCCATGGTGGAACAAGGGAAAAAAAGGTGGGAATACCTTCACGGGAGGGAGGGGAACGATTTCCCCTGCTTTTCCCGGCCAAAAACGGCCGGATTTGGCCGGAATAGGGCCAGCGGCGGCGGCCGGCGGCGAGCCCAGCTGTCTGTTCGCACGTGGAGAAGAAAGAAGGGAGGAGGAAGAAAGAGAAGAGGAGCCCACGTCCCAGTTTAAAACAGCCCTGCCGCGCTAGGCCGGGTGGCGCGGCAGCGTCTGGCCCACTGGCCGCCTCGCTGACGCCCGCGGCCAGCGTGGCGGCCTTGCCGCGCCACATGCACTGGCGCGGCAGGACGATTTGGCCGCAGCCAAAACAGCTACCCAGTGCAAATATTGTTCTGGACCGACTGTTATTATAATATTATTAAAAAATAATAAAATTAAAAAAAATTCCGGGGCAGCTAGTTGCTGCAACCGCCCCAACCATCGAAATTCAAACATCCCAAGAGATGGCCCAGAGCCTCATCTTTTCTCACCTTTTGTTTTGTTTTGATTTAATGCTCTTTTCCTTTTTCATCTCTCTTTTTACGGATGGCCCTGATGAGCTGAAGTGCTGGACTTTACTGGTACTGCGCCAGTGACCAACGCCTTTCCACTTTGTGCAAGAAGCATGCTGCTGTAGTGCTGAATGAGACGCATGTGTGTTCTGAACTTTTATCGCCTCTCCAAATCTACGTGTTGCGGAAAATATTAGTACTGCAATTTGAATCTTCTTCTCACCAGTGGGTATTACTTGAATCATCAACCGTTTGTGAGCATAAACTCACGCCAGCATCGTACTGCTGTGATCTAGAGCCTTAGGAGTGGAAAAGATTCCTAAAAAACACTGTAGATGAATAGTATTCTGTGAGTGGGTGGGATGTGATGAATAGTGTTTTTTTAGAAAAAGTTTGGTATCTAAACGCACACCCTGAGAAAAGAAGAGCAGCAAGAGATGGCAAGAGCAGCCCCATTCATAAACTTCGCTCCCACTTGTAGTAGGACAAGATCGCACAGTGGAAAAAATCACAGTTCGGTTGGATTATTATTTTAAGCCCCTGATCATGTGCGTTGTTTACCTTTGTAGCCATACACGCATGTCGTATCTCGGTATCCGACGAATCCAGGCCCCATGTGCCACGTACAAACATCCCCCCACGAGCCATTGATGAGCATGTCTACGTATGGAGGTGATCAAGGCAGCAGCGAGCGAGCAGCCCAGCGGGCGGAGATCAAAGTCAGCTACTCTCACTAAGGCGTGGCTTTCGGTCGTTCCCCGGGCTGAAACGGCAAACTGTTCTTCCGAGCTTTCTGCCTCGCCCAACTTTGCTGCCGCTACAAATTTGTTGCTTGCATGGATCGGCCGAAATGGGAGCGCTCGATGGGAACGGCTCGGACGCCGCGGATCTCCCTTGCCGAACCTGCAGCTCCCTCCCAGAGTTTCCGCCGTGTGCGGCTCTGTTGACGACCATCAGCTTACCTGCCACACTGTCGCGCTACCATCCTCGCCATCGTCATCTCCGTGGAGCCCTCTCGCCACACACGCCCGGTCCCGGTGAAATTTAGGGTGTGTTTGGTTCTCTGCACGAGGGCCAACCAGGCCCGGTGGATGCAGGCACCGCATGTTCGGTAGCCTGGATAGGCCTCCGAGCCAGGCTGGCCGCGTGCAAAAAGGCCTCCGCAGCCAGGCTGAGGGGAAACGCCACGAGCGAGCGTTTCTCCCCGGCCAGGCTCGCACCATTTCACTAGGATTACTGTCGTTTTCGCGCCATTCACCGCCGGATTCGCGCCTTTTACCGTGCTATTTATCCCTCCCCCTTCCTCTCCTGCTTCTGTGTGCTCACTCACCATTCATCTCCGCCGCCAGCAAGGTGTTCTTCTCCTCTCTCTCTCTCCATTCTCTTCTTTACTGGATCCATGATGTTGCTCACAGATTCGCGGTTGCTGACCCTCTATCTCCTCCTCTTTGATTTGTACGTGCTTTGGATTTGAGTTCTTGTGCCACACCAGGCAAGTAATCCATCTCCCCCCCTCCCTCTATTTTTTTTGTTTCCTCAGATCCAGTCTTCATCTTGCAAGTTTACCTCTTTTTCTTTGTAGATCTGGCTAGAGGAGCATGTGTTTTTTTTCTTGTATGATTCATCCCTGTTCTCATCGAAACCCTAACATTTACTTTGTGTTTGTGTTGTTCCCCATGCAGATCTGACATGTCACTTGTTTGTTCGTCTCATTTTGCTTTGGTTGCTGTCAATCCTCGTTCGGTAAAAATAAATCCTCCCTCCTTTCTCCTCTATCCTCGATCTGATAATATGCGAATCTTTACTATGTGTTTTCGATGCTAACTCTGTGTGATAGATCTGATGTACTCATTTTTTTCATGAGGATTTTTCCATGTATATGATGCTCGTTGTGATGATTTATCCTGTATTCTGAGCATTTGTCCATGCCTATGATGCTTTATCCTGGATCCTGAGCATTTGTCCATGCCTATGATGCTCCCTGTGTGGTTTTTTTTGTTGTACTCTGAGCATTGGTCCGTGCCTATGATGATTCCTGTTAGGATTTTTGTTGTCTTTTGAGCACTTGTCCATGCCAATGATGCTTAATGTGCTGATTTATCCCTGTATATGTGACCATTTGAGCATAAGTTCATTGTCAATCTCCTGTGGCATGATCCAAGAACCAAACACACCCTGATTTGTTACACCATTGTCTCTTGCTAGATGTCTATGGAGGACGAACGACAGTTTTTGATTGCTCGCAGTGCTGCTCTTATCACTGCTATGATTGCATTCTTGTTCAGTAGATGGCCACAAATTACTTATGCGCCCATGAGCCAAATGGATGAGGAACGCCAACATAATTTGGCTCTAATTTACAACTCCAATGACATCGAGTGTGTTAACATGCTTCGCATGAGAAGAACACCTTTTTTTAGACTATGTGACTTGCTTCGAGAAAGACTTTTGTTGAGAGATAGCATTCATAGTAGTGTAGAAGAACAAGTAGCCATGTTTCTCCATGTTGTGGGGCATAACCAATGCTATAGGGTTGTGCACCAAACATGGAGGAGGTCCATTGAGACAGTGCACAGATTTTTCCAAGAAGATTTGTATGCCATTGGGGAGCTTAGGCATGACATGATTAGACCTCCATCCAATGAGACTCAGGGGTCTGCTTTTGTGAAGATGAATCAACCTCATCGTGTGCTGTGGCTGAGGACCTTCTTAGCTAGGCACTACTACAACTGATGTTGATGGTGGTTCCTGGTTGATCCATCTTTTGTGCAGTGACTGCCCTTCTCCTGGTGGTATTTTGGTGGAGTGATCATTGCTGTGGCTTGAGCATGATCTGGTGCAGTGGCTGTGGCTATCAAGCCAAATGGAGATAGTGGCTTCTTGTGTGGATATTCTCCCCTCTGGTGGTCTGTGCATGGGACTGACCTGTTGCTTTTGTGCAGTTAACCTGCAACTTTTGCTAACTATACCTACATGTAGCATATAGTTAGTGATGTAAATATGCCACTAATCTAGCTGGATCAACCTAGGTCATGATAACCATTTGTTGTCTAGGCAATCTGAGCATGTGTCCATTGCCTTTGATGTCAAACTGTTGATCTGAACATCTGTCCTAAACTCTTATTCTGAGCACATGTCTCTTGCCAATGATGATCAAGTTTGCTTGATATTCATGTTTGCTTGCTGTTTATTACTCCCTCCGTCCAGAAATGTAAGTCGTATTAGGATCATCCAAAAGTCAAACTTCAAATATTTTGACCAACAATTAGTTAAAATATAAATACATTTAGTATATAAATTTTACATCAATATATTTGTACTTAAATCTATTTTGAGATAACATTGAGTCTTTACCAATTGATATTATATTATGATAGAAATTAAGAGTAAAAATCTACTTTGACTGACTTTTCCCCAACTCTTATACGACTTAGATTTATGGACAGAGGGAGTATTACTTGTTGTTTTCACCTGAGCACATGTACAATTGCTAATTGCTAATGTGCTGTTTTCACCTGAGCACATGTCTCATTGCTAATTTTTCATGAATTTCTATCTTGCCAATGCATCATTTTTCATACAATGTGCTGTTTTCACCTGAGCACATGTCTCATTGCTAATTTTTCATGAATTTCTATCTTGCCAATGCTTCATTTTCCATACAATGTGCTTTTCTCACATTGTTCGTGAATTTTTATCTAGCTATGCCATGGTATGTTGTCTCTGCTGGCCGGAAAACTGGAGTTTTCTCCAGGTGGGATGAGGCTCATGCTCAAGTCAATGGCTACCATGGCGCTTGCTGCAAAAAATACAAGTCCAGGGAAGATGCATTTGCAGCCTTCCATGGTGGTCACGATGATGAAATGAAAACAACCGCTCCAGAAGCTTGTGCACCAGACCTGAGGAAGAAGCAATTTGTATTTGATGTCAAAGATGTAATAATAGTGGTTCAATTCTTACTAATTGTCTTTTTGCTTTGCAAATTTATGTAATAGTTATCATCAGATGTAAATTTTCTATCCTTGTGCTGCACATGAAGGTGGTATACTTACCACTTCATGCAACAGGTAACCAGAACTCATGCAATGTAGTCTACCAAACACAATCTCTTGCATCTAGAATTTGAAGCTGTCAATATATACAGGCAACCAAACACAAACTCTGTATAGCCTGGCTCTAGTCATGCAGACAACCAAACACGCCTGGCTGCATGCACGGGACCTGGCTCCACGGAGCCTGGCCGCCTAGTGCGCCCGGCTGCATGCACGCGACCTGGCTCCACGGAGCCTGGCAGCCTAGTGCGAGCCAGGCTACCGTTCGTGCAGGGAACCAAAAACACCCTTAGCAGCCTGCCCAAGTGAACGCTGCCGGATCCGGATCCAAACGCGACGACGTGAGGCGCGGGGGCGGGGGCCGTGTGTTTCATCATGGGTCGCACGAGCCCGGCAGCAGCGGTGAAAAAGAGTGGCTGGGATCAGGCATGCAAAAAATGGATCGGATCGCTGACCCCAGCCGGGCCCTGTTTTGCGTTACCAGACACAGACACGAATCCACCGTGCTCTTTCATGGGAAGATGACAGATGATTTCCGGGACGCTGGCCTGTGGTCCCATCGTCCCGTGGGCAGGTCCCCGGCGACAGCTGTTCCGGCGATCCACGCCACGTATTTGTACAGTTTCGTGCTAAGCATCTACACCACCAGGCGTCATAAGTACGGTACAGGAACAGGAGAAGACCCATTCTCTTTCCCTTTCTCCCTCTCCGTTTTACCTTCGGGGCATCTGATGATGCCACTCCTCCTTTCGTCTCGCGTCACTCTTTTTCCGGTGGAGTGGTTGCTCCAATTTCACACGGTTTTTGCCGTCGCACGAGCTTGCACACGCACGAATGGCGAAAGCATATATGGTTCCGCCCATTTCAAACGAGACCTCGCCGCCGCGCCGATCGGCTTGCTCCTCCATGCCTCCATATGGTGAGACGGAACATTGCCAGCCTCGGGGTTAGCGTCGGCGCCAAACAAAATACATGGCGTAATCGCACGACGAGAGGGACGCCCGTCTCCGTGATGGCAACTGGGAGCTAATCGAGTGTGTCAACCATGGCGCTCTCCCGTGGTCGGTAGCCCTAGGCGAGGCCAACCAAGAGCATCTCCCTCGCCCACCTCGTCGATCTCCCTCAGAATCCACACGGACAAACATGCTAAAACATACCCTCTGAAACCGTGCGCACCCACTCCCGTAAACACAAAACTAACCGCTGTTTTCTTTTTCTATCGATGGGCGTGCGTGCGCATCGACCACTGTTCCTTGTTCCAATTTGTTTATAACCCCTCATGCGTCTGCTTCCCATTCGTCGATTCCTCTGCGCTCCGACGAGTACATGAGCACACCCAGACGCGTACTAGTATAACATCAACATGACAACATGGCAGGATAATCTTTTTTCCAGATCTGCAGTGCTGCCGTGTTGGTGCAGGGGCACGACCGGATCACTCCCTCGTCAAAGCCAGCACGGTTTACAGCTCGGCAAGTGGCGGGCAATGACTCACTCAGAGGCAGGCAGGGGTCATGCGCGCGGGTGCTTCCTAATCATGGATGGCATGGGGGGCGATTACCTTATAGAGAGGGCCTTTTTAGTAGGCGATAATAAATATTTGACAGGGACAGACATGTTCGCTTGCGAGCCCCACTTGGCAGTATTATTGAAACCGGCCGCGCACCTACTCTCTTTCGCGTGTCCACCGCCGTATTCAAGAGCAGCCAAAGCGGGGTTCGCCCCCCGGACCGGATGGATGGATAGCTCTCTCAGCTAGCAAAAGAGCAAGCGGCGACGGAGCTCACCGTCGTCTTCCCGCTCGCCGGCGCGCCGCCGATGCTCGTCTTGCTCCCCGAATTCGCTCCAAGATACTTACTGCTTGCTAAGTAGTAGGTAGCCAGATAGATAAGTAGGTAGCAGGAGGGAATTGAATTGGAGGGCAGTTGCAGATAGATTTGATTGTGTAGGTAGGCCGGCCGGGCGGCCGTCGAGGCCTCGCCGGGGAGGAGGATGAAGCTCCACTGGCTGCTGCGGTTCCTCTTCGGCCCGGTGCCCGTCTACTTCTCGGCGCTGGCCATCCTCATCGTGCTCACCAACGCGCAGTACTTCGGGCTGGTGGGCGTCGGCGTGGCGCCGCGCGCCGCCAAGCTCGCCTCCTCCACCCCCGTGGTGAGCGTCATGAAGTACTGCGACATCTTCCGCGGCGAGTGGGTGCCCGACCGGGAGGCGCCCTACTACAACCACAAGACGTGCCACATGATCCAGGAGCACCAGAACTGCCTCAAGTACGGCCGCCCCGACCTCGGCTTCCTCAAGTGGCGCTGGAGACCTTCCGGCTGCGAGCTCCCCCGCTTCGACCCGCTCCAGTTCCTCCAGTTCGCCCGCGGCAAGTCGCTCGCCTTCGTCGGCGACTCCCTCGCCCGCAACCACATGCAGTCTCTGCTCTGCCTCCTCTCCCAGGTGACTTCTGTTTTCGTTTCCTAGAATTTCCTACTCCTGCTATCTGGTCGTAGATAGATAGATGAATTCGCAACAGCAGCGACTGATGAGAATTGGGATGCTGGGCTGCAGGTGTCGTATCCAAAGGACATATCGGCGAACCCGACGGACCAGAACAAGGTGTACCACTACAGGGCGTACAACTTCACCATCAGCATGTTCTGGTCGCCGTTCCTGGTGCGGGCGAGGGAGCCCGACCACGACGGCCCCGCGCACACGGGCCACCACAGCCTCTACCTCGACGAGCCCGACGAGAAGTGGGTGTCCCAGATCTCCCGCTTCGACTACGTGCTGGTGTCGGCGGCCAACTGGTTCTCGCGCCCTTCGCTCTTCTACGAGAAGCGCCGCCTGATCGGGTGCAGCTTCTGCAGCCGCCAGTACGGCGTCCCGGACCTGACGCTCTACTACTCCCAGCGCCGCGCGTGGCGCGTCGCGCTGCGCGCCATCAACGACCTGGAGCAGCTCCGGGGCCGCGTCATCGTGCGCATGCTCTCCCCCATGTCGCACTTCGAGAACGGCACGTGGGACCAGGGCGGCGACTGCAAGCGCACGCAGCCGATGCGGGCGAACGAGACGGCCATGGAGGGGAGGGACCTCCACTTCTACACCGCGCAGATGGAGGAGTTCCGCGCGGCGGAGAAGGTGGCCAGAGACAAGGGGAGGCGGCTGATGCTCATGGACGCGACGGCGGCCATGCTGATGCGGCCCGACGGGCACCCCAGCCGGTACGGGCACTGGCCTAACGAGAAGGTGCAGCTCTACAATGACTGCATCCATTGGTGCCTCCCCGGCCCCATCGACATCTGGAACGACATGCTCTTCCAGATGCTCCTCGCGGAGTGATCTATCGCGCTCTCAGATCAGATCAGATCGCCGGTAACCGTGCGTGCACAGATTCGTTTTGTTTTTGCTCAGTTTTTGTTCAAAAAAAACAAAGGGGAAAAATTTTGACAAGCAAGGAAATTCGTTGCTCCCGAAGGGCTACTACTCTAGTACGACATCTTTCATCTCTGTTTGTCTGTGTGTGTTGTCGATCGGCGTGAACATTTTCGTTCTTCTTGGTCGGTCGGCGCGCGCCGTGGAAAGGAACAATCAACAAAAGGCCGCCCGCAGCAGCAGCAGTAGTGCGCCTTTGATTCCGTGGACATATGGCAGGATGCACGCAAGCGGTCGAAAAGGGCCCCCGACGCGGCCATTTTGGAATCAAAATCATCAAATTGAAACGAAAGTTTACTCCCGCCTTTAACGTCACGGTACCGTGTCGGGTTTCCCTGCCATCGTCGCAGTTCCAGATCTGGGCCGCGTACGAGAGCCGCGAGTAAAAGCGCCGCACGGCGTGACCTCCCAGCTCGCGCAGGGACGGCGAGGTGGTGATGATGGTGTACGACTGTACGGCATCCGCATCTGGGGGGGACTGTGGGAGCGGTGGCGGTGCGCGGGGGCCGCCGCCGTGTCGCGTCCGGCGCCGACGGCCCACCGATGGCTGGATGGATGGCAGCACTGATGGCGCCGGGGACGGACAGAGAGAAAAACCTGGTGCGCGCTCGCTCGGCGGCCCACCGAACCAGACGACGAGGAGGAACCGGTCGAGGCTGTGAGTGGGATACTCGTTGAATAGGAAAGATGAAAAGATAATTTCTAGGGATGTATGTTATGTGAGAGATGAATAGAAAGTACTTTCTTCGTCCGCAAAAGAATGCAATTCTAGGTTTCTTCACGTAGACCAAGAAAGAAGTGAAATGACGTATATACCCCTATAACATGGTCCCACATAAATAGTAAGTGGGTCCCACCTAAATATGTGGGTCTCACGTGGGTCTACGTGGGTCCCGCCTAAACAATATGTGGGTTCCACTTAAACACTAGGCGGGTCCCACGTGGGTCCCGCCTAAATAATAGAGATATTCCCTGTATGGCCCAGAAAATCTACTTGTTCCTTCCATAGCCCTGTAAAAAATTCCGTTCCTTTTAGGACCCTCAAAAAAACTTTCATCCCTCCTATGGCCCTGCCGTCGAATTCCTTGGTTAACACCGTTACACAGGGAGTGAAAAGTCACTCTTACCCCTGAACGTGAAAGGTTACAGCTGCTACAGCAGCAACTGACACGCGGGGCCCTCAGGTCAGTGACCTGGCAGGAGCCAGCCATGGCCGGCGGCCAAATCCGGCGAAATCCCTCGCCGAAGTCGAGATTCCAGCGAGGGGAAGGACACTAGGAGCAAGAGGGCGACGAGAGCAATCCATTCCCCACCTTGGATTGAAGAATTGGTGGACGGGATGGGGTCAACGGCGAGCTGCAGCGGGTGGCGGCAATGGAGGACGGTGGTGGCAGCTCTGGAGGTGACGGCGACGGCGATTGGGCAGCTGGGGAGGTTGGCGAGGTGGAGGGGAAGCTCGGCAAGGCCTCCCCTCGCCGAGCCGAGTCCTGGCCTCGCCGCGCCTGTGGAAGCGCCTTCTTCTCCAGTCGTCACGCCGCCAATCGCCATGGATGTGCCGCCTCGGCCTCCATTGCCAAGGCCGGGCTCCCGTGCCGCCCCGGGCTCCAGTGGCTGCGCCGCCCCTTCCATGCCTATGCCAGCGCCCACGCCGCCTGGATCTGGTCGCTCCATCCCGCCTAGCCGCTGCCGCCGCCGGGGATGGACGAAGCCGACGCCGGGGATGGAAGCCGCCTCCGTCGCTTTCCACTGGATTTGGATGGGGTGCGAGTGGAGATCGATAGGGCAGCAAGGTGTTTCCACCAAATGCTAGGGGTATTTTCGTTCTTGCCACAAAAATCTGACAGGTTCTTAGGGTTTCTTAACGGCAGAAGGAAACGGATTGGACAGTACGGCCATAAGAAGGATGAAAGTTTTTTTGAGGGCCATAGAAGAAACGAAATTTTTTACAGGGCCATAAAAGGAACGAGTAAATTTTCCAGGACCATACAAGAAATTATCTCTAAATAATATGTGGGTCCCGCCTAAACAATAGGCGGGTCCCACGTTGGTCCCGCCTAAACAATAGGCGGGTCCCATGTGGGTCCCGCCTAAACAATAGGTGGGTCCTACGCTGGACCACAACTTATAAATTAAAAATCTATATGTGGGCCCTATACTAGCTACTAGAGCTAGAATTGCATTTTTTGTGGATAAAGTTTGAATGCTAGAATTGCATTATTTTGTGGAGGGGAGAGTAAAAAGTAGCGTTGGGCTGGGTGGCTGGCTGGCGACCACCCGCGCGCCTGCTGCTGGCGTCTGGCGAAGTGAATGGCAGGGTGCGCGTGAGCCGCGTGATTTCTCCCTGGTTCCAGAGAGCGAGTGGGTTGGTTGGCGTGCCGTGTGCCAGTGATGGGTGACGCCCACACAGGCCAGGCCAGTACTGGCCGTTGCTGCACCTGTCGGTTCACCGGCGGTTCTAGAACAACCAGGCGGCCTGGTGGCACGAGCCCTGGGGCTAGCCGGGCGAGGAGGACGCCGTGTCTGACTCTGGCTCTGTTCTCAGTTCTCGACGCGGGGAACGCAGCGCCACGGCCGGCTCCGATCGTCTGTCTGTATATTCTCGGTGGCTGGCGCAGCTACTGGCCAGGACGGGACGATAGTACTTTTGGCGCACTGCTCCTCCAGCAGCAAACTTAGGCTCCGTTTAGATTCAAAAGGATTCCCCAAAAATCTACTATTCATCCAACTTTTTCCTATTCATCCCACCTCTTCTACTCACATATCACTACTCATCTACAGTGTTTTTTATGAACAGTGTATTTTTGGGGAATCTTTCCCCAATCTAAACACACCCTTACTCCCACGGTTTCGAAACACATGCCATTTTGCTCCATCCGTCCCGCAACATAAGTATTTTTTTTAATTTCCGTGCAAACAATTAACATATTATTTATCTTGTTATAACATACGAGTATTTCACTATCGGATATATTTTAAGTAGAGTAAATTGCACTCTGGGTACATAAAACTATTGGATGATTAACAGATAGGTACTCCAACTAACAAACGTAACATTTAGGTACTGGATCTATGTGTTCGGACCACCAACGGTATAACGCGGCCATGCAGGCGCCAGCAGCTGGCGTGGCGTTGCCACTATAGACAAAGGAGGCCCAACCCTTGGCTTTTTTTTGTGAAAACCCCCCTGCCCAATATTTCCATTGAAATGAATGTCTCTGTTTTGCAACTCCGTGTACACTGAGGTGACTGCAATGTGTACACTGCAAGTTAAATTTGTAAAAAAATTATTTATCTTGTTATAACATATTTCACTGTTGGATATATTTTAAGTATTACCTTCATGCCAATTTATAAGTCGTTTGACTTTTTTGACCCCAATATTAATTAATAAAGCAAGTGTGGGGGTCATGGATTAGGGGGCCCAGTGTCAGGGCGCCCGCTAACGGCGCGCGGACGGAGGAAGACCCTAACAGCGCTAGTTTCGACCGGTCGGAAGGCTCCGTCTCGCCCGACCTACAAAGGACCCGGGGGACGTGAGGATAGAAGCCTCCGTCTCGTCCGACCCCGGTCCCCTCCAGACGACTAGGGGGTGAAAGGGGTCGGGCACGTCCGTCTCGCCCGACCCCCGACCCCTCGGGTCGGAAGGGCAGACCCCCTCGAGGGGTCCCGTCCATCGATGAGCACGCACAGAGGAAAAGGGGGGAGTCCTGGAGACCCTCCCCAAGTCAAATCTGGCTTGTGAAGGAGAAGGCATGCGGCCTACGCCTTCTCCCGACCGACACCCGACATCACCTGCCCGCCTGTCAACTGAAAAAGCTGATCTGCAGCCCTGCGCTTCGGAAAAGGTAGCTGCATGCGCGCTGCTGCGCTAGCGGCCAAGAAGGAAGCTACCGCGAAGCTGCCGGTGGGAAGGTGAAGGACACGCGGCAACCAAGGAAGGGGTTGCCAAGACGCACTAGGCCGACAGTGAGCAACCGTCGGGGGCGTACGGCCTTCGAGGGTAGATAGGTAAAACGACATTGTAAAGCTGCCCTCCTCTTGAGCTATAAAAGAGGAGGGCGTCCCCTGCGAGGGGATCCGAACTCCAATTCCTGGACTCTCGATCTCTAGAGCACTTAGTCCCCTACACGCACATTTCACACACAAGGCTTGAACCGGCCTTCGTTGTAATCCGCCGCCAAGAGAGCAATACAATCAGGAGCCCGTTGCACTGGACGTAGGGATCACTCCTGAACCAGTATAAACCCTCTGTCTTGCATCTCTTGAACCATTCTCCACCGAGACGTGCGTGTTCATTGATCGACACTAGCCGGCATGAGGTACCCCATGTGCCACCGCCGACAGTTGGTGTAGGGGCCTGCGCACGTCTACGTCTTCATCGACACCCGGTGCGAGATGGCTGATTCTGGTGACCATCAGTTTAGGTTGGGCGCGACCATCCGCTTCGGCAGCCTCGAGTTCCTCGTGAACAAGATGCCGGACGCTCGCGGTGGCGCGTTATGCCTCGTCCTCGTCGACAACCCCGACTGCCCGGCTACCCGCGCGGGACAAGTCCCCTATGGTGGCCCGGCAGTGTCCTCGGCCGCCTCGGAAGAGGCCGCAACGGCCACGCAGGCCGTGAGCGTCGTCTCTCGGAACTCCATCGCAGTGTCCAGGGTGGGGCGCGAGCGGATCGTGCACCGTCTTGGTGGGAGCGACAACTCAACCCAAGCGCTCCAGATGAAGCGTTCGGGTTCATCTTCGTCACGCGGCTCCAAAAGCCGAATGACCAAGAAGGTCGACGCGAGCTCACGAAAAGACGAGGCGCCAGCCTTTCCTTTTGGGCTGAAGAACGTGTCACAAACTTTCTCCGACTTGGCGCGACGCCAGGCTTGAAAAGGCCTCGAAAGGGCGCACGCCAGGGTGCACATGCTAAGGTACGAAGGCATCTTGGGGCACTACTCGGCCTCGAGCGCCATGACCAGCCTGAGCGAGCCTGGACAGGAGAAGGATCTGGAAGTGCACATCCCCCCGAGGATGGGCACGCGCTGTCCCACGTGGGAATGCTTCACCGTGGTTCCCCCGGACGATGCGATGAACGCGGCGAACAGGGCCAAGATCCGACTCACCCCGGAGCAGATCGCGGCGAAGCAACAAGAGCTGGAGGACATGCGGCTCGCCATCGATATAGAGCAAGCTCAGCTCGACGCGAACATGGAGTCGTCGGCTCGGGCGCGGGCCCGTGAGGTGGGCCAGAGGATCGAGACCAACGCCGATGGCTACCCTCTCTTCGACCGGGCGAGCCAGTGCATCGCAGCGGCTACGCTGCTCAGCCGGCAGTTGGCACAGCCATCTACCCCGAAGGAACGCCGAGTCCAGAACAGGCAGAGGACGCTCCTCGAACGTGCCGCGGTGCGGCAGGCGGTGAGCTCCGCGGGGAGAAGACGGCAATCCGCTGGAAACTCACGGTCTCCCAGCCCCGTCGACAGGAAAAGGCCGGCCGACGGCTCATGACGGAACGCCCCGAACACGGACACCGCTAAGGTTCAGGACAGGCTAGGTCCTGATCGCGACGTACGGCACACCATCGAGGCTCGGCGCCGGGACAAGTCGGAAGAGTCGGAGGATCGTGTCCCACGCATCAAGCACCGTCAGCGCGAGGCGCACGTTGAGACGGAAGAAGATTGGGACTCGAATTCCGACTCCGATTGCCCCGGCCCGGCCGGCTTCTCTCACGAGATTCGTACCGTCGTAATTCCCCCGTGGTTCCGTCTCCCCACCAACTTCAGCAAGTACGATGGGGAGACAGACCCTTCGGTCTGGCTGGATGACTTCCGGCTTGCGTGCCGAGCGGGTGGAGCTTTCGACGACAAAGTCATCATACACAACCTCCCCCTGTACTTGGCGGAGCTAGTCCGCGCGTGGCTCGAGCGCTTGCCGAACCGGAAGATCCGAAGCTGGGCAGATCTGAGGAGTATTTTTGTCGGGAACTTCTAGGGCACCTGTGCACGCCCGGGCAAGGTCTTGGACCTCAAAAGGTGCAGGCAGATGCATGGGAAGACCCTGCGCGATTACCTGCGCCGGTTCTCTCGACAGTACAACAACCTCCCTGACGCCACTGATGCCGACGCCTCGCTGCGCTGATGGGAGGCACCAAGAGCCGATCCTTGGTCAACCGGATCAGCAGGGAGTGCCCGAAGACGGTCAAGGAGGTCCTTGACATGGCCGCTGAAGAAGCAAGGAGAGGAAGCCGTGCTGGCATATCTTCCCGAAGACGGAGGGAAAAAGAAGCGTGAGGAGACTATCGATGAGGCAGGACCGTCAGACTATCGTGAGAAGAAGAAGAAGAAGAAGAAGAAGAAGAAGAAGAAGAAGAAGAAGAAGAAGAAGAAGAAGAAGAAGAAGAAGAAGAAGTAGTAGTAGGAAAGGAGGGTCGAGTTCGTCGCCGTCGCAGACCCAAAACCCTCCCGACCCCAAGGACGGGTGCCAGATGGTCAGAGATGAGACGACCGACCCCAGGGGCGACGACCCAACGAGGGCCAGACGCCCGACTACTTCGAGCAGCTGCTCGAGGGTTCGTGCCCAAACCACGCGACCCCCGTCAAACACAAGTACCGTGAGTGCGGACTCATGAGGAAATTCTTCATGGGTAGGCTGGATGGGGTCAGCCTGACCTCTCAACCACAAGGGAAGGGGACGGTGACCGACTCGTTTCCTGAACCCGACGAGTGCCTCATGATCTTTGGAGGCCCAGAGGCGCAGGCGTCAAAGCGACGCACCAAGCTGATGGAGCGGGATGTGTTCACGGTTCATCCTACCAACCAGGAGTTCCTCCGGTGGTCTGAGGCCACAATCACCTTCGATCGGTCCGACCACCCGAAGTACGTCCCGCATCTGAGGAAGCTTTCACTGGTTGTGGCTCCGATAATCGGGAGGAAGCGCGTCTCCAAGGTGTTGATGGACGGAGGGAGCGGCCTCAACATCCTATACGGAGGCACACTGGATGCCTTGGGTGTCCCGAGATCCCACGTGCGCCCGGAACGGGCTCCCTTCTACGGAGTAGTCCCGGGGAAGGAGGCTGTCCTGCTGGGACAGATCACCCTCCCGGTCACCTTCGGAGATTGGGAGAATTTCCGCACCGAGACGCTCTGCTTCGAAGTGGTGGACTTTGTGACGGCTCCTACCATGCTATCCTGGGCAGGCCATGCTACGCTAAATTCATGGCCGTCCCAAACTACGTGTACCTCAAGCTCAAGATGCCGGGTCCCAACAGTGTCATTGTGGTAGGATCGTCCCCCCAGGTGGCGTATGAATGCGAGAATGAGAGCTGCGCACTAGCACCAGCTCTTGTCGCGTCTCGCCAGCTCGCCAAGGCCAAGGCGGCCGTGGAGGCTTCCAAAGAGCTTGCCGTCTTTCAAGCGGCGGTCGACGCCATGGCGGTACTAGCCTCCACTCCTGAGGGTCGAGAAGCGCGTGACGCCAGGGATGATGACGGCCCCGTAAGCAAGAGGGCGATGCTCGAGCTGGAGGCCGAGAGGCAGTTCCAGCCATCGAGCGACACGAAGAAGGTGCTCCTTGACCCCCAGGGCTCCGGGTGCAAGACGATCATCATCTCCTCCACCCTCACGGAAAGGTAGGAAAGCGCGCTCGTCGACTGCCTCTGGGCGAACATCGGCATGTTCGCATGGGTTCCTGCAGAAATGCCAGGAATCCCCTGGGAAGTCGCCGAGCATTTCTTGGACATCCGCAAAGGCGCGAAGCCCGTCAGGCAGCCCACAAGGCGCTACAACGAGTTCAAGCGAAAGATCATCATCGAAAAAGTAGCCTAGTTGTTAGATGCAGGGTTCATTAGGGAGGTACGCTACCCAGAGTGGTTGGCAAATCGTGTACTTGTCCAGAAAAAGAATGGGAAATGGAGAATGTGTATCGACTACACTAGTCTCAATAAAGCTTGCGAAAAGTTTCCCTATCCCCTCCCTCGCATCGATCAGGTCGTAGATTCTAGAGCGGGGTGTGAAGCCCTATGTTTCCTCGATGCCTACTCTGGGTACCACCAGATCATGCTCAAAGAATCCAACTAATTGGCCACTTCCTTTGTGACCCCTTGCGGTGTATTCTGTTACACCACGATAGCCTTCGGGCTAAAGAACGCTGGCGCAACGTTTTAGCGTTGCATGAACCAGTGCTTAGGGGACCTCGTCGGGCGAACCGTCGAAGTCTACGTGGACGACATTGTAGTCAAATCCAAGTGAGCTGACGATCTAGTCCAAGACTTGGAAGCCATGTTCGATCGCCTGCGGGCGAACCGCGTAAAACTCAATACAGAGAAATGCGTGTTCGGCGTGTCAAAGGGCCTCCTCCTGGGATTCGTCGTCTCCGCCAGGGGCATCGAGGCGAACCCCGAGAAGATTGCAGCCATCACCAACATGGGACCGCTCAGCTCCGTCAAGGACGTCCAGAAGCTGACAGGTTGCCTTGCTGCGTTAGGACGGTTCGTAGCACGCTTGAGTGAGCGGGGGCTTCCTCTCTACAAGCTCTTGAAGAGGGACGGCCGCTTCGAGTGGAACGCGGAGGCCCAGCAGGCTCGACCAGCTCAAGCACATGCTCACCAAACCACCTGTTCTGGTGCCCCCACGCGAGGGGGAGCACTTGCTCTTGTACGTGACGGCGACCACTCAGGTGGTGAGCGTTGTTCTCGTGGTGGAACGCGAGGAGGAAGGGCACGCCCTGAAGATACAGCACCCGGTCGATTACATCAGCGAGGTGTGGACCGAGTCGAAGACACGCTATCTCCACATCCAGAAGATGATCTATGCCATCCTCATCGCCAAGCGCAAGCTCAGACACTACTTCGACGCCCATCGTGTCACCGTCGTCACCGAGCACGCGTTAGGAGAGGTAATCAACAACAGGGAAGCGACAGGGAGAATTGCCAAGTGGTCCCTCGAGCTTATGGGCTATGACATCTCTTACGCGCCAAGGTCAGCAATCAAGTCTCAGGTCCTTGCAGACTTTGTTGCTGAATGGACGGAGACACAGCTCCCCCCAGCCCCGGCTGACCTCGAATACTGGGTCCTTCACTTCGACGGAGCTCAGAATCAAACCGGGTCAGGGGTGGGGGTCGTCTTCATCTCTTCTATGGGGGTGATGATGCGTTACTCCATACGGCTACACTTCCCCGCGTCGAATAACATGGCGGAGTACGAAGCTCTGCTTGCTGGGCTGCGGATAGCCAAGGAGCTAGGCATCCACAGGCTGGAGGCGCACGGTGACTCTCAGCTCGTGGTTGATCAGGTCAACGGCAATGCCAAGTGCCACAATCCGAAGCTGGCGGTTTACTGTGAAGTGGCGCGTAGAGCGCAAGAAAAGTTCAAATGCTTGGGCTTCGTCCACCTTTGGCGGGAGTACAACAGGGCGGCCGATGAGCTAGCCAAGCTTGCATCCTGGCGACAGCCAGTCCTGCTGTTGGCACTCCTTAGCCTATACGAGAATAACTCCGCAAGCGCACAGAGACCGATGTAGGCTTTTACCACGGGAGTGATACCTGGGATATCGAATCCAAAGAACGGCAGGCGCGACTAGCCTAAATCTAATTAACTGGACCCCACCAAGGAAAAGAATGGCGAGGGTAGAGGGCCTAACTTTCAGATAGCCTACAATTACTCTAGTAAAAACTTATCTACTAACCTGATCTGCTTCGGTGGCTGGAAGAGGAAGGGTCCAGACGGGGTAGAAGGGGGACCCAACGGCAACCTGCTACTACTACTACGGAGCCCTCCCCCTGGCCTCCAGCCGGCCAGATAAGTGAACTCTCTACACTCCCATTTTTCTGATTAAATTCATTGTCATTTCTTTTGAGCTTTCTATCTGTTATCCGGCCCTATGATTCTGAGGAGACCCCGGCGCTGTTGAATGGGTAGGCAGGGACGTCTGGCACAGCTGCGTTGCGACGGCCTACGCCCCCGTGGCTAAGGATCGCACGGTTGCCGAGCCGGACGGCCGACCCTGCCAACGTACCCAAACAAACACGGCCTGGCCGGGGGATCCTTTCGACATGAATCAGGCCGGGAATGCACAGAAGCGTTCCAACAACGCAACTCAGATAGAAGAAACTAACTATGTTTCGGACCTACTGGTTCTATCCTTTTGCAGGGGTCAACGGTCGGGCGTTAGGCTGCGCCCAACCACGGCGAGGGAGACTTCACGTAGAGGCTTGGGGGCTCAAAGATAATTTGGCTAAGAGACCGCTCAATACTCAGATCCTCCAGGAGTGCGAGGCTCGGATCTGAACCCGACGGCCTTGGAGCCTCAAAGATTCAGCCTCCCAAAGTCATCTCACAACCGAGCTCAAAGGCTCGGGGGCTCGGCAGAACCATCGGGTTTTGCTTCCCCGCCTCGCAGCCAAGCTCGGAGGCACGGGGGCTCGGTAGAACCATTAGGTTGGCCTTGCTCACCTCACAGCCAAGCTCAAAGGCACGGGGGCTCGGCAGAACCATCGGGTTTGCCTTGCCCGCCTCGCAGCCAAGCTAGGAGGCTCGAGGGCTCGGCAGAACCATCGGGTTGGCCTTGCCTACCTCACAGCCGAGCTCAAAGGCTCGGGGGCTCGGCAGAACCATCGGGTAGGCCTTGCCCGCCTTGCAGCCAAGCTCGGAGGCTCGGGGCTCGGCAGAACCATCGGGTTTGCCTTGCCCACCTCTCAGCCAAAGCTTAAGGGCTCAGAGACCCGATCGGTAACCGAGAATTACCAAGAAACAAAGCTAACCCCGTAAAGGCCATCTCAAGTGGCGCCTCCCAACCAGTTCGCGAAGAAACTGGAAGGCAGACCCCACTCGGGGGCTGGCAGGGGTATAGCCACGAGAAAAACAAATAAAAGCCCACGCGTACGGGGCCAAAAAAGACGGCAAAAAAGAAAAGAAGTAAACCAATTATTACAGATGTTCAAAGTATGGGAGTCCCGTCGATGCGGAACCCCCCAGAAGTTCAAAGTTTAAATCCCTCTACGCGAGGGCACGACAGTAGCAGCAGAAGTAAGTGATATGTTCAGAGGGCCTGGTCGGGGTCGGCGCGTCCACCGGGTTGCCCTCCGCGTCGGTCGCAGGCGCCAGGCCGTTGGCGAATTGCTCCGCGGGAGCCCTGAGTTCTTCGGCCATGGCGTCCAGGGCCTCCGTGGTGAACTCGGTGGGGAAGCTGGCGGCCATCCTGTCGAAGCGGATTCCATCGTAGTGGGAGCACACCAGTGTGAAGGCCTCCTGAATGCCGCGCACCATCGACTGCTTGGCGAGGGCCCCGACGCGCGCAGGGACGTGGTCGAGCTCCGCTGGGAGACGCGTTGGATCACCTCTCATGGGCACCTCGAGAGCATCCAGCATCGAGACGGCCACGGCGCGCAGCTCTCCGCAGCACTCCGCCGCACGGTGGAGATCCCCTAGGAGCCGCTCAATGTCCTTGGATAGAGGGAACCCAAGCCTCGACAGAACAGCCCCCACCGCGTCACACAACATCCCGAAGTGTCGGCGAATTATGCTGACAACGTTCCCGAGGGGGTGCCCCGAGAGAAGGGTTTAGGGAGAAGTCGTCGAGAATCTAGAGCCGAAGGTGACAAGAGACGATTTAGACAGGTTCGGGTCGCCGGAGCGTAATACCCTACGTCATGTATGGTGTATCTTGTATTGATGAGATCTAAGGCGATGCCTTGGAGGGGGTCCCTGCCTCCCCTTATATATGCCGGAGGGCAGGGTTACATGGAGACCGTATAGGACTAGGAGTCTTTTACAAGTTAATCTCTAATTCCCTGATACAGTTTATCCAAACCGACTAGGACTAATCCTTGTCTTGTGCGTCAAGTCTTGTACGTGGGCCGGCCCACAGGATGGACCGCCAGGGTTGTTTAGTCCGTCAGGACTCTACACCCACAAGCCCCCGAGCACCTTATCTCCTGAAGAACAGCCTTGTTGAAAGTATAGAGTTCTTTGAGGTCCTCCAGAGTTCTTTTGAAATCCGCCAGGGTTCTTTGAGACCCACAGGGTTCTTTGCTCTTGGAAGTTGCAACCAGGCTGTTCAATAGGTAATGATGTGCTCATGAGTCTTCTCGAAGTTTGGATTGGTGCGCACCGACTAGGTGCGCCTAATTGGGCAGCCCCCGAGCCTCGTTTATCTTTGAAGAAGAAATTCGAGGCTCTTTCGAAGTCCGAACCATAAGAGAATCAATTTCCGAAGAAACCCGAATTCTTTTAGAATTCCTCATAAATTTATCAATTGAAGCCGAAAATTCTTAGAAAAATATTTCCTGAAAATATGTCCACAGCCCCCGAGCCTAAATTTGAACGAATTCAAATATAGGATCAAGAAAGGACCAAAATTGAAAATTACCGAAGTAACGCTTCGAAAAGCCAATATAAACTGCCCGCGACCCTTTGTATCCGCACGCCTTTTGCGAAACAGATCTAGAGTTTGCGACAGCCTCTCTGCTTGCAATCCAGAGATCGCGCAAAATCTTCCGCATCCGCCCTCAACCTAGATCCAATCTACACCAAGTCTCAGAAGACCCCAATGGCCGGTGGTGAAGGATCCAGCCGAAGCAAAGGCGCAAAGAGTAAGGCGGAAGCCATGAAGGAGGTCATGACGACCAAAAAGGCAGCGTCCGCGGGAGACATGCCTATCATCGAAGATCCAATCAGTGACTGGCCAACCAGTAATCTGAAGGAGAAGCATATCAAGGCCCTGGAAGCAGATGGGTTCCTAGCGGCCCAAGAAATCTCTCGGTGGAGGTGCGCGTACGGGCACGAGTATCCCACTGAGGAAACCGAAGAGCTGACGGTATGGAAAGCTTTTTACGAAGTTGGGTTTGGTCTGCCAACTTGCGATTTCTTCCGCCGAGTCTTGCAGTTTTATGGGATTGAGTTGTGTCACTTGAATCCCAATTCCATTTTGAATCTGTCGATCTATATCCATTTGTGCGAAGCATTTCTTGGAATAGATCCGTATTTCGCGTTGTTCCGCCACCTGTTCAGAGTGAAAACTTCAAACGGACCATTGCAGGTGGTACGAAAACTAGTCATCCAGTTCCGTCAGGGCATGAGGCCAGTATATTTGGATTATACAACCAAGGAGAGCCTGAAGGACTGGCAGAAGGAGTAGTTCTACGCTTGGAACCACCAGCCACAACTACCTAGCCGCTCAGGAAATCCTCCAGTAATGAAGCCATTCTGGAGTGAAACAATTGGAGTTAATCAAGCGATGCAGATCCCTGAGCTGCTTAGTATGATCAGAGATTTGAAATCACAGGGGCTGACAGGAGCCATGGTATATCGTTCATTCCTGCTGAGGAGAATTCAACCCTGCAAACAACGCTGCAATCCAGGGTACTTGTACTCTGGAGAAGCTGACCCCTCAAGGAATGCCACCGGAGACATGACAGAAAAGAGCATTAATCAACTCGTGAAGAAGTTTCTGGTGGTCAACGATGAACAACTTCCAGAGATAATGGAAGTTTCTGCAATCACCATGACACCTGAGGTAAGAACCATATCTGAAAGCAATATATTGCCTTATTATTGAAAATACATTATGAACTAATGTCTTGATCATCACAGTATGAAGCCCGACGTTCACTTTATGTGAGTCTGCCACCCCTGGACCCAACCAACACCGAAGAAGCAGCTTAGTTGGCTCGCTGTGTGGATCCAGGGGTAAGAGATCAAGTGCGCCAACACAAACAATCTGCAACTAAAGAATCTGACGAGCCAGCTATTCATGTTGAACAACAGGCGTCAGAAGAAACCCATGCCAAGGCAGAGGCAACCTCCAAGGGAGGTGAAAGGCCCAAGAGGCCAGCACCAACAGAGGGACAAGCACCCGTGCCCAAGAGAGCACGTACTCTGCCCAAGCCTCGAGCCAGGACCATACCAGAAGAAAGGGCAAAGATACCCCCACAACCAAAGATGCCATCATCTGTGGGGATATCCATCGGTGAGATCGGAACAAGCCGATCACAACAAGGTGGCGGTGCCCAGAATCCTCTGTCAGAAGAGGAAATCATTCACAACATCTTCAACCCTGTCTCCGCGCCCTTTGTAAGGACAATACCAGTGGCGGAAGAACCCTGTCCAGCTGGACCATCGGCACCGGAGCAGGAAGCTGAAGAAGAATTCACCTTGGGGTAGCGAGAGATCCCCATGCGGCCTGCCACCATGTAAGTATTTTGTCGAGCAGTACGAAATGTACCTTCGTAACATACTGTTGTGACTAACAAAGTTATTATTTCAGAGTTGAAGAAATACCAGCAACAACCAGGGAAGGGCCCCCGGTTGACCATGCAGCTGTAGAACCAGAGGCCACAGTGCCCGAAGAACCCAGGGTAATGCCAGAAACAACCCTGCCGGTGGTTCAAACAGCCATGCCATCAGACCTGCCAGTACCAGAAGGAGCACAAGTTGAAGAAACAGTTGCTGAGGTGCTGGCAGACATTGAACATCTGGTCACACAGGCGGTGATTGAAGAATCGGAACAAGAACGCCGTGACCAGAACTCTGCGGAGCCCCCGAGCGTCACAGAAACAACCCAGACCAGGGCAGAGGCAGAGTGCTCAAGGGGTAAACAAGCTGAAGCATCAACCCAAGAGCAAATCATCGAAGAAATCCCCAGAGTACCCAGGGGTACTGGAGCTGAAGAAGAGATTGGTAGCTTCCGCATCAGGAGCTACGATCCAATGCTCAATCCAAATCCGCAAGGCTTCGAGTATATGTTGGACGCGGAGGAGGATGAGGCACATATTGACAGGGGATTGTACCACGCCGAGAGAGTTGTAGCCTACTTCAAGGTCTGTGAAACAACCCTGTTCTTGTAGTGCCGTAGGAATATATCTCATGAAACTTGTTGTGCAGGCTGTCGGCGAGGCATCAAGGAAGAAAACAGAGTACATCCACAACATCTCCGTGATGCACGCTAAGGCGGACCGTCTCCAAAAGGAACTGGGGCGTGAACGCGAAGACCGCAAACTCCAGGAGGCGGAAGACGCCGACATGATCCGAACCTTACATCTGCGAACCAAGGAGTTGGTCGTGGATAAGGAGGACATGAAGAAGAAACTTTCAGCAGCGAAAGCAGAGCTCAAAGGTACTCTGTCACTACCAGAATCTTGTAACGAATTATCCTTTGCCTTTGTAGAATAACAACTCTGTCATTGTCTTGTGGGAGCAGGGGTGCAACAGCAGTTGAAAACAACCCAGAGCAAGATGACGGATTGGTCCAACTTGGCCAACCGTCACGAAGAAACGTTGAAGAGCCTCTCTGCCGAACATGATGGTATCAAAGAAGAACTCAGAGTAGCGGTCCAACAACGCAAGGATGCTGACGCGCGGTTAATTCAAGTCATTGAGCAGCAAAAGAAGCTTGCCAAGGACCTTGAAGATGCTCGCGAAGAGAAGAATCCGCTATCCAGAGAACTCGTCCAAGCGCAGAAACATCTTGCGGACAAGAAGGCGCTGGACGAGAAACTTGAGCAGGCAACCAGGGGGATGTCAGAGCTGGAAGAATCCTTGCGGCTGATGAAGAAGTCAGACGACGACCTGGCCGAAGCCTTGAACCGGGTATCACTGCTAGAGAAGGCAGCAAACCCGGTGGTGAAGGCCTTAGTCCCGGAAGACCCTACATCGCCGCTATCTTTCCTGGAATGCCTGAAGGCCATGCCACGACAGCTGAAGGCGTACATCAAGAGATCATCAAAAGCTTGTCTTGTGCATGTCCTAGCTGTAATTAGATCCAGGTACCCTGAAGTAGATATAGGCAAACTTGTAGAAGGCGCAGAGCCGAATTGTACTGAAGCCGCCTTCAGGGACCTGAAGCAAGAGGCCGAGCCAGTTGCTGAAGCAATTGCTCAGAGCCTTAGATTGTAAATAGAACAAATATTATTGTAATATAAGTATTATGCAATGAAATATAATATTTCCGGGCTATGAAAAAGAACCAAGAATCTCTAAGAATTCCTGGGTTGTCTCTGTGTCAATGACCAGGACTTAGTTAAAATGTACGTTGCGTAGATTTTAACTGTCGAAAAGCAGCCCTGTTAAGGACCCAAAGGAACTCAGGGAGATTTTTTATAGCATTAGCTATCTTTTAGAATGTACCCCGGGAGGATACTTGGGAATAAACTGTATATGGTTTGCCGAAGCAAGAACCCAGTAAAACCCACGGAGTGGCAGCTTTAAGCTGGAAACTATCGCAGAGTAGCAAAATTAGAGGAACAGATCCGCTCTTGGCCCCGAAGGAACCCGGATAGACCTCATTTATGGGCTCCGGATGCATGAAGAGGAAACTGTCCGAGTCTAGAAAGAACACGGAAGTTGCTTTTTTTTAATGATGTCGCGAAGACAAAATAAACAACCCAGTAAAGGGAGCTTTATTGAAATATATCTCGTTGCCGAAACAACGGTACAAAAGAACATATGATGCCAAAGCAACCAGTTCATGTATTGTCGGAGCAATGTTTATGGAAGAACTCTGGATGCCGAAGCAATTGGTTCTTGCGATGCCGAAGCACTGTTGTAATGAAGAAGCTACGCGTAGAATTTGCGTAGGTGTTCTATGTTCCAAGGATTTGGTAAATCCACACCATCTTCTGTTTGAAGTCTGTAGGTGCCTGGCTTTAGAACCTTGGAAACAATGAATGGACCATCCCAAGGTGAAGTAAGCTTGGAGTGACCGACTGTATTATGGATTCGTCGTAACACCAAGTCTCCAATTTGGAATGATCTTGTCTTCACATTCTTGTCATGAAATCGACGAATACCCTGAAGATAGGCAGCGTTATGTAACAAGGCTGCCAAACGTACTTCTTCAGCCGTATCGACCTCCAGCATCCGTTGTTCGTCCGCCATGGCTTCTTGGAATTCCTCAACGCGAGGAGCACCGCGCATGACGTCAACAGGTAGAACGGCCTCTGATCCATACACCAGGAAGAAGGGAGATTGCCCTGTAGCTTTACTAGGTTGAGATCTTAGGCCCCAGACAACTGGAAAGAGTTCTTTCATCCACCGTCCTTCGGCTTTCTTCAAGGTTCGTTCCATGCGTGCTTTAAGTCCGTCGAGGACCATGCCATTGGCTCTTTCAACTTGTCCGTTGGCACGAGGATGAGCAACAGAGGCATAGGAGACCTCGATGTTGCGGTCTTCACAATAGTCCCAGAACTTGTTTCCTGTAAAGGTAGTACCCGAATCTGTGATGATTTGGTGTGGTATCCCGAAGCAAAGAATCAACTCTTGGAGGAATTGGACTGCTTTCTCAGAGGTTGGTTTGACAATCGGAAAGACTTCTATCCACTTTGAGAATTTGTCAATGGCAACGAAACAGTATTCAAATCCACCCGGTGCCCTGGGTAGTTTCCCAATCATATCAAGCCCCCAGCATGCGAATGGCCATGACGGAGGTATCAATTTGATCTTGTGCGCGGGCTGATGTGAGTGATGAGCGAAATATTGACAACCCTTGCAGTGACGAACGATCTCCTCAGCGTCGTGTAGGGCTGTAGGCCAGTAGAACCCAGCACGGAAGGCTTTGCCCACGATAGTGCGAGAAGCTGCATAATTGCCACATTCACCCGCGTGGATTTCCTCCAAGATGTTGACTCCTTCTTGCTGTGAGACGCATTTCATCAATGCTCCAGAGCGTGCACCACGCCGGTACAATGTGTCTCCAATTATAATATAGGACTTGCTGCGACGGGTAATTTGCTGAGCTTTTCTGCCTTCTCGGCAGGGAGTCTGTCGTGCAAGATGTAATCTATAATTGGAGCGCTCCAAGTGGCGTTAATGAGCATAACCTCAGGGGCTGAGGTTGTATCATCGGAAGTTGCTGCTGCAGAAATTGATGGCTTGGAGAGTTCATTGACGAACACCCCACTAGGCACCTCTGCTCTGGAAGAACCCAGCTTTAATAGGACGTCTGCAGCGACATTATAATCTCGCTCGACATGATGAAATTCGTTGCCAACTTGCGAACTTCTTCACAGTACGCATCCATGTCTTCATGGTTTCGATTCCAGTCCTTGTTGACTTGTTTGATGACCAACATTGAATCCCCATACACCAGCAGACGCTTGATACTGAGGGTAATGGCCATCTTCAATCCGTGAAGAAGTGCTTCGTATTCTGCAGCATTGTTGGTGACAGCAAACTGAATCTGCAGAACATACTTTAGTTGATCTCCTTGGGGTGAAATTAACAGAACTCCAGCGCCTCCACCTTCCAGCTTGAGTGAACCGTCAAAGTACATGATCCAATGCTCAGGCTTGGTGGTGACGACTGGAAGATTGTGCTCGGTCCATTCTGATATGAAGTCAGTAAGGACCTGAGACTTCATGGCCGTGCGAGAACGGAACTCTATGCTGTATGTTCTGAGCTCAACAGCCCACTTGGCGATACGCCCTGTAGCGTCTTGATTACGGAGAATTTCGCCAATAGGATATCCAGTAACCACAATGATCTTGTAGGTGTCGAAGTAGTGCCGCAATTTCCTGGATGTCACTAAGACAGCATATAGAATTTTTTGAACTTGAGGGTACCTTGATTTGGAGTCCGAGAGGACTTCGCTCACAAAGTACACAGGTCGTTGAATCTTCTGAAGATGACCTTCCTCGTCACGTTCAACAACAATGGCGGCACTGACGACGTTGGTGGTTGCTGAAATGTAGAGCAAGAGGTCTTCGCCCGAGAGCGGTGCAGTGAGCACAAGAGGTGTAGTCAGGAACAACTTGAGCTTGTCGAAGGCGACTTGAGCTTCCTGTGTCCACTGGAATCTGTCTTGCTTCTTGAGTAGCTTAAAAAACTCAGTCCCACGTTCTCCAAGTTTGGAGATAAAGCGGTTGAGTGCAGCCATGCAGCCCGTAAGCTTCATGACATCCTTGACGGTGCGCGGCGGCTCCATGTTCATGATAGTTGCTATCTTCTCTGGATTAGACTCGATGCCGCGTTCGCTGATGATGAACCCGAGGAGCTTTCCGGATTGAACGCTGAAAACACACTTGGCGGGATTAAGCTTCCACCACCATTTGCGTAAGTTGTCGAACGTCTCGGTGAGATCAGCGATGAGATCCTCGGGATTTCTTGTCTTGACTACCACATCATCAACGTAGGCTTCAACATTTCGGTGAAGTTGGTCTTGAAGACAACCCTGTATCGCCCGCTGATATGTGGCACCTGCATTTTTCAAGCCAAAAGGCATGGTTGTATAACAATACGCGCCATATGGCGTGATGAATGAAGTTTTGATCTGATCCTCTTCTTTCAGCGATATCTGGTGATATCCTGAGTAACAATCGAGGAAACAGAGTAAGGTGCACCCAGCGGTGCTGTCGATGACTTGATCAATGCGAGGAAGCCCGAAGGGATCCTTCTTGCAATGTTTGTTGAGATCAGTATAGTCAACGCACATTCTCCATTTATTTGAATTCTTTTTTCTTACAAGAACCGGATTGGCTAACCAATCCGGGTAAAAAACTTCTTTGATGAAGCCGGCTGCTAATAGCTTAGCTAGCTCTTTCTTGATAGCTTCCCGACGCTCTGTGGCAAATCTTTGGAGGCGCTGCTTTTTGGGCTTTGTGCTCTCGTTGAGGTCTAGCTTGTGCTCAATCAACTCTCTGGGGACTCCAGGCATGTCGGAAGGCTTTGTAGCAAAGCTGTTAGCCTGGGCTCGCAGGAAGTCGACGAGCGCACTTTCCTATGCAAGAGTGAGGGTGGAGCCAATCACTGCTGTCTTCGTTGGATCTCCTGTTTGGAGATCAACTGTCTTCGTGGCGACCTTCTCCACAGGCTTGATAGCTCATGTCTTCTTCTGCGTCGGGGCGTCACCGTCTTCTTCGATGACGGTGGCAGCCAGGGGGTGGAGCTCTTGGCGATCTATGGTGGATGCGGCTCTGACGGCGTACTCCACTGCCTCTTTGTCGCAGAGGTAGGAGCGCTTGATATCACCTCGAAGGGAGAGAACGCCGTGAGGACCTGGCATCTTCAACACCAGGTAGGTGTAGTGGGGGATAGCCATGAACTTGGCCAACGCTGGTCGCCCGAGGATGGCGTGGTATGACGTTTCGAAGTTTGCAACTTCGAACTTGATGAACTCTGTACGGTAGTTGGATGTAGTATCGTACGTGACGGGCAAAGTGATTTGTCCGAGGGGGATGACAGCCTTCCCAGGTACGATGCCGTAGAAGGGAGTATCTGCCGGCTGCAGCGTGCTTGTGTCGAGCCCCATGGACTTCAGCGTCTTGGCGAAGATGAGGTTTAGCCCACTGCCCCCATCAATCAGGACCTTGGTGAGCCTGCTATTCGCCACCACGGTTTGTAGGACGAGAGGATATCGTCTAGGGGAGGTGATCTCCGCCCATTGATCCTCTCTGGACCAGGTGATGGTGGTGTCTGACCACCGTAGGGGTGTAACCACCGCTGGTTCTGCTGCGTAGGCCTCGCGCCGCGCGTTCTTGCGATTGCGCGAGGTGTTGCTGACTGCCATGCCTCCGAAGATGACGTTGACAGTATTGGTGATATCTGGGAAACCGCTGTCTCCCTTGTCGTGCTTGTCGTCTCCGTCCCCATCCGACTTCTGCCTCTTGTTGGGCGTGCTGAACGTTTCCCGGAGGAGCGTGCACTCGCCCATTGTGTGCTTGCTGTCGGGGTGGTAGGGGCACCGCGTCTTGAGGAGTTTGTTGAATTCTTCCCGTCTTTGCTGCGGAGACTTGGCGGCGCGAACGGTTTGGACGGTTGCGACCGTGTTGTTTGGTCGCTTTCGTGGATTGTTGCCGTTACGCTGGAAGGAGTCGAGCGGCTGATCCCTGTTATCTTCCTGATTCCTACGACCAGGGTTGGCGGACCGTTTGCCGTAGCGCTCCCGTTCTTGATCATCGGTGTCCATCCAATTGGACACCAGTGCGCGGAATTCCTCGAGATCACGAGGACGGTTGTGACCGAAATCACGGAAGAGGCTGCGGTCGGTCATCACTTCTTGAAAGTAGTCGATGACTTCTGAATCGGGGATGGGAACGCAGGAAGCCTTGATGGCGAAGAATCGCCTGTTGTAGTCGCGCAGGGACTCGTCTGGCTTCTGCTTGCACGTGCGGAGTTCATATTTGCTGCCGGGGCGCTCGAAAGAACCATGGTAGTTGGAGACGAAAGCCTTCTTCAGCGCGTGCCAGCTATCGATGGAGTCTGGATGAAGGGACTCAAGCCAGGTGAGAGGACCTTGCTCCATCGCAATTGGGAAGTAAAGCATCTTGGAGATGTCGTCGCCCCCCGATGCTTCAATTGCAGAAGAGTATCTGCGCAGCCAGATGTTTGGGTCTTGCTTCCCGTCGAAGTTGGCGATGCCTGGCGGCTTGAACTTTTGCGGGAAGGAGCTGACGCGGATGGCGCGTGTATAACATGGCAGAGCATCAGGGTTGGGGGCGTCGCATCTTTCCGCAGAATCCGCGACGTGGGAGGTAGCTCTCCCCTCTCGGATCCGGATGATGTCATTGCGGGCATCGTTCGGTGTAATGTGAGAGCGAGCTGGGCGGGGTTCTTCGCGACGTTTGGACCTGGGGGGTTCCTCGCGAGGACGGCGGGGTTCCTTACGAGGTGTGGTCGTGTCCTTTGTTTTTACGGTGGAGCTGCCGTAGTGGCTGCTCTGACGCCTAGCTGACGGTGCTTGGTGGCGCGAGGAACTCTTGCTTTTGGAGGCGGAGCGGCCTCCGTCCAAGCGATCAACCATGACCGCTGCGGCTTCTAGGCGGGCTTTGGCGAGGTTAATCTCAGGGGTAGTTTGGAACCCCTCGAAGACGCTGACCCCGAACATGATGTTGGCCACAGGGGAGTTGAAGATGCCTTCCTTGTCGAACTCAGAGTTGAGGTTTTTCCTCTGAATGAAGCGACGTCGGAGGGCACGGTTGTGGTTGCGCTCGACACGGAGTTCTCGGTCCGCATCGGTCTCTCCTTCCTCAGTTGGAGCGTCGTTGGAGACAACTTCATCGTCGCTGTGATCATTAAGGATGATGCAGGACTGGCGACCGGGGTTGTTAGGCCCGGTTTTTCTGTTACTCATGGCAACAGGGAGTTCTCTGCCTTCTTGGAAGGGAAGCAGAGGTAGAATATCCCGTACCGTGGAGGGTACGTTTGCTTCGAGGAGAGCCACCTCGGGATCCATGTCAGGCCAATGAACGATAACCCCCGAGGGAGTTGACAAGATCCGAGGTTGCTTGGCGAGGTTGTAGAACCTTCTTCTTCAGGTGCTTCTGGTAGATCGCAGCTGAGTTCGTTAGCCCGAAGGGAAACTAAGGCGCGCGCGATCCACGTGGCGAAGTCTTTGTGCCGCGGGAATCGGAACCAGAGTTCCTGGATGCCCGCAGGGTTGTTGTCACGGTCCTGATCGTTGAACCCTGACGGAAGTCGGAGGTGATCTGGAGTCCACCAGGGAGTCGTGGACGCGTGGCTTGATCCTGCCGCTTGACAGGGGTCGAGTTGACGTGGTCGGCCCGAGCTTGAATCTGCTTCGAGCGCCATGTACTCCTCCGAGTAGGATACGATCCAGGGATCGTGTCGGAATTTGAGGCTTTCTGGGATCCTCGCGGAGTGGTTTGCGCGCGTGGCAAAGCTAGTGCAGCCACCTCGTCGCGCAGTTGGTGTTGGAGCTCGCCTTCCTGGTTTGCGATGCAAAGCCAGGAGCCGAAGACGAAGGAGGCGCCTGCTTCGAACTTGGTGACGATGGAGGCGCTGAACAAGGCCATCGACTCTTTAGCGAGTTTTCGATGAGTAGATCCCACGGACGGCGCCAAAGTGTCGGCGAATTATGCTGACAACGTTCCCGAGGGGGTGCCCCGAGAGAAGGGTTTAGGGAGAAGTCGTCGAGAATCTAGAGCCGAAGGTGACAAGAGACGATTTAGACAGGTTCGGGTCGCCGGAGCGTAATACCCTACGTCCTGTATGGTGTATCTTGTATTGATGAGATCTAAGGCGATGCCTTGGAGGGGGTCCCTGCCTCCCCTTATATATGCCGGAGGGCAGGGTTACATGGAGACCGTATAGGACTAGGAGTCTTTTACAAGTTAATCTCTAATTCCCTGATACAGTTTATCCAAACCGACTAGGACTAATCCTTGTCTTGTGCGTCAAGTCTTGTACGTGGGCCGGCCCACAGGATGGACCACCAGGGTTGTTTAGTCCGTCAGGACTCTACACCCACCCGAAGCGCGACAGCAGCGTGTTGCGATGGGTGATCCCATCCGCCACGCGGGACTTGAGTGCTGCCGAGGAACGAGACAACGGTTAGGCCACGGGCAAATATATAGTAAGGGAAGTTGACAGGGATGAAGAGCGAAAAAAGGTGAGGGAGAACATACTGTCGATCTCCGAGTCCTTCTCCTCCAAGGATTTGTGCGCCGTGGACAGGGCGGCTTCTAGGGTCTCGACCCGCCCGATGGAGGTCTGCGCCTCGGTGCGAAGATCGGCGACGAGCTGACCAAGCCGGGCGCATGCCCCCTCAGCATCCTCCTTCGTGGCCACCGCCTGGTTGCGCTCCGCCTGGGCGTCGACGCACGCCCGGACCGCCGCAGCCGTTTCCTCCCTCAGACTATCGATCTGAGCTTGGAACCCTAGAAGGCCGGCGCATGAGATCGTCGCCAAACCAGTACAAGCACCTGAAGGAAGAAAATATTATGATGTGGAACTTACCGCTGCGAACATCGGTGGCGTCGGTGCGGATGCTGCCTAGCTCGGCGCGCAGCGCGGCGAGCTCCTCCTGGTGCGCCGAGGCCTGAGCGGCCAGCTCACGCTCCAGTTCCGAGATACGGCGGGCGCTGCTTGCGAGCCTGGTTGATGGCCTCCTTCTCGATGCTCCGGGTCCGGGAGAACGCCAGCAACATCGACTGCGTTGATCAGTAAACCAAGTCAAGGCCATGGCGAGGTCAAGCCTGAAAAACGATCATGTAACTAAGCGAAGACAAGAAGGAGGGATAGATCACGTACCCGGCTGGAAGGGATCGCCACGGTGCGAAGCGTCAGGGCCATCTGCAGAAGCATCGCGGGGAAGGCAGCCATCTGCTGGAGGCTCTCCAGCCAGGCGTCGATCTGCATGATGTGTGCAGAGTCGACCGCAGGCTCACCCTAGGCGGGCGGGGCGATCTCATGGTCGTCGCCAGACCCCGAGTCCCGCTGGCGCGGCGGTGGATGGCGGCACCAAGACCGACACCAGCGTAAGGGCTGATGACGCCGCGGGACGCTCAGACTCGGAGCGCGCACGCGCCTCCGCTTCACCAAAAAGGTCCTCCACTGACCACCGGCTCACCTTCACACCCTCTCTAGGGTTCGTCGTGAGTGGCTCGGTGGCGGTCGGCGCGACCGGATTTGCGACGGGCGCCTCCACAGGAGCGCCCACCACAACGCCCTCGATGGGTGCCGCAGCGGGCAGGAGGGGCTCCGTGACGTTCACCATGGTGCTCTGTGACATCCCTGATGAAAAATATTGAAAGTACCTTTAAAACAGGTTAAAAGGGGGAACAATGGTGCTGGAATTCAAAAATTGACCAAAAAAATTCAAATTGAAATTCAAAAACAAAGGTCTTTTGACACACAACTGAAATCTTAAGAATTTTATCCTAAACTTGAAAATCTCCAAAAATAAAAGTTGTTTGTCATCACAAATAAGGCCTAGTCACTGTTTGGAACTTTTGAAAATTTTGCAGTTTAGCCCCTCAAAAACTCGAAAAATAGTTCTGAACACCTTTTTGAAATTGGGTTGTTTGAGCTTGAAAAATTTGAAATTTCAGGTTCACCCCAAAAACAAAGTTGTGTCCCACATCTCAAACTCCAACTTTTACTTTTACACTTTTCAAAGTTCAGTTCAAATTTTTGGAGAAAATTTAAAAAAGGCAAAGGAGCTCCACGGGGCGCCCGACAGGCCATTGGCGCGCTCTGCTCCGGCCGCAGTCCGGCCGCCACGTGGCCGGCGTGCGGCGGAGGCCGCGCCAGGCCGGCCGAGCCACGGCAGCAGCTGGCGTTTGTCCTCGCGTGGGCGTCGGGGCTTGCTGCGCCATCACGTCGCGCGCGACAGCGCGCTGCTGCCTCGCGCCGCGGAGCGCCATCATGGCGAGCCCGCTCGGCCACTGGCCGCAGCCGCGCGCGCGCCGCGCAGCGCTGTCCCGCGGCCGCGATGCTCGCCCACAATGCGCCAAGGAGCACTGTGGAGGATCCCCAGCGATCACGCAACGATCCCCCTCGCCCAATCGAGCCGCGCGCGCGCTGCCCGAGCTCGCACCGCACTCATGACGGACTGCTCGCGCCGAGCCGTGCACGCGAGCGACCCCAGGCTGCCCAGTCCATTTTTACGTGCCCAAGCACTTCTCCGAGCTGCCTTGCAACTCCTCCTTAGCCCGCACACTGCCATTTCTCCTCCCCGCGCTCGCTCCCATTGTCTTCAACCTCCAACCGCGCGGACCGAGCCGAGCTTCGAAGCAAAATTCGTCCTCATCCCTCCACCATCCCCAAATTCCTCGCGCACAGAGCTAGACCACTTTCCTAGCTTCCATTTCCCCCACTTCTCCCGAGTTATCCCCAACTCTCCGGCGAGAAATCGGATTTTCCCCAAATCCGCATTTCCGGCCGCAGGAGCACCCGCACATCAAGCACCCACTTCAAGCCCTCCCCGAGGTCAACCAAGCATCCCAATAGCTTCCCCGAGTCCCACTGGTGCTCACGGACCCCTCCAACCCCGGTGACAGCCCCCACCCTCGCCGGAATCGAGCCCGCGGTGGCCGCACCACCACCGCACGTCGCCGGCGAGCTCCGAGCCTCCTCCGGCTTCCCAACCGCCACCATTCGACTCGTGGGGAGCCACTGGTTCTTTTCCCCCACTTCCCCGACCCTCTCCCGCCGTCGTTTGGCCGGTGCAACGCCGTCGACGAGCCGAGGACCTAAGTTCATCTTCTTCCTTTTTCCAGGGTTCCCAGTGAAAAGGCAGGGACCTGTTCGCGAATTTTCAAAAGGTTCAAGGGTCGGCGCGTAAAAAGATTCTTAAGGTTTAAACCTTTTTCCCGAAATCTTGTAAAATCCACCAAAAATCGTACAAGAATCAAAAAAATCCATAAAAATACTCCCTGGACTCGTGAGATTGTAAACTCCAATCTCAAGTTAGCATGTATATACTTTTGGCGAACCGTTTTTGAATTAAAATTCAAACTGTGAATTTAGAAACTTGTGCACCATTTCAAATCCTGAGCTCTGCTAGGGCTGAGCTTTGGATATGTTGTTTGTAGTGACATTGGACACCTTGTGTCCAAAGAAGACCTAAAAATATGGACTGTAGCTTCAGTTATGATTTATTTTGTGATTTCTGTCTTAGTTTAGTCCTGCAATTATTAAAAATAATCCATGCAGACAAAAATCACCATTTTTCTCCAGAGGCCTAAGAACTTGTTTACACATGTGTTAAAAATGCTAAACTTAATTTTTGCCCTGTCTAGGCCAGCAAATAAATAGATGTGTTTTTTCGGGTTATTTTGAGCCACCACTTGGCCAGAGCCCTCCTTACACTCATGACTAGCTCTGGTAGAAAAATTACCTGATTTGAAAGTGATTTCAATTTTATATGAATTAATTCAGTTTTCTGGGACAGCAAATGGTTCCTTTTTTAATAAATTCTGTGTAGCTCAGTTTTAGCTAAATTTTGGAGTGAGCCTAACTCTTATACTCCAGTAGCTGTCATAAAGTTTGTAGATAAAAAGGATGAACAGAAACAGAGAAAAAAAATGAGAAGGAACTAGAGTAGAAATGGAATGTTTAAAAAGAAATAGGTCAAATTGATAATCGATTAAAAATGGAGCATGGGAAAACAAAATTCCAGAACTGTACACTTGCTTAAAAATAATAAATTTGAAATATTTTATATGTGTACACAATCACCATCATAGATACGATAAAATTCCACACCCTCCTCTAAGTTTGTGAAGTAGAAAGTGGCACACTAGCATGTCTAGGTGAATATGGCCTTCAAGGCCTTGGTTTTAGATCAATTAGGCAGCCACTATAAAGTTATGCATCTCATGTAGAAGGCGCTCTTGCGGACGACATCTATCACCTTGTCCCCACCGACGAAGAAGGAATCCCGAAGAGCGGTGCCAACGAAGTAGCAGCCGACCCGGAGCCTAACAATCAGCTAGCGCAAGAAGGCAAGCCCCGAATCATAACCTAACTTTTAAAGTTTATGCAACTATGAATTACCTATGCTTGTGCATTTACGTTTCAAGGAGTTGATTGAATACCTTAGTTGCATAATTCTAGTACCTATGTCTTGCAACATTAGTACGATAAAGTCGATAGTGCAATGCTATAGGTCCGTTACAAGTCGAGTGATTTCCTATCACTCGCGAGACATAGGAATTGCTTGTCTTTGCTTATGTCGGAATCATAAGGATGGATGGGCGGGATGGTATGTGTAGATATCCCGTCCGTGTATGATAATGGATTTAAGGTTGAAACGTGTGGTTCTGTGTGTCAAGTTTTTGAACGTACCACATGCATGCCGATATATGGGAATTGGTAAGCCTGGTACCAGATTGAAGCAGCTTGGGCCGATAGCCATCTCTCCTTGAAAACTTTCGTTTCCCTTGCCGTACACATGTGGATATATGCGTGATGCTGTGAGTGAAGCAGTAAACCTCTATCCTAAGTAAGTGGACCCGGTTCCGAATTGTGGATCGATTGGAAAGGTTGGGAAGTGCTTGTACCTTTTATAGCAAGCATTACCCGTGTGTGTTGGGTTTCCCCTGGCCAGGTACCAAAGTTCGGTTCGAACTGTCCGCTTCTCGCGGTTAATGAGACTGCTTGACTGCTGTGCTGCATTGAGTAACAAGTGGAACTATGAGGATGATGAAATTGTTGATTGAATTAAATTGTATTGCACCACTTGTATGCTTAGAGAGGATGCTAATCTAGGATGGTAAATTCTACTAGAATATGATGCTAAAATCATGAAAGTAAGGATCCACTCTGAGTTGCTTTTTGGCAAACAAACCCACCAGCCAAAAGCCTCTCATATCTAGAAGTCGGTGATGTAGTTTTCACCCGACGGGTAAGCCTTGCTGAGTATTAGTATACTCAGCCTTGCTTGTGGCTATTATTTCAGGTACTGTGATGGATGTGGCAGTTGATGCCATCACTTGGCCTACCCAGGTTCCCCCTGGATGGCACGTCGAGTGGATTCCGTCCTCCGCCGAGGATAGGGAGGAGTAGCACTAAGACAGGCTTCGTCGTGGTGTTACTATGTATCGTCGCTAGATTTAATCTTCCGCTGCAATGAACTTAATATTCCGCTGCAATGAACTTTTATACTCTGATTTGAAATTTAAACTTGGTTTGTAATAACTGTATGATACTATTTATATATGATGAATTTGTGGAATGTTGTAATTTCTGGAGCACACCTTCGTGTGGGCGCGCGTGTTGTTTCGATCGAGAAAGTACGTGGTTAATCGGGTTTAATCCGACGGCGCTCCAGCTTATTCCGGATTAAGTGCCTTACTGCTTGATTAGCGGTCCAGGGGTACTTAACTTGGAATAATTTCGGAGTGGTCCGCCACATGCTCGCCCCTGGTTCGCCACCCGTCGTGGCCTCCGCAGACGCCTCGACGTCCATCGCCTGCTCCGCGGTCCCCGCGGCCTCCCCGGCCACGGGCGACAAGGCTAGCACGTACGTAACCCCTGCTCCTACCGGGGGAGAAGGGGCTGACGGAGATGGAGCGGCGGCCATCTGGGCGGGCTCCACGCTTCCCGGAGCGGACGAGGAGCCCCCGAGGGCAGGGGTCGAGCCGACCCCTCGGCTCTGGTCGGGCACGGGTCGGCGCGCCGGGGCTCGGCGTGCGTCCTTGGCTCCAAGGAGTCAGGGACGACCGTGGGCGGTGCGTCTCGACGGAGACGCTTCACCGGAGCTGTGCCGGGACCCGACTTCTGGCCGATCCGGCTGCATGCACGACGACATTGATATAAACACTAACGGCATGAGTGATAAAAGGGAAACGGAACAGCGAGAGAACTTAGACGAACCTGCTCGACGTGCCCGGGCGGTGAACCGCCAGCCGCATCGGCTTAGAGGAGGAGGACGAGCGCAAACTGGACGCCCCCGCCGGCGGGGCGCCCGTAGGCAGGGAAGGTAGCTCATCCACGTCAATGGGCGCCGACCGTTTCTCGCCGTGCACCACGGGGTCCTTCACGATGTGGTCCCCCAGCAGAGGGGAAGAACCTCTAGGGTTCTCCTCCTCGTCACACGAAGAGACCAGATCCGATCCAACCTCTTCTCCCCTGCGCTCCTTACGCTCCCTCTCGCGTCTCCGCTCTTGCCTGTGGAGACGCTTCTTCGTGTCCTCCCTCTTGCGCTTCCGATCGGCGTCCCCGGCATCATGGTTCCTCCGGCGGGCCTAGTCGAGGGCGGGTTGCTCCTCCGGCAAGACCCCTCTCGAGGCGCGGAGGCCCCCGGGAGCCTAACGGGACTACGGGTCGGAGACGTCAGTTTGACTCGCGAAAAAGAGAAAAGAAAAAGACCAAAACGGAAACGAGATACGATGGGAATAAACAACTTACGAGGTCCACAGCCCCAGGACCGGGGAGCATCAGTGGCTGACACGGGGTGGGGATCACCATGGAAGCGGCCCGCTGACAGTCGACGAGCTCCACCAGCCGAGCCCATATCTCGTCCTCCGAAGGGACGACGCGCGACACGAGGCTGGCATGGAGTTCAGCCTCGGAGGTTGTGGGGAGAATCTCAAAGAGGCGCAGCAGCCGGGCCATGAGCGGGGTGACGCGGCGTCGGTGGAAGGCCTCCGCGATGCCAATACCGGTGAGGCCGCACGACCGGAGCTGGCAAGGCAGTCGAGGTGCAGCGCCAGCTTCTTGCGGTCGGTGGCCTCGGGGCCGTACTGCCAGAGCGCCGACTCCTTCGCCGGCGGCGAACTTGTGGGGTCAAACGGAGGAAGGGCGGCCCCAGCGTGGTTCTTCAGGTAGAACCACCCCTTGTTCCAATCCTTGTTGGAACCCCACAGCTCCGAGCGTGGGAACTTGTCCACGCGAGACTGCTTCGCTTGCAGCGAGCAGTACCCCCACGGGGCCAAGGCTCCGTGTGGGCGGACGAGCGCCGCGTTGAAGAAGAGGAGGAAGAGGTTGAAGTCTGGGTCAATGCCCAGGTAGCCCTCGCACAGGGCCACGAAGTTGGCCATCTGCTGGACCCCGTTCGGGGTCATCTGCTCCACGCCCTCGCCCCGAACGGGGTCTAGCAGATGGCCAACTTCGTGGCCGTTCTTGGTCTTTTTCTTTTCTTTTTTTCGCGAGTCAGACTGACGTCTCCGACCCGCAGTCCCGCAAGGCTCCCGGAGGCCTCCGCGCCTCAAGAGGGATCTTGCCGGAGGAGCAACCCACCCTCGACGAGGCTCGGCGGAGGAACCGTGAGGCCGGGGAGGCCGATCAGAAGCGCAAGAGGGAGGACAACGAGAAGCGTCTCCGTCGGCAGGAGCAGAGACGCGAAAGGGAGCGCAGGGAGCGCCGAGGAGAGGAGGTCGGATCGGATCTGGCCTCTTCATGTGACGAGGAGGAGAACCCCGGAGGTCGTTCCCCTCTGCTGGGGCATTGCACCATGGAGGACTTCGTGGCGCACGTCGAACGTCGGTCGACGCCCATTGTCATGGATGAGCTACCTTCCCCACCTCCAGGTGCCCCGCCGGCGGGGGCGTCCCGTTTGTGCTCGTCCTCCTCCTCCAAGCCGATGCAGCTGGCGGTTCGCCGCCCCGGCACGTCGAGCAGGTTCGTCTAAGTTCTCTCGCTGTTCCGTTCTCCCTTCGTCACCCATGTCGTTAGCGCTTAGACCAATGTTGCCATGCATGCAGCCGGATCGACCAGGGGTTGGATCCCGGCTCAGTTCTGGTGAAGCGTCTCCGCCGAGACGCGCCGCCCGTGGTCGTCCCTGACTCTTTGGAGCCAAGGACGCCCGCCGAGCCTCAGCGCGCCGACCCGTGCCCGACCAGAGCCGAGGGTTCGGTTCCACCCCCTTGCCCTCGAGGGCTCCTCGTCTGCTCCGGGAAGCGTGGAGGCTGCCCAGATGACCGCCGCTCCATTCCCGCCAGTCCCTTCTCCCCCGGTCGACCGTACCGCCGGAGCAGGGGTTACGTACGTGCTGGCCTCATCGCCCGTGGCCGGGGAGGCCGCGGGGATGGCGGAGCGGGTGATGGACGTCGAGGCGTTCACGGAGGCCGTCGCGGGTGGCGAGCCAGGGGCGAGCACCAGGGTGAGTGTCACGGAGCCCCTCCTGGCTGCTGTGGCACCCATCGGGGGCGCGGTGGTGGGCACTTCCGAGGAGGCGCCCATCGCAAATCCGGTCGCGCTGACCGCCACCGAGCCACTCACGACGAACCCTAGAGAGGGTGTGGAGGTGAGCCGGTGGTCCGTGGAGGACCTCTTCGGTGAAGCGGAGGCGCATGCGCTCTGAGTCGGAGCCTCTCGCGGCCTCATCAGCCCTTATGTTGGTGTCGCTCTTGGTGCTGCCATCCACCACCACGCCAGCGGGACCCTCGGGGTCAGGCGACGACCATGGGATCGCCCTGCCCGCCCAGGGTGAGCCTGCGGTCGACCCTGCGCACATCATGCAGATCGACGCCTGGCTGGAGAGCCTCCAGCAGATGGCCACCTTCCCCGCTACGCTCCTGCAGATGGCCTTGACGCTTCGCATCGTGGCGATCCCCTCCAGCAGGGTACGTGATCTATCTCTTCTTCTTGTTTTCGCTTAGCTACACGATCGCTTTTCGGGCCTGTCCTCACCATGGCCTTGACTTGGTTTGCTGGTCGATGCAGTCGATGTTGTTGGCGCTCTCCCGGACCAGGAGCATCGAGCAGGAGGCCATCAACCAGGCTCGCCGGGTATGGGATGTCGCCAACTCGTCGAGGGACGTCGAGGCCAGTGCGCGTGATGAGGCCGCAGGCAGCGCCCGCCGCATCTCGGAACTGGAGCGTGAGCTAGCCACTCAATCCTCGACGCACCAAGAGGAGCTTGGCGTGCTGCGTGCCGAACTAGGCAGCATCTGCACAGACGCCACCCATGCTCGCAGTGGTCTGTTCCACTTCACAACCCTTTCTTTCATCAGGTGCTTGTACTAGTTTGGCGACGATATCATGCGCCGGCCTTCCAGGGTTCCAAGCTCAGATCGACACTCTGAGGGAGGAAAGGGCTGCGGCGGTCCGAGCGTGCATCGACGCCCAGGCGGAGCGCAACCAGGCGGTGGCCGCGAAGGAGGATGCTGAGGAAGCGAGCGCCCAGCTTGGTCAACTCGTCGCCGATCTTCGCACCGAGGCGCAGACCTCCACCGAGCGGGTTGGGATCCTGGAGGCCGCCCTGTCCACGGCGAACAAGTCCCTGGAGGAGAAGGACTCGGAGATCGACGGTATGTTCCCCCTCACCTCTTCTCGCTTTTCATCCCTGTCAACTTCCCTTACTGTAGATTTGCCCGTGGCCTAACCGTTGTTTCGTTCCTTGGCAGCGCTCAAGTCCCGTGTGGCGGACGGGATCACCCACCGAAACACGCTGCTGTCACGCTTCGGGATGTTATGTGACGCGGCAGGGGCAGTCCTGTCGAGGCTCGGGTTCCTTCTGTCCGAGGACATCGAGCGGCTCCCAGGGGATCTCCACCGTGCGGCGGAGTACTGCGGAGAGCCGCGCGCCGTGGCCGTTTCGATGCTGGACGCTCTCGAGGTGCCAATGAGTGGCGATCCAGCGCGTCTTCCGGCGGAGCTCGACCACGTCCCTACGCGCGTCGGGGCCCTCGCCAAGCAGTCGCTAGTGAGCGGCATTCAGGAGGCCTTTACGCTGGTGCGCTCCCACTACGACGGGATCCGCTTCGACAGGATGGCCGCCGGCTTCCCCAACGACTTCACCGCGAAGGCCTTGGACGCCATGGCCGAGGAAGTCAGGGCACCCACGGAGCAATTTGCCAACGGCCTGGTGCCTACGACCGTCGCGGAGGGCAACCCGGTGGACGGCGCCGACCCCGACCAGGCCCTCTGAAGATATCATTTACTCTACTTGTTTTGTTTACCACCGCCGTACACTCGCGTAGAGGGGTTAAAACCTTGAACTTCTGGGGGGTTCCGCATCCACGGGACTCCCGTACTTTGAATATCTGTAATAATTAGTTTATTTCTTTTCTTTTTCGTCGTCTTTTTTGGCCCCGTACGCGTGGGCTTTTATTTGTTTTTCTTATTGCTATACCCCTGCCAGCCCCCGAGTGGGGTCTGCCTTCTAGTTTCTTCGCGAACTGGTTGGGAGGCGCCACTTGAGACGGCCTTTACGGGGTTAGCTTTGTTTCTTGGTAATTCTCGGTTACCGATCGGGCCTCCGAGCCCTTAAGCTTTAGCTGTGAGGTGGGCAAGGCAAACCTGATGGTTCTGCCGAGACCCCAAGCCTTTGAGCTTGACTGTGAGGCGGGCAAGGCAAACCCAATGGTTCTGCCGAGCCCCCGAGCCCCCAAGCTTGGCTACGAGGCAGGCAAGGCAAACCCGATGGTTCTGCCGAGCCCCCGAGCCTTTGAGCTCGGTTGTGAGATGACTTTGGGGGGCTGAATCTTTGAGGCTCCAAGGCCGTCGAGTTCAGATCCGAGCCTCGCACTCCTGGAGGATGTGAGTATCGAGCGGTCTCTTGGCCAAATTATCTTCGAGCCCCCGAGCCTCTACGTGAAGTCTCCCTCGCCGTGATTGGGCGCGGCCCAACATTCGGTCGTTGACCCCTGAAAAAAGATAGACCCAGTAGGTCCAAAACATAGTTAGTTTCTCCCATCTGAGCTGCGTTGTTGGCAGCGCTTTTGTACATTCCCGGCCTGATTCATCTCGAAAGGATCCCCCGGCCCGGCTATGTTCGTTTGGGTACGTTGGCAGGGTCGGCCGTCCGGCTTGGCAACCGTGCGATCCGTAGCCGTGGGGGCGTAGGCCGTCGCAACGCAGCTGCGCCAGATGTTCCTGCCTACCCTTTCAACAGGGCCGGGGTCTCCTCAGAATCATAGGGCCGGATAACCGATAGAAAGCTCAAAAGAAATGACAATGAATTTAATCAGAAAAAATGGGAGTCTAGAGAGTTCACTTATCTGGCCGGCTGGAGGCCAGGGGGAGGGCTTCCGCGGCCCCCCCTATCGGGTCTTCTGTCGAGTGACGAGGAGTTGACGTAGCACCGTGAGCTTGTGGCTGGTATGAGGACGTGTCACAACCAGGGGCTCACGGTTACTGTACCTTCAAAGGTTTTGTGTCGGCGATAGTGCCCCCGGAGACGGGGCTCCATCGGTTGGGCGGCGGCCTCTGCCTCCGGGGCATTACCGCCGAATGGTTCGCCCATGGACGAACTGCTTTTAAGTTGTGAAGCTCCTCCCTCCGCCGGCGATGTGGTACTAAAAATGGATACCATCCGCCATCGTAGTCTTCCCATAAAAGGAAAGGACTGGACTGCGCTCAGTCCCAGCCCAACTTTGGTTTCGGCCTTTTGGGCCTTTCTCCCATGAGGGTCCTCGTTGAACCTCTCGTGCTGACAGGGTACAGATCTGCGGCCGACCCCTCCGTGGGGTCGGGCGGGTTGGGATCATACCCGCTCCCCCCTCCGCGGGTGGTCACGGGTAGAAGCGCCGCAGCTGCTCAATGTTCCAGGTGTTAGATATGTGGGTTCCATCCGGCATTGCCAGCTTATAAGAACCCGGGCGGAGGACCTGTACTACGGTGTAGGGGCCTTCCCAAGGAGCTGAAAGCTTGGTGAAGCCACGGCGATCTTGGGCTAGCCTCAAGACCAGGTCGCCCACTTGAAACGCGCGGCCACGCACTCGCTGCGCGAGATAACGCCTCAAGACTTGCTGGTACCTGGCCGAGTGCGCCACTGCTACTTCCCGAGCTTCCTCCAACTGGTCCGTGGCGTCCTCGAGGTTGGTCGCATTCGTTTCCTCGTCGAGAGGATCGCCTCAGAACCATAGACCATATAGAACGGGGAGAAACTCGTGCTGCGGGTCGGAGTCATCCGCAGACTCCACAGGACGGAGGGCAGCTCCTCCACCCAATTGGCGCCGAGCTTGTGAATGCGCTTGACCAATCGGTTGAATATCCGTGGCTTCAACCCTTGCAGGATCATGCCGTTGGCCCGCTCGACCTGCCCATTTGTGCGCGGGTGAGCGACTGCCGCCCACGCCACCCCGATCCCGTAGTTGTCGAAGAAGCGGGTGAACTTCTTCCCCGTGAACTGAGTTCCGTTGTCGGTGATAATACTGTTTGGAACATCAAACCGGCACAGGATGTCACGGAAGAAGCGAACGGCTTGCTCTGACGTGATCTCCGTTAAAGGGCGCGCTTCAATCCACTTTGGGAATTTGTCGACGGCGACAAACATGTGGGTGAAACCCCCGGGTGCTCTTGGCAGTGGCCAGACCATGTCAAACCCCCAGACCGCGAATGGCATGGTGATGGGTATGGTCTGAAGCGCCTGGGCTGGTAAATGTGTCTTCTTAGCGTAGAACTGGTAGCCTTCGCATGTTGGCACGATTCGCTCGGCATCTGCGACGGTTGTGGGCCAGTAGAATCCCTACCTGAAGGCCGACCCTACCAATGATCGAGGCGCCGCGTTATGGCCACACACTCCACCGTGGATGTCCCTTAGCAGCGATCTCCCTTCTTCGTTGAGGATACAGCACTGAAGGACACCATTTTGACCCTGGCGGTACAGGTTGCCCTCAATTATCCTACAGGACTTGGCCCTTCGGACGAGGCGTCGAGCTTCTGTTCGTCCAGCTGGGAGGGCCCCATCGACGAGCCAGCTTAAGAAGGGTGTGCGCCAATCCCTCTCTGGCTCGGGTGGTTCTTCCAAGGGTTGCTCCTCCTCGAGGTATAGCCCCTCGTCAGGGTCGGACATGATGGCCGCTACAACCCTCGTTCGGTCGGGACTTCCCTCGGGGCCGACCAACTGCTAGGGGTTCGGCCCCAAGGAAGGTGCTTCATCGTTGAAGTTCACTAACGGCTGATGCTGGTCGTCCGCGAACACACCAGGCGGGACTGGTTGTCGCCAGGATGCAGGCTTGGCTAGCTCATCGGCCACCTTGTTATACTCTTGCCGAAGGTGGACGAAGCCCAAGCCTTTGAACTTTTCTTGCGCTCTGCACGCTGCTTCATAGTAAATCGCCAGCTTCGGTGTAACACCCAGATTTCCAAGAAATCCGAATGCTTCCATATGTGCGCCCAGGATGTCCACAGAACACATATAGATTACAAATATTGAATCACAGAGAACACAATGCTCGAATAAAATAGTTTATATCAGAGTTTAACACAAGACATAGTCTTAAACAAATAAAACAGCGGAAGACTTAATACTATTCAAACGCTTCATAACTAGGTAGAGCCTCAAGTCCACAGGGACACCGACTGGTTGAACACATCTTAGAAGTACGGCAGATCCTCCGGAAACTTAGCAAGCGACTGATCATTCAATGCTCCATCTGTTACCCATCCGGGATTTTGTTGAATAGTTGCAAGTGTAAGTAATCCATCTTACTTAACAAGTATAACACGGGTTACGCAAGAACAAAAGGCTTGACACGGTTATACTGCATTAGCACTTTTAGTTGTTTCATTTTATTATCCTCCAATTTACTACAAATGAGTAGAATCCCAAGTATAAACCCATTAATAAGGTATAAGTGATTATAGGACAAACCAACATCAACCACTAATATCATCTTCTAATCAAAAAGGATCCAGGCCGCTCGTGTCCGTGAGCACGGCTATCATGATAGATCAACACTCTGCAGAGGTTTCGCCCTTTACCCGCCGGTCACATAAATCCAAAAGAACTTATGTTACGAGGACTTTCACAAAACACCCTAACAAGCACAGTAGCCGTTTTGGTTCAACATAGGCAGCATAACCCGAGGCATCGAGATCGACGTACGCTCAGGGCGCAACGTGAGGGGGTCAATGGCGTCCAGAGCGAGAGCGCAATCATCGCAACGTGTGAAGCTGCCGTACATCGGGCGCTTACATCACGGGACTTTGCCTAACGGGGCATAGCCAACGGATAAAACCGTCCTCGATGGATCAAACTATACTCTCACCCATGCACCCCACATACGCCTTTCAGTAACCACTGGCAAGCTAGAGACGTACAAGCTAATCATCCAAGACCAGAGCCATTATAGTTCCAACGACGGCGAACAGGTTCCTAGGTTGCCGCTTTAAGAACCGGACCTTATGGAGAGACTTTAGAACAAAGCACAAAGCACATGCTCTAATTCCCTAGATCAAACCTTATAGAGACACTAGAACAAAGCACACAGCACATGCTCTAGTTCCCCGAACCATGTTGCTAAAAAGCCTCTTTTAACCATCATTGAAGTGAACCATTAATTCAATATTGACATTAAAATAAATGTTGGTTGCAGCGCGTAGCATAGACTAACCATAATGCATAAAACCCCGGGTAACAAGGAATAAGGTAAAGTCTAGGTACATCCTTAGTGGTTAACAGTATTAGACACATGCATATAATTTATGTGATTAATCAGTGTATAGGTAACAAGGATGGTCCGTGTTATACTTGCCTTCCACAGTGAACTGCTGCTGCACTTGATCTTCGAGAACGGGATCGTCGGCGAACTCGAACGGCTCGGCAACTACTCACATCGATTACCACACAAGCATCCACACATACATGCAAACAAGATATTTAATTAGAACAGTACACCAAACATAAACAAAAGATGAAAAGAAGGCTTTAGAGTTACTGTACGCTTCACTACGAACACGTGAGCGCGAAAATCACTCAAATCGGAGTTAAAACGGAGAAACTACGCTTAAAACGGGCTCTAGGGGCTTGCTGGTAAAGGTTTTAGGCTTCCAGGGGTGTTTTTGAAAGAAACCAGGGACCTAAAACATAATTTCTTATAAAAACACGAGGGCTAACGAGTAAAAACGACTTCTAGGACGGCGGGCACTATTTTTCAAAAGAGCAGGGGCTAAACCGAAAGAAAAAGGACTTGGTTGTAAATACTTTTGAACTGCGCTGGACCGCGGATTGATTTTCGAAAAACAGAGGGGCTCTTTTGTAAAATCGCCATGGCAGCGGCTGGATGCTGACGTCGGCTGACGTCACCGTGGACCGAATCGTGGACCGGCCATGAACCGCGGTTCACGGGTTCACGGTGAACCGGCTCGGTTTAAACTGGTTTTAGATCTGGGCCGTCGGTTTTGGATTGAACGACTGGGATTAGATCGGGGCACTCAGCTCACCGGGGACGGCGGCTCGCGGCGGCGCTAGGCCGTGACCTCGCCGGAGTTGGCTCGGCTGGGGGCTACGGGGCTCGGTTTCTCGCCGCGTTTGGCTTGGGAGAGAGAGGAGACAACGGCGCACTCGTTTTGGGGGTTCTTCTCGAGGATTGGGCGGCGGGTTGAGAACTCCGACGAGCTCGAGCAAGCGCGGGAGAGCGAGAGGAAGGGGGTTTAGGGCCTCGGCGAGTTCCTCTGCTTACCCCGAAAATCCACAGCTGGTTCTCGTCGTCGAATCGGCCTTAGAGCGAGCTCTAGGCGATGGCGGCGGCGCGGCTAGGGTTTCGGTGTAGGGGCTCCTGGGGCTACGGCTCAAGGGGGTTGGCGGCGGCTTATAAAGGGGCTCTGGGGTCTCCTTGGCGTGCGCTCCATGCCACGAAGAGTCCAAGCACGGCACGGCGGCGCGGATCGGGGAAGAGTCCCGGCCGCGTACGGCGAGAGGTAGGGGACGGCTCTGACGCGTGGGGCCAGCGCGTCAGCGACTCAGACGAAAGAGAAGCGCGCCGACAGAGCGGGCCCACTGGTCAGCGGCTGCGAGGGAAAGAGACGGCGCGGCGCTGGGCTGCGGTGTTGGGCCGGCCGAGCTGGGCTGCGCAGAGTAGCTGGGCCGCGGGAAAAGAAAAAAAAAGAACTAGGCTGCTGGGCTGAAAAGGAGAAGGAAAACGAGAGAAAAAGAAAAGGTTTTTCTTTTATTCAAACACTCACTTGAATTCAAATTCAAATTCAAATTTGAATTCAACAATCAAAAATAAATGCACCAGTATGAATGCAACAATAATGTTTCTATACCCTATATTTGCTTTTAATTACTCAAAAGTTTTATTTTTCCTACATTATTTATGAGCACTCAAATATAAAAAGCCAATTAATTACTAATTTTTAAATAGGGCATTTTTAGGGTGTTACATTCGGATTGTGGCACTTGGCGTCCCCGTTGACCTGATCAACCACGAGCTGAGAGTCACAGCGAGCCTCCAGCCTATGGATGCCTAGCTCCTTGGCTATCTGCAGCCCAGCGAGCAGAGCTTCGTACTCCGCCATGTTATTCAACGCGGGGAAGTGTAACCATATGGCGTAACGCATCATCACCCCCATAGGAGAGATTAAGACGACCCCCACCCCTAACCCGGTTCAGTTCTGCGCTCCATCGAAGTGAAGGACCCAGTATTCGAGGTCAGCCGGGGCTGGGGGGAGCTGTGTCTCTGTCCATTCAGCAACAAAGTCCGCAAGGACCTGAGACTTGATTGCTGACCTTGGAGCGTAAGAGATGTCATAGCCCATAAGCTCGAGGGACCACTTGGCGATTCTCCCTGTCGCTTCCCTATTGTTGATCACCTCTCCTAACGCGTGCTCGGTGACGACGGTGACACGATGGGCGTCGAAGTAGTGTCTGAGCTCGCGCTTTGCGATGAGGATGGCGTAGATCATCTTCTGGATGTGGAGATAGCGTGTCTTCGACTCGGTCAACACCTCGCTGATGTAATAGACCGGGTGTTGTATCCTCAGGGCGTGCCCTTCCTCCTCGTGTTCCACCACGAGAACAGCGCTCACCACCTGAGTGGTCGCCGCCACGTACAAGAGCAAGTGCTCTTCCTCGCGTGGGGGCACCAGGACAGGTGGTTTGCTGAGCATGTGCTTGAGCTGGTCGAGCGCCTGCTGGGCCTCCGTGTTCCACTCGAAGCGGCCGTCCCTCTTCAAGAGCTTGTAGAGAGGAAGCCCCCGCTCACCCAGGCGTGCTACGAACCGTCCTACCGTAGTAAGGCAACCTGTCAGCTTCTGGACGTCCTTGACGGAGCGAGCGGTCCCATGTTGGTGATGGCTTCAATCTTCTCGGGGTTCGCCTCGATGCCCCTGACGGAGACGACGAATCCCAGGAGGAGGCCCTTTGAGACCCCGAACACGCATTTCTCTAGATTGAGTTTTACGCGGTTCGCCCGCAGGCGATCGAACGTGGCTTCCAAGTCTAGGACTAGATCGTCAGCTCGCTTGGATTTGACTACGATGTCGTCCACGTAGGCTACGACGGTTCGCCCGACGAGGTCCCCTAAGCACTGGTTCATGCAACGCTGAAACGTTGCACCAGCATTCTTTAGCCCGAAGGCCATTGTGGTGTAATAGAATACACCGCAAGGGGTCACGAAGGAAGTGGCCAATTGGTCGGATTCTTTGAGCGCGATCTGGTGGTACCCAGAGTAGGCATCAAGGAAACATAGGGCTTCGCACCCCGCTGTAGAATCTACGACCTGATCGATGCGAGGGAGGGGATAGGGAAACTTTTCGTAAGCTTTATTAAGACTAGTGTAGTCGACACACATTCTCTATTTTCCATTCTTTTTCTTGACAAGTACAGGATTTGCCAACCACTCTGGGTAGCGTACCTCCCTAATGAACCCTGCATCTAAAAACTTGGCTACTTCCTCGATGATGATCTTTCGCTTGAACTCGTTGCAGCGCCTTGTGGGTTGCCTGACGGGCTTCACGCCTTTGCGAATGTCCAAGGAATGCTCGGCGACTTCCCAGGGATTCCTGGCATGTCTGCGGGAACCCATGCGAACATGCCGATGTTCGCCCGGAGGAAATTGATGAGCGCGCTTTCCTACTTTTCTGTGAGGGTGGAGGAGATGATGACCGTCTTCCTCCCAGAGCTCTGGAGGTCAAGGAGCACCTTCTTCGTGTCGCTCGATGGCTGGAACTGCCACTCGGCCTCCAGCTCGAGCATCGCCCTCTTGCTTGCGGGGCCGTCATCACCCCTGGCGTCGCGCGCCTCCCGACCCTGAGGAGTGGAAACTAGTACCGCCATGGCGTCGACCGCCGCTTGAGAGACGGCAAGCTCTTTGGAAGCCTCCACAGCCGCCTTGGCCTTGGCGAGTTGGCGAGACGCGACAAGAGCTGCCGCCAGTGAGCAGCTCTCCTTCTCGCATTCGTACGCCACCTGAGGGGATGTTCCTACCACAATGACGCCGTTGGGACCTGGCATCTTGAGCTTGAGGTAGACGTAGTTTGGGACGGCCATGAACTTAGCATAGCACGGCCTTCCCAGGATAGCATGGTAGGAGCCGTCGAAGTCCACCACTTCAAAGCAGAGCGTCTCGGTGCAGAAATTCTCCCGATCTCCGAAAGTGACTGGGAGGCTGATCTGTCCCAACGGGACAGCCTCCTTCCCCGGGACTACTCCGTAGAAGGGAGCCCGTTCCGGCCGCACGTAGGATCTCGGGACACCCAAGGCATCCAGTGTGCTTGCGTATAGGATGTTGAGGCCGCTCCCTCCGTCCATCAACACCTTGGAGACGCGCTTCTCCCGATTATCGGAGCCACAACCAGTGGAAGCTTCCCCGGATGTGGGACGTACTTCGGGTGGTCGGACCGATCGAACATGATCGCGGCCTCAGACCACCGGAGAAACTCCTGGTTGGTAGGATGAACCGTGAACACATCCCGCTCCATCAGCTTGGTGCGTCGCTTTGACGCCTGCGCCTCTGGGCCTCCGACGATCATGAGGCACTCGTCGGGTTCAGGAAACGAGTCGGTCACTGTCCCCTTCCCTTGTGGTTGAGAGGTCGGGCTGACCCCATCCAAACCTACCCATGAGGAATTTCCTCATGAGTCCGCTCTCACGGTACTTGTGTTTGACGGGGGTCGCGTGGTTTGGGCATGGACCCTCGAGTAGCTGCTCAAAGTAGTCGGGGGTCTGGCCCTCATTGGGTCGTCGCCCCTGGGTCGGTCGTCTCGTCTCTGACCTTGTGGCACGCGTCCTTGGGGTCGGGAGGGTTTTGGGTCTGCGACAGCGACGAACTCGACCCTTCTTTCCTTCTTCTTCTTCTTCTTCTTCTCGCGATGGTCCGACGGCCTTGCCTCGTCGGCAGTCTCCTCGCGCTTCTTTTTCCCTCCGTCTTCGGGAAAATGCGCTAGCACGGCTTCCTCTCCCTGTGCTTCTTCAGAAGCCATGTCGAGGACCTCCTTGATCGTCTTGGGGCACTCCCTGCCGATCCGGTTGACCAAGGGTCGGCTCTTGGTGCCTCCCATCAGCGCAGCGATGGCGTCGGCATCAATGGCGTCAAGGAGGTTGTTGTACTGTCGAGAGAACCGGCGCAGGTAATCACGCAGGGTCTCCCCATGCTTCTGCCTGCACCTTTTGAGGTCCCAGACCTTGCCCGGGCGGGCACAGATGCCCTGGAAGTTCCCGACGAAAATACTCCTCAGATCTGCCCAGCTTCGGATTTTCCCGTTTGGCAAGTGCTCGAGCCACGCGCGAGCTGGCTCCGCCAAGTACAGGGGGAGGTTGCGTATGATGACTTTGTCGTCGAAAGCTCCACCCGCTCGGCACGCAAGCCGGAAGTCATCTAGCCAGATCGAAGGGTCTGTCTCCCCATCGTACTTGCTGAAGTTGGTGGGGAGACAGAACCGCGGGGGAATTGCGACGGTACGAATCTCGTGGGAGAAGGCGGCTGGGCCGGGGCAATCGGAGTCGGAGTTCTAATCCCAATCTTCTTCTATCTCAACTTGCGCCTCGCGCCGACGGTGCCTGATGCGTGGAACACGATCTTCCGGCTCTTCCGACTTGTCCCGGCGCCGAGCCTCGATGGTGTGTCGTACGTCGCGATCAGGACCCAGCCTGTCCTGAATCTTTGCGGTATCCATATTCGGGCGTTCCGTCGTGAGCCGTCGGCCGGCCTTTTCCTGTCGACGGGGCTGGGCGACCGCGAGTTTCCAGCAGATTGCCGCCTTCTTCCTGCGGAGCTCGCCGCTGTAACACCCAGATTTCCAAGAAATCCGAATGCTTCCATATGTGTGCCCAGGATGTCCACAGAACACATATAGATTACAAATATTGAATCACAGAGAACACAATGCTCGAATAAAATAGTTTACATCAGAGTTTAACACAAGACGTAGTCCTAAACAAATAACACAGCGGAAGTCTTAATATTATTAAACGTTTCATAACTAGTAGAGCCTCAAGTCCACAGGGACACCGACTGGTTGAACACAGCTTAGAAGTACGGCAGATCCTCCGGAACCTCAGCAAGCGACTGATCATTCAATGCTTCATCTGTTACCCATCCGGGATTTTGTTGAATAGTTGCAAGTGTAAGTAAACCATCTTACTTAACAAGTATAACACGGGTTATGCAAGAACAAAAGGCTTGACACGGTTATACTGCATTAGCACTTTTAGTTGTTTCATTTTATTCTCATCCAATTTACTACAAATGAGTAGAACCCAAGTATAAACCCATTAATAAGGTATAAGTGATTATAGAACAAACCAACATCAACCACTAATATCATCTTCTAATAAAACAGGATCCAGGCCGCTCGTACCCGTGAGCACGGCAATCATGATAGATCAACACTCTGTAGAGGTTTCGCCCTTTACCCGCCGGTTACATAAATCCAAATGAACTTATGTTACGAGGACTTTCACAAAACACCCTAACAAGCACAATAGCCGTTTTGGTTCAACATAGGCAGCATAACCCAAGGCATCGAGATTGACGTACGCTCAGGGCGCAACGTCAGGGGGTCAATGGCGTCCAGAGCGAGAGAGCATTCATCGCAACGTGTGAAGCTGCCGTACATCGGGCGCTTACATCACGGGACTTTGCCTAACGAGACACAGCCAACGGATAAATCCGTCCTCGATGGATCAACCTATACTCTCACCCATGCTCCCCACATACGCCTTTCGGTAACCACTTGCGAGCTAGAGACGTACAAGCTAATTATCCAAGACCAGAGCCATTATAGTTCTAACGGCGGCGAACAAGTTCCTGGGTTGTCGCTTTAAGAACCGGACCTTACGGCGAGACATTAGAACAAAGCACGAAGCACATGCTCGAATTCCCTAAACCAAACCTTATAGAGACACTAGAACAAAGCACGAAGCACATGCTCTAGTTCCACGAACCATGTCGCCAAAAAGCATCTTTTAATCATCATCGAAGTGAACCATTAATTCAATATTAACATAAAAATAAATGTTGGTTGCAGCGCGTAGCAAATACTAACCATAATGCATATAACCCGGGTAAACAAGGAATAAGGTAAAGACTAGGAATATCCTTAGTGTTTAACAATATTAGACACATGCATATGATTTGTATGATTAAATGGTGTATAGGTAACAAGGATGGTCCGTGTTATACTTGCCTTCCTCAGTAAACTGCTGCTGCACCTGCTCTTTGAGAATGGGATCGTCGGCGAACTCGAACGGTTCGTCAACTACTCACATCGATCACCACACAAGCATCCACACATACATGCAAACAAAGTATTTAATTAGAACAGTACACCAAACCTAAACAAAAGATGAAAAGAAGGCTCTAGAGTTACTGTACACTTTACTACGAACAGATGAGCGCGAAAATCACTCAAATCGGAGTTAAAACGGAGAAACTACGCTTAAAACGGGCTCTAAGGACTTGCTGGTGAAAGTTTTAGGCTTCCAGGGGTGTTTTTGAAAGAAACCAGGGACCCAAAACATAATTTCGTATAAAAACTCGAGGGCTACGGCGTAAAAACGACTTCTAGGACGGCGGGCACTATTTTTCAAAAGAGCAGGGGCTAAACCGAAAGAAAAAGCACTTAGTTGTAAATACTTTTGTATAGAGGTGGATCGCAGGTTGATTTTCAAAAACTGCAGGGGCTCTTTTGTAAAATTGCCACGGCAGCGGCTGAATGCAGACGTCGGTTGACGTCACGGTGGACCGGACCGTAGACCGGCCATGAACCGCGGTTCACGGGTTCACGGTGAACCGGCTCGGTTTAGATCGGTTTTTAGATTTGGCCGTCGGTTTTGAATCCTGCGGCTGGAAATAGATCGGGGTTAAGGTCGCCGGAGACGTGGCGGCGCTTCGCCGGAGACGCGGCGGGGTTCGCCGGAGTTGGCTCGGCTCGGGGCTACGGTGGACCAAATCTCACCGCGATGGATCCTAGAGAGAGAGGAGAGAGTGGGGGTTCGATTTTGGGGGTCGGGAGCGGGGATTAGGCCGTAGGGATGGCCGGCGACGTGCGGCAGCGACTTGGCGACTCCGGTGAGGTCGTGCGCGCGCGAGAGGGCGAGAGAGAGGGGGTAAAGGGGCTCGGCGTGTTCCTCTGCTTACCCCGAAGCTCCACGGCTCGATTTTGGCGGCAATGCGGCGGCGAGCAAGCGGATTAGCGGCGGCGGCGCGAGCTCGTGGTCGGCGGATAGGGTTTGAGAGATTGGGCGCAGGGGGGGTCGCGAGCTATAGTGGCGCTTAAATAGGCCGGCCGAGGCTCCTTGGCGTGCGCGCCAAGCCACGTGGAGTCCGGGCGCGGCACGGCGACGCGGCGGCGCGGAAGAGTCCCGCTCGAGTCCGACGCAGGGAAGACGAAGCTGACAGGTGGGACCCACTGGCAGCGAGAAGAGAGGGAAGGAGCGGCGCGGAGTAAGGGATGACAGGCGGGCCCCGCTTGTCACTGGCAGAGAGAGAGGGCGCGGCTGCGGTGGTGGGCTGGCGTGGCTGTTGGGCCGACGGCTTGCTGGGCCGCGCAGGGGAAAGAAGGATTGGGCCGCGGGGAAGAAAGAAAGAGAAGAAGCTAGGCCGCTGGGCTGAAATGGAGAAAGGAATAGGAAAAGGAAAAAGAAATGGTTTTTGTTTTATTTAAACATTTATTTGAATTTGAATTCAAATTCAAATTTGAATTCAACAATCAAAAATAAATGCACCAGCATGAATGCAACAATAAAGTTTCTATACCCTAGATTTGCTTTTAATTATTCAAAATTTTTATTTTCCCTGCATTTTTCATGAGTACTTGAATATAAAAGCCAATTAATTACTAAATTTTAAATAGGGCATTTTTAGGGTGTTCCAGCCGCCTGCCGCACCGCAGCGCGTTCGAGGAGCGTGCTCAGCCCGTTCTGGACTCGGCGTTCCTCCGGGGTAGACGGCTATGGCAGCTGCCGGCTGAGCAGCGTAGCCGCTGCGATATACTGGCTCGCCCGGTCAAAAAGAGGGTACCATCGGCGTTAGTCTCGATCCTCTGGTCCACTTCACGGGCCCGTGCCCGAGCCGACGGCTCCATGTTCGCGTCGAGCTGAGCTTGCTCTATCTCGATGGCGAGCCGCATGTCCTCCAGCTCTTGTTGCTTCGCCGCGATCTGCTCCGGCGTGAGTCGGATCTCGGCCCCGTTCGCCCTGTTCGTCACGTCGTCCGGGGGAACCACAGTGAAGCACTCCCGCGTGGGGCAGTGCGTACCCATCCTTGGGGGATGTGCACTTCCCGATCCTTCTCCTGTCCAGGCTCGCTCAGGCTGGTCATGGCGCTCGAGGCCGAGTAGCGCCCCAAAATGCCTTCGTACCTTAGCAGGCGCACCATGGCGTGCGCCCTTTCGAGACCTTTCCAAGCCTGGCGTCGCGCCAAGTCGGAGAAAGTTTGTGACACGTTCCTCAGACCAAAAGGAAAAGCTGACGCCTCGCCCTTTCGTGAGCACGCGTAGACCTTCCTGGTCATTTGGCTTTTGAAACCGCATGACGAAGGCGAACCCAAACGCTTTACCTGGAGCGCTTGGGTTTTGTTGTTGCTCCCGCCAAGACGGTGCACGATCCGCTCGCGCCCCACCCTGGACACTGCAATGGAGTTCCGAGAGACGACGCTCACGGCCTGCGCAGCCATCGCGGCCTCCTCCGAGGTGGCCGAGGACACCGCCGGGCCACCACAGGGGACTTGCTCCGCGCGGGCAGTCGGGGTTGTCGACGAGGACGAGGCGTAGCGCGCCACCGCGAGCGTCCGGCATCTCGTTCACGAGGAACTCGAGGCTGCCGAACCGGATGGTCGCGCCCAACCTGAACTGATGGTCACCAGAACCAGCCATCTCGCACCGGGTGTCGATGAAGACGTAGACGTGCGCAGGCCCCTACCTGGCGCGCCAACTGTCGGCGGGTGGCACACGGGGTACCTCACGCCGGCTAGTGTCGATCACAGAACATGCACGTCTCGGTGGAGAATGGTTCCAGGAGACGTAAGACAGAGGGTTTATACTGGTTCGGGAGTGATCTCTACGTCCAGTGCAACGGGCTCCTGAGGCGGCGGATTACAACGAAGGCCGGTTCAAGCCTTGTGTGGAATGTGCGTGTATGAGACTAAGTGCTCTAGAGATCGAGAGTCTAGAAAATCGGAATCCCCTCGCAGGGGGACGCCCTCCTCTTTTATAGCTCAAGAGGAGGGCAGCTTTACAATGTTGTTTTACTTATCTACCCTCGACGGCCGGACGCCCCCGACGGTTACTTGCTGTCGGCCTAGTGCGTCTTGGCGACCCTTTCCTTGGTCGCCGCGTGTCCTTCACCTCCCCACCAGCAGCTTCGCGGTAGCTTCCTTCTTGGCCGCTAGCGCAGCAGCGCGCATGCAGCTACCTTTTCCCAAGCGTAGGGCAGCAGATCAACTTTCTCAGTTGGCAGGCGGGCAGGTGATGTCGGGTGTCGGTCGGGAGAAGGCGTAGGCCGCACGCCTTCTCCTTCACAAGCTAGATTTGACTTGGGAAGGGTCTTTGGGACTCCCCCTTTTCCACTGTGCGTGCTCATCGATAGACGGGATCCCTCGCGGGGGTCTGCCCTTCCGACCCGAGGGGTCGGGGGTCGGGCGAGACGGGCGTGTCCGACCCCTTTCACCCCCTGGTCGTCTGGGGGGCCGGGGTCGGACGGGACGGAGGCCTCTATCCTCACGTCCCCCGTGTCCTCCGTAGGTCGGACGAGACGGAGCCTTCCGACTAGTCGAAACTAACACCGCTCCCTATCGTTGTCAGGGCCTTTCCTCGTCCGCGCGCCGTTTAGCGAGCGTGCTGACAGTGGGCCCCCTAATCCATGACCCCCACAGACACGCAAACCAATATTATGTGAAAATTACAAGAACAACTTTTATCTTTTGTGAGAAACATGCAAATATGGACTTCTCTTTTGTATAAGAAGTTTTTGGACTCTCTTGTCTTTTATGGTATTGGTATGTAAGTTAAAATTGTATTTGTTTTAGGATAAATTTCAAAAATTAAATTGCATTTATTTTGGGAAGGGGAGAACACATGAACGTGGGTCCTGCTGCTAGGCGCCCATAATGGCATGGGGCCCACTTAATGCCAAAGTCAGATGGACCATTTTGATTGTGAGGCGCGTGACTGAAAATGGAGAGCGTGAAGACTGAAGAAAGAGTGCAGACAGCAGGAGGCAAAAGATTTAACCTAAAGAAGTGAAGGTTTATTACTCTCCTGCAAGAATAACGTGAGCACTACAGAGGCGATGGTGCCCGTCGAGGGAATGAAAGCGGTATGTATATTTCCTGTCCGACCGACCGACCGAAGGCTCTTAGGCCTTAAATGGTATAGTCCGTATCTGGAACCGGAAAATCAATATCCGACCGTATCTGTATCCGCAAAATAAAAGTTGAATGTCTATTGGAGATATGTAATGTATATCAATATATCCGATACATATCCGACATATTTTGTATTGTCCGTATCCGAATCTGATCCGATAAAAAAAATAAATATTTGTATTCGTATTCGGACATATCCGTACGTATTCGATCCGTTTTCATCTCTTGGTCTACTCAGACTGTATGTACTAGTACGATGACCGTATTTCATTTTGTGCGTGCACCCACGAGCCCCCACGAGCCTGTAAACTTGATGCAGACCAGCGGTATACGTACCACTCGTGGCTTAATTGGATCGATGGCTTCGACATGAAGAGTGTCGAGGTCTCATGACAGCACTACAGGATAGCAGGAGACGATGGCGTCGATCCGACGGGGCTCCGTAATTTTGGGGCAGCCGACAGGACGGAGCTAGTGGGAGCATGGAGGGACCCTCGCGTCCACTCGATGTGCGGTTTTGCTGCGCACCGACGCTTTCGGCCGGGGCTACTGGCGCCGGCCGGCCGTCCAGTGCTCAGTCTAATAATCACCTACTGTAGACGCGGTTCGGTTAATGATCTGCCGGGGCACGGCGACGGACGCAAAGGCAAGGCAAGTCAAGTCTTGATGGAGCGAGGACGAGAACCTCTGCACCGTTTCCGTTTAGGAAGGACGGGAACGGGACGTGTACATCCCCGTTCAGAGACTACTAGTCTAACGGGGCCCACCTCGACACCACGACCCACCTTTGCATATAGGCGGCCCGATTCGGCCCATGTGTGGACCAAAAACTTTAGTGGCCCAGATGATGCATAAGATGCATGCAGATGCAGTTGACGGAACGGTCTCGATTCTCAAACAACTGTAGGTAGGGTTCGTATAGCAGCAAATCCATCCATCCATCCTCACGGAAACACTCGTGAAACGGTAAAAATTTCATCATATTCGTGGCGCTATCTCCGGGCCGTCTAGCGCGCTTCTTAATTTATGCGTCAAATCAAGCAGCATACACCTGACGTGACGTGCACGAGCAGGCACGCGGCGGCTACTGCCCGGCGGCGAACGCCTCGACGGGGAAGGTCTTGGTGACGCCGGCGAGGCTCTTGAAGTGGATCTTTCCCGTGGGCGGGTCGTCGACGCTGATCTCGTTGACGGGGGGCCACAGCATGAGCTCCTTGGCCTTGACGCCCTTGAGCTTCTTGATCCTCTTGGCCTGGACGTACCCCGTGATCTCCACGTCGTAGCTCACCTGCTTGCTCACCAGCTTGAACTGGTGCTCCACCTTCTTGCGCTGGTTGATCCACATGTACCCCGTGGCGCGCACGAACCCGACCTCGATCACGTCCGCCAGCGGCAGCAGGCCCAGAGGGAGCCCGAACTCCTCCAGCAGCGACACCGCCATCTTCAGGCCCTCGTCGTGCCCCTTCTTCACCACGGCGCCCTCCCTCTCGGCCATGGCTCGGTTGTTCGATCAGTCACCTGTGCTGGTGATGGTTTTGGTCGCTTCAAGGTGTGATTTGCGTGTGCTTATTGGGAGGTTATATAGGCGGGGTGAATCGGGAAAGGCCAAACGTACGGGTGCTGACAGACCTCGAATTGATCGTTGGTTTTTAGGAGTTTAGCATGCGGATGTTCGACGGACGGGATGACCGAGCGATGCTAGCAAATGTTGGCAGTGCCAAAGGAAAAGGTCGTGTTGTCTGCTTGTCAGTGTAGAGCAGGGTTTGCCACTCTGCATAATTGCATTGGCTAGTCCGGAGGGCCGGCAATGTCGCCGGTGCAAGGTTGTTTGTCCGTATCCACCGCACAAGAAAAAGTTGCAGCGATGGTTGACAAATTAGTTCGGGCTTCCCTTCCGTCAGAATTGAAAGCGATGAAATAACGCCAAACAAATAATCACAATTGCTCTTGTTGCGCCAACGTGGACCCTAGCGTCAATGCGTCATCATAACTCTAATAGCATAACTTAGCAAACATAAGTCTGAAAAGGTCAGAAAAAATTGCCTGAAGTGGGTTGCTGATCATTTTAGAAGCACACAGATCACATCGTGGCTCCAATCAACCATTCAACCCCACAGCAATCTTGAGACGGACCAAGTGAAGCGGTTTTAACAGACATTCACATCAAACCACTTAATTCTTATTCTCGCCAAACGTAAGTTCAGCGTCATCAGTCATCACACAAGTCTTACAGCGCCAAACTTTTCCGGTTCCCAAACAGCAGCAATACATCACCTAAGAGTTCAAACGCCCACATCTTAAAATCCTTATAACCTAACCACTGAGACACTGCAGATCGGTACAAGCTTTAGGAAGACTGTCGGAGCTCTGGCCGCACAAAGTCTGCATCAGCAGGCACTGAGATGTCAACGGTGGGCCTCAGCTGAGCACACACCTCAATGGCACCATGGACGGGATCAGACATGAAGTTGCTAATGAGGTCTTGGTTGATTGGTGCCTTCTTATCAACAGTAACAAACGCTTGTTGAGTCAAGATGTAGTCAAAACGTGGTGCCCACTTCCTTGATCCCAAGCGAGCAGTTGTGGAGCAGTTATCAACCATGAAGGCCACCCCGCGAGCGTGCATGAACGGGTTCAGTGAGTCCACAGACTCGATGAGACTCTCATTGATGATCTCGGAGTAAGAGTGCCCCTTCTTTCTAAGGACCTCGATCTGCAAGGGCACCAAATATAAGAATTAACATTTCACCAACAATGTAACACAAATCCTATTTTTAGTTTTCATTTTTGGATAGTGGGTCCAACCTGAGCCATCATCAATGCAACATACACTCCAGCAGTGAAGGGATGCAACGGCCCGAGATCACCTTGCGGCCTGGTTGAACGCACTCTTTCACCCACCTTCCACATACGTGTTTGATCAATATTGCCCATGGGGAAAGCAGGAAGCCCTTCCTTTTCCTGTCGAAGGCAAGAAAATCAGATAGTCAGATATATTATAGTCACTGCATATTCATATAAGAAATATGATGTAGGATTGTAGGCATATAGCATATTTAAGCGGATAAGAAGCATACATAAAATCTCCTCCCAGCCAGCACTACACTTCTAATCTCACTTCCTGAAGAAACATCTTCATAACACTCATACAGTATGTCCATGCATGGGTAATATGCCGCGCTGTAAGCCTCAATGAACTGCTTCTTTCCTTCCTCAGTCAAGGAGTTGTAAACTTCAAGCATACCCTGGTGACATGGAAAAATATGGGACATGTAAAGCATAAATGATGAAAAGAGACGCTAGAAAGATAAGAAAATCTCCATGTACCTTCTTTGAAACAGTTTTAGAGATGATTCCAGTGATACTCTCTACAGTGTTCTTATATGCTGAATCCTCGTCCAGTCCTTGTTCTGTGTATCTCCTGAAAAGAGCCTCCACCATGCCATGAACAGCACCGAGCAAAATACCTTCATAATAAATAATTAGTCACCACTCTGAAACTTTATTCAGGTGAAGAGGAAACTGGCTCTCACCTCGCTCTCCAAAGATATCGCTCCGGTACTCCTGCTCTAGAGTAGTGGCGAACGTGAAAGGGGAACCTAGAGCAACTGACCACCCCAAAGCTACATCTGTAGCCCTTCCATCGACATCCTAAATGCAAAGAACAATACAAGAAGGCCAACAGAGATTAGAAAATATAAAATTGAAAAAAAAAGAATAGCATATCTGATGAAGACAAACAAGTTAAATAATAAAGTTTCCAAGCAATACCCATGGATAGCATACCTGATGAACAGCAAAGCTAGCATTAATACCCGCACCATTTATCTCTTTTCCCTGAACATAAAGCCTTCTAACTGACGGACCCATTCCCTTGGGGCAGACAGCGATCACACTGATGTTTTTGGGGAAATCAAGGCCCAGGGATTGCAAATGTCCAAGGAGAAATCCATGTGACAAACCAAGAATACTGTTGGGTTTCATGTGTGCGAAAATTTTCTCATAGTTATCCGCCTGCACAGAGTATTGAAATACCGCAAATCAAATTCACAAAAATTGTGTACGCAATATGAACTAGAGAAGCCCAATTTGCTGGAACGAGAAACATTCATTTATAAGAGACGAGTACTGTCAAGATATAACTGTGAACCATTAAATTAGTTGGACAAAGACCAAGCTGATTATGGCGAGTCATAGGAATTTATGCGACCGCACAACTCCTTGAAAACATAAACAATATCAAACAGATCAGAGTATGACCCCACTAGAAGCAGCCTCATTTCAAAGATACAATTTTAATTACAACAGCTAAAACAATAACAGTTTAATAGTACACAGTATAGAGCATACAAATCACTGAAGAAACAAACCTGAGCAGAATCAGATATCAGAAGCAATACAAGATCACTGCCTGAAACAGTCTCCCATATATCACCCAGAGTCCCACTCTCTTCTGTGAATCCAGCTGCACGGGCTTCTTCGAAAGATTTAGAACCCTTTCGGAGACCAATCTGAAACCAATACAGAAGAATCAGAGAGGTTGCTACTATTTAGGCACTTAGGTCCCAGTTGACAAACCCATAAACTCAAGGGTACCACAGAATTTTAGCTACCTATGGAAAGCTGAGCCAAGAAGAAATTAAAGAAATGATTTAGATTTAATATATGCTAGAAATTTTAACCATAACTACAAGGGCTAAGATATGTTATGCTCAAAGAATGCAAATGAAGGCCTAACCTTAACAACAATGTCTGACTTCGCCTCAACAAGTGAGTCTCTCAGGTTCTGAGCTTGTGCAGGACCCTGCAAAATTAACATTGGCCATGTTATTGCCTGCATATTTTTTTTTTTATTAATGGAAGAGACAGCGTCCTATCAATAGTAAAATACTTTATGGGGAACAACTATAAATTATAACAAGGAAATATCAAGTGAATACGTATTCGACATTAAAATCTACAAAGTAGATAATTCTACAGATGTCCCCATCTTGTTTCCGCAACAGAGATATTCGCTGCATCCCACGCCAACAAACATAGCAACATCAATCAGGTTCTTACTAAACCAAAGTATATATAAAATTGAGTAAAGTTAGCATTATGACACTATCCCTGTATTGTTCGAGCCAAGAAACAGGGGCAAGTCAGAACGTGTGTGCTGTAGTTGTGCGCTAGTTTGACATTAGTAGTTGGAAGCAAGTAATACTAGCCTACTAGCATATAATAAATATTTGTTTGCACAAGTCAAAAACACTATCTAGCAAACTGGCTCTACCATATTCGTCAGAACAAGGAGTGCTCGGCCAACAATTTTAATAAACCTAAATCGAAATCTGTGATCAATCATAGAGATATTGTCTTCAAGAATACACAATAATTTGAGGACTTACAAAGGAACCATATCTATATTCAAACAGAATAATGTGATACAGCCAACAACAGTGGAAACAAAGAAACGTTCCGTCAGAGAACAGAGTATGCGATTTTAAACCTGCGAGCCCCAGCCGATGACACCAATTTGTTTGATCCCCTTGAATGCCTCCGGCAGGAGCGGGAACAGATCCCTCCCACCCCTCACAATATACTGCAACATAAACCCACCAAAGTCAACAAAGTCAGCTGACAGGGATGTGGCTGTGTTGGTGCGCACGAACTTTTCATGGAAGGACCACGGAAGACACCAGCACGGAGCACAAATCAGACCTCCTCATGACCCGCCAGGGACACCTTCTCCTTCTTGAAGACGGAGGTCTCGAAGTCGAGCGACGGCATGGCGGTGCCGATGACCGACGGCGACGAGACCTTCGCGGCCACGGCGCGGCGGCGGCCGGCGGAGGCGGCGAGGACGCATGGGGCCTGCGCGGCGGGGAAGGAAACGGAGGCTGCGGCGGCGCCTGGGGCTCCGGAGGAGGCGGCGGGGTTTAGGGTTTTGCGGGCGATGGCGAGGTAGGTGGGGGAGGAGGTGGCGGCCGCCATTTGGGAGGGTCTAGGGTGAAGCGTGACTGCGTGAAGGGTGGCTGGAAAGAGGGGGATCCTTGGAGATGCGTCTGTGGGCTTTTATGTGTGGGATGGTAGGGCTGAAAGGTGGTGACAGTAGAAAAGTCGCATCGCTGGTGCTATAGCTACCGACAAAAATTACAAGTCAGCACGGTATCATAATTCAGAAGTTTTATAGTAATCCAGAAGCTATAAAATCTGTTTTCTTTTCTGGAGAACAGATCCATTGTTTATTGTAATGAAAATGATTCTTTTACCCCATCTATAATATTTCCCCAGAACGTTTAAAGCTAAAAGCCTACTCCGTATTTGGCAAATCTCGAACTCGTCATGAAATCTAATTGTTTTATTGTCGCATGAAGAGAGATAATATGCTGCCAATATGTATTCATATTCCGTATTATTGGGTTAAGCATTGAAAACTATTCTGCTATGCCTTTAGCAGCATAAACACTAATGTAGAGAGAATATATACATTAAGGTCACACCTTTTTATGTAGAAATTGTGCGACCGGTAGAGCTCTCACCTCGCTGATGAAATATTTATGCATGAACAGACGAATCTAAGCTATTGTCCGGTGGTTGTATTCATTTATTGTGCTCTTGAACAACATCAGTTTGACTGTTTTACTCACTAATAAAGACAGCAACCCAACCTTCTATAGAATCAACAGCGGCGACAGGCCTTGGACTTCCTGTACTCGTTGCTATAATCCTTTTGTTAAGCAAAGCTCAATGGACAAAGGAATTCAAAATTTTCTTCCTGGCGATTTTATAACATGCGGGGCCTGCTGCAGCTAGACTGCTAGAGCTCCCGGCCCCCGCTTCAACCTGCAAGCAAAATGGCTTTTCTCTGCGGGTTAGGGCCAAATCCGGCTGAACCACCACTGAGCGGGCGCCGCGCGGACGGTGGAGGTCATCACTCATCAGCTGGTCCGAGCGCAAGGCCCACAGACAGGTCACCGTTAAAGAATTCACATCTTTCCCTGCATCCGGGATCCGGCGCGGCTCGTGCCGACGTGCTGCCCTCGTGCTGTCGTGCCATGAAACTAGAGCTTGGCTCTCGGCGCGTCGGCGGTGACACACTGACATGGGATGACCGGAGCAAGGTCATGGGTGGGTGACGATTTTCTGGCTCTCGACGTACGGGCGCCCGAACCTGATGGTTCGCGACTTCGCGAGGAAAGACGACCAAAACGAAGGCAGTCGACACGGGCTGCCGTTGCTAATTCGTACGGCCATAAAACACAATCTGGAGACCGTATACGATACTAATATTTTAAAAAAATGATACTAGCCCTTGTTTTCTTACGCTTTGATGTTCTAACTGCCTGCAAAAAAGTATTGCTATGATTAAAAAGATTTAGTGGTGCTACTTAACATTCTATCCAATGCATGACTCAACAAAATGTGGTGCATTTATCATACCGTTAGTTAGTCCCTCTGTTTCCACGGATTAAAGAAGGGCCATGTGCAAGGCTAATAACTACACCCGCTTGCCGGCGAGATTGAGTGTCATGTCAGCCAAAGCAGTGCGAACGTGAGAATAGGTAGTGATAGCCCCGCCATGATTTAAGGCTGCATGTAGAAAGAAGCCAATAGGAGTAGGCCAACGGTGGAGAAAGTTGTGCATTTCGCTGGCTTTGAGCGGGCGTCTCGCAGCTCGTCCGTTTCCTTCTCTCTTCTCCTCTCTCTACTCCATGTAGGATTCCTGCTTTACGCCAGCCATTATACTTGCTCTTAGGCCTCCTCCAACAAGACCAACTCAGCTAGCTTAGAGCATGTACATGTCAGCATATGTCCTATGTGGAGGAAAGAGAAGAGAAGGGGTGCATATGTCCTATGTGGAGGAAAGAGAAGAGAAGGGGTGCTTATGTCCTATGTGGAGGAAAGAGAAGAGAAGGGGTGCATATGTCCTATATGGAGGAAAGAGAAGGGGGTAAGGCCTCCTCCTAGTTCAAAGACATGTACTGTCTTATATAGATAGTCCACTAGAGGAAATGACTTCGGTATTGACTCTTGGATGAGATGTACTTGTCTTATAGCTTGAACCACCTATAATTGTTGGAGGTCTTAGGATAGCATCTGCCGTGCAGCGTGCCAGGTACCCCGTTTAGTTGTATAAATTTTGCACAAAGAAATTTACATTGACAAATGCCCTTCCTCTCATAGACACGTTTCAGAGATGTGATTACGGGACAGACTGGACCTCGACTTTAAAATGCCTATATACATAAATCGATTTTCGGAGACAGTTGTATTAAAATGCCTATATACATAAATCAATTTTTGGAGGCAGCTGTATTAAAATGCCTATATACATAAATCAATTTTCGGAGACAGATAAATGCAAAGGCCTCCATAAACATAAAATTTCTGCCTCTGTTAATGCCTGTGATTAATGGAGGTGGACGGATTTTGTGTCCACCTCTAAGACCCGATTTCAAGTGTCCTGCAAAATGTTTTTTTAGTAGTGCGAGAAAGGGAAGGTCCACGCATGGGGTTGGACACTGTAGGGGAGATGCTGAAAAGCAAAAGCTCAGCTTGCGAGGCATGTTTATGAGTTTATGTTGGCTCAGTAGAAAAATGATTTCACACCTGTCAAAAGCAAATGTATAGAGAAATATTGGGTATGACGCTATGGGGTCCATCTCCCCATCAGCATCGTCAAACGTTCTACGTTGTGCAGCTCTTCAAGATGTGTGGTGTCATAAGAATAAACTTTTCGGCACTGCTCGCGCCGTAGGTAGTCTTACTCCCCAACTTAGGATGGGCCCATTCGCAATCATGTCAACAAACACATGAACACACAATATTTGGTGTTGCAATTATTAGGACATCACATTAAGTTTTTGGAATCATGCAAAATTTCCTTTGGAATATTGACCTACAATTCTCATACTGCCATGGATCCTTTAGAGGGAATTGAAATTTTGTTCGACTTTTGGTTCTACGAAAGATAAGGAGATAAGAGATGGAGAAACTGCGGTGGATGGTCATCGCTCACTAAATTGAGCTAACTATGCAAACAAAAATGATTAGCCGGTGGTTTCTTAGTGGTTACTAGGTCTCGGCAGATTTTGGCTATGACATGAATTGCAGAAGCAAAGAGCAAAGGCAGCCAACGTTGACAACAAAAATCTACGTGGTTCTTCAACCGGATCTCATAGTTTTTTAATGCAAGCACACCTATGTGCAGATGCAGAACTAACGCATTGGTATCAAATTGAAGCACACTCCATGACTCCAATATGCGCAATCTCTTGGCGCTTACACATGGAGTAAAGAAGATAGGCAAATGCATCCATGTATCTTAAATTTGACACACTAGCTAAAAAATTACTATCCACGTTCATCAACCAGAGCCCAGAGATATGCAGAGCGTGCAAGATTTTTTTTTTTTGAAATCAAAACAGGAGCATTGCCATGTTATTTAAAAAGGAGAAGAATGCGAATGTCTTACATGGTCATTATTACATATCCGGGAACAACTCGAACTTGATGACATAGGAAACACATACAAGCATTAAGGGTTAACAAAGACTCCTCAATTCTAAAAACTACTCATCTAATCATAGGGTCTGTTCGGATGAGCTATATTGGTTGGACTGGATGGCTAGAGCGGCTGGGCTGGAGGGCTGGGCCCACCAACCAGCCTCCTATCCCGTGCCAAAACCAGTCGTCTGGGCTGGGAAACCAGCCAGCCGGAACAGGTTGATAATCTCTTCCTTGATGAGCGCCAAGATTCTTGGTGGAGAAGACAACAGTCCATCGAACACCCTCCTGTTTTGCTCCTTCCAGAGGTTCCACACTTTGTAGATCAAAACGTCCGCTTTGTCACGCTTCAAATTCTTCGCTAATTCGTGCAGGGAAGAATTCCACTATACTTCTGTTGTGATCTCCAACGAGGTATCATACTTCCCTAGAGAATAGAGAAGGCAGAATGCAAAGCAATGTGGTTAGCCGTTTATTGGCATTGCTCACAGGTTGCACGGTCAATTTGGCGCCATCAGTTTATCTTCTGCACTAGGAGCTATGCAAAAAACAACGATGTTTTCCTTCAACCATACCCGTCAATTTAGGCAGATACGTCATACATGGACGTGATACGCGTGTCGTGGGAGTTTGTTCACGGACCATGCCGATGTACTGACTCTACGCGCCAGGGCGACGCCGTGGTCTTCGCGTGGACTCTCCCCGGCCGGCGATCACTGTCTCTGAAGTCTGACCCTGCTACTGCCGAAACAGAGTCACAATGGCATCATCACAGGTTGACAGATGACGCCGGCCTCTGCCCACCTCCTCACCCTGTGAGCCTGAGCAGGAAAAGGTTTCCCCTCCACGGCGCAGGCCCCAGCGGCCAGCGACCGTCCGAAGAATCTAACCGGAGATGCACCCGCCCGGCCAGCCCACAGAAAAGCTGACGGTCCAGGATAAAGGGCGTAAAACCCGTCGCTCTCCTTATTATAAAGCTCGCCGCGCCAGCCTCGCCGCCTGTGCCATCCGTTCCCACAAGCACAAGGCCCAGCCAGCTCGTCACTCCTCACTCCACAGCAATGGCGCCCTCGCCGCCGCGGCAGCGGCGCATGCGCCTGCTGCTGCCCCTCCTCGCCGCGGCCGTGGCGTGCTCCCTGCTGCGCGTGAGCGGCGCGGCGACCACCACCGGCACGCTCGGCCTCCGGCACAGGCGCCCCGCGAGGCAGCACAGCAGCGCGCGGCACGGGGGAGGAGGGCGCCCCCGAGGCGGCGGCGGCGGCGAAGCTGGCAGTCCCGGCGCCGGGATGGCGTCGTGCAACCTGTTCCAGGGCAGCTGGGTGTACGACGACACGCTGCCGATGTACGACACGGCGGGGTGCCCCTTCGTGGAGCCGGAGTTCGACTGCCAGAAGTACGGCCGCCCCGACAAGCAGTACCTCAAGTACCGGTGGCGCCCGGCGTCCTGCGAGCTCCCGAGGTACGTACTACGCCGTAGCCTGTCTATCCGTGAGCTAACCGGGAACATGAATGCTGCTGTGCTGTGCTGGAACTAATGGCCGCCATTATCGCCGTATGCATGGCAGGTTCAACGGGCAGGACTTCCTGAGCCGATGGAAGGGGAAGAAGATACTGTTCGTGGGGGACTCCATCAGCCTGAACCAGTGGGAGTCGCTTGCGTGCATGCTGCACGCGGCCGCGCCGGCCTCCAAGGTCGCCTACACCCGGGGCAACCCCGTCTCCACCGTCACGTTCCAGGTGCGTACGCGTACCTCCCCCCCTGCCGTCCCGTGTCCTATACACCAGTACACTCCGTTGCATCAGCGCAATAACGGAATGAAGCTACGACGGATGGACCCAGCACAGTCCCGTTCTGTTTTAGTGAGGCTAGCACATTAGCACGGCTGTGGACGCCTGGATAGATCATCAACGTCCCAGTAACTTTCTCGGCGAAAGAGGATGTATATATCAGTATGGGCCTGAAGTTGTTTTGTCATTAGCTCTGATGTTTAGTGAGTTGTTTAATGACGGTGCGAAATAGGCAAAGGCATAAGCTTTTGGAAAGTTTTTTCGTGCTTGTGTGCCTGTGCTGGACTTTTGGGGGTTCCGGCCGCAGGCTTTCGGGCAATACCGGTGGCACGGCGCTCTTGTCTCGCACTCGCACGGGCACGGGATGGAGGCGGCAGGGTAGCGCACCAGCGCCCGCCAGTAGCAGTAGCACGGCGCCACGGCCACCAGCGGCGCCGGCTGCTCGCCCATGGCGCATCTGGCACCTGTTCGCTCTTGTGCGCGCGAGTTGGCGGGCAGAGAGGGATTATTGGGCGATCATGGGCGCTCGTGGGGGGTTCGTGACGGCGGTGGAGAGGAAGGGGGTGGCGCAAGACGCCATGGGATTGGGGGGACACAGCACAAAGCGCATCATTGCTCGTCCCGGATTTTCGCTTGACGTTTTGCCGATCATGGGCGCTCGTGGGGGGTCCGTGACGGCGGGGTGGCGCAAGACGCCATGGCCCGGCCGGATTGGGTGACCATGGGGACACAGCACAAATCGCATCATTGCTCGTCCCGCCATTTTCGCTTTGACGTTTTGCTGACTGGAAGTCTTTTTAGCCCCCGTGATCCGCTGACAAGGGTCAAAATGTTGGATCCTTCACCTCTCCTCTGCCCACAGCTCACTATCATCCAGATGCAACACATTTTTATAGATGTACTTAGATCGAGTAGACTAGCGGCTGGGATTCGGCACATGGGAGTTCTTGGCCCGACCAGATTGGTAGACTACTATGTGGATGTTAATCTAGGCATCTGTTCTGCGTTTGTTAATCGGACCATGTATCCATCCATCAAAGAATAGCTTATGGCAACTGATTCTGATTGGCAAGGTGGGTTATTGTACGGAGCCTGCTTGAGTGCACGTACCAAATTGCACGGACCGTGGCAAATGAAATACTGCAGAGTTACGGACAGAGCGGGATTTATGGATGGACTTGCCTGAATCGTGGTGCCTCTGAGGATGGGATGCGCAACGGTGACTTTTGGGAGAGCCTGTAGTTTCGAGCTTGTGTACAGGAGCTAGCAGACAACCTCCCAACCCAGCTTTAGGACGTTTGTACCGATTTACCGATATTAACCTGTGCCCCACAACTGCCCTAGAATAATAATAGAGCCAACGGCGTCTTATCTCGGGTGAATTCCTTGCATCGGACGTCAATTTAGCATTTTCTTCAAATGGCCTGGACAGCTGAACCACTCCTTCGTGTCCACTGTCGAGTGGGATGCAGTTGTCCTCGGCAATAATCACCTCACTCATTTTTCCTATCATGCATGGCTGTTCGCAACTATAGGTCAGAACGAACTGGTATAGTCATACACATCAGGATTATCCACTCCGCGGGTGCCGGTTGCTAACCAATAATCATCACCGTCATGAATTCTTGCCGCCTTGCCGGGTGCTCTGAGCAGGAGGATGCCTGCCGTTTCACGGGCCCAGCTACTTACTTTGCATAATGTCACGGGCCGTAGAAAGAAATTAAAAAGGGAAAAAAAAATCAAAGCAAAGCTTAGTACTGTGCCTATCGTTTGGTCTGGGCGTTGCTGTGCTACGGCAGCCGTGACATCACATTCACACCAGGGAGACGCAGACGCAGACAAGCTGAGATATTTCTCGCCGACGACTCTAGCAGTAGCATCCGCTGCATAGGCGCCGACACCTTTGGAGCTATCCGCATGTTGATTGATACGGCGCTTCGGCCATGTACGCTCGTAACGTGCATGCATGGTGGAGATCGCTGTTCAACGCGTTGCTCTGTTTTGGATTTTTGGTGGTGGTGATGGGCGCGCGCGCGGTGGATCCGCCAAAAGTTCGTTGCCGATCGGCGATCGCACGCCAACTAACGCGCGGGGTGTCGTCTCATATGGTCGATCGCAGGACTACGGGGTGTCGGTGGCCTACTACCGGAGCACCTACCTCGTGGACATCGTCGAGGAGTCCGTCGGCCGTGTGCTCAAGCTCGACTCCATCACCGGCGACGCCTGGCTCGGCGCCGACGTCCTCGTCTTCAACACGTGGCACTGGTGGACGCACACCGGCAGGGACCAGCCGTACGTTTTTGTTTCCTTTTTTTTGTATAAACAATCCCGAAATGTACTGTACTGTCATTGCCCAGATCATGAAAGGTGAATTTGATTGTGTAATCCACCAGGTGGGACTATGTGCAAGACGGAGCGCAGGTGATGAAGGACATGGACCGGCTCACGGCCTTCTCCAAGGGGATGACCACATGGGCTAGGTGGGTCGACTCCAACGTCGACACCTCCAAAACAAAGGTCTACTTCCAGGGCATCTCCCCGACCCACTACAAGTAAGGAACCCACCACAGAGGCCCAATTCACCACCCTCCAAAAAACAAAGCCCAACTCAAAATTCTGCAGCAAAGCCCACACAATTGCTTGGGCTGTGTTTAGTTGGGAGTGGAGGAAAAGAACTTTTTCTGGGAAGCGTGTTATGTGAGAGGGATGAAAAGTTAAAGGGAATTGAGGGGGAACTTTTCTGGAAAACGTGTTTTTTGAGAGGAATGAATAGAAAAGTTGAAAAGATTTTTTCTCTCCCCTCAAACTAAACACGCTCTTGGTCTTCCTCCTCTGGCGCTGACACCAACCAAACGAACGCGTCGTTGTTTTTGCAGCGGAGCCGAGTGGGGCGAGGGCTCGAGGAGCTGCGCGCAGCAGACGCAGCCGGTGGCTGGGTCGGCGTACCCGGCGGGACCCGTCCCGGCGCAGGGCGCGGTGAGGGCGGCGCTCAGCGGCATGTCGAAGCCGGTGTACCTGCTCGACGTGACGCTGCTGTCGCAGCTCAGGCGGGACGGCCACCCGTCGGCCTACAGCGGCGGCCACCCGGGCAACGACTGCAGCCACTGGTGTCTCGCCGGCGTGCCCGACACATGGAACCAGATCCTCTACGCGACGCTCCTTGCGTAGGGGTAATAATAGGACCCTTTGGGAAACAGAAAGGCATACATTACTACTACAGGCTGATCAAATTGGCGCAAGCTATAGCCATTTCCCATTTTTGGTGGCGTTCTTTCATAATCTTATATTATTGTGTGGGGGAGTATTTAAACTGCTCATTCAGTTATTGTTCAGTATCAAAGTAAGGTGGTACTATAGATGACGGATTTCCTTTGCTCTTCGAGAAGTATCAATTGGCGTAATATGAACATGAACTCGACGTGGGAATGTGAGATGTCTGTTGGCCATGATTCCATGAACTGCTTGAGATGGCAGCAAGTAGTTATGACTTACGGACAGGCAATCCGCTGCATGTGACGAGCTATGTATGGTATGCAGACAGAGAGCTCGATGCAGTTCGAAGCCAATATTCAGAAAGCAATGAAAGCTCAATTCCTGAATGTGTGCATATGATCTAGAAAGCATCATACCAGACAGAGGGGTTGTGGCACACAAATGGCTGCAGATTGTACAGAGCTAATCACAGCACTTTTGGAACCCCCCCCCCCACCCTCCCCCCCCCCCCCCAAAAAAAAAAGAGAGAAAAAACCAACCATCGGACGAACGAAAAGATCAAGCTATATAGTGAAGCATGATTCATCCTAAAAAGAACGCACGTTGTTCATTACTTACAATACCGGAGCATTTTATAGCAGAAGAATTGGCACAGACTAATCCTCGCAAAAAGAAGGAAAGAAAAAAAAAGCAATCAACAAATCATACTATGCCACTGTGGTGACCACTGAAGACGAGATGATGGCCGTATGGCACATCGACTATATATGAGGACGCGAACGCGATGCTCTGATATTCAGGTCCTAGCAACGAGCCTGTGCTGCCTCAGGTGACGGCTCTGCTGCCGTTGTATCCTGCACATGGACGCCTTCTCCTTGAGCTCCTGGAAAGCTCGCATGGTGTCCACGTCGAATCCGCCCGCAAACTGCACGAAGCAAGGACCAAAGAGTGTTTAAAGGACGGCCGCAGGTTTTGCGGTTACTAACAGCCAAGCATATACCTGGTGTACTCTGAAGGCGAACCGTACTCCTTGGAGCATCAGTTCTTCCTCTTCAGGGCCTCCCTCGATTGCCTCGAGCTCAGAGGAAACCCGTTTCAGGTACTTCATTGCCAACTTCACTGACTGAAGTTTGATCTGTAGTACATCACAGTTCTCATCAGTACTCTATTTGAAACAAATGGTCACAGTAAGCCCACAGTATGTCCATGTGGTGCAAGAACAACAACAACATCTAGGAAATATATCACTCGTTTCGCTGCCCTTCCTCTAGTTAAATATAACACTCTAAGAAACATCAGTTCTTCCTATAGGAAAAAAACATGTTCCTAACTGTTGGTTTCACCTACCGTCATACGGAACTTTCAGTCATACACAACAACAGCATATTGATATTGTGTTCAGATTCAGGAAAAAGTACTTCTCCAACAAGTTTTTTCTATTCATTCTACTCACAGAACACGCTTCTCAGTGCACTATTCATCTAGATAAAATATTTTTTACTTCCAATCTGAACACAGCCTGAACCTGCATCGCAGTGTGATGCAGGACAGGAGCGTACATCCATCGGCCAATTCAATTCGGTTTGGGAAATGGTCCATAGTGGAAACAGAGGCACAACCACCCGGCGTAAGTACGGGGCAACCGGGCAACCAACCAATACAGTGTGGACCTGCATCACTCTCACTCCGGATGCAGATCCATGAAGCTATTTTTTTAATACTAGTATTTTGTTTGACGAACGTGAAGGATGCGAAGCAGATCGAAGGGCGACGAAACGGATCAGGGCATCAGGCCACCGCAGCCCACCCAACAAACAAACAAACCAAGCAGGCGCACGCTCTGGCACGCGAGCACTTGACGCAGCAGGGCACGCCACCGTTGTCCATGGCGCCCTGCCGAACACGGCGGTGGAAGCAGCAGGGATCACGCCTCCCACCGCCGCGATCGTCTCGCTAGCCTCTAGCGCAACTGGCTCGCGTCGCGCAGCTTCGCCACCCCGCGAACAGATCGATCGGGACGGGGCCACGTTGACGAGGACTGATTCCCTCGCCCGTGCCCCCGGGCCGGGCCCAGCGCTGCTCAAGCCGATGCCGCGCGAAACGGACACGGCTGATGGATCCCGCGGCGTGGCCGGGTTGTTCTCTACTGTTGTGGCAGCGACAGCGCGAGGGCGAGGGCAGCCAGAGCACGGGCCGCTCGGCGGCGAGGTGGCTCACGTGCAGTGCAAGGTTGCGCACGCCCACGCCGCGTCCCAATAGAGGCCGAAAGAGACCACGCTTCGTCCTTGGCTTCTGGCGCTCCGGTCGTACGCGGAGGGGAATGAGCGCCGACGCATCCAGCCTCGAATCCCCTTTTGTTGCGTTCCGGCAGCGGCACCACACCGTCGACGACGACGGGGCCGGGCTCGACCTGCACGTGAACTAGCAGCAGCAAAGAGGCGTGCCGAGATCACGCGCGGTCTTTGCTACTGCTCCGCAGTCCGCACGGGGCACGGCTGCGCGTACGTACGTGACGCGCCCCGACATACATGTGCGGACGGCGTCAGAAAAGTTCTCTGCCTGTTTGTTTTTGTACGCTCGTGATGAAACGTAGAATTTACTCTACAGTACAATCTACAGTCGCCTCTACTGCGAGGATGCCATGGAACGGACCCGCGGAGAGTAAATGGAATGTGCGGAGTTTACGTACCTGGCTGACTATCCCGGCGTCCTGCTTCATCCACTCCCATGGGATCTGGAACCGGGCGTACCGGCTCGTGGCGGCGTCCCGGACGCGGGCGAGGTTGTACACGCCGTGCTCCAACCTGAAATCCAGTCGGCACACGCACACATTTTTTTTAGAACAGGAACAGCATCGAAATGGCACTGCCGTCGCAAAACGATGGAGTGAAGCCGTGAAGGTGATCGCTTACTTCTCGAAGAGCGCCTGCATCTTCTTGAGCGCCGCGGCGCAGGGCTGCCTGGCGTCGTCGCGGAAGGAGGCGGCTTCCCCCTCCAGCTTCTTGAGGTCGCAGTAGCCGAACGCCGCCTCGCGGAGCGCGTCCGCCTTGTGCTCCGGCCACTCGAAGTGCTTCAGCACCGCGCGCTCGTCCACCTGCATCCGCGCACGGCCACGGCCACGCGAGTGGGTTGGGGTTAGCAATTGCCTGATCGGTTAGTTCGTCAGGGTGAATATAATAGAACACACCACACATACCAAGCGCGAGAGCTCGTCGTCGAGCCACTTGACGAAGCTGACGACGTCCTCGATGTTCACGAACGCCGCGCCCTCCACCTCCTTGATCAGGAACCGGATGAAGTCGCCCTGCCTCTCCACGTCCGACTTGATCTGCCGACCAATGTCAACCACCGTCAGTTTATTTGCCAACATCAGTACTACTAGTACTGCTATCTTCCTTGAGATCGAAGCCAACCGGAGCGACGCACAACTGCTCTGATTAACTTGAGGCCGTAACTGAAGCATCTAAGCTCATCTACTGAATCAGACGAGGTCTTCACTGCGCTTAGGCTAGCCCCACCTGGCAGTACGACACGTCCACCTCAGATTCGTACATCTGTTCGTGCTCCAAGTTTAACTGCATGAACACCACCACGCTTACAGTTCATTCCCAGAGCTCGCCATCGCTGTTTCAGATCAGCATGCAGCAGGCTACGCCAATGGAGGGCATAGACATCAGAACAAAATCTAGGGGCCTCGCCTATGGAATTCTGACATGGACATCGAGGATAACTCGAGAGAGAATTGGGTGGTCTCCATTCTACTTGCTCTAGTGTACCCTGCATGGATCAAGATTTGGCAGAGCATGCACACGCACTGCAGCATTCACCGTCTCAGCAATAACTAACCGTATCTGCCCAACCAAACCGCTTGTAATCTAGCAATAAACGACGGAGAACGACGCCTCCACTGTTCCATGACTGTGTTACCAAACCTCCCTATACGAAGCATTCGCTCGAATCGTTTGAGCAGTGGTTAGCCGCTGAAGATCGAGGACGACTACCTAATGCGTATAGCCTTAATGTAGCTGCGTACTATCGGTAGTTGTCGCGTTTTTTTCGAAAACGAAAAATGAAATGATGCTTAATTCAGTTGTACTACGCACCGCGAGGAGGTGTGCCGATCGGTTCTCGATCTCGCCGATCATGTCGCGCGCCGCCGCCACTCCGCCGACGCCGTTCGCGGCCTCGCTCGCGGCGGCGCCGCCGTCCCTCTTTGATTCCCGCCGCATCATCGAGTGGTAGAACTCCACCACCTCCGGCACGCGCCTCACGCATTGCCCCGACGACCCTGATGATGCCGGAAACGCGGCGCCGAACGGCCTCCTCGCCGGAGGTGGAGGCGGCGGCGGAGGAGGAGGCGGAGCAGCGGCTGAACCGGAGGAGGGCGATGATGAGCTCTTTGTTCTCGTGCTGCTGCGCGGCGGTGGCGGTGGTGGTGGTGGAGGAGGAGGGCAAGGCGGTGGAGGCGGAGGTATCGGCGGCAGCTTCGAGAGGTCTAGTACCACGCGGCGGGGCCTTGGTGGTGCAGCCGCCGTGTCCGAGGACGAGCGCGAGCACGATGGTGACGACGCCGACGTGGAGGAAGACGGCGAGGGTGGCGACGACGAGCTTGCCGGCGAAGAAGGGGTCGACGAGGCTGGTGAGAAGTAGGACTTGGACTTGAACGGCGGCGCTGGTGGAGACGGAGGCGGCGGGGGTAGTATGTACGGGCGCTCAGCTCCAGCTTGGTGTGGCGCGGCAATGGAGGTCGTCTCGAGATGCTCGTTGGACGCCGAAGCGGACGAGGAGCAGTCATCGACCTCTGCAGCAGCAGCAGCCGCCGCTTCTTGCTGTTGCCTCCTCAGCTCGGCCATCTCTTTCTCCAGCTCGACTATCCTCTGCTTCCTGCTCGTGACCTCGAGCGCGGCGGCGTCGAGCTCGGCGCAGAGCCGCGCGTTCTCGGCCTCCAGGCGGTCGGCGGTCTCCCTGCACCTCTCGAGCTCGGACCTCTTGGCGGCGAGCTCGGCCTCGAGGAACGGCACGACGGCGACGGTCTCCCTGAGGATCTTCTGCTCCAGCAGCTCGACGCGGAGCCGTGCCTCACGCTCCTGGAGCTGCTCGATGGCTCGGAGCAGCTCGGCGACCTGCGGCGGCGCGCGCGCGGCCGCGGCGGCGGGGCGCACCTGCGCGGACGTTGAGCGCGGGAAGTAGGCGCCCAAGGACCGCGCGAGCGCCGACGCCTTGGACGACGGCGACGACGCGGAGCCCGACGAGGGCGTCCGCGAAGGGGACGCGGCGGGGTCCGGCGCCGGCGATGACTTGGGGCCTCGCTGGAAGCCCATGGCCGCCTTGACGCGCCCGGCCACCATGGCGATGGCAACCGCGCAACACACGAGACGTACGTGTTGTTACACTGGTTTGATTAGTGCGCCGCGGGTTGCTGCTGGTACATGGCCGCGTCAGTGAGCGGTGGCGGTGGCGGTGGCGATGAGCGATGCTGGTTATGGCTAGCAGCGGGGTTTAAGCGGGAGGCGCGGGGCGCGGCGTCCGAGGAACGGGCGGGTCTTTGGGTTGGAAATGGGATGGCGGGCGTCGCAGCAGCGGCCGACGATCGCTGGTGTATCTGCTATCTAATCTGGCCGGGGACGGGGAGGAGGGGACCCCTGGCCGGGTGAGCAAAGCGAGTAGGGACGCGAGGGTGACAACGCACGCAGGGCAAGCTGCGTGCCGCTACGCGTCAAACGTCCGTGTGTCACCACGGTCGATGCACGCGCGCGTGTGATCGGTTGCACCTACGGTCCGGACCGCCGTGTTGGTGCGGCTCAAAAGCGCTGAAAACGGAGAAGGATTCAGTGTGAACAATTTGGTGACATTGCTGTCTGTCTCCTAATAAAAGCTAGTCGATTATGCCCAGGGTCCCAAAGGAAGAAAAGGACGAGTGCAATGTGCAGCCTACAACCCCCATTTATATAGTACACAATGAAGAAATAAATATATTGTTGTTGCATGTGAAATACTAGCCATTATCTCAAAAAAACAAAAAGGGAAATGCTAGCGAACTTGAGAGCTACTGTAATAGGCATCGCTAAATTATTGTGCCCGTATCACGTTGAGAGGCTAGACAGCTCTATTAATTTGGACTACCACATGAAGACAGATAGCAATAGCCGATTCCTATTCGTAGTTCATATAGACAAAAAATGTACTCGTCGTTCGTATATGCACATGCACATGCTCCCAATAGACCGCAAGCATCCAAGTGTGCTACCAATAAACAAAAAGATGTGGCCTGTGTGTAAGAGAACTAAAAACACTGTACTTCGTTCTGCAAAACTCTCCAATGTAATTTTGTAAAGATTGCTAGTGTAGTAGTGTGTAACCGGTGTGTTATTGTAGCAAACCTCTCCTTGCAACCTTTGGCATGTCATAGGACTACTGAAGGTGGAAGTTGCACTGAAACAGGCAGCTTAAACCAAACCAGCCGAGCATAAGCAGTTTTGTTTAAGAATCGCTTAGGACTCAAGTTGCTGAGTTCAATTGTTTCATGTAGTCACTCTTCATGTAAGACTCGCTCCTTTTCTTAAATGATTTGATAGTGCGTCTGTATTTTCATTAAAAAAATTACTTTATAAGGAAAAACATGGACATTGTATATAGGTGACTCTAGAGTTGGACAAAATACTCGTGGCTCTTGACTTGCGTAGCTTGGATTGATGCAATTACTTAACGAGTTGACCTGCACTCTTCGCTTGTTAAATCAAGCGAGTGTAAGCTAGCTCGTGTGTGAGCCGCACTCAGCAATAGAGCTCGTGTGTGCGCCGCACCCACCTCAAAAAAAAAAAAAAGACTAAGCAGATTGTGCATATCCAGCAGAAGCCCCAAAACGCAGCCCAATTAGTCCTGCATCTGCGCCCACTAAACATCAATGAAATGATACCAGCAGTAGAAATTCACATCAGATAGTAGCTGCTGGTGATAGTTCCATCGTGCCCCCATGCATGTAATTAGCATGGCCTAGCGCCAGGTTAAATCAAGCCACGTTGGATTTCATTCCGTCGCTTCCTCCTTGCGTTCCATCGTACCCTTTCTGGGTACGGTCGCACAGAACGGGAGGACTGGAGTCCGGGCATCCGGCCATGGTAGACCACACCGCCGATAAACGCGAGCACTTCCACTGACACGACGACCCTGAAGAGTTTTGGGCCCTCGTATCAGCGTCAAATCTATTATGGCCCCTAGACCTTGAAGGTGACATGTACTCTGCACGTGGGGACCATGGGATCTGCACCAGGTGCCGTGGACCAGGTGAGTGACTGCCGTTCGTCTGCCTGTAACGTTTGCACCGCTGGTGGTAAACGTGACAGGAAGCGCCCCCATTCCATATTTTTTTGACTTACCATTTTTTTTTGGCTTACCATTTTTTTTTTGGCAATGTGCAGCGCAGTTTAAAAAGAAACAACACCGCTATACCACGTGAATCTCCAAACCTCAACTCCAAACCCAAATGGAACCCAAAACTCGAAACCTCTTCTATTCGTAGCACCACTGAGTCCACCTACCAGTGATCCATTTTAAAGAGGCGTTTGGATTGTAAAAAAAGTTGATTTGTATGATATGCTACTTCCTGCCTAGGCGTAAACTCCTTCTCTATTAATGAAACAAACACACTCTCGTGTTGTTCGTTTAAAAAGGATTGTAAAAAGTTAAAAAAGCCTATTGCAGAAATGTAAATTGGGAATGAAGTGTACTCTATGACAGAGCTCACACTTTCTAATGTAAATTCTTTTGTTGCAAAGTTTGCAATAAAACCCTTTAGGCCTGCAGTCATCTGTCCATCAAAATCATCGAGACCACACCGAGATATTCTCCTCGAAATCAAAATCGGTTAAAATCTCTCCGGCGCCGGGCGAGCAAGTCCGACGACTCGCACCATGGTCCATGCACACGAGAGCTGCGGATTTTAATGGGGGGTGGGCACGAAGCACCGTACTGTCATTGGCTCACAGAAGAGTAATGCCCGATTGCTCATCGCATTGCCCTTGCTGGCGCCCCCGGGCCGACAGCGAGTCGAGCGTGGTGGGTACGCTTGACTTTCCGCGAGGACTGCATCGCGATCGCTGGAGCTAGGAGCTAGTCGAGCTACGCGCGCCTGCCGCCGGAGCCAGACAGGCCGTCCTCGTGCGCCAGTGCATGCGGCGAGTGACCGGCCCCTTCGATTCCATGGCCGTGCCGCCGTCAATGCGTGCGTCGTGCGCTGCAGCGTTAGCCGGGAGGCAGAACAGGTAATATCGTCCGTGTGTCCGGTGTCCCTGTGTCGGCATTGGACTCTGGCTGCTGCCGTGCGCATGGAACAGGAAGGCGTGGTAGTTTCAGCCTTGAGCCACCACCAGTGGCAGAGAGTTGCGTCGGCGAGTTGACGAGCCGGTACGCGGGAGGACACGCAGCGGATGAGCGGAATTCATTGCCCGGGAACGAAGCGGTGGAGTGGAGGGGAGAAGAGGCGACCGCGGCCACCCAATCAATGCCGGGGTGTGCATCTCAGATCCGTCAACGTGGTGGCGCCCCATGCATCCGTGGACGCGCGCATGGCTTGCGTGCGCGCCAGCCCCACGCTACTGAATGTACTGACGACGGCACGATGCATTCAGATGCACAGATATACTGGCAGTCTGATATACATATAAACCGATCGTTGTAACTATCCGGGGTGAATCCTTTTGGACCGATCTAGCCTTGTTGGCGAGCGGACCTTCTTTTGATAGGCTGATCTTTGCAGGGGAAAACGACGGCGAGCAGTCCGAATCCGGTCTGGCGGACGCCGGACAGTAACAAGTATCCAAGCACGTACGTGAGCCGAGGCTGGCACGTGGGCCCCGACTGTAATATTCGATGCCCAGGCCCAGGTCACTGCACGCGCTCGCTCCCCACGCGTCCCGGAATGAACTTGCTGCTACGCATGGCAGCGTTCGTAACTGAAGGCCTTGGTTAGCGAAGGAAGGGGACCGTTGGGTCAGGGAGCCAGGAGACGAGGGCAGCGAAGGACGTGTACGAACGAACGGCACGACGCTCGATTCCAGCATGCGATGCGATGATGTGAAGGACATACCGCGAAGGACATACCGCGCGGTTGAGGACGTGAAGAGCCCACTGTACCGTGTGTCCGTGCACCCCGTCCAGCCTCCCGGAGGGTCCGGCTGACCGGCTCATCATCACCAACAGTAACACCACGGCGCGCGCGGGGGGCGCACGGGCACCCCGCCCTGCGCCCTCAGAGCCCGCGTGCTTCCTCGATCAGATTGGCAGTTTGTCAAGGCTCGGCTCGCGTGCTCGACCGGAAGGAGCCGCGCTCTTCGCGGACCGGCCGGCGTCGCGCGAGTCGCGGGCGGCGCCACGGCCTGTCCGTGCGTCCAAGGAGCAGGAAAGAAAAGAGCTTGCTCGGCCGTGCGGCGAACAAGAGGAGCCCTGCCCTGTGGTTGTAGATGAGGGCTGTGTGGTTGTGCCGCAGAACGTGCGATCTCCATGAAATGTCCCCCCAAGATAATAGACGCCGTGCGCCGCTCGTGCACCGGCGTGGCCCCGAGATGGCAGTATCGTACGCTGGTCAGGCAGGCAGTGGGCACGGCCGCACGGGCGTCCTTGGGCCCGGGCAACATGCTATCAGTCGCAGCACACGGCCAACAGACCCCAGAAAGGAGGAGGGAGACACCAGGGAGGAACCATAACCAACAATCGATACGGGCATACGGCCGGCCCCCGAATCGCACCAGCAAAATTGGCACGTCCCCTTTTTTCTCAATGTGATGCCAAAGTCTAATGCTCTAGACTAAGCTGGAACCAACTTTCCTCTCTTTTTCAACTTGGGGACACACTGAAATGAATGACCGAACCTGTACGCTTGGCGATCGCTTTAGCTGCCGAAACCGGTGAGGCCGCACCCTCGAAGCAAAGGATCTCGCGATCTCTTTTCGTACGTCTCGTGCGCCCAAGCTAGCGGCGGCAATCCTAAGTTAGAGGTGAAATGTGCACCATGGAAGTGGCTTGGCGCCGAGATCGGCAGCGGAAAGGGGAGCAGGGCTCTTGCTGGTTCGAGATTGGGGTGGCTGGACCACCGGCTGAGTACGGGTTGGTGCAACTGATTCAGACGTGTCCACCGCTTTGAAGGAATACAGCTCACTGTATGCATATGTGCAGACGTTATGTGGCAAGCTGCATTATATAGCTGCTGATGTTGCCGATACACATTTCGCAGAACATGTTGAACTTGAAGCATTGGACGAAAATCCAAGCACAGCGGTAGCCTGCCTGGTAGGTAGGTAGTGGTCTACTGGTCTCGACTCTGCGTTTTGAAGCCATTGATGTTGGACCAGCTCATTTTCAGCCCAACATCATTTGGATCAAAGGGTCATCTTGGGCTCAGTTAGTAGCTCAACTCTCTCATTTTCTTCGTAGGTGATTGGAAATCTCATTGGCTTCTATCCCCCAAAATGCAGGGTTCGTTTGAACTTGAACGCGATGTTTTTTTTTAATAGAAATTGGTCCGAATTTGAATCAAGCTCTGCCAATTTGCCTCTGGGTTGTGGTCCAAACACTCGCGACGCTACCATCTTAGATTCTCGCCTTTTTTTTAACCTTCTGTAGCTACGCAACGATTTCATGTAAGACTCTCAATCTTAACCAGCTAAATTAAGTTACCATGCTATGCTGCATTATCTACCCTCAATTCAAGTCATAAAAAAAAAAGATCATCACATTCACATCGCGAGGTTACCCTCCTCGTGATCCTGCAAGACCCACCGCCCGGTCGCCGCGTCCTTGACCATGCCCTTGTTGGCCTCGACCCACCACCCGGCCGGCACGGGGTACTCGTCGTCGAGCGCGTCCACGTCCTTGTTCACCAGCGCCAGGTCACGGTCCACCTGCAGCGCGAACCCGTCGCCGTCCCCGGCGCCCTGCGTGCCCGCGACGCCGTGGAGGTAGCACTCGAGGTTGTGCCACGCGGCGGGGCCGGGGCCGGGCTGCTTCAGGTACGGCGACTTGCGCGTGTCCATCAGCAGCTCCACGCCGACGTCCTTGTAGAAGCCGCCAGGCAGGATGGTTGGCACGATGTCCGGCGCGTTCCGGACGCGGAGCAGCTTGGCTCCTCTGGGATTGGAGTCGAACGCCTTCTTGAACTGGTCGTCGCCCACGCGTGGGCTGCCGAACACGATGGCCGCCACGGGCACCGTGACGTTGGAGCTGGTGGTGGAGCCTTGGATGACGTTGAAGCCGTTGGAGACGATGTCGATGGCGGTGAGCGTGGAGAGAGCGGCGCCGAGGCTGTGGCCGGTTATTGTGATGCTGCAGTTCTCGCCTTTGTATGTGTCCAGCAGCCTCTTGATCTCAGCCAACGCCTGCGTAGATTGATTTATAGTACATAGTTCACATGAGACTGCCGTTCGGTAATTGTTTTTTTGGAGCCAACAGCTAGTATAGTTTGCTTGCACTTGAGCAAAAAGCTAGATGAAAAAGATAGCATGAAAACACACAAAAAAAATAGAGCTTTGATAGTGGGCTTTCGGAAGGCGTAAGGGATTGGGCTGTTAGGCCCAACCCAATTGACACTCTCCTTGTGCTCCAAAAAACCAAAAAAAAAAAAGCATAGTTCACTCTCCTCCTTCCAATAATCCATTCCAAGGACGGTTTGTCGTTTCATTAATCTCTCTATCATTTGAATTAAAAAACGCTCTCTATCTGTCTATCATTAGCCATTACTCATTAGCTCCACACTTCCACGCATATCGTGTGCGCTTCCTTCGAAAATTCCCGTGGGCATCAGATGTATCCAATCGGACTCTGCAGCTCTACTAGCCTAAGCAAAGATACAAACTTCCCTATCAACATAGCGACCGACAATGCAGAGTAAGCCGCCAAATCATTTGCCAATCGCTACAGTGTGTGAAACACGGAAGCGTGTCGCTGTGCTGCACACGTCAGATTTGGGGCCCTCTCTAAAAATGTGCGTGTCGGTACCCTCCGAAACATACGAGCACCAGCTAACTGTCTGTACCGTCACAGTCTACTCAATTTATGGTGAGGACGCAAGAGGTCCAACGTTTGACGGATCCTCATGCAAATGGTGTGAACGAATTGCGCAACAGTAGCACATTCAGACTTTCAGAGCATGGCACAGCCCACAAGCAACGATTGTGATCTGCAGCATAATCCGTGTCCTATTGTACGTAAGCTTGACGAAAAAAGCACTACAGAATTCGCAGCCACATTGCCTGCCATCCTAGTTTAGTTTGTACGGAGTACTGTACTACTACTTGGGTAAACTAGCCATGTTCAGATCCCCAACTATTCACTATTCATTCCAACTTTTCACTATTCATTCCAACTTTTCACTATTCCCCCCCTCACAAAACACGTTTCCCAGCGAATGCTACAGTGTTTTTCTTATGCTACAGTATTTTTTCCTACAATCTAAACACACCCTAATACACTACGGATCAATCATAAAAGTGCTGAGACCATGTCACCGCCTACGCTATTGTTCGAAAAGGACACGAGGGAGTCAAAGCTACTAAGATTACCTGCTCCCTGGCGCTCAGTTTGTTGAACCGCGACGTGGAATTGCTGGAGGTGTACACGGAGAGGAACCCCCGGTGCACCGACGGCTGCGACCACCCGTTCCCGGGCCCGACGACGCCATCCGCCGGCACCAGCGTGATGTCGAGGTCGTTGGCCCACTCCACGGCGCGCTTGGTCCCTCGCCACGCCACCACGACGTCCCGCCTCCCGAGCCTCGCCGCGCCGGCGTCCGTGGCCACGGCGACGTACCCCATCCAGTTGGACTCGAGGCTCCACGCCCCCGGCGGCGGAGGCCGCGCCACCACGCCGTCGGGGATGCGCGCCCCGGACGTCGCGTAGAGGAACCTCGTGACGCGGTACGCGTCCGGGTTGTCGCCACCCGCCTGCGCCCTGCGGAGGAACGATGGCCCCGGGGCGAACCGCGACGCGCCGGCGAAGGGCGACGCCGGGTCGGCGATGAACGCGTCCGAGGTCGCCTGCGCCAGCTCGCCGTAACGGATGATGGTGCGGCGGAGCTCGCCGTCGAGAGGGTCGAGGAGGCCCTCCCAGTTGTCACGGCCGCTGAGCTCAGCCCATGACCTCTGGTTCTGGGCGATGGCGGTGGCAGTGTCGGCGGCGGAGAGAGTGGTGGTGGTTGCGATTGCGAGCGCGCAGACGAGGAGGAGGAGCAAGCGGTGCATCTTGGAGAGTGGAGACTTCGTTCTCTGCTTGGAACTGATCGAACTGGGTGTCGCTGATTTATGGAGCTGTGGAGTGGGACTAGTGTGTGTGGACATGTGAATGGCAGCGCCGGCTGCAGGGTGGAGTCCATGCAGCGGCCTGCAGGCCTGCAGGTGGAAGGAAGGCAACAGATGGAGGAAAGCATTTACTTCTGGAGGGCAAAGGTGAGAATCAAGGAAGGAATATGGAACACGAGACAAAGCTATAGCTATCCGTACTTTTTTTTCCAGTAAAAACACAAGAAATTAATGCTAAAGAACCCCAAGTGATGATCTAGCATCTCTGTGGAGGATGATGCCATACCAAAGCACTGTATATAAATGTTGAGCATAAAGAGGGCTGCTGCAATAAACGTTAAAATGAGCCAATATGGCGCCACACGTCAGCAGGCTCTCTGCTTGAGAGCTTGAAATCCTGAATGAATTTTGTAAGAGCTTAAAAAATGAACAATCGTTAATACATTTTTTTGTGTCTAAATATTCACCGTCGATGTTTGAATAACATGTTCCCATGCATACCTCATTTATTTCGCGATGACGTGCACAACACCCGTCGGACTGATGCTAGAGTAGCAAAGTTTATACTCAACAAATCAATTTCCAGTTAGACTCGCATTTCCATATCTCTATTTGGCTTGCCACTCTTTATTAAGATACTATCTCCACAAAATCTAAAAGAGCAGCCACGTCCCACTCCACATCCCATTCATTCATTGAATTGCAATACATTTGTAATGGATATTACTTTATAATAAGATTTCATGACCATGCACAATAGCACCAGATCCCTACAAACACTAATTGGGAGGATGCTACCCACCCACCCCTGCTCAATGGGTGAGAAAATTAGCCATCTAGATCCCTACGAACACCAATTGGGAGAATAATTTCCCGTCCCTGCCCATGCGCAGCCCATGTACGCTTAAATAACATCTAAAGTTATATATGCGACTTTTGAAATAAAAATCATATATGCAACGTATAGCATCCATTGATCCACACTTATATCAACAAGGTCATCATTCAAATCCAAATTGTTAGTGTGATCTCCTCTCCCTCGGGCCCAACGGACCGAGATGGGCCTTGACCTCGCGCCCTGATCGGGGGTGCCCAGCCCAAACATGGCTGACGGGCCCCTGTCGCGCAGCGCTATAAAGAGGAGGTGGGGGCCACTGGCTCTAGTCACGAGGTTCGTCTGAGCCGCCACTCCCCACCTACACAAACCCTAATCCGATCTACAGAGGATGCGTTGAAGCGACGAGAAGTCCGCCACCACCTGAGAGGATCTTGTAGATGCCTAGGGGGGGTGAATAGGCGTACCTAATAAAAAAACTGAAAATTCTTTCTTCACAAGTCGTCAGTGAAACCAGATCTTCCGAGTACCTCTAGGAAGATCCGATATCCGGATCTTCTGAGACTTACTAGGAAGTTCCGATGTGAAAATAACGTTTGCTCGAGATTCAAAATCTAACAAGTTATTCGCAATTCCACTTGAATAGAAAGTTCACAGGGGTACTCTAAGAGCTATATATGATGATCAAATAAAGCGGAAACCTCTATGGAGATAGATCGGGCAATATATAGCAAAAATGAGAATATATGAACAAAATGAAGTAAGCAACACAAAGAGACGAGATTTGTTCCCGGAGTTCACTCCCAAGGGAGCTACGTCTCCGTTGAGGCACCCACAAAGGGTAGAGTCTCTTTCAACTCGTTTCCTCCCTCAATCGACCACAAAGATCAAGATTGAGTCACTTACTAGATGGTTCCACACAAGGAACGGGTGATACAATCCTCCAAGGCGCTCCCATAAGCTAGGTGCTGCACTTGGTGACCTCTAACCGTCTAGGAGCAAGCTCCAAGAGTAACAAACGTGAATCACAAACCAAGGATACTTCAAGTGCTTCTTGAGATGAACAAATGCTTCTACTCTCTCAAAGTCAATACCCAATCCTCAAATCTCTTCTCTCAACCAATCCCCAAGTGAATCTTGGCTAGGGCAAGGTTTGGAGGAGAGTGGAGTGAAGGAGAGAGAGCTCAAGATGTGTTCTATGTTCTGTTGGGCGAGAGAGAAGTGAAGGGGTAAGAGAGGGGGTATTTATACCCATCCCCAAAATCTAACCGTTATGTTCTGAATCGGGCAAACCGGAACTTCCGAGTACTACTCGGATCTTCCGGATAGGCTTAGGTTAGCTGTAAAAATCCTAAGTGTACTGCCAAACCGGAACTTCCAATTCACAAAACCGGAACTTCCAATTTTATGCAGAACCGAACCGGATGTTCCGAAGAACAAAATCGGATCTTCCGATTCTACGCAGAACCGAAACGGATGTTCCGAAGAACAAAACCGGATCTTCCGGAAATCTCTGAGAAAGTAAGTTTCGCCCCTTTTTCTTCTCAAAGTTAGTTTTCATATCAATATAGCACTTTAGCAACCTTGATTTATCAGACACGTCCCCCTTGATAGTACGGTGTTTCCTATACTCAAATTCAAAGAATAAACTCAATTTAAATCCTCCATATGAGCTTCACACCATATAATTCGAATTGGGAACCTCCTTTGTATATATTCTTTTTCTTATCTCATTTAGCACCTGCACATATCTTAATAAAAGTATGAAACCTCCAAATTGTGGTTGTTATCACCACCAAAACCACTAGGGGGCCAAATGCACTTTCACCACCGCGACGCCCTCTCCGCCGCCCCTGCGTCGCCGGTCGTCCACCACTACTTCCACTACTCTAACAGACTACACTAACATGTCGAGCTCCTCCGCCAAGCCCGACGGTCGATCTACAGTCCCCATCTATATTTCTATTCATGCATGTCATAGATCTAGGATCTCTTATTGTTATTCGAGTTGTACCCAACTAGATCTGCTACTAGATGAAGTCCTAGTTCTATCAATGGTATTAGACGCCTACTAGTGAGTAGATCTGGAGTTTGGGGTAGAAAACAAATAGTTTTTTCGATTCAAATCGGACAAACAGATCCAACAACCCGAAACCCTAAGCATCAACCCTAGATCCCATCAACCCACCTTACCTGCAGGCCATCAGCGTATGGCACCTGTGTAGATCTGCACCCCGGAAGCTCCTCGATGGCGCCGCACGCGAGACGCACGCGGCACCGGCGAGGAGACCCGCAAGGGCGCGAGCTTGAAGAGAACGGCTGCGGCGGCGTGGAGACGCCATACACGAGTCGTGCCGGGGGGGGGGAGAAGGGTGAGGCTCGATGTCACCAACGGGTGGACCGAGCCGCACATCACAATGGCATGGGCAGCACGTCGGCGAGACGTCGTCGGCGAGCTTCTGGCCGGGAGAGAAAAGGTGGAGAGGGATAAAAGGAAGAAGAAAGGGGAAAGAAGGGAGGTCGGCCGGCCGGCCATGGTGAATCCATGGCGCAGCGACGGCTTTGGGCGGCGCGGAGTCGGGAGATGCAGGCGGCGCCGCCAGCACCTGGCTTCGGCCGGGAGGGAGAGGAGAAAAGAGTTTAGGGTTAGGGTTCGAGAGCAAACAGCCGGTGCTTTATATACCCGCGCAAACACCGCTCGGCCGTTGGATTGACTTCGACGGCCAAGATTGAAGTGGGCGGGGTGGGAGGCGCCGCTGCTGGGCCACTTTGGCGGCCCGGCCGTTAGTTGTTGGGCTTCAGGCCCATATGCGAGCGTGCCGGACCGAAAGAGCAGAGCAAACCGGGCCGGCGAGCGCGCGCAAGCAGGCCGTAGAGTGGGCCGCGTGCGTAGCTGGGCTGCGTTTCCGTTTAGCGTGCACAGGGTGAACAGTAAAGTCTCTTGTTTAAGTTTTATTCTTTTGAGAAGCATTTTTTATGAGTTTTATATTCAAAGTTTTTATCTCTATTTCATTTTGAACCAACGGGATAAATGTTTTAGAGAGTAGACGAGTTTATTTTGCTTCTGAATAGAATAATTTTATCAAGTTTCCGCTGCGAGTTTTATTCTTTTTCAATTAAATTGGAACCAACGGGAAAATTTAATTGGAAAAGTAGTTAAAATTTTTAAATTATTATAATGTTGTTATTTTCTGAGCAAAGTTGATTATAGCAATATTATAATGTTCAGTTCATGAGTTTTATGCATTTATTCTATTTCTGCCCAATGGTGATGTAGAATTAATGTAGAAGTATATTGAATGTTTTAATTTTGACCAACGTTAAATTAAAGCATGCAAAAGCTGTTTTATTATATGACCTCACACTGTTATTTTCTGAATTTATGGATTTTAGGAACTAACCCCATGACCTTCATCTCGTCCATGGAGCCCCTCAATGGAGGGAACTACGCTTCATGGAGGGAGAGAGTGGAGATAGCACTTGCGCTGTCAGATGTTGATCATGCTTTGCTGAACCCTTGCCCGGTCGAGCCAGTTGATCCAGTGAGGGCAGAGAATGAGAGCGAAGAAGACTTCGCTACAAGGGTGCGCGAACACGCGCCCTTGAGAATGAAATATGACCTTGAGAAGGCAAAGTGGGATGAGTTAAACCGCAAGTGTCTGATGGTGATCAAGACCACTATTATGGAAGGCATAAGGGGAGCAATCCCAGAGTGTGCATCTGCCACTAAGTACTTGGAGAGGGTGAAGGCCCAGTTTACTGGGTCTTCAAAGGCTGCTGCTAGTGCACTAATCAAGAGATTAGTGAATGACAAGTACTCTGGTGGGGTTGTGAGGGAGCACATCTTGAGGATGAGCAACATAGCTTCGAAGCTAGAGGCTATGGGCCTAGGGCTGCCAGTTGACTTTGTAGTCTTTCTGGTTTTTGCTTCACTGCCCAAAGAGTTTGAGACTTTTGAAGTGAATTATAATTCACTTTCAGAGAAGTGGGCTTTGGACAAGCTTATGGCTATGTGTGTTCAGGAGAAGGAGAGGCTTAGGGCTTCACGTGGTGATTCTATCAACTATGTGAAGCAGAACAACAAGAACAAGTGCATTTTTTTCAAGAATGCCAAACCACATGGGAAACCTTAGTGGGATGGGTCCTCCTCTTCAAAGTCTAATGGGAAAGCTCCACAGCAGGATTACCATCAGAAGCAAAAGCAGGTGGCACATGATGAGTGTCTGTGGTGCGGAAAGAGAGGACACTACCAGAAGGAATGTCCTGGTTTTCTGCAACATCTGCTGAAGACAGGTGAGGACATTATTACATTTGTAGATGAGTCCTTGTATTTGAGTTATTCAAAGTCCACTTGGTGGCTTGATTCAGGTGCAACTATTCATGTTGTAAATTCTTTGTAGGGGGTCGCTTCGAAGAAGATCCTAAGAAGAGGAGAAAGATGCTTTAAAGTTGCAAACGGAGTTGAAGCAGAAGTTGAAGCCGTTGGAGAGCTTTCTATAGATTTGAATAATGGCTTTATGCTTCATCTTAGTGATGTACTTTATGTTCCGTCGTTGTCGGCGGGTGGTACACGGGGTACCTCACGCCGGCGAGTGTCGATCACAGAACACACACGTCTCGGTGGAGAATGGTTCAAGAGACGCAAGACAGAGGATTTATACTGGTTCGGGAGTGATCCCTACGTCCAGTGCAACGAGCTCCTGATCGTATTGCTCTCTTGGCGGCGGATTACAACGAAGGCCGGTTCAAGCCTTGTGTGTGGAATGTGCGTGTAGGGGACTAAGTGCTCTAGAGATCAAGAGTCCAGAAATTGGAATCCTCCCTCTCGCAGGGACGCCCTCCTCTTTTATAGATCAAGAGGAGGACAACTTTACAATGTTGTTTTACCTATCTACCCTCGAAGGCCGGACGCCCCCGACGGTTGCTCGCTGTCGGCCTAGTGCGTCATGGCGACCCCTTCCTTGATCACCGCGTGTCCTTCACCTTTCCACCGGCAGCGTCGCGGTAGCTTCCTTCTTGGCCGCTAGCGCAGCGACGCGCATGCAGCTACCTTTTCCCAAGCGCAGGGCTGCAGATCAGGTTTTTCAGTTGGCAGGCTGGCAGGTGATGTCGGGTGTCGGTCGGGAGAAGGCGTAGACCGCATGCCTTCTCCTTCTCAAGCCAGATTTGACTTGGGGAGGGTCTCCGGGACTCCCCCCTTTTCCACCGACGTGCGCTTCGATGGATAGGACCCCTCGAGGGGGTCTGTCCTTTCGACCCGATGGGTCGGGGGTTGGGCGAGACGGACGTGCCCGAACCCTTCCACCCCCTGGTCGTCTGGAGGGGACCGGGGTCGGACGAGACGGAGGCTTTCGACCAGTCGAGACTAGCGCTGCTAGGGTCTTCCTCCGTTCGTGCGCCGTTCGTAGGCGCCCTGACGGTGGGCCCCCTAATCCATGACCCCCACAGTAGCCCCCGACCTTGCAGAGGAGTCAAGGACTCGTTTGTGAGGTCATGCCTGTTCCTTCAGGGGAGTTGGATTCCATGGGGAGGCCCTTCTTTCCTTCTATTTTCTCGCAAACTCCTGGCAACTTCCGACATTTCGGGGGCGCGACCAGAGTAACGCTTCGACGGCGATGCCTGGTGCCCATCACGTCACGGAGGTCACGACCTTCTTCGCGAAGCGTAAACCTGTGTCTTTCAGCGTGGGGCCAGATCGCGGCAGGTTGCGGGGATTCAGCTGGGCCCATGAATCGCGGTGGCCTGTCCAGCTGGCGACGGGAACAGACCCACCCATCGAGTGCGACGCGACGCGGTGGTTAGGCTCTGGACTTGACCTCACGGTCGTGGTGGGCCCGACGAGGCGTGCGGGCGTGGAGGGCAGTTAATGCCCTATTCCGCCGCCTCGTGCCACGCGCGCACGTCGGGTGCGCCTTGAGCAGTTGGATCCGAACCGAGGGCTGAGGGCGCTCGGTCGAGCGCCTCCTCGGTGCGGCTGCTTGCCACCCCGCCGCCCCTATATATACGGGGACGCCGGCGTAACGGGGTACGCTTTTCCTATTCCGTCGCAGTTTCCATCTCCTTGCTCCCGTTCGCCCTTCGTCGCCTTTGTCGATCTAATCTTCAACCTCGCTTCCCTCCAAGTCCACCACCGTCGAGATGGCCTCAATGGGTTCTTCTTCATCAGCGCAACTTCGCCCATGGGCGCGCTTGACCGCGACCGTCGCCGCCCTCGAGTCACTCGTTTCTCGAGGGCTCCTCTGCCCGCGCACCGCCCAGGAGGAGTGGATCTCGCCGTACCCCTCCCACAAGACTCCATCGCCACCGACGGGGTATGTGGTGAGCTTCATGGTGTACCACGTCTGTGGTTTCTCCGTGCCAGCTCACCGCTTCGTCTCTGAGGTGCTCTACCACTTCGGTGTGGAGCTCCACGCCCTCGCCCCGAACGGGGTCCAGCAGATGGCCAACTTCGTGGCCCTATGCGAGGGCTACCTGGGCATCGACCCAGATTTCAACCTCTTCCTCCTCTTCTTCAAGGTGGCGCTCGTCCGCCCGCACGGCGTCTTGGCCCCGTGGGGGTACTGCTCGCTGCAGGCGAAGCAGTCCCGCGTGGACAAGTTCCCGCGCTCGGAGCTGCGGGGTTCCAACAAAGTTGGAACAAGGGTTGGTTCTACCTGAAGAGCCATGCCAAGGCCACCCTTTCTCCGTTCAACCCCGCGAGCTCGCCGCCGGCCAAGGAGCCGGCGCACTGGCAGTACGGCCCCGAGGCCTCTGATCGCAAGAAGCTGGCGCCGCATCTCGACTGCCTCACCAAGCTCCGGTCGTGCGGCCTCACCGGCACTGGCATTGCGAAGGCCTTCCACCGGCTCCGCGTCGCCCCGCTCATGGCCCGACCCCTGCGTCTCTTCGAGATGCTCGCCACGACCTCCGAGGCTGAACTCCGCGCCAGCCTCGTGTCGCGCATCGTCCCTTTGGAGGATGAGGTACGGGCTCGGCTGGCGGAGCTCGTCGACTCCCAGCGGGCCGCCTCCATGGTGATCCCCACCCCGGGTCAGCCACCGATGCTCCCGAGTCCTGGGGCTGTGGACCTCGTAAGTCGTTTATTCCCATCGTATCTCGTTTTTGTCTTGGCCTTTTATGTTCTCTTTTTCGTGAGTCAACTCGACGTCTCTGACCCGCAGTCCCGCGAGGCTCCTGGGGGCCTTCGCGCCTCGAGAGGGGTCTTACCGGAGGAGCAGCCCGCCCTCGATGAGGCTCGGCGGGGGAACCGCAAGGCCGGGGAGGCCGCCCGAAAGTGCAAGAGGGAGGAAACCAAGAAGCGCCTCAACCAGGAAGAGCGGAGGCGCGAGAGGGAGCGCAAGGAGCGCCGGGGAGAAGAGAACGGGTCGGACCTGGCCTCTTCGTGCGACGAGGAGGAGAACCCCAGAGGTTCTTCCCCTCTGCTGGGGGACTGCACCGTGGTGGACCCCGTGGCGCACGGCGAGTAGCGGTTAGCGCCCATCGACGTGGACGAGCTTCCCTCCCCACCTCCGGGTGCCCCGCTGGCAGGGGCGTCCCGTGCGCATTTGTCCTCCTCCTCCAAACCAGTGCGGCTGGCGGTTCGCCGCCCCGGAACGTCGAGCAGGTTCGTCTAAGTTCCCTCGCTGTTCTGTTTTCCTTTCATTGTCCATACCGTTAGGGTCTATAGCAATGTTTCCATGCTTGCAGCCGGATTGGCCAGGAGTCGGATCCCGGCACAGCCCCAGTGAAGCGTCTCCGTCGAGACGCACCGTCCACGGTCGTCCCTGACTCCTTGGAGCCAAGGGCGGCCGCCGAGCCTCGGTGCGCCGACCCGTGCCCGACCAGAGCCAAGGGGTCGGCTCCACCCCCCGCCCTCGGGGGATCCTCGTCCGCTCCAGGGAGCGTGGAGCCCGCCCAGATGGCCGCCGCTCCGTCTCCGCCAGCCCCTTCTCCCCCGGTCGGAGCGGGGGTCACATACGTGCTGGCCTCGTCGCGGGGTCGGTGGAGCAGGCGATGGACGTTGATGCGTCCGCGGGGGCCGCTGCTGGTGGCGAGCCAGGGGCGAGCGCCATGGCAAGCGTCGCGGAGCCCCTTCCGACTGCTGCGGCGCCTATCGAGGGCGTGGTGGTGGATGCTCCCGTGGAGGCGCCCACCGCACCTTTGGTCGCGCCGAACGCCTCCGAGCCGCTCTCGATGAACCCTAGAGAGGGTGTGGAGGTGAGCCAGTGGTCCGTGGAGGACCTCTTCGGCGAGGCGGAGGCGCAGGCGCGCTCCGAGTCAGAGCCTCCCGCGGCATCATCAGCGCTTACGCTAGTGTCGGTCTTGGCGCCGCCACCCACTGCCGCGCCAGCGGGAGGCTCGGGGTCGGGCGGCAACCATGGGGTCGCGCCGCCCGCCCAGGGTGAGCCTGCGGTCGACCCCGAGCACATCCTGCAGATCGACGCCTGGCTGGAGAGCCTTCAGCAGATGGCCGCCTTCCCCGCGACGCTCCTGCAGATGGCCCTGACGCTCCGCACCGTGGCGATCCCTTCCAGCCGGGTACATGATCTACCCCTTCCTCTTATCTTCGCTTAGCTATACGATTGTTTTCCGGTCTGACTTCGTCATGGCCCTGATTTGGTTTGTTGACCGCCGCAGTCGATGTTGCTGGCGCTCTCCTGTACCCAGAGCATCGAGTAGGAGGCTATCAACCAGGCTCGCCGGGCGTGGGACGTTGCCAACTCATCGAGGGACGCTGAGGCTAGTGCGCGCAACGAGGCCGCAGGCAGCGCCCGCCGCATCTCGGAGCTGGAGCGTGAGCTGGCCACTCAGGCCTCGGCGCACCAGGAGGAGCTCGCCGCGCTGCGCGCCGAGATGGGCAGCATCCGCACCGACGCCACCGATGTCCGCAGCGGTACGTTCCACTCCTAGTCATTTCTTTCTTCAAACACTAGTGCTAGTTTGGCGATGATCTCATGTGCCAGCCTTCCAGGGTTCCAAGCTCAGATCGACACTCTGAGGGAGGAAAGGGCTGCGGCGGTCCGGGCGTCGACGCCCACACGGAGCACAACCAAGCGGTGGCGGCAAAGGAGGATGCTGAGGGGGCGTGCGCCCAGCTTAGCCAGCTCGTCACCGACCTTCGCTCCAAGGCGCAGACCTCCACCGGGCGGGCCGAGACCCTGGAGGCCGCCCTGTCCACGGCGTGCATGTCCTTGGAGGAGAAGGACTCGGAGCTCGAGGGTATGTTCTCCCTCACCTTCTCTTGCTCAGCTTCCCTTATCGTATGTTTGCCCGTGGCCTAACCGTGGTCTCGTTCCTTGGCAGCGCTCAAGTCCCGCGTGGCAGATGGGATCACCCATCGCAACATGCTGTTGTTGCGGTTCGGGATGCTGCGTGACGCGGCTGGGGCGGTCCTGTCGAGGCTCGGGTTCCCTCTGTCCGAGGACATTGAGCGGCTCCCAGGGGATCTCCACCGTGCGACGGAGTGCTGCGGAGAGCTGCGCGCTGTGGCTATCTCGATGCTGGACGCTCTCGAGGTGCCACTGAGCGGCGACCCCGTGCGTCTCACGGCGGACCTCGACCTTGTCCCGGCGTGCGTCGAAGCCCTCGCCAAGCAGTCGCTGGTGCGCGGCGTCCAGGAGGCCTTCACGTTGGTGCGCTCCCACTACGACGGGATCCGCTTTGACAGGATGGCTGCCGGCTTCCCCAACGAGTTCACCTTGGAGGCCCTGGACGCCATGGCCGAGGAACTCAGAGCTCCCGCGGAGCAATTCGCCAATGGCCTGGCGCCTGCGACTGACGCGGAGGGCAACCCAGTGGACGGCGCGACCCCGACCAGACCCTCTGAAAACATACTTTTTATTTCTGCTGTTACTGCCGTGCCCTCGCGTAGAGGGACTTAAACTTTGAACTTCTGGGGGGTTCCGCATTGACGGGACTCCCATAATTTGAATATTTGTAATAATTAGTTTACTTCTCTTCTTTTTCGTCGTCTTTTTTTAGCCCCGTAAGCATGGGCTTTTGTTTGTTTTTCCTGTGGCTATGCCCCTGCCAGCCCCCGAGTGGGGTCTGCCTTCCAGTTTCTTCGCAAACTGGTTGGGAGCCGCCACTTGAGACGGCCTTTACGGGGTTAGCTTTGTTTCTTGGTAATTCTTGATTACCGATCAGGCCTCTGAGCCTTTAAACTTTGGTTGAGGCGAGCAAGGCAAACCCGATGGTTCTGCCGAGCCCCCGAGCACTTGAGCTTTGGCTGCAAGGTGGGTTAGGCGAACCCGATGGTTCCGCCAAGCCCCCGAGCCTCCGAGCCCTTGAGCTTTGGCTACGAGGTGGGCGAGGCGAGGTTCTGCCGAGCCCCCGAGCCCCTGAGCTTTGGCTACGAGGTGGGCGAGGCGAACCCGATGGTTCTGTCGAGCCCCCGAGCTCTTGAGCCCCTGAGCTTTTGCTACGAGGTGGGCGAGGCGAATCCGATGGTTCGGCCAAGCCCCCGAGCCCCTGAGCCCTTGAGCTCAGTTGTGATATGACTTTGGGCTCCAAGGCCGTCGGGTTCAGATCCGAGCCTCGCACTCCCGGAGGATCTGAGTACCGAGCGGTCTCTTAGCCGAATTATGTTCAAGCCTCCGAGCCTCTACGTGAAGTCTCCCTCGCCGCGGTTGGGCGCAACCCAACGCCCGGCCGTTGACCCCTGCAAAAGGATAGACCTAGTAGGTCCAAAACATAGTTAGTTTCCTTCGTCTAAGCTGCGTTGCTGGAATGCTTCTGTGCATTCCCGGCCTGATTCGTGTCAAAAGGGTCCCCCAGCTCGGCTGTGTTCGTTTGGGTATGTTGGCAGGGTCAGGCGTCCAGCTCGGCAACTGTGCGATCCGTAGCCGCGGGGGCGTAGGCCGTCGCAACGCAGCTGCGCCAGACGTCCCTGCCTACCCTTTCAACAGTGCCGGGGTCTCCCCAGAATCTAGGGGCGGATAATAGATAGAAAGCTCAAAAGAAACGACAATGAATTTAATCAGAAAAAATAGGAGTGTAGAGGGTTCACTTATCTGGCCGGCTGGAGGCCAAGGGGAGGGCTTCCGTGGCCCCCCCTGTCGGGTCTTCCGTCGCGCGACGAGGAGTTGACGCAGCACCGTGAGCTTGAGGCTGGTATGAAGACGTCGTCACGGCCAAGGGCTCGCGGTTGCTGTAGCTTCAGAGGTTTTGCGGTCGGCGATAGTGCCCCCGGAGACGGGGCTCCATCGATTGGGCGGCGGCTTCTACCTCCGGGGCATTACCGCCGAGTGGTTCGCCCGTGGACGAACTGCTTTTAAGTTGTGCAGCTCCTCCCTCCGCCGGCGATGTGGTACTAAAAATGGATACCATTCGCCATCGGAGTCTTCCCATAAAAGGAAAAGACTGGACCGCGTTCAGTCCCAGCCCAACTCCGGTTTTGGCCTTGGGCCTTTCTCCCTGCGAGGGTCCTCGCCGAACCTCTCGTGCTGACAGGGTGCAGCCGACCCCTCCGTGGGGTCGGGCGGGTTGGGATCATACCCGCTGCCCCCCTCCACGGGTGGTCATGGGTAGAAGCATCGGAGCTGCTCAATGTTCTAGGTGTTGGAAATGTGGGTTCCATCCGGTATTGCCAGTTTATAAGAACCCGGGCGGAGGACCCGTACGACGGTATAGGGCCCTTCCCAAGGATGTGAAAGCTTGGTGAAGCCACGACGATCTTGGGCCAGTCTCAAGACCAGGTCGCCCACTTGAAACGCGCGGCCACGCACTCGTTGCGCGTGATAACGCCTCAAGTGTGGCGGACCACTCCAAATTTATTCCAAGTTAAGTACCCATGGACCACTAGTCAAGCAGTCAGGCACTTAATCCGGAATAAGCTGGAGCGCCGTCGGATTATACCCGATTAACCACGTACTTTCACGATCGAAACAACACGTGCGCCCACACGAAGGTGAGTCCCAGAAATTACAACATTCCACAATTCATCATACATAAATAGTATCATAAAGTTATTACAAACCAAGTTCGAATTTCAAATCAGAGTACGAGAGTTCATTGCAGCGGAATATTAAAACTAGCGACGATACATAGCAACACCACGATGAAGCCGGCCATGGTGCTACTCCTCCCGAACCTCGGAAGAGCACGGAACCCACTCGACGTGCCAGCCAGGAGGAACCTGGGTAGGCCAAGTGATGGAATCGACTGCCACATCCATAACAGTACCTGAAATAATAGCCACAAGCAAGGCTGAGTATACTAATACTCAACAATTCTTACCCGTCGGGTGAAACTACATCACCGACATCTAGACATGAGAGGCTTTTGGCTAGTGGGTTTGTTTGCCAAAAAGCTACTAAGAGTGGATCCTTACTTTCATGATTTTAGCATCAAATTCTAGTAGAGTTAACCATTCTAAATTAGCATCCTCTCTAAGCATACAAGTGGTGCAACACAATTTAGTACATACAATAAGTTCGTCATCCTCATAGTTCAACTTGTTACTCAATACAGCACAACGGTCAAGCAGTCTCATTAACCGCGAGAAGCGGACAGTTCGAACCGAATTTTGCTACCTGGCCAGGGGAAACCCAACACACACGGATAATGCTTGCTATAAAAGGTACAAGCACTTCCCAACCTTTCCCATCAATCCACAATTCGACGCCGAGTCCACTCCCTTAGGATAAAGGTTTACCGCTTCACTCACGGCATCACGCATATATCCACATGTGTATGGCAAGGGAAACAAATGTTTCCAAGGAGAGATGGCTATCGGTCCTAGCTGCTTCAATCTGGTACCGGGCTTACCGATTCCCATAGGTCGGCATGCATGTGGTACGTTCAAAAACTTGACACACAGAACCACACGTTTCGACCTTAATCCAATTATCATACACGGACGGGAGATCTACACATACCATCCCGCCCGTCCATCCTTATGATTCCAACATAAGTGAAGACAAGCAACTCCTATATCTCGCGAGTGATAGGAAATCATTCGACTTGTAACGGTCCTAAAGCATTGCACTATCGACCTTATCATACTCATATTGCAAGACATAGGTACTAGAATTATGCAACTAAGGTATTCATTCAACTCCTTAAAACGAAAATGCACAGACATAGATAATTCATAGTTGCATAAACTTTAAAAGTTAGGCTATGCTCCGGGGCTTGCCTTCTTGAGCTAGCTGACTGTCAGGCTCTGGGTCGATCATGTCGACGTTGGCACCACCCTCGGGGTTTTCCTCTTCGTTGACGGGGACAAGGTTGTAGGTGCCGTTTCAGCGAGAGCGCCTTCTACATGAGATGCACAACTTTTAGGTGGCTGCCTAAGTGATCTAAATGCAAGGCCTTGAAGGCCATATTCACCTAGACATACTAGTGACCTATTTTCTCCTTCACAAAATTAGAGGTGTGTGGAAAATTTTTATACCTCATGATGGTGATTGTGTACACATATACAACAATTCAATTTATTATTTTTAAGCAAGGAAGCAGTTCTGGAATTTTGGACTCAACATGCTCCTCATTTGATTAATTATCAAAATTGTTCTATTTCTTTTTATAAAACTCAATTTTACTCTAGTTTCTTCTCATTTTTGTTTCTCTGTTTCTGTGCATCCTTTTTATCCACAAACTTTATGAAAGCTACTGGAGTATAAGAGTTAGGCTCACTCCAAAATTTAGCTAAAACTGAGCTACACAGAATTTATTAAAAATGTAACAAGTTGCTGTCCTAGGAAACAAGATTAATTCATATAAAATCAAAACTACTTCCAAAACAGGAGATTTCTTTACCAGAGCTATACATGAGTGAAACAGAGGCTCTGACCAAGTGGTGGCTAAAAATAACACTTGGACAGCCCTCAATAATTTTCTATCTGAAAACCAACATCTATTTATTTGAGAGCCTAATCAGGATAAAAATTAAGTTTAGCATTTTTAGCACATGTGCTAACAAGTTCCTAGACCTCCGGTGTAAAATGGTGATTTTTGGCTGCATGGATTATTTTTAATAATTGCAGGACTAAACTAAAACATGAATCACAAAATAAATCATAACTGAAGCTACAGTCCATATTTTTGGGTCTCCTTTGGACACAAGGCGTCTAAAGCCATCACAAACAACATATACACAGTTTAGCTCCAGAAGAGCTCAGGATTTGAAATGGTGCACAAGATTCTAAAAACTGAGTTTGAATTTTAATTCAAAAACCGTTCACAAAAAGTGTATACATGCTGACATGAGATTGGAGTTTACAACCTCACGAGTCCAGAGAGTACTTTTGTGAATTTTTATGATTTTTGTATGATTTTTAGTGGATTTTACAAGATTTCGGGAAAATGAACTAAACCTTAAGAATCTTTTTACGCCGCGACCCTCGGAACCTTTGAAAACCTCGTGAACAGGTCCCTGACTTCTTTCACTGGGAACCCTGCGAAAAGGAAGAAGATGAAGATACGCCCTCGGCTCGTCTACGGCGTTGCGCCGGCCAAACGACGGTGGGAGGAGGTCGGAGAGGTGGGGAAAAAGAACGAGCTGCTCACCACGAGTCGAATGGTGGTGGTTGGGAGGCCGGAGGAGGCTCGGAGGTCGCCGGCGATGGAGCAGTGGCGGTGCGGCCGCCGCGGCTTCAACTCCGGCGAGGTCGGTGGCTTTCACCGGGGTTGGAGGGGCTCGTGAGCACCAGTGAGACTTGGCGCTTGGCGATGCCGTTGGGATGCTAGGTTGGCGTTGGGGATGGCTCGAAGGGGTAGCTCGACGTCGGGGGTGCTCCGGCGGCCGGAAATGGGGATTTTGGGGGAAATCCCGATTTCTCGCTGGAGAGTTGAGGGGAGCTTGAGAGAAGTGGGGGAAAAGGAAGCTAAGGAAGTGGTCTAGCTCTGTGTGCGAGGAATTTGGGAATGGTGGAGGGACGAGGGCGAATTTGCTCCGGCGCTCGAGCTCGGTTCTCGTGGCTGGAGATTGAAGACGAAGTGCGCGAGCGCGGAGGAGGAGAAATGGCAGTGCGCTGGCTGAGGAAATGGTGCAAGGCTGCTCGATGAAGTGTTGGAGCACGCTAGAGTGGGCTGAGCTGCCTCGGGGTTGCTCGCGGGCACGGCTCGCGCACGCAGGCCGCCATGAGTGCGCCTGCGAGCTCGGGCAGCGCGCGCGAAGCGGGTGGGCGTCGCGGATCGTGGCGTGGGCGAGGGGAGATACGCCGCAGAGGCTTTGGCGCATTGCGAGCGAGAATCCCGGCCGCGGAACGGCTCTGCGTGGCGCGCGCGCGGCCGCGGCCAGTGGCCAAGCTCCGCTCGCCATCATGGCGCTCCGCGCGGCGCGAGGCTGCCAGCGCGCTGTAGCGCGCGAGGTGATGGAACGGCAAGCCCGACGCCCGCGCGAGGACAAAAGCAAGACGCCGCCGCGGCTTGGCCGGCCTGGCGAGGCCTCCGCCGCTCGCCGGCCGCGTGGCGGCCGGTCTGCGGCCGGAGCAGGGCGCGCCAGGGCGGGCTGGCAGGCACCCGTGGAGCTCCTTTGTTCTCTGTGAATTTTCCCCAAAAATTTAAACTGAACATTCAAATGTGCAAACATAAAAGTTGGAATTTGAGATGTAGGACACAACTTTCTTTTTGGTGTGAACCTGAAATTTCAAATTTTTCAAGCTCAAACAGGCCATTTTCAAACAGGCGTTTAGCACTATTTTTCGAGTTTTTGAGGGGCTTAACTGCAAAATTTGAAAAAGTTCCCAGCAGTGACTAGGCCTTATTTGTGATGAAAAACAACTTTTATTTTTGGAGATTTTCAAGTTTAGTACAAAATTTTTGAGATTTCAGTTGGGTATAAAAAATGCCTTATTGAAATTCAAATTTCGAATTTAAATTCAAATCAAGTGTGCTACAACCAATGCTACCCTTTGATCCTGTTTTTAGTGCGTTTTTAAGGTGCTAAATTTAGGGATGTCACATCAAGCCTTGCTGGTACTTGGCCGAGTGCGCCACCGCTACTTCCCAAGCTTCCTCCAACTGGTCCACGACGTCCTCAAGGTTGGTCGTATTCGCTTCCTCGTCGAAGGCTTGAACCCTTGGGGAGCCATAGTCTACGTCCGTGGGGAGGATCGCCTCAGACCCGTAGACCATGTAGAATGGGGAGAAACTCGTGCCGCGGGTCGGAGTCGTCCGCAGACTCCACAGGACGGAGGGTAGCTTCCACCCACTTGGTGCCGAGCTTGTGAATGCGCTTGACCAGTCGATTGAATATCCGCGGCTTCAACCCTTGCAGGATCATGCCGTTGGTGCGCTCGAAGTGCCCACTTGTGCGTGGGTGAGCGACTGCCGCCCATGCCACCTCGATCCCGTAGTTGTCGCAGAAGCGGGTGAACTTCTTCCCCGTGAACTGAGTTCCGTTGTCGGTGATAATGGTGTTCGGAACACCGAACCGGCACAGGATGTCACCGAAGAAGCGGACGGCTTGCTCTGATGTGATCTCCATTAAAGGGCGCGCTTCAATCCACTTCGTGAATTTTTCGACGGCGACAAACATGTGGGTGAAACCCCCGGGCGCTCTCGGCAGTGGCCCGACCCTGTCCAACCCCTAGACCACGAATGGCCAGCTGATGGGTATGGTCTGAAGCGCCTGGGCTGGTAAATGTGTCTTCTTGGTGTAGAACTAGCAACCTTCGCATGTTCGCACGATTCGCTCGGCATCTACGACGGCTGTGGGCCAGTAGAATCCTTGCCTGAAGGCCGACCCTACCAATGACCGGGGCGCCGCGTGGTGGCCGCACACCCCACCGTGGATATCCCTTAGCAGCGATCTCCCTTCTTCGTTGAGGATACAGCACTGAAGAACACCATTGTGGCCTCGACGGTACAGGTTGCCCTCGATTATCCTATAGGACTTGGCCCTTCGGACGAGGCGTCGAGCTTCTGTTCGTCCAGCTGGGAGGGCCCCATCGATGAGCCAGCTTAAGAAGGGTGTGCGCCAATCCCTCTCTGATCAGGTGGGTCTTCCAAAGGCTGCTCTTCCTCGAGGTCTGGCCCTTCGTCAGGGTCGGACACGATGGCCGCCACTACCCTCATATGGTCGGAGCTTCCCTCGGGGCCGAGCAACTGCTCGGGGTTCGGCCCCAAGGAAGGTGCTCCATTGTTGAAGTTCACTGACGGTCGGTGCTGGTCGTCTGCGAACACGCTTTGCGGGACTGGCTGTCGCCAGGATGCAAACTTGGCTAGCTCATCGGCCGCCTTGTTGTACTCCGCCGGAGGTGGACGAAGCCCAAGCATTTGAACTTTTCTTGCGCTCTGCGCGCCGCTTCACAGTAGACCGCCAGCCTCGGATTGTAGAACTTGGCATCGCCGTTGACCTGATCAACCACGAGCTGAGAGTCACCGCGAGCCTCCAGCCTGTGGATGCCTAGCTCCTTGGCTATCCGCAACCCGGCGAGCAGAGCTTCGTACTACGCCATGTTGTTCGATGCGGGGAAGTGTAGCCGTATGGTGTAACGCATCATCACCCCCATAGGAGAGATGAAGATGACCCCCACCCCCGACCCGGTTCGATTCTGAGCTCCATCGAAGTGAAGGACCCAGTATTCAAGGTCAACCGGGGCTGGGGGGAGCTGTGTCTCTGTCCATTCAGCAACAAAGTCCGCAAGGACCTGAGACTTGATTGCTGACCTTGGCGCGTAAGAGATGTCATAGCCCATGAGCTCGAGAGACCACTTGGCGTTTCTCCCCGTCGCCTCCCTGTTGTTGATCACCTCTCCTAACGCGTGCTCCGTGACGACGGTGACACGATGGGCGTCGAAGTAGTGTCTGAGCTTGCGCTTGGCGACGAGGATGGCGTAGATCAGCTTCTGGATGTGGAGATAGCGCATCTTCGACTCGGTCAACACCTTGCTGATGTAATAGACCAGGTGCTGTATCTTCAGGGCGTGCCCTTCCTCCTCACGCTCCACCACGAGAACAACGCTTACCACCTGAGTGGTCGCCGCCACATACAGGAGCAGGTGTTCCCCCTCGCGTGGGGGCACCAGGACAGGTGGCTTGGTGAGCATGTGCTTGAGCTGGTCGAGCGCCTGCTGGGCCTCCGCGCTCCACTCGAAGCAGCCTTCCCTCTTTAGGAGCTTGTAGAGAGGAAGCCCCCGCTCACCCAAGCGTGCTACGAACCATCCTAGCGCGGCGAGGCAACCTGTCTGCTTTTGGATGTCCTTGACGGAGTTGAGCAGCCCCATGTTTGTGATGGCTGCAATCTTCTCGGGGTTCGCCTTGATGCCCCTGGCGGAGACGACAAATCCCAGGAGGAGGCCCTTTGAGACCCCGAACACGCATTTATCGGGATTGAGTTTTACGCGATTCGCCCGCAGGCAATCAAACGTGGCTTCCAAGTCTTGGACTAGATCATCAGCTCGCTTGGATTTGATTACGATGTCATCCACGTAGACCACGACGGTTCGCCCGACGAGGTCTCCTAAGCACTGGTTCATGCAACGCTGAAACGTTGCGCCAGCATTCTTTAGCCCGAAGGCCATCGTGGTGTAACAAAATACACCGCAAGGGGTCACGAAGGAAGTGGCCAATTGGTCGGATTCTTTGAGCACGATCTGGTGGTACCCAGAGTAGGCGTCAAGGAAACATACGGCTTCGCACCCTGTTGTAGAATCTACGACCTGATCGATGCGATGGAGGGGATATGGAAATTTTTCGCAAGCTTTATTGAGACTAGTGTAGTCGATACACATTCTCTATTTCCCATTCGTTTTCTCGACGAGTACAGGATTTGCTAACCACTCTGGGTAGCGTACCTCCCTAATGAACCCTGCATCTAACTCGTTGCAGCGCCTTGTTGGCTGCCTGACAGGCTTCGCGCCTTTGCGAATGTCCAAGGAATGCTCGGCGACTTCCCGGGGGATTCCTGGCATATCTGCGGGAACCCAAGCGAACATGCTGATGTTCGCCCGGAGGCAGTCGACGAGCGCGCTTTCCTATTTCTCCGTGAGGGTGGAGGAGATGATGACCGTCTTGCTCCCGGAGCCCCTGAGATCAAGGAGCACCTTCTTTGTGTTGCTCGACGGCTGGAACTGCCTCTCGGCCTCCAGCTCGAGCATCGCCCTCTTACGTGCGGGGCCATCGTCATCCCTGGCGTCGTGTGCTTCCTGATCCTCAGGGATGGAGGTTAGAACCGCCATGGCGTCGACCACCGCTTGAGAGACGGCAAGCTCCTTGGAAGCCTCCACGGCCGCCTTGGCCTTGGCGAGCTGGCGAGACGCGACAAGAGCTGCTGCCAGTGCGCAGCTCTCCTTCTCGCATTCGTACGCCACCTGGGGGGATGTTCCTACCATAGTGACGCCGTTGGGACCCGGCATCTTGAGCTTGAGGTAGACGTAGTTTGGGACGGCCATGAACTTAGCGTAGCACGGCCTGCTCAGGATAGCATGGTAGGAGCCGTTGAAGTTCACCACTTCGAAACAGAGCGTCTTAGTGTGGAAATTCTCCCGATCTCCGAAAGTGACCGGGAGGGTGATCTGTCCCAATGGGATAGCCTCCTTCCCCGGGACTACTCCGTAGAAGGGAGCCTGTTCCGGCCCCACGTGGGACCTTGGGACACCTAAGGCATCCAGTGTGCTTGCGTATAGGATGTTGAGGCCGCTCCCTCCGTCCATCAACACCTTGGAGACGCGCTTCCTCGCGATTATCGGGGCCACGACCAGAGGAAGCTTCCCCGGATGCAGGACGTACTTCGGGTGGTCGGATCTGTCGAAGGTGATCGTGGCCTCAGACTACCGGAGGAACTCCTGGTCGGTGGGATGAGCCGTGAACACATCGCACTCCATCAGGTTGGTGCGTCGCTTTGATGCCTGCACCTCTGGTCCTCCGAAGATCATGAGGCACTCGTCGGGTTCGGGAAACGAGTCGGTCGCCGCCCCCTTACCCTGTGGCTGAGGGGTAGGACTGACCCCATCCAGCCTACCCATGAGGAATGTCCTCATGAGTCCGCACTCGTGGTACTTGTGCTTGACGGGGGTCGCGTGGTTTGGGCACGGACCCTCGAGCAGCTGCTCGAAGTAGTCGAGGGTCTGGCCCTCGTTGGGTCGCCGCCCCTGGGGTCGGTCGTCTCATCTCTGACCTTGCGGCACCTGTCCTTGGGGTCGGGAGGGTTTGGGGTTTGCGACGGCGACGAACTCGACCTGCATTTCCTTCTTCTTCTTCTTCTTCTTCTCACGATAGTCCGATGGCCCTTCCTCGTCGGCAGTCTCTTCGCGCTTCTTTTTCCCTCCGTCTTCGGGAAAATGCGCCAGCACGGCTTTCTCTCCCAGCGCTTCCTCAACGTCCATGTCGAGGACCTCCTTGATCGTCTTTGGGCACTCCCTGCCAATCCGGTTGACCAAGGGTCGGCTCTTGGTGCCTCCCATCAGCGCGGCGGTGGCGTCGGCATCAGTGGCGTCCAGGAGGTTGTTGTACTGTCGAGACAACCGGCGCAGGTAATCGCACAGGGTCTCCCCATGCTTTTGCTTGCACCTTTTGAGGTCCCAGACCTTGCCCGGGCATGCGCAGGTGCCTTGTAACATCCCGACAAAAATACTTCTCAGATCCGCCCAGCTTTGGATCTTCCCGTTTGGCAAGCGCTCGAGCCATGCTCGGGCTGGCTCTGCCAAGTACAGGGGGAGGTTGCGTATGATGACTTTGTCATCGAAAGCTCCTCCCGCTCGGCACGCAAGCCGGAAGTCATCCAGCCAGACCGACGGGTCTGTCTCCCCATCATACTTGCTGAAGTTGGTGGGGAGACGGAACCACGGGGGAATTGCGACGGTACGAATCTCGTGAGAGAAGGCGGCCGGGCTGGGGCAATCAGAGTCAGAGTTCGAGTCCCAGTCTTCCTCCGTCTCGACGTGCGCCTCGCGCCGACGGTGCCTGATGCGTGGGACACGATCTTCCGGCTCTTCCGACTTGTCCCGGCGCCGAGCCTCAATGGTGTGTCGTATGTCACGATCAGGACCCAGCCGGTCCTGAACCTTCGTGGCGTCCGTGTTCGGGGCGTTCCGTCATGAGCCGTCGGCCGGCCTCTTCCTATCGACGGGGCTAGGAGAACGCGAGTTTCCAACGGATTGCCACTTTTTTCCCGCGGAGCTCGCCGCCTGTCGCACCGCGGCGCGCTCAAGGAGCGTCCTCAGCCCGTTCTGGACTCAGCGTTCCTCCGGGGTGGATGGCTGTGGCAGCTGCCTGCTGAGCAGCGTAGCCGCTGCGATGCACTGGCTCGTCCGGTCGAAAAGAGGGTAGCCATCGGCGTTGGTCTCGATCCTTTGGCCCACCTCACGGGCCTGCGCCCGAGCCGACGGGTCCATGTTCGCGTCGAGCTGAGCTTGCTCTATCTCGACAGCGAGCCGCATGTCCTCCAGCTCTTGCTGCTTCGCCGTGATCTGCTCCGGCGTGAGCCGGATCTCGGCCCCTTTCGTCGCGTCGTCCGGGGGAACCATGGTGAAGCACTCCCGCGTAGGACAGTGCATGCGCATCCTTGGAGGGATGTGCACTTCCAGATCCTTCTCCCGTTCTGGCTCGCTCAGGCCGGTCATGGCGCTCGAGGCCGAGTAGCGCCCCAAGATGCCTTCGTACCTTAGCAGGCGCACCCTGGCGTGCGCCCTTTCGAGGCTTTTCCAAGCCTGGCGTCGCGCCGAGTCGGAGGAAGTCTGTGACGCGTTCTTCAGCCCAAAGGGAAACGCTGACGCCTCGCCTTTTCACGAGCTCGCGTCGACCTTCTTGGTCACTTGGCTTTTGGAGCCGTGTGACGAAGACGAACCCGCTTCCTCTGGAGCGCTTGGGTTGAGTTGTCACTCCCGCCAAGACGGTGCACGATCCATTTGCGCCCCACCCTGGACACTGCGATGGAGCTCCGAGAGACGACGCTCTCAGCCTACGTGGCCGTTGCGGCCCCTTTCGAGGCGGGGCCGTGGACACTGCCGGGCCACCACAGGGGACTTGTCCCGCATGGGCGGCCGGGCAGTCGGGGTTGTCGACGAGGACGAGGCGGAGCGCGCCACCACGAGCGCTCGGCGTCTTGTTCACGAGGAACTCGAGGCTGCCGAAGCGGATGGTCGCGCCCAACTTGAACTGATGGTCACCGAAACCAGCCATCTCGCACCGGGTGTCGATGAAGACACAGACGTCGTAGGCCCCTACCTGGCGCGCCAACTGTCGGCGGGTGGTACACGGGGTACCTCACGCCGGCGAGTGTCGATCACAGAACACGCACGTCTCGGTGGAGAATGGTTCAAGAGACGCAATACAGAGGATTTATACTGGTTCGGGAGTGATCCCTACGTCCAATGCAACGAGCTCCTGATCGTATTGCTCTATTGGCGGCGGATTACAACGAAGGCCGGTTCAAGCCTTGTGTGTGGAATGTGCGTGTAGGGGACTAAGTGCTCTAGAGATCGAGAGTCCAGAAATTGGAATCCTCCCTCTCGCAGGGACGCCCTCCTCTTTTAAAGCTCAAGAGGAGGACAACTTTACAATGTCGTTTTACCTATCTACCCTCGAAGGCCGAACGCCCCCGACGGTTGCACGCTGTCGGCCTAGTGCGTCTTGGCGACCCCTTCCTTGATCGCCGCGTGTCCTTCACCTTCCCACCGGCAGCTTCGCGGTAGCTTCCTTCTTGGCCGCTAGCGCAGCGGCACGCATGCAGCTACCTTTTCCCAAGCGCAGGGCTGCAGATCAGCTTTTTCAGTTGGCAGGCGGGCAGGTGATGTCGGGTGTCGGTCGGGAGAAGGCGTAGGCCGCACGCCTTCTCCTTCTCAAGCCAGATTTGACTTGGGGAGGGTCTCCGGGACTCCCCCCTTTCCACCGGCGTGCGCTTCGATGGACGGGACCCCTCGAGGGGGTCTGTCCTTCCGACCCGAGGGGTCGGGGGTCGGGCGAGACGGACGTGCCCGACCCCTTCCACCCCCTGGTCGTCTGGAGGGGACCGGGGTCGGACGAGACGGAGGCTTTCGACCAGTCGAGACTAGCGCTTCTAGGGTCTTCCTCCGTTCGTGCGCCGTTCGTAGGCGCTCTGACGGTGGGCCCCCTAATCCATGACCCCCACAGTCGTTAAGTCGAAACTTGATTAGTGTTTCTCGTTTGGATGATGATGGATATTATTGTTATTTTGGAGATGGCCGATGTGAGATTCGGCTAAATAATAAGTGTGTTGGTCTTGCCTTCCGACAAGACAAACTTTATTTGCTTTCACTTGATGAAAATGTGAATGCTGTGAGTACTGAGATTGAGAAAGCTTCCTTGACTATGAATGTATGTAAAAAGCGGAAGAGAATAGAAGATTCTTCTTTGAAATTGTGGCACTGTCGTTTAGGTCACATTTCGAGGGGGAGAATAGAGAGATTGATTAAGACATCGATTCTTCCGCCTTTAGAATTTTCAGAGTTAGAGCAATGCATCGATTGCATTAAAGGAAAGTATGTTAAGAAAATAAAGAAAGATGCCAAACGAAGCGCAGGAATTTTAGAGATAATGCACACAGATATATGTGGACCGTTTCCTGTGACTTCTGTGGATGGTTATGATTCTTTTATAACATTCACGGATGATTATTCACGTTATGGCTATATTTATCCAATTAAAGAAAGATCGGAAGCGTTGGATAAATTTAAGATATTCAAAGCTGAAGTAGAAAATCAACACAATCTAAAGATTAAAATTGTGAGACCCGACCGTGGGGGGAGTACTACGGTCGACATACCCCATATGGCCAAGTTCCTGGACCTTTTGCAAGGTTTCTGCAGGAAAATGGTATAGTAGCCCAGTATTCTACACCGGGCGAGCCTCAGCAGAACGGAGTAGCTGAGAGACGTAACCGTACCCTGATGGATATGGTGAGAAGTATGATAAGTTACTCTACTTTACCGATAAGTTTGTGGATGGAGGCGTTAAAAACCACCATTCATATTCTTAATCGAGTACCAACTAAGTCGGTGCCTAAACCACCGTATGAGTTATGGACAGGAAGAGAACCTTCACTTAATTATTTAAGAATGTGGGGCTGTCCAGCTGAGGCTAAAGTATTTAACCCAAACATTGGGAAATTAGATCCCAAAACAGTTAGTTGCCATTTCATTGGCTATCCAAAAAAGTCGAAAGGTTATCGTTTCTATTGTCCTAACAGGCAGTCAGGCACACAAAGTTTGTGGAAACGAGACACGCTGTCTTCTTGGAGGACGAGTTGATAAGGGGGAGCATGGTACCCCGTGAGATCAGGCTTGAGGAGAAGCGGGTATGTGCGCCCACTCCAATGATTCAGGAGCCGTTCTTCTCGTTACCTGTTGTCAATGCACCGGCAGTAGAGAGAGCTATCGTTGTAGCACCTGTTGTTAGTTCACCGGTGGCATCAACGAGTGTACACGTGGCACCTGTCCTTCAGGAGCCCGTAGAAACCGTTGCTGCACATCAGGGGGAGTTTCAACAGCCCCATGAGGAAAATGTGCCAGATAATGAGGCTCCTAGAAGGTCTCAAAGAATGAGAAAGCCGGCAATACCTGATGACTATGAGGTTTATATTGCTGAGGAGTATCAAATGGAGGGTGATCCCACCTCATTTGAAGAAGCCATGAGAAGCGAGCATTCATCAAAGTGGCTTGAAGCCATGCATGATGAAATGAAATCAATGAGTGCCAACAAAGTGTGGGACTTAGAGGAAGTTCCCAAAGGAGCCAAAACAGTAGACTGTAAATGGGTCTACAAAACAAAACGTGACTCCAAAGGGAATATTGAAAGATATAAAGCGCGACTTGTGGCAAAAGGTTTTTCGCAAAGAGAAGGGATAGATTTTAAGGAGACATATTCTCCAGTCTCGTGCAAGGATTCTTTTAGAATCATAATGGCACTAGTGGCACATTTCGATCTAGAATTACATCAGATGGATGTAAAGACAGCATTCCTTAACGGGGAGCTGGAAGAGAGAGTATAAATGAAACAACCTAAGAGCTTTGTTGAGAAAGGAAAAGAAAGCATGGGTTGTCACTTGAAGAAATCCATCTATGGGCTGAAGCAATCACCCAGACAGTGGTATTTAAAGTTTAATGAGACAATAAGTAAGTTTGGGTTTGAAGCAAATATTGAGGACAGTTGCGTGTATGCAAAGTTTAAGAGTGGGAAATATATTTTGCTTGTTCTATACGTGGATGACATTCTACTAGCGAGGAGCAATGTCAACATGCTATTAGAGACGAAGAGATTCCTGTCCTCAAAGTTTGATATAAAAGATCTTGGTGAAGCATCATTCGTTTTATGAATTGAGATTCACCGAGATAGAAGAAATGGGGTTTTAGGATTGTCACAGCAATCATACTTAGAAAAGATTCTAGAGAAGTATTGTATGCATGCGAGTAAGCCTTCACCTGCTCCAATAGTCAAGGGCGATAAGTTTGGAAAGTTCCAAAGTCCAAAGAACAAGTATGAGATCGATCAAATGAAAGCAGTTCCATATGCTTCGGCTGTCAGAAGCTTACAGTATGCTCAAACGTGTACTCGCCCTGACTTAGCTTTCATCACCGGGGTACTTGGCAGATATCAAGATAATCCAGGGCCAGAGCACTGGAAAATGATAAAGAAAGCTTTGCGTTATGTGCAAGGTTCAAAAGGCCTCATGCTAACATATAGAAGAACTGATTTCCTAGTAATAAAAGGGTACTCAGATGCAGATTATGCTGGAGATATAGATGATAGAAAGTCCACGACTGGCTATATCTTTATACTAGCCGGAGGAGCTATATCGTGGAAAAGCTCAAAACAAGAGATTACAGCAACATCAACGATGTATGCTGAGTTTGTAGCATGCTATGAGGCCTCGGGGCAGGTAAATTGGTTAAGGAAGTTTATACCCGGGTTGAGAGTGGTAGACAACATTGAAAGACCACTACAAATGTATTGCGATAATGAGCCAGCAATATACTATGCTTACAACAATAAAACAAGTGCTGCTGCCAAGCACATTCAGATAAAGTTTTATTCGTTGAAAGATAGAGTCCAGGATCATACCATAAGCCTTGAGTATATAAATTCAAAAGAAATGCTTGCGGATCCGCTTACAAAAGGCTTACCACCCAGTGTGTTCAGAGGACACTTAGCCGGCATGGGTTTACGGGAAAGCCTATGATTCCTGGACAGAAAGGGCCTAGTGAAGAATCCGTTTCAAAATAAACATGTGTATTGTGGCTGTTAGTCTAACAGTTCTTATCGTTTTGACGAGGCATGCTCAATGCACTTATTTGTGATGAAATGGGTTAAGTTCAAAGTCAACACTACTAAGTGTAGTGAGGAAGGTAAGGTGAGATCAAGGGGGAGAATGTTAGTATGATCTCCTCTCCTCTCGGGCCCAACGGACCGAGATGGGCCTTGACCTCGCGCCCTGATCGGGGGCGCCCAGCCCAAACATGGCTGACGGGCCCCTGTCGCACAGCGCTATAAAGAGGAGGTGGGGGCCACTGGCTCCAGTCACGAGGTTCGTCTGAGCCGCCACTCCCCACCTACACAAACCCTAATCCAATCTACAGAGGGTGCGCTGAAGCGACGGAAAGTCCGCCACCACCGCGACGCCCTCTCCGCCGCCCCTGCGTCGCCGGTCGTCCACCACTACTTCCACTACTCCAACAGACTACACCAACATGTCGAGCTCCTCCGCCAAGCCCGACGGTCGATCTACACTCCCCATCTGCATTTCTATTCATGCATGTCATAGATCTAGATCTCTTATTGTTATTCGAGTTGTACCCAACTAGATCTGCTACTAGATGAAGTCCTTGTTGTATCACAAATATCAATAATTCATTATGTATCCACATGAGAACATATGATAATCTTTTTTCGAAAGATAGAACACATGATAATCATTCATTTAAGGTCACAAAACGTTTTGCTTTTTGGCGGATGCATGTATTATACTGTGCCATCCACAAGTCGATCTTAACGGCCGAAACGAAATCTCGCCTGCCTACCAGCCTCTAGCTCGAAACTACCCCAGATGAACCGATCAGGCGCTTGGCGGCTCTCCAAACCAGCGCTACCAGCGCCGCGGTTTCCTCCGTGAGCCGCACGTCCGTGCCGGCTCTCACGAACGGCCCAAAGAACATTTCCGAGATGGTGACCACCATGAACGCGGTGACGAGGAGGTACGCCGCGGCCCTGGGCGGCCTCCACAGCCCGGCCTTCCTGGCCCACCGCTCGGCGATCTGGGACGCGGCGTGGAGCATGAAGAAGAGCAGCATCTCGCCCGTGGGCCGCCGCAGCGTGAGGTACCAGTACAGGAGCTCGTGCAGCAGTCCCGACATGAGGAAGGCGGCCACCACGCCGGCGTCCCGTCCCCACCGCGCGCGCACGGGGTCGTACGCCGACGCACGGAGGAGGTCCACGGCCATCAGGTTCCACTGCCTCCCCCAGAAGTCCCCCAGCGACGTGACGGCCAGCGGCGCGCTGAACTGCCGCTCCATGGCCGCGCCGCCGCCCAGCACGAGCGCGGCGGCGAGCGCGGCGGAGGAGAAGACGAGGTCGAGCGTGAGGAAGATCTGGACGCAGTAGAGGTAGTGGACCGCGTAGAGCGGGACCCACCCCGACGTGTAGTAAGGGTACGCCGCGGCGAGGCAGGTGAGCAGCAGGGCGCTGCGTGCGCAGGGCCTGACGAACTCGGCCACGGGCGTCGACGACGACGGGTGCTGCTTGCTGTGTCCGCTCGCGAGGCGGACCTTGATGGGGAGGCCGGCGCAGAGGACGAACGGGAGGAGAGGGAGGGTGGGGTGGAGCGGGCCGAGGCCGAGGGCGAGGAGCACGAGCTTGTTGATGGCGAGCCAGGTGTGGAAGAAGGAGGAGAAGAGGCGGAGGTGGAGGGAGCTGAACATGCACGGGAGGTACACGAACAGCGGGAACGTCGGGGAGAGCGCGGCCAGGCGAGGGAGGCCCGGGCGGAGGCGGCGAGCGGCGAACCGCGCGTACGCCGCGCACGCCGGGGTGAGCACCGCCGCGCACGCCAGCGCCCGTAGCTCCGACTCCATCGTCGGCGGGGCCAGGCCTTGCCCTTGCATGGTTGGCGCACGGGATCGATCGGCCGATCAGGTTCCTCCTGAACGCGATGGACACAGTTACATATACGCACGAGCGCAAGCGGCAGAGGAAGTTGTGCGGCGTGGTGTACGGGGTCATGTGGATCGTGGTTTCACAGGCAGGGTCGCAGGGAGAGTCGTGGGGATACGCATACGCCACCCCATACGCACGTAAACTCAGGAGCGCGCAAATGCTCATGAAAATACCGTGACCCCCAACCAAGAAGCACGCCAGCATTTGCTGAAAAAGATATTTGCTTTCGGAGCGAACGATTGTATTGGCATGATGTTTCTGGGAGATCATATCATTTTTTGTACTACAGACCCAACTCTCAGTGTACCGTTTCTTTTTCTTGTCTAGTGATGAAATCTGTCAACCTCAACTATACCCCCGAGACAAAGTTGTTTGCAACGTCATTGCAACTACTGAACTAGTACAAACGTAATTCAGATGTGTCACCAACTTACCATTCTACAGCTTAATCACCAATTCATCATCGTAGGAATGAACCTTGTAAGGATCAGCAGATCTTCCGAGCAGAGGCTGGTTTGATTTTTCTTTTCAGCAAGTCTCGGCGAGAGGGACCGGGGACGCGTACGGCCCGTTCAGCACCCCGTCGGCGATCACCTTGTACACCGCCTCCGTCGGGTGCGTGCCGTCCCAGGACCCGTACGTCGACGGGTCTTCGCAGACGCTGCACCCGGGCCTGCCGCATGGCACCGTCTGGTTCCCGCAGCAAGCCCTCAGGGCGTTCGTGAACCCTGCACGCATTCAACAACACTAGTCACAACACAGCTTTCTTTCTGGCTTGTCGTTTCTATTTCAAATTTACTGGAATTTTAATTCATGGCCGTTATGTTTTTTTTTGAACGAACATGGCCGTTATGTTGGGCCTCAAAGACGAGAGCTAGTTTGTTGCCCTGGGCTAAGGCCTGGATTATAGCCAAGTTAAGATCTGTACCAGGCCCAAAACTATGAATTACTAGCTAGTCATCAGTTGCCGCGCCTATTGTGTTTGTGGGTCGCGCGGCGGTGTGGGCTAGAGCTAGACGCTCCTCTAATTTGTTGGCTCGTGCAGCCTTTTTGCACAACTGCCTGAGTTGCCCCCAGTAAGGACAACCCTGTGCCTGTGCTTGCCTGGCAGTGCTTCCAATAGAACAGGGGCCCGTGCCGGTGCCAAGCAATCCGCCAAGAGCTGTCTCGCGGATTGGTGCGCCATCGCCGTCGCTCACAGCAAATAGCGCCACAAAGGCCAGACCGGTGCCGTGGGCGTCCCTCGACACGGGCCTATGAAACGGATTGACGGGCGAGACATAATACTCCGTACTAGCTAGCAGGATGATAGATGAGTTACGTCGGACACGGGCACGTACCTAGCTCCTCGGGTTCCTGGAAGATGCTCATCATGGCGCCGTACCAGTCGGCGTAGACGATGGTGACGTCCGGGTGTCGCCGCCGGATCTTCTCCAGCCTCGCGTTGAGCACCCTGTTATGGTACTCGGCGAAGCGGTTGAACCAGTCCAGGCACCCCGTCTTGGCGTCGTACTCCCAGTACCCGGCGTTGCCACGGAACCTCTGCGTGTAGAGCGGCGTGCACCCGAAGGGCAGGTTCCCTGGCACCACGAAGGCGCGAGCACCCATGGCGACGAGCTCCTCGATGGCCACCTCCAGCTTCTCCACCACGGCCGGCACGAACTTCCTCACCTCGTCACGCGGCACGCCACCGGCGAAGGCGAGGTTGTAGTCGTTGCCGCCGATCTCGCCCAGCGCCACCAGCGCGCCGCCCAGCAGCGAGCTGGTGGTGGTCGGCTGCTGCTGCTGCCCCGCCGCGGCTGCCTGCACGAGCTGGCGGAGGTGGGTCCGGAACCAGAGCATCTGGGTGTCGAGGGAGAAAGGGTTGATGTGCATGCCGTTGCCAGCGAAGAAGGAGCCGTTGTTGGCGGTGGCGGAGATGATGGCGAAGTTGGCGCCGTTCCGGAAGTCCGCCGGCGCCGTCCCCGTCTGGATCGCCGTCACGTTCGCCAGCCCGAACGCCTCCGCTGCGAGTGCGGCGACACCACACACGCACATCAGGCATGCAACAAAGCATCCGGTTAGTTAGTTTCAGAGACCCTCGACTAGGTACAGAGCGAGTTGGCAGAATATTAGGGAATTGGACCCGCACACAGTTCGTGGCGACGCGCGATCATGGGCTTTGGTTTGCATTACACGGTGACTACTGATCGCGCGCCCTCGCTTTCGGTGACTACTATGCGCTTCAAAATGCGCGCGGCGCGAACTATGAGAAAGTGGCAATAAAGGCAGGTGAACTGTAGCCTTCGCCTGCTGCCGTTTTGGGAATGTCTAGGGAAGCACACGGGTCAATGGGCATTGGCCAATGGCCATACATGTATGCGACACTGCGACATACGTGTACGTACAGGGGCTAGGTGATCTCGACGCCAATTTTTTTTTTTCTTCCCTTTCCTACTCCTGTGGAGGAAGACCTGGTACCTGGCTTACTTGCTATTGCAGTGCCTTTTCATAAGCACACACAGTTTTGGGGACCATGGATTGCTGGTAATCCCAATTCAAAGCGCGCAGCTGTACTACCCATGCGATGCAACAGCACACACACTACAACTCTGGTACGGTGGTACTTGGACAGGGCTCTCTCCCCAGAAAAGCAAACTGAACTGGCACTCGGATAGAACCTTCTGGTTCATAAATATTAAGTGGAGAATTAAATCATCAAGAACATGTTTACCATTAGTTTTGCTATCTACTTTTTCATTAGCCATCAACCATGCAGGCACATAGGGGGCACCTAATTTGGACTCCCAGTTAGATTGTTTCGTAAGCTGCAACGAACTCTGACAAGGAACAATGGTACTTCAACACGGATTTTTCATGCGAGTATGGAGTTGTCAACAAAACTCAGAAGGTCAGGCAATGTGACACACCAGGAATATAACTATATAAGTATGGGAAACTGACTAGTTTCAGCTATCTCAAGTTACGCCCATCATGTTGCTCAACTGAAGGCTAACCGGATGCCAATTCGGGGTCGACACTGACGTCTCTTTCCAACGTAGAATGGGTGCTCGAGGCATAGAAACGAGCGTTGCACGCTGATGGCACTAGTTCAGAGTAGGCTAGAATAATTGGAACACATGAATGAACACAGCAGCCAGGACAGAGAGGAGACGCAGGCCGGTAGCTAGGAAAATGCTCAGTGAACCAAGCGCAGGCAGCAGTGTGCTCACCGATGAAATCGATGACGAGGCGTCCGTCGCTGGCGCGGCCGGTGGGGCGGCCGAAGAACGTCCGCCCGTACGGCGGCGAGCCGAAGAGGCTGTGGCTCCTCGCCGTCAGGCGGACGAAGTTGCCCGTGTCCGTCAGCGAGTCGCCGAAGCTGAAGATGCGCGTGTAGCAGCTCGCGAGCGCCGGCGAGCCGCCGATCCCGAGGACGGCCAGGAGCGAGAGAGACCACCACGCCGCCAGTGCTGCCAGCGAATGGCTTCGCAGCAGCCTCATGGTCTTGTGGTGAGGCACCAGCAGCTTGTGAGTGTGTCAAGCGTCTGAACTCTGAAGGAGCAGAAGCAGAGAGGGGCAAGCTGACAGACAGTGCAGAGAAGCTCGCTGCTCACGTACGTATAGGTTTCTTAAACGAACGAATGGAGCCGGTGTGCGAGATACCTGGCCGCCTTTCACTGAGTTTGTGGTGTGTGACAGGCTAACCGCTAAATGGAGTGAACAACCAGTGTGCAGCAGGTATTTCTTGTTGAGCCTTGAGCGTCTGTGGACTGTGGAGGCAGCTCCACACCCTCATAAAATCAAGGCATGGGTACCATACCAGTCCAAGGATTTTGCAAGGACACTAGTCAACAAAGTAACAGACACAGCACCGTGCGTGTGTGCCGTTCATGCCTGTGAAACCCTGAACTTACCAGTTACCAGGACACCTGCTATTGTACTAATGCCACACCACATCTTTGTTCTGAACAACCCTTTTGTCAGGTTCTCATCCACCTCGTTTTCATCTCACTTTTGTTTACCGGCACGATGCTCATGAGCAAAAGCCGTAGAACGTATCATGCAGTGCGAATAACCTCCAGGCATGTCGCTCGCATGAAAAGACCCCATTCATTGTGCGTACATGGAGCCGCTGGGCCCTGTAAGAGCAACGGGAGAAACCGGCCAGAAAGGCATGAATGCAAGAAACAGATTTGATGTCCTGGAATTGGGTAGCTCGTGGACTCTAGCCCTTCGCCCGTCTTTCTATCTTGTTTCTATCCGCGCGAGGAGGTTAACACAGATGTGGCACGGCTACGAAGCACATGCCCTAGAATTTGTGTGTGGGTGCTAATGAAACTGGTAGCATTTCCAGTTGTCCGTTTGTTAGTCCCCTACGCAAACCGGCATGAGTGGAGTCGTTTTCAGTGAAATGTGCTAGATTCTCTGCACTAACAGGCTTTAATTACTTTTTGTGGGAAATGGGGAGATATATCACTCGGAATAGGGGCTAACTATTACAATTGTCAAGGATAATTTGTGATATAAGGTTTGGAAAGGGCCCCAAACACAGCCCAGTGGACACATCGACCAGTGTAACTCTTTAGTATTATGGAAACGATTATAATTTAATACATATATCTCCATATAGTCAACTGAGCAGAGCTAGATTTAGTGGACAATTAACATTTATGCATAGTTCGAATTACACTTTCACCATTTTCTGTTGCTTTTCACAAATTATGTTCGTGCAGTATGATGCAACAATGTCGTCATCGTTAGATTCTTCTAAAGCCACAATGGTGATTAAGGGTCTATTATCTCTCTCCATAGACGTTGGATTGATCAGTCAACTAGGTGCAAGGTGAAGGGCAGGCCAATAGGCCATCGACTTCAGCCTAGAAATTCAATACATATTTATTAGTGTTTGGTGGGGTCAATGTGTGGAGAGAGAAAGTAGTATGGAAACGGACGTCAGTTTAGATGAGTTCAACTTTACTATTATTCACACTTTCATTCCATTGGAAATTGTTATTGTCCTTGCAAACTTTTGCTACAGTGATGTTTTGTAAACTTTTTCTATCTAAACGGTACCTATAGCGTCAGAAAATGAGGCCATGCCATGTAGATATGCAGCCAATGAGAGGTTTTTGACTGCGTTCTTATTTTAGTGTTTTATGTAGTCAAATTTATCGATTGTTGGTCAAGTTTATAGAAAATATACCAATGCCAAATTAGTTTCATTAAACTCACAGGGAAAATATGTTTTGATAGTGTCTTTATTTGGTAGTATTAATATATTTCCTATAAGTTTGGTCAAAATTAGAGAAATTTGACATCAACAAAAATATCTTATATATTTTATTTTTCAATCAAAGGGAATAATAAATCTTCTTATCCAATAGATGTCGCCGACTAGAAGCAAGATGCCCATGTATATCCCTTTCTGACACTCTCAAGAAGGGAACTCAACTCAATTATTCATAATACAATACACATATTAGAAAAGGGGGATCCCAAAAAATTCATACACACTAGAAGAAACCAGGTGGAGTCATATATTAATAATAAATAGGTACCTGAATTTGCTTTGATGATGACTTGAATTTAGATGGCATATGTGCACATTTATATCTTTCATAGAATTCGGCTGGAATCAGGACGCCAAGGCTGCAGGATGGAGCAAATCCGATTACTTTATACTCCTGCTGTTTTTTTTCTTAGAGTGGTCGTATCACTACCATTTCCTTTACAAAATGGAGAGATCCCTCCAAAATCTCTCTCGTTGTGGGTGTCGCCAACTAGAAGCTAGATGTCTTAGCTATAGTCCTAACAATTTCTTGTTTTTGACACATTTACTGACCAGCACTATGTGAGAAAAAAGAGATCATTTTTCTAGACATTTATCCATGTCTTTATTAATGTAGAAAACATCAGTAAGATGTGTAGCAACACAAAACACAATTTGCTGGCATCGCGTCGCGTGGCGGGACTGGACGACATCCAAATAAATCATTATTGCTTCTGCTGTGTCCTACAAGTTGATGCTGTCATCCTCCTCCTCCTCCTCCTCGTCGTAGTCAGGCTCATGGTCCTCCAAGACCCACCTCCCGTCGGCCCCCTTCACCATGCTCTTGTTGTGGTGCACCTTCCACCCCACGGGCACGGGGTACTCGTCGGCGAGGCAGTCGTCGAACTTGTTCACCAGCGCGACGTCCCGTTCCACCACCAGCCCGAACACGCCATGGTCACCCTGCCACCCGGCGACGCCGTGCAGGTGGACCTCGAGGTCGTGCGACTGCGACTCGTTGCCGTGGGGCTTGAGGAACGGCGACCGGCGCGTGTCGATGAGCAGCTCGACGCCCACGTCGGCGTAGCCCACGGGAGGGTAGTGTGGGATGCGGTCGGGCTTGTTGCGGACGCGGAGCATCCGGAGGTCAGGGAGGCGGTGGAAGATGTCTCGGAAGTCGCGGTCGCCCGTGCGCGGGCTGCCGAACACCACGGCGGTGACCGGGGCGCGGCGGCTGTCGACGTCGAAGCAAGAAGGGGACTTGTTGTAGGAGTTGGCGACGATGTCCACGGCGTTGAGGGTGGCAAGGGTCGCGCCCAGGCTGTGCCCGACCACGGTGATGCTTGTGTCCTCGTCTTTGTATTTCTCCATCAGCCTTGCGATCTCTGTCAACACCTGCTCGATCGCACAATAGCTTGCTGAGTATTCAGAAAAAGGGTCTAATCTAGTAAAGCACACGATGAATACTTATCACAACAACATCTTCATTTGCTATCATACCGATAAACTCGAAAACTATCTACACAGGCAACCATCGCAAATCAATGCACATCCTTTCCAGTTTCCATTTCCTTTTACCTGACCTCGCTGCAACCATTCTCATTCATTCATCACTTCAAACATTGTCAATCATGGTACAACTGCTGGTCTTGCCCCTTCCTTTGGACGCCGCTACTATCTCCTGTAAAATTGTCATGCGTTGTCTATCTGTCTCTTCCCTCAACAGTCAACATCATCTACTCTATGAAAAAGGAGTCAACAGCATCACATCTTCAATTTCAATCCTTCATCACCAGGTGTCAGTGTCACCATTCTCATTTGCTATAACCCCATCAAGCTAAAACCACTCAGTGTCCTCCTCTTGCTGCTGCATTATCAACCACACTGTTCATCTTAACACGGCACACGCCAAGCTGGCCTTGACACTACCTTATCGTAGTACAAGTCAGGGGCAATCGTCGGCCCAAAAATTTTCAGATTCTGTACAGTGTTTGCAGAGGACAAGTATGCCTGCATTACTATTGGAGGACGTATGGGAGGCGAGGAGTAGGCGTCTATTGGAAGACCAGCATATGACAGCGTTTACTTAATGTAGGATACTAGGAGTAATTGAGCTTGCTACAGTAACATGGTTGGAAAAAAAAATTACTATGCGGCCAAGGCTCAACTCCGGGTGCTACCAAAATCACGGCATCATGTGTACTGTGGAACGCTGTGCGTGTGCACTATAGAAATTCATCTTGGCCCAAAAGTACTAAAAGTAAGCATTGCCAACACATATTCCCAACAACTTTTGTGCCAAAATAATCTGTTTCTTTCCTAGCGTAAGAGTCCAACCAATGCATTTCTCAGGAAAACGGAGAAAGACGCATATGTCGTGTTAGTGTAATGTGTAATAAACAAATTTGGCCATATCAGGATAACGCAAAAGGCCAGAACCCTCTCCTTGTATCTAGACAAAAGAAAAAAGCTGGAAGAAACAGAACAGTGTTGAATTTCGTGTGAAGATTGCAGGTTTTATGGAGTTATGAATATGATTGTTCAGAGTTTGCATTGCATTTGAAATTCTAGTGCTTCTTTGGGACCTCAGATCCCGGTGAGAATATCACCACAGTCACTGCCACCTTGTATAATTTAAAATTGTATGTTCGAGATGACGAGATCAGCATATAGTGATGTGTAGTTTGAGAGGAACACCATTTCCTGGAATGACAACTGATATTTAACTTTATGAAAGACTCAAAGTTTCAACACATACAAAAATTAATTTGCTAATAATTCTAATTTCTTCAATTGTTCGCGGTCATCAAATTGCTTTGGTTAGACTGATGCATCAACATCTCCGGTAGTATTTGACTGAAGTTGTCACCAGTTAGCTCGCTAAAAAACTTGTACTTTAAGGCAAAGCATCACACTTCACACTCAACTAGGACACATATGATGCAACCATACGACTACCAATCCACTGGACAAGCACATCTTCTAGGATACCAGAAAGCTAGATCACACCTTCTCTGGATGCAAGCTTCTTAAGGCAAGCAAAGGTCCTGTCATGCGAGATAGCTTCCAATGCATATTTAGGGCTCGTTACTTCGTTAGTACATATGACCAACGGCGTCACCTAGTTATGTTTTGCTACCCAGCTTGGTTAAATGTAAATTGTCACCAGATTAAGAGCAATCACCTACATCTATGTTACAAACTTACAATTTTCTCCTCTTATCTTGAATTGAAAGAGCAATACTTATTTGTAGTCAACTGCACAAGCATCATCAGGGGATTGCTTGTTTCAGTGCTTACAAAAGGCAGTGGTCTTCACCCCCAAAAAACATTTTAAGTGGAAATGAACTGAAACAAAAGCAAGTGCAGAAAACTATAAACCATCCTTTAGACCCTGAGAACAATGGATATGAACCACAACAAAACAAGATGCAACAATACTAGTTTGAGTCATACACTCATACTGCACACGGGCGATATATATGCCTGAACTGGACTGCAACAGAGTAAATGGAAGAAGCAGAGCACTGCAAAAGAGTAAACAGAAGAAGCAGAGCACTGGAGCAGAGTAAACAGAAGGAGCAGAGCACTGCAACAGAGTAAACAGAAGGAGCAGAGCACTGAAACAGAGTAAACAGAAGGAGCAGAACCTGCATCCTGGCGCTCTGCTTGTTGAGCTTGGAGCCCTCGTCCGCCGACGTGTAGAGCGACAGGTACCCACGGTGCACCGAGGGGTCAGAGCCGTCGGCTCCCTCAGGCCCGAGGATCCCCGCGGCGGAGGCGAGCGCGAGCTTGAGGTCGGCCACCCACTCGAGCGCGCGCTGCGTGCCGCGCCACGCCACCACGATGTCCCTGCGCCCGAGCGCGGCGGCGCCCTCGTCCGTGGCCACCGCCACGTACCCCATCCAGTTGCACTCCCTGGCGCGTCCCTCGCGGCAGAGCGGCCGGAGCAGCACCTTGCCGCGCACCTCCGCGCTCGCCGTGGCGTACACGTACCGCGTGGCCGCGTACCAGCCCGGGTGGGACACGTCCACGCGCCGGAACAGGTCGCCGCGGCGGTACCGGCACATCCCGGCGTTCGGGGACCGGCGCTCGCCGATGAACGCCTCGTAGGTGGCCGTGATCATCTCGCCGTAGGTGATGAGGCAGCGACGGAGGTCGGCGTCGAGCGGGTCCAGCAGGCCCTCCCAGTGCCCGCTGCCGTGAAGCTCCCTCCACCGCCCGGCCATGTCGCCGGCGAACATTTGTCACCGGCAATGTGGCTGTAAATCTGAAATTCTGAGCTCTGAAAGAAGTGGTCCTCTCTCCTCGGCGTCCCTTTGGCCAACCTGTGTGGTGCTGCGAGGTTAATTAGGTTCACCTCGAAGCTCGCTAGGTGTACAAGTGGAGCATTCTTTGCTCACATGGCACATTTGACAGTGGGTTGCCAGTGGGCTTGGAAAGAACTCAAGGATCTAGATCGAACTGGGACCGTCTGAATCTATCGCCGTATAACAGTCAAGTAATATGTTGCCATCTAGTCGAACTGGTTATCTGACATTATTATATTGTGCGCCATGCACTAATCTTTAGATAGAATCGTTGAATTCCTACATAGCATTTAGATTCCAGTTTCTGGACTAGTAAGTTGAAGTCTACGGTCAGAAGCCAAGGAAAATGACGCGGCTTATTCAAGATAACGGCTTTTCAGAAAGTGAAGATTGAAAAACAGTTCTGGATCTATCATACCAACAACTGCAACAACGTGAAGGCGAAAGGAAATGAGATCATCGGCTATTGATGATATTTTTTTTATCGCAAATAGATGCATGTGGAAACAATAAATAAAAAAATTGCACGACAGCAGATGGTGGTTATGTTATGCCTAATGCCCTAATCCAATCCAATACAGGGAAGAAGGTGATCACCTTGGATTTGGAAGAAGCTGTTTGGCAGCTTGTCAAAGCCACCTCGCCGGTGCCAGCGCCTGTCCAGAGGAAGGTGTTGATCGCCGGTGATGCTAATCCATCAGTAGTTCATGGCAGATGCCAGACGCCAAAGGTGTGTGTGAGATCCGGGAGCCGGAGGCCCGGAGCCCATCGGAGCATGGGCAAGGTTTTATTGGTCGCTAATAAATTTCGGTAGAGGTGGCATGGTCCTTTTCTTTTTCTTTTTTTTTAAAAAAATCGATCTAGCAGCAGGGGTTTTTATACCGAACCGGGACTGGGAACCGCCGCCCTCCGATAGCGGCTTACCGAAGCGGTTTGAGCGGTTCCCGATGGAAACCGGACAAACGGACAAATCAAATTTTGAATTCAAATCTATAAGAATCCCTAGTTCAGTCGGTTTGAACCGGTAAGCCGAGCGGTTTGGTCGGTAAACCGGTCGGTTTGGACGGTAAGCCGGCCGGTTTGGGCGGTAAGCCGGCTCAATAAATAATTTGTCATGTTTTCAAATTTAATTAAAAAATTAAAAAAATAAAAGAAAAATTCCTAAGAATATTTCAAGGTGCATAGAATCTAATGGTGTCAACATTTTTCAAATATTAGTGTATTTGGTATTTTTTGTGTGCATTAGAAGTTCAATCGGCCGACTTTTTTTCTTTTCCTTTTTTGGTTGAACTTCTAATGCCTGCAAAAAATACCAAATGAGCAAATATTTAAATTTTTTTTACACCAATAGATTACATGTACCTTGAAGTATTTTTAGAATTTTTTTCAACATTTTTCATTTTTTGAATTCAAATTTGAATATTTTAAATTTAACCGGTTTGAAACCGCCCCGAACCGCTACCGGTCCGGGGCGGTTTCACCGGGAACCGTGGGAACCGGACCGGTTCCCAGCGGTTTCGTAAACCCTGCCTAGCAGGTTTGAATTTTTCCCCTTTATAGAGTTTCTATCTAGCTTCTCTCACAAATTCAATAATTAAAAAATAGATATAGAAATACATTACACCATCCCGTTATTGTTAGAAGGATGAATATATTTGGCTTTAAAAAATTTCAGATTTAGTAAGCCTTTTGCCCCACTCATATAAAAATGGAGGACAAGCTGTTCATTAAAAATAACTAAAAATAATCCAAGCATGTCCATTTTCTGAAATATAGAAGAACAATGACGTAGGCGGGTCTAGCACCACTTGTCCATTAGAAGATTTGTTGCTAGAACAAGCTTTGCAACAAAATCGAAACAGATAAACAATTCAACATTATATTTTTGCACACCAAATTTAGACTTCATCACAATCAATAAGTTAATAGGACTCATGATTTTGAATACAGAAATTTGTCAAATACAAATTCAAGAATAATGAGACACATTCATTTAGTTCTAAACGGCAATGGATAGACAAAGTAGTTTTCTTTATTTTGCCTTTTGAGCTCGTGAATTGAAACTTCTGTCCTAATGAGAAAACAACATCAGTCAAACCATACAGCTGCGCCCCGTAACAAACTTGTAATGATGAGCTGCCATGTTACATCAGTCATCATCCTCATGGTCGGCCAGATGCCACCTGCCATCCTTGCCTTTCACCATACCTTTGTTCTGTACCACCCACCATGATGATGGAATTGAATAGTCGTTCTTCAGTGCATCTTCATGTTTGTTCACCAAAGCAATGTCTCGATCAACCAATAACTTGAACCCTCCACTGCTCCCCTGCGTCCCTGCAACACCATGCATGTAGCATTCCATGTCATGCCATGTTAAGGGGTTTCCAGGGGCCTTCAGGAAGGGTGATTCCCCTGTGTCGATCAATAGCTCTGTACCAACATCATTGTAACCTAGCTTTGGCCATTTTGGGACCACATCAGGAGAGTTTCGAACTCGGAGCAATCTCAAATCTGTTGTGCTGTCGAATGCTTTCTGAAAGTCAGGGTTGCCAACTCTAGGGCTTCCAAAGACAAACGCAGACACAGGGCAACTATTGTTGTAGCCATTCGAGACGATGTCATTGGCATTGATGGTGGCAAGTGCTGCTCCAAGGCTGTGACCTGTTATTGTGATGCTAGTCTCCTCGTTCTCATACAAATCAAGTATCCTTTTGACCTCATTCAACACCTGCCAACTTTTTGTTAGTTTGATCAATGCGGATTTATTCTATTTTTTAACAAATGATAAGCAAAAATGAAGGAGCTACACCATATATGCACATCAAGGAGAAAATGATGCATACAGGAAGATCTCTATTCAAGATTTATTTCTTTTAAAAATGTGCCCAAACTTTTTCTGTTCTAAGTGCAGCAATTGTGCCATAATTATCTTTTTGCAGGTTAAGCTCTGGATGACTCACAAGTGGGATCATCTGACACATTAAATCATAGAGATGCTTACCCAATGCTAAGGTGGACAAACCACACAGTGGAATCTTTTCCTTGTATATTTTCAGAAACCAGCTAGGAGCTTTGGGATTCACCAAAGGAAAAGAAACCCAGATCAATGCCAGTTGGGAGCTTAAAAAACCACCACTAGTTGAAACTGGAACTTTGTTCTTCTTAGATGGAACTACTAACCCTTAACTTTCCTGTCAAGACACTTTTACTGATTTATAAATCATACATTGGACCCCACTACCTCTAAACTAAAAGATGCGTTGTTGCATTGGGATTTATTAGTTGCCACCATGATAAGTTCCCAGTGGTGAAGGGGTACAGAGGCACTACACCAACTGAATCCAATCCCCAAGGTGGCAGAATGGGTGGATTATATATTAAAAATAAAAATAGTCTGCGTGATCATTTCTGAGAAACCTGTAGTGCATTTCTCAAACACCATACAACTAGATATCAGCTAGCTACTTCAATAGGCAAAGTGGTGCAGATATCGCTTTGTTCTTTCCTTACCTTAAACTCTAATGAAAGAAAAGCTACACTTCAAGCATACACATGATTGCAAAGAATATTCCACTCTAGCACTCTACAACTTCCTATCTAAGTTGCTCAGACTAGTACAGCTTTGCTTAGAAACATGAGACTATTTGTATCGGTTTCAGAATATTCAAGAGCTTGAATGAGTTACCTGATGTCTTGCACTCTCTTGGTTGTATTGTGATCCTGGATCAGCAGTTGTGTAGACGGAAAGCCACCCTCCATGCACACAGGGGTTAATTGCACTGCCTGGAAGAACTATTTCTGAAGCAGGTACCAACGAAATATCAAGATCATCCATCCACTCTACCATTCGTATTGTCCCACGCCATGCCACTACCACATCACGCCTCCCAAGCACTTCCTTACCCTCATCTGTAGCCACTGCAACAAACCCCATCCAATTTGATTGCCTGCTCCATGCAGCCTTTGACATAGACTTAACCATGAATCCATCAGGCAAGCTGACTGTACACATTGCATATATGAACTTTGTAATCTCATACAAATTTGGGTACGATACATCCACCCTGCTGAGAAAATCCCTGCGGTTGAAGAGGCAAGACCCAGCATACCTTGATCTCCTCTCCCTGTTTAGTCCGGTATAGGCTGCCTGGGAGAGCTCACCATAGTTGATGATGTTCCTCCGGAGGTCAATGTCAAGGGGATCAAGTAATCCCTTCCAATAATTCAAGCCATTGAGTTCTCTCCATCTTCTGGCCACATTTCCAATCCCTCTTACCAGACTCATCTTTGCCGTGTGCACTTCTATTTCTCTTTCTTGGTTTTCTACTAGCAACGAGAGCCTAGAATTTCATGTCCCACCTGCATATATATAGGTATAATGATAGGTGCAAGCTTGTCCATGGCATTTGCAGTTCAATATGCAGGAAGGATAGGAGATCCCCTGTCATCCTCACTCTATCAATCTTCTGGCCAAGTTGGGCAATATCCATCCTGGATTTCAAAGCATAGAGAAGCTTGCACGGATCAAATTAGGACTTGAAGAGCAATCCACCATTCACTTCATGCCAACTGGCACTAGCCAGAGAAAGTAGGGAAGGCAAATAATGTGTAGCCAACATATCTTTGTGTGCTTCTTAAGATAGGCACTCACCTTCTAGGACCAGCAGACAGCAGCGGACCATGTCTAATGTGCAGAGATCATATCCACACACAGGGCAGGGTGGTCTGGGCATTGTCCGAACTAGATATACCCATCATATCATGCAGAAAAAAAACACTTGACAGTAAAAATCTTCACTAACCATTGTTGTAAGTACTCCCCTGTAAGTGACTTTTTGGAAATCGGTATGGTCTCCAAATCTGATTACTAAATTTTTATAACTTATTTATAATACTGCAAAAGTACACTAATATGATGCTATTTTGTAATGCAAAATCTACACATAGCATTTTCAAATGTCGAAGCTAACACATGAAAGGTAATTTGTAATCAAACTTGATGGTTGACTTCAGACAACTAAAAAACATCACTTATTTGTGACTGGAGGGAGTACATATGTACAATTGTAACTGTGTTTCACCAGAAGAAGACACAAACAATGTCTGAGAAATTATGTTCCGAAAGGCAGGATATAACCACAAACTCACTAGCCACTTCTACTGTCTTATTGACAGCATGTATACAGGACAAACACAGGAAAAACATGGTTACCTTAAGATTCATTTGCATACCACCAAGATTTCATCCATTTTAGGTTAATTGCACAATCATAGAAGATTAAAATAATATGGTGATGAGATAGATACAGCTCATCAGTCTACCAGTCGCTTCCAAAGTACATTTCACTGAAAGTAGTATCAACTATGGAATTTTCGACCTAACAAACATACTTCATCAGATCACAAATATAAGTCCATATTACATCAACATGGTCTCCAATGACACTGACCACCGATATCCACAAAAATGTATCATCTTAAACTGAAAAAAGTTATATAGTATCGGAGTTTTTTTTTTTGTTTCATAATGAATCTAGTGACACCAATCTTCTCTTATTAATTTATATACAATGTTCGATATTGATAGTCAAAGGTAAAAAAAGGTGGAATTAGGACAAACCAAGACACACTTATATCTGTGATCAGAGAAAGTAATTTAGTGCCTCAAAAGCAATTAATTCAATTCTATACAGCTACAAGAAAAAAAATCAAAGAACCATCATACATTTGACAACTATTTTTGCTTATAGAAAATAATTGAGGATAATAAATAAATAAATTATACCCTCACTAATTAAAGAAAAAAAATAAGCCAACATTCCATGCGCAAGAAAGCGACCTAATGTTGTAAAATTTTGTAAGGCTCTGGTCTTGTAAAATTTTCTTTCTTCTGCTTTAATGAAATGACACACAACTCTCGTGTGTATTAGAAGAAAAAAGTATCATGAAAGCTCATTCTTCACAACATAGATCATTAAACTGAGCTTGACGATAAAAAACATAGTACCCTATCTGAGCACCATTATTACATGACCAATTGACCATATCCATGTCTGATCCCTTCAGTTATGCATTAAAGGTGAGGACCTTCATTTTAAAGGGATCAATATCTTAGTTTCACTTAAAATGTCAGTTCTATTCTCGATTCAGTTTAAGGATACATTTTTTTTTTAAATATGTTTTGACCATGTCTCTAAACAGAATGGGTTACAAACGAACAAGTGAATTGTGAAACATGTATGAGCATGCGAATTGAGAAACATGTACCACTAATTGGTGCCAAAAGATACTAGCATAAGATAGAGTTTTTCAGGCAGCTATATACCTAGGAATCTTGTTTGGCAATACTGCACCCTGCTACTTTCAAATGTATATTATAGTATATTGAGCAGAAGCCTCAGTGCCATGTGACAACGTTCATACTTTTCCAAAATGTACTGAACTGTTGCAGTTTCTGACAAAATAGAAAATTGGACAATCAATTTTCAATTATGTAAACTCACATATCAACACCCATTTTATTGTTGGATCAGCCACTTAACTCAGGCAGATAGGTTTACCTTCTAGTTGAATCCACATAAGAACTCATGGAAGAGGATATATTGGTCCATTACCAGAAATCCCCACAAGAGCACATTCCATTTTCAAATCGGTGGAACCGGCGATTATCCCTGAGCACCACAACCCTTCCTGTACATTTTGTGAGATACTTAATTGCATTGTGGCAATCAGCACACACGCGTAAGTTCTTCATAACTCGGATTGGCACACCTTCTGGAACAATCAAAAGGCCTAACCCTATTGCTAGCCTTTCGCTGTGATACCTCACTGTTGCTCGCTTCTCATCTCCATCCACATCTTTAACCACTACACTAGTGTCTGCCACATAACCAGCTGCCTCCATCTTCTCACCAACTTCTTCTAGCACTCTGTAAATTTCCTCACTTCTTTGGTGTCTCCTGCAGTTTGACACGAAGCTATGCACCTCCCCTGCAGCCTCCAGCCAGCTAAGCCCCGTTTCTTTCCGTACACCTGCATCACGCATTGCTTTCCTAGCAAGTGCGGCATCAGTATGTCTTCCTGCAGCTGCATATGTGCTTGACAAGAGCATATGCGCGCCAGAGCTGCGAGATCCAGTTTCAAACAGCCTCTTTGCAGCAATTGCTGCAGTGTCAGCATCCTTAAACATTCGACATGCCATGAGGAGTGCACCCCAAACAGACTCAGGTGGTTCCATGGGCATTGACTCAATAAGGTCAAGTCCTTCCTTTATATGCCCTACACGACCAAGTAGGTCAACCATTGCAGCATAATGTTCAGGCTGCGGTTCAATGCCATATTCTTTCATGAGGGCAAAATATTGCTTCCCCTCATCAACAAGACCAGCATGACTACAAGCAGTGACCAAGCAAAGGAAGGTAATGTGGTTGGGCCGGAACCCAGCGTTTTGCATCCCCCTAAATCTCTCAAATGCAGAAGCAGTATGCCCATGTTGAGCAGATGCAACGATCACTGCATTCCAAATGCCAAGGTTCTTCTCAGGCGCTTCATTGAACACACGGTAAGCACACTCAACAAGCCCGCACTTTGAGTAAAGCGAAACAAGTGAGCTACCCACAAAGGGTGACACCTCAAGCGCTGTCTTTATAGCCCGGGCATGCACCTGGGCTCCGAGCTTGAAGAGCGTAGCCACACCACATACACGGATGATGCATGAAACTGTGAAGTCATTCACCGGCACAGCCTCCTCAAGGGCCAAGCGGAAGATTCCCATTGCTGCAGAATGCATCCCGGCGTCAGCGTACCCACAGATAAGTGAAGACCACGAGACAACATTCCGATCCGGCATTTCATCGAACAACCGGCGGGCGTCAGCAAGGTGGCCGCACTTGGCGTACATGTCGAGGACCGCTGACCCAACAAAGACGTCGCCCGCGAATGGCGTCTTGGCGGCGAGGCCGTGGAGCGCGTGAGGTGCGAGTGCCTGGCGCGACGAGGCCTCGACGGCGGCGATGGCCTTCGCGGCCGAGGGGATGGAGCGGTCCGTGGCGGGGACGCCCGCGGCGAGCATGCGGCGGAACGCGTCGAAGGCGGAGGCGGGGAGGCCGTTCTGGGAGAAGGAGGATATGAGGGACGACCACGCCGCGGGGGAGGGCGGCCAGGGGAGGTCGAGGAAGGCGCGGTGGGAGAGGCCCGGGAGCGCGCAGCGCGCGTAGAAGGTGAGGAGGTGGTGCGCGAGCAACGCGTGAGAGGAATCCGTGGCGGGGAGGTGGCCGGCCTTGAGGAGGTGGCCGTGGAGCTGCTGCCCCTTGGGGAGCGCGCGCGCGGCGGAGAGCGCGACGAGGAGCTCGGCCAGCGAGCGCGCGAAGGTAGGCAGCGGCGCGCCGGGCGGCGGCAGCGGCATCGCGGGCTGCGGACTCACGAGCAGCGAGTCGCAGGGAATTGAAATATTTGGGCGGTTGGGCTGGGCCAGCGTAAGCAGTATGTTCTATTTGTTTTGCTTTGTTTTTAGTGGGATGGCAAGTGGCCTGGCCCAGCATGATATTACTAAATTTTTGGCCCGGTCCGTCGACACGTCATCGTGCCGCCGCTGGCTGGAGAAGCGGCTCCCCCTATAGCCATTCAATATTTCGAGTTCCCCACTTCAACATTGTTGCCCCCGCTCTAATTTCAACATTTAGTTTTTGCTGTTTCAACATTTGTGTGTCGAATGTTGAACCTGTGTATATAAAACGTTGAACTGTTCTCCTCGCAAAAAAAAAAAAGTTGAACCATTCTAGGAAAATGTTAATTATATTGATGGGAAAATATTGAACGTGTACAAAGTAATTTAGCCTAATTGGGATTTAAAGATGAATGACTTATTCACCTTCCACAACCTGGATAGGAAGCCCCGCAGAAGAATCCTTTATTTGAGACTTGAGAGAATATATATATATATATATATATATATATATATATATATATATATATATATATATATATATATATATATATATAGTAGCTCTATATTATACCCTAGGTACTGAATAACAATTCAGTACCGAGCCCATCCACCGAACCGACGTTCCGAACGACCGAACCCCCAGCCGCTCCCCCCGCGCAGACCGCGTCTACCCACGCCCCCCGTCAGTTTTTTCCACGTGGGTCTTGCTTTTGTTGTCCCCATTTCCAGGTTGGAATAGATCGTGGGTCTTTCGGTTTCCAATCTCTCCAACGCTCTCCAATTCCCCCGCTCCTGCCGCCCGGCGAGTCGGCTACACCGTGCGCCGCTGACGAGACCCTGCCTGTTCTGCTCAGATCCGGCAAGCTGCAGACCTTCTCCCCCTTCTGCCGCCCAGGTGAGAGTCCCTCGCCGGAAGCCGCATCCTCTCAAGGCATAGTTTCAGAGGCAAAACAAATCGTGAGTTGTGGATTGGTTCCCATTCAGTTGTCGATTTTCTCTCTTCCTTCAACGCAGAGGTCCTGCCGACGCCCCGGGTTGCTGGTTGCAGCTCCCTTGTCCGGTGACAAGGTGCGATCCAGGTGACGCATTGGAGGCTCCCCACCGGCGAGGCGGGAGCAGCTGGCGCAACCGCGCAAGTGCTTGGAGCTGCCGGCGCACCTGCAGGCCGCCGCTCCCACATCCGCTGACTCCCTGGTGACAAGATGTTATCCAGGCGACACCGCATGGAGGTTCTCCCAGGCGAGGAGGACCTGCTGGCGCTAGTGCCGGCGTAGAGTCTTGCTGACCCAGCCAGGTCTAGCACCTGCACAAGATTTTTTTTTTCAAAATCAATGCCCAGTAATGCAAATGATTGTTCATCACGAGTTATTGTAAGTCTGCACCGCTATCCAGCATTCAACTTGCTCATCATCTCTACTACCTGTGATTTTCTACACATTCGTCCTCACTGATGGAGCCATCTCGCGTGTCAGTTTGTAATCCTTTCAATGCCTGTTTCGGTTCATTACGTGCCTTGTGAAGATGTGTTTTGTCATTTGTGAACTATCGTGTTTAGAGTGGGTTATTATATCAATTACACGCATTCTGCTAAACTATCCTTTTGGTTAGTTTATTAAATCCTGCTGTCAGTATCTCGCCTATTTATATATATTGAACTTCATTGTTATGTACGAGCATCTGCCTGCCTGATTTGTGCAACTGATGACAATGCTAGATTATCTATATGTTTTATGTATTAATTATATGCTGCGCAATTGATCTCAACGCGAGATACTTCATAGTTCCTTTTATTTATTTCCATGAATCAATACCCTTATGTGTCACACTGAAGATCTTCAGCGAGGTTCTCAACGAGATGCTAATATCCAGTAATTATTTTGTGCTGTTAAAGGATATTATATTCCTCTGGTTATTGTTAAACAGGATGTCGTTCCCTCTATGCTGCTTGAAGCCAGATGAATCGTGTTGCCATCATCTCCCTCTGAAATGCGCAGTCATCTCTCTTCACTTCTTCAGTCTACATCACTGATCGCCTGTTTTTGTCTTGCCTCTAATGTTGAAAACAATGTCAGTGAAAATTTCAGTTACTTCGTAAATTTATGCCTTTTGAATCAGGATGCCGCTGTAGCTTGCAGAGCCAGGGCCCTGGAGATGAGGATACCTAATCATGATGTTAGCTCTATTCTTGCTTAATCAACATGCTCCATTTTGTAAGATACTGAGTTTTCTGCTTATACATTTTTCTTTATTTCTGATAACAATCAATGTTAGATTGCAACTTGCAAGTAATTGAAGTTTTTCACGTCATACATGATATTTGTGATCAGGTTTGCTTGGTTACAAATGAGTCAACATATGGTTTGCTCGCTTTCATCTTCTCACAATAAACAGTTTCTTTGTGCTGATTTGAGTTTTTTCAGTCATGCATGATATTTGTGATTTCTTTCACCGATTCAATTGCAGACTAGAAATGCCATTGTGTACAAATTTGCAAGCTCTGGACGAATGACAAGGCACAAGATGGGCCATGAAAGGGATAGTGAAGAATTTATATTAACGGTTCAATTTGACATTCATTTTGGAATTTTTCATGATAGAACGACTGCAATTAATCAGTCTACATGATGCAGTAGCTTTATTTGGAATGAATGCACATAATGCAAGGATTTTCTGTGCATGTACTCAATTTTTACTTGGTTTTTCGGCTTAATTTAGAATGTTAGGATATTTTGTGTGTACAAGGACTTTCCAGCGAGTGTTTTTCATTCATTTTATACAACCGTGTAATACAATGTGTTTCTATTGTGTTTACTTCTGAGCTGCGTACTCTACTCCTCAATCCATGTTGTATCCTCCTCGATGCATGTTGTATGGTTGAAGAACGCAGTATTTACATGGATTCATCACAAAGATTGGTCAAAAGAAATCCAATGCGCACATGTAAATATACGTTTAGGTCTAGTTAAATACAGAGTTACAGATGGTATGTTAAATGGGTCAGGTTGCTACGTTCAACCTCAAGTTAAATGGACCATGTTGCTTCGGTCAACCTCTGAAGGATTCAGCATTTTTCTTATGCTAGTGCTACGACTGCACCTGCACGCTAAAAAATAAAAAGATACTAGTGTTCTGACTGCATACCACAAGGAAAAAACGCATTAGCACGTAGTTTTTCGCTGGGCAGAAAACCGGCCATCCGATGGCCCGAAACCGCTTGTGCAGAGGCACTGAGCACTCCAGAAAAAAAACGAAACGTGGCGGACATGGGTGGGTTGGTCTGGGACACGAGTGCACGAGGAAGAAAACTGGGTGTGGGTGTCTGCTCGTGGGGATGCGCGGCTCATGGGCTGGCTGGCTCGGTTACCAAATATTATTTGGTACCTAAGGTACCATTTAGCGCTGCCCTATATATATATATGATATGGTCTATATTCTCTAGAAGGAGATTTCTTTTAAAAAAAAATTCTCTACAAGGAGATTGAGCGAGAGCTTTCATTAAACAAGGAATTATATATATAACTATCTAGATGTTTTTTTAAGAATATAATTAGCTGGTTGTGAAAAAAACAAAGGAGGAAGTAACATAGGCTATGTTATATTTTTCTGAGAACATGGTAGAGGCTGAGTTTTGTTGCGGTGAAGCCCGCACTCACACTTGTTGCTGCCAGTTGGAAATGGAAGTTGCTTATTGCTTACTGCTCCAGTGATTGCTTATTTCCACGGCTAACAGTTTATTTTCAGGAAATCAGGAGTACGTATAGTTGGCATGGTAACTCTTGTACAAGGGTTAAGCTCACAAAAAAAAACTCTTGTACAAGTGTTATTTTCCTTTTCTTTCACTACGGGAGAAAGGCCTCCTAGTACCGGTTGGGAAGGCCCAATCAGTACCGGTTATGCGACCGGTACTGGCAATCCGGTACTGATGGGCACGCCCATCGGTACCGGTTGGTAATACCAACCGGTACCAAATGATTTTAAGCGTAAAAAAATTGAAAAAAAAAATTTGAACTCGCTTGGGGTCCGCACAAGTCACGCGAATTTTTCACGCGTAAATGTGCGTGCGCGGTCCATGGGACTCGAACTTGCGACCTCCCCCTCATGCGAATCCTCCTTAACCACCCCACCTACAGAGCACTTGTGGTTGAGAGAAGGATGCTATCCTTTTAAAGTAACCCTGGGTGGTGCATTCAGTACCGGTTGGTAACACCAACCGGTACAGAATGGTGGCATTCGGTACAGAATGGTGGCATTCAGTACTGAATGCAAAAGGTGCCTCGGGAACCCCCTGGACCATTTAGTACTGGCTCGTAACACCAACCGATACTGAATGCCACCATTTAGTACCGGACCGTGTTACGAGCCGGTACTAAATGATCCTCGGAGGGTACTGTGCTTACCAACCGGTACTAAATGGGCCTTGGTACTGGTTGGTAAGCAACCGATACTGAATGGAAGGGGACGAATGGACGTTTTTCCTCTAGTGTTTTGGACAATCACTTGACCAAAATTTTTTTATATCATTTTATTTGTATTAAAGATAATTTCTTATACGCATATGTTTCTATGACATAAACGGAATATTACTACAGAGCAATTGTTTTTTTGGGAACGGTTTTAGAGCAAATGTTGTCCTAATGTAAGTACGTAATGAAGAGGAAGTACGACACACGGTGTATGGTGATATGTACTACAACCCTAGCTAGCTTGGTCTGAATTCTTCAACAAAATGAACAGAACTAATATGACACATTGACTTCCCGTTAAAAAAATATGACACATTGACACCCGATATATATAATTTGATGGCTGGTCTGTTCGAGCAAGGTTCAGCTGGTAACGTTCGCTGTTGGTCAATAAATTAGTTCCCTTTCCAGGATAATATATTTTATAATAACCCCATGATGAATGATGCAGTACTCTCATCTCCAGTTCATACTATATGCGGATGTACTGCACGCAGAAACATCTCTAGAGCGTGTAGTACAACTCTCACCAAAGTCAGGTACCACTTGTATTGCATACGGATGCCATGCCATGGAGTATAAAGTAATAAGAGGAAATGAACACCTCTCCGATAGACATCCACCTAATGTAGCTGTCACCTAGACCATCAGTTTATTTAATTTAGGAGAGTATGTATCATTTAGCAGACTTGAGCGCGATGACATATTATCAAAGCATTTTTATATCATTAGCAAGCATCTTATTGAGCCAATTGATCCAGAGATGAGGATCGGAGGTGAGCATATATTATATACACGTCTCCTAACAAGCAAAATCGTAGCTGAAACTGAAAGAACCCCGGCCTCCCTCTCATCTGATGCGCCCGCCCAAACCCAAAAACCTTTGATTGCGAGTAATTACTAACCATACCAGGATGACAAGGACGAAGACGATGAGGAGGGCGTCGGCGTTTCTTTGCACCCTTCTCCTCCTCTCCCTGGTGTGCTTCCAGCAGGCGACCGCCCATGGCGGGATCGACGACGGAGACGACGGGGACGCGACGGCGCCGCCGGGCGACGACTCGCCGCCGGTTGACCTGCGCTCCAAGGGGCTCATCGCCGTGAAGGTGTGGTGCCTGGTGATCCTGCTCGTCTTCACCTTCCTCGGCGGCGTGTCGCCCTACTTCTACCGCTGGAACGAGGCCTTCCTCCTCCTCGGCACGCAGTTCGCCGCCGGCATCTTCCTGGGCACGGCGCTCATGCACTTCCTCGCCGACTCCACCAGCACCTTCCATGGCCTCACCAAGAACCAGTACCCTTTCTCCTACATGCTCGCCTGCGTCGGCTTCCTCCTCACCATGCTCGCCGACTGCGTCATCGCCGGCGTCACCAAGAGGAACCGCGAGAGGGTCAACGAGGAGGCCGCCGCCGAGGAAGGAGATGCCAACATGCACCGGAAGGATGACGTGGCGCACCACCCGATGTTCGTCCGGACGTCCTCCTTCGAGGACGCCATCCTCCTCATCTTCGCCCTCTGCTTCCACTCCGTCTTCGAGGGGATCGCCATAGGCGTCTCAGGTCACCACCCTTAACATCTTCTTCGAAGAGATCATTCATCAATAGTTCAATACTATATATATGTATATAAATATATGTGTGTGTCTATATATATATATATAAAAACTCCTCTGCACTAATAATAATGCAGCAAGCAAGAGCGACGCATGGCGCAACCTGTGGACGATCGGGCTGCACAAGATCTTCGCGGCGGTGGCGATGGGGATCGCACTGCTGCGCATGATCCCGAAGCGGCCGTTCCTGATGACGGTGGCGTACTCGCTGGCGTTCGCCGTGTCGAGCCCCGTGGGCGTGGGCATCGGCATCGGCATCGACGCCACGGCGGAGGGACACGCGGCGGACTGGACCTACGCCATATCCATGGGCTTCGCCACGGGGGTTTTCGTCTACGTGGCCATCAACCACCTCATCGCCAAGGGGTATCGCCCCCAGGAGCCCAGCCGCGCCGACCGCCCCTTCCCCAAGTTCCTCGCCGTGCTCCTCGGCGTCGCCGTCATGGCCGTCGTCATGATCTGGGACTAGTGCTCCGATATGATCTCGGCCCGTATATAGACGTGGTACTTCATTCACTGGGTGACCACTCAGATCACATCGATCGATCATCCACGTCAAGTAAGTACGCGGCCATGCTTAATTTCTTGCGTCGCATTGACATTGCATGCAGACGCTGTATGTGGTTTGGGTTTTCATTAAATTATTTGTGATCTTTTAATTTCTCGATTGTCGTGATATATTTGTTGTTATATTTGTAAGTGTGAATAATTCTCAATCACTTGGAAACACTATATGCCTGCCATTTGATCATTTTAGATAAAGAGTTAACAAATAATCATGTGAGATTGGATTGGTTGTACAAAATGAATATTTTGCGTGTGTATGTGTTCATCGACTGTGGCATGTCAGTGCCAAACTTGAAATTGAAATTAGTCAAACTTGAAATTGTTCAACTCCTTGGCAAGCGAGGACTGCATTCTTTTTAGACGGAGGGAGTACTTGTACTCCTGTGTAAAAATTATGTTACATGATGATTGTTAAGTAGAAGCAATGTTTTCACGTGGGGAAATAAAAACGTAGTTGCTAGCGCTTGGATTTTTGTTCCATTGGACGCTCTGTGCAACATTTAAATTACTGTTGCAACATTATAAACCACCTTACAACATTAACTCATCCCATCCTAGGATAGAAAATTCCCACTGCAACATGATGTTACATGCAGCATCAATTATGAGAGATGCAACATGGCAGATTATTCATTGAAACATTTAGAATAAATTTTTGCAACATCACAAAATAGTTGTTGTAGCATGGCCGGAATTATTTATTGAAACATTTAGAATAAACTTTTGCAACATCACAAAATAGTTGTTGTTGCATCACCACACATAGAAAACATCTTGAAGATAACCACCACAACATCGCATATCAACCTCACTGTACAGTCTTAAAACAACTATTGCAACATCAGCTGCAATGTCAATAATTAATTGATAATTTAAGCCGCAACAGTATCACATGCCCATTATGACAAAGTGTGACTAAAACTTTCCCACCTCAACGTTTGTTGTTTGAGTAGTATCTACTAAGTCATTACATTGTCTCCTGCATATCGTAACAAAATTACCCATTCAAAATTCCTAACGCAACATTAGGATCGGTAGGTTCCTCCCAGGGGTGAACCAACCCTTGAACTAAGGGGGGCTCTCCTTCTTCTTCTCTTCTTTCTTCCTCCCAACATCTTCTTCCACTCTTCTCAAAATGGGGTGGGGGGGGGGGCTGGAGCCCCCCTAGAATCGGCACTAGTTCCTCCATACGTTTTTTTCCTGTCTGGATGCCCTATGTGAAACATTGATGATTTTTTTAAACCCCCCCTACAGCAATGCTTGCGTCGTGCCTTTTTGTGGTGATAACGAAAGGCACGATGTGGATGTCGTGTATCTTTACCATCTCTTGGAAAGCCCGTGTTTGCCGACCTTTCGTTGCGGTGGCCAAGCCCGTCGACAAATGTTGCACGTTGAATGGATTTGTGCAATGCAGAGGAGTTGGAGTCCATGAAACTACGATGCACGTGTTGCTAGGATGATGAGAACACAATGTTCATTTCGTATTCTTTTGAAAACCTAATATTCTTACTAATATTGTTTTTAGACTTACCAATTGCTTTTAAAAAACGTGCTTTGTGTAAATTTACTTTCCTATAGATTTTGTGTATTTTGTGTGTCCGTCGTTGTGATGCATGGGCCATCAACTATAGTCATCTAGAAAATCTCCAACCCTTATTCTTGTGAAAAAGCTATCCCTCACCTGAGTGACTTGGATGTCTTCCTCACACACAGATTTTGGACTATTAGATCTAAGAAATGGATGGCTCATATTATCTTTCACTCCCCACCTTGTCTTCTTCCCCAATATAAAAAATTTGCCCCCTATAATGGCAGCGGGTCCACCCGGAGGAGAGAGCGGAGGTTTTTTTTTGAAAAAGATGAGAGAGGAGGTTGAGGGGGACAGATATGAGCTATCCATTTATTAGATACAATGGTCCAAAATCTGGATGAGAAATGCCTCGAAATCACTCAGATGAGCGATAGACACTTCTTTGTAAATTTATCACTGCATACAAGTTTTGGAAATGGCAAACGCTTTACATATATCCCAACTGCAACAAAGAACTAAAATCTCTATGCATCTTGGTCGGGGCATCACCATCCTATTGGTTGATTAGTTCTAAGCTGCTGCTAGAGTTAACCTAGCAGCTCCTCAGCAATGGCGGGTTGGCGAATGGCCCGTTGAGCACACCCTGAGCGATGATCTCATACGCCTTCTCCGTCATGTGTGTGCCGTCCCAGCTGGCGAAGCTCCTGGGGTCGCCCCAGATCTTGGACGTCTTGTCGCACCACTTGTTGGTGTGGTATGGCTGCTCGTCACCGCCGCAGCACGCGGTCAAAGGGTTGCCGATGCCAAACCTGCGTGGGTCCCTGACGAACTCCATGGCAGCGCCGTAGTAGTCAGCATAGATGAGCTTCACGCCGGGGTTCTGAGCGCTGAGCCGACAAACCACGCCGCGGAGCTCGTGGTTGTGCCTTTGGGAGAAGTCGTTGAACCAGCGGAGGCACCCGTGCTCGTCGTAGTCCGCACGGTTGCCACTCCTGAAGTCGCTTAGGTATTTTGGCACGCACCCGATTGGGAAGTTGTTTGGAATCACGATCGTCTTCGCGCCCATGCCAATGAGCTCCTGCAAAACACATGGTAAACGTTGCGAAACATGATTAATTAGCTGTTAAAATGACTACTAGCCGCTCACTCTGTTCCAAATTCAAACTATTTTATCTTTGACCAAAATTATAGAATATATCACAAAGATTTATGATAATAAATAGGTATAGTATGAAAATATACTTAATGAAGAAATTAAGGATACTTATTTGATAATTGATATAATAAACGTTAGTACTTTGTTATATAAATTTGGTTAAAATTAAGATGATTTGACTCTAAAAAATATTAGAATAATTTGTAATTTGGAGGTGGAACTCTAGAAGAGAAATGTTACGGCGTTGAATGACGATGATCGAGTATGTGAGCAGCGGGAACCTGGATGGAAGAGCCTATGGTTGCCATAATGTCCGGGATGAACTGCGCGGCTTGCTCACGCGGCTTAGCGGCACCGAACCAGTAGTTGTAGTCGTTGCCGCCGATCTCGCCCAGCACGATGAGAGACTCGCTTAGGACTTGTCTCTTGGCATCTGATGACAGAATAATTCGTGCAAAGGATAATTAACAGACTAATTGATACATGAACTCATGCATGTGTGTATGGACGCGGTGTATGGATTATGAAGTACTTGTAGGCCACGCACTGTCATTGGGAGCAAGCCGCTGCAGTAGACCTTTGAACCAACCCATCTGCATGCCCAGGTGGCACCACGTCGGCACACGGTGGTTCCACCTGTGGAAGTATTCTGGGGGCATCGCCGTGGAGCCCGACACTGCAAAGTTAGCGCCATTTGGGAACATCCCTGTGTCCTTCTGCGGCAGGCTTGGTGGTAACAGTGGTAGCTGAAGGGCTTGAGCTAAAAGAAGAATACATATATTAGCAGTGAACACACTCACACACAGTATATGCAAGCACATATACAGACTGATTGTTGCAGTAATAGTATTACTGTAATACTCACCGTAGAAATCAACTATGACACGGCCGTCGCAGACGCGGCCGGTGGGGCGTTTGAAGTAGGTCATGCCAAATGGGAACTCCATTAAGTTTCTATTTGCAAAGTTGCCGGTGTCGATGATGGAGTCGCCGAAGCTGAAGATGCGCTTGTAACATCCGCACAGCCCCGTGGGAGCACTAAGCATGAGGATGACAGAGACCAGGAAGACCCTCAGGGAGACTGAACTGTGTTGGCAGCTGAAGCTCGCCATCTCAGAACAGTAATATACTTCTCTCGTTCTGCACTTCTCCAGATGGCTTCCCTCGACCACATTTTATAGAAGCCTTGAGCAACGACAATAATGTGAGATGCTATCTAGTATCCCTATCCCACCGAACCTATCTACAAATTTCTGGAAAAAAAATAGAACCTATCTACAAGAACTGACTGATGTATCCCTTGTAAGAAAGAAAATTAGTAAAAGATGATCTGGCTGGATCGAAATATAAATACACAACTGAAGTTGAAGGAGAATGGTTTAAATGATCACTAATATTTATGGAACATTTTTCCGTGCTGACGAATATAGCTAACCTGAACATTTCATCTGGAAAAATCTGAAAAGATATGATATGCTATATATGGAGTCATTTTTTTTAAAGGAGACAGCTTACGGAGTCTGAACATCTGAACATGCAAGCAGATGTTGACAATCAACTCCAGAAGATATATATGCTCTATCAGTGTTGAAATAGGAAATATCAGCATTGGCCAAAACAATAAAAGGCTACATATTCTTTTTTTTTTGTAAAAAGGAGCGCTACAATGGCCAACGGTCATCAATCCAAATTGAATCCATCACTAAAACTGAAGTAGAGATTGGATGCTCACTACTATCATTTTGGGAACATTTTTTTGTCCTGGCACTGGCCATACTATGAAGAATAATCAATTCGAAGAGATCTGACATTATTTGCAATGGAATCCAAACATGCAAGCAGGGGTCAGAAAATAGTTTCTCAAGATATTCATCTATCGGTAGTGACATGTGGATAAACATGGTGTTCGATGGGCTGCTGCTGGTAGCCGTTGGGGGCTTAGGGCTGTTGCTGCTGGCAGCTAGATTTTGCCCCGATGATGCTGCTTTAGCAGCTACTGCTGGCTGCTGCAGCCAGCCGCAGCCAGCGCTAGCCGAACACCGTGAAAAATGAAAACCGCACTACCAGCGCCCAGATGTCCGATGGGATGTCTCTTATCGGACGATCCCGGCAACGTCAAAAACAATGTCGGAAACATCGAAACAAAGGATGTCCAACATTAAAATATATAGGTACGATGCAGCATTAAGGATTTGCAAAAAGTTAAGGAAGTAGATTGATTCTGGGAGAAAATTCGCACCGCAACGTCAACACTATGTTGCACAACATTCACTATGAAACATGCGGAAGCAGTAGTTGAAAGATAAGATATTAACTGTTCCAACATATGGGTAGTTCTTAATATTCACCAGTAGGATTTATTGATAACCTGAGCATCTGCCGACATATTAATATAGTTGGGTTTTACAAGGCATGTAACTCAACACAAAAAAGTCTAATTGAAAAAAATACTAGTTTCAACGTAAGCAATGTGGCTTCCTACTTGATGAATTTCCTTTTTCAATTAATGTGGAAATATGGAAATTTCTGCGAAAAACTACTATCTATATATCGGAATATCATGCACATATGATTCTTGAAATCAATGGAAACTTTACAATACAAATTTTGGTTTCTAGCTAAGAAATTATAACTTCAACCTAAATGCATTTTTAAAAGAAAAATGTCAAGATCATGGATTGTCAATATACTCCCTCCGTCCAGAAAAGTAAGTCGTATTAGGATCAGCCAAAAGTCAAACTTCACAAATTTTGACCAAAAATTGGTTAAAATATAAATACATTTAGTATATAATTTTTACATCAATATATTTGTACTTAAAACTATTTTGAGATAACATTAAGTTTTTACCGATTGATATTATATTATAAGAGAAATTAAGAGTCAAACTCCATTTTGACTGACTTTTCCCCAACTCTTATACGACTTAGATTTATGGACGGAGGGAGTATCATTGAGGAAACTCCTCACAAACATTTTTTTTACCTTTCTTCTAGAGCAGTGTTGTCCTCAAAAGTTCGTAAAGACACGGAGAAGCACTTTATATTTTCTGCCATGCCAGGTTAATTGCCTTGTAGAAGTTGTAAAGGCTGAGCTTATCACAATGGAAAGTTCAGGTCGGCATCCTTTGCCACCTTTTCTCTTCAAAACGAAGCACTGCCTACTTCCCTAGCATTATTCAGCACCACAATTGCTTTTGTCTCGCTAATTCTTGCTAATATATATAGAACCCAGCTTATTTACAACCAATTGCAATATATCCTTACCTACGGCCTTTCCTTATCTGACTTCGGGGAAAACAGGAGGCGAGTACCCCACGCAGGGCCCCACCACCTCCCTCCTCCCGTGGCTGGCGTTGCTGACCCCACATTATGCTTATTGAAATACATTGTTTTGCCTAGATTTAACCACTTTAATACTTAGGAAAAGTATAAAAATTGCCAACTGATAATATTTTCTATTCCACGTTATAGACAATTTTCTCTCTCCCCGTCCTTTCTTTCCTGCTACCTGTAGTACAGTGGAAAACACCGAGACACTACACGTAAAAAATCATCTAGGGACTTGAATTATTTTACCTTGTTAATAACACATATTGTTGCCTGTATATATGTATTGAGTTGCATATAAGAAAAATCAGAAAAAATACCCATATATACGCACTGAGTTGTCTTTTTCTTAACACATTATTGTATATATTAAAATGCATTGAGTTGTGCATATAAAATTAAAAAATACCTAGATAAAATGCATTGAGTTACCGTTGTTCTTACCACATTTTTGCACTGTGAGATGTATTGAGTTACCTGATTTTGCTCGAAGTGGTAGGATACAAATTGCTGACTGCCCCATGAACGCACTCCATGCTTGTGGGCTTCGCAATGTCTCCACCTCCTCCGCCGGCACCACATCAACCTCCTCTTCGTTGAGGTGCTCGCCTCCGCCCGAGGCCCCACCGAGTGGGCCGAATCACCGCTCGCCTATACCCCACACCACCTCCTTGCATTGGTGGCATGGTCAAGGTCGGTGAGCCTGCAGGCGCCGTGCCACCTCTACCTTCCCTCCCCACTGTAGCGCTTGCCTCTGCCCCATCTACCCCACCTGAGGCCCCCATCGAGCGGGCCGAGGCACCGCTCGCCTCCGTCCACTCAGCCACAGGACGAGGCTGGGTGGATCCGTTGGGGTTGGACCACATGGCAATAGATCCAGCGAGGAGATAGAAGACAAGGGCGAGGAGTTCGTCGTGGAAGTCGGCGGCACCGGTGCGGTCTTTCCTGCCGGCGGCCTCAATGATGGAAGCGAGTACTGCGGCGGGGGTGGGGGCGCGGTGACGGCCATCGGCGGGGAGCAAGCTTAAGGCGGATCTGCCAAGGAAGAGGGCAAAGGAATGGAGGAAGTGTGGGTGGGTGGGTGGGGCTGGGGCCACCAATATAAAATGCTTTGGTTGGATGCTGGATGGGGCGGTGGGAGGATGGATGCAGCCGGTCGTTCTAGTCATCAATAATACGACCGGTTGCAAAGAAGTCATTACATATATACTAGAGAGTCGAGAAGGCGATGAAAAGGATGTGAGAAACGTGTATTGATGCTGAATGTACCAGCACTAGTAGTCACCTAATTTGGAAAAGCTTGCACACTTCACATGCATGTCATGGCAGCATTGTCTCCAGATAGACACCCATACAAATTAGAAATTTCCAAATTTTATATTAGTATCATTATTTCTATATAAATAAGATTGCCATGAATAAAATTAAAAATGCCTTTTGGAGAGGTGATTTAGTAGCTAGTGAAACATAATTGCCGGCATACTATGTCCATAAAGTTACTTGTGTTTTATGTAGTATTTGTGGTTTCTATGGACAAAATTTTATTCAGACCTTCAGGAAACCTGAGTAACAGGGGAAAAAGACCTGATTAGTTATTGTAAAAGAGCTCATTGTATATATTTTACCTCCATGAGACGAAAGAAGCAAAATTAAGAGTAAGAAACAAAAGTTAACCGCATAGGATAAGTACCAGACAAAAAGAGAAATAAGAGCATTTATTTACTCTCTACTTCAGTCAATACAATAATGCAAAGTACATTAAAATTCGAAAACAAAATCAAATTTGTAAATTTTGACCAACAATTATCCAAACTATATCATGTTTACTGTAAAGAAGTTGCATCAATATATTTGTATACAAAAGAACTTTAAAAATAAATGATATTGGTTTAAGATCAATTTGATAATATATTGAAGGAGAAATTAGAAGGCCAAAATATAGCTTTGAAAGTCTTGTGCAATTACTATCTTCATTTCAAATTATAAGTCATTCTAACTTTTGGGAGAGTCAAAACATTTCAAGTTTGATCAAATTTATACAACATAGTACTAGCGTTCAAGATACTCCCTCTGTTCCAAATTATTAGTCATTCTGAATACCATTTTGAGTGTCTAAATTCATGACATCTTTTATGAACCTTGACATATACTTGTCTAAATTCATAGCACCTTCAATGAATATGGTAAAAAGCCAGGATGACTAATAATTTGGAACAGAGGGAGTACCAAATAAGTACCATTAGTTTCTTTATTAAATATATTTCTATAGTATAACTATTTAGTGCCTTAAACTTTTGTGACATCTCTATAATTTTGGTCAAACATAAAATAGTTTGGCTCTTCAAGAAAGTCAGTTACTATATTTTGGAACGGGGGGATTACCCTGAAAACCTCACTTCTAAAGCTCATATACAATGATGGACGGAGAGAGAGTAGTGCTTAACAAGATACATAAGAGTGAGGTAATATAATTGTATTGGGATACAGTTGTAGGTTGTAGCCTCAAATTAATCCTTGAAAAAGGACACCCATATTCAACTCGATAATAATAATAATAATAATAATAATAATAATAATAATAATAATAATAATAATAAATACAATTTCAACTTGACTACTCTGAACTCTGAACCTCTAGGCTTAGCAGCATGGTCTGCGATCCATAACCATAAATCCAACCACGTTGCTATCTTAGCCAACTCAAAGTTATGTAAAATGGAGAGATTTCTTGCAAAAATTATATTGGAAAGATTACGCCCAATGGTTACTTAAGATTTTTCCAATGCTCTAGTTAAATTCTTCGCTATATATTTCATTTTTTCTATTAATTAGTCATAAATAGCTAGCCTCGTTGTTGATGAACATATCCATGTACCACTAAAAGAATATCATTGTTTGTTCTTGAAATAAATTTTAAAAAGTATGAGGGATTACGTGTATCAATGATATGTGGATCATCCGTGCCAATGATTGATAATGGACCAAGACGGAATTGTGCGATACTCATTTCACAAGAAAGGTCTTTTTTTTCCAAAAGAAACCTCATGTTCCACACAGTACAAGTTGAGTGAAATAGTTAAAATCAATAGGAACTCACCATACTTGAGTTGTTGGATATGGGATTCAACCTACCAAAACCTATCCCTACCAACATACACTATATCACAACACCAAATTAGGGTTGCACGTGGGCTAGTAAATGTCCATTATCACTGATAAACCATCGGTCAGTGAAATATTATAACGAATCATCAGTCGGTTGTGGTATATTGATATTTGGACAATATAAATGCAGCGTAATGTTATACTTTGCAGGCTGGATATTTACTAAGTTCTCACCCTCCCTCATTTATCTGATGGCCCCCACGTTTGGCACTGAGATCAGGCAAACAATACATCTACAGTGTGTGCAGTGCTCCTCTTCTCCTGCGACTGGTTAAGGTGGTGTTTAGTGGCCAAAGTTGGTGTAACTTTATTATAGTAGAATCTGTTAGGAAACATGTTTTGTCAGAGTGAATGAATAGTGAAGTTGCATTCCTATAATTGCAACTGCACGGGAATTGCGTTTGTATTTGTGACAACAGGAGCTCAAGAGACAACCTTCTTTGGTTCTTTTAAATGCTACAATATTTTAATTTGGCAAAATATCATAGAGCAAAAGGAACGTCACCTCAGGCTCACTGCTTCTTGGAAACTACTCGACATTATTTCTGTGAATTTAGAGGTGGACTATTCTTCTCTTGGCTACACGAAGAACTATATATTCCTAGCAACTCAGCAATGGCGGGTCTGCGAATGGGCCGTTGAGCACTCCCTGGGCGATGACCTTGTAGGCTTTCTCCGTCATGAGCACTCCCTGGGCGATGACCTTGTAGGCTTTCTCCGACATGTGCAACCCATCCCAGCTAGCAAAGCCGCTTGGGTTGCCCCAGACCCTGGCCTTGTTGGTGCACGCTGCGTCCATGTGGTATGGTCCGTCACCAGCGCAACACGCAACCAGGGGATTATCTGTTGAAAAAATAGGCAATTGTAAGTTTAATTTCCGAACTAGATTAAACATGACGATAAACAATCCTAACATGCAATTCTCTAGCAGACTAGGCAGTACGAACAACATAATCATGACATCAGAAAACATGATTAAAACACAATGTACGTACTGAGGAATTACCGTAGGGAAGACGAACGACGCAGTTGGAACAACGACGGTTCTACGGACGGAGCGCAGCAGACGATGTTGCAGACGAGGTACGCCGCAGCACCAGACTTGGACGGAGGATGAGCCGTGGTGAAGACCTCTTGAGCAGTCGCGCGCAGCGCTTCCCAAAAACCTTATTCGCCTTCTCCCGGTGCAGGATCTCGAAGACGACCGGTTCCGGAGACCTGCTCTCCCGTTTGCCGGTGCACGCCAGCGCTCGGGATGGAGTAGACTATGATAGCAACGCAGCAATGAGAAGTAGCAAAACCCTAACTCGTATAGACTTTCTTAGGGACTCCCAAACCTAGGGGATTCCCGTATAGAGTCTATGGTGCACTTCTTCCATGAGGGGGGTGGCCTCTATTTATTGAGAGGAAAACCCCCACAACCTCATCCATTAGCAATATGGGACTAATAGATGACGTACCTCTCAAATGCTAATGGGCTTTTGAGATTTACTTAGGATTATTCATATGGGCCAAGCCCAATAATTTAACAATCCCCCACCAGATCTCAAATTTCCATATAGAGATTTTGCTTGTTTTTCGCTACTGTTTATATACCAGTATTTTGGCAAGGACTGTTAAGTTGAACTCTCGCCTAGAGTTTCAAGCTACACTCATCCACAACTTGAACAATGGACTACGCCTTGAATTGCAAGTTTTGTACAGACAAGTTTCACTCAAAGACCAAACCAGTACTTGGCTACCAGTAGCCTACCCCGCGGGTGGAGCATATACGTCATACTCCTTGGTCTCTTCTTGAGCTTACTAGAGATCACCCAAATCTCATAGACTGCGACGTTTTACAATCGGGCTCATATAGGTGTGTTCTTTCAAGAATGTTCTGTAGGACAACATCTTCGCTTAATCAAGCCAATAGAAACAGATTAAAGCATATCACTAACCTGCCTTACATCATTTGAGAGTATTGCATCTTCACTCAGAGAGGGTCTAGTAATTACTCTCCTCAGTCAACCAGCAGCTTGTTTTTCCCAGATCCTAATTCACGGGATCTTCGATCACATAGGTTGGATTACTACTGTGGCAACTTACACGGGTCTCATACCCATCTCCCTTGATGCATTTTCTATCACATTCCGTGATAATCCTTTTGTAAAAGGATCTGCCAGGTTTTTGTCAGTTTGAATATAAGTCACACTTATTACTCCGGAGTTTCTCAACTTCCTGACACACTTCAATCGTCTCTTGACATGTCTTGATGACTTCACATTATGCTTAGCACTGTTCACTTTGACTATCACCGTTTGATTGTCACAGTTCATAAGGATAGCCGGTACTGGTTTCTCAACCACAGGCAAGTCCATCAAAAGATCACGCAGCCACTCAGCCTCAACAGTGGCTGTGTCTAAAGCGGTTAGTTCCGCTTCCATGGTTGACCTCGTCAAAATAGTCTGTTTGCAAGACCTCCATGATATAGCACCACCTCCAAGGGTAAACACATACCCACTTGTGGCGTAAAGCTCATCAGCATCAGAAATCCAGTTCGAGTCACTATATCCCTCCAGCACAGCGGGGTGCCCAGAATAGTGAATCCCATAACTCATAGTACCTACTAGATAGCGCATAACACTTTCAAGTGCATGCCAATGATCTAAACCCGGGTTTGACATGAACCTGCTCAATTTGCTCATAGCAAAAGCTATGTCGGGTCTCGTTGCGCTAGCTAAGTACATGAGTGAACCAATAATCTGAGAATATCTCAGTTGGTCTTTGGCTATCTTCTTGTTCTTTCTGAGCATTACACTGGGATCATAAGGTGTTGGAGAAGGCTTACTGTCTATGTAGCCAAACCGGTTCAAGACCTTCTCCACATAATGAGATTGCGAAAGAGTAATCCCATTATCTTCCTTAATTAGCTTAATGTTAAGTATAACATCAGCCTCTCCCAGATCTTTTATACCAAAACTCTTTGATAGAAAAGACTTGACCTCATTGATCATATCAATATTTGTGCCAAAAATCAGTATGTCATCCACATACAAGCACAATATAACTCCTCCACCCCCACCATAGCGATAATACACACATCTATCAGCCTCATTAATGGCAAAGCCCGCAGAAGTTAGTGTTCTGTGAAACTTCTCGTGCCACTGGTTAGGTGCTTGTTTCAGGACATACAAAGAGTTCACCAGCTTACACACCTTGTTCTCTTGACCCTTCACCACAAACCCATCAAACTGATCCATATAAATTTCCTCATCCAACTCTCCATTCAGAAAAGCTGTCTTTACATCCATCTGATGGATGATAAGATCATATGAGGCAGCCAAGGACAGTAATGCTCGAATCGTGGTCAGTCTAGCGACAGGTGAATAAGTATCAAAGAAATCTTCGCCTTCTTTTTGTGTGTAACCTTTAGGCACAAGTCGTGCCTTGTACTTATCAATAGTACCATCTGGCCTAAGCTTCTTCTTGAACACCTATTTACAAGCCACTGGTTTACACCCGTAGGGTCGTTCAGTGAGCTCCCATGTTCCATTAGAAAGAATCGAGTCCATCTCGCTCTGAACAGCTTCTTTCCATTCATCAGCATCTGGAGATGCATACGCCTCAGCTATAGACGTGGGGGTATTATCCACAAGGTACACAGTGAAATCATCACTAAAGGATTTAGCAACTCTTTGTCTCTTGCTCCTTGTAGGAGCTTCACTTTCATCCTTCTCTAGGATATTCTCATTCTCAATAGGTTGTTCAAACGACTCAAAAGATGCAACTGGTATAGAAGTTATCTCAGTAGAAAATCTAGAAATGCTATGCATATCTTGTGTAGGAAACATATTCTCAAAAAATGTTGCATCACGAGATTCCATAATAGTATCAACATTCAATTCAGGTACCTCAGATTTAACCACTAAAAACCTATAAGCAATGCTCCTCTGAGCATATCCTAGAAAGATATAATCCACTGTCTTAGGTCCCAACTTATGCTTCTTAGGAATAGGCACATTTACTTTTCCCAAACATTCCCATGTGCGTAAATAAGAAAGTGATGGTTTTCTTCCATTCCATAACTCATACGGAGTTTGATCTTTATTCTTGTTAGGAATTCTATTCAGGACATGACACGAAATCAATACAGCCTCCCCCACCATGCCTTTGATAAACCAGCAGTGTCTAACATGGAGTTAACCAAGTCAGTCAACATGCGGTTTTTCCTCTCAGCAAAACGTTAGACTCCGGTGAATATTGAGATGTCCTCTCATGAATAATGCCATATTCCTCACAGAATTCATCAAACAATTTAGAAAAATATTCTCCACCACGATAAGACCTTAAACGCTTGATCTTTCTCTCTAGTTGATTCTCAACTTCGGCCTTATAAATTTTAAAGTAGTCTAACGCTTCATCCTTAGTTTGCAACAAATAAACATAGCAAAATCTAGTCGCATCATCTATTAACGTCATGAAGTATCTCTTTCCACCCGTTGTCAACACACCATTCATCTCGCGAAGATCAGAATGTATGAGTTCTAGTGGTGCCAAGTGTCTCTCCTCGGCTACCTTGTGAGGCTTCCGAGGTTGTTTCGATTGCACACAACTATGGCACTTAGAACCTTTGGCAATGTTGAAATTCGGAATTAAACACATGCTGGAAAGCCGAGACATCAAACCAAAATTCACATGACATAAATGTGAATGCCAAATGCTCGCATCATCACTAATATTGCCCACAAATATGGTTCATGGACTTATTACAAAAATCAGCAAGAGAAAAGTGGAACAAGCCTCCGCAATCATAGCCTTTACCAACAAATTGTCCATGTTTCGACACGATAAATTTATTAGACTCTAACACTACTTTAAACCCGTCCTTGATAAGGACCGACCCACTCACAAGATTCTTATTGATAGTGGGGACATGTTGCACGTTCTTCAGCTCCACGATCTTTCCCGAAGTAAACTTCAGATCGACCATGCCAACACCATGAACAGAAGCATGTGACCCATTGCCCATCAGTACGGAAGAATCCCGGACAGCCTGATAAGAAGAAATCATGGATATGTCAGCACACACATGAACATTAGCACCCGTATCAAGCCACCAACTCGTGGATTGAAAAACTGAAAGTACGGTAGGTAAATTATCATACCCATCAGTATTGCCAATGGTCACCATGTTGATATCCTTAGACTCCTTAGCTTTGTTTCCCTTGCGGTCTGCACGATCTGGACAATTCTTGGAGAAGTGTCCCAGCTCACCACAAGTAAAACACTTCAGCTCAGCCTTCTTCTTCTTCTTCTTGAAGGTAGTAGTCTTCATGGGCTTGTTTTTTCCCTTGTTGTTGTTGTTGTTGTTCTTGCCTGCACGCAAGAACTTCTGGACCATGTTGGCGTTGGACTGACTTTGATCTTCCTTCTCAGTAGCATCTTTCTTCTGAGCCTTCTCTTCAACATCAAGAGATGCTATCAGGTTTTTGACTGATATTTCCTGTCTCTTGTGTTTCAGAGTTGTGGCGAAGCTACTCCACGAGGAAGGCAGCTTTGCAATAATGCATCCAGCCACAAACTTGTTGGGAATAGGACACTTAAGGAGGTCAAGATCCTTGACAATGCACTGCACCTCATGCGCCTGTTCCACTACAGAACGGTTGTTAACCATTCTGTAGTCATGGAAACTCTCCATGAGGTATAGCTCATTGTCTGTGTCTGTTGCATCATACTTAGCAACCAGAGCATCCCATAGGGCCTTCGCATCTGTCTCTTCTATGTAAACACGGACCAGCCCGTCACATAGATTGCTCATGATACATCCTACGAAGAGATTATTGGCATCGTCGAACTTTTTCTGCTCTTCAGCAGTTAGTTCGCCCTCAGGCTTGCCAAGTCTCGTCTCCTAAATGTGCATAGCAGTAAACCAGAGGCGAACCTTGGATTTCCAGATCTCAAAGTTCACACCAGAAAACTTTTCTGGCCTCAGTGACTCAGCGAAACCAGCCATCGATAAATCAACAGATTGCCTATAATAAGGTTTTTGAATTGTTGGAAAAATAGGCAATTATAAGTTTAATTTCCGAACTAGATTAAACATGACGATAAACAATCCTAGCATGCAATTCTCTAGCAGACTAGGCAGTACGAACAACATAATCATGACATCAGAAAACATGATTAAAACACAATGTACGTACTGAGGAATTGCCGTAGGGAAGACGAACGACGCAGTTGGAACGACGACGGTTCTACGGACGGAGCGCAGCAGACGATGTTGCAGACGATGGTACGCCGCAGCACCAGACTTGGACGGAGGACGAGCCGGGGTGAAGACGTCTTGAGCAGTCGCGCGCAGCGCTTCCCAAAAACCTTATTCGCCTTCTCCCGGTGCAGGATCTCGAAGACAACTGGTTCCGGAGACCTGCTCTCCCGTTTGCCGGTGCACGCCGGCGCTCGGGATGGAGTAGACTATGATGGCAACGCAGCAATGAGAAGTAGCAAAACCCTAACTCGTATAGACTTTCTTAGGGACTCCCAAACCTAGGGGATTCCCGTATAGAGTCTTTGGTGCACTTCTTCCATGAGGGAGGTGGTCTCTATTTATTGAAAGGGAAACCCCCACAACCTCATCCATTAGCAATATGGGACTAATAGATAACGTACCTCTCAAATGCTAATGGGGTTTTGAGATTTACTTAGGATTATTCATATGGACCAAGCCCAATAATCTAACATTATCGACCCCAAACCTGCTTGGGTTCTTGATGAACTCCATGGCTGCTCTGTAGTAGTCAGCATAGATAAGCTTCACGTTGGGGTTCTGTGCTTAAGCCGGTCTACCTCGCTGCGCAGTGCCTGGTTGTGGTGCATGGAAAAGTCATTGAACCACCGGAGGCATCGATGCTTGTCGTAGTCTGTGGGGTTGCTGCTGGAGAACATGCTCAGGTACAATGGCACACAACCGATGGGAAAGTTGTTGGGGATCATGATTGACGTTGCGCCTAGATCGATGAGCTCCTGGATGAAAGAACCTATGTATGTGATTATGTCGGGGATGAACTGGTTTGCTTGCTCGTGGGGATGATGCTTGGCATCGGTACACCAGTAGTTGTAATCGTTCCCACCTATCTCACCAAGCACGACGAGAGACTCGTTTAGAAGTTGCTTCCTCTTGGCACCTGGTACAATGAACCGTGTTATAAACATTATCGACTGAGTAAGCAAATGCACTTCTTATATTCATGTTGTATTGGCACGTACCATCATCCCCAGGAGCTATGCGTTGCAGCATTTGTTTGAACCACCCGATCTGGATGTCTAGGCTATAGGGTATCGGCACACTGTGGTTCCACTTGAGGTAGTAGTGTGGGGGCATCGCTGTGGCACCCGCCACGGCGAAGTTGGCACCATTTGGGAAGAGGCTCAGGTCCTGCTCTGGCAGGTTCGGTGGGATCAGCGGTAGCTGGAAGGCTTGCGCTGAAAATCATGCGCACACAGCAGTGAACAAAACTGGAAAGAGAGCCCGATCAGGCAGGTTAGGTGCAGAAAGATCTATGCGACTGCAGTGCTCACCATAAAAATCAACAAGGACGCGGCCATCACAGAAACGGCCTGTCGCGTTCTTGAAGAACGTCATTCCATATGGGAACTCATTGTATCGGGATTGGTCGTTGTCGAGCGTGTGGACAAAGTTGCCTGTGTCGATTATGGAATCGCCGAAGCTGAAGATTCGCTTGTAGCAGCTGCATAGACCTGGTGTGAGGTTGACCAGGAGGACGGCAGAGATGAGCAGGGTGGCTAGGCACTTGAAAATCCCCATCTCTCAAAACGGAGCACTAGTACTTCACTCGTATCAATTCCTTCTGGTGCCACTTGTGTTCACCATGTTTAATTATTTATAGCATTTTGTGCTCAACCATAACAGCAAACATCAATATAATGTGGCATGACATATACATGCTTGTATATTTGCAGCACATTAAATCTCTCCACAAGTATATATGCATATATGGTTTATCAGCTAAATAATTGCAACATATGTAGTGTTTTCTTAAGGATCGATTTGAATTCTTACTGGAACATTATTCCCTTCCCATACTATGAAGAACAAAATTTGGAACATATGATGGCATAGGCTATGATGTCAAAGCATACCTAGGCAAAAAATAATTCCAGAAGATATGGATAAATCAGAGTGGCATGCATAGCAAGAGATAAATATTTGCCAACCTGAAGTACTGAAACTGAAGAACTAAAAAATGTTTACTGTTTACTCAAACAGCTTGGCTTGGCTTAAAAGCTTTTCACAGGTTTTATTAAAGACATATGGTGATCCATATGTTTCTTGTTCTATTTGCATGGTAGTTACATTCTCATCATTGGGTGTGCTCAACAAAACCAATGGCCTTTTACGAACAAAGGCATGAGGTGATCACAAAAGAGCACAATAGCTATGTTTAGAATTACCAATTAAGTTTTGTCGTCAATTGTTCTACATGTAAACCTTTTCATCAGTGAATATTTAATGTTTTTTTATGCAAAGTGAAAACTTAATGTTTAAGTAATATCATATAAGTACAAAAATATACAATAATCTTGCAATTTAAGGTTTCTTTTAGACCTGGGAATGGATCGACATCCATATCCAAAGCAAAGGAATCCAAGCAAGATCCAAATATACATAGACATTGTAAAGTCCTAGTCCAATCCAATCCAATCAATCAAAGTCCAAGGTCTATCCAATTATCCAATTAACAGAATGTGTTCCAATGAAATGAGAGGGAGACATAACTCGCTATCATGATGGGCTCTGATCCATTCCTGCACAAGAATCCTCCGCACGTGAACTCCAACCTGATGATTCGACCAAGAGGCAAAAGAACCTTGGAAATGCTATGGCCCGGTTACCCAGATCATAGAATCATGCCGCCTTGCCGGACACTCCCTCCCTCTTCTTTTCCTAGCTTTCTCTGTTTGGCTGGCTCTTTCATATATTGATTTTTTTATTTTTTTTCTCTGAACAATGGATACTTCCTACACTTATTAGCTTCGTTTATTATTTATTTATTCTTTTTTATCTTTCATATATTTTCATATGTGCTTTCTTTTTATTTTTTCTTATTTATGTTATTCTTCTATTACTTTCTTATTTTTAGTCCTTTGATATTTACGTTGCTCTTAGGTTTAGGTTTTTTAACCATTTTTACTGTGTCATTAGTATTATTTTTTACTTTTTAAACATTCATGACATATTTTACTATGTGATCAGTATTATTTTTTACTTTTTATTATATATTCTACGATATTTGATTGGATTGTTTTCATAATATCCATGAGGTGTTCTATAATGTTCCTTGGATTGTTCGTATAGCATCTATGGGATGTTTATGATGTTCTTTGAATTGTTGTCATAGCATGCATGAAATGTTGAATAGTATTTCTTACAGTCTCCACACTATGCACCAAATATTTTATTGTGTTGTTTGGATTGTTCATATACTATAGAACATTTCAAATGGATGGTTTGTTTTTGAACTCAGAATTTTTGTTTTCTATTTATAATTTTTTCCAAATGAAGAAAATTAATTTCTTCATTCTAGATAATTTATATGTGTGTTAAATTTTCCCCTACCACACAACATTTTGTTGCACTTGTATAGTTTTTTTTGCTCTTGTGCTATTTGTTCCACGAGTTGATTTTAGTTGTTCCAGATGTTAAAATTGAATGACCTTCATGAAAAATATTTTGACAACAATGTGGCAGAACCGTCCAATTTAAACTGGCTCAAGTGCGCCTAATTGCCCAAATAAGGACAATATCAACCAACGCACTTCAGACAGTTTAAACCCGGTAGTCCGTCGAGTGTCCCCGGGACATCCCGAATCATCCACTGACAACTTCATGTAACCATAGCTCAGGATCAATTCCACGATGGGAAACATAACAGACATTACCTTTTTACATAAGTACGGAAAAGGTACGAATTATTACAAACCAAGTTTGAAACAACCTTAGATGCAAGTCAAGGTACTAAGAGCTTAATACAAACTGGTTTAGGCAACTATTAAGTTATATTACAACATGAGGTAACTTTATTCGTCTAGAGACATCCAGGACCAACTGATGCTTTGGGGCTTCTGGTTCTCCTCCTCGCCTTCCTGTTGCGGAGCATCCTCTGGAAAACAACTAGGAGAGAACCCTGAGTACAAAGGTACTCAGCAAGGCTTACCCGCCTTACCAAAGAAAAGACTCTCAAGGGAATATGAATAGGCCTTTGAGTGGTTTTGGCTGACTCAACCCTTTTTGCAAAAAGGCTTACTAATTGTTGGTCCTTAATTGACGGCTTTTAGCTCATCTGAGTAGTTACTTATCCCATTACGTTATAAAGTGCTTTTGACACATGTGGTTCTAGGCTCAAACAACATTTTTGAATCAACCTCATATTGTTCAATTTGTTTCTTCTACGATGCTTAACAGTTGATCAAGTGCACTCATAACCAAGAGTTGTGGCGATCCGGATCAATTTACATCCTCCAGGAGATACCTAGCCCCCAGTCACGCACAGCTGCGCCGGCTGCACGCAATAACCTTTCGATCATCTGGGCCAAAGACCGGAAGTATCCTTACTCGAACCCAGGAATGCACCCCCACGTGGGCCCCACGTCTGGCAACCACCCCGTGAGTTACTGGCTACGGCCCCGCCTTTCTCCGACCCAGCAAGCACGGGTAAGCGATATTTCCAATCAGTGAGCCAACCAACCTAGCTGGCTTTACTGGTCCCATAACCCAGTAAGAAACTAGGTAGAATCACTTGATCCTCAGTTAAAACAACGGATCGGTCCTTAGTCACTTAAGCAAGTAGGCAGAACTAAGGATCGAGCTTACCTCAATCCCTTCTACCAACTTCTGCCCACTATCTTTTAAAACCAAGCCCTTTGTGATTCATATATGATTGGTGAGAACCTATATCATCATCTTTTACTTACCCTTACTAAGCATAGCCAAAGTAGACATTGCTAATCAAGTTTCTTAACTAACAAGGATAGTTCTACCAAGGATTATTTCATGCATCAAGGGGGTTTCAATCAATTCCTAGCCTAATGCAACATAGAAGCATAATATTTGGACTCGTGTGCATTGTGAAAAAAATAGGTAGAGATGCTTCAGGGCTTGCCTTGAGTCCCAAAAAGGTTAGTAGCGTCAACGACTTCCTTGGACTCTGGAGCAGCTACTAGAACCTCCTCATACAGGACTTGTTCTTCGGGAAGTTCAATGTACTCCACTTCCGATGCTTCGGGTTCTAACATGAAATGTAAGTTAGAGATTAGAGATGCAACAATATTTTAAAGCATAGCACACAAAACTTTATCTCTCGATAAAGTTGCAAGCCAACACAACAAACCTACCCATCTTGAAAGGAAAAAAACTAGCATTTTTTCTTGGGTGAATTAGTCCTTATTTCTTTTATATTTGTTGAAGAAGAATTATTAAGAGTTCTAAAAAACAACTACCAAAGACATAAAACCCTTTCTTTACTTTTATTTGTGATTATAAAGCATAAATCAGATTTTTAATTATTTTTATAAACATCCTACACATTTTTACTATTAAACTCCAAAAGATGAAGTTTTTATTAAATTCTAAACAGCAAAAATTAAAAGGTTTTACATTTTTAAAATAGCAAGGATAATCTAAGGAAGCTATGAAAACTGATTTTACATTTTTCTGAATTTTCTATAAATAAAACAGTGGAAAACATAAATTTAAATCTAAATCTAAAAACCTATTTGGCTTTCTTGCAAAACCCCCCCTGAACTTCTATCTCTTCTACCCCGGAGTCCCTGCTCACGCCAAAACAGAGCACCGGCTTCCGCCGGCGTTGACTGCCGGCCCGCTTGCCGGCGGCGAGGTCCTCCGACAACGAGGATTAACCCTACGGCTACCCCTCACGACCGCGCACCCATCCAGCCCCAGCGCCCCGCGGCAAGACGCTAACCCTAGCACCACGACGACCCCAGCAGCGGCGCAAGGCGGCGCGACGAACCCCGGCGACCACACTACAAGAACTCGGAGCAAAACAGGTCTGCGAGCAACACCGAGACAAGAGACAGCTCGCGCGCAAGCACGTTCGACCTAAAGCGACGCGAAGCGCGCTAGCTCCAAGCGCTAGCCAGGGCGGGAGCGCGCCTGTCGCACACGGCGGCGAACACCAAGCGGAGCCGTCACGGCACCAACACGGCCAACGACCCCCCTACGAGCAACAGCAGGCCCTACTGCACCTAGCGTGCGCACCAGCTCGACCGGAGGAGACTCGGAGACTCGAGCACGGCTGTGCACGAGCGCCGGCCATGGCGTCAAGGTGCCACAGCGGCGAACGGTGTTCCCGGCCCGAGGAACGTCGCACAAGACCAGCTAAACCCCCAACATGCTTCACAGCTCAAGCACAACCCCTCTGCACTCGCAAACCCCGGCTAAACACACGGTAACACCACCATCCCCGGCGGGCAGAGCTTTACCCAGCACTCAGCGATGTCGAGGTTGAAAACGAGGCTGCACCGATGGTGGATTGGAGGAGGGAAAGCGAGAACTGGTGGAGGAGGCAGGGAAGATGCAGGCAAAGCTTTTGGTGGAGAGGAAAAGGATGGAACGGGTTGGACGGCGGCGGCCGAGCTACGGCATGCCGGCGGCCATGGTGGAAAAGAAATGACGGCGAGGTGAAAGAGAGGATAGAAGGTCGACGACGACGTCTTTAACCGCGAGTCGACACAACCATCGCTTGCCACCTCCTACTGCGCCTTCTCTCGAGCTGGCTCCGAGCGGGGACGACGCGTGGCCGGCGAACCGACCTGCCCACCGCCGGCGACAAGCTGCCTAGCAGCTGCCCACGTCAGCTTTTCCCCTTTTGTTGCCTCAAAACTCTGAGATTTGAAATCCTTTTTCTCCGAAATTCACATTGCAACATACAAAACTCCCTAAAACAAACTTGTAAATGAAACATTGAATTTCATTCCCTCTGTTGGCATTTAATCCATTTGAGCAAAGATTGAGGTCGAATTTGAGCCTCAAAGTATCAGCCTCAACACTTCCCCATTTCAGAACTGCTAACTGAATTTTCTCAAATTACTCTCAAAACTTGAACAGAACATGCATCAGGTGTCAAAAACAAGATTGAAATTCACATTCTGAAGTACAACTTCATTGTTGGAAGTTTTTACAGAAAACTTCAAATTCGAGCCCAAATCTCACAAATTCAGTTCAGCTGAAATTCTCTGAATTTTACTGAAACCATTTCCTGAACCAACTTAACCCTCGATTTTCGCCTGGATCCAGGCATCTTCTGGGTCTGGTTCAAAAACAAAAGTTGTCACAAACACTTCCCTAAACAACTGCCTTCTTAACACCCAGCTCAGAAAACCAACAGTTTGCCCTCAATCTTCCCTCAAAGTCGGCTGTCCATCATGCCTCAAACAACTCAACCTGAAAATGAACAAGTCCTATTTTCAGACCAGGAATAGTGCCATTTCTCTTTTCTTTCTTTTATTTAATTGAGGCATCATCCCAAGAAGTTTACCCAAAATTTTTGGACAACCAAGTTCCTTAGCTTATAAACTAAATTTAGAAACTCTTGGCTTCCAACCACCCAAGTCTTTGTCATATTTTTTACTTTAGTCAATTAACCTTCTCCTTTCTTCTTCTTCTTTTTTTAACTATTTGATGGCACTTAACATGTTCTTGAGATGGGATGTCACAAACAATATACCTGAAACATTGTCTTCGTGTATAGCTTTTTCTTGAAAGAAACTAATTAATGTTTTTTGTATAGCTTTTTTTACAAACGAAATAATTTTTTCCCTTGCTACACAACATGTTGTTCCACTTGTAAAGTGTTTTGTTGCTTCTATGTAGCATTTTGTTCCACGGCTTGAGATTATTTGTTTTTGTTATTAAAATTAAAATGAATCGTTCCACCTTCATAAAAAATGTTCCAACAAAATAATATCCAAAACATTCTCAAGTTTGGTATAGTTTTGAAGATCTTATTGTAATGAATACAATGGTGCAGATGAAATTTGATTTAGATATTCGGTCTATGAAATATAGATTTTTGCTTTTCTAAAGCTCTCCCCTAAAGGATCTATTATCGTTTAGTTATTTGTCCATGAAAGTTCAATCGATTTTGGATTTTCAGCTGTGGATGTCCAATGGTGATTTTTTACCTCACCTCCACATATATGTATGCATCGAAGTCCAAAAACATATAGTCCAAATAGATACAGAAGATAAAAATCCAATTGGACTCCAGGTCATGCAACTCCACTCCCACCTCTAGTTTCATTCAGGTATACAGAATTTTAAGGGAAAATATCCCTATGGGGTGAGAAGATAAATAAAATTAAATTTTGAAGGAGGAAAATTTAACCATGTTGAAATACTAAGGAGGAAAATTTTGAAACCAAATTCTTTCAAGTCGATCCCTCTCCATGGTTGGGCCTGTTTGCAGTTTTTAAGTAATGAAATGGGGCATGCATAGTAGCTGGGAGCGAGTAATTGGAACCAATTTTTTCATCACCTTACTATTGTTCGGGCACAAGACAGGCATATATTTATATAACTATGACGTATATTTTGTTCCCAAAAGATTCTAGCAGATCCTGGCATCATCAGGAGCTGTAAGAATTTTTCGGTATCCTTTTTCCCCCTTGATGGAAAAGCTATTCCAGCTAGAAGTCTACTAGCTTAGCAGGCCTTGAGCAACGGGGTGTCGGCGAACGGACCATTCAGCACCCCACCGGCGATGATACTGTATGCCTTCTCCGTCATGTGCATGCCGTCCCAGCTGGCGAACTTTGCTGGGTTGCCCCAGAGCGTCGTGTTCTTGTCGCACCCCTTGGACGTGTGGTACCGGCTGTCGCCGCCGCAGCACGCCACCAGAGGATCATCGATACCTGCCATCACGTCCCATGCATGAGCATGATTCATATGGAGGAAAAAGACCTTCCCCTAGCTATGACACGATTATGCATGCCAACGATGTACGTGGGGACGATGATCATTGATGGAGCTTATTACCGTATCTCTTGGGGTTCTGGAAGAACTGCATTGCTGCACCGAAGTAGTCGGCGAAGATGATCTTGACGCCGGGGTTCTGCAACCGGAGCCGGCCGACCTCCTGCCGCAGCAGCTGGTTGTGCTTCTGGGAGAAGTCGTTGAACCAAACGAGGCAGCCGTTCTGGTCGTAGTCCGAGGTGTCGTTGCTCTGGAACGAGTTGAGGTACGCCGGAACGCACCCGATGGGGAAGTTCCCCGGGACGAGCACGGTCCTGGCGCCGAGGTCGATCACGTCCTGCACGGCGGCGCCGATGTGGCCGACGACGTCCGGCATGTACTGGCTCGGCGTGTCACGGGGGTGGCTACGGTCGAGGAGCCAGAAGTTGTAGTCGTTGCCGCCGATCTCGCCCATCACCACCAGGGACTCGCCAAGGAGGCTCCTCGCCGCAGCTGGCAAATGACGATTGATGTGTGTGGCCATATATAACTCGACCACGTCAATTCGTTAAAAAAAAATCTTGGCTTCACAAAACGTTGATTAATTTTGTATGTAGAGAATGGATCGAGGAGCTAGGCGTTTATTACATACCTTCTCCTGATGCGATCCGCGCGAGCACCTTCCTGAAGGATTGGAGCTGCAGGTCCAGGCACGACGGAGACGGCATCTTGAAGTTGTACTTGGTGGTGTAGTAGTCCGGCGACAGGCCTGTGGACGCAAACACGGCGAAGTTGGCTCCCGTCGGGAACGGGGAAGTTTCTTCCTCCGGTATGCTCGGCGGAATTAGCGGCAGGCCGAGCGCTTGCGCTGAACACAACGATCGAGATGGCAATGCAAGCAATAATCAGCACTCGATCGAGCAGGTCCATGCACGTATGTAACGATGATGTAGGGAGCGTACTCACCGTAGAAATCGAGGATGACACGGCCGTCGGAGACGCGGCCGGTGGGGCGGTTGAAGTAGGTGATGCCATATGGGAGCTCCTTTATCGGGGTCTCGCTGACTGTGCGCACGAAGTTGCCGGTGTCGATGATGGAGTCGCCGAAGCTGAAGATGCGCTTGAAGCAGCCGCAGAAACCCACCGGAGAGTTGAGCAGGAGGACGACGGAGACGAGGAGGATGGCACTCCCCATCTGAACACTACTCCACTACAGGCACTCAGACACACTCGTGCGATCCAGGCACTGATCGGGGATGACGGCGAAGGAGATGAGTTCCTAGGTTGTTGTGGTTGTTGTGTTGTGTTGTAGAGATGTGAGCTCCTTACAATTTATAGTACAAATTTGTGATCGAGTGTGTACAGAATTATCAATAGTACCAAGGGATAAAGCCCTCTTAAATCACCCAGCAAATAAACGTGTGTAAAATGTTGGCCAGATGCCAAATATCGTGGTATTTTAGGCGTATCTTGAGTGATAGATATATGTATGGAGAGACATTAATATATCATATATACCGGCCATCTCCAGTAAGGATGGTTATTTGAATTCTTGCCTTACGTAGCCTATCCAAATTAGTATGATACTTTCGAAGTATCTTGGACGATAACCAAAATCTGTATTGCTTACCAAAAGGAACTTGCATGGCCTGCATGGTAGTAAATACATACTCGAGATTTATCAAGTACAAGGGCATGATAGTGGCCCTATTTTGATTTTATTCCTGTTCAGAGGATACTGCTATGAGCCTATGAACTATGAAGACACAGTATCGTGGATTGTAAACAAAATCGAAGAGAATATGCATGTGTTAACAATGTTAATAGGCAATTACTGTTCACATTATCTGAAGTTGTGGACAATGTGGGACCACTAGCCTATACATAGAGGTACTCCCACATTTCAAATTATAAGCCTAAAGTTTGACCAGTCGTGTTATTCAAAAAATTTGTGCAAACACAGTAAAATTAAAGTCATTCTTGAATAATGTTTAATAAAAAAGCAAGCTACAAAAATTGATATTTTGCATAATGTTTTGAATAAGACGAACAGTCAAAGTGGAGGCAAAAAAGTCAAATGACTTATAATTTGAAACGGATTGGGTATTCACTATGCAAAAAAAACTTAAATGTCCACAGTGATTTAATTTCCTTCCTGCCTTCTCTATGAGACTCGATCTGTTAGTATACTTTTGCATAGTTTGCAGGATAAATGTGCACAAGAAAAGTGAACTCCAATTGTTGAAAATGACTGAAATCCGTGTTCAATTGTCAATTATTTCATTTCAAAATATAGTGAGAACAAAAGTTATTGGGTTACAAATGCAAAAGCCTTGTTGAAATACTAATGTGTCCAGATAAGAATAAGATGATACATGTTTTCTGTTTCCGATGGATTAGATTGTAAAATTGGAAACAGTAAGGGCTTGTTCGGTTATGCAGGATTTAATTCGGGTCAGGAATGATATAGATATAGTAAGAAATTCATGATAGGTATACTAAGTGAACGGAATTCATTCCAGGTCGAGAACCAGCTTAATGATAGATTGGTTTTTTTAAGATAATGAGCTTGATGATAGATATGATAAGAGAGCGGAATTAGGAACCCAAAATAAATCCTGATTTCTTGTTGTATTTCTCATGAATTTCTTGTGATATCTACCCTTCCCGGCCTGAATTGAATCCGACATAACCGAACAAGCCATAAATACATCAAATTAAGATAATCCATTTAGAATATGCTCGTGTTTATAAGTCTCCACTGTAAAAAAAAATCATAGAGCAGAATGACACATTATAGTTGTTCCTCAATATAAAGAGGTTCAAAAAATGTATTCAATGTTATATAAATAATTTAATTTGGTTACATGATTTTTTTGTTATAATTTAAAATTATGAGCTAACCGTTAAATCAAGTTGACACTCACGTTTCTTTTTGAAATATGGTACAACATTTATATACATCCATGCACCCTCACCACTATAAGGATATGCTTGCACACTCCATCCATGAAAACATCTCTGGTCTCCACAAATCTGGAGATATATTGATAGAATTGCCATAGGCCCATAGTCATATATCTAATAACAGAGGCATTGTCTATCAGAAAAATAGTAATTAGTCAAAATATGAGCACCCATAGGTTCCACCAGCTCAATTTCACAACACCCTTTTGCGAATGAACGTGTTATTAAATTTTCATTATTCACCATAAGACTAAGAAACAGTAGGCCTTTGATGATACCGTATAGTACTATATATTCAAATGAAAACAAAACTGTATGCACGTGGAATAAATTATACAAACTACATATGAATTATAAATGCAAAAGTTATTTGTTAAATTCGGACCAAAATATGTCAAAGAGGAGCCAAAACTTTATACACCTCGGAGAAATTATAAAAATTCATGGAACAAAAAATTATGCACATATCCTACTTGACAAGAATTATTTAACTAGAATACAAATTTGTTCAAGTAGGACAAAAGGTTTGTATTACCTAGCAAAAATTATGCAAAACTTATGGAACGAAGTTTGATTACAGGTATACATTAATTACAGAACTAAGCATATACATCTTCGAAACAAGAGTTTATACACATGCAACAACAAAATTGAAAAAATGGAACAAATAAACATTATTATAGATCATATTTTAAATTAATAAAAATATATCATAACAATATTTTTTATGAATGAAATATTTAAAACGTGACATGGAATAAATAAATAATATGCTAACCTAACTATAAACTTAATATTCGTGCAATGTGCACAAATGAATAAGCATAGACAAAAATAATTTCCTTGCTGCACTAGAGTGCGGGTTGAAAGGGCCGATAACATTTCCCCTGACTAAACTCGGGCTATCTCGTAATAACCCACAAGTCTCTCTTCCAGAAATTTGTAAGATCACATAGTCAAACAGACCTACGGACCTATTTCAAGATATCTGCTCAAATCAAGATTTCACCTCGGATTTCGTGGAATTATTTGGTGATGAACACAAAATCTCGACTTTTGGAAGAAAACCTCTATTCTGTTTTGTGGGTGCACATGTTCAATGCACAGTCCCGCAGTATACACTCGATTGACCTTCAATATCTGCACATCACAAGTCAAGACATACATGAAAGAATTCAGCGGAGAATTCAAATATACAAGTTCACCTAACCGTTTTGAATTAATAAAAAGAGGATGGGTACGCAGCTGGTTTGCTGCCTTGTATGCGGACGGTGACAGATGATTTTCAAGAAGAGGACCACAGTTTTAGTTCCATGTGATTCTTGAATTGGGTGGTCTAAGTAGTTCTTTGCTGTCCCACCACTAGAGCATTTTAAGACCAAACAACCGTGAGTAGCAAATGATCATTGTGCAACGAAGAACAAAGAGTCAAAAGCAGTCACATCGAGAAATATTTTCAAAGTTGAATACTTCCCTACAGTGCAGAAGCTCGATTGTGCAGCGCATTAATCGAAAGAAAAGATGGTCAGATGGTGCTACGGCTGCTTACAAAAACTGGTGGAGAACGTGCTATCTGTCCTGGTTCGTAAACCCCTTTAGTCCCGGTCCCTACAACCGGGACTAATGTTGGCTGCAGCTGCAGCCACATGATGCATAGAACTGGTGCTAATGGGTCATTAGTATCGGTTCTATTAGTTTCAGGACTATGCTAGGACTATTATACGTTTTCTACTAGTGATAACAGAATTGAAAATTTTCTTCGCATGAATTCCTGCTGTCATTCAATTCCAGTCTTCCTTTGCAGGTAAATCAAGTTTGATTATGACATTTAACAAACCTTGCTTTGCGAGGACTGAGATCATGATTGTGCTCAAGTGTAAACGAAGATAAGCGGAACTTGTGGTCAGGACTGAAGAGCAAAATCTGTTTTAACAGGACAGTTCATTCTTGCAGAGGGTATAGTAGATATTGGATTGGCTAAGAGGCGGATGATTGCACATATTGTATAGGTGTAAATTTTAATTGGATCAGAAACTAGAGGCGGTACAATATAGAAGAAAACAAAAGGAGCAAAAATCATGAGATACATACCTTGATGTGCTTGATGGGTCATAGGCAGACAAATTAGTGCCTGAGAGTAGATGGAGACAAAATCATGATATATATTTAAAACTTTCTTTTGAGTATCAAAACATGCGAGTGAGATAAGATAAGGAGGAAAGCCAGGATGTTTTGGATGAAACATTGGATGGGGATTGGCAGATCAAAACAACCATGCTTATTAGTGATGGTCTAATTATTAAAAACATAATCAATAGCCAATTTGGGGAGAGATCGAGCTTGTCACGTGTGGGACTTTCTTTGTAGCTGTTGCTTAAAAAATATTTAGCGTGCACGACTTTTCCTTGACACATCGAGAAGAAATGGAAAGAAGATCAAAGAATTGGTACCCTTTTCATATAACGGGCTCATGTAAATAATTGACAGTGGCAAATTGTTCACCACTCATCCAATCAGGATGGAAATTGTTAATACTCATCTTATAAGTTATAACGGCAGCTCTAGCACTATACAGAGCAGTGCCGTATATATTTTTTTTCGATAGAGGAAGTTTTATTAATTTCAAGTGCATTACATCGAGTTGATACAAAGTCTTGAAACACTCCCGACCTCTGCATAGCGGGATGCACACAGCCTAATAAAGAGATAATAAAGATCAACCAAACACACTAATGGCAATTGATCCGTAGACTAGACCGCCATCCATGTGCCGGGGTAAAAAACTCCTTGGCCACCTGTGCCAAGCGTAGCGATGCCGCAGCAACCAAATCCTGTAAAGCCGACTTCTGTAAAAATATAGCCCAAGTACTGAGCCAGTGTATAATCGAATAGATAACCTGCAATGGAGAAGGATTATTCTTTTTTTCAAAGACAACATCATTCCTGCATAACCATAACGACCAACACGTGGCAGCCGCTCCGAACAGAACTAACGATTTCAGTTCTTTTTCAATACCCCATAGCCAATTCCTAAACATATTGGAAACACTACAGGGCTGAGACAATCCTGATGTCGCATGAATCATAGCCCACACTGCACGAGCAAAACGACATTCAAAGAAGAGATGGTTAATTGTTTCATCCTTGTGGCAGAAACAACAATTTTTGCTTCCTTGCCAATTGCGCTTTAATAAATTATCTTTTGTCAGAATTACTCCTCTTCGCACGTACCACGTAAAGATCTTAATTTTTAGAGGGGATTTTAATTTCCAAATGAGCTTGTTTAAGTTTGGAACATCATTATGAATCGTTGTCATGTAATGGGATTTCACAGAAAACTGTCCATTTGGGTGTAGGTTCCATCGGAACTCATCATGTTCTTGGCTTAACACAATATTAGCAATACGTGGAACCAATGCATTCTAGGCTGTTAACTTATGGCCAATAAGATCTCTTCGCCAAGAAATATTTACTGGTGAGGTGCTTAAGACTTCTGCCACAGTATCCTGTTTATGTCGGGCTATATTATAAACAGGGATATTGTTCTCGCAGTGTTGAATTTCCCAACCATTTATCTTCCCAGAACCTAACTTGTGTCCCATCCTTGATTACGAAAGTCCCACAACCTAGAAACTCACGTTTTGCCGTCATTAGGCTAGCCCAAAAGTGTGAATCCCCATTCCTCCATTGTACCTGTGAAAGTGGTTTGGAGCCTAGGTACTTGTTACGCAAGATTTGTTGCCAAGTCCCATCTGTTGTGAGTAACTTGTAAAGCCATTTACTGAGAAGCGCTTTGTTTTTTATGTCTAAGTCATGAATCCCTAAACCCCCTTGGTCCCTAGGTTGGCACAAGATACTCCATTTAGCAAGGTGATACTTTCGTTTCTGGCCATCACTTTGTCAAAAAAATCTTGAGCGAAAGTAATCCAGTTTCTTAAGTACACCTCTCGGGATCACAAAGAAAGACATCATATACATGGGCAAGCTAGTGAGCACAGAGTTAATCAGTGTTAGCCGTCCTCCTGTAGAAAGGTGTTTACCTTTCCAACTACCGAGTCTTTTCTCAAAGCGTTCCTCTACCCTTTTCCAATCTGCATTTGATAGTTTCCTATAATGTACAGGAATACCCAAATATTTCATTGGGAGGGTTCCGGAGTGGCAGCCAAAAAGTTCGGTTATTGATCAATTGATTCTTGTGCTTCACCAAAGCAGAATATTTCACTTTTATGGAAGTTTATTTTAAGTCTTGAAAGTTGTTCGAAAGCACAAAGCAATAGCTTCATGTTACGTGCTTTCTCCAGGTCATGATCCATAAAAAGAATTGTATCATCAGCATATTGTAGAATAGATAATCCATCATCAACTAGATGTGGTACGATTCCACTTATCTGATCATCCATTTTGGCTCTGTTTATTAAGACTGCTAGCATATCAACCACAATGTTAAATAAAATTAGGGATAGGGGATCCCCTTGTCGAAGACCTTTCTTTGTTTGGAAATAAGATCTGACATCATTGTTAACATTAACTGCTACACTACCCCCCGAAACAAAAGATTCAACCCAGGAGATCCACTTGGGCGAGAAATCTTTCATTCGTAAAGTCTGCAAAAGGAATGGCCATCGAACTTTATCATAGGCCTTTTCAAAATCAATTTGAAGATAACCCCATTTTGTTTTTTTCTATGCAACTCATGTATTGTTTCATGTAAAATAACGACACCCTCTAGGATGTTACGTCCTCGCATGAAAGCTGTCTGAGTGGGGCTAATTATATGATCTGCAATAGCATTAACTCTAACTGTAGCGACTTTCGTAAAAATCTTAAAGCTAACATTGAGCAAGCAGATAGGTCTGCATTGTTCTATTCGATTTGCGTCTTGGACCTTTGGTATGAGCGTTATTACCCCAATATTGAGACTAAAAATAGGTAAGGTTCCAGCATGTAATTCATAGAACATTTGCATTAAGTCTCCTTTGATGACATCCCAAAACTTTTGATAAAACTCAGCTGGGAAACCATCAGGACCTGGTGCTTTATTGTGTTCCATGTAAAAAATTGTATTATGAACCTCTTTCTCTGTGAATGGTGCAGTGAGGAAATCATTTTCTCCCTGGGTGACCTGAGAGATGTCTTCTATCCTTGACTCAGCTAAAGTAAAAGAATTCTCTTCGGGTGCACCAAATAGTTCTTTGTAGAACTTGGTGATATACGTCTTTAGATTAGATTGGCCTTCAATCTTGCCAGTCTCATGTTCCAAGGAAAAAATCCGCTTTTTCCTATGTTTGCCGTTGGCAACCATTTGGAAGTATCTAGTATTATTATCACCAAGCAGGGTGTCTGTCACTTTGGCACGCTGATAATATTTGATTTCATCTTCTCGTAGAAGTTTGGTCAGTTGCTCTCGAGCATGTACAAGGTGGTCTCGCTCTGAATCTGACAAAATACGACTCTCTGCGGCAATGTCTAGTTCATTGATTGTGTTTTGTAAGGATGTTTTTTGTTGTTTGTAAATGCCATTCGTATGAGTTGCCCATCCACGAAGATGTCGTCGTAAGGCACTCATCTTTTTATTCCATCGTTGAACTGAATTCCTTCCGGGGACTGGCTTATTCCAAATTTCCACAACACGGTTGTGAAAGTCCTCACGAGAGAAGCAACTGAGTTCTAACTTGAACGGTTGTCCATTCCCTGTAAAAACTGGTGTCCCTGCGTCTACTAATAATGGTGTGTGGTCCGATACACCTCTATCTAGAGCATGTACGTTCACCAATGGATATTTGAATTCCCATTCTGTAGTCATTAAAACTCTATCCAATTTTTCATAGGTTGGATTGGGTAGAGAGTTTGCCCAGGTAAATTGGCGACCTGTTAGGTCAATTTCCCTAAGATCAAAGCTATCAATGACAGCATTGAATAGAAAAGGCCATCGATCGCTATATCTATCATTATTTTTTTCCTTGCTGTTTCTCATGATGTTAAAATCCCCGCCAATAAGAGTTGGCAGTGGATTATGTTCAGACAGAAATCTAGATTTGAATTCATCTTGAGCTGGGCCATATACAGCCATTAGGATCCATTTAAATACAGTTATAAAACGGTAAAGAAGACAGAGCCTGACCGACCAGACGTAGAAGGACAAATGTTACGAAGAGAGGAGGTAAAACAAAACCCAACCAATCACTTGTTCAACAGCCGTGAAGTGCAGTACAGTACCGCGCCTCTGAAATCAGGCAAAAATGTCAAAATATTACATCTTTAACCAAGTCCACGTCCAAAAAAAATTAGTCACGTTATTTCTATAACAGTTAACTAAATGTAGCTACAAGATTATAAATCATAGAGAACCTTGTATTCAACAGAGGAGCCCAAATCAGTAAGCTTTGGACACGAATTGGTGGTGGAAGCAATTGACGGTTGTGTGTATGTCCCTCGCAGGAGGCCCATTGCAATGGCCTTGTATGCAGCTTCCGATGGATGGAAGCCATCCCAGGAGCCATACTTGTCTGGGTTGTCACACACCTTGTATTCCCCATATCCACAGGCTGCAGTTGGAGCCACACCGTAGGTTCCTTCTCCACCGCAACAAGCCACCAAAGGTTTCTCGATACCTGAACCACAGATATGGCAACGTTCACCCGGGCATCACCAAGACTCTTTTTTTTTCTCTACATGCTTTCTTTTATTATTGATACTATGTCCCCTTTATCTTGCAGTTCATTTTCTGAAACCAACTAAATTTTCAAATCTGAACCTCAATTTAAGTTATGATATGTTTACTGGTATTGCACTTACTGCATATGCACCATGATAATTGATAGCTATGCAAATATTGAATAAAAGTAGAAGAGAATGCTCAATGATATTAAGTTATTTACTGATACATACAACCTTGTGTTGGATGACTGATTAATTCAAGTTGTACATGATAATACATAATGGAAACTCTAGAAGCTTATGACATGTAATTCTGGTATTTCACTACTAATTATACAGGTTTCTTCTTGGCAGTCAAATTGCATTTTTTCCCGTGCCCAAATTTTTTATTTCTGTTTTATTTAGTCAGGAGATAGTAACATCTAGCTCCACTTTGGATTCTTATTTGAAAAGCAGAAGCAAGAACTGACAAATAGACTACCATTAACTTTCCACTGAGTTCCAATCTGAAAAAGGATGGTTTTATATTGTTTATGAACATAAAGGCATTGCATTCTTAAGATGCAACAACATAGCGTGTGCAAGTTCACTGCCTAAAAATTGCTTACTAGAATACGCAAAATAAATTAAATAGTAGGGTGTACAAGGCGAATATATTGACTCACCAAATCGTTCAGGGTAAAGAAAAATTTCCATTGCAGCTCCGTAATAGTCAGCATAGATTATAGATACACCAGGATGAACCTTGCGCAGCTTCTCCAGCTCCTCCATGAGAAGCTTATTGTGGTACTGTGAGAACTCATTCATCCACCTGAGACAACCGCTCTCTGGCTCATAATCTTCTTTGTTATCGCTCTTGAAAATTGACAGATATCTTGGGACACAGCCAATTGGAAGGTTCCCTGGAACCACCAGAGTCTTAGCTCCTAGCCCAATCAATTCCTGCAAACTCCACTCATTTACACAACTATCTATATATACGATGCCTGAAGCAACAGTAGCACATATGCTTACAGTGACTGTAGAAGAAATTTTGGCAACGACACTTGGTGTAAAGGAGCGGATCTTCTCAATCGGTACTTTGGAGAGAAGAGGTAAGTTATAATCATTGCCCCCAATTTCTCCAACCAAGAAAAGGGACTGGCCCATCATGTCAGAGCAACCTGTGCAATAAACAGGGTTCTGAATTAGTATGTAAAAAATCGCACTATAAAGATGGTTCTGTGAAATAGACCGAATTACAGCATTCAGTAGTTGCCGACCATTAACAGCTTGCAGAAATTAACTGTTTGATTGAATTTTGATAGCATTACAAGTCAGATTTATAGTTTTGTTAAAAAAAGATTTGTCAAAGTAGTTCCTCCCCTTAGCAGCGCAGTCAATGCTTGTTCTAGCAGGCTATGTTGAGTGGAAGTAGACATATTTGGGTGGATGGAGTCGATATATATTCAAAACAAGTAACTAGTAAGCAGGTTATTTCAGGTTCTCTTGTAGCACATTGCTCAAATGCTTACAGAGACTAAACAAATTTATTTCACAAAATATCTCATTCTTATCCAAAGTTGTCAACTTTGGGAACAGTCCAATTATTTGAGGTATCAAAATAAAATGAAGCAATGGAATGTTTGATCACGTCTCTGCTGATAGTACTACTTTTAGGCTGCAATTTCTTTTCAGGTTTTTGACAATGACTGATATGGACTGGTCAGTTAGCATTGAACTGATACCATCCAACAAATCTTCAAGCATTTGTTTTTTTTTTTTTGAACGAACAATCTTCAAGCATTTGTTGTTCCTAGCATCAACGATGAATTATTTTGCATATATCCCATTCACTGGTCTATTTATTCTTTTTGGATTTGAAAGCCAAGTTTTCGTTTTTCATAAATCAAGCAGCAACGAAAATGACTTTTCCGTTGTGTGACTATCAGTTTCCTTTGTTCCAAGTAATCAAAATGTATTTCCTATCCAAAACTTTCGCATCGCACGCGCACCTTTCAGTTCCATCGCCAAAAGCCCAAACACCTGTCCTCCGCACCTTCTAGATTTGAAGCCTATAGTATTCCGTTAATTTGCTAGATGCTACCTTCCCCACATACCACTGGAGCGAGAATAGATAGAACTGGAGGTAAAATGGAACGGAACAGCGATACCGGAGCGGCCGCCGGGGCAGAGGAGGTCGAGCAGGTCGCGGAACCAATTCATCTCCTTGTCGAGGTGCGGCCGTCCGTCTCCGATGTTGAAACCCCTGTCGCGGAAGAACTCCGGGCTTAGCGCTGTGGCGCCGCCCACAGCGAAGTTGGCCCCGCTCGCGAAGTCCTCCGCGCGATGCCCGCTCAGGTACGGCGGCACGAACGGGAGCCCCATCGTATCCGCTGCGATCAACACGAGAAATCCCGAACCCCAAATTTCAAATCAGTACTGCTACGCAGGCCAATTTGACCGAACGATCAATCGATTGGCATACCGATGAAGTCGAGGATGAGGCGGCCGTTGGAGAAGCGCCCGGTGGCGCGGCGGAAGAATGTCTCGCCGTAGGGTGGCCGGAGCGCGGGCTCGCCGGAGTTGTTGCCGTAGTAGAAGCGGAAGTTGCCCGTGTCGGCCAGCGAGTCCCCGAAGCTGAACACGCGCTGATAGCACGCCGCCGCCGGCTCCACCCCAATTAGTACCATTAGAACCACTGCCGACGCCGCAGGTAAGATCAGCCATCTTCCCCACCTCCCCGGGGCAGAGGAAACCATGGCCTCTTCCCCGGGGTCGTCTCCTCGGTCCGCGCAGGGCGAGGCGGCCCGTAGAAGAAGCTGAATTGAATTTTCGAGAAGTCTGATTTGGGAAGAGGGTCCGGGAGAGAACAGAGAGGGGGAAGAAGGAAGGCTCCTCTGCTTTTATATACATCGCGAGTGGACAACAAACGGATGGGCACGTGGCGCCCGGATCGAGTAACCGTCTTGTGGGCCCGGGTTGGTATGTGGCCCGCAAGGCAGTGGGGCTAGACTCGTCTCTCATGGGCCGGGCTGTACATGCTCATTTGAAGTTTTGAAGGCCGGCACAGCAGAGCAGAAAAAATGTTCTAAAAAAAAGCAGAGCAGAAAAAAAAATCAATTAAATAAGTTTATTGCGTGTTAATGGCACTAGGTCGTCGTTACGTGTTGGAGTGCACGTAAAATGCGTTGTTTTTTGTGTACGCAAGATCTGAGGTACTATACGGGCATACGGCAGCCTACCTGACTTGGTGGATCTGCAAACGCAGCAAATACTGAAGGCTGGCATGAAAAAACAAGAATTCCACAACCCGCAAGGTCGCAACAAGGCACCAGACTTTGCGTACGCTGTGAGAGAAGAGATACCTCTTCTTGGCGAAAGGGTAGTATTCTCCAAACTAAAATTTAGCACCGTAAGATGACTAGCACGCGCGCTACTAGTAATAACATAGTACGATGGTTGTGTTTCTATCTCTTCATCGACCTACTCCCTCTGTCCCTAGATCACCCAACATTCTCAAAAAAAAATACTATTTATTTAACTTTTTCCTATTCATCCTATCTCACCCACTCACAGAACACGTTTCCCAGCACGACCTACAATGTTTTTTAACTCAAACTATCAGTGGCGGAGCCAAGATTTCAGAGCTAGATATTCTCATCTCTAACAAAAAAAGAAATAGTTGAACAGTAGTAAATTAGAAAGTAGCTCAGATAATTCTTACTTCTAAGTTTCCTGGATAGAGACTAACCGAGCTTTTGTAGCTGTTAACTGCAACCATTTTCGAGCGACTTGTGTTTAAAGAAATTTAAGAACAGCTTGAAAAATGTCCTAGAAAAAAATCTGTTTAAACAACAACACAATCCATGTGACCCACAACAACTGTCTTCCCATATCACCTTGCAAAGACAGGCTATCAATCTCACGCCCCACCATTTAAGCGTGTAACCTCATCACCAGGGTAAAAAATAATCCTTTTAGACAGAGGCGTCATCAGCATTCTCGCTTGCATCGGCGCTTGGAGCAGCAGCAGCAGCATGAACTGCAGAAACACCAACTTAACCGAATCAGGATCGACACGCTTCTCTTCTTCCACCACCACCTACACGTCGCCGTTCGGATTGTCCTTCGGTCGGCCGCGCCGCCGTCCTGCTCGGTTTCGACTACGGCATGGGCTGGTGCTTGTGCTCCCAACATTGCTCCGGCATCAACGGCAGCACTTGTCGCTGGCTCCACAGTCACGGCCTTCTCTGCCTCTCCATCGCTAACAGCTCTGAAATCCTCGCTCCACGACCATTGCTGGCAGTCGGCGCCAGCGACGGTCCTGGCGGGACTGCTCCTTCCAGACGGCGCAGAGCCTTAGACCACGGAGGGTACAGCCCAAGTTCGATTTTTTTTTTTAAATAAAAGGCAGAAGCACTGCCACATCATATAAGAAAAGGAAGCATTCGTACATAACGCGCCGAAGCGAACACCACCACCACCACTACACAAACAACACACCCAACATAACATTACACCACCACAAATCTGGGAGAGGAGCTGAAAGAGACCGCCTCGAGCTGCGCCGTTGTCGCCAACGATGTGCCACGTCGAATCCGTGGTACGCTGCAAGTCTAAGCAGTACCACGAACTCCTCCACCATGGAAATATCACTCTCAAGCCACACATCGGGCCGTCGATCCCCCTGTCCCAGTGAAGCATTAGCAGAAAACTCACGTCGCAGTGCTAATGGAAATCACTGATCCTGACCACTATGCGTGGGGGTCTCGCCTCTTCCACCGCCTCGTACTCCTCTGCCAAGGACTCAGATATCTGAAACTTCTATGAGAGTGACACCTCCGCCCAGCCGACACCGGGGTCACCACGGCACCAAGCACGCCAGCTCAAGACCGCCAGTCCCCATGGGTCCTCTGCACCTCCCTGCCAACACGGACCTCCTCTGCCGTTGCGCACGGGCAACACCACCAACCAACCACCACCACCGACTAACCAAGATGGACCTCAGATGCAGCGTCTCCAAGAAGGGTACGACACTAATGGCGCCGCCGTCGCACATCCAAAGTGGACAGGGTTCTCACCCTCGAGAGCCCGTGCAGAGGAGAACATGGTGCCCCCAGCGGGGAAAACGGCGCCACAGGGGCGCCGCCACCATCGCCACTGACAAAAGCGTCAGTGAAGGCTTTCGCCTGACTCTAGCACCATGCCTGCCACACGTTCTTAGCCAAGTCAGTAGACCGCTTCTCCTCGCCTCCACTGGAAGAAGCCCGGCACAGCCCGAAGCACTACCACCGCGCCACCAGCATACACCAACAAGCCCCCAACCCCGCCATCAAGACGTCGTCGAACCAACATCACTGTCGAGGAGGACCCAACCGCCTCACCTCATATCCCGTCACCCATGCGCCAGTCCGGCCAACCACAGCCAGCCACGGCCGACCGACAACCAGCTCCAGCCCACGACGGCCAGCCACGGGAGGCCACGGCCACCAGCAGCCAGCCACTGCCACCAGCAGCCAGCCGCGGCCATCCATGGCCAGCCAAACCGTGGCCGACCACGGCCAACAGGAGCCACACGAGGAGAAGGGGTGGCAGGCTCGGCACCGCAGGCGCCGGTGTCGTCGTCGCCGGCGGCGCGCCGAGGTGCCCCCATGGGGGGCACCCATATCGCAAGGGCCGGCGAGCCCTAGCAACCTGCCGTCGTCGTCTCCAACACGAACGCCCCGCACAGGACGTCACCGCCGTCGTCATCGCCGTCCCACGCGCCACCGAGCCCGTGTCCGCATCCGCCCGCCTCCGAACAACACAGGTGCGCCCCTCCGCGCGGCCACCAGATCCGGACGGGGGCAGCCCGGATCCATGGCCTCCCGCAGCCACAGGAGCGGCAGCTGCCGCCGGAGCAGCAGCCGCCGCCGCCGGCGTCGATGGGCTCCAACAGAAGGCTAGGGCGGCCGCACCCGCCGCCGACTCAGAGGAAAGGGGAGAGAGGCCACGCCGCCGCCTTCCTAGGGAGCCGTGTAGGCTTCCAGGGCCCCTCGGGCGGCGGCACAACGGATGGAGAAGACGGGGAGAGGAGGCGTCGGCGCTAGGGTTGGGCCGGCCGAGCCGCCGCGCGGGGCGACGCGAGCGGGTCACGGTCAGAACTAGGGTCCCGTTAGGTGTTGTTTGTGGGATGATATACTTGGGAGCCGCCCATCGCCAAGTTCGATTTTGTGATTTGGGGCAAAGGGGATCGGAGAGTAGAGGGGGGTACGCTCGACTAAGCCTCCGTCCGTCGTTCCGCGAGGAAGATGAGGGGGCACCGTGCTCTAGACTAATTGGGCCGCCTCTGGGCCGGCCTAGTGGGGACAAAGGTGGGATGGGCCACATTTGAACTCAAGAATGGAAGAAATAAGGAAAACGTCATTTTCACCTCCCTGGACAATGGGCTGAGTTTAAATTTTCTACCTAGCCCACAAAACCGTCTAACCAGTCTTCTTGAACTTTTGAAACCGTATATCTCACCTCCCGAAGCTGGATATAAGCGGGTTTGAAGGCGGTTTTCTCTTTTTCTTTTTTATTTATTTTGGCTGAAAATTTGAAAAATCATAATAAATCAAAGAAAAATCATAAAATCGAAAATTTAATTTTGTTAGACTCCATGAAAGTATATAAACACAGAAAATATATAATATAATATGATTTAATATAAAGTTTTTATTATAGATTTAGATTTATTTTTTACTATAGTTAAATATAATAATTCATAAATGTTTTTTTATGGTCCAATCATGGTGAACTTTTTATGGTAACATAATTATTGTATACTTCAACAATATTAAAAATTTTATACCCATTGAATCATTTATAACTTGTTAAGGATTTATTTAGAGCAAAATATACTCTAAATAAATCTAGAACTAAGTTATAAATGATCCAATGAGTATAAACTTTTTTAATATAGTTGAAGCATACAATAACTAGGTTGCCATAAAAATTTCATCATGATTGAACTATAGAAAATGCAGTTACGAATTATTCTATTTAATTATAAAAAATAATTAATCTAAATATATAATAAAAACTTTGTACTAAAGCATATTATATTATATATTTTTTGTATTTATTTACTTATATGGAGTCTAACAAAATTGGACTTACCATTTTATGATTTTGATTTAATTTATTATGATTTTTTAAAGTTTCAACTGAAATAAATAAAAAAAGAGAAAGAGAGAACCGCCTTCAAAACCACTTATATTCAGCCCAGGTAGGTAAAAACAACGGTTTCAAAAGTTCGAGGAGGTCGATTACTCGGTTTTGCGGTGTAGGGAGAAAGTTGAAACTCGACCCAATGTCTAGGGAGGTTAAAAGGACTTTTTCCAAGAAATAAACCCAACATTGGGCACCACCCCCAGTAGCATACTTGCTGACCAACCAAGGCCTATATGCTTCCAATGATCTGAAATCGTTGGGCCACATTTGACTGCACGACACCATCGACAAGGAGGAATGGAGGATGAAGATGAAACCGAGGCCCACCCGTGTAAGATGTAGAATTTCGTTTTATGGTCTCATCCGCGGGTGACGGCTACCTCGTTGTCGCATCGCGCCACTCCGCCCGCCATAGCCACCTCCACCCCGTCCTCTTCTTCTCCCTTTGGTCGACAATGGTTTTCCACTATAGACACCATCTTCTTCTTCCCCTTTGACCACTAATGTCGTTCAAATAGGAATTTTGCTTTTTTTTAAGAAGAGAATAGAAATTTTGCTGAGGAGAGCTGATGTTGCATCCACAAGTCAGCTAACAGCTTGAGTACATCACCATAGAGCACTTGATAGCAAAAATTCATGAGTGGCCGGTGGCCACAAGCAGCCATCACTTAAATATGTTTCCACCACTTCAATATCACATTAGAAACACTTCGAGATATAAACTATTGACATGATTTTTTCGATAAACATGCATATAATTGGACTAATACTCCCTCCGGTTTTATTTACATGCCACATTTCCAACTTTTCACTGCTCTGTGTTATTTGATTGGCTCCACTGGTTGCATGCTGAGTTTTTCCTTGCTGTCCGCGTTCACCGCACATAGACATAGATACGGCATGCTTTTTCTACCATTCTGGCTTCTAAAAAAGTCTGGAGGGAGTATTAGTCAAGACTAATGAAGTTTACAATCAAGTAGTAATGATAAATGTAATTATACAATTATTATAGGTCGTTGAGGGGTCTGTATTCAGCAGAAGAGCCGAGCTCCTCAAGCTGTGGACAAGAACCGGTGGTGGAAGCAATAGGCGGCTGTGTGTATGGACCTCGTAGAAGGCCCATTGCAATGGCTCTGTATGCAGCTTCTGATGGGTGGAAGCCATCCCATGATCCATACTTTTCTGGGTTATCACACACGGTATATTCTCCGTATCCACACTTTGTAGTCGGGGACACACCATAGTGTTCTCCTCCACCACAGCAAGCCACAAGTGGATATTCGATCCCTGAACCATAATATATATTGTGGGTTAACTAGTGCATCGGCCGCTAAGAAAGATGATTTTTTCTACTATGATGCACTGGTCTCTACTTCTCTAGGAGGTTGATAAATCGTAAGTTCAATAATCGATATGGTGCTAATACTACAATAATACATGTACTACTGCAGCAATAGAAATATCTGGTTGATTAAAAGCAGGGAAATAACAATGCTAAGTGGTAAAACTAATATAACCTTTTGTTACCAAAAAAACCCTCCAGTGTGAATGAAAAATGAGTGGTGGCCAACTTGACTGAGCTACTATAGAATTATACATACAAATGACATGTTAAAACATTGAAGCTATGGTGAATTATAGCAACGAAAGAGTTTATATTGTGCACATATGGATCAAAATGGACTAATATTGTACCAATTATGTAGATAAAGTGCTCTAACGAAAAAACTAAAAACACATGTAAACATTGTAGAATCTGAAATATAGTTTATTTAAGGCACATCCTGAAAGCTAAACCACCAAACTAACATTATAGCTTCAATATACACGTATATAAAATCATAAATTGTTTCTGAAAGTTTGATGACACATATTCTAGTTTGTCAAACACTATTTAGATAAGTATTGACTAAGTTTCATAGTAGAAAGAAAAAGTCAAATATCCAAGCTCACCATACTGTTCAGGGGAAAGGAAAATCTCCATTGCAGCTCCATAGTAATCAGCATAAATGATGGTTACTCCAGGATGGAGCTTGCGAAGCTTCGTAAGCTCATTCATGAGAAGCGTGTTGTGGTACTGTGAGAACTCGTTCATCCACCTAAGGCAACCTGTATGTGGTTCATAATCTTCATGTTTATCGCTCTTGAATATCATAAGATATTTTGGGATACACCCAATTGGGAGGTTCCCAGGAACTATAAGGGTCTTCGCTCCTAGCCGAATCAATTCCTGCAAACTCAATTCAGTGTACATTAACTGCTGTCTATATATGATGTCAGCGCTACAACATGCACAACGAAATGGATGCTCACAGTGATTGTGAAAGAGATTTTGGCAACAACACTTGGAGGGAACATGCGGATCGTCTCAAAGGGCACTTTAGAAATAAGAGGGATATTGTAGTCATTGCCCCCGATTTCCCCAACCAAGAAGAGGGATTGGCTCATCATATCCGAGCAACCTGTGCAACAAACATGATTCATTGGATCGTAGAATAATCATCATACAAAACAATGTGTGAAGGTACTGCATTCCATGTTTTAGTGTCACTACAAGTCACATTTATCCTAATAACAATTGATTTCTTGGGCACATCTGCCTAATGGAGCAGAGTGTAAAAGCACTTGAATTAATGGAGTTTCCTTATTTCTCATTGACGTCATAAATACTGCTTGTGGCTATTTGAAACAATCTATGAATAAGTATGACCCCGGCTAGTTATAGAAAAAGTCTCCAATCACAGCAATGATTTCTTGGGCACATCAGCATAGTGGTAGCAGAGTGTAAAAGCACTTGAATAAATGGAGTTTCCTTTTGTCATTGATTTCAGAAATGCTGCTTGTGGCTATTGGAAACAATTCATGAATATGACCTGGAATAGTTATAGAAAAACTTAATTTCTGGTTTTGACACAAGAAACTGCTTGTACAGTTCTGATAGTAAAGTTGCCTCTTTTAGTAAAGCAGTAATAATGTAATATGGTGATATTTGTGGTGGAAAAGTTTGATAGATAAATAGAAAATTGGAGAAGCAAAATAATATGTCAAGAAACAACGAATGTCGTGAACTAGCAGGGTAGTTGCAAGGTACTATGTTCCATGTTTTAGTGTCACTGCAAGGCACATTTATCCTAATAACGGTTTCCAATCACGACAATTGATTTCTTGGGCACGCACATCTGCCTAGTGTAGCAGAAGCACTTGACTAAATGGAGTTTCCTTAAACGTCACAAATGCTGATTGTGGCTATTCAAATCAATTTATGAATGAAGGAAGAAAATTCAGTGGGGACGGTCCCCAAAATTCATCCCGTGAGGATCCGCATCGGATGACCAACACGTGGAAGGGCGAGCGAATCGTCGATGGCGGCAAACTCAGCTCCAGGCGTTTGGCTCGCTCGGCTACAGGTCTACATGTGAAGGCTATTGTTCTCTCGGCTCGGCTCGATCCAGACTAGGGCGCACCATGACGTAATGCGAACTTATCCTCCTCGATCGATGGTGATCTGGCCGTGCTGCCGCCTCCTTCGCCTCTACCGGAGGCAACCTTCGGAAACGTTGAGTTGTTGGAGAGTGCCGAGCTGAGTCTAGCAGAAATGTTGATTCCCTCGTCGTTCCACGCGTCGATCATCCAATGTGGGTCCGCACAGGGTGAATTTTGGGGACCGTCCCCACTGAATTTTTTTTCCATGAATAAGTATGACCCCGGTTAGTTATAGAAAAAGTCTCCAATCATAGCAATGATTTCTTGGACTAGCTAAAGAAAAAGTTGATTTCTGGTTTTGACACAAGATACAGCTTGTACAGTTCTGACCGTAAAGTTGCCTCTTTCAGTAAAGCAGTGATAATGTAATATGGTGATATTTGTGGTGCAAAAGTTTATAGATAAATGGAAAATTGAAGAAGCAATATAATATGTCAAGAAACAACGACTGTCGTGATCTGGCAGGGTAGTTGCAATGAATTGTACACCATTCATTAGCTATGGACCATCAGTGATTCATCATTTCGCATACATCACCATCCGTCCTTGCATTGTTTTCGTTGGAGTTTGGAACTTTGAAGTCATAAAACAAGTAGCCCGCAGGTGGAATAGAATGGAATTCCATATGATCAACCTTCCTTTCAGCTCAAGCATCCAAACTGACGCGCAGGGCGTGTTTACGCATCTAAACACACCAAGCACCTCTGTTTTATGCTTTTCCCTACACCGGCTGTCCAGCTCGCATCCTTTCCTTTCCATCTCAATCAAAAGCTCCCGTACGGACTACTCGACTTTCACCACCGACCAGGTTACCACTACGATTCTACAGTAGTTGTTAGTTGTTAGATATTGGAGGCAATTTTCTGTAGGAGGTGTTTAGTTGGTAGAGATAGGAGGGAATTTACTGTAGCAAAAATTTATGAGAAAATCACGGTTTTCCATAGAAAAAAAGACTACAGAAATAATAAATATCTAACCACAAAACACAGAGAAGCTGCTCATGGTCCATCGTCTGTTTTGGTTTCTTCCTCTCTCTCTCTCGTATATGGCAGGGGACTAGGGGAGACTTCCTTTTCTATATACTGAAGCAGGGGAGGGGCAAATATCTCGCCGTACATTTTGGAAGAAAAAAAAAACATATACTGTACGTACATACCAGTGAGGTTGCCGGGGCAGAGGAGGTCGAGCAGTTCGCGGAACCACTTCATCTCCATGTCGAGGTGCACTCGGTCATCGCCCATGCCGTCGAAACCCCTCTCCCTGAAGAACTCCGGGCTGAGTGCCGTGGCGCCGCCCACGGCGAAGTTGGCCCCGCAGGCGAAGTCCTCCGCGCTCCGCCCGCTCAGGTACGGCCGCACGAACGGGAGCCCCAGCGTGTTCGCTGCAGCCACACAAATTCCCAAATTTCAAGTCTGTAACGCCATTGCAGACGCTGGCTAATTGATCGATAGGTAGATCGATTGATTTGTTGTGGTAGCTTACCGATGAAATCAACGACGAGGCGGCCATTGGAGGCCCGCCCGGTGGGGCGGTGGAAGAAGGTCTCGCCGTAGGGCGGCCAGAGCTCGGGCGCGCTGGGGTCGTTGCCGTAGACGAAGACGTAGTTGCCCGTGTCTGTCAGCGAGTCACCGAAGCTGAAGACGCGCGGATAGCAGCCCGCCGCCGGCGAGGCTCCAACTAGTATCAGCACCACAGCCGCCGGCAAGAGGAGGCCTCGTCCTCCCCACACAGAGGCAGAAGCAGCCATGAGTGACACTGTCCGTGGAAGCTGGAAAGGTTGTCAGAAGAAACCGAACCTTCAGTCTGGTAGGAGTTGAGCCACCAACCAAATGAACCTGACAATCTGCTTCCCCTACGGCCTCGTGTACCTGCAGTAAAGTGTCCAGCTCAGACCATGACAAGTGGATCACTATTACTGTACACGTTATTCCTTTTTTTAAAAAAAAATTGTCAGGCTGATGCCGACTGTTCAACTACTCTCTAGTCGCTCTGTCCAAAAACATCGATGGGCTATTTTGACCAATAGGACCTTACAAATAAACTATTTCAAATAACAAGAGTTATGATAATTAGTTCTATGACTAATCTAGTAACCTCATTTTTTTATGTAATAATTCTATAGTCTTTTGTTGTTGAGAGTAAAACTAAGGCCCTGTTTGGATAAAGGGCAAATAGCATATATGTGCAAATTTGCTCTTAATTTGCCAAATAGATCCAAGCAGGAGGGAAAAAAACAACAAAGGGTAAATGAAAGGGCAAAAAAATTGCTCCTCAAAGGCCCAAAACAGAGCAAATGGGAAGATGGCTGTTAAGAAAAGAGAGCTGGGGGGGAGGGGGCATTAATTAGGGGCTTGAACACGTTTTGCCATTCATTTGCTTGTATAGGACCAAGCCTTTTTTCCAAGATAAATTTATTAAGCCTAACTGACTCATTATTACACATGTTTACTATAGCATCACATGGGTTAATAATGGACTAATTAGGCGTAATAGATTTGTCATACAAAAAGCCTAGGGGTTCTGAAATCCATTTGGTCTAAGTTTCATATTCTTGTGGCGGACTACCTTAAATAATCTAGCTCACGCATGATTAGCCTGAGTAGACAAGACTTAGATCGGCTAAGGCATCACATTTCAACCAAAATATTCAAGCGTCCACAGGTATAACACCCTGATTTAACCACCGTCTTGGACCGTCACAACCTTACATGATGGTGAGTATCTAGATATATACATTTCATTACAATTTTTTACATCATAGAGTTATGCATAGATAAAATTCTAATAAAACGATGAGGCTATTTTTTAATTATTACAACGCAAATGTTCAACTAAACAGCGGAAGACTTCTACATAACAGATATGAGTTTGATATAGCATCATGTTATAGAGACTTTACATGAAACAACCCGATGAACTGACAAAAAGTCCGCCCACCAAACAGCTCTACAGTGGCGTATCAACTGCTAACGAAACGACTCCTATCGGCTCCAAAACACATCGGCTGCACCGTAAAACATCTAATCATGGCTGGTACAAACTCCAAGGAAGACCATCGATCGGGCAAACCAGAAGGCTAGGCAAACGATGCTGAGAACATCGGGTTGTTTCAGCTGACTGATGATTCAGTTGGATCAGCTGAAACAAGACAGTTGCGAGAATTGAGTATATTAATATGAATGCCCTTGCTAGAAAAAACGACACACTCATTACAACATTTTCACTGAGAACATCATCACGGCATCATTAACATACTTATTTCTTTGATGAATACAACAAAATGTTGTTATTACATAATTAGAAGCATTAAAGCCTTGGATTTAATAGAAAAACCAAACTCAGGAAGATGTTACATGAATCGGCAGTTATAGCAAGAGGAGGCTGCATGTACGAGCCTCGTAGCAGGCCCATTGCGACGGCCCTATATATACAGCTTCTGTAGTATGAATGTCGTCCCATGATCCATACTTTCCCGGGTTATGACACAACTTGTATTTTCCACGGCCACATTTTACATTTGGGGTCACAGTCACATCGTAGAGACTCCCTCCACCACAGCAAGCCACCAAGGTATACTCAATTCCTGAACCGCACACTCATGGCAGGGATTAGTTGAGAAGTCAACTTTTTGGTATCATGTGCTTTTAACTTAGTTTCAGAAGTTCTAGGAAGCCTTTCTATTGAAGACAACTAATTTGTTAAATTTGGAGCTTAGCTCAAGTTGTATGATATTAATACAATAGCAAAAAATAACATATTACACCATATAATTGCAATAGGTATATATGATAGTAATTCTGAAAGCTTATGGTACGTAATGGAGAAAGTACTTACTTGCTAGTGTTTCAGTAGTTATTAGAAATGTAAATAAACAACTCCCAGTTCCTTTTGAGATCCTATACAACTTACCTGTTGCTTAGAGGGGGCTGTATTCCGCAGAAGAGACGAGCTCCATAGGTTGTGGACAAGAACCGATGGTCGACGCAATTGGTGGCTGTGTGTATGGACCACGTAGAAGGCCCATCGCAATGACTCTGTATGCAGCTTCTGATGGATGGAGGCCATCCCAAGATCCATACTTTTCAGGGTTATCACACACTATATATTCTCCGGATATACACATTGTAGTTGGGGTCACACCATACGGTTCTCCTCCACCACAACAAGCCACAAGTGGATGTTCGATCCCTGAAGCACAATCGTGTGGGTTAACTAGCGCATCGGCCGCCTAAGAAAGATGATTGTTTTTCCTATGCAATGCGCTAGTCTCCACTTCAGGAGGTTGATAAATTGGAAGTTCAATAATTGATGTAGTGCTAATACTACAATAATACATTTACTACTGCAGCAGTAGAAATATCTAGTTAAAAGCAGGGAAACAACAATGCTAAGTGATTAAACTGATGTCACCTTCTGTAACTAAAAAAACTCCCGTGTTGATGAACAACGAGTGGTGAACAACTTGACCGAGCTACTATAGAATTATACATATAAATGGTCTGTTAAAACATTGGCGTATGGTGAATTATAGCATCGAAGGAGTTTGTGTTGTGCACATATGGATAAAATGGACTAATATTATACCGATTATGCAGATAAAGTGCTCTAAGAAAAAAATGCATATAAACATTGTAGAATCTGAAATGTAGTTTATTTAAAGCACATTCGTTTTTGTGGGTATTATTTAAAGCACATTCTGAAAGCTGAACCATAAAACTAACTATATAGCTTCCATCTACACATATATACATAGTTTCTGAAAGTTTGATGGCATATATTCTTGTTTATAAAATAATATTTAGATAAGTACTGACTAAGTTTCATGTAGAAAGAAAAAGTCAAATATCCAAGCTCACCATACTGTTCAGGGGAAAGGAAAATCTCCATAGCAGCTCCATAGTAATCAGCATAAATGATGGTTACTCCAGGATGGAGCTTGCGCTCATTCATGAGAAGCTTGTTGTGGTACTGCGAGAACTCATTCATCCACCTAAGGCAACCTGTTTGCGGTTCATAATCTTCATGCTTATCGCTCTTGAACATCGTCAGATATTCCGGGATACACCCAATTGGGAGGTTCCCAGGAACCACAAGTGTCTTGGCTCCTAGACCGATCAATTCCTGCAAACTCAATTCATTGTACATTACTAACTATATATGATACCAGCACTATACGAACAACAGCAAAACTGATGCTCACAGTGATTGTGGAAGAAATTTTGGCAATAACACTCGGAGTGAAGACGCGAATCGTCTCAAATGGCACTCTAGAAGTAAGAGGGATGTTGTAGTCATTGCCCCCGATTTCCCCGACCAAGAAGAGAGATGTTGTAGTCATTGCCCCCGATTTCCCCGACCAAGAAGAGAGATTGGTTCATCATATCTGAGCAACCTGTGCAACAAACATGATTCATTGGATCATGAGTGATCATCATACAAAAGTTTGTCTTTATTTGCGTGCTCTTTCTCTGTTCTTTTTCTTTCATCCGGTTGTGCCACCAACTGTCCCCTAGTCGATGTCGCCACCGACTATACCCTCTTTTCTATCTTGTCCCGCTCACCCCCCTCCATCAACATTACCACCCGCCCGTCCGCCGTGCTCACACCACCCATGACCGGGGGCTACCTCGCCGCCGACCTTGCTGCCCATCGACCTCTACCATTGACCTTTGGATCTACTTCGGCGTCCTCCACCCCTGCCGCCGACACAACCCACATGTTGTGCTACACCGCCCAAGCCAGCGGTGCCCTCGCCACCCGGGCAACCCACCACCGTCGTCGGTTTGCAACCGTCCATGGCCCTCCCTCTAAGCCCTTGGAACCCAACCCAACCCTCGACAACCCCAAACTTGATCTCTGTTTTTTTTTTCTTGCCAACGGTAAGTTACTTCCTCTGGTGTGCTCCAAGATGAGTTACTTTCTTTGGTGTGCTCATGAAAGTAACAAGAGGACTCTCGATTTTAGCCTAAATCAAGAGGCCTCTCTATTTAGATTTTGTGTTATCCTAATAAATTATTTCCAAGCACACCAATTGATTTTTAAAAAAATTGACATCAATTGATTTATTGGGCACATCTGTCTAGTGGAGCAGACGCAGCAGAGTGTAAAAGCACTCGAATGGATGTAGTTTCCTTATTCTCATTGACTTCATTAATGTTGTTTGTGAGTTGTGACTATTCCAAACAATTAATGAATTAGCATGAGCTCCACTAGTTATAGAAAAAGTTGACTTTTGGTTTTGACACAGCTGTTACATTCTAACAGTAAAGTTGCCTCTTTCTGGAAAGTAGTAACATGGTCACATTTGTGGTGTGAAAGTTTAATATATATACTCCATCCATTTCAAAATTTAGGTTGTTTGATTTTTTTACCCTTAAGTTTGACCTTTTGTTTTATTAAAAATTTATGTAAATATAGTCAAATTTAGGTCATTCTTTAAATCCTTTTATTATTATAGCTAGCCATGATTAAAAAAATATTTTGCAAAAAAAAAGAGAATAGGACGAGCTATCAAACTTAGATAAAAAATCAAACAACCTGCATTGTAAAACAGAGGAAGTATGTAGAAAATCAAAGAAGCAAATTATTATGTCAAGTTTTAGAAACAACAACAGGTCGTGAACTGGCAGGGTAGTTGCATTGGACCGTACGTCATTCATTAGCTATGGACCATCAGTGATGCATCATTTCACCTAAATCAACATTCATCGACACATTTTCTCGTTGGCGTTCGAAAGAAGTCATAAAACAAGTAGCCGCTGATGGAATGGAATTCCATATGATCTACCTTGCTTTCAGTTCAAGCATCCAAACTGAACCCTTGCAAGCACCTGATCTGTTTGTATATGCACCACGCTCGCATCTTCCCCCGTCCATCTCAAAAGCTCCCGTGCACCCTCTTCACCTTCTAGAAATCAGATGTATACTATATAACTCGCTAAGGGCCTGTTCATTTTTTTTTTCCTGAAACCAGGGTGGAACGAGGGGTTCCTTTCCTAAACAAATCACTTTAGGAATCAGTCCCCTCCATTCCACCAAAAAAACACACACACACACGGAACATACATACCAGCAAGGTTGCCGGGGCAGAGAAGGTCGAGCAGTTGGCGGAACCACTCCATCTCCATGTCGAGGTGCACTCGGTCGTCGCCCATGCCGTCGAAACCCCTCTCGCGGAAGAAGTCCGGGCTGAGCGCCGTGGCTCCTCCCACGGCGAAGTTGGCCCCGCAAGCGAAGTCTTCGGCGCTCTGCCCGCTCAGGTACGGCCGCACGAACGGGAGCCCCAACGCGTTCGCTGCAACCACGCGAATCGCCAAACCTCATGTCCACAATAACGTACACCCGCAGAAGGCTTTGATCATCCGGTCGCGAACTCGCGATCGATTGATTCTGTTGCGATAGCTTACCGATGAAGTCAATGGCAAGGCGGCCATTGGAAGCACGCCCGGTGGGGCGGTGGAAGAAGGTCTCGCCGTAGGGCGGTTGAAGCTGGGGCGCGCCGGAGTCGTTGCCGTAGACGAAGGCGTAGTTGCCCGTGTCAGCCAGCGAGTCTCCGAAGCTGAAGATGCGTGGATAGCAGCCAGCTGCTGGCGCTGCTCCTCCAACTAGTACTAGCACCACAGCTGCCGGCAAGAGAAGCCATCGTCCTCCCCACCCAAAGGCAGAGTAATAAGCCATGGTGTTAGCTGTCCGGGGAAGTTGGAAACTTGGAAGGCCGACGAAGAAACTGAGCCGTGAGTCGATCTGATGGGGGAAAAAATAGCTTTACCTGGTACCTACTTCGAACATAATCAGCCACCAACCAAATGGAAACGACAACCTGCTGCCTTGTGGAATCTCCAGATCCTTGTTTTGATTCAAGATATATGTCAAGCTGGTGTTGACGGCTGAACTACTATTGTCTCCCTGTCTAAAAGCATTGATGTAACAATACGAGTAATATCTAAAACAAAATAGATTCTTTCGCATAGAAAGAGTTACGATAATTGGTTTTATCATTAATCCAGCTATCTCATTTTGCTTTGAGTAATCTTTTTTTATCTGTTGGGAGTAAAAGTTTTAAAAAGTTAGATACCATAGACCAGAATACCTATATTTGTGGACCGAGAGGGTACAAAGTAGGATCTTAACCCATGACATTGTTTACAACATTTCCAAGCATAAGGATGGCGTGAGCTCAATGGATTTAAGGTTAAAAAAGGTTTGGGTGCTATTAGCCCCTCGGCCCTCGCCTTTTAGACATATGGTCCTGTCTTGGTGGCCAGTTAGCCAATGACCGCCGCAGTCAAAGACAGGATGTAACGTTAGAGTGAGATTCGGCTAGTGGGGCTAGAATGTCAACATAAATACCTTTGCAAAAAAAAAAGACAGCACACTCATAATACTCTTTTCAAATAGAACATCATCGTTGCATCTTTAAAGAATACAACTAAACGCATTTATTACATAACTACAAGCATTAGAGGGGCTTCACTGCTACAGACTCGCTTAAATCAAACACCCCTTTAAAACTTGAGACAACCGGCTGTAAAAGATCATCACAGCCGGTTGGATTATAAACTGGCTGTGTTGCTCCTTATCACAGCCGGTTGGTAATGCCCGTTTGTAATCCAACCGGCTGTGATGAGGGGTGAGGGCAACGCAGCCGGTTCCAGCTACGAACCGGTTGCATTGCTACTCATCGCAGCCGGTTGGTGGTTGGAACCGGCTGCGTAGAGGGGCTCATCAAGACAGCCGGTTCTACCCACAAATCGGCTGCGTTGCTACTCATCGCAGCATTGGAGCCACGAACTGTTTGTGTTGATCAACGTAGCTGGTTCTACACTTGGCAAATACAATTTTTGAAGCCCTAAACGTATTCAAATTGAAAAGTGTTGAACTACAAGTTGTATAACTTCTCAAGATGTAAAACTTTTATATTGGTCATTTGTTTGTAGCACAAAGTGGTAGTAAAATTGTTCACAAATCCTACATCTCTCATATAGGTTTAGGGCATGAAACTAGAAGAGAGGTGTAGGATTAGTGAACACTTTTATTATCACTATGTCGTATGAACAAATGACCAAAATAAAAATTGTATAACTCAAAAAGTTATTAAATATCGTAGTTGACAATATTTTTATTTGAATTCATATTGTCAATAAAAAACCAAGTTTGAAATTATTCAAATTTTAAATTCAAATTTCGCAAACGACCTCAGATGGAGAAACGGACAACATAAAAGTTGTAGTATTTGAAAAGTTACGAAACTCTGTAGTTGACAAGTTTTTAATTTGAATTCGTTTAGGCCCTCAAATAAGTCATTTACACTCGAGTTCGTATAATATGTGGGGAATAAAAATGTGATATGGTCACATATGGTGGTGTAGAGCAGTGGTAAGGGAGGGTACACACAAGGAGGAGGTTGTGGGTTCGAATCCCAGCTACCGCGTAGCGCACGAAAAATCTTACGACTGGACAGGGCTTGATTACTTGGGAACCACTGGTCGATTGTGTTGCCTCTCCCATCACACCCAGCTGGTGACACCAGCTGGCTATTGTTGGACATATCACAGTCGGCTGATGGTGGCAACCGACTGTGATGTGTTCCAAAACACAGTGGGCTGGTGGTGCCAATCGGTTGTGTTAGGCCCAACAGCAAAGTCGGCTGGTGTTGCCAACAACAACGCAGTGAATTGGAACCGATTGTGTGCCCCCTCTCCCACCCCACACACTAACACAACACAGCCGGGCCTGTGTAAGTAATGAACCTCAATTTTCAAGTATTGTTATAAAAGTAAAAGTTATAAAATATTGACTTACCATAAATTCTATATATATTTGTGGACATAGATAGTAAAAGTAAGATCCTAAGTTTCTAGCTTAACCATGTCACAGCTTACGACCCTGCCAGGCGTAAGGAGGGTGAGCTTATAATGGCTTTAAGATGAAAAATAGATTTGGGTGCTGGGGAGCTCCTCGGACCTCGCCTTTTAGACAGTCTTGCCTTGGTGGCAAGTGAGCATCAATGACGGACATAGTCGAACAGGGGCGAAGCCAGAAAAAAATGTCACCGGAGTCGGTACAACTTGCCGAGGAGGGGATGAGAGGAAAAGAATACGCTGACACGTGGGTACCACGGCCATGTGTGTTCCACGTCAGCAAAAGCACAACGAAAACGGTGAACGCGTTTTGAGAGTTGAGTAGTAAAAAGTACCCGATTTTATAGTTGAAGCGTTGTGAGAGCTGAGTCGATTTTGCAGTTGAATGCAAAACCAAACCATGTGGATAGCTGAATGGTAAAAAAAAGATTTTTTTCTTACTAATATAATTAATGATATTCATCTCTATAAGAATGAATGATGAGTAGAATATTTTTTCTTTTCATTTGAGGCTAGTTTAATTCGTTCTCATGGGGAGTCGAACCAGGTCTGCTAAGTGCTCTAATCACTAGGTTAAAGACCCTTTCGCACTCCCAGCTCTTCTTGATGTAACTTTATTAGTATTTTCCAGAATATCTACTGCGTATTAAATTATTCTACGTAATTAAACACTAATCTATAGCTAAATAGAACACAACAAATGTATATTTCTCACTTTTCATATCTGGCATTTTGTTGAAACGAGGACTGTAGGTGAAACAAATATTTTTAAGAAACAAAAAATCTAATATCCCAACGAACTCAAATAGAAACCCAAAGACCTCTGCATCTCTACGCACCTGTGTAATAGAGAGTAGAGATTGCGTGAGTTGGGGCCAGAGAGAAGCCTGATTGTGTGACCGTCCTGCTGGGCCAAGGGCGTAGCTTATGGTTTGGGCCAATTTGTGTGACCGTCCCTGCTGGAGCCGCAGCAAGCGGCAACGAGCTGGCTGGCTACCAGGGTGTTGTTGATTTTTTACTAGGGTCTAATACGGTGGAAAATTGCTAGCTATCGAGAGCTTCGCGGAAGTCGTCGGGGTCGGCCGACCCCGACGCGAACACACAGCTCCGCCCCTGGAGTCGAAGCAACGATGCAACGTTAGAGTGATGCAGCGAGGGGAGTTAGAATGGCAATATGAATATCCTTGATAGAAAAAACAATGATATATATTTTCTAACACCATCGCTACATCATTAACATACTTGTTCCTTTGATGAATACAACTAAATGTCATTCTTACATAATTACAAGCATCAGAGAGGCTTGGATTCAATAGAAAAGCCGAGCTCAGCAATATATGTACATGAATTGGCGGTTGTAGCAAGAGGAGGCTTCATGTACGAGCCTCGTAGCAGGCCCATTGCGATGGCCCTATATACAGCTTCTGAAGGATGCATGCCATCCCATGATCCGTACTTTCCTGGGTTACGACACAACCTGTATTTCCCACGGCCACATTTTACACTTGAGGTCACACTCACACCGTAGGGACCCTCTCCACCACAGCAAGCCACCAAGGGATACTCGATTCCTGAACCACACTCATGACAGAGGTTAGGTGAGAAGGTGATTTTTAGGTAGCACGTGCTTTTAACTTAGTTTCAAAGGTTCTAGGCAGTCTATCTGTTGGAGACAACTAATTTGTTAAATCTAGAGCCTAGTTTTAAGTTGTATGATGCTAATACCAAATATAATTGCAATATGCATATATGATAACAATTCTGAATCCTTATGGTATGTAATTTGGAGAAACTACTTAATTACTAGTGTTTCGTTAGTTATTAGAAATGTAAATAAACACGTTCCAGTTCCTCTGGAGATCCTATGCAACTTACCTGTTGCTTAATTTTATCCACGTTTATTTGTACAGTATTGCTACTTAAATGTGTTCCTACTATGAAATTAAAGGTTCAAGCGTGAATAGACAGATAACCTACCATCAGATCAGCAATCTTGTTATCAGTGTACGTACCATGTTATGAGGTGGGATATTCCTAATTTCTCTCCATAACATGCTGCCAATAATTTAGCTCAAGCGACATGTACAAAGACATGATGTGATCATCGTACCACTGTACTAATCATGTCCTGTGGTCAAACTAGCTTGCTTCATAAATAAAATGCATATAAATACTCGAACTCACCGTATTGTTCTGGGGAAAGGAAAACCTCCATAGCGGCTCCGTAGTTGTCGGCATAGATAATGGTGACGCCAGGATGGAGCTTGCGCAGCTTCTCCAGCTCCTCGATGAGAAGCTTGTTGTGGTACCGAGCGAACTCGTTCAGCCATCCAATGCAGCCCGTCTCTGGCTCGTAATCTTCTTTGTTATCGCTCTGGAATTGCGACAAATAGTCCGGGATGCACCCAATTGGGAGATTCCCTGGAACCACCAGATTCTTGGCTCCTAGTCCAATCAGCTCCTGCAAACTCAGTGCATTTGCATTACTGTCTCTGGTGTACACGATGTCAGTGACAACGACGGATACGGGGCATCAAAACGGATACTCACGGCGATTGTCGAAGAGATTTTGGCAATAACGATCGGGGCGAAAGCGGTAACATTATCAAAGGGCATTCTTGCGAGAAGAGGTAGGTTGTAGTCGTTGCCTCCAATTTCCCCAACTAAGAAGAGGGATTGGCTCATCATGTCCGAGCAGTCTGCAATGAAGGCTTCTGAATTAGTAGGAACACTTAATGATGACACCTGTCTGTTGGTGGGGTCACTGAGATTTTTCCTATGCATAAAGTCACGTCTTTAGTCATTACGATCAACAAGTTTCTCACATCATCAGACTGAACATAAAGTCCCGTCTTCACTTTTAATCATAATCGGAAGTAGTGCTATTCTGTAGCAGTTTGCCGTTGTCAATGCTCACGGCAGAAAATTCATCGTTGACTTGTCATTAGATTGAGAGAAAAAGCACGATCTAGAAAAACACTGTAGTCCGCGTTGGGAAGTGTAATGTTTTTTGGGTGGGAGTTAGGGAACTAAACGCACCCTAAAGCTCAGGTTAATATACTACTCCAGACGATTTTGCACGACATCTTTGGTAAGGAATCTCACTGAACGGAAGACCAAATATATCGAGAGGCTACTAAAGTAGCGCACATATACGCACCGGCGAGGTCGCCGGGGCAGAGGAGGCCCAGCATGTCGCGGAACCACCCCATCTCCATGTCGAGGTGCACCACGTCGTCGCCCATGTCGAACCCCCTGTCCCTGAAAAAGTCCGGGGCCAGCGCCGTGGCTCCTCCCACCGCGAAGTTTGCCCCGCTCGCGAAGTCCTCGGCGCGCCGCCCGCTCAGGTACGGCCGCACGAACGGGAGCCCCAGCGCGTTCGCTGCACAGGTTTCGTTTCGACACAGCCACAAAACATATTATCATCAGACAGAGCTGCGTGCTCCTGCTATGCAATTGACCGGTGGATAGCTAGCTAGCGAGAGGGGAGGGACGCACCGACGAAGTCGAGGACGATGCGGCCGTTGCTGAAGCGGCCGGTAGCGCGGTGGAAGAAGGTCTCGCCGTAGGGGAGCCGGACCGCCGGGTCGGTGTCGTTGGGCCCGTAGACGAAGCGGTGGTTGCCCGTGTCGGCCAGCGAGTCCCCAAAGCTGAACACGCGCGCGTAGCACGGAGGAGGCGCCGCGGCCCCAACTAGCGCGGCCGCGGCCGCAACCACCACCATCGCCGGGAACAGCAGCGGTGCTCCTCCTCTTCCTCCACAGGAAGCCATCGCCTTGGCCTCGGCCTGCTGTTCTGGAATCTGGAGGAACAGGCAGGCAGGCGCCAAAGAATTCAGATTATGGAGGAACAGCAGGCAGGCGCGAAAGAAAAAATCTGGAGGAACTCTGAGGCAGGCAGGCGCGAAAGAAAGAAGCCGAACTAGCGTGATTATGTCTCGCGGTCTTGTCGTGCTTAAACGTCGGGATCAGCAACCGACGGGAAACGCCACGGGGGCTGGAACAAATGGCGCGCTAGCTCCACCTACTGTTTTATGGGCCCGACGCCCGTCTAACCTGGGACCCGGGCCACCTGAGCCACATCCATTTGGCCGTCCACCTGTGGACGGAAAGGAGCACCCCACCCGCTGTCACTGTAGTAGCAGGTAGTAAGTCGGAAGGTTATAGGCAGCGACAGCCGACACAGCAGCTGTCAGGTCAGCAACAACCGAAATCAACCGGCGGGTTGATAAACCTTCGGAGTCTCACACGTCAGTATACGTCCCTACATCAGTTTTTCTTTAAAGCACGTAACTTTCTCCTTCTCCAGCTAGCGAGGAGCCGAGGTGTAATGCCAATCTGATTTAGATTTCGAAGAGGTTCCTTTTATATATGATGAGTTGGCCAATCTGATTTAGATTTGGAAGAAGCTTCAGGACATGGCAACTGAATTTTTCCAAGATTTGTACAAGGCAGGCAAGCCGTCCACAATCTCAGATGGACTGAATGATGTTTTCCGCCTTTTTTTCCCAATGGCATTGGGAGTTGCTTAAAGATGATATCGTCGTTGCAGCCAGAAGTTATTTCGTAATGCGGTAATACATGTGCTGATGGCACCTCTGTTGTACTAATTCCCAAAGGTCAAAACCCAGAACAGTTAAGACTTTTAGCCTCTACAATGTAATTTACAAGGTAATTTAGAGTCGTTAGTAACTGGTTTAGACCCTTCTGGATCGGATGAGCTTCTCTCTCTTTCCCTTGTGTTTGGCACTCGCAGGATAATATGATATAATGCTTTAATTGGTTTTGAGTATTTGCCTGCAATTCAGCGAGGGCGCTATGAGGAGTTTTCTGCTCACAAATTGGATTATCGCGTACGATCATGTGGTTCGGGATTTATAAAAACCATTGGAGAAGCTAGGCTTTCATAGTAAAGTGGGTTCAATGGGTCATGACACGTATCTCAAATGTTTGTTACTCACGGTTCGTTTCAATGGGGTGCCACTGATTCTTTATCCCCATCTTGTGGTCTTCGCCAAGGTTATTCTCTCTTTCTTCTTATGTGTACCATCTAGTTGCTACTAAACAGCAGGACAAAAAGAGGGGGCCAGCTCTTGACCAGTTTTCTCAACCAAAAAAAAAAAAAAGCTCTTCAGTCCCAGTAAGTGTCTGTTACTGGCACCGCTGGATGAGAACAAAAATGTGGCAAATGCAGAGCAAGTGCAGGCCAATTTAGGACTGCAGCAAATTGATTACAAAGCTAAATATTCGGGCATCCTGACACCCCCATGGTCGGGTTCGAAAAAGTGTTTTCCCTCCTCTACAGGAAGATATGGTGGCATGGAAAGAAACAGACCTCTTCAGGAAGATAGTGTTTTCCATCCTCTACAGTAGCCAAAGTAACTCTTATAAAGATCAATAGCCCAAGCCTCACCAACTATATGTGATGGGTATGTTCAACTACCACTGACCTTATGTAATGATCTGATACGGAACATTAGAACACACTGGTGGGCCCATAGCAAGAAAAACGGAAAGTGTAGTGGGTTATGGGAAAGGATGATCATGCCCAAGAATGGATTTCAAAGACTTATTGTTTAATCAAAGCCCTTGTGCATCCATGCTGCAATTTCATCACTATCCTTATCCACTGAGCTAATCAATACTGGTACTGGTCTACTGGATAGGACAGTGAGGGGAATTGGTAATAGAGAATCTTATGTCACCTCTTCCTACAAGACAAAACGTGTGCGAGTGGTTTTGACATTGTTTTAATAAAAGAGTGGTTTCGACTGGCATATCAAGAATGGATTGGTTAAACATTATATTCAGGAGCCTGGTCTTGACTCTTCTGAACCTCATCAAGAATGGAGACTTGTAGCATTTGTTGAGAGCTTGTGTGATCGGGTTCTAACTTCTAAAGGCTAAACTCCCTGCAGAGTTGCGGTGATCTGGTTTCATGGAAATATGAAAAGACTTGCTTATTTACTGTCCAGAATGCCTGAGATTAGCCGTACATGTGCATTATGATGTAAGCAAAATTTAAAAAATATGATGTAAGCTATTTTTTTTTAAAAAAGACTAGACCTGGTGGAGTGAAGAATGTTTGAGTACAGGTGAGAATGTCTACAGATGACTAAGTGGCTCAGTAATTTTTTTTGAACCCAGTACATGGATCATTGTAGCACATTAGACAACAGGGTTATGGGCCAGAATGCCAGATGGCCAGATTGAAATGGGGGGAAAAAAGCACAAAGATAACGAGCAAAAAATTCAGATCCTACACCTGCAGGGAGGCATGATTAGAGATGGATTCAGCCTAACGGAGGTACCAATAAAAGTTAACGAAAAATCTTTTCCAGAGTGTTATCCAGGTCAGCTATTCTGTTAGGCTGAATCCGTAATCAATCGCTTCAGTACAAAGTATATAATCAATCGCTTCACTACAAAGCATATAATCAATCGCTTCAGTACAAAATTTGAGACAAGCAATTGCCGCTGGATTAAATCTCTCGTCAAAGTTTTGTTCTGTCTGGCAATAAAGCCGCCGGTGGTCTTATTTCAAGTAAAGCTCAAATCCTCCCACACCCAAACAAAGGGGCAGCAAAGCGGAAGAATCGAAACAGGAGATCCATCCTTTAACTACAGATCTCATTGGCTGCTATATAATCTGCAAAATGGCCTATCTAGTTCGCATGTGCAAACTTGATACCCTTCTCAATCGAAGACTTGAGCTCGCCCTTGAGATTCTCCAGCCCTTCCTTCTCAAAGTCCGACAGCTCACCCAACCCAAGCACTTCCTCAACTCCATTCTTCCCAAGCCTCACCTGTAACATCAAAAGGTAAAATGTGAATGCTCCGGCATTTATACTATGAATTCAAATCTATGGATCAGATTTAATATTCCTGTTGCACATTATCTCCAAACCATCTCATTGTAGTTATCATGCGACAGGAACAAATACCAAGGAAAATGATCTTAAACTTCAGAATATTTGTCCTGAGGAGTAACATCTAATAAGAAAGTCTTCTAGAAAAGGCTATTGCATGCACAATTGTCTACCAAATGTTATTGCAGATCATTTCTCCAAACCATCTCATTGTAGTTATCATGCGACAGGAAAAACAACGCCATCTATGGTTACAAGTTAAAAACTAAGTCATACATGTGATGGTGTCATATCCTACTTCCTACCAGCCAATTTCCAAGAAACTTTACACCAATACATCAGCACTAAATGTACCATCCATAGTTTCATGCAAATGGCTCATCCAGTGAAAATTACAATGTTATCGCCTCAAATATCACTACATGTATCCAACAGGTCAAATGACTAACCGCGCATTCAGTCACAAAAAAAAAAGGAAAACGAAATTCATTTCAGGAACGAGACGAAAGAGGACTCTCCATAGGATTTATGACAAAAACATGTATACTTCCTTAACTTGGACAAATGCATAGTTTGATCAAGTATCCAGGTTTATTCTCAAGCTTTTGTTTTTCAGTCAACAAAACCATAGAAGACACATGTCCAAGCAATGCAGAATCACCAATGCACTAAAGAAAAATATGAAAGATATCTTTATATGCTTTCTATAAAAGCAGGGAAAATCCTTTATCAAAAAAATGAAAGATGAACTAGGACAGCAATGTGATAACAATGCGCAATCTGTCTAAAAGATGCTGGAAATAACCATCTATCACCAAGAAAAATAATGGGCATATGCAAGATATATTTGATTATATAAGATGAACCATAATTCACAACTATAACCATAAAGATAACTGAAATGTGTACCTTGGAGGCAAAGAATGGAAGCTCTGTTACAGTTGATTGCACAAAAGAGCACTCCACAACATCAGGAACTCCATTGAGACCCTTTAAGCATGCATCAGCAAAAACAGCACCAGCATAACTGGATAGATATAAAAACATTAGCAAAGCACAAAGAAACAAAAAAACATATTAGCCAGAGAACAGTAAGAAATCCTCAGTTTGCATGGTTTCTTCTTTTTTTACTTACGCCATTGACAAGGTTGCAGAGCCCTTTCCAGCCTTTGCCTCAACAACTTCAGTCCCACCATCTTGTGTCCTCTTGGTGAGAGCCTTGATGTCTTCAGAAGACAATGCATTGGTGGCAGGGGTTGCCTATTTCAAAACGAGCTCCTCCAGTAAGGTTATCAAAGTTAAAAGTCAAACAAAAAAAAATAAAGCAAGCACAATGCTTAGACATGGCATCAACATCATAGTCCAGAAAGTTATCAAGTGTTAACAGGTAAGCCATATTCATATTCATACTGAAGCAAATTGGGCATAAAGGCTTGGCAACATATCAGGTGCAAACCATCCTTTCAGTGCAAACTATACAAACTTCAATATGGGCCACACGATGTTGATCCAAGGCGGCACTCAAGGGAGGTGGGAGAGGTGATTTACAAAGGGTGATTAGAGGCACTTTTGCAAATAAGCCCTCCCACTTCACCTGAGCACCCCCTTGGATCAACATCGTGTGGCCCAAATTAAAGTTTGCATAGTTTGCACGGAGAGGTTGGTTTGCATCTGATACGTTGCCTAAAGGCTTATCAACAAAGATTACCTACGGCTTTACAACAACTATATTGAATACATTTGGATTTGATGCCATAACAAATCTAGCAGCTAACTCTCATTGTCAGATGCAGATGAATTGATGAACATCTATTTTCTATCTCAACTAGGTAAAATATAGTGCTTTTGAAAAAAAAAAGAATATATTACTCATTTCAAATCCAACTTGCAAATTATAAGGTGATTAATAACATGCATTACACACAAAACATTGATTCCAAGAAAAAGCTTATAGAAGTCAATTACCTGTGAGAACAGTGGCAGGATGGTAATACCTGCATGACCACCAACAACAGGGACATTCACATCTGGCAAAAGGAAGGGATCAAATTAAGGGTTAGAGAGAAGAAATGTCAAAAACGTACTATTTTGTTCCACAATTCTAAAGTAAAACTTCAATTATTACCGGTAACGGGTACATTTGCCTTTCCAGCATAGAAAGTCTTAGCACGAACAACATCTAGGGTTGTAACGCCAAACAACTTCTTCTCATCGTAAGTCCCAGCCTTCTTGAAAACCTCAGCAGCAATTGGCACAGTTGAATTCACAGGGTTGCTGATCATGTTCACAAGGGCCTACATTAAAACCAAGGCAACATAAGATATGTGAATGTCATATTAATCACTGATGGAGATAATTCTGTACAACATAATTATCATTCCACTTTCACTTTCGATTAAAATGCATATTGTAAACTTTGTGGTTCCATATCAGATGAGTACGATAAATTCTGACACAGATAGGTAACTACATAAATGAAGATGATCAATAAGCTTTGCTAAAAATAATCCATAACACAATAAGATACTCATGAAAATCTAGACAAAAATGACAATCGGCATAAACATAAGGAGTTTGTATTCAAGTTCAACTTTTCCAATTCTGCAGGCTGCAGGTGCATGCACTGCCCACATCTAGGGCAACCACTAGAGGGAATTGTGATGAGACCACACTTGCGGAATCCAGAGCAATTAATTACCGGTGATACAGATCTACTGTAAGAACTAAGAACCTTACATTGGGGCAGTACTTGGCGATCGCGGCGCTGAGATTCTTAACGATGCCAGCGTTGATGTTGAAGAGGTCGTCCCTGGTCATACCGGGCTTCCTCGGCACGCCGGCCGGGATGATGACCACGTCGGAGCCCTCCAGCGCCTCCCCGAGCTGGTCCTCTCCCATGAACCCCTTCACCTGCGCCAAACCCCAAAACAGAAGCGCCGTCAGTACTACAAAGACAGATCCAACCGAATCAAGCGGCAAAACGCGTGGCGAGGGTGGCGGTCGCACCAGTGCGGGGGAGTTGATGTGGGAGACATCGGCAGCGACTCCCGGGGTGCCAGCGATATCGTAGAGCGAGAGGGAGGAGACGAGCGGGTTGAGCTTCATGAGGAGCGCCAGCGGCTGCCCGATGCCGCCGGCCGCGCCGAGGATGGCCACCTTCCGCTCGGGCTGCCCGGAGGCGGAGGAGTAGCTCCGGCGGCGGAGGAGCAGGGAGGCGGATCTCATCATCGACGGCCTCATTGTGGATTTGGTTCGGCTGCGGCGGCGCGCGAGATCTGGGATCGGCGGACGAAGGCGAAGGCCGAGGGGGCGAATGAAACGAGGACCGGCTCTGTGCGGGATGGGAATATGGGATCTAGTAGTAGAATATAAAGTCGCTTAGGAAAGGGTTTTGGGTTTTCAAGGGACCCGAAACAAAAACTGTTGAGTTTAATCGCGATTAGATAATCACAGCCCGTTTCGATCCACCGGTTAATTTGTACTAGATAGCTATATTTTAACTAAGACAAATCGGATCAACTAATCTTCAACTAAATCTTCCCCTAGCTGGACATCCAGTTGAATCCATTTAACTTCAGTTAACTAGATAATATGAATTTGACGAATTCACGCAAAATAGTCTTTTCAATTTTTTAATTTATAGGAAACGAATAGGTACATTTGAGCCCTGAGTAGCGAGGAGACCGCATAGGCGCATATACTATCGGAGATGTTGAATTTAAAAGATGTTGTACTATATCTACATGTAAGTTAAATTTAGTGAGCCCCCATTGATCAAGACTCAACAAAAACAGGAAAATATTAAATTGTGATTTCATTTTCTTGGAGGTGTTTCGCTCATTTTCTACTAGAATCCAGTTTTGTGAATGGAAGGGACATGTGGAGTTTGATGAGTTATGATAAAGAAAATGAAGAGTTCGACGGATTTGTGCTAAAGAGTCATCGCTGATATGATGAATTTGGAAGGAAAAATGTTATATCGAAAAGAAAAGAAATGAAAAACAAATATAAAAAAAGGGAAATCACAAATCAGACGGGCACTAATAAAATGGGCCGTACAAACTCTAGCTACACTGCTACAGTACATTTCTATACCGGTTTCAGTGAAATAAACCGTAGAAAGACCAGTAAATTTTTCACTTTCATAAAATGGACCGTACAGACATGGCGAATAGCAACGTGTTATCACAACTGAATACAGCTGTGGTTCCTTTTTCTCAATTGCAATCACTAGCCTTCTCAACTCGTGTAAAAAACATTCATTTTGCTGGCAAAATTTGTGAAGATAACGTTTGACAGCAATAGATGCCATGGGCATGAAGCTTCGTAAAGCACAAGCATACCTATCATCAAAACTCAAATCCTACCATACTGGATCCATTTTCTACATGGGCCAGCCTAACAAGCGAATGCATAACTAGCTTGGACATAGTAATAAGCTTAAACCATCATCATAGAACTTGCTGTAGCCTTCCTTCAATTCCACCTTAACGGGATAACTGGCATTTGAGAGCTCAATGCTAGGTTACAAGTCAATCAGTCGCTCATGATCTCACTTCCATCTGAATGCTCAGAGGCATCAGTAACATCTCCTAGCTCTTGCTCCTCAGCCTCTTCTCCGTCGGTTTCCATAGAATCGACCTCAGGCTCTTCATCGTCAGTGTCCTTGTCCTCGTAAATTATTGGTGGTGCAAACTCTTCATCATCAGCTTCATCATCAGCAATCTAGACCATAATACTAGTATCAATTGCAATTCCAGAAAACGATCACCCCTTTATGGTTAGAGTTAGGGAACTTACCTCACTGAAAAGATAATCTAGAGTGGTGGAGAGTTGAAGTGCTGACTTGAATGTTGACGTTCTGGCATCAATAAGCTGTGAAAAATATCGTAACCAGTCACATCAGATTGTCCACAATAAACATGTTGCAATTGCTATGTGTAGCTGCACAAGGACACTGGATTGCTATATAAGATTTTGAGGTGATACATTGTCTCATTGCAGGTCAAACTCATCATAATCAAGGAAACAATCAGGTATCTTGTGATGAGTATCCTTATTACAATGCAAATTAACTTTTCAATGAGGCATCATCACTTCATCTGTTCCTTTTAAGCATAGTGTTATGCATGCTGCATGCAGGGTTGTAAGATTTTTTTTAATAAATTAACTTATTGGTGACATATACTGCCCTAACTATTTTTTTACAGCTGTGCAGTCATCTTACAGCAAGTGAAATAATTGCTAACCTGATAGAGCGAGTTGAGCAAGGACAGAGAAGACTCCTGGGACACTATGCTGCTCATGTGTCGACTAAGTAAAGTTTGCAGCCATGGAAGTAAACAAACCAATACTGCGCCCCTGAGTAGGCAAAGACAGTAGTGTCAAAATCAACAAACTTAAGAGCTGAACCAAAACTTAGAAAAGTGCGCAAGCATCGTTTGAGTAACCAGGATACTTAATCCCAAAAGATGAACATGCAATAGCAATATGATTACACAGTATTACAGCAGAACAAGGAACCTAACAAGCAGAAAGATAATCATAGAGAATTTGAGATAAGGAGCTCAATCCATGCTCATACATCCCAATGAACAAACATACAAATCATCTATGCATAAACATCATCTTCTCCCTCAGAAACCATCCTTTTGTTTACGAACCCCCAGTCCCCAAGAGCATGGCAATAACTGAACATGGGCACAAACAAAACTAGACATGACAAGAATAATAAAAATGATTAAAAGATCGCAAGAGACCAAGTATTCAAAGAATTGGAAGGCCCTGATTCTTCATAAGCATGAATATATAGTTGATGGTGCACCCTTGTGTGCCATCTCATATTCCATGAATTGTCCCCGTATAACATGCACCACATAACATGCCCAAATATTTATTCCTAAACCAGAAATATTCCTCCACAGAATATTACCTTGATTGTATTTGCAATACGAAGAACTTGAGAAGCTTCACAACATCAGCTGGTGTTAGGAGTGATATAGATTTTGAGATAACCTGTGAATAGCCCAACAGTAAAAATATGAGACATGAGAGGTTAATACTCCAGCATGTTATATCAGGATAATTAACATAGTGTACTCTCTGCTGCTTGTCGATAACAATCTTAACACTACATTAGTTACATGGAGTAACAAATTTTCCTTTTCATTCTCAATCAACAAAATGAACTTTTGCTAAGCAAGAAGATAAATCATCATTAACATGGACTAGTAAGAAAAAAAAAATAGACAAGAAACCATTGCCTATATGACCAAGCTAATACAAGAATACATTTGGTTTTTAATATTACTAAATAAAGTCCCATCCAATTATCCAGTCCAGGATTCTAGTAACACAAAGAAGACATGTGTGACTAGCATCACCTAATAAACTTGTATAAGCCAAACAAAAGTGTGCCCATATACCTACAGACGAAGAATTACGTGGTTCTGGACAATGAAAACACAGACTCCAAAAAACTAGTGCTAATGCCAATTGTAATATGAATTTAGACCAACATAGGACAGAGTTTTTACTTTTTACTAATTTTGCACAGAAAAAAGGTACCTTTTCATCTCTATTGTACAAGCAAGTTAGCAATGATACGTTATCATCAGCACGCAGAGCTTGCTTGAGCAAAACATGGACTGAATCTGCGCTTGGTGGCACCATAGACAGTGTGTGCTCTTCAGTATCATTCCTTTCATTATCTCTATTGATCAAATCAAGAGTTGCTAGTTTCTCCCCAATAGTAGGTCCATCAAGATTATACTCAGGAATTTCCACTTTGACTGCATCTGAAACTTCCCATCAAAATACAAAAATCAGTCTATTAAAGAACTAGAGAACACAGGGTACCCTTAAATCTGTTTATTCATAGTTAAAATATTATGTGCACGAGAAAATAAAAACTTTTGGAACTCCATCATGTTATTACAAACGCTATTTAATTAAAGAGCTAGAAAACAAATGTCACATTTCTATAGCTAGTTAATTTCAATTTTAAAGAGGTGCTAATGTTAACTAGGGCATGTCTCACCGTTAGTAGAATCCAAAACAGATGATGTCCTCTTCCTTGCTCTCTCTTTCTTCTTTGCACTTTCTTTTTTCTTTTCTTTTCCTTGATGTGTGAGGGTTGTGTTCTCTTGAATATCCATTTCACCTAACTCCTTGGTATTCGCTACTGCTGCAAAGGAATAAGAGTTTACATCAATAGCATGCATAATGGATATGACCATCGACCCCAGTAGGCGGTAGCACTATAGCATAAGCATATCATATAGCTGTAAGAAAACACATATATGTCTTTTCAGAAAATTGTAGTATGTTTAAGAACAAAGACGAAAAAAGGAATGCTCACATAAGAAAAGTCCAAAGTGACACACCATATAACATGGATGATTTAAAATATCCAATACGTGGATATGTTTTAGTATTTTTAATAAAATGAATAATAAGGCACAATAATTTTTTTTTAAAAAAATATGTCTAGCAGGAATGCCAATCTTGAAAATAAAATTATAAGAAGCAAAGAAATAAGACTTTGACTTGATTTGCAAAAAGTATTACTTCGAAACATGTTATCATTATACATTTTCAAAAAGGCGGTATTCCGTGGCCGCCCAGGCGCGCATAGTCGCTGGGCGGAGGGGTTCCACCTCGCCCTAGGGGGTAGGCGGTACCTAGTACGGTGGCGGCGACGGCTAGGAAGGGCGCCTCCGGAGGCAGGGACTGCCGGCGGCGGCGGAGGAGGAGGTAGGCGCAGGTGCGCGGAGAAGGAGGTAGGGGACGAACCTCGGCGGCGGCGGAAACTGGGATGGCGGCGCAGAGGAGACAGGGGCGAGCAGAAAAATTACGAGCGGCGAGGAGGAAGGGGTGGAGGAAGAATGGGGTTGGAATAGGCCGGTTTGGGCTGTTTGAGGCCGTGTTGGGTTTGTTTCGATGGGCCTTATTCCTAACTTTAGGTCCATCGTTACATGTCTTGGATACTTCTACTCCGTCTCACGTGAACATTGATCATTGCGTCGTGCCAGATAAGCTGCACGTAGAACTTCCGCACTTGGCATACCCAGCCGCTCATCACAGGGGAGATCCTCCGGTAGGGTTAGAGTCGGGTGTCGGCCGACGAATTCTCCCTCGCCCAAACTTGAAACCCCAAAAATGCCGCGCTCAAACCGCCCGCCGCCTGGGTTTTTCAACGAGTCTAAGCACCCGCGGCGGCAGACGAAGCCGGGTGCGAACGCTCCGTCACCCGGCGGCGGCGCCGGTGGTGTTCCGGTAGGGCTAGAGCCTGAAGCCGGCAGGGGAATTTCCCTTAGCCCAAACGTGAAATCCGAGAACCCACCGATGCCGCGCCCAACAAAGCGTTCGCCGCCTGGCTCTTTCGACGAGTCCAGGCACCCGCGGCGGCGCACGGCGGCGGACGCGGACGCCCCGTCTTCCGGAGCTGGCGCGGGAGGGGCGGTCCGCCGCTGCGATCTCAGCCGCGCATTCGGGCGCTGCCGCGCGCTCCTGGACGACCTGCTGCGGCACGACGACGGGTGGGTATTCGAGGCCCCCGTGGACGCGCGCGCCCTGGGCCTCCGCGACTACTACACCGTCGTCGCTGACCCCATGGACCTCGGCACCGTGCTCCGCCGCCTCGAGCGCCGCCGCTACGCCGACCCATCCGCGTTCGCCGCCGACGTCCGCCTCACGTTCCGCAACGCCATGTCCTACAACAACGAGGGCGATCCCGTGTACGAGAGCGCCGCCGAGCTCTCGGGGATCTTCGAGGACGGCTGGGCCTCCATCCAAGCAGAGCTCCCGCCCCCGCCGCCGACAGACGCCGAGCGCAAGGTGAGGCTCAACGGCGATCTGATGAGGCTGCCGGTGGCCGCGCAGTGGAACGTTGCCCGGCTCCTGAAGGAGCGGGGTGCGTGCCTGCTGGAGATGAAGGGGAAAGTGGAGGTCGATCTGGACAAGACGGATGCCGCGACACTGGATGAGCTCGAACGGCTGGTCGCTATGCATCGCGCCGCTGATGCAGCCGTGGACGCCCCGTGAAGGTAATGCTCTCGTGGCTATGCTGCTCTAGTTCACTCTTTGATACGTGCTTTAGCATCTCGTGACTATGAATTGAGTTTATAGTTCAGCAATCTTAACAAAATTCCCCAAAATGCTATCTTTCCTCAATGTCAGTCAGTGAGGTGGCTATGTCTGTGATATACTTCCAGTGTTTATTGTTGCATGAATGATTGGTCAGATTTTGATGATGCAGCTACGCAAAAGATTATACTCCATTTTAAAGAACTCTGAATTTACAATAGGTAGTTGTCAATTTTAGAAATCTGCTGTGCTGATCTTCATACAATGCTATCTGGGATTTCATCTATTAAATTCTGGTTGATGGTTGATGATTAGCTGCTGTGCATCTAACACTTGGACATGAGGTGGAAAGTTTAGGTTGTGTAGATCAAGACAATCCTTACTGCAGTTGGGTACTTGGGTTGGTGTATATTGTCCATTGTACTGCTCAGAAATATGGAGTTTTCTTAAATGTATTATGTTGGATTCAACTTTCTCCAGACAAGCCATATATATATAAAACTGACTGGACAGGAGTTAACACTTACTCCCTCCGTCCCAAAAATAATGTGATTATGGAAACCGTGCCAGTCAATGTACGTGTTTGACCAACTTTATACTAAATTATATTAATGATTGTGTTTCTAAATGATTTAATTATGAAAATATAATCTATAACCAATCTAATAATACTTACATTGTATCACGAATGTTGATATATTTTTGTATAAATTTAGTCACAGTTCAAACTGTTTGACTCCTCGACAAACAAGAATTGCGTTCTCTCTGGGCGGAGGGAGTATTTAGAGGTATATTATAGAATATAATGACCTGAGCGTTCTTAATGTCACCGAAAGCACTTGTGTTATTTTGATGCATTCTTTTTGTTCAATATGTTTCGGTGCAGATAAACGTGGTGAACTCGGAATGTTGTGTTAAAGGGTGTAAAGAATGAGTTTGCTCCGGTTAGATAGTACATGCTTAAGAGGCATTGGCAGGCTGATTTGATGCTACTGCGAGCAATGACTTCTTGAAACTAGTTGGCCATTTTGGTTATTGCATAAACTAGCCTAAATGCCATGGAATAGTACAACTAAAATAAAATTCCTGCATAATAAGGCGCCAAACAAAACTTGGCGCCAAAAGAAAAATGAAACTATTAAAAACTGTAGAGAAACATTGACTTCTATGCCTGCTGTGATTGTAACCTTGTCAAACTTGTCTGTCCGTTCACTTTTCACCCCTTGTTTTTGTGTCAATTTTCCCATATATTTTCGTGGTTTTCTGTCTTAATCATTTACATTTATTAGCCACAATAATTATTTTATATAATGAGCAGAATGTACTTTTTAATCAGTTTCAGGTTCAAAACATTAATAGCATAATATTTGGATGGCTATCACTTTTATCAATCTAAAATGGATATAGAAGGTACTGATTGGCTAATACATGTATACTCTTGTTCTTGTTCTATTCAAGTTTAACTATGAGCATGTTTGATTTTTAACTATAAGCACATCCGAATGCACGAAATGCATATCAATTAGGGTCATCATTGATTGTTTAGGACCCCATCTTTTGTTTTCAGAAAAGCTATGTCACATATAACATTTAATGGTCGTGTATAATATCGATTAGTGCTGCCAAAATGCCAAATTGAGTGTGCTGTGTCTTATGTCTTATGACAACCCTTGTTGAATTTTTTATTCTCTCTCTTTTCATGACTTATCCTTTTATGTAGGAAAAGGGTTTCTGGTTCCTTTCCAAGTTGGTTGGTCCATCAAAGTTCTCTGTTTTTATGTTTTCCCTCTGCATTCTCTGATCTCAAAAAAGAACATGCAGGAGATATATTCCTTTGCTAAATGTTTTATCAAAGTATATGTTCTAGTGCTCCATATGTTTTTTTAACCCTTTGCCCAAATTATTATGGTTGTACCAGTATGCCAGTTTCCATCTCCAAATTATCTGATGCTTCATTGTTACACTTTATAGCCAAGGGCATTATTTGCACTATCTGTCGTGCACTTATTACATGACTTAGGCACCAATTCAGTCTCAGATTCAGTTTCTGTTTATGTTATTGAGAAATGTTGTTTGCTCTTTCTCAGTCTCATGTGTAAAAACTAGTTGCAACAGTAAGAAATAAGAATATTTAAATGACATGCTTTCAGTTTGGTTTTGTGATAATTAATTAGTTGTATACAAACATGTTAGTTCAGGAGTGCTAAGCAAATTATGTGATATCTCTTCGTCCTTTTGGGAATAACTGGTCCAATACAGGTGTGCTATGGACGGATTCCGGAGTGTAGTTATTGCAATTCTTATACCATTTAGGTTTCTGGAGAAGGAAAAGATAGGTACATCAAAATACTAGGCTTGAATGTAGTCTCTAACTCTCATATTTTCTGCTCAGAAACTTGTGTGTGTTATATGCTTCCTGGCTTGACTTTGAGACTTTGGGTAGATGAAGCAGATGCTAACATGAATGTCGTATTTACAGCTAAAATTAGTGCATATAATGAATTGGAGTAAATGAAGCATAATCCTTTTAAAGAGCAAAATTTATATCTTCTTTTAGTTGCTCAAACTTGTTGGTCATGCTCAGCTTACTGACTTAAGTTTAGAAGACCGGAGCTGATTAATCTAGGTACTTAGCTTTTAATGTTCAAATTGGGTTTGCGGCTTGCTATTAAAAGGGCTAATGAATACAAAACTATATAGGGCATATGCTGGCATCAAAAGCTTTTGCTTTAGTCTTTATCTTAAACAATAATGTTTATGCTCTTTGATTGCAGGATCCATGAGCACTGCCAATCTGAAGAACCAAGCATCAAAAGGTGATGCCTGGTTTTACCTTGAATCCAATATAGCATTGGTCATACCCTAGTCCCAAATGCTGGTGGCTTAGACTAGACTTCAAGGCACCCCATCATAGTTACCACAGATCGTCTGTATTGGGGGTTTCAATTTCGTTGGATAACCCTTTGTGGTAAAAAGTTACCTTTTGTATTGATGGGGGATGGCTTGCTATCTGCTGTATGTTCAGGATTGAGTGTTTTGATCCTAAACTACTTGAGGATCAGGAGGAATGGAAAGAAAGTGCCAGGGCTTACTTAATTCTATGATATTTGTGAAGTAGATCTTGTCTTCATGTATAATTTTTCTCGTTTACATGGTGATTGTATTTTGCCCGTTGTGATAGATTGGTGGTGAATAGAGAGATAATTTGCATATAAATAATATGCTAGTATACATCTGAGGAAAAAAAAAAAGGATGTGTCACTGAATTATCGTCCCTGTTCGGCTGCACTATTGCCGGCTGCAGCTGCTGGCAGTAAAATCTACAGTAAAATATATGGGTGCTGCAGCTGCAGCGGCTGTTAGAGCAGCCGAACACCCTGATCAGTCCTGGTCCGAGCATAGCTTTTTTATATGGATATATTTACCTCGGTAGTGCTAAAACAGAAGCTGCTGCTTATGAGCTTATCCAGGAGAAACGTGAACACCCTCAATGGAGTTTATTGACTTTTCCAAACATGCAGCTGTTTGCATGTTAGCAACTTATTGATGTTATTGACCTGTCCTGTTGTCCTGCTAAACAAGAAGTCTAGTAGAATTAGGCCCTGTTTAGATGAGTTGGTGAAAGTTGGCGAAATGTCACATCCATCCTTTTGACACTAATTAGGAGTACTAAATATAGACTAATTATAAAACTAATTACACAGATGGACTCTACATCGCAAGACGAATCTATTAAGCCTAATATGTGCCGTCATTAGTGCATTTTTAATGACGGGTTACTGTAGCACGACAGTGTCTAATGACGAATTAATTAGGCTTAATAGATTTGTCTCACGATGTGGAGTCCATCTATGTAATTAGTTTATTTTTATACCTATGTTTAATACTCCTAATTAGTGTCCAAATATTCGATGTGACAAGTTGGCAAAATAAGTTGGCGAAAGTTGGCGATCTAAACAAGGCCTTAGCTAATGTTGCTGATTATCATGTGGCATTGGCTTGTCCAAGATGGATTTCTCGCATGTACATGTTTGTCGTCCGATCGGGGTGGATGGTGTTAGGTGAAACCATTAACCACCATCAGAAAATTGGGCGCCCTCAGTTTCCTTCTGCCAGGGTCGTGTCCCCAGTCACAGGGAACGCGGTACACAGCCACGTACCTTGTACCGGGAACTTTCGTTCCGGATCGGGAACGGGAACGAAGTGGTACATGAGACGGAACGATGCCTGGGACGTGTTCCTGCAAGTCAAGGGACGATGATTGGGTACCTAGGTGAGCGGCGGCGGCGTTTTAGGCTTGCTGTGAGATTACTGTGAGATTTATGACACCTCGTAGTCCGGTGGAAACAAAACGTTACTCTCGATTACTGTGAGATTAAATGGGAATATTGACAGACGCCCGCGTGAAGCTTTCACACTCCAATATAAAAAGCACTGACATACTGCAGGTCTTGCTCAACGGGCTACCAGCAAACTTGAGATGAAGCTGTGCTGTTGTGGACTGCGGACATGCAAATGGAGTTGTCTTTTGAAGCTTTTATCTATAATTAGCATATAATTTTATCTTTATGCTTGTTGAATTCGGACTTATATTATATAATTATTATTACCTAAAAAGTTCCTGGATCATGATCCTTGTTCCTTTCATATGTTCCATGTATATCGACTCATGTACCGGGTTCACGATCCTCGTTCCATAACTACGTTCCGGGTACATCGTACCAATTATTTAGGGATCATGATCCCATTATAGGGTACAGCGTACCGAAGAAGTATACCCCCCTATGAACCGGGAACTTGAAATTATCGATCCACGTACCATGTACCGCGTTCCTCGCACCTTCCGTACCGGGAACATTGTGACTGTGGTCGTGTCATTGTGTGAACCATGTAACATTTATCCTATAGAAGTTCAGTCCACATGAAGTACTTTCCCCATCTAAGTACAGAAGTAACTATTTTTGAAGTTGTAGAATACAAGATCTCTCGTCTACTTTCTCCATCCAAATATATATAGAACTAACTATTTTTGAAGTTATAAAATACAAAATCTCTCATCTTTCATTCCCATTCATATGAACCATCATCGAGTAAAAGCAGTATAACTTTAATATGCTCTCAGAAGAAGTAAAACTAAAAGCAGTCAATTTTTATTGGTTGTTTGCTTGTCTCGGAAGAAGTATAACTAAATACGGGTACGCCTTATATGGGGGGAAGTAAAGTATACACTAGAACATGTTTTGCTACTATAAAACACGTTGCATCGTAGAGTCAAACCTCAATTTGTTTAAAAAAGTAGTACAGTACTAGTACATTTGAAGTGAATCTTTGATATACAAAACTGCATCAAAATCAAGAGACATTGTTAGTCAGTGCCACCGTTTAGCGGGACTGGCGAGGAAAGAGGCTCGGTGAAATTCACGACGGGCGGCGGACGGCTCTCCGGTGGCAGATCGACGGCGACTCGCCCTTCGAGCATGTCCACAACCGTTACCATGCTAGGCCTGAGCTCCCGCTGGTGCTGGACGCAGCAGAGCGCCACCTTCACAACCACCTCCACCTCCCCTTCGTCCACGGACGCCGCCATGGCCGCGTCCACCACGCCGTCCATGAGCTCCCCTCGCGCCATCTTCTGCCGCACCACTCGCGCCAGCTGGTCCGGCGTCTCGCTTCCTCCGGCCTGGTATCCCCTTCGCCCGCCGACGAGCTCGAGCAGCGTCATGCCGTAGCTGTACACGTCGGACTTGGTGGAGAGCGAGCTGAACCAGATCTCGGGCGCCATGTACCCGGGCGTGCCCCTCCCGCACGTGTCGACGCTGGTGAGGTCCTGCGCGATGGACATGGACACGCCGAAGTCCGACACGTGGGCCCGGAACCCGCCGTCGAGGAGGATGTTGGCCGGCTTGATGTCGAGGTGGAGGATCTGTCGCCGGCACTCGTGGTGGAGGTACGCCAGCGCCCTGGCCACGTCGCCGGCGATGCGCCGCCGCGCCGGCCACGTCAGCAGCCGCCGCCGCTCCTCGCCGCCGTTGAACAGCCACCAGTCCAGCGACCCGTTCTCGAAGAACGGGTACACCAGGTACTGCCCCCCGCCATGGCCGGGCCCACCTTGCAGGAGGCAGTAGCCGAGGAGACGCACCAGGCTGCGGTGGTGCACGTTGGCCACGATGGAGATCTCCCGCAGGAAGTCTTCCTCGCCGACGGGCTTGTAGCTGGTGATCCGCTTGACGGCCACCGCCGTCATGCCGTCGTCGAGGAGGCCACGGAACACCTCGGCGGAGCCGCCGCGCCCCACCAAGGTGCCGAAGTCTCCGGTAACGGCACGGATCTCGTCGTAGGTGAACTTCCGTGGCAGGTCCTCGATGCGGAACGACGGTGTGGTCTGCATCTGCAGCTGCACGGGAGCAGGACAGACGACGGCTGCTGCTTCGGATTTCTTCAGCGGCGTATGTGGCGCCTCTGGATCAGCATCAGCTGGGGATTTGCTGCCACGAGCACGAATGCGCCGGAGACAAGCCTGCACTATTATGCAAAACTTCCAGACGCAGTATACGAGCAGAGCCACGAGGTTGCAGACGAACATGACGATCACGGGAGCAGTCTGGCCCTTCACACTGGAAGCTGCCGCGACGATTATTACAGCGAGTATGCCGAGAAAGACGCCGCAAACGATCCTCTCCGCCCGATCGGAAGAGGTGAAGATGTACAAGCAAGCAACGGCAACGTAGCACAGCGATTGGAGTGCGATCCTTGCGCCGAAGCTACGAACAGTTTCAGGAAGGGAAAAGCTGACCGACAAAACGAACAGGATGGCCACAATCGCTACATGTAAAAGGACCTTCAATATCTTGCACAGAACGGAGGCACAGGCGCAGCAGCAGCCTTGTGGAGGAGGAGCTACGGTAGAGTCATCCGGAGCCGACATGGCTGGATGCTCACGGAAGGAAAAGGGAAAGAAAGATGCAAGCTCCAACGATGCGAATTGCAGAGCTCTTAAGCTGCTGGCCTATGGTTTGAGAAGAGGATAACTAGTTACTAGTGGCAGTGCTCAGTGCTGTGTACATAGCCGGGAGAAGTGGTTCTCTCATTAGGCTTTGAATCTGACTTGGTAGCCTCAACCAGTAGACATTTTCTGAGGCTCGAAATGATGCAGCAGCATTTCCCACCGTGTGAGCTGAATGGGTCAAAGGAACAAAAGTCTGAACACCGGAAGTAAGTCTGAACCTCATCTAACGATTCGTAAAACATTAATAGCTTCTGATATTAGTCTGTCTCCTGTCTATGGCTTCCGAAGCAAAGGCTTTTATTTTTCTCCTATATCAATGAAACATGTTTAAAAAAAATAGCTTCTGATATTGTGCGACGAACCTAGCACTCTAGCAGCCTTTTTTTTTTTTAGAAAATCAATTCTGAAACCTAGTTCGAACATGCCTCACTGCAAGCTGTAGTGAATGTTAACGAAACATATAACTATACCTTAGTCACCTGTTTCTTCGTTTAATTTATAGACCGATTCAGCTTACACAGTATTTTCTACTTTTTTCATTTGATAGTACTAAGTCAATCTATACATAAAGATAGGTTGAACATCTATACTCTGTCACAAATCATAGCTGGAGTTGTTTTTATATTGGAAGTTTGGAACCATTCCTTCCTGCGGGGACAAAAGTACAAAACACGCAGCTGAGCGAGCTTTATTTTTTGTGCTTAGCGAGTCCCAACCGAGTTGTTTGCGTCGCTTCGAAAATGATGCTCTACCAATAGATCCAATTGAGTGATTGATAATGCCACTTCGATTGCTTGTAGAACCTGATCTTTAGTGCTGCTCCGATCTGACCCTTCCGCCAAGACCTGGTCCGGTATTAAACCGTAAATGCTTTCTATTGGTTTGTTGTAACACATTGGTCATGTTGCCAACGGCTGCAACACGCTCTAGCTCGTTGAAAGTCTAGAGCAAGAGGGAGAAAAGATATGCTTTGTCTCTCTCAAGCATGATTTCTTCCTTCCCGAATAGACCAGCTTGTCCGAAGCATGACTCTTGACTCCCTCCTGCAAACTCAAGCTCTCAGCCACATGTTGATGCCTCGCATGCACATAATTTATAATCCGCAAACACGGCGCTATAGCTTTTCTTAGGAGTATTCTTTGGAATTTCGATGCCCATCGAGTCGAATGAATAAGCAAATCACGATTTTACAACTAAAAGAAGCTCGGAAGCTAGTGAAGCGTCTAATGTTGTGCTCGGGTGAGCGAAGCTATAAAGGCCTAATTGGTACCAGGTATAGATGACGACGGTTAGAGTATCAACCAAGAGAGTAGAGGCATAGAGCGACTTCCCTATCATAAGTTTCGCTAATGTGCAAAATCAAAACATGTTTAAAAGAAAAAACCAAGAGCTACTCCGCAGTTACATACTTACATGGTCGCTCTCACAGGCTAGGATAGTCAAGTATCTACCAATATATCTACGATACAAATTAGAGACAGGTCCAAACCCTCGTTAGAGGTGGAAAAACAATCAAGTCTCCAGTGGTCCTAAAGGCCGCACCGAGGAGGTGGCTTCAAAAAAGTCTCCAATGGTGTATGATGTGATGATATTATGGGGAATTCGCTTCTATGATTACCCATCACCAGAGACGAGGGTTTTATCATTTTCAAAGAGAATTACTTTGGCAAACTAGAATTGAAAAGAATTACTTTCACTCCCAAAGCATATTACTCACACTTAGGAGTGGGGAATTCGCATCTACGTTGTTTCCCCTCTTTTTTTTTTTTTGAAATCCCTTCTTTGGATCACTGGATGCATGTCCTGGTCTTTAGCCAGATGGATTGGTGAACTTAATGAAGATTTCCCTACCTCGGTCCCAAATTATAGGTCGTTTGACTTTTCTAACTTTAAGTTTGACCGCTTATCTTATTTAAAAAAATTGTGCAAACGTAATCAAATTTAAGTCAATCTTGAAGAACTTTTATTAATAAAGCAAGTCATAACAGAAATATCATATTTTGTATAATTTTTTGAATAAGATCTATGATCAAACTAAGAGTAAAAAAGACAAACGACGTATATTTTGAAATGAATGTAGTACACCCAAGGAGTACCAACTAAACATTCAGCATAAACATAACCGGAGCCCGGAGGGATCAGACTTCAGAGTACCACCAAAGGAAGTTTAATTTCCGAACTAGATTAAACATGACGATAAACAATCCTAGCATGCACTTCTTTAGCAGACTAGGAAGTACGAATAACATAATCATGACATCAGAAAACATGATTAAAACATAGTGTACGTACTGAGGAATTGCCGTAGGAAAGATGAACGGCGCAGTCGGAACTACGACGGTTCTACGGACGGAGCGCAGCAGACGATGTTGCAGACGACGGTACGCCGCAGCACCAGACTTGGGCGGAGGACGAGCCGTGGTGAAGACGTTTTGAGCAGTCGCGCGTAGCGCTTCCCAAAAACCTTATTCGCCCTCTCCCGGTGCAGGATCTAAAAGACGAATGGTTCCGGAGACCTGCTCTCCCGTTCGCTGGTGCACGCCGGCGCTCGGAATGGAGTAGACTATGATGGCAACGCAGCAATGAGAAGTAGCAAAACCCTAACTCGTATAGACTTTATTAGGGACTCCCTAACATAGGGGATTCCCATATAGAGTCTATGGTGCACTTCTTCCATGAGGGAGGTGGTCTCTATTTATTGGGAGGAAAACCCCCACACCCTTATCCATTAGCAATATGGGACTAATAGATGACGTACCCCCTCAAGTGCTAATGGGCTTTTGAGATTTACTTAGGATTATTCATATGGGCCAAGCCCAATAATCTAACAATCCCCCACCAGATCTCAAATTCCCATATAGAGATTTTGCTTGTTTCTCACTATTGTTTATATACCAGTATTTCGGCAAGGACTGTTAAGTTGAACTCTCGCCTAGAACTTCAAGCTACACTCATCCACAACTTGAACAATGGACTACGCTTTGAATTGCAAGTTTTGTGCAGATAAGTTTCACTCAAAGACCAAACCAGTACTTGGCTACCTGTAGCCTACACCGCGGATGGAGCATATACGTCATACTCTTTGGTCTCTTCTTGAGCTTACTAAAGATCACCCAAATCTCATAGACTGCGACGTTTTACAATCGGGCTCATATAGGTGTGTTCTTTCAAGAATGTTCTGTAGGACAACATCTTCGCTTAATCAAGCCAATAGAAACACATTAAAGCATATCGCTAACCTGCCTTACAGCATTTGAGAGTACTGCATCTTCACTCAGAGAGGGTCTAGTAATTGCTCTCCTCAGTCAACCAGCAGCTTGTTTTTCCCAGGTCCTAATTCACGGGATCTCCGATCACATAGGTTGGGTTACTACTGTGGCAACTTACGCGGGTCTCATACCCATCTCCCTCGATGCATTTTCTATCACATTCCGTGATAAACCTTTTGTAAAAGGATCTGCCAGGTTTTTGTCAGTTTGAATATAAGTCACACTTATTACTCCGGAGTTTCTCAACTACCTGACAGACTTCAATCGTCTTTTGACATGTCTTGATGACTTCGCATTATCCTTAGCACTGTTCACTTTGACTATCACCGTTTGATTGTCACAGTTCATAAGGATAGCCGGTACTGGTTTTTCAACCACAGGCAAGTCCATCAAAAGCTCACGCAGCCACTCAGCCTCAACGGTGGCTGTGTCTAAAGCGGTTAGTTCCGCTTCCATGGTTGACCTCGTCAAAATGGTCTGTTTGCAAGACCTCCATGATATAGCACCACCTCTATGGGTAAACACATACCCACTTGTGGCGTAAAGCTCATCAGCATCAGAAATCCAGTTCGAGTCACTATATCCCTCCAGCACAGCGGGGTGGCCAGAATAGTGAATCCCATAACTCATAGTACCTACTAGATAGCGCATAACCCTTTCAAGTGCATGCCAATGATCTGAACCCGGGTTTGACATGAACCTGCTCAATTTGCTCACAGCAAAAGCTATGTCGGGTCTCGTTGCACTAGCTAAATACATGAGTGAACCAATAATCTGAGAATATCTTAGTTGGTCTTTGGCTACCTTCTTGTTCTTTCTGAGCATCACACTGGGATCATAAGGCGTTGGAGAAGGCTTACTGTCTATGTAGCCAAACCGGTTCAAGACCTTCTCCACGTAATGAGATTGCGAAAGAGTAATCCCATTACCTTCCTTAATTAGCTTAATGTTAAGTATAACATCAGCCTCTCCCAGATCTTTCATATCAAAACTCTTTGATAGAAAAGACTTGACCTCATTGATCATATCAATATTTGTGCCAAAAATCAATATGTCGTCCACATACAAGCATAATATAACCCCTCCGCCCCCACCATAGCGATAGTACACACATCTATCAGCCTCGTTAATAGCAAAGCCCGCAGAAGTTAGTGTTCTGTCAAACTTCTCGTGCCACTGCTTAGGTGCTTGTTTCAGGCCATACAAAGACTTCACCAGCTTACACACCTTGTTCTCTTGACCCTTCACCACAAACCCATCAGGCTGATCCATATAAATTTCCTCATCCAACTCTCCATTCAGGAAAGCTGTCTTTACATCCATCTGATGGATGATAAGACCATATGAGGCAGCCAGGGACAGTAATGCTCGAATCGTGGTCAGTCTAGCGACAGGTGAATAAGTATCAAAGAAATCTTCGCCTTCTTTTTGTGTGTAACCTTTAGCCACAAGTCATGCCTTGTACTTATCAATAGTACATCTGGCCTAAGCTTCTTCTTGAACACCCATTTACAACCCACTGGTTTACACCCGTAGGGTCGTTCAGTGAGCTCCCATGTTCCATTAGAAAGAATCGAGTCCATCTCGCTCTGAACAGCTTCTTTCCAATCATCAGCATCTGGAGATGCATACGCCTCAGCTATAGACGTGGGGGTATTATCCACAAGGTACACAGTGATATATCACCAAAGGATTTAGCAACCCTCTGTCTCTTGCTCCTTCTAGGAGCTTCACTATCATCCTTCTCTAGAATATTCTCATTCTCAATAGGTTGTTCAAACAACTCAAAAGATGCAACTGGTATAGGAGTTATCTCAGTAGAAAATCTAGAAATGCTATGCATATCTTGTGCAGGAAATATATTCTCAAAAAATGTTGCATCACGAGATTCCATAATAGTATCAACATTCATATCAGGTACCTCAGATTTAACCACTAAAAACCTATAAGCAATGCTCCTCTGAGCATATCCTAGAAAGATACAATCCACTGTCTTAGGTCCCAACTTACGCTTCTTAGGAATAGGCACATTTACTTTTGCCAAACATCCCCATGTGCGTAAATAAGAAAGTGATGGTTTTCTTCTATTCCATAACTCATACGGAGTTTGATCTTTATTCTTGTTAGGAATTCTATTCAAGACATGACACGAAGTCAATACAGCCTCCCCCCACCATGCCTTTGATAAACCAGCAGTGTCTAACATGGAGTTAACCAAGTCAGTCAACGTGCGGTTTTTCCTCTCAGCAACCCCGTTAGACTCGGGTGAATAGGGAGGTGTCCTCTCATGAATAATGCCACATTCCTCACAGAATTCATCAAACACTTTAGGAAAATATTCTCCACCACGATCAGACCTTAAACGCTTGATCTTTCTCTCTAGTTGATTCTCAACTTCGGCCTTATAGATTTTAAAGTAGTCTAACGCTTCATCTTTAGTTTGCAACAAATAAACATGGCAAAATCTAGTCGCATCATCTATTAACGTCATGAAGTATCTCTTTCCACCCTTTGTCAACACACCATTCATCTCGCAAAGATCAGAATGTATGAGTTCTAGTGGTGCCAAGTGTCTCTCCTCAGCTACCTTGTGAGGCTTCCGAGGTTGTTTCGATTGCACACAACTATGGCACTTAGAACCTTTGGCAATGGTGAAATTCAGAATTAAACACATGCTGGAAAGCCGAGACATCAAACCAAAATTCACATGACATAAACGTGAATGTCAAATGCTCGCATCATCACTAATATTGCCACAAATATGGTTCACGGATTTATTACAAAAATCAGCAAGAGAAAAGCGGAACAAGCCTCCGCAATCATAGCCTTTACCAACGAATTGTCCATGTTTCGACACGACAAATTTATTGGACTCTAACACTACTTTAAACCCGTCCTTGATCAGGACCGACCCGCTCACAAGATTCTTATTGATAGTGGGGACATGCTGCACGTTCTTCAGCTGCACGATCTTTCCCGAAGTAAACTTCAGATCGACCATGCCAACACCATGAACAGAAGCTTGTGACCCATTGCCCATCAGCACGGAAGAATCCCGGACAGCCTGGTAAGAAGAAAACATGGATATGTCAGCACACACATGAACATTAGCACCCGTATCAAGCCACCAACTCGTGGATTGAAAAACTGAAAGTACGGTAGGTAAATTACCATACCCATCAGTATTGCCAATGGTCACCATGTTGACATCCTTGGGCTTCTTAGCTTTGTTTCCCTTGCGGTCTGCACGATCTGGACAATCCTTGGAGAAGTGTCCCAGCTCACCACAAGTAAAATACTTCAGCTCAGCCTTGCTCTTCTTCTTCTTGAAGGTAGTAGTTTTCATGGGCTTGTTTTTCCCCTTGTTGTTGTTGTTCTTGCCTGCACGCGAGAACTTCTGGACCATGTTGGCGTTGGACTGACCTTGATCTTCCTTCTCAGTAGCATCCTTCTTCCGAGCCTTCTCTTCAACATCAAGAGATGCTATCAGGTTTTCAACTGATATTTCCTGTTTCTTGTGTTTCAAAGTTGTGGCGAAGCTCCTCCACGAGGAAGGCAGTTTTGCAATAATGCATCCAGCCACAAACTTATCGGGAATAGGACACTTAAGGAGATCAAGATCCTTGACAATGCACTGCACCTCATGTGCCTGTTCCACTACAGAACGGTTGTTAACCATCCTGTAGTCATGGAAGCTCTCCATGAGGTATAGCTCATTGCCTGCGTCTGTTGCATCATACTTAGCAACCAGAGCATCCCACAGGGCCTTCGCATCTGTCTCTTCTATGTAAACACGGACCAGCCCGTCACATAGATTGCTCATGATACATCCCATGAAGAGATTATTGGCATCGTCGAATTTTTTCTGCTCTTCAGCAGTTAGTTCGCCTTCTGACTTGCCAAGTCTCGTCTCCCAGATGTGCATAGCAGTAAACCAGAGGCGAACCTTGGATTTCCAGATCTTAAAGTTCACACCAGAAAACTTTTCTGGCCTCAGTGACTCAGCGAAACCAGCCATCGATAAATCAACAGATTGCCTATTATAAGGTTTTTGGATTGTTGGAAATATAGGCAATTGTAAATTTAATTTCCGAACTAGATTAAACATGACGATAAACAATCCTAGCATGCAATTCTTTAGCAGACTAGGAAGTACGAATAACATAATCATGACATCAGAAAATATGATTAAAACATAGTGTACGTACTGAGGAATTGCCGTAGGAAAGATGAACGGCGCAGTCGGAACTACGACGGTTCTACGGACGGAGCGCAGCAGACGATGTTGCAGACGACGGTACGCCGCAGCACCAGACTTGGACGGAGGACGAGCCGTGGTGAAGACGTTTTGAGCAGTCGCGCGTAGCGCTTCCCAAAAACCTTATTCGCCCTCTCCCGGTGCAGGATCTAAAAGACGACTGGTTCCGGAGACCTGCTCTCCCGTTCGCCGGTGCACGCCGGCGCTCGGAATGGAGTAGACTATGATGGCAACGCAGCAATGAGAAGTAGCAAAACCCTAACTCGTATAGACTTTATTAGGGACTCCCTAACCTAGGGGATTCCCATATAGAGTCTATGGTGCACCTCTTCCATGAGGGAGGTGGTCTCTATTTATTGGGAGGAAAACCCTCACACCCTCATCCATTAGCAATATGGGACTAATAGATGACGTACCCCCTTAAGTGCTAATGGGCTTTTGAGATTTACTTAGGATTATTCATATGGGCCAAGCCAAATAATATAACAAATGCAACAATTTGAAAATTATTCAGTCAAGCTACAAATTTTGAAAATAGTTAAAGTTAAACTTTAACCAAGATACAAATTTCGAAATGAAGAGGCCTGATTGTCCATGGATGAAGAAGGTGGCTCCACGAAATTTAGGACGGTGACGCGGGTCTCCAACGGTAGATCGACGTCCCGCCTCTGCTGGACGCAGCAGCAGAGCGCCACTTTGACCAGAGCCTCCACCTCCCCATCGTCCACGCGCGCCATGGCCGCATCCACCCCATCCATGAGCGCGGCCCGTGCCATCACGACGCGCGCGAACAGCCTGGCGTCTCGGAGGACGACGAGCCTTTGCCGTCCCCGAAACTCCTGCGCCCGCTAACGAGTTGGAGGATCGTCATGCCGTGGCTGTACATGCATGTCGGACTTGGCAGACACCTTGCCTCCCTCCCACCCGGGTGTCGACGCTAGCGAGGGCTTCTCCACTGGCCATAGAAAAACGAAACTTGTGCTGTGCTGGCAAACGGTGAGTTGACCCTTTATTACTGGAGATTAACGAATCATTCTACAGTATAAGATTTCGACTCTCAATTGGAGTTCGATGCATAGAGAATAAAATATATTTCTGTACAGTGATTTGAACAGCAAAACGCCACAATCCCATCCCTCTCTCTCCACTCACCCCCCAGCTCCCTCTCTCCACTCACTCCTCAGCTCCCTCCCATGCAAGCAGAGCAGAGTGCACGAGGGATTTTTTTTCATGCTGGTCCCACACGATGGTTCTGCACCACTGGAGGTTGCCGACTCATCAAGAGCACAGGTACGTGTGTCATAATTTGGCAGAGAGGATTCGAATCACCACTGGAGAAGCCCTGAGCTCCTGGGCGATGGACATGGACACGCCGAAGTCCGACACGTGGGCCCGGAGCCTGACGTCGAGGTCTTGGAGGATGTTGGCCGGCTTGACGTCGAGGAGGATCTGCCGGCGACACCCGTGGTGGAAAACGAAGCTAACACAACCAGCAGCACGATGCTTCGTACAACATTACACAAGACAAGTATTGGACCATCAGATTATTAAAAAGGTGTATAAATTTGGTAGAACTACCTGTAAGGACAGTGTAGGTTTCAGAGAATGTATTTTAATTTCTCTGTTGTGAGTTTATTTTCTACCAATTTTCTGTCTCACGGCTTGTATCTCCAGGCATAATCCAAAACATGGTACTGCACTTTTAAAGTTTTACACATACGTACAATAACAAGTACTTACTCCATAACAGATATTCAGTCAATAAACAGGTGCTTTCTGACAGAGCGATTCAGAGACATAATGAGTAATGATAATACGTATGCTAGTGTCAGAAAACACACAATTTAAACCAAGTCATTGCATTGAACCAACCCACAAATTTAAAGACCTAATAATGCTGTTATAATAAAAATTTCAAGTAAAATCATGATTTTCAAATGTAAGTAGTAGCCAACACATAGGAAATCACTCACTTGTGTTGTCACAACGCAGGTGAATGCAATCTCCGATGGAAGCACTGATGCCAGAAGGTTTGGCCGGCTTGTCGCTGGTAGCCGGTTTGGCCGCTGGTTGCAGCCCCACAGGTGGACGCCGATGGCTGATCAGTGTTGCTCCTGCAAGAGTGCCGTAGTTGGGGACGACCACTGGGTAGTTGGTCCGATGTAGGAGTCCCACGATTGATCTATTCCGACATTGTAGGAACGATGCCGACAAATCTCGGAGCAGCAGTTGCTTGCGCCATCTCGGACAACTGCCAGGCGTAGGGTGGAGATAAGCGAGTGCCTAGGTAGGGGAAGACATTGGCGACCACCTGGGCAGGGGAAGAGATCGGCGACCGCCTGGGGTGGGGAACAGATCGACGAGCACCGCCGGGAGGAACAACAGAGCGGGCGACTTGTTTTTCTTCGACCTCGTGTCACTTTAGATACGGAGATTTCCGAGAATACGAGTCTTTTGTTAAAAAGAAAAGGAGAATACATTGAGTTTCCAATTTTATTTGTTTTTTTCAATTATTTGTTACATTAAAATAAATCGCTGTGATTTGTATGAACTCAAAGAAGCCAGTTTCCCTGTACCCTTTAAAGAAAGATTTCAGACCCTGCACTTTTTGAATTGCAACATCAATAGGCATATATTTGCTTGCAAGCTCTTGCTTATTACATTAATTGCAAACAGTACTTCGTACCAAATGACTATTGCCGCTAAAAATTCATACTCTCCAAGTTCATTAGGGCACATACAACGTAGAGACGGCCATCGTCTTTTTGATGCCACGGCGGACAAATATTCCTACGTGTACGAAGAAAGAGAGCCAAGTCGGCGTTTCGTTCGTCGACGATGCAGGCTCATGCTCCGAGGCAAGTTGCTCTGGTTCCGCGTGTTGTTCTGCCGGCTATGGATCCCATGTGCTGGCTGCTGGGCAAACAAGTCTCTCTGGTGTGACCTGAACCTGAACGTGCTCATGTTCTCTGCATGAATAGTAAAGCTGCCATCTTTTTCACCGTGCATACGAGGAGTAAAACAATACGAGCTAAGTAGCTACCGATTGTAAATGCATGCATAAGCATATTCTAGCAAGCTATAAAAAAATTATATAACACGTAAGATGGAGTATATATTCTAGCGAATGCCCATGGGTGGTTGTTACCAATAAGTGACGAACTGTAAAAAAATCTACAACACAAAGTATATTTATTTATTCTATAAATTATTATTTTTATTATACCATATCATTTATTGTAACAACATTTTCCTATGAATATACATATTATACATGCTTCACTGTGAGACTCATGTGATGTTCTCCCTGTAAGCACCAAAACGGCTATAAAGATCCAATTGTACTAAAACATCATAATTTACGTGTTAAAGGTTGAGTTAATATCTTACAGACAACCAAATAGAAGTCAGCTATCTAAACTGTTGTACAAATTGTCTATTTAGTTGTCTATGTACGATAAAAAAGACAGCAACTGTCTAAACTGTTGTACATGTCCTTAGTCGCTAAAGATTTAGCTTTGCTGCTTCGCTGCTATTCTTTGGATCATTACCAATGTCAGACACTTGTAATAGATCCTCTCGTATCTCTGCACAATGAAATCCGATGGCTTTAACACTTTCGACATGACTATCCTCCCAACGAGTGGATAACAACGACTTGAGACTCGTCAATTCTTTTATATTATCTTTTAGAACCTGCCACTTCTTGGTCGAATTAGCAAAAGTTGTGTAGATGCATTGGATGATTAAAAAAAAATAGCTCTACGACATGTCTTAGCCATATCACAAAAGTGCTAAATTGAGGCTATATGGCAAGCACAAGCAGATAGAAAGCTCGAGGATTTACATCCAAAACTATCTTTTGTACCCCTTCATGCCTTTCTTTCATATTTGACCCGTTATCATAGCCTTGTCCTCTCATATCATCAATATCAAGACCAATACCCTTCAATTCTTTCTCTAGTACATCGAAAAGCCCTTGTCTGGTTGTATCCTTTACTTCCAAAAATCCTATGAAGGATTCGTCAATGTAAATTGGACTTGACGATAAATCCAAATATATATCTTATAATTAAAGACATTTGTTCTTGGTGGTGATTCCCATCAGAGGTACAACCAAGAGATAGTGAGCATGAGTTCCAACATTATTTGTAATACGACGAACATGATCTTGACTAACAGGATAAAATTCAGCTAGCATTTCTATAACGTCCAAGAAATAAATTCCCATTTCTACCTTCATACGGCTTGCTGTTATTACAACGAAAGGCTAGATCACGTCTACTACCTAGGAAGAAGTTTACAATAGCAACAATTCTAAATAGAACTTTTCTCCAAAGGTCCTTTTCTTAATCAAGTTGACTCTGAGCGGCTTTATCAATAGTATGATCTTTTTGCTGTCTATTGCGCAATTTCCTGGACCCTTGGCTACCCGTTTGGCTAAGGGTGCGTTTAGTTCCCCAACTCCCACCCAAAAAAACACTATTCATCCAACTTTTCCCTATTCATCCCATCCCTCCAACTCACAGAACACGCTTCCCAGCGTGATCTACAGTATTTTTCTGGATCTACAGTGTTTTTTCTTCCAATCTAAACTCACCCTAAGACATTCTTTTCTCACACTCTTCCCAGTTATAGGCATGCAATGATAGTACGTAGTAGTAGTGGGGGAGTGGGAGTACTAATCATGAGTGCACTCATGTGATATTTTTACCATCATGCTCTCTTGACGACGCACTTGGTGAGCCGCTTGGGGCAGGGGGCAGATCCAGGGGGTGCAGGGGGCTCCAGCCCCCCTACATTTTCTGGAGAAGGAAGAAGAAGAGGAAGAAGAAAGGGAAATGAAGAAGATGGGTCTTGTTTTGTTGCGACCAAAGCAAGACTACTCCATACTACACCTCCTAAGTCAGAGATGGAGGACCATAAGCAGGGGATGACTTTGGAGGCCGCCGGCAGCAGCAGTGGAGGTAGTTCACCATTTCCCCACCACATAGCCACTACATTTGACGGTGTAGAGTCTTAACGGACTAAACAACTCTGGCAGGCCATTCTATGGGCCGGCCCAAGTACAATACTTGATGCACAAGACAACGATTAGTCCTAGTCGGTTAGGATAGGTTGTATTAGGAAATTAGAGATTAACTTGTAAAAGTCTCCTGATCCTATACGGTTTCCATGTAATCCTGTCCTCCGGCATATATAAGGGGAGACAGGGACCCCCCTCAAAACATCTCATCAATACAAGATACACCATACAGGACGTAGGGTATTACGCATATTGCAGCCTGAAACTGTCTAAATCGTCTCTTGTCACATTCGATTCTAGATTCTCGACGACTTCTCCTCAAACCCTTCTCTCGGGGCATCCCCTCGAGAACCTAGTCAACATAACTCGCCGACACTTTCGCGCCGTCCGTGGGATCTACTCGTTGAGAACTCGCTAAAGAGTCTATGGCATCCTTCAGCGCCTCAATCGTCACCAAGTTCGAAGAAGGCACGACTTTCATCTTCGGGTCCTGGCTTTGCACCGCAAACCAGGACGGCAAGCTCCGGCATGAACTGCGTGGCGAGATGGTTGCGTCAGCTTCACCGCCCGCACAGATCACGCTGCAAGGATCGTGGAAAACTCCAAATTCTGACACAATCTTTGGATCATATCTTGCTCGGAGGAGTACATGGCGCCCGAAGCAGACTCCAGCTCGGACACACAACAACGCCGACCCTGCCCCTGTCAAGCAGCAGGTTCGACCCACAAGTCCACGACTCCCTGGTGGACTCCAGATCACCTCCGACTTCCACCGAGGCTCTATGATCAGGACCATGACAACTACTCCACGGGTTCTCAGGAGCTTCAATCCAAGTTCCCGTGGGACGAAGACCTCACCGCGTAGATCACGCGCGCCTCAGTTTCCCTTCGGGTTAACAAATTCGGCCGCGACCTATAAGACTCTTCTGATGAAGAAGCTTCACCAAACTCGCCAGGCCAACTCAGATCTTGTCATGACCACAACCCCCTCGGGGGTTATCGTTCATTGGCCTGACATGGATCCTGTCCTCGCTCTCCAAGAAGCCAATGACTCCTTCAGAGTACAGGGTACTTCTTCTCTGCTTCCTTTTCAGGAAGGCAGGGAACGTTCCGTTATCTCCGAAACTGACAACTTGGGCCTGACAACCCAACCCGCCAACTCTGCGCAACCATTCGCGATGAAAGCGACGACGAGGTCGTCTCCGACGACACCCCTACAGTCGACGGAGAAACCCAGGCTGACAGGGAACTTCGGATTGAGCGTAATCGCTCTCGTGCTCTTAGGCGTCGCCACATTAGGATGAAAAACCTCAACAAAGACTTCGACAATGAAGGCATCTTCAAGTCACCTGCGGCCAACATCATGTTCGCCGTGAGTGTCCTGGAAGGATTCCAAGCGACCCCCAACATCGACCTCGCCAAAGCTCGTCTCGAAGCTACGGCAGTCATGGTTGATCGTCTGGAAAGTTCGTTTTTCTTATGCTATGAATTCGGAGCAATTACATGAGGTCTGTCCGGGTTCGTTCGGGGCCGTTAACGGATTTGTTCCTAACTTTTTGCTATATTGTGACACTATTTAGCTTAAAGCTGCCGCTCCGTGTGTCTTACTGGGTTCTTATTTAGCCAACCACATACAGTTCGTTCCCATTGTTCCTTTGGGTCCTTCACAGGGTTATTTTTCGATAGTAAAAATTTACAAAATCATGTAAATTTTTGACTAAGTCCTAGTGTTACACACAGAGACACTCAAGAGTTCTTAGAAACTCTTGGTTTGTTCTTTATATGCGGAAATACGCACACTCCATTGCATGCAACTTAAAGAGTACTACTCATTACATGACTAATTGTTCATATTACAATTTCAGGCTCTGCGCAATTGCTTTGGCAATTGGCTCGACCTCTTGCTTCAAGCCGTTGAAGACTTCTTCCGTGCAGTTTGGCTCTGCACCTTCTACAAGTTTACTTATGTCTACATCAGGGTGCCTGGATTTCATTACAGCTAGTACATGCACAAGACAGGCTTTGGACGATCTCTTGATGTATGCCTTCAACTGTCGAGGCATGGCCTTCAGACGCTCCAGAAAGGACTGAGGAGCGGAAGGGTCTTTAGGAACCAAGGCTTTCACCACCGGATTTGCTGCCTTCTCTAATAGAGCAATCCGCTTGAGGGCTTCGGCTAGGTCTTCATCAGACTTCTTCATTTGTTGCAGGGCTTCTTCGAGCTTCGTCATCCTTCTAGTTGTCTGTTCAAGCTTTTCGTCCAGCGTCTTCTTGTCTGCAAGATTCTTGCGCAGCTGGACGAGTTCTTCGGATAATTGCTTATTATCCTCGCGCGCGTCTTCAAGATCCTTGGCAGCCTTCTTTTGCTGCTCAATGATTTGGATCAGCTGCGTATCAGCATCCTTGCGTTGTTGAACAACAACTCTGAGTTGTTCCTTCACGCTGTCATGCTCTGCAGAGATGGTCTTCAACATTTGCTCATGACGATTGGCCAAGTTAGACCAATCCGTCATCTTGTTCTGTGTTGCCGATAGCTTCTGCTGCACATCTGCTCCAAAAACCATGACAGAGTTGATATTGTGGCTACATATTGGTGACATATTGCAAGATAAGATTAGGGCCGGGGTACCTTTGAGCTCTTCCCTTGCACTCGCCAGCTCATCCTTCTCTGCGGACAGTTCCTTAGTCCGCAGGTGCAGCGTGCAGATCATATTGGCATCTTCCACCTCCTAAGCTTTGCGATCCTCGCGCTCTCGGTCTAGTTCTTTTTTAAGGCGCTCCGCTTTAGCATGCATCAAGGAGATGTTGCGGATGTAGTAGGTCTTCTACCTTGATGCTTCACCAACAGCCTGCAGAGTACAATTATGAGACAAATGTTTAACTTACGGACTCCAATTATTAGTTCAGGGTTCTTTTTTCATACCTTGAAGTACGCTACCACCCTCTCGGCATGATAGAGACCCCTGTCAATGTGGCCTTCATTCTCTTCCGCATCCAAGACATATTCGAATGCTTGCGGATTTGGATTCAGCATTGGGTCATAACTTCTGATGCGGAAGTTTCCGACCTCTCCTCCAGCTTCAGCAGTTGTGGGTACCCGGGGGATTTCTTCGATTACTTGCTCTTGGGTTGATTGCTCAACTTGTTTACCCCTCGAGCATTTTGCTTCTGGAACAGATTCCGCCCCACCAGCTTGGGATGTACCCACGTTGCTCGGGGGCTCTGCAATGTTCTGGACACGGCGCTGAACTTTGGTTTCTTCCATCACCGCCTGTGTTACCAATTGTTCAATATCCGCCAGAACTTCGGCAATTGTTTCCTCTCCTTGCGCTTCTACTGGTTCTGGTTGGCTCAGGGCTTGTGCGACCGGTTCGACCTCAGGCAGAGTTGTTTGTGGGCCTTTCCTGGGTTCTTCTGGCACTGAGGCCTCTGGCGCATTCAATGCTACTGGTAATATCTCTTTAGTTCTGCAGTAGTGTTTTCACAGTCAGGATGGATTTTTACGACACATATTTTTATCAAGTAAAGATATTCAGAGTACTTATATGATCGTGGGTCGCATTGGGATTTCAGGCTCTCCCAGTGTGAATTCCTCCTCTGGCTCTTGCTCCACTGCAACTGGACCAGCAGGGTTGTTTTCTTCTACAACTAGTACTGAACCAGTATATGGAGCCGAGGCAGGATTGAAGATATTATGTATAATCTCTTCTTCTGATAATGGCTTGTGAGTGGTGCTGCCTCGCTGCCGCTTGCTGGTACCGATCTCTCCAATAGTTATTCCCACAGATGATGGCATCTTTGGTTGTGGGGATATCTTCTTTTTCTCGTCCGGGATGATCCTCACATGGGGTTTGGCTAGCGTCCGTGCTCTCTTGGGCACTGGAGCACTAAGCTCTGACGCTGCGATCCTTTTTGAGCTTTCCCCTCTCTTGGAGGTTGTCCCTGCTTTGGCACGGGGTTCTTCAGCATCTCCGATTCTCAACATTGCAACGTTGCTCGTCAGATTCTTCGGTTGCAGTTGAATTATCAGAAGGCGGATTGCGTTTACCAACCTGGTCCCTGATTCTGGGATCTGGGCACCGGGCTATTACATCGGCTTCCTCCGCGTTGTTTGGATCTAGAGGAGGCAGACTGACATATAGAGCTCGCCCGGCTTCATACTGCAACATAACACAGATCGTCAAATAATGGTTTGCTGACCAATTACGAAAATACACTAGCTGCGTTGGATTATAATTCACACAGTACAACTCTTACCTCAGGAGTCATGGTGATCTTGGAAATTTCCATAATCTCTGGTATATCTTCATCACTGATAGCCATGTACTTCTTCAGTAGCTGCATGGCTCTCTTCTCAGAAAAGGCTCCTGAGGCATTCCGTGACGGATCACTATCCCCAGCGTACATGTACCCTGGGTTACAACGTTGTTTGCAGGGCTGGATCCTCCTCATCAAGAACGATTTGTAGACACCAGCTCCTGTTAATCCTTGAGATTTTAGATCCCGGATCATGTTCAATAGCTCAGGGATCTGCATTGCTTGGTTTACTCCAACTGTTTCACTCCAGTATGGTTTCATCACTGGAGGCTGCCCTGAGCGGCTGGGTAGTTGAGATTGGTGGTTCCAAGCATAAAACCACTCTTTCTGCCAGTCCTTCAGACTCTCCTTGGTGGTATAATCCAGATATAGCGGCTTCATGCCGTGATAAAATTGGATCACCACCTTACCAACCACTTGGGATGGTCCGCTTGATGTCTTGACTCTGAAGAGGTGGCGGAATAACGCAAAATGTGGGTCTATTCCTAGGAAAGCCTCACATAGGTGGATGTAGATGGATAAGTTGAGAACGGAGTTGGGGCTCAAATGGCATAGCTCTATTCCGTAAAACTGCAGAATACGCCGGAAGAAATCGCAAGCTGGCATGCCAAATCCAACTTCGTAAAAGGTTTTCCATACCGTGATTTCTTCGGTTTCTTCTGTGGGGTATTCATGCCCAAGAGCACTTCTCCACCGACTGATTTCTTTCGCCGCAATGAATCCATCGAATTCAAGATTCTTGATGTGCTTCTCTTTTAGTGTACTGGTTGGCCAGTCACTAATTGGATCTTCCAGGCAATGGCCTTCTCCAACAGGCGCCGCCTCATCAGTCACAGCAACTTCCTTCATTGCTTCGGCCTCTCTTGGCGCTCTTGCTTCGGCTGGATCCTTCACCACCAGCCATTGTGGTTCCTTGAGGCTTGGTGTGGTGGGGCTTAGGGCTCGAGGAGGTTGTGGAAGTGTTTGCACGATTCTCGGATTGCTAACAGAGTAACTGTCGCTAACCCTAGATCTGTTTCGCAAACGAGCGTGCGGATACCAGGGAGGCGAACGGTTTACATTGACTTTTCGAATCGTTACTTTGATACTTTTCAACTTTGGTCCTTCCTTGATCCTATATTTGAATTCGTTCAAATTTAGGCTCGGTGGCTGTGGGAATATTTTCAGGAAATATATTTCTGAAATTTTTCGGTTTCAGTTGATAAATTCAAAGGAGTTCTAAAAGAACTCGGATTTCTTCAGAAATTGATTCTCTTCAGATTCGGACTTTGAAAGAGCCTCGAATTTCTTCTTCAAAGATAGACGAGGCTTGGGGGTTGCCCAATTGGGCGCACCTATTTGGTGCGCACCAATCCGAACTTCAGAAAGATTTATGAGCACTTCATTGCCTATTGAACAGCATGGTTGCAACTTCCAAAAGCAAAGAACCATGTGGGCTTCAAACAACCCTGGCGGGTTTCAAAGAACTCTGTATTTTCTACAGTGCTGTTCTTTAGGAGATAAGGTGCTCGGAGGCTTGACGGTGTAGAGTCCTAACGGACTAAACAACCCTGGCAGGCCATCCTATGGGCTGGCCCAAGTACAAGACTTGACACACAAGACAAGGATTAGTCCTAGTCGGTTAGGATAGGCTGTATTAGAAAATTAGAGATTAACTTGTAAAAGTCTCCTGATCCTATACGGTTTCCATGTAATCCTGTCCTCCGGCATATATAAGGGGAGACAGGGACCCCCCTCAAAACATCTCATCAATACAAGATACACCATACAGGACGTAGGGTATTACGCATATTGCAGCCTGAAACTGTCTAAATCGTCTCTTGTCACATTCGATTCTAGATTCTCGACGACTTCTCCTCAAAACCTTCTCTCGAGGCATCCCCTCGAGAACCTAGTCAAGATAACTCACCGACAACATTCATCGTGCGACTTGAGGAAGGAGGGTAGAGGACCAGGAGCTGAGCATAGCATGGTTCAGTTTCTATGTACATGATTAGGGAGTTCTTTTATGTGCATAGGTTCACCATGTTCCTTTCTAGCTGGCTTGTATACATGGGATTTGCTCATTTGTACTGTATGTCATGATTCCATTTCTTGATCTTTTTTTCGTTTCTTTCTGTCATCGAAAAAAATTGGCGCAACAAAAAGATCCCACCACAATATCCGTCTATGAGGTTGGACAGTCCATTGTGCATCGTGATTTTGATCTGACTTGCGCCAGCCTGGGGGTAAGGGGCTCCTGCCCCCACACTGGATCTGCCCATGATTTTAACACACTTGAGCTGCATAGATCAAAATGTTGTGGTGCATGTGCATCTTGTATTTAAGACATAGCGATAGATATATGAGAGATGCATGACTTTATAGAGAGAAAGCGAGGGCACTTGGAAAGCACCCAAGTGAAAATTTTGGGCAAGCAATGCATCTATCAAAACTTACCATCTGGCAAAGTTCATGCATGCAATAATGCTCGCTTTTCTGAGGAGGGCACATTGGTTTCCAATGGAATGAATGTGGATGGAATAGTTAATTCCTTCAACTTTCTTACGAACTAAACGGGGCCAAAATGTCTTACAAGTAGGCCTAGATGGCAAATAGGAGTAACACGATAGTGTTCTACCTCTGACACATCAAACGGGGCCAAAATGATCAAAAGCATACCATATTCTGTGGTCATTATGTAGATCTATTTATGTGGAGTCCAACAAAATTGGATTTCCTATTTTACAATTTTTTTCATGATTTATTATGATTTTTCAAAGATTCAACCAAAATAAAAAAACAAAACCACAGTTACTGTAGCAAACCACCATCCAAAACCGCCTCATGCATGATTTTCCCGGTTTTGGAAAGTTCAAGGGTAAAAAAACCAATTTTCCTTTATAGTACTATGTTAATCTATACATAAAGATATGTTGAAAATATATATTCTGTCACAAGCCATAGCTGGAGTTGTTTTTATATTGGAACCATTCCTTCCTGCAGGGACAAAACAACTCCCTCCCGCAAGCTCAAGCTCTCAGCCACATGTTGAAGCATCGCACGCACATAATCTATAAACCGTAAACACGACGCAATAGCTTTTTTTCTTAGGAGTATTCTTTCGAGTTTCGATGCTCATCTGAGTCGAAAGGAATAAGCAAATCACGATTTCACTACTAAAAGAAGCTCGGAAGCTGGTGACGTGTTTAATGTTGTGCTCGAGTGAGCGAACCTATAATGGCCTAACTGGTACAGGTATGAAACCATACAACATCTCTTCTTCGAGTGCTACCACGCTAAGGAGATGTGGCACCTAGTTTTCTATGCTACCGGGTTAACCGTACCTATTTCGGTTTCTCATATGCTAGGGAACTGGTTATCGAAATGGTATTGTTATGTTGGCATTTGGAGACGACGAATGATATTGTTTTTAACAAATCCAAGTATTCATCATTTATGCAGGCTTTTTTTTCCAAAAAACGTATTGGTTGCACTTCTAGTTGCAAATGTAATGTGAGGACGACAAAAAAGAGATATTATGGAAGGCGAGCTTAATTATAGAGGTCATTGTCTTGGATCAAGCCAATAGAGGATGTAAACATAATAATCGTTTGGTTCGAAGTGTTTCATTTTTAAGTCTTTTGCTCTCTAGTGCGATTAGCAATTAAGGTTGTCCAATCAAAGTGTGTAGTATTATAATTGTGTACTTTTGCAAAGGCCGAATTGTTATCCATTATCTTAAAAGTATGAGACTTCGACGTTTAGAGTAACAACCAAATTCGCTAGTGTGCAAAATCAAAACATGTTTAAAATAAAAAAACATGTTTAAAAGAAATAAAAAACAAGAGCTACTCGGGAGTTTGGTCTCTCTCACAGGCTAGGATAGTCAAGTCCTCCTACCTACCACTATAATATACTATAAAAAATAAGTAGAATTAAAAATAATTCTCATATAGGTTGAGTGCATTGTACTCCTCATGTTGGACCCACATGTAAGGACAGGTAAAAGTGGAAAAAGATTCAAACTCATCAAAATTGATGTTTAAATAATGGATTTGGACAAGTTGTTGCAACAAATGTCTTGCGGCAGAACGTTGAATCCATTACGTAGTTGAGAATTTTGGTTTCAAGTGCTTGCTTGCATGCAACATATAGCTACTACTACTTTTTTAACGTCTCCTAGAAAAGACCGGAAGAATTGGATATTACATTCAAAGTGATGGCTTTGGAGCATCAGGTTTCTTTGCTCTTACAACCAATACGAGTAGGTGCATCTCACATTTGTATTGACAGAATGCCCTCCAATAGAAAAGGTAACCGACATATGTAGCTGACATCTCAAATTTGTATTGAAAGAATCATCTCCAAGAAAAAGGCAAATAATTTTGAGTAAAGTGCATCCATCGTACGTGAACTTGTATCAATGTTTCATTTTGGATTAACAAGTTGTAAAGGTTGCACCCACATACATGAAGTTGCCTGGTTGTATCATTTTGGTCCAACAAGTTGCAAATGATGCACCCACCATACACTAAGTTGTTCACGATGTGCATATACAATCCACTATGCATTAGAAATCCACGAATTTTGCAGTTGCAGCATGCTCATAAGGACTTGGAACATATACAATCCACTATTTTATTACTTTTTTCTCATGATAAAATAATACAACTTCACGTATGATGGATGCACTTTACTCAATAATTTTGCATCAATTACATGTAGCACGTGTATTTCTCCTAGTGGTTAGAAAGAGTGTCAAAGAGATCAATGCATTTATGTGATGAAAAATGACTTGTGCACAGGTTTTGCAACTTGATAGATCCCCTTAGCATAGGAGGTGGAGATGCTAATCGTGCTGGTTAGACTTTTTTTAATTCATAGCTATTTCTATAGTCTCATTTTTCATCTTTTTCTTTCTTCGCGCTTTTTATGTATTTTTCCTTTATGTTGTTACTTTTTTCTCTCTCCTTTTTACAGACTCTGAAAATCCTTCTCTTGATGCATGCCCTGGTCTTCAGCCAGATGGATTTGTGAACTTTCATGCTGACGTTGTATGAATTTTGATGTGTAACTTAATGGAGATTTCTCCACCTCCGTCCTAATTTTTAGTTCGTTTGACTTTTTAACCTCAAGTTTGATCGCTCATCTTATTTAAAAATTTGTGCAAACATAGCCAAATTTAAGTTAATATTTGAAGAAACTTTTATTAATAAAGCAAGACATAAAAAATAATATTCTGTATAATTTTTTTGAATAAAACTTATGATCAAACTAGGGTAAGAAAAAGTCAAACGGCCTACAATTTGAAACGGATGTAGTAGCACCCAAGGAGTACCACCTAAACATTCAACATAAACATGACCGGAGGGATCGGAGTACCATCCGAGCACCATAAATGGAACAATTTGAAAATTATTCAGTCAAGCCACATGTGTAAATAAGGGTGCGTTTAGTTCCCCAGAAAAAACACTATTCATCCAACTTTTCTCTATTCATCCCATCCTTCTCACTCACAGAACACTATTCATCTACAATGTATTTTTGGTGAACAGTGTATTTTCAGGGAATCTTTCCCCCATCTAAACACACCCTAATACTTAAAGTGGAACTTTCATCAAGATACAAATTTTGAAATGAAGATGCCTGATTGTCATCGATCGTGCGATGAGGAATGTGGCTCCACGAAATGCACGACGGAGACTCGGGTCTCCACCGGTAGATCGACGGTGACACGACCCTCGAGAATATCCACCACAGTTAGCATGCTAGGCCTGATGTCACGCCTGTGCTGGACGCAGCAGAACGCCACTTTGACCAGAGCCTCCACCTCCCGCTCGTCCACGCGCGCCATGGCCACGTCCACCACCTCCATGAGCGCGCCCCGTGCCATCTTCTCCCTCACGTCGCGCGCGAACAGCCCTGGCGTCGTCTCCGACGAGCCTTTGCCGCTCTCGTAACTCCTGCGCCCGGTGACGAGTTCGAGGATCGTCATGCCGTAGCTGTACACGTCGGACATGGCAGACAGCTTGTTCATAGATATCTCCGGCGCCATGTACCCGGGCGTGCCCCTTCCACGGGTGTCGACGCTGGTCAGGTCCTGGGCGATGGACATGGACACGCCGAAGTCCGACACGTGGGCCCGGAGCCCGCCGTCGAGGAGGATGTTGGCCGGCTTGACGTCGAGGTGGAGGATCTGGCGGTGGCACTTGTGGTGGAGGTACGCGAGCGCCCTGGCGACGTCGACGGCGATGCGCCGCCGCGTCGGCCATGGCAGGAGCCGCCGCCGCTCCTCGCCGCCGTTGAACAGCCACCAGTCCAGCGACCCGTTCTCGAAGAACGGGTACACCAGGTAGTATTGGCTGTGGGTGTGGCTGCTGCCGCCGCGGCGCACGAAGCAGTAGCCGAGGAGGCGCACCAGGCTGCGGTGGTGCACGCTTGCGACGACAGAGACCTCTCGGATGAACTCGGCCTCGCCGGCGACGGTGGCGATCCGCTTGACGGCGACCGGCGCGCCGTCGTCGAGGAGGCCTCTGAAGACTTCGCCGGAGCCGCCGCGCCCGACCATGGCTCCAAGGTCTCCGGTCATGGCTCGGATTTCGTTGTAGGAGAACTTCCGAGGCAGCTCCTCGATGTGGAACGTGGTATGGTGCACCCGAGTACTACTGTACTCTGCTTCTTCTTCTTCTTTAAGCACCGGCGACTCAAGTTGCGTGTCCTCCGCATCAGCAGCTGAAGCTGCGCCACGAGCACGAAGCTTCCATATGCAGTAGAGTGTTAGAGCAAGGAAATTGCAGACGGAAATGAAAACTACGGTAGCATTGCTGCGCTTGGTATTGGAAGCTACTAAGATGATCACTAGTGCAAGCAGAGAGAGAAATATTCCGGAAAGAGTCCTCTCCCTGCGGCTGGATGGGGTGAAAGCGCATAGGCAAATAATGGCAGCATAGCAAAGAGATTGAAGAGCAATCTTTGAAGTTATGGTAGAATTCCCAAAGCAGCCCAGGACAATCGAAATGAAAATGACAAAGACAATCACGGCATGTGCAAACGGCTTCACTATCGTGCACAAGGCAGAGGCACAGCAGCATCTTCGACCTCGAGGAGGAGGAGTAACACCAGAGTCATGTAGACCTGACATGCCTGAACACTCAAAAAAGAAGAAGCAGTTATAGGAATGGCGGCAGAACTCTCCAACTGACGGTCTCAGATTTGAGGAAAAGAATCACAATAAACTTGGCAGCTATTCTGAACCCTCGCAATGGGTTGTGTGAAAACTATGTCATGTCTAATGTCTATGCCATGAATCGAAATGCGAAGGTTTACATTTAATCTTACTACCAGCCTTCATGAAAATGCTGTTGCTTCGGGCTGTAGTAGAGGGTTAATCTGACTAGGTAGTCTCGATTAGTATACACAATTACACACTTTGCTATCAACTGGAAAGAGAAATGTGCCTAAATTTATCATTGCATGAGGTGGACATAGGCATTATGAGAAAGCTTCTCCCTTATATAATCTTACATGACTTGACTTAGCTTGCTGCAAGAACGAAGACTTTGGACTTTGGAGCTGCTGCTGATAGATAGATGATGAATCTACAATATGCCACTCAGCCTGCTTCCCATCATCCGTATCGTGAATCTTGTCCATATACTCCATAACTTTTGGAAACGTACATTTACATGTTTGTTTCTATTATAGACCCATTCCAAGGCACATGTATTATTCTACTTTCACACTATATGTTCAGCGCACTCCACATAAGGAATACTCCGAACTTACATGTACGTAAAGGAGGACTGTGTCACGATACACTAACCAACTGGATGGTTTTTAAGTAGTAAGTAGAGTTGAGCATTAACCTGACTTTTTGACCTAGACCAAGTCAGGTACTCGAATAATCACAGAAAATATTGATCACGTCTACGTAGAGTAAAATCTTTAGGGTGTGTTTGGTTGAGCTGTGGCTGTGAGAAAAGCTGTTGTGGACTGTGAGCTATGAAAAAAGCTGCTGTGAACTGTAAAAAAGCTGAAAGTCGTTTGGTTAAGTTGGCTGTGGCTGTGTGGATTTGATAGGAAATACCAATATTGCCCTTGAAGTCGTGAGAGACTATTTATATGGAAAATGATTATAAAATAATGTGATGTTCACAAATTTTCATGTAAAATTTAGAACGACAAATTTAATTTGATTAAATTGTGCATCAACTATTAATAATTTTAAAGATTATTAACCGATTATAAATATGTTTCTATTTTCTTTCGACATTTTCCTTATCTCCCAGCCGTACAGGACAGGAGTTGTTGCTCTCTCTCCCATCTGTGTCCAGGCGTCCGCTGCTGCACCGCTCTGTGCTGCTGCTTTGCCGCACCGCCGTCCGTCCACCATTGCTGTAGCTGCAGCTCGTGTCGATCCCTCCAAATCAGCGCAAAGCAAGAAGCAAATCAGAGCAGCTGCACTGCTGCAGCTCGTCCGTTCCCTTCAGATTTCTTTCCTCTTCTTCTCCGGCCAAAACAGATCAGACAGAACAGCTTCCGCTCGCCGGCGAAATTCACGAGCCACGCCCCACCTCCAGTCGATTCCTCTCATCCACGGCACCACAACCTGTTTGGCACCAGTTTCCCCCAGTATAAAAGAGTTGTAATTAATAACTCTATGAGGACTATCAAGTTTAGACTATTGAAATGAATCCTCTCAAATCATAAAAAGTTGATGAAATCTGATGGCCCATCCAAATTGTGTTAATTCTTACACTAACACTGTAATTATGTAAGTTATATTTCCAAAGAAAACACCCAAAATAAAAATGCCACCATGTAAAAGGAAATTACATCATACGGATACTATCGCAAAATATCTAAAAAGAAGAGTCTTTAATCTTGGTGTCCATGCAGATTGCTTGTAGGAATGCAGGATGAAAACTGCGTACATTTGCAGACGCAACCTGATTGATGGTCTGTGCACGTTTGGATGTGTTACCCAGCTTGGACTTATCAGGATGGTTAGACAGATCCCGTTCGCGCTTGGACAGCAGCCTGCATATCACAACAAGTGAGCCAGTTTCATATCGAGCGTTACATTGTCGGTTCTCGCATTCAGATTGTTGCAGCAAAGTTCATCAATCTGGGCCATCACTAAGAGACCAAAGCAGCTGCATAGATATGAAGGCTAGAATGTTTCTTCTTAATACAAAGATACGCAGCTCTCCTGCGTATTCTCGAAAAAAAAAAAAAGGCTAGAATGTGCCCAAAGAGCAGGCGCTCAGTTACTTATCATCATTCCATGATCTCTGTAGAGATCAGTGCTGATAAATGGACTGTCGAGAAACAAGCATGTACGATCTACATCTTCACCCTCTTTTGGTAAATCAGTGTAATCATTAGTGTAAGGTATATAGGACTTCATCAGCTTCTGCCTCATACTGACCGTAATCACCCAAGCCTTTGCACCAGAGTAACGCCCCCGCAACACGAAGTGGACAACATCAGAGTCGTGCTTGCTCACAACAGGGAACTCTGGCGCCCAGCGTGGCAGAGGTGAATCACGGAATTTCTCAAGGCACCAGAGATCATCGACTTGGAGCACGCAGTCCTTCTCACACTCCAACTCTGGAGTCCTCAAAGTCCAAGAGGTGACACTAAAACCAGAGCTCTTCTTCAGACCAAATTGGCCATTGTCCACGTCCACAAACCTGATAATCCCTTCGCTGACTTCGACAATCCTACACGCCACGGGCTGCTGGCGGCCACATGAGTAGTCATGCAAGCCATCCCAAATCTCAATCCCAGGAAGCTGCACGAACCGGAGCTCAGGGAGATCGGAGAACACGTCGCAACACAGGATGCCGCGTTACAGCTCCCAGTCTGTGCGGGTTGCCAGCGCCGCGGAGGAGGGCGAGATCGCGAGGTGGCGGTGGCGGCGGCAGCCATGTCCTGGATGGAAGGGATTTGGATTTTTGGAGGGAAAACGATGGGGTAAACTGGTGCCAAACTGGAAAGGATCTGAGGATTCCTCGGTTTGCTTTTTATGGACGATTCATGGATGAGTTCGATCGGCAAACAAGGCAAGACGGCAACCACCCCGGGCAATGCCGTGGGCCCGGACGGATATTTGGGGATTCGGCTGTACGCCGTTCGGACTTCGGAGTCGAAACGGACACCTGTCTTGCGATATTTACAAATGCTAGAATGTGTACGAAAAAAGGTGGAAGGGTCCTGTTACCAAGTAAACTCATGGTGGTATGTATCAGACCACAAACGAAAACTGCTGCTAGCTGCAATCAGATTAGATGAGAACTGCAGCACTACAGTAGAGCAGTAAACCAACTCCCACGTATGCTTGAGTCCAAGAAAACTTTTATGATAATGTAATATTCAACATTCATCAGACAACATCCATTGTTGTCATAGATATACACTGAAGCTGTACTACTGAAGACTAAATCAGTTCTCAGAATCGTCCGAGTCGCTTCTCTCAGGTTCAGCTTCATCGCCATTAGCAGCTGGCTCTTGAGCATCAGGCCGCTTGGGTGCACGAGCCACTGGAGGTTTCTTACGATCACCGCCTTCCTCGCCTCCTATTACACTGGCGTTCTGGTCTATTGATGAGTCAAGGAACAATGCATATTGACTGATAAACATAACAACAGTGTAACTTCCATTGATGTGAATCCTTGAACCAAAGAACACATGCACACATGACAACTAGTAGTAGCTAATAGAACTATTAAATATCTAGATTATTATTAACGCAATGATCTATGATGGACCGTACATGCAATTCAGAGGCATAACAAGTGTTGAAGCCTAGCATTGTAACATTAGTATGAAATCACAATAATGACGAGATCCAAAGAATGGTACTGAATTACCCTTGTCAGCGAGGCATGGAACTCAATGCAGAACAATTTGTTAACTACCGTCAGTACCCAAAAAAAAGGGTGTGAAACCAAACTAGAAAAATTAATGTAAACCATTCAATTCAGCTGCCAGAGTACAACACATGCTAGCATTTAACGAATCAAACCAACCAAAAGGATACTAACAGATACTCCATGCATAATACTGATGAGATGCTTCTCAACTTGGTTAACCAACTCTGCCTGCAAAATTGTAAGAAAGAATTAGGGTTTCGCCAAAAAGAAAAAAAATGTTTCGATGATCATGAACAAGGATAATCGACAGAGCTAGAGGGCAATTAATTTTATAATACATTCAAATCTGGTTCTCTGCGGAAACGTCGTCTGCGTGCATCCCTCATTGGAGGTGTAAGCCCATGCTTGTATTCAACTCCTTCTGGAGCAGGGTCGTTTTCTTCTCTTACCATAATCATCTGTTTCAATTTGAGTTTCATCAGATGATTTTAAGATATGAACAAAATAGGTGATATACAGTAAACTTGTACTTTTACCTGACCAATATCAGCAGTCTTAATTAGTACAGAATCGTCATACGTTTTGTAAGACTCCACCACCGCAGGTAGATCCAAGAGAGATGCAGGAAAGCTCTCATTACCGATCATAAATGTACCATTTCTCCCATCCTCTGTAGGAAGAAATATCTCGTCAATCCACAAGGCAACAAAAGTTCCAGATTTCAGTTTTTGAAGCATTTCTACAGTGTAATATAGTTCAAGTTGCATGTTCAGAAATAAGAGTGACCATTCTGGTCCCAAAAAAAGTATTAAGAGGGACCATTCTGGTCTCAAAAAATATATATTAAGAGAGCACATTGCGTTGTGATATCACTATAAGAGAGAAAATGCAACAAATGAGCACAAATGCACAGAGCGAATGTCATATCAAATGAGTCATCCTATCTGCATCCAAGGTAAAAGATTTTTAATAAGAACTTATCATGCCCACTATGAGACGGTTTCAATCATTTTGCAATCATAAATTTACTGATCTTTAGTTTATTTCTAGCAATCGAGTTATTTCATCTAAATCAGATACTGTGTTTGATGAAGCATATGTGCCAAGTAATGCTCCCAAATATTAAATACGGAAATAAGAGGTGAGTACAGACTACAGACAGGAAAACATGATTAGCAAGAGTGATTATTGATTAACATAGGTAGGAACCACAGCATTTGCATTTCTAATCTTAATTATACATTATTAAATAAAATATTGCAGTTGCTGCTAAGCATTGACCATTTCGTCTGGTAGTAAATGGATCTTTTTTGCATTATTAACCGCAAAGCTTATCCTAAGTTCATAGGTCAAACAGTCGGATTAAAGAACAGCTGGCTCGGATCAGAATGGCAAATTTTGAATATTTTTCTTCGCTTTGGCTATCAAATATACTCATAACGGCCTATTATTATGATGGTGTATACAATCTTCGGGAAATTTCCAAATAAATGCATGAACAGCTGATCCATGGGAAGTTAATAAACGAAATGCCAATTGAACAATCCGCTAATATCATCAGTTCAGAGCTCCCAACTAGGAAGCTCTTTTCTACAGCGAGTCAACAATTCACGAATATGATATTTTACGGAGAAATCCACTTTTCCTCCACTTTAATCTATCACCAGTTCACCACAAAATCTTGATCCTCCTCATAACCTAAGCCACATAGCAGCACGGGCACATGGTATCGTGTGACCTCATCTTCTAATTGTGCACCACAGCGTCATTTCCAACACTCGAGAGGAACCAATCAGTTAGTGGTGCTAACTAAGCATTCTCATAGCAGCATGACCAAGCAAGACACCCATCACGCTATGGCAATCTGGACCAAGAGCTACCAGTCTACCACCGATTTGCAGCATCAAGCCTTCCCTGCAGGGTGCCATAGAAGCCCCCAGCTCACCTGACCTAGCGTTCCGTCTAGCAACCCTACGGGTATGTAATCCCCACCAGTAAATCCATGAATCGCAATTTCCAACGAAGCTGCTAGCCTAGTGCACGGCACGGACGCACGGTAGGTTTGTTTTCGCACAGATAGAGTAGGATTCGAGGGAGATAGATGGGGGGCGACCGCTGACCTGAGAAGGAGAGGTCGAGGGAGGCGTCGTCAGGGTTGGAGGACGAGGCGGCGGCGGATTCATTCATGAGGCGCTCGATGCGCTCCGCCACGGACGGCGGCACGCGGAGGATGAACTGCTCCTCCATCGCAGCCCCGATTCCACCGGGAACAAGGGGGATCGAAGGGAGTGCCTCCGACTCAGCGGCGAGCGTTCGCCCGGCTCGAATCGCGCAGAGGACAGGGCCAAATTTGCCAATTCCTTCTTGTTGCGTTTTATCGTTCGGGGCAAAACTGGAGAGTTCGCCCGCGTCCGTTCTACTTGCCGACACTTTTGGGCCCTGATATAGACACTGACTGGCGGGTCCCCCTACCTGACGACCTCTTCTTTCGGAGCCTGGCTCCTTGGATATAGTTTTGTTTTTTCTAAAACAAGAAAACAAGAATCTTTTGTTGCTTCGCCCCGCTCAATGACTCGAATCTTCATCCTCATTAGATTTTCGGGTTACTGATATGCTTTTTAAAATTTCGAACAGAGCATCTACATAGATAACTAATCCTTATTATCAATATGAAAAATTTGATTCAAGGGATATAGGGTATTCCTGCATATTACCAATTTTATGACAATACCAATAAAAAAGAAACCAAACTCACGTCACTCTTAGTCATATGTAGGTGATTCAACCAAAAACGAGAAATTATACCGGTAAGGGAAAGAGAAAGTGTTTTGATTGGAAATGCTACATGGGATTTATAGAAAGTAAGGTTGGCCCCCAAGTTCTTCCAGATCTATCCATTTACTCGGTCTAATCTTAATGTTTACCCCGTCTTTTTCACATATTTTAGCTGTTGTTTTTCAAGTCAACATGTCTAACGTTGATAAAGCTTGTAGAAAAATACAACAATAATTATACTTCAAAAATATACACCATCAAAATACAATTTATGGTGAATTCAATAAATACAATTTCTAGAACAAACCAAATGCGCTAGGTAAAAACAGCAAAGAAATTAGGAAATGGTGAATGAACAGGGGTAACTTATTAGGCAACACACGAGGGAAGGGGGGTGGAGGCAATTACTAGCACATGACAAAAGAAAGGAGGCAATCTTTTCTATTGGGAAAAAGTCCATTTTTGGCCATCTAACTCTTGCCTCAGTTTGGTTTTGGCCATCGAACTTCAAAACCGGGTATCTTTGGCCATCCAACTATCAAAACCGTTAAAATTTGGCCATCGGGCTGTTTTGATGAGTGGTTTTAACTTTTTTATTTACAATTGAGTTCTTAGATCATAAAATGATTATTACTTTTTGCTCGTAACTCCGATTTAGGTGATTCTTGTGGTCACGTGTTAAACGGTGAACGCTATATTTTAAAGTGATCTTTAAACTATTTTATTATTATTTATTATATTATTTTTTTGGTTGTTGTGTAGAAAAAATAATATAAAAAAATTAAACAAACAATTATAAAATAATATAATCAATATTTTAAAATGTAAAGCTCATCGTTACGAACACATGACCATTATAATCACTTAAAACAGAGATGCAAGAAAAAAATAGTAATCATTTTAACATCCAAGGACTAAAAAGCACTAAATTAGTCCATTTTAATCCTTTGATCTTAAAATGATTATTATTTTTTTCTCCTATCTCTGATTTATGTGATTCTACTGGTCATGCATTCATAACGATGAACTTTATCTTTTTAAAAATAATAATATAACAAGTAGTGATAAAATAATATAAAGATCACTTTAAAATATAGTGCTCATCGTTAGTAACACGTGACCACAAAAATCACCTAAATCGGAGGTACGAGCAAAAAGTAATAATCATTTTAAGATCTAAGGACTAAATTGTAAATAAAAAAAGTTAAAACCACTCATCAAAACAGCCCGATGGGACCACGAGGACGGCGAGCCCCGCGGCACGACGAGGCGAGGCGCAGCGGCGAAGCCTCGAGGTCGACGAGGAAGAACGGCGTCTCCAGCTCCTCTCTCTCTCTCTCTCTCTGTCCGCGGAGCTGCCGGCCGGCGGCGAGGCTCTCCCTCCGCGGCGGGCTGGCCCCGAAGAGTCTCCCTTTCGATTTTTTTTTTGTTTTGATTTTTGCTGGTTCCTCTTCAATTTGTTCTTTGATTCGATTTGTGCCACGACGCCGTTTCGATTTGTGCATCGATTCTTCTTCCTTCCTCCCCTCTCTCCCAACCCATCGGCAAAAGCCACCTCGCGTCGGATCGAGTGGCGGCGCCGCGCCAGGTGGAGGCCGGCCTCGAGCTCCACCACGCCGGTGAGGGCGGCGTCGAGCTTCCCCGCGACAGACTCCTCTTCTTTCTTCTCCTCCCCTTCTCTGTTTTTGGTGGATTTGCTGGTCGAGGTCATGGAGCTGCTGCGCCGGCGAGCGGCGGGGCGGCGGAGCAAGCAGAAGAGGCGCAAAGCAGTTGATGGGAGGCGAGGTGGCTCCCGCGCGGCGCCACGTGCTGAGGTAGCGGTCGATCGCTATGCCGGCATGTTTCGCGGTCACGGGAACGACCCCCAGCGTAGCGGTCGCCTCCCAGTACGCCGCTGCGGGGTTTTTAACCCCTATAGCGGTCTGGAGGTCGGGATAGAGGCCCCGCTGCGGATAGTCTGAGACAACGGAACAGGTACTATTTAGTTGAGATATTCGCTGAGACAACGGAACATGCTATCCTCATGCACGCACACCTGCAAATTGAGGCAGCAGAGGCACACAGGCACCCGAAAAGGCCGAAGGCAAAGGATTTCACTATTGCCAAATCTGCGCTGTTTCATCCTCGCGAGTTATTGGCAGCATTTATTTTCCTGTGAACTTTCAGGATTGAATACTGCGAAAGGGTGTGGTGGCTACCTTGGCAGGTGCATTTCTCCCCGGTAACTTCAACAGATGCAAATCACAAAACAAAACACACGTTGAAACATGACGAGAGCACTGTATTACTCAAAACGGAGCTGGTTCAGTCACCAACCCTTGGCAACAACGACGGATAGGACATAACTCGTGCACAACTCATCATACATCAAATTCAGGTGTCTAATGATGAACCGCTACCGGCTCTTATATAAGAGGTCCACTCTCACATCCAGAAATGCCATGACTATCTACTCGATCAGGTCATCATCATCGTCAGGCAGGGGTTGCGCCGCTGCAGCTGCAAGCTCAGCTTCATGCCTGTAATATCATGCGGCAAATGCCGTTAGAAATCCAGGCCAACTGAGGCAGAATGATTCTTGACAAGATGAATAAAATGATGGTAATGACATGAATTATTTTTTCACATAAAAGTACCTAAAATTGAAGCAAAAATTATGGGGTTCAAATTTAGCAAATAAGACCCCACAACAACCATTTAACACTTAAATTTTTCACTGCTGCTAAGTAAATAAAGAGATCGAAGCACTCACTGTTGCTGCATGGCCATATCAATCTGCACTTCTGGTGGCTTCAGAGCAACAGCCTCGACAAAGTGAAGGTTCTGGTCCCTGAATGTCATAGAGAAAGACTTGGTTATTGCATATGCAGAAGCCAACAAATACAAAGGGAGAGATCACAAGTTCTAATTAATTACCCTGCCAGCTTCCTTGCAAGGTAAAGGAAGGGCTTCTCAAAGTTATAATTGCTCTTGGCAGAAATCTCATAGTACTGCAAATTCTTCTTCCTGTGGAAAGTAACTTGCTTGGCTTTGACCTGCCTGTTCTTGACGTCAACCTTGTTACCACAAAGGACAATGGGAATGTTCTCGCACACCCTGGAACCAAACAATTGGATATTTAGCAAGGATCTGACATAATCTGTGCATCACCTTGCATGAAATGATACTGACAAACTAACCTGCACAAGTCCCTGTGCCATGTTGGTACATTCTTGTATGTCAGCCTTGAAGTGACATCAAACATGATGATGGCACACTGACCATGAATACTGCAGGATGAATTTTATGAATGTTAGGACAAGCCCTATGTGACATGAAAACAAAACTCAATAGAAACAATCAAATCATAATATACTAGTGAGACATAAAAGTTCAGAAATAATGAATCAACAGATACGTCAGCAATGCTATTGGTTAAATCAGTAACGACATATGCTGAGAATTTCAACACGTTGGCGACAATGTGCAAATGACACACATAAACATACAGAACTACAAAAAAAATCTATAAATCAAGACTCAAAAGGTTGCAATGCCTATCATACACAAAAAAAAATGTACAAGATATTAGCAAACAACTAGGATTACTCAATTATTCAGGATGCAACACTACAAAAGATGGCTTTCAGACACAAACTTGATTTCTAACTGCATGTGTTGATATGCTCTTTATAACGAGTATTTGCAAGCTGGAACAATTAGACAAACATACTTTTATAAAACAAGGAATGAAGAAGTAACACCAAGCTTCACATGCTTATATTGCATGAATCGTATCACACTTTCAACCAACTTCTAACATAGATAACCACTTGACGAACTACATATTTATCACTTACTAGTAGCCATCTCTGAGACCACCAAACTTCTCCTGCCCAGCAGTGTCCCAGCAATAGAAGCGGATTTTGCCGCAGTTAGTGCTAAAATCCAGCGGGTGAACTTCAACACCAATGGTGGCTGCAATGAAAGACAATCAAATTGTTATAAGCAAGTCCAATCTTCTTCAAGCAAATAGCTAGGACAGAGCTAAGGTCTGACACTTACGCTCATATTTCTTCTCAAACTCGCCAGTAAGATGCCTTTTCACAAAAGTGGTTTTACCTGCAGGAAACATGAGGTGATCAGATATTGATACTAGAAACAATCACTGCCAATCATTTTAAAAAACTAAAACAAGGACATGTTTGCAGCATTACATATTAACACCAGCATTGGAATGCAACATATGTCAATGTCAAGGAATGTAAACAACCTTTGGAAATTGAAACCAATGAGAGGACCATTTAATACGACGGCGGAAAACACCCATTGGTGCCCCAGCCTAAGTGGATGAACACTGGGTTATCCATAATGTCTAATCACATAGGTATACCGCAATCGTCTTACCACGACGCTAGTGTAAGTTCACAGACATGTCTTATTCATATTATAAAAAGTTCCAATTTAAAGCTAATTATAGTTTTAAAAAGGACTCACCATCTACTACAGCTTTCAATGTTCTCTGGATAAAAAATATGAACAGTTTGCCCACCATCCACCACAACATTCCATTTATTCCGGGATACGAAAAAAAAACACTTTATAAATCATGCCTTTGTTGAGCAAAATTCAAAAACCTGTTATTTTTATAACTGACTACTAAATGTTTGAACAGAGCCACCCAACACTTCTCAATGACCTTTACAGCGATAATAAAATAGATCTCTACATGTGCTCAAATATAACGATTCCCCATCTAAAACCTAAACACCCTTGAACCCAGATCAACTTTCGACAAATCCACATACGTCTCCAGCCGGATAAAATGCGACTCCCCCCTAAACTTGTCAACAACGAAACCGCTACCCGGTCCGTCAGATCTCGCAGAACCAGGCGCACGCATCAGACGCCACAATCCCCCAAATATCCCAAAACGGACAGCAAAAGGACGGAGAAATTCACCAGTTCCACCGTCGCCAACGATGACGAGCTTGAAGCTGGGGTAATCCACGACCTGCTGATTCGGCAACGCCTGCGAGAGAGAAAAAAAAAACACGGAACAATCAGATAACCTAACTCCTGACCAGAACCCGCCTCAGGATCTCCGTCGGAAACACCAGACGGTACGGACACCCTAGGGTACTCGTACACGATCGTGCTCACCATTCCTGCGGCGCGCGAGACCGGGGGATCGGGGCGGCGACGAAGACGAGGGGGAGAGAGACCGAAGAGGCGTCTAGAGGGTTCGAGATGGACTTGAGAAGTCCAGGGAGCGTCTTGGATGGATGGATGGATTGAGGAGGGGCCGATGCGGAGGCATTTATAAGGGGGAAATCGCGTTTCTTTTCGTGGGGGCAGCGGCGAGGGTAGCTTTGGATGGACGCAGGGATCGGGTGCCGTTGGATCCTCGTCGACGCGGATCGGGGGGCGTTCGCTAGCTTTCCGCCCACGCGAGGTATCCGGGCTTGGCTGGGCTGGGCCCCGCTCTCGGCCTGTGCGCGCGAACGGTCGCCTCCGGGCCTGTCGCTGCGCCAACGGACACCTGCAAAGGGCGCCAGCCATCACTCACTGTCGCGTCGCATGTTGACCGTTGCGGCGTCGCGTGACGGGTGGCTTGGGCGAGAACAGGTGGGTCTCCCTAGAACGGCTGGTGGTGGCCACTGGTGACTGGCCAGGCCACGCGGGTGGGGAATTGGTGATCGGCCCTTTTTTTTTCATTTTTTTAAAAAATCATATTACTGCCCTTGACTATAAATAAAATTCGCATAACCCATAAACTATCTTTTAGTCTATGACACTTGTCTATTGTACCTTCTAATATAATTTATCATTTTTATATCTACATGCACAAGTTAAATTTAATTTCAAAATTTGGTTCAACGTAGTGAACATCATAATGTATGTCAAAAATATATTATGCTTTTTCGTTATTATTTTTCTATAATGTTGTATTCTAAGAATTAATTAATTATTGAATATTTTATCTATCAAAATAATGACAAAAAATCATGTTATATTTTTCTATCATGTATTATGATGTCATCTCGCAAAATCGAAGACGCTTGTATATGGAAAATAAAAAACAAATTGTATTAGGGGATAAAATAGACTAAATGGCATAGTTAAGGGGTAAAATAAATCAAAAATTATTTTGCGGGGTTATGTAAACTTTGCTTATAGTTGAGGAAGTGTTTGAACTTTTTTTTTACCACTCACTTGTACATGGAAAATAAAAAAACAAACTGTATTAGGAGATAAAATAGACTAAATGGCATAGTTTAGAGGGTAAAATAAACCAAAAATTATTTAGACGGTCATGTAAACTTTACTTATAGTTGAGGAAGTATTTTGGACTTTCTTTTTACCACTCTGGCAGTGCATAAGAGTTAAGGCCAGGACCTGCCTAGCTGTGGAGGTCATGGATTAGGGGGGCCACAGACACAACGCTGCGTACGACGAGCAGACAGAATGAGCGTCAAACAACTAACAAAGATGTCGCGATCGACCGTGGGTCGGGCGCCTCCTCCCGCCCGACCCCCGGCGCACTTGACAAACCCTAGGGTCAGGGACTTCCGTCCCGCCCGACCCCGGGTCCCCTGGGGCGCAAGGATCCGACCCCTGGGGGAGGTCCTTCGTGCCGCCCGACCCAGCATGAGGAATAGAAGCAAGGAGGGCCTCGAGAATAGCCCCGAAAACATGCCAGACCCGTGGAGGAGGAAGCGGGCGGCCTACGCTTTCTCCCGACCGTCACCCGACAGCATGTACCAGCCTGCCAACAGGAAAAGCTGATCTGCAGCCCTGCGCCAGAGGAAAAGGTAGCTGCATGCGCTCCAATGCACTAGCGGTACAAAAAGAAGCTACCGCAAAGCTGCCTGGAAGCAGGTCAAAACCGCCCCGGACCGGTAGCTGGGGCGGTTTCAAACCATATTCAAATTTAAATTTAAAATGGAAAAATATCAAAAAAATTCCTAAAAATACTTCAAGGTATATGTAATCTATTGGTGTCAAAAATTTTCAAATATTTGCTCATTTGATATTTTTTTTGCAGGCAATAGAAGTTCAACAAAAAACGGAAAGAAAAAAAATCGGCTCATTGAACTAAATACACTAATATTTGAAAAATTTTGACACCATTAAATTCTATGCACCTCGAAATATTTTTAGGAATTTTTCTTTTATTTTTTTAAATTTTTAGTTAAATTTGAAAACATGGCAAATTTTGTATTGAGCCGGCTTACCGTCCAAACCGGTCGGCTTACCGCCCAAACCGCTCGGCTTACCGGTCAAACCGGGTGGCTTACCGGTTCAAACCGATTGAACTAGGAATTCATATACATTTGAATTCAAAATTTGAATTTCTCCGGTTTTGACCGGTTCCCGCGGGAACCGGACCGGTTAGCCGCTACCGCCGGCCGGTGGTTCGGCCCTCCAGTTCGGTTTTGTGAACCCTGGTGCCGTGTCGCGCCTTGTCCTCGTCGCCCACGGCGGCCCCACGGCCACACCCGCGATGTCGCTTCCGCGCGGCGACTCGGGAAGGCTTTCGACTAGGAGCAAGGTCTCGTCGGCCGAATCGGCCGCGACCAGGCGCTCCCGAAGCCCTCCCACTGTTCCCCGGGTGGGGCGCAAGTGGATCGTGCACCACCTCGACAACCGCCAGGGCTTTGCACCCTCGTCTCGGGCGAGGCGTAGGGATTCGTCGTCCAGTGGTTGCATCGGCTCGACTCCCGGAGGCGGCTACACACGCGAGGAACGTGTGTTCCCCTTCGGCCTTCTAGATGCGTCGTAGGCGTACGCCCATGCAGTACGGTGCCAGATGAAAGCCTGATCTCAAAAGGGCATCAACAAAGATAAGTAACTCATAAATATCTTTTTCATTTGTTTATTCAATTCCGTAATCCCTCCCCCCGACCCATAAGGCGAACGTGTGAGAGTAAGAAGGTAATGGGTAGGGCCGCCTCAGTATGGTTGCGCTGCGATAACCTACGCCCCTACAGCTACGGCTCGCTCTTCCATCGAACTGAGCGGCAGGCCCTGCCCCTAACTCGACCTGAATCGATTCGCCGTGGCTTTTGTGCGAGTCTAAGGCGAGGGGATAAAGAGCGTTGAAAAAACACGTGTAGTTCGATCTGCGCATCCCCGCGGGCTCAAAATGAATCTAACTATTTTAACATACGGGACGACTGTATGGTGTCCTCTGCTTGCAGGAACATTTCCATGGAACATGCCGTGCGCAACGTGGGCCTAAAGCTAAGTGCACCCGACCCCCCGGACATGGGCCTGGAGTCCCTCGCCTGCTCGGGGGCTCGGGAAGCTCCAACGGCTCTTCCTTCACGGCACAGGACCCCTGTGGCTACAATAGACCCCAACCGTCGTGGCTCGGGGGCTCGGGCTAGGCTGGAAACTCCTCGATGGTGGCCTAACGTACCAAGAGGCACCTTGAGGAACACTTCGATAGTGCCCCCCATGAACGGGAATATCGACGTCTACAAGAAGACCCACTAGGGGGCCCCACGGAAGCCCCCGTGGCCCAAACCAACCAGATAAGTAACTCGCATGTCGTTTCTTTCTTTTTCATTTTATTTCGTAATCCTCTGTTCTCTTGACCCCTCAATTCTTAAAGGAAATGGTGCGGTGAATGGGTAGGTGGGGACATTCGGTACGGTTGTGAAGTGATAACCTACCCCCCCCCCCCGCGGCTATAGCTCGCTCAACCGTCGAGCCTAACGGTCAACCCTACCCCGAATCCTACCGAAAAGACCATGCCAGGCCTTTATTACGTGAATCAAAAGGGAAGAAGCAGAGGCATTTCAAAAAAACGCAATTCGAAATGAATCTAACTGTCTCCTGGCCCACGGGCCGATTATTTTGCAGGAAACAAGGCCCGAGCGCCACACAGCCCCCTAAGCACGGAGCTTGATGCCTCGCGCAGAGGCTCGGGGCTCAAGGCTGGAAGCTTGAATGCTCAAAGTCCCGAGGGCTCAGGGGCTTGGGGGCTCGGCAGCTCATCGAAACTGACCCCGATGCGATGACCCCAAGACCCCTCGCCCATCCCAAGGCTCGAGCGCTCGGGGTCTCGGGAATGTGTAGCATTCGACCGCGAGGAAGTTAACTCAGAGCCCCTCCCTCCACGCCGGGGCTCGGGGGCTCGGAGGACCATCAACTGGGTGTTACCGCCTTCGGAGCGAAACCCCTACGCTCGTATCAAGGGTCCGGGGACTCGGAGGCCCGCCTGAAATAAAATCTCTCCCAAGCACTCTCAACCCGCCAGCAGCTCGCCAGGCACCATGGTTCGGCCATCGAGGCATTCCACTGGTTGCGCCCATACCTCGAAACCCGCGAAGGGGCGATGAGAGGAGTTACGAAGAAGTCTCCCAAATCCATCTCCCTCAAAGGGCGATTATGACCTTGCAAATGAGTCCCTTACTCCTTCACAGGTCGGGGCTATTGTGGAGGTCATGGATTAGGAGGGCCACAGACACGACGCCTGCGGACGACGAGCAGACGGAATGAGCGTCAAACAACTAACAAAGATATTGCGATCGACCGTGGGTCGGGCGCCTCCGTCCCGCCCGACCCCCGGCGCACTCGACAGACCCTGGGGTCAGAGACTTCCGTCCCGCCCGACCCCGAGTCCCCCGGGGCGCAAGGATCCGACCCCTGGGGGAGGTCCTCCGTGCCGCCTGACTCAGCATGAGGAATAGAAGCAAGGAGGGCCTCGAGAATAGCCCCGAAAACAGGCCAGACCCGTGGAGGAGAAAACGGGCGGCCTACGCTTTCTCCCGACCGTCACCCGACAGCATGTACCAGCCTGCCAATAGGAAAAGCTGATCTGCAGCCCTGCGCCAGAGGAAAAGGTAGCTGCATGCGCTCCAATGCACTAGCGGTCAAAAAGGAAGCTACCGCGAAGCTACCTGGAAACATGTCAGGGACAAGCAACAACTAGCGAGGGGGTCGCCGGACGCACTAAGCCAACAACGAGCAACCGCCGGAGGCGCCGACCTCCAGAGGTAGATAGGTAAAACACCATGGTAACAAGGCCCACCCCTTGGCTTATAAAAGGGGAGGGCTTCCTCCTACAAGGGGGATTTGATTTTGGAGACTCTCGATCCATAGAACACGTAGTCCCCTACACGCATTCTACACCCAAGGCTTGAACCGGCCTTCGTTGTGATCCACCGCCAAGAGAGCAATATAACCACGAGTCAACTCCACTGGACGTAGGGATTTCTCCCGAACTAGTATAAACTACTTGTCTTGCATCTCTTGAACCATTCTCCACCGAGGCGTGCGTATTCTGTGATCGACACTCGCCGGCATGAAGCACCCCGTGTGTCACCCGCCGACACTAGCGCATAGAGTACACCTAACAAACTCAAATGTTGTAGATGTCATGTGGATAAATGACTAATATCCGGTCTATGCTAGCGTGCCATGCTAACTCACGCGTTGTCTTCTCGTCAACCCCATCCGTGATCCACCAATACCCCCCATTTAGGGGGTGGCGTAGGCGACGATGTGTGAGGATGCGTTTAGAATGGGAGAAAAAACACTGTACATCTAAAAAAACATTGTAGGTCGTGCTTGGAAGCGTGTTCTGTGAGTGGGGGAAGTATGATGAATATAAAAAAAATTAGAAAAATAGTGTTTTTTTTGGAGTTGGGGATCTGAACGCACCTTAGGTAGAGTAGCAGTGTGGCGGCCATAAAAGGCTGGACTGCGGCCGGCCAGAGCCAGAGGACTGTTGGCCATAACATGAGTGGGAGAAAGGGTAGGATTTGGATGTAATATAACGATCATGGTTGTTTACACGAATATTAAACATTAAAAAGTATGTCGCTTCAGTACTAAAAATATAAAAGCTTACATCTTTCAGAAAATGTATATAGAAAATGCGAGACCAAACTATCCAGGCCATCGTAGTGTGTGACCTCGCAGCGAGCAACTGTCGCGTACGTACGCATCGGCGGCCCCACAATGCATACCACCAACACAAGCCAGCGCTTTGAAGCAAAGAGTAGCACAAACACACGGCGCGGATCTGGAACAATCGCCAACCTTAGCAATTTCTGTATTCGGAGTTGTGTAAAATCCAATCGATTCTGGCAGCTTATATCAACAGCTTCATAGCCCACCTGAAGTCCATCAAGTCCAGCAACAGCAAGCCCACGCGAAATCCCTCCGGGCCGTGTGAGAAGTTGTTGGCCTGGCCGCGCCTCCTGGCGAAACGGGCTTGCCTTGGCGCAAACGTGCGTCGTTTTCTTAGGAGTTTTGCAGTGTGGATGGGCTTTCCCTCCCGTCCAAGACCACTTGGGCTCCCCTCTCAGAAAAACAAAATGGGCTCCTCTCTCTCTCATTTTTTTTTTAAAAAAAACCCTTCGACCTGGTCACCTGGAGAAGTGCTCTCTCGGTCGGCAGAGCTAGTAGCTCAACGATGGAATCGTTACGACTACGTGCGTGCGTTACGTTTGACATAAACGTGAGTGCCATATAAAATCTCAAACCGACGCAATTGTTTTCTACAGCCAATAATGGGCAACTTGCACTTCGTAATGGGTACGATTTCTGCTGCTTCCTGAAATGCTGACTATCGAGTTTCCTCAAAAAAAAAAAAGAAATGCTGACTATCGATGGCAAGTGGGTTACTCATGTTTAGTTGGCAAAAGTACTTTTTACCTTCTATTCATCCCTCTCACAGAACACGCATCTAAAAATTTTCTTTTTACCTTTCCTATTCACCTCCCTCACATAATACGTATCCCAGAAAAAAAAATTATATTTTCTACCCCTCAGCTAAACACAGCCTGCTTACTATATTGTCCCAAGGACATCGTGGCCCACTCCTCAACTCTCAGGTGTCAATCATGAGTTCATGACCAGACCAAGTCACCAAGTAGCTGCCTCGTGTTCCAACTTCAACAGGGACGTGACAGTGAAACGAGAGAACCATAGAGCGCAGCGCAATGCAGGCCACACGGACGTATCGGAGGAGCTCAATCGAGCGTATTAGTAGAAGATGATCGACGACGGCAGCTTTAAATGCTACAGAAAAACAACTCCATCTCCACCTCCTCCGACCGTGATCCGCACCGAAGCGCCGAACGGTGCTGCGTGCATGTATCCATCTAGCATATTCGCGATCGCTGAGATCGATCGATCCATGCATGTGCTCTGCCCTCTGCCTTTCTCAGCTTTCTGATCATTCTTCGCGTTTGTGTGTCATCGTGCGGAAGCGATCGATGGAGCCACCCATCATCTTCGTCCCCTGCAGACACAGCATGATACTGGGCGGCGGAGTGGCGGGTGGTGCAAGTGGGGCACATGCGCGATCGCACGCATGGTGCGCGGGCGCGGGGGCTCCCTCGTGTTGCATCGATGTGGGGGCAGAGGGCCCCGCAATGATCGAGCCGTGCATACGTGGCCGCCAAAAATGGCAAAGTCGTCTTGGCGCCCTTCCGACCGAGAGAGAGAACAGTGGTGAAAACGGCCGCCGAGCAAATCAGCAGCCAGCAGGAGCGGCCGGGAAGCAAGACAAGGCCGTCATGTGTGACGATGAGCTCGCCCAATCTGCCCGCCACCCAATCCGGAAAGATGAGGGCGTCTCGGTCGGGATCTCGGAGTGAATTGAACGTGCCGCGTCGATCGCCTGGCCTCGACGGCATCGCAGCGTGTTATTGCTTGCTGCCTGCCTGCCCTAGCTCTTTCGGGGCGACTTCGCGCCTCGTCAGCTGGAACGTGACTGCTTTTTTTCCTTCTACCCAGCGTCCTCCTCCATTCTGAACATGCGTGGGCCACACAGGTAGGTCTATTGGTAGGCAAATGGGGCCGACCGCCGACGACGACGCCTGTATGCTGCGTTCATCCGATAGACTTGGCCGTCGTAGGTCTCTGGCTACCTACTCGACTGGTAGCTTATTTAGGTGCACTCATTTTTCTTTTGGTAGTTTCGGAATTCGGTTGCACTAACACGCATGATGGACGAATTTGTGGAGGAATCGTGAGCGCGTGCGTCCACTGTTTTAGAGTTTGGCACGGGGACTGTTACGGAGGCTGGGGACTGTTACGGAGGCTGGAATAGTATCTCTCTCGCTAGGCGCAATTAGGCAGGCCCGAGCTTGACTGCAAGTCAGGCGCAACATACTAAATAATGTTCGTAGCACCCTCTACAGTGGTAGTGGATATCTACCGCTAACGCTACAAGGTTGCGGATCCGTAATACCAAGCTTGGACTTAACATCTGCTAATTTGCTTAGCATCCGCCAATGAGGGCCACTATTGCTGATTTTAGAATGCTATTTCTTACGTTGATGATTAAAGTGACAATAAGGATGGATCAAATTAATGACAATAAGAATGTTGAAAATGATGGTTAAGAGCATGTAAATAATGATGAGATAACAAATGATGTTCTTTTTTCACTAATAATATGACCATTTATCTTCTTTATATCTGTTTATTCAAACTTCTTTGTGATTTTTGTAGTATAAAAATGTAATGGCTAACTAAAAACATTTAAATATCAAAGAAATTTGATGTTAGTCGTTCAAATTTGCTCTAAAAATTTATCTAATTTTTTAACTCCGCTATTTGAACTTAGTGTTCGCTATAGCATCCGCTGTCGACAATCCACGTGGCCATGTTTACTTCCAAAAGATCTTTTTAACTTTCATATTCATCCATCTCAGAAAACACGCTTCTCAGAAAAATTTCCCTTTAACTCTCTTCAACTTTCCTATCCATCTCTCTCGCAAAACACGCTTCCTGAAAAAAATTTCTTTTCTCTCCTCGCCGGCTGCTCTCCAGCATACCTGATCAGACGTGCTCTCCAGCTGCTCTTGGAGTCGTATAGGTCGCCGTTGACGTCCATCCCTTCCGCGAAAACGACCTGTCCCGGGGTCCCACGTCATGCCTGCCCATCACCCCGAGCGCTCCATCACCGACCTCATCCGCGCGCATGCCACGCGTGGTCACCCAATTCGTCAACGGGCTGCACGACATTCTTCTCATCTTCGTCTCCTGTCCTAGCGTCCTCCCTAGTCTTGTATATATTCTCCTTCTTAATGCAGTTTTCAGTAATACACGCATGACGCGTCTTGGACCTGCTCCTTTTTTTTGTGGACTATTCTTATACCGTTTTTGGGTCAGTTGCGAATTCGCTATAACAATCACCTATTCACCTGGATACCCAACTCCACGGCTTGGTCAATGCAGCATTATCCAATGCTATATATACTATATACATACTGCCTAGCGCTGACTTCAAGCAATAATAGCATTTTCCAGAAGAGGCAAGCTACTAGCTAGGCCACAAAATCCTAATTCCGGGGATGACTTCAGATTTTGTAATGAATGAAAAAGAACGCCTATTCAACTTGACATGTCGCAACGAAACGATGCACATGCATGTACGCCTGCCAGCAGCGAGTCCACTGCCCACACATGCTTTTCCATCCTTTTGACACTAGTAGTGAGGACTGAGGACTGGGCATCAGCTATTTGCCATTTCGCTTTGATCCATCTCCGCCCTCCCCTGTCGTCACTAGTAGTGATAGACTGGGCAGCTATTCTGATATGGATGATGTAGTACGATAGTATGATAAGATGGCAGCAGGCCAGTACCTAGCAAAGCAGCACATATAGGGATGCCAGTTATATTTATTTTGGATCATTAGGTCGACCTAAAAACTCAACAAAATGAACTAGGATAAAATCATACCTAATAATTATTTAGTTAACAAAAAAACACTATTAAATATCCATTGCATCCCTAAGCACATCCATCGAGAGACGCTGCAGTGCACTCTCTCGGATGGGCTAGCTAGATCGAGTTATCATAAGGTTCGCCGATGAAAGTCGTTATCACCCCGTGACTTGCATATGAGACTTGTTGAGTTGTTGACTTTCTAAAAGAAGTAAAAATAAACGACTAGGTGTGATTGGAACATATCACAAGCTGCACGTTTATGGATCCGAGCTATAAATGTCATAGTACATATATAGTGTTTACTGTTTATAGAGCTGCTCCAGCTCCTATAGACTGTATAAAGTGAGGTTGACAGGGAAAGTCATGTTAATCGACATGGGCAGGTTGATCCAGGCCCTTGTGTGGGTGTAGAGTCCTGACGGACTAAAACAACCCTGGCGGACCACCCTGTGGGCCGGCCCACGTACAAGACTTGACGCACAAGACAAGGATTAGTCCTAGTCGGTTTGGATAAACTGTATCAGGGAATTAGAGATTAACTTGTAAAAGTCTCCTAGTCCTATACGGTCTCCATGTAACCCTGCCCTCCGGACTATATAAGGGGAGGCAGGGACCCCCTTCAAAACATCTCATCAATACAAGATACACCATACAGGACGTAGGGTATTACGCACCTTGCGGTCCGAACATGTCTAAATCGTCTCTTGTCACCTTCGGCTCTAGATTCTCGACGACTTCTCCCTAAACCCTTCTCTCGGGGCACCCCCTCGAGAACGTTGTCAGCATAATTCGCCGACACTTTGGCGCCGTCCGTGGGATCTACTCGTCGAGAACTCGCTAAAGAGTCGATGGCCTCGTTCAGCGCCTCCATCGTCACCAAGTTCGAGGCAGGCGCCACCTTCGTCTTCGGCTCCTGGCTTTGCATCGCAAACCAGGAAGGCGAGCTTCAACACCAACTGCGCGACGTGGTGGCTGCACCAGCTTCGCCACCCGCGCAAACCACTCCGCGAGGATCCCGGAAAACCTTAAATTCCGACACGATCTCTGGATCGTATCCTACTCGGAGGAGTACATGGCGCCCGAAGCAGATTCAAGCTCGGGCCGACCACGTCAACTCGACCCCTGTCAAGCGGCAGGATCAAGCCACGCGTCCATGACTCCCTGGCGGACTCCAGATCACCTCCGACTTCCACCAGGGTTCAATGATCAGGACCGTGACAACAACCCCACGGGCACCCAGGAACTCTGCTTCCGATTCCCGTGGGTCAAAGACTCCACCACGTGGATCGCGCGCGCCTCAGTTTCTCTTCGGGCTAACGAACTCAGCCGCGATCTACCAGAATCACCTGAAGAGGAAGTTTCGTCAACCTCGCCGGACCACCTCGGATCTTGTCACGACCACAACTCCCTTGGGGGTTATCGTCCATTGGCCTGACATGGACCCCGAGGTGGCCCTCCACGAAGCAGACGTACCCTCCACGGTACGGGACATTCTACCTCTGCTTCCCTTTCAGGAAGGCAGAGAACTCCCTGTTACCATGAGTAACAGAAAAACCGGGCCTAACAACCCCGGTCGCCAGTCCTGTGTCATCCTCAATGATCACAGCGACGATGAAGTTGTCTCCGACGATGCTCCAACCGAGGATGGAGAGACCGATGCAGACCGAGAACTCCGTGTCGAGCGCAACCGCAACCGTGCCCTCTGACGTCGCTTCATTCAGAGGAAAAACCTCAATGCTGAGTTCGACAAGGAAGGCATCTTCAACTCCCCTGTGGCCAACATCATGTTCGGGGTCAGCGTCTTCGAGGGGTTCCAAGCTACCCCTGACATCAACCTCGCCAAAGCCCTCTTAGAAGCCGCAACAGTCATGGTTGATCGCTTGGACGGAGGCCGCTCCGCCTCCAAAAGCAAGAGTTCTTCGCGCCACCAAGCACCGTCAGCTAGGCGTCAGAGCAGCCACTACGGCAGCTCCGCCGGAAGAACAAAGGACATGGCCAGGCCTCGTGAGGAACCCCCCCGTCCTCGCGAGGAACCCCCCAGGTCCAACCGCCACGAAGAACCCCGTCAAGCTCGTTCTCACATTACACTGAACGATGCCCGCAATGAAATCCTCTGGATCCGGGAGGGGAGAGCTACCTCCCACGTCGCGGATTCTGCGGGAGGATACGACGTCCCCAACCCTGATGCTCTGCCATGCTACACACGCGCCATCCAGCTCCTTTCCGCGAAAGTTCAAGCCGCCAGGCATCACCAACTTCGACGGGAAGCAAGACCCCAACATCTGGCTGCGCAGATACTCTTCTGCAATCGAGGCATCGGGGGGCGACGACATCTCCAAGATGCTGTACTTCCCAGTTGCGATGGAGCAAGGTCCACTCACCTGGCTTGAGTCCCTTCGTCCAGACTCCATCGACAGCTGGCACGCGCTGAAGAAGGCTTTCGTATCCAACTACCAGGGTTCTTTCGAGCGCCCTGGCAGCAAATATGAACTCCGCGCGTGCAAACAGAAGTCAGACGAGTCCCTGCGCGACTACAACTGGCGATTCTTCGCCATCAAGGCATCCTGCATTCCCATCCCCGATTCAGAAGTCATCGACTATTTTCAAGAAGGGATGACCGACCGCAGCCTCTTTCGTGATTTCGGTCACAACCGTCCTCGTGACCTCGAGGAATTTCGCGCGCTGGTGTCCAACTGAATGGACACCGATGATCAAGAACGGGAACGCTACGGCAAACAGTCCGCCAACCCTGGTCGCAGGAATCAGGAAGACAACAGGGATCAGCCGCGCGACTCCTTCCAGCGTAACGGCAAAAACCCACGGAAGCGACCAAACAACACGGTCGCAACCGTCCAAACCGTTCGCGCCGCCAAATCTCCGCAGCAAAGAAGGGAAGAATTCAACAAACTTCTCAAGAAGCGCTGCCCCTACCATCCTGACAGCAAGCACACCATGGGCGAGTGCACGCTCCTCCAGGAAACGTTCAGCACGCCCAACAAGAAGCAGAGGTCGGATGGGGACGGAGACGACAAGCACGACAAGAGAGACAGCGGTTTCCCAGATATCACCAATACTGTCAATGTCATCTTCGGAGGCATGGCAGTCAGCGACACCTCGCGCAATCGCAAGAACGCGCAGCGCGAGGCCTATGCAGCAGAACCAGCAGTGGTTACACCCCTACGGTGGTCAGACACCACCATCACCTGGTCCAGAGAGGACCAATGGGCGGAGATCACCTCTCCCGGACGATATCCTCTCGTCCTAGAGACCGTGGTGGCGAATAGCAAGCTCACCAAGGTCCTGATTGATGGGGGTAGCGGGCTAAACCTCATCTTCGCCAAGACGCTGAAGTCCATGGGGCTCGACCAAAGCACGCTGCAGCCGGCAGATACTGCCTTCTACGGCATCGTACCTGGGAAGGCCGCTATTCCCCTCGGGCAAATCACCTTGCCCGTCACGTACGGTACTGAATCCAACTACCGTACAGAGTTCATCAAGTTCGAAGTTGCAGACTTCGAAACGTCATACCACGCCATTCTCGGGCAACCAGCGTTGGCCAAGTTCATGGCCATCCCCCACTACACCTACCTGGTGTTGAAGATGCCAGGGCCTCACGGCGTTCTTTCCCTTCGCGGTGATATCAAGCGCTCTTACCTCTGCGACAAAGAGGCAGTGGAGTACGCCGTCAGAGCCGCGTCCACCATAGATCGCCAAGAGCTCCACCCCCTGGCTGCCACCGTCATCGAAGAAGACGGTGATGCCCCGACGCAGAAGAAGACGCGAGCCATCAAGCCCGTAGACAAGGTAGCCACGAAGACAGTCGATCTCCAAACAGGAGATCCAACAAAGACAGTGGTGATTGGCTCCACCCTCACTCCCGCATAGGAAAGCGCGCTCATCGGCTTCCTACGAACCCAGGCTGACATCTTTGCTACAAAGCCTTCCGACATGCCTGGAGTTCCCAGAGAGTTGATCGAGCACAAGCTAGATCTCAACGAGAGCGCAAAGCCCAAAAAGCAGCGCCTCCGAAGATTTGCCACCGAGCGTCGGGAAGCCATCAAGAAAGAGCTAGCTAAGCTATTAGCAGCCGGCTTCATCAAAGAAGTCTTTTATCCGGATTGGTTAGCCAATCCGGTTTTTGTAAGCAAAAAGAATTTAAATGAATGGAGAATGTGCGTTGACTATACTGATCTCAACAAACATTGCAAGAAGGATCCCTTCGGGCTTCCTCGCATCGATCAAGTCATCGACAGCACCGCCGGGTGCACCCTACTCTGTTTCCTCGATTGTTACTCAGGATATCACCAGATATCGCTGAAAGAAGAGGATCAGATCAAAACCTCATTTATCACGCCATATGGCGCATATTGTTATACAACCATGCCTTTTGGCTTGAAAAATGCAGGCGCCACATATCAACGGGCGATACAGGGTTGTCTTCAAGACCAACTCCACCGAAACGTCGAAGCCTACGTTGATGATGTGGTAGTCAAGACAAGAAACCCCGAGGATCTCATCGCTGATCTCACCGAGACGTTCGACAACTTACGCAAATAGCGGTGGAAGCTTAATCCCGCCAAGTCTGTTTTCGGTGTCCCATCAGGAAAGCTCCTCGGGTTCATCATCAGCGAACGCGGCATCGAGGCTAATCCAGAAAAGATAGCAACTATCATGAACATGGAGCCGCCGCGTACCGTCAAGGATGTCATGAAGCTTACGGGTTGCATGGCTGCACTCAACCGCTTCATCTCCAAACTTGGAGAATGCGGGACTGAGTTCTTCAAGCTACTCAAGAAGCAAAACAGATTCCAGTGGACACAGGAAGCTCAAGTCGCCTTCGACAAGCTCAAGCTGTTCCTGACTACACCACCCGTGCTCACTGCACCGCTCTCGGGCGAAGACCTCTTGCTCTACATTTCAGCAACCACCAACGTCGTCAGTGCCGCTATTGTTGTTGAACGCGATGAGGAAGGTCATCTCCAGAAGATTCAATGACCTGTGTACTTTGTGAGCGAAGTCCTCTCGAACTCCAAATCAAGGTACCCTCAAGTTCAAAAAATTCTATATGCTGTCTTAGTGACATCCAGGAAATTGCGGCTCGACACCTACAAGATCATTGTGGTTACTGGATATCCTATTGGCGAAATTCTCCATAATCAAGACGCTACAGGGCGTATCGCCAAGTGGGCTGTTGAGCTCGGAACATACAGCATAGAGTTCCGTTCTCGCACGGCCATGAAGTCTCAAGTCCTTACTGATTTCATATCAGAATGGACCGAGCACAATCTCTCAGTCGTCATCACCAGGCCTGAGCATTGGATCATGTACTTCGACGGTTCACTCAAGCTGGAAGGTGGAGGCGCTGGAGTGTTGCTGATTTCACCTCGAGGAGATCAACTCAAGTATGTTCTGCAGATTCGGTTTGCCGTCACCAACAATGCTGCAGAATACAAAGCACTTCTTCATGGATTGAAGATGGCCATTACCCTCAGTATCAAGCGTCTGCTGGTGTATGGGGATTCAATGTTGGTCATCAAACAAGTCAACAAGGACTGGAATCGAAACCATGAAGACATGGATGCGTACTGTGAAGAAGTTCGCAAGTTGGAAAAACACTTTCTCGGCATCGAATTTCATCATGTCGAGCGAGATTATAATGTCGCTGCAGACGTCCTATCCAAGCTGGGTTCTTCCAGAGCAGAGGTGCCCAGTGGGGTGTTCGTCAATGAACTCTCAAAGCCATCAATTTCTGCAGCGGTTACTTCCGACGATACAACCTCAGCTCCTGAGGTTATGCTCATCGACGCTGCCTGGAGCGCCCCAATTATAGATTACATCTTGCACGACAGATTCCCTGCCGAGAAGGCAGAAGCTCAGCAAATTGCTCGTCGCAGCAAGTCCTATATTATAATTGGAGACACACTGTACCGACGTGGTGCACGCTCTGGCGCATTGATGAAATGCGTCTCACAGCAAGAAGGAGTCAACATCCTAGAGGAAATTCACGCAGGTGAATGTGGCAATCATGCAGCTTCCCGCACTATCGTGGGAAAAGCCTTCCGTGCCGGGTTCTACTGGCCTACAGCTCTACACGACGCTAAAGAAATTGTTCGTCACTGCAAGGGTTGTCAATATTTCGCTCATCACTCACATCAGCCTGCGCACAAGATCAAATTGATACCTCTGTCATGGACGTTCGCATGCTAGGGGCTTGATATGATTGGGAAACTACCCAAGGTGCCTGGTGGATTTGAATACTGTTTCGTCGCCATTGACAAATTCTCAAAGTGGACAGAAGTCTTTCCGGTTGTTAAACCAACCTCTGAGAAAGCAGTCCAATTCCTCCAAGAGTTGATTCTTCGCTTCGGGATACCACACCAAATCATCACGGATTTGGGTACTACCTTTACAGGCAACAAGTTCTGGGACTACTGTGAAGATCGCAGCATTGGGTCCTTAACAGGGCTGTTTTTCAACAGTTAAAATCTACGCAATGTACATTTTGACTAAGTCCTGGTCATTGACACAAGGACAACCCAAGGATTCTTAGAAATTCTTGGTTTTTTCTTCAAGCATGGAATTATTATATTTCATTGCATAACATTTATATTACAAGAATATTTGTTCAATTTACAATTTAAGGCTCTGAGCAATTGCCTCGGCAACTGGCTCGGCCTCTTGCTTCAGGTCCCTGAAGGCGGCTTCAGTACAATTCGGCTCTGCGCCTTCTACAAGCTTGCCTATATCTACTTCAGGTACCTAGACCTAATTACAGTAAGGACATGCACAAGACAGGCTTTTGATGATCTCTTGATGTAAGCCTTCAACTGTCGTGGCATGGCCTTCAGGCGTTCCAGGAAAGATTGCGGCGATGTAGGGTCTTCCGGGACTAAGGCCTTCACCACCGGGTTCGCTGCTTTCTCTAGCAATGATATCCGGTTCAAGGCTTCGGCCAGGTCGTCGTCTGACTTCTTCATCAGCCGCAAGGATTCTTCAAGCTCTGACATCCTCCTGGTTGCCTGCTCAAGCTTCTCGTCCAGCGCCTTCTTGTCAGCAAGATTCTTCCGCGCCTGGACGAGTTCTTCGGATAGCTGACTCTTCTCTTTGCAAGCGTCTTCAAGATCCTTGGCAAGCTTCTTTTGCTGCTCAATGATTCGAATCAACTGCGCGTCAGCATCTTTGTGTTGTTGGACTGCTACTCTGAGTTCTTCCTTGATGATATCGTGTTCAGCAGACAGAGTCCTCAACGCTTCTTCATGGCGGTTGGCCAAGTTGGACCAATCCGTCATCTTGCTCTGGGTTGTCTTCAACTGTTGTTGCACCCCTGCTCACACAAGACAATAACAGAATTGTTATTCTACAAAGGCAAGGGATACTTCATTACAAGATTCTGGCAGTAACAGAGTACCTTTGAGCTCTGCTTTGGTTGCGGTCAGCTTCTTCGTCATGTCCTCCTTTTCCGCGACCAATTCCTTGGTGCGCAGATGCAAGGTGTGGATCATGTTGGCATCTTCCGCCTCCTGGAGTTTATGGTCTTCACGTTCGCGTTCTAGCTCCTTTTGAAGGCGGTCCGCCTTGGCATGCATCAAGGAGATGTTGTGAATATACTCTGTTTTCTTCCTTGATGCTTCGCCGACGGCCTGCAGGAATATTGTTTTGAGATACATATTCAAATGGATAACAAGTACAGGGTTGTTTCTAATACCTTGAAGTAGGCCACTGCCCTCTCAGCATGGTATAATCCCCTGTTGATGTGCTCCTCATCCTCCTCCGCATCCAAGATGTACTCGAAGGCTTGCGGATTTGGATTAAGCATTGGATCGTAGCTCCCGATGCGGAAGCTACCGATCTCCTCTTCAGCTTCAGTACTCCTGGGTACTCTGGGGATTTCTTCAATAGTTTGCTCTTGGGTTGATGCTTCGGCTTGTTTACCCCTCGAGCACTCTGCTTCTGGAACTGCTTCTGCCCCGACTTGGGATGTCTCCATTATACTCGGGGGCTCGGCAGTGTTCTGGTCACGGCATTCTACTTCAGTTTCTTCAATCACTGCCTGTGTGACCAGTTGTTCGATGTCTGCCAGCACCTCAGCGATTGTTTCTTCAACTTGTGCTTCTTCTAGTACTGGCAGGCTTGATGGCACGGCTGCTTGAACCCCTGGCAGGGTTGTTTCTGGCATCACCCTGGGTTCCCTAGGCGCTATGGCCTCTGGTTCCACAGCCGCATGGTCAACTGGGGGCTTTTCCCTGGTTGTTGCTGGTATTTCTTCCACTCTAGAAAAATAACTTAATCAGTCAACATGGAATGTTACGAAGGTATATTTTGTCACGCAAGACAAGATACTTACATGGCGGACGGCCGCATTGGGATCTCCGGCTCTCCCAAAGTGAATTCCTCTTCAGCTTCCTGCTCCGGCGCCGATGGTCCAGCTGGACAGGGTTCTTCAACCACTGGTGTTGTTCTTATGAAGGGAGTGGAGACAGGGTTGAAAATGTTGTGAATAATTTCCTCTTCTGACAGAGGATTCTGGGCACCGCCGCTTTGTTGTGATCGGCTGGTTCCGATCTCACCGATGGATATCCCCACAGAAGCTGGCATCTTTGGTTGTGGGGATATCTTCGCTCTTTCCTCTGGGGTGGTCCTGGCCCGGGGCTTGGGCAGAGTTCGTGCTCTCTTGGGCACAGGTGCTTGTAACTCTGTTGTTGCTGGCCTCTTGGCTTCTTCACCTCTCCTGGAGGTTGCCCCTGTTTTGCCTTGGGGTTCTTCAAGCACCTGTTGTTCAACATGAGCATGTGGCTCGTCAGGTTCTTCAGTTGCAGATTGCTTGTGTTGGCGCACCTGATCTCTTACCCCTGGATCCACACAGCGGGCCAACAATGATGCTTCTTCAACATTGGTTGGATCCAGGGGCGGCAGACTCACATAAAGTGATCATCGGGCTTCATACTGTGATGATCAAGACATTAGTTCATAATATGCTTTCCACAATAAGGCAATATATTGCTTTCAGATATGGTTCTTACCTCATGTGTCATGGTGATTGCAGAAATTTCCATTATCTCTGGAAATTGTTCATCATTGACCACCAGAAACTTCTTCAAGAGTTGGTTAATCCTCTTATCTGCCATGTCTCCGGTGGCATTCCTTGAGGGGTCAGATTCTCCAGAGTACAAGTACCCTGGATTGCAGCGTTGTTTGCATGGTTGGATTCTCCTCAGCAGGAATGAACGATACACCATGGCTCCTGTCAGCCCTTGTGCTTTCAGATCTCTGATCATATTCAGCAGCTCAGGGATCTGCATTGCTTGATTAACTCCAATTGTTTCACTCCAGAATGGTTTCATTACTGGAGGATTCCCTGAGCGGCTAGGTAGTTGTGGTTGGTGGTTCCAAGTGTAAAACCACTCCTTCTGCCAGTCCTTCAGGCTTTTCTTGGTTGCATAATCCAAATATACTGGCTTCATGCCCTGACGGAACTGGATAACTACCTTTCCTACTACTTGCAATGGTCCGCTTGAAGTCTTCACTCTGAATAAGTGGCGGAACAGAGCAAAATGTGGATCTATTCCAAGAAATGCTTCGCGCAGATGGATATAGATCGACAGATTCAAAATGGAATTGGGGTTCAAATGACACAATTCAATTCCATAGAACTGCAAGACTCCACGGAAGAAATCGCAAGTTGGAAGACCAAAACCAACTTCATAAAATGCCTTCCATACCGTCAGCTCTTCGGTTTCTTAGTAGGGTACTCATGCCCATATGTGCACCTCCACTGACTAATCTCTTGGGCTGCTAGGAATCCATCTGACTCCAGAGTCTTGATATGCTTTTCCTTCAGATTGCTGGTTGGCCAGTCACTGATTGGATCTTCAATGCTTGGCATGTCCCCAGTGGGCGCTGCTTTCTCGGTCGTCATGACCTCCTTCATGGCTTCCGCCTTCCTCTTTGCGCCCTTGCTTCGGCTGGATCCTTCACCACCGGCCATCGCGGTCTTTCGAGACTTAGTGTGGATTGGAATCGGGTTGGGGGAAGATGTGGAAGATTTTACATGGTCTCCGGATCGCAAGCAAAGAAACTGTCGCAAACCCTAAATCTGTTTTGCCAAAGGTGTGCAGAAACAGGGGAGGCGAACGGTTTATATTGACTTTTCGAAGCGTTACTTTGGTACTTTTCAATTTTGGTCCTTTCTTGATCCTATATTTGAATTCGTTCAAATTTAGGCTCGGGGGCTGTGGACATATTTTCAGGAAATATTTTTCTGAGAATTTTCGGCTTCAATTGATAAATTTATGAGGAGTTCTAAAAGAACTCGGGTTTCTTCGGAAATTGATTCTCTTTTGGTTCGGACTTCGAAAGAGCCTCGAATTTCTTCTTCAAAGATAAACGAGGCTCGGGGGCTGCCCAATTGGGCGCACCTAGTCGGTGCGCACCAATCCGAACTTCGAGAAGACTTATGAGCACATCATTACCTATTGAACAGCATGGTTGCAACTTCCAAAAGCAAAGAACCCTATGGGTCTCAAAGAACCCTGGCGGATTTCAAAAGAACTCTGGAGGACTTCAAGGAACTCTGTACTTTCAACAAGGCTGTTCTTCAGGAGATAAGGTACTCGGGGGCTTGTGGGTGTAGAGTCCTGGCGGACTAAAACAACCCTGGCGGACCACCCTGTGGGCCGGCCCACGTACAAGACTTGACGCACAAGACAAGGATTAGTCCTAGTCGGTTTGGATAAACTGTATCAGGGAATTAGAGATTAACTTGTAAAAGTCTCCTAGTCCTATACGGTCTCCATGTAACCCTGCCCTCCGGACTATATAAGGGGAGGCAGGGACCCCCTTCAAAACATCTCATCAATACAAGATACACCATACAGGACGTAGGGTATTACGCACCTTGCGGCCCGAACCTGTCTAAATCGTCTCTTGTCACCTTCGGCTCTAGATTCTCGACGACTTCTCCCTAAACCCTTCTCTCGGGGCACCCCCTCGAGAACGTTGTCAGCATAATTCGCCGACACCTTGCGTGCGTTTTTTTTGTGGCCCTTGCGTGCATGAGAGGGTGCTATACAACGAGACAGGTCAAGATGAAAGTTGAAACAAAGAAATAAAAACGTGAAACGCTAGGAATTTACAGCAAACGAGGATTCGATATTTGTAGTTAACAAGAAAAATTAGCACGCCATGTTAAAGGGCTAAAGACATTTCTTACGTGAATGACATTCTAGATTTTGTAATACCTCAGCCCACTAGATTTCGTGTTATCGGTCGTTGTGGCTCATGTGTCATGTTTTGGTGATTTAGGTGCACCTTAGCATATTAGTAAGTTCGGACCAAATTATAAATCTTTATATTAAAAAATAGCTCATTGTGATGATGTCGTCTTACATAGACCTGAGCATTTGTGGCCCGGCCCGTGGGCTCGGCCTAGCCCGGTGGGTTTTGGCCCGCCTACGCCTTCTAATGGGATGGGACTGGGCAGCGAAAACCAAGCCCGAAAAAATTTGGGCCGGCCCGAGCCTGCCCAAACGATTAATTTTATTTATTTTTCAACTAAAAAAGGACGAAAGCCCTAGCCCGCCCACGGCCCGGCCCGAGCCCGGCCCAAAAATGCGGCCCGACCTTGCCCATGGGATGGGCGTGGGCATAAATTTTTGGCCCGAAATAAACCGAGCTTTTTCTCAGCCCGGCCCGAATTGGGCCCGGCCCGCAAAATGCTCAGGTCTACTCTTACATGAAGTGATGACTAAAATGTATATGCATGAGCAAGTTACAGAGGACCAAATGTCGCCAGCCATGATCAGTGGACCAATAGAAAATTTATGTGCATGAGCTACATTTTGAGCTATGCCGCCCACCCAACAAACCAGCACTGATGCACATGCACTTGCCGCTATGCATATAACCGTCACATGTAGTGCGCGCACTGAGCGAACATGGCCGTCTGATTCTTCAACGAGATCAGCGCCGCATTCTTCTTTTCCTGTAAGCAAAATCCTTCATGCGTACACGTATGACGGTATGATGTATCGGCTTGTGCAGCTTCTCCCTATAATTTTCGTGTGCTTTGTCCCTACTACTATAAAAACGATTTTAGAGAACACTCCAAAATTGGGCTCAGAGACGGATACAAAAAATGTCCGCCTCTGTTAATCGCGGTATTAACGGAGGCGGACATTTTTTATTTTTGGAGGCGGTTACTTTTGTCGGTCTCCAAAAATCGATTTTCAGAGGCGGACATCATAAAATAACCGCCTCCAAAAATAGTCTATTTTCGGAGGCGGACGTTTTAAAGTGTCCGCCTCCGAAAATCAATTTTCAGAGGCGGGCAGTTAGAAGGCCCGCCTCCTAAAAAGATTGAGGCCCAACAGGTCCAACTCGGTCCGGTAACCATTTATCATATATATACGAATACACCCACAACCCTAACCCTAACTTTCTTCTCTCCTTCCCTCTCCTCCCAGGCGTCGCCGGCCTCCTCACGTCTCAAGCAGGCAGCCGCCTTCCGCGCCCGAGCTCCTAGGCGGCCGCTTTCCGCCCACGCCGCCTCCTCCTCAAGCACCTCCACCTGCGCCCCTCCCTAGATGCGGCGGTGAGGGCCGGCTCCGCCCACCCAGATACGGCAGCGGCACGACCGTCTCCCTCCTCTCCTCCTCCACCACCACGAGCTTCTCCACCGCCGCGAGCTCCTCCACCGCGGGCTCCTCCACCGCGAGCTCCTCCACCGTAGTCATCGCCCCCCTCTCCTCCACTGCGGGCTTCACCACCACGAGCTCCTCCACCGCGGGCTCCTCCACCGCGAGCAGGTGGATTTGGCGGTGGCGACGGCGGATCCGGTGGTGGGGATGGCGGATCCGGTGGTGGCGACGGCGGATCTGGTGGCAGGGACGACAGATCCGGTGGTGGCAACGATGGATCCAGTGGCGGGGACGGCGGATCTGCGACGGTGACGACGGATCTGGGCTCGGCAGGCCCGTGATGGGCTCGCCGGGCTTTTCTTTTTTTGTTTTCTTTCTGATTTTCGGAGGCGGGTAGAAAACCACCTCTGTTAATCTTGATTAACAGAAGCGCATGAGGTCGGAGGCGGACGCAAAATCCGTCTCCAAAAATATAAAATACCCGCCTCCGAAAATTATTTTTGTAGTAGTGCCCCCCTCGCCTGGATACATTATTACTAATTCAAGCTTGCATTGTCAAGGCCCTATCATGCAGTTATCCAAAGGTTTTATGAAATCCTATCGCAGAGAAGAGGCAAGGCCACACGATCCGAAGGGGCCGGCCTATGCAATACTTATATACTCAACTTGTAATGGCAATATCTTAATGGAGGAGACCAATCAAGAGGGTCTCCATCTTGCATACACGCCTACGAACAGCAAGTTCACATGCTTTTTTTCCATCATTTTTGGACATGATGGGGCATCTCATTCGCTTTATCCAGGCCAATCCCCTCCCTAGATGGATCCATCAGCGTGGTACACATCTAGTTTGACCAATTTGACGAACTATATGCCAATGCCAACATTGGCGCTACTAGCTTTATCCTTGACGCCCGATTCCACACGCCCATGGAGCTGAACAAATCGCTGTCGTCGTTTGAGTGATTCCTCTGGTTATGTGCATTGTTATTCTTGGTTATCCGGACGGTTCACATGCTAATATACGTGATAAGCGATGGAGAAGCCTGCGTTAATTCGTAAAGACTGATCTGAAGATCAAAAGGAATAACTTTTGGAACATGCAAGCTAAGTCGCCTTCCCAACATCATGCAAAATGCTTTATTTTCAGGCTCATGTAAAGTGTGATGTGTACTCATCGCTAGTTGCTCACACTGTATATATTATTATTCGGCTATGATAGTTGATACTAGCATCCCTATAAACAATTCGCTAGCTCGGCATCTTGGTTTTTTCACCGTGTGGTCCACATGATGACCGCAAGGCGAACGCTTTCTCCAAACCAAGCAGAGTAAAGGAAAAAAGAAAAGACTGCGTGCTTGCAAAAGAGACGCAAATATCTTGCGACTTGGTCGGGTTCAGATGCTGCCTTTCGTGCACAGTGCTTGGAAAGCGCAATGAACTCAGTCAGTTAAAGAGGGAGAGCACAATTTGGAGAGGAGAATCGAAGGGTAACCAAGACAGGGGCTTCATCTCGGCTGTGTTTAGTTGGGTTGGGTAGGGGTGGGCGGGGAGAACTTTTTTGACTCGTTTTGTGAGAGAGATGAATAGGAAAGTTGAAGAGAATTGAAGCGAAACTTTTCTGGGAAACGTGTTTCCTGAGAGGGATGAATAGGAAAGTTGAATAAATCTTTTGAAGTAAACGTGGCCATGCGCTGCGTGGCTCCCTTCCATACGAGAGAGGGTGATCGGACAGAGCCAATTGAGATGCAAAAAGTCATGATAAGAAAGAGAAAGAGGAAGGGAGATCGCCGTGCTCACTTGGGGTACGCTTCAGACCTAGGAATTTTGCATAAATGCCACAGAAAAATAGTTTAATATGTGATGTGAACATAAGAGCTTTTTCCATGCCCGGTACCAAAAAATATATTTTAGGGGTTTATTAAAGTACAACCAAGTTACCGTGGACCACCAAATCTATAACATATTAGTAAATTATCTCCTATAAGGTAATCTTACTATTACTACTAATTAGAGGCTCCTGTTGAAGCATTCATGTTGAATCCATCCTAGACAGTTAATCTACAAATACAGAAATCCAACAAATTCTCACAAAAATCAGAAACATTCTGCCATCAACTCGGATCCTTTAATCATAACAAACATTGAATATGTTATCTTTTCTAATAAATTACCCACCAGAGCATCCGACCATCAATTCGAATCCCATAACCATAATATATAGTTACTGGATCTGTTATCTTTTATCATAAATTACCTACCTCTGTCATTATGAAAATAGACAAGTAAGCATGTATCTAAATTACCCACGTCTGCCATTCTAAAAAAAATCTAGAGTAACCCCCTAATATTCATGTAAAGGGGGTGTTTGGTTGCCGGTCACGTTTTGCCACGCCTAAAGTTAGCTATTTGTCACACATGTGGCTTGCCACATTCTTTGGCAAAATTAGACTGTTCGGTTGGTTACTAAAGTTTGGTAAATTTTATGTGGCTACTATTTGGATGGTTACCACAAATGTATGATTACTGTTCAGTTTGTTGCCGTGTAATATAAACAAATCAGATCGTAAGAACATGCTGGCGTTTCCTCCACAAAAATACAAACATGAGCACCAATAGGAAAAAAAAAAAGATGTGACGGCTGTGACAGTAAAAAACAGGGCAGCAGTGCAGTGTCCGTGAGCTGGTGGCGAGCCACAGGTGCTATGGGGGAGAAAACGGGCGCCACAGATTTGCTGTAAAAAACCGTGGCGAGTGACCGTGCGCTGGTGGCGAGCCAGAGGTGCTATGGTGGAGAAAACGGGCGCCACAGATTTGTTGTGAAAAACGGTGGCAAGTGCAGCTTTGGAGTGTGGCGCGCCTAACTTAAATCATAAACCAAAGAGCTACCTAAACACCCGTGGCAGGCCTAACTTTGGGCGTGGCTAACGTTGGCCAGCAACCAAATTACCACCAAGGATAATGATGTCATTATAAATTTTAAAGTAACCCCTAACTCTGAATCTAAAGTATATAAATATAATAAAATCTTAAAGTGCACCAATATAAAATTTTAAATTACTATTTATATCATCATTACAATATTATTTATGCTACACATAATATGCGTCACCATATATTCATTTACGAGGGAATAGATAAGAATACCATATTTCATGTTGTTTAAATAGCTCAAACAAAGTGTTTCATTTAATATGTGGAACTATGAGATGATGCAACCTTGCAAAGTGAAAAAATTATTACTAACTAAACATATCATAATTAGATAATGATAAATATGTATCTTTAGCGTAAGGTGTTAGAATATTTAATAGATGAAAGAGAGATAGTGATAGATAGAGAGAGGGGGGCGTAATTTTAATTATTAACTACTTGTAACAAGTCCGTTTGGGAGCATGGGTTGATAGGCTACTAGATTTAATCTATACTATTAACCCACAAACACATCCCTTTATCCCTCATAGCGGACCCACCTACCAGAACTGAATGGTGGGCCTAGGACGACCAAAGGGGAGGGGGGAGATTGATTTTGTCGTCCTCCCCAGTTCAAAACCTCCACTCCCACCTCCTCATCCTCAAATTTTTTTCACCAACAAATACACCCAACATCGGAAGTAAAATAGGAAACATACCCCCTCCACCCGTGTGCTCTCTGCATCCCATCCCAACAGCAAGAAAAATAGAAAGCCCCTGATCTCAACGCAAGAAATAAAGAAAAGAAAAGGATATAAAAGGATGTGCTATTAAAAGGAAATACAAGGCATCTTTCCACGGCCACCGCATGCTCTCTCTGCATCCCAACGACAAGAAAAATGGAAAGCCCCTAGTCTCTCTCCAATGCAAGAAATAAAGTAAATAAAAGGATGTGCTATTAAAAGGAAATAAAAGGCATCTCTCCATGGTCAATATTTATTATTTCCATTTTATACAGCTATCAATCAGCAGCATATTTATTTCCATGCTTCTCGTGTTTTCATTTACAAATAATCAGTTGCATTATCCTATTTTTAGTAGACCAATCAGCCATTATTTATTTCCTTTCTTATCTTTTGTAGGCAGCCTTTCAGTCAACAAATCTTTACCAAGAGCAGCCATGGCAGAGTAGAGGGAGGAAGCCACCGGCAAACCGTGCCATCGTGATCCAGCATGATCATTCAGCCATCCGGCGACCATTCGGGTAGGGGCGGGCCGTGCACTGGAGCAACTGTCCGGTTGTTGTCTTTCAACCCTCGGTCCTTCAGAAGTAGTCGCCCTCGACACTCTCCTTCTGTTCTTTAATTTGTCACACGATGTGAACTTGCCTTCATGCAGGACTGCATGAACTCTTCGTTGCGCCGCCATCGTGAAGGGTGCACGGGACGGTGACTTTTGCACTAGAGCACAACTGCCCCGTGCCCAGTCCTCAATCAGTCCCATTCGATGATCAGTCATATTCTACAATTAGTCACTCATGGGATGTGATCAGGCAGCCAACAAAATCAGCAATCGGGCAGCCACGATCCCTATATCCCGCAAAGCACAGCTTGAGGTGAGTTTCCGTTAGCCCTCTCCTACGTCAGAAACTGTCAATTAATCGTTAGGTTATATCTGTCGTGTTGTTAGTTTATCAGGAAAGCATTGGCTCTTTCATACATGTTTGAGTTCATGTTAGTGGTTCAGATCACTACTTGTAATCTACCACACCGACAAATATTAAGGTTGCCTACACTGTCACCTGCCGTTTTCAAGTTGTTATTATTAGTTCATTCCTACCCCTTTCTAATTTCTTGTGCTGATATATTTGCAGATTATCGACCTTTCTATCATCTGTATTGTCGCCGCTGCACTTGTTCAGGTACAGTTCACTTCAGTGCATGTTTCTTCTTTGTTTCGTATATATACTGATCTCCAAGTACTTCGATTTCATATTTAATATTTAACAAAATATTTATTTCTATTGTGAATGATGCCTTGATTTTTTTTCTTTTTGTCTCTCTCCATGCGATCGGGATTCAATTATAGTATCTCATCATTTGTTTTACTCACATAGCAATATGGTGCAGCAGTAGCAATTGATGAGACTAACCCAATATATTTTCCTATTCTCCATGTGTTGTGTTTTAGCCTTGGAAATATATTTTACATTTTTTGTTGCAAAAAACAATGCATATTATTTCTGAATTCTTAGACTGGTACATGCATCTTATGTCATTACTAACATAATTCTTATGGCATTACTTCTTAGAATTACTAGCTGCAGTTATAGATGGATTGATCTCGAAGTCTCGGATGACTCATAGTCAATTTGGTGTATAATCCACAGCCCGAAAATGGCAGTGTTAGGCTCCCGTAAGCATATGTGCATCCATGGTGAAGTGAGCAAACTCTGTGGAAGACAACAGAACAATGCCTGCCACTTTCTCTGCAAGAAACACGATGCAAGCATAATTGCAACATTCTTTCTTAGATAACCTCATAATTGGATCTGCGCACTTAAGAGAAAATACTTTTGTTCTATCTACCTTTCTTTCTCTGTGCACCTTTAACTACTTAGGAAACTAAAGAAAAATGTGGCCATTTTTGGAGAGTTCATAAAAAGCAACGTGAGCTCGAGAGCGAGCCTCTTTTGATATTGAAAATTTGGTTAATATTGTAAAACCTAACGGCCTATAAATTTCATATTTCGTAATTTTGTCTAGGTAATTTCCATTTTTACATATAACCAACAAATTTTGAGTTTTCTCTCACAGTTGTGTCAGTGAAGGCGGTAAGCTCTGCGATACCATGCCATGTGTTTGTTTGGTTGTTCCTGAGGTATCTACCGTCGTGGCGGGGATGACAAGACGATCAAAACAATAAAAAGATAAATTAGCAGCAGAGGTTTGAGAAAAAGAAGAAGCACCAAGTTTTCCAAAGCTTGCGTTTGCTCCCTGCACGCGTGAGCTGATGAGAACAATCAATCAGTTCTTCTTACTGCATTGTTGTACTACCGAAATTTTGTATGACGAGTGTTTTGGGCATTAAAATAAATCAATTTGGCTTCCCTAAGCAATGATGCATTGTTTGGTGTTCCATGTGGTTAAGCTGAACACTAAATCAATTTGTTTTCTTAAGAAGTGAACATATAATGTATTTTCAATATTTTTAGCATTTTTATATATTGCTAGGCTTTTGCATTGCTCAGTGCACGAATCCGTCGAGTTCAATTAATTAGGTGTAACACAATAAATTTTTTGATTTGTTTCACCTGTAGCAACGCATGAGCACAAATCTATTTGAAAAAAGTTTAGAATGTGACAATGACAGTTGACGTGTGTGGTGATATTTGCAAGGATAAAAGGAAAACAATTATTAGATTGGCCAATCAATAGAAGAAAAATATATTGCCTTGTTTGCTCTTGCCTCATGTAACCTCTTTGTATTTAAGCTTTCATGATCTGAATTTTTTCTATAATATTCTTCATATATAATATATTTTATATCTTTTTATCAAAATTTGAGATAAATATAATGACTCTAAATTTGTTTATTTTTTATTTTCTTTTCCTTTAATAACATGTGCCTGTGGCATGTGCCAACATACTATAATGATATAAAACGTGTACTTGTATATATAACCACATATCGATATCGTTGAATTAAAATAGTCTATACTGTTCTATCCACTTCCCTCTTACCTCTCATGTACTAAACATGACTTTTTTATATTAAATAAAAAATTAGCTCTACATGGTTGATTTAATGTAATTATTCTAAATTTGTTTTTTATTCTGTTTTCTTTTACTAGTCTTTTGGCACGTGCGTGTCGCACGTGCTATTAAAATAAAATAGAATAAAAGAAATAAGTCTAGAGTCATTACATTTTATATTGTCTTGGCACGTGCAGCACGCACATGCTATTAAAATAAAATAGGATAAAAAAGAAATAAATCTAGAATCATTACATTAAATTTAAAAATATAGAGCTAAAAATTTTATTCACATAAAAAATCATATAAATATATAAAACTTGTTCTTAAATTATTTTTTTTTCATATTTATAGTTTTGGAAGACTTGGAATGTCTTTGAATTCTGGCAGTGATGTAACAGATATGCATTTAAGATACTCCAGTTGCTTTGCAACGTCAAGTTTAATGCCTTCATGCAGAAGAGTACTCACAATTAGTTTTGTCCACTATAACATTTTGTACTTTGACCATTTGGTTATCAACATTTGCCTCAACTAATTTTTGATGTGCGTCTTCGTCATTGCCGCAGACAAGATGAAGGTAAGCTAAGTCACTGGAACGAGTGCGATTTAGTATTGTAGGACAACGATAGGATTGTTTCATGCAGAATAGTGAATAGAACTAACCTTCTATCACAAAGACAGATTTCCATGACTCCTGAAGTTAGTACTTATAAGAGTTAATTGCACCCACCATACAAGAACTTGTCAGGTCCATGCGAATAGGTCCACTAACTTGTAAAATGCTTAATTTAGTGCAACAACTTGATATGTAGAACTGATATGTAGGTATGGATTGATCCAATAACCTCTCCGCTGGGTACCTCAGCACGATACCGAGCGTGATCTATTCTGTTTGTTGCTTGTTGGTCGGCTAGATTAAATAGTGCTAGTGCAATTTAGGAATGATGATAAAAAGGAAATGAAGAGAATGGAAGGGCACCCGTGATTGTGGCTGGTGCAAATAAAGCAGGATGGATTATGTGGGCCCGGTGCAAAATAGCCAATGTGATAAAGATGAAATATCCAAGTTGAAATTACGTGGGTGCACAATCTCAAAATTAGTATAGATGGAAATAATCAAGCTGAAAATTAGTATAGATGGAAACAATATGAAAGGTAGTTGTGATTCATAATAATTTTCATAAATCTATATATTTTCATAGTGTGCATACATAGATCTTATTGCTGTTTCCAATCTTGGTAGGAGAGACACATGTATAGTGTCGCACGTGCCAAGATACTAGTACTCATTAGAAATGAAAATAAGGAATGTCTATTATATCTAATCTAACTTCCATGCATGATTGTATTTGATCTACCTTTCTTCATTTTCCTCGCAACACATGGATTTGTTAAAAAAAGTGACATGCCAAATTTGTCTTCACGTGACATAGAATTGCTAAAAAGACGTTACATGGTACGGTCGCTCCTTGCCACATGTTTTTTTCTTCTTCTAATAACTCACGTTAGAAAGTTTCGTGCGTGAAAAACAAAATTAGGGAGGATTAATGGGTTGTTTAGCCTTTGATAGTTGATGTACATATATATAGGTTCGCAAAGATGAATAATGAGCAACCACATACCATTATGGTGTTTACATGTAATTAGAACTAACAATTAGTACTCTCTTCGGCCTTAAATATGTCGTATATATAGGAGAACTTATTTATTAGTTCATAGGAGAGGACAAGGCAAAGTAATCACCTTAGCTTATCACATATATATTTCAAAAATCACAAGGCCACCAGCCAATCATGGCATTAGTTGTAGAACAGGCGAAACTGAATCCTCTGGATCCTGCGGTGAAAGGAGCCACACCACCCACCGCTCGGATCACATTTGCTCGTTCCATTTCGCACATGTGTCGGCCTTCGCCTGGCTGCCTGTCAAAAGTGGAAATTAAAAGAGTGGGACGACGAGCAACGCCACCTGCCCACCGAGTCCCAGTGGAAATTAAAAGAAGCAGCGTGCAATGGCAAACAGATCATGTGGTGATGGTGATGCGACCGTCCAGAGATTTGCCTGGCCGGAGAGCATTATCTATTGCTATTATTATTCAGTGAGTCAGTCTCCAGAGAGTCTCCCGGACGTTACATCGTATCGGTTAATGCTCGTGTATGTTCTACGCTGCATTATTGGTCGTCGTTGCCGGTAGCTAGTTAGATTATTGGTTGCTTGCTCCCAGCAGCATTATGCTTGGATCAGACATCTAACCCCCAGGGCCAGGTGCTTCGATGTATTCTGTTAATCTTCTGACGCCTCATTGGTGGTATTGTTATCTCTCTGTAGCAGAGAAAGATTGAAATAACAATCATTGGATGCAGCACATAGATTCGTCATTAGTGTGCAATGACCCTTTTAAAGTAGATTGGTGCACCGGTGGGTACGAGGTCGGACACCAACTGATGCACTTCGTTGAATCCACAAGTCAACTTGGGCGCCTGCGAAGTATCAGCCAAGTTCAAAGACGGTGATCATGAAGTTTCCACTGGGGCAGGCAAATGCATGCAGCGTAGCTCCCACTAAGGTGATTTGCAATGTGCAACGCACGGACAGAGTTCAATTATTATTATAATTAAACAGGCCCGCCATTGGTTGAATCTGGATGAGCGTAGCGTAACGCAGTTGATTAGCTTCTTGTGGTGGAAGAAGCTTCTTGAATCTTTGATCCTGCAGGCTGCAGTGCAGTGCAGTGAACACACTATACAGAAGCCGCCCGGAAGGTTGAAATATCACAACCAACGCCACAACAGTCTTTATTTGTGTCCCTCTGCAAATGCTAGGTTTGAGGATGCCGAAGGGATTCAGGGTGCATTTGGTTTCACCCACTCCCACCTAAAAAATACTATTCATCTAACTTTTTCCTATTTATCTCAACTCTCCCACGCACAAAACACTATTCATCTACAGTGTATTTTTAGATCTACAGTGTTTTTTGGGGAATCTTTCCCAATCTAAACACCCCCTCAAAGCCAAAGGGATATAGCTCCGGACTGATACGATGCGGCGGGAAGGGTGAGGGTTTGTTCGGTTCCATCGGATTTAATCCGGGCCGAAAATGATAGATATAATAAGAAATTAATGGTAGATATAGCTAGAGACAGGGATTTATTCCGGGTCAAAAATTAATTTACTCCTGATAGGTACAACAAGAGACCCAGAATGATTCCACACCTCTTGACTAGTGGATTGATTTCCGGTCTTTTGGTATCACTATTGTGAGTAAATTAGCTCTCGACCCGGAATGAATCCCGACCTCTTATTGTGCCTATCATAAATTTCTTGTCATATTTATCATTCCTAGCCCGGATTGAATCCGATGGAACCGAACAAGCCCCAAGGGAATTAGGGAAAGGTCAAAAGAGGGTGTTTGTTGTTTACATCCACCGCTAATTAGCAGATAAATAAAAGTGTTTGACTTCGGGAAAACTATAAATATCTATATTCTTGAATTAAGGAGTATATAAATTGATAACAACTATTCTCTAGAGGGGTTATTACGATATCATAAGACATATTTTATTATAGATAAAAGCCCGATTTCTAACCCGCGACTACGAAACTAGCCACAAAAGACCATCCAACTATCAAACTGTGCAAAATTGGCTCTTCAAGTGGCTTTCTAGGTGGTTTTATGTTTTTTAAAAAATTATAAAAAAATAATTTACTCTAAAAGCATAACTAATTCATTTTAAGTAAAAACATGAAACTTGAGTCAATTATTTTTTAAAAAAATATAAACTATATATTGGTATACCATTTGATGTTATTTGCATTTTACTTACTTCTATCCCTTAGAAAAATAGTAAAACACTAGCAACATAAAAAAATAAGTAAAATGCACTAGAGGTACATCAACTTGTAAGGGATGTCACCTAGATCCATAAACTCTCAAAGTGCATTTTTTGGTCTATGAACTTATTCAGTCGTTCACCGCAGGTCCGTAATGGTCCACGTGTGCTTGTAGCGCTGGCATGTCAAGTTGACTTCTTCAAAAGCATCTCCTAGTTGATGCATTTCATGGAGAAGGTTACGAGCGGCGTGGCGAGCTCCAATGAGCAGCGAGGCGAGCTCCGGTGAGCGACGAGGCAAGCTCCAGTGATCAGCGAGATCGAGGTGTCGGTGGGGTCAATGAGCTCGACTCGCCGCTCATAACCCGCTCAATGAAATGCCTCAACTATAAAGTGCTTTGAGCAGCCAAATCAGCAAGCCAAGTCATCTTTAGAAGTACAGATGGACTATTATGTACCTGCGGTGAACGATTCAACAAGTTTGTGGATCCAAAAATGCACTTTGGGAGTTCGTGGAGCTAAGTGACACTCCCACACATGTAAATGGACCTCCAATGCATTTTACGCTAAAAAATAATACCCAAATAACTTTCTATAGTGAACTGATAGGTAGGTTATATTTTAGTAAACTTTTGGCATCCGTTTCATATTTTTTTAATGAATTAGTTATGAATTTTTTACTTTAAACAAAATTATTTTATATTTCATAAAATGAAAAACCATCTTTAAAACCACTCAAATGGTCAATTTTATACGGTTTTGATAGTTTGATGGTCATTTATTTCTGGTTTTCTAGCCTCAGGTTGAAAATAAGACTTTTGTTAAGTTGGAGGGTGTAAATAATTTCTAAATCAATAGTGTTTTGAAAACTACTATGAAATCAGTATTATATTAAATCAAGTAGTTCGTATTTTTTATGATAAATTAAGCATACATATACCACGTGTTTTTTTATGTTCACAGATTTTACTTTTAACGCTTTTGCTTATCAAAGTTTTAAAGTTTGACATGATCTTATTAAGGAAAAGAGGATAATTTAACTATTGCCAGGCAATAGTTTGTAAAGTTTGTCTTTTTACAAAAAATAGATGGAGGGCGTGCCTTTTTCTACTAGCACTGGAAGATATATTTCTATTACTAAATGTACGTATTAGGCTAGCGTGGCAGCATGGCCTGTGTACCAGAGAAGTAGAGAGCCAAACCAAGCCTAAAGATAATCCAACTATCTGTCCTTTACCACCTCTAATGATTTAAATTTTTCTTACAGCCTATGTGAACCTAGCCTGACGCATTCTATAACATGTTTGCCTGCTCTTTGGCATGCAAAATTACATTACTTAGGTATCAAGTTTGACTTCCTCTCTATGGTTGTACATTATATTGCTACCGTTTTCCAGCTACATTACTAAAATGGAACTAAGTGTCTCGTCAACTCGCCTGTCATTTCATTATTTCTTATTGAGTACATCACATTGTTTTAAAATTTGGCTAAGTTGACATGACCGAAATTGATTTAGTGGCGACTAAAGATTTTCTTAGACAATTATCAGCAAATTTAGAACGCTTGGACGTTTTAAATGATTAAATTGAAACAGAGAATATATACATGACAACAAGAAGATTTTTCCGCTCAAGATGGTGCCCAATACACTACTACATATCCGGTCTTATCAAACACCCTCTTCACAGCCGGCTTGTTCAAAACCAGTTGTAAAGGGTTATTACAGGCGGTTGAAAATGGAACCGGTTGTGATGCTCTCATCGCAACCGGTTTGTATTACCAACCGGCTGTGATGAGTGCGTTGATCATCACAGCCGGTTGGAGACACGAACCGGCTGTGTTGATCCTCATCGTAGTCGGTTGGAGCCACGAACCGGCTGTGATAAGTGCCTCATCAACACAACCGTTGGAGACACGAACCGACTGTGTTGGTCCTCATCACAGCCGGTTCAAGCCTCCAACCGGCTGTGATGATCAACATAACCGGTTCTATAGCAATAGACATTTGGCAAATATAATTTCAAAGTACAATTCGAAGCCCTAAACTTGTTCAAATAAAAAAGTTGTAAACTACAAATTTTTATAACTTTTCAAGATATACAACTTTTATTTTAGTTATTTGTTCATATGACAAAGTGGTAATAAAAGTGTTCACAAATCCTACATCTCTCACATTAGTTCCATGAGGACCAAACTAGAAGAGAGATGTAAGATTTGTGAACAAATTTATTATCGCTATATCGTATGAGGAAATGACCAATATGAAAGCTGTAGGTTTTGGAAATTATGAAATTTTGTAGTTCAAAACTTTTGTATTTGAATTCATCTAGTCAAGGAAAACCAAGTTTGGGAGAATTCAAATTTGAAATTTAAATTTTGTAAATGACCACGGATGGAAAAATGACCAAAATGAAAGTTGTACATCTTGAAAAGTTATGAAACTTTATAGTTGATAAATTTTGTATTTGAATTTGTTTAGGTCCTCAAACAAGCAATTTACACCCGGTTTCGTATAATATGTGGGGAATGAATATAAGGACATGAGCACATGTGAGGCTGTGGTGTAGTGGTAGAGGGGGTACGCACGAGTGTGAGGTCACTGGTTTGAATCCTGTTGACCGCGTAGCGCGCGAAAGGTTGCGCGACTTGCGACTTGGTCCCCCTCCCCCATAAAAAAAATTTTTGCTACTTTTTTTTTGAGCTCGCGATGCTGGTCTGGACACCCTCATCACAGCCGGTTCTAGCCACGAACCAGCTGTGTTGAAGGCGTATCACAGCCGGTTGGGAACCGGCTGTGTTGGCTGGACCAACGCAACCGCTATAAATTAAACGCTTCCCAAAACCGGCTGCGATGAGGGGTTTGGAACCGATTGTGATGGCTAATCTGGGGTAGTGATAGTCCAATGCATGTTTCAAATGGGATGTGTATTTATCATGTCACTACATAAATAAAGGAGAGAAGCAGTCCACGCCTTTGGCCCTCAAGACTTAAGAGAGCGTCATGCACGACATGCAAAGATGGAGCATAATTTTGCTGACACACATAGTGAAGGGATATACACACTTTTTCTAGACCCTCATAGGTACGGAACATATAGTCTTAGCAGACGCATGTAATTTTTTTTTTGGTGGACACTCCATAGAACAGTAGTGTAATGATTTTCTCTCTTAGATGGTATTATGTATACCCTCGTACACGGCAGCCAAAAGGTAACCCCGTACACATAATGAAGGGATAGGTACATTCTTTCTAGATACTCCGTGCATTTGGACCACTTAAGCAGTTATGTTATGTCTACGTGGAGGCGCGGGAGGATATGTGTACAAATGGTGTGTACACTTTTTCTAGAGATACACACCTCATACGTACGGGTCATATACTCATATGACTGGTAGCGTTATATATGGTTTTCTCTCGTGGATAGTATTGCTTGCAACCATAGTCTCATGCATGTGGATGTGTATACATATAGTGTTAATCTGTCCTTGGTGCCTGAGAAGTCATTTTTATACACGCTATTAGTACTTGCTGCATATCCGTCTCAAACTATATTATGTATCCGTTGGTCATGTATTATGTGGTTGGAAAACAATATCACAAAATATAGGAGACATTAAACTCAGGTGGCATATATAGTGTGTGAATAGGTGAGGTGATTTATATTCCGTTCATCGCTGATGATTTAATTTATTAATTTTTTTTCGTAAATTTGCAATAGACAAAAAGCCCTGCTGCTTCTTCTGACTTGTATAAACTTTCACTTTAATCTTGCATAACTCCTTTTCTTTTCTAGACCAGTGTCGCGGAACTCTTTCACCAAAGCACAAACCATGCAAATGCCTGTAGTCGCGCGACAGGGTTGGGACTTTGGACCGTTGCTCACATGCTCTCGCAAGCCAAACGGCCGGCGCACGCGGCCGAAACCGAAACCATTGATGGCATCTCCTGATCTCCCGAGCTCCTCTATGCCCTGCTGCCACTGCCGGCCAGCCCCCACCCGTACGCGTCCTTACCGAACCGAGACTCCGAGAGCTACTGATGCGCCAGGCGGCCAAAAGGGCACGCGCGGCGGCAGCAGCGCCAACAGCCGCCAAGGGCCAAATCCGTGTCCGGCCGGCGTAGCCCTCCCGAGCCGAACCGAGCCACCATCCTTCCCAAACCGCTCGCTCCATAAAACGGCGCCGCGCGCGCGCTTGCTTTGCTCCCACATCCCAACTCCCCCAAGTAAGCCAACTTCCCCGTTCGCTCGCTCTCATCATCCGCGGCGCCTCGTCCTCCTCCCGGCGGCCCGAGAGCCGAGAATAGATAGCGAATCCGATCCGCGATCAATTTAATTTACTAACGCGCTGCCAGATTTGGTGATTGGTGGGCGCCGCTCCTCCCCTCCCATCACTCCTCCGCCCGTAAACCCAGCGCGCGGCACAGGAGGGTTTATCGCGGCGGCGGCAGGGAGGGGGCAATGGCGGGGTGGGGTTCCTCGAGGGTGGCGGCGTGCGGGCCGTGGGGCGGGAGCGCCGCGGCGATTGAGAGGGAGCTGTCGCGGGACGGCAGCCACTACAGCATCTCCAGCGGCATCCTGCCGTCCCTCGGCGCGCGGAGCAACCGCCGCGTCAAGCTCAGGCCCTTCATCGTCTCGCCCTACGACCGACGATACAGGTTCGCCGCGTCCTCCTCCTCCCTCCTCGTTATTGGTTGGCTCCCGAAGTCACGAATTTCGGCGCTGCGTGCCTTGTACTTTTGTCGTCTCGCGTGTCATCCGTTTCTCTCGGTGATCTCTGCACATGCGCTTGCATTGTTGTTTGCTTCTCGCTCGACGACGGCTTGCTCTGCCAGTGCCAGCTTCGATTTTGGTGTTCGGCCTTCGGCGAAGAGTTGCTTGTCTGCGATTCTGGATCGAGAAAGCGGACGGGTTTTCTCCTCTTACACAGAATACCTTGTGTTGCTCTTGTTTTCATGAACTAGAAGGTTGCTTCCTATTTTTTTTGCCACTCTTGCTTTTTTATTCCTTTTGAGTTGTTTATATGCACTGCCTTTTTTCCCCTTTTTTGTTTCCTATTCGCCTGGCGGCCTCGGTGCCAATATTTTGTTCAACAGAGAGAAAATGATTTTGGTTTTTAAAGTGATTTCTTAGTTTGACTTGGACCGAATAATTGATTTTCTTTTTTGCAAGTCAATGATTGATTAGTTTATGTTTTGCTTTTTATGGTACTCGCCACTTCTGCTTTGATTTTGTTTACTTTGGGATGCTAGATCGTTGGTGCCTGCTTTAACTTTCTTTTTACTTCACAAGAGAGGCAAGAAAGGCATGATCTCGACTGCGACGTCTCTGGATTTCTTGTACTCACGTTTTGCGCTTCTTTATGCAAACGATTCCCTGTCAAAAGTGCTCGTTCACAAGATTCGGGTGGAAAACCTTTTTTGAATCGTTTGGGAATAAGGGAGTTGTTTAGTTACAGGTGGCTGTGTTTTCCCAGGGTAGCTGTTGCTTTGACTCTGTTACTAACTGTTGTGTTCAACTCTCCCCCCTCCCCCCTATGTACCCATTAGTTTACTTTTCCAAATCAGTGAAGGCTATATATTCTATTTTGCTAATATAATGATGTTAAAGACTATTGGAAATCTCATTACATGATTTATCAATTTTTTTTCAGCGCTTCTTTTCAAAAGATAATTATCTATAGCAAGTAGTAATCCTAGTCACTGTAGCACTAACCCTAACAGGCAGAGGCAGAATCAGTTGGAACTTACATAGACTCTCAGTAATGTTGAACATATCTATTATATTTATTTGCCCTGGCCCCTAGGAGCAGGAGAATTTCGCTGGTTGAAGACACTTTTTACAACAAAGGAAGAAACAATTCTAATATTCAGCTGTTACTTCTATGCAGAATCTGGGAGACTTTTCTCATAATTCTCGTGGCCTACTCCGCATGGGTTTCCCCATTTGAGTTCGGCTTCATTCGGAAACCGACAGGCGGCTTAGCTATAGTGGACAATGTTGTGAATGCGTTCTTTGCAGTGGACATCATTCTGACGTTCTTTGTAGCGTATTTGGATAGAATGACATACTTGCTTGAAGATGATCCGAAGAGGATAGCTTGGCGGTATACAACTAGTTGGTTTGTTCTTGACCTCGCCTCCACCATCCCAACAGAAATTGCTCGGAAGATATTACCTCCAAACCTAAGGTCATATGGATTTTTCAACATGCTCCGTCTGTGGCGTCTCCGTAGGGTCAGCTCTCTCTTTGCTAGGTATGTTAATGGTGTTGAGCGTGTATCAGAATCTAATGCTCTGTTTCTCTTGTTTCACAATTATCAATGTGGACAGTGTCATTATACCATTTGTTTTCATAGAGAGAAAACTTAATGTTTTCATCTTATTATTTCTTTACTTGCTAGATTGGAGAAGGATAGACACTTCAATTACTTCTGGGTTCGATGTGCAAAGCTCATATGTGTAAGTAATCAGAACATTTAAGACTCTCCCGTAAATCCTAATACTACTGACGAATGACTGTCCTATCTACTTACCTTCTGGTCATGTAGGTCACACTTTTTGCAGTCCACTGTTCGGCATGCTTCTACTATCTTCTTGCTGATAGGTATCCTGACCCATCAGACACGTGGATTGGCAATTCGATGCCAGATTTTCATCATCGAAGCTTGTGGATTCGCTATGTTACATCAATGTATTGGTCAATCACTACTCTCACCACTGTGGGCTATGGTGATTTACATGCGGAGAACACAAGGGAAATGATATTCAACATTTTTTACATGTTATTCAACCTTGGATTGACTGCCTATTTGATCGGAAACATGACCAATCTAGTTGTCCATGGCACCAGCCGTACTCGAAAATACGTGAGTTCTTTGTCTAGTAGTGATTGATATCAACATTTGATATTCATGTTAAAGTTGGATCTAATAGACTTTTTTCTCTTATGTTCTGGACTAAAGAGAGATACAATTCAAGCAGCAACCAGCTTTGCACTAAGGAATCAACTACCATCTCGGCTGCAAGATCAGATGATCTCACATCTTAGCTTGAAGTTCAGGACAGATTCAGAAGGTCTTCAACAACAAGAGACTCTTGATGTGCTTCCTAAGGCCATCAGATCCAGCATTTCTCAGTATCTGTTTTTCAATCTTGTTCAAAAGGTTTACCTGTTTGAAGGGGTGTCAAATGACCTTATTTTTCAACTGGTGAGTCTACGCGATTTCCATGTTATTTGTCCATTTAAAATGTTTTGGTACTGCTTGAGCATGCGTTTAACTTGTTTTGTGAGCTTGCATGGGAAAGGTTTCTGAAATGAAAGCTGAATATTTTCCACCTAGAGAAGATGTGATTCTGCAGAATGAAGCACCCACTGACTTCTATATTTTAGTTACCGGTAGTGCGGTAAGAATACTGTCATGAGAAGTCTTTTTATTCCGTAGTTGATTTATTTATGTAAGAAAAAGTAGTGGTTCTTATAATCACTAGCACTGAAACTAAGATCATATGATCATTCTGATATGCTTGTCACTTCTGCAGGAATTAATAGAGTTGCAAAATGGTGCAGAACAGGCAAGTCCTTTGTTGTTTTGATGCTCAAGCAGAGGTGAATTTATGTATCAAATTGTTCTCTTGTTCTGAAGATAATATGCTGGTACATGCAGGTTGCTGGAGTGGCTAAGTCAGGAGATGTTGTTGGAGAAATTGGGGTTCTTTGCTACCGCCCTCAACTATTTACAGTTCGAACAAAATCGTTATGCCAGCTTCTCCGTATGAATCGCACTGCCTTTCTCAGCATTGTTCAATCCAATGTTGGAGATGGAACAATAATAATGAACAACCTTATTCAGGTACAGCCATACAGGAACCACATTATTCTTCGTAATTTTCTTCGATATTGCATATTATAGCTATAGTATAAGTTGTAGCGTTTTGAGATACAAGAGATCTTGGAAATCAACTTAATCAAATCAAGTGGCCATTAATAAACCTGTACTATTTTTCTTAAATATATGAAATTCAGTATCAGATAATCACTGTACCATGTATTAGCTTGTCGACTAATGTGGTATGGTTTTTCCTTAATTTCATGCTCCCGAGGTTAACCAAAATATTAATAATGAGAATGTACTTTTGAGAAATTATGATCATACCAGTACAGTGATATTATATGGTACCATTAAAAGTTTTACAATCTAATGAGATTAATTCATCCTTTTCTTCCCTTGCTTTTGGGTGCAGTTATTAAAACAGCAGAAAGACAACAGTGTAATGGTGGGCGTTCTGAAGGAGATTGAGAACATGCTAGCAGGGGGTCGTTTGGATTTGCCAATTACCCTCTGTTTTGCAGTAACTAGAGGAGATGACCTTTTATTACATCAACTTCTGAAACGTGGTTTGGATCCAAATGAATCAGATAACAATGGGCATACTGCACTGGTGTGTATATCCATCAATGGATAGATGTTTACCTACATATTTTTGTTAAGCAAGAAATTTATCAATGTTCATTTCATTGTTTACAGCATATAGCTGCTTCGAGAGGAAATGAGCAATGTGTCAAGCTTCTTCTAGATTTTGGAGCAGATCCAAATGCTAGAGGTATGCATGAAACTAAAACTGTGATACATCTATTGCAGATAAACTTTCTTCTTAATATAAAGATACGCAGCTCTTCTGCGTGTTCTCGAAAAATCTATTGCAGATAAACCACAACAAAAGAAATGTATCACTGCAAAATTCCTCTGAAATCATTGCCAGTCTGCGGCCTGGAAAACGAAATTTACTAGTATAACAATTCTTGTTCCATTCATAATAGTTTCCACACATGTGGATTGGACAATTCCCTCTCGCTGACATGCCTATAACCCTTCCATCACAGATTACGAAGGAAAAGTTCCACTATGGGAGGCTTTGTGTGAAAAGCATGCTGCAGTAGTAGAGTTGCTAGTTAAGAGTGGTGCAAATCTATCTTCTGGAGACACGGCCTTGTATGCTTGTGTTGCTATTGAGGAAAATAACACTGATCTGCTTAAAGACATTGTCCGTTATGGTGGTGACATAAACAGATCAACAAGAGATGGAACGACTCCATTGCACCGTGCAGTCTGCGACGGAAATGTTCATATGGTTGAACTTTTGCTAGAACATGGAGCTGACATCGATAAGCAGGACAACAATGGCTGGAGTCCAAGAGATCTAGCTGAACATCAAGGCCACGACGACATACAAGTGCTTTTTAAGAGTAAATCACGGGTAGCACCAAGTCGCCATGCCTCAAATAGCAGGGTGGCACCTACGTTGATAGGAAGGTTCAACAGTGAGCCCTCGATGCTGAACATGCACCATGAAGATGCCGAAGTACGCAGCAAAGTTGTTCCACAGAAGCTCCTCAGGAAGAGGGTCAGTTTCCAGAACTCCCTTTTTGGTGTTATTTCTTCATCCCACGCCCACCAGGATTCTGGCCGTCTGCACTCGAGGGATATCGCACCAACAGGTGGCCCGAGTTGCCCTGTTGACTCCCTCATCAGGGTGACAATCAGCTGCCCCGAAACGGGGAACGCTGCCAGGAAGCTCGTGCACCTACCACAGTCGATGAAGGAACTCCTTGAACTAGGCGCAAAAAAGTTTGGCTTCACGCCTACCAAGGTCCTGACAATTGAGGGTGCTGAAATTGATGAGTTGGAGCTTATCAGAGACGGTGATCATATTGTTCTCGCCAGTGATGAATGGGTGCCAGATGTTGCGCAAATAAGACATGACAAGAAGTGAGCGAAACTGTGTTTTTCTTATTGCAGTATAACAACAGGGGAAAGTATGCCCTTGTGATGCAAGCTGCGCGATTTGCAACTAATGATTAAAAGCCACCGATGAAGTTCTTCCCATTGAAGAACGGGCAAGGGTGTAAATTTAACTATAGCCTTGATAGTTGTAAAGCTATTTTTGAAGCGAATGATAGTTTTGAAGCTACTGGATGTATCCTGCTTGGAAATGAAATAGTCAGCTGGTCCAGTAGTCTAGCTATGTCCTCTCCTTTCAAGAGAAGGGATACAGAAAATGTAAGTAGTGCTGTCCAGTTTCAGATTATTGTTCAGTTTTATTTTATTCCTTTTTTTTTCTTTTTGGCCTTGAGATGAAACTTTCTGTGTAACCGACGAATATACATGAGTTATGAATCGTGAGATACTCCGGTAATTGAAACCTGCAGACTTTGTAAACTCAACTTACAAACACAAATCTCTAGAAAAAAAAAACTACAGACAAATCTGAACCACGGCTTGCCAAAGACCAACGTGATTTTTTATTTTCGTTTTTTTGTGGCCGTTACTTCAGAATTTCATTCTTGGATGGGCTAGAGCCCACCAAAAGCATTTCCAAGAGGAGGCTTGAATGTGAAAAGGCCAATCTGGAATTCTGGACCAAGCTATATTACTAACTTGATGAGGAAGGAGCCCACAGGTTTCTCAAAACAAAAAACAAAAAAAGGAGCCTGTTCACAGCCCATGTTAACTAAGTTGATAACACATGCTTGCCAATCCTGATTAACATACCTCATCCAGGATCGCTCGCTGAGCGTAAACAGCTAGGGGTGCAAATCATTATTCTTTAGAGGCACCTTCAACCCTCTTTAGTACAAATATTTGTCCTAGTTTTCCAAAATCGTAAAGGATTTTTGTGCTAGGGTTGGATATGCCATTTTGCACCAAAACAGCCAACTAACACATTCTGAACCCCGAAGCATCTCCACGCGCCACGGGAATCACCTGTTACGTTTCATGAACAATCTGCCAACTTCCAGTCGCCGGGTGGGTGGCACAATCAAAGAGCATTGGGGGCTTGGGGCTCCCTGTGGATCCGAGCACAGGCCATGTGACTATGTGAGGCGAGGGCCTGAGAGTGTTAAGTTCTTCAAATTTATTTGCAGCTAGGCCTCTCACCTTCCACCACTTGTGCTCCTGCTCACTCAAAAGAACTGTTTGGCATCCGCTGCTAGATCTGGGAGTAGCACTGGCACATGATACAAGCAATGAGAGCATGTGCTGTGCAGGTTTAAATTTGCTACACTGATGAAAAAAGGCTTCAATTATCTCAGCCATTTCAAGCTGATAATATTATCTCAAACTGAACCAGATGAGGACCGGAACACAGGAAGCATGCGCTGTACAGATTGAACTTGCTCGATTGAAATCATTCGGGAAATCATTACATGTGACAAAAAATCAGGGGAGCTCTAGGAACCCTTGAGATTTTGGGTCAGGCTCCACTACTACGCACTACATTGGCTCACACAAACTCACACCAACTAGAGGGCGGCTACTCAGTGTGGAAGACAGAAACACAGGAAAGAACTGAAAGGGGAGGAAAAAGAGACGAATTGAAAAGGCAGGAGGCAAAAGAGGGGAATCAAGTATACACTAGAGTCTTCGCGACGAATCTTCTGATGGTACCAATCTAGAGATGAAAGGAGAAAGGGCTGAGAGTAATGCCTTGGGACACTCCTCATGCGGCAAATGTCCACATCCTGATATGGTAACTATCCTCTGCACAAGTAGAACAAAGTAAATTGTTAAGAAAATCATATAGGTAAAATTAAGTCCATAGCACAATCATGTGCTCGACTAGCAGGCAAGACAACAAATGGGAGCAGATTACTTACAGAATTTACAAGTTTTGAAGCCATAGCTTGTGCCGACTTCACGGAAACAAGAGCATCCTCAGAACCCGCAACCACCAGAACAGGGAGGTCTTCCATTGATCTTAATAAATCTGCTGCTCTTTTCGATGATAGGACAGTAGAAAAAGAAAGACGGCCCACTTCATGGAGTGCTTCATCCCAGCCCTCAACAAATAGCGGAGCCTAAATGCAAAAGCAACCCTAATCGGTCAACAGTTCAAAATTCGAGAACGACAAAGCATGAGCGTTTAAAATAGTAATCATTTTACATGCACAGAACAAGAAGGCTTGAGTTTTCTTTTCTTTCACAGTGAAAACAAAATAATGATGGTCCAATAAACACAAGATGATTATATGTATCAGATCCGTACACAAACTTCACAAAATTAAGCTTGAATGAACATCAATGGGTTGACAAGTTTAAAAAGTATGCTTACCTTGTACAGGTTAAGAACTTCCGTTGTCAACTTTGTGGCATCATACCATGCCCGTCGATTAATCACCTGAGTTATTTCAGTACGCAGAAGTGGACGGACCATGTGCTTTTTCCTCAGAGGTGTATGCAGGAGTATACGGGCAAATGCAGGGATGACTTCTCTTGATAAGCTTACACCTACAAGTACAACTCCCTTCACCTCAACCTGCAAAAGCAAACAAGTACATTCAATACAACCTTACATGATGTATTAGTTTCCATCCAAAACAATGAGACAAGAACAGGCTAATTTTCTCAAAGGGGAGTTACCTTTACATTATCTCCATAAGTGCGCAACTTCTCTGCAGCTTTCAAGGCAAGCAAACCGCCATCATCATGACCAACTAAAATCACAGAGCGCAAACCCATCTCTGAGCAAAATGAAATAAGAAGATCAACCTGCACATGATCATCAAAATGTTATTTGTAAACACGATCTCAATGTGCAAAGTACATAGGATTTTTTTAGCCCTCGTAGCTAAATCTGTTGGTAGTCCTTTTAATAAACGAATTTCCCTTTCCAAGCTGTTAGTAATAGAACATTTTCAAAGAAAATAGATATCACCTTGAGGTTATCATTCAGATGATAATACATAACAGTAAAATAGTTCTAACATAGAAATATGATATAGGAAAGGCAAGATCTAGCCACTATTCTTAATGAACTAGGTGCCCCAGATACCTTTACTAAGGAGTGACAGAAATATACTAGATGATAAATTGAACTATTATGAGCAAACACTAGCTGGAGTTACTAGAATTGCATTAAGGATCCTTCTCTCATAATGAAGGAAAAAGGGAAAACGCAATAATCAGAGTAGATGAGAAGGATCACCTGAGACTCTAACTCGTATGGATTTGGTAACTTCTTATCTTCCCAGTCCTTTCTGCGAGGTCGAGATGTTAATCCCCATCCTGGTCGATCAAAGGCCAAAACATTGCAGCCCACTTGTCGAGCTAGCAAATTAGAAACATGTCTCCACGAGAATACGCCCCCTCCAAATCCATGCACTAAAACTACAGCAAATTTACCCTGCTCTCCAGCCTCAGGGTCAAAGCCCAAAGGATTCAAATATATGTCAGCACTGCCATTATCAAGACTCATAAGAGGGATCTCATCTGACAAAGTTGGAGATGTCACCGGTTCTACCAATAGTGGGGCATATAGAGAAGTTTGATGATATTGATGGCTAAAGCTCCTATTCAGAAGGCGGCGAGTATTAGAGGATGCAGACGGTGGGCTCTCATGTCGCTGTCTTCTAGGAGAAATGCTTGATGAAATCACATCTTGGTGAGTATGCCTTTCCGAAAAGGAGTCAGGGGACGAAGATAGGCAGGTTGATGGATCAGAAATTTTGTAGTGTACAGTGATCCCCTGGCAAGCAATGAACATGCTATCGCTGTCTGCGAGAAAACTGATTGGCAAATCACAGTCATCATGTACAAGTGTCTTTCTCTTTGTCTCACTTTCACTCCTTGAGAAAAGTTTTGCACCATATGGTGTAGGAGACCGCGGCACCTTGTAGCATCCAGAAAAGGCATTCTTGCATGCTAAAATCTGAAAAGAACAGAAAAACGATATACTCATACATCAAATTTTACACCAATCAGATATCAAAGTACAAACCAAGTATCCCTGATTAGATTATCACATTGATCATGAAATGAGATTTATAAGAACAAGTTCATGACAGCCGTACTGATTCAGGGTCAATGCGGTGAATGAGAAGCTTCCGTCGAGCCCTGCAGCTTGTTCTGTAAGCAACAATAACATGGCCAAGAGCAAACACCAAGGAAGACAGAAAAAGCACTGGCATTCCCCATAGCTTCTTGAGATTGAGCTTGTGATCCGGCAATGACGCCGAGAGCTCAGGACCAACGTCCTGCCCAGGACTATAAACTGAGGCCTTAATTAACAAGATGAGCAGAGAAGCCAAGGAACAGAAAGTTGTTGTTCCAAGGTAAGGACCATAAGAGAGACCAGAAGTATCAGACATGAGGTATACACCTGCAGAGGCAGCAGAACATACGATTAGTCTTTTACATTCAAAAAAGAACAGAGAAGAACTCCGAAGAAGCGTACTTCAAACTTTTCTGGAGCTTCCCAATTTCTTACAGCTAGTCCAGCTAATAACTGGCTTAGTCTAACTACAACTCAAGAAAAGCGAGCGAGCAACAGCTATACTCTGTGATTAATAACTGCACATTTCGCCGAAAGCTCCGTCCAAGCAAAAGAAGACAAGCCCAGACGGAGCGAGACTGCAGCTTTCATATCACTAAATCCACATAGAGGAATGCAAAGGATCTTAAGCCAAGACCTCACCCCCAGATTTTTAATTCTAAAAACATGAACAGACTCTAGATCATCAGAGCAAAATAATCTCAAAGGGGGAAAAGAAGAAATAAAAGGAAATCCATTAATCCAACTCAAACGAGCGGCAGCTTCCCCTACTCTCCTGTCGTCTGCCCGTTTCGAAGCATCAGTAAGGGTTCAGCAGGATGTGCAAGGGCTTACAGGTGATGACGAGGGATCGAAGGATGGATACGAGCGGTATGTCGGCGAGCGAGCTCCGGAAACGGTACTGCTGGAGGTGGCCCCGCAGACCGTGACCGCTGAGGCATCGGAGGCGCACCTCGAGCCAGAGCGCCACCGCCACATCGCCCGCGGCCACGAGCGCCGGTGCCGACGCCACGAGCAGCGACGCCACCATGACCACCATGACCCAGATGGTCCTCACTGCGCGCCGCACCCGCTCCGCCCACCCCTTCCCTCCCGTAGCCATCTCCAGCCGTTCCACACCGGCGTCCGACGCTCGTAACAGCCGCCGCGCTGGCCCCACAAATTCCGGCGATCGCCGGCGGCCGAGGCCTATGAGCCGCCGCCGCCGCGCATGCGTCGGGGCAACCCCAACGCGAGTGGTGCGGGTTTAGAGACCCCCGCGCCGCCAAGCGGGTTCAGGAGTCCGGGACGGCGGGCGCGGAACAGTGAGGCGGTCGAAGAGAAGGGAGAGCACGGCGAACAACGGAAGCGGCGGAGGGGAGACGAGAAGAAGAAGGGGAGAGGGGGGAACGGGAATGGGGAGGGTACTTATGGAACAGTGCTTCGTGATTTGTTTTTTTTTTATTTTTTTATTGTATTTTGTTGCAGCCTTGCAGGGCTTGTGAATTGTTGCGCTAGAGGGTTGTTTAGATTGAAAAAGATTCCCTGAATGTAGATCTAAAAATACACTGTAGATAAATAGTGTTTTGTGAGTGGAAGAGGTGGGATGGATAGAAAAAAGTTGGATGAATAACGTTTTTTTTGGGTGGGAGTGGGTGAAACTAAACAAAGCCAATGCTGGCCGTGACTAGGTCATTAATTTTTTTTTTTTTTGTTATAGTTGAAGTGAGCCTGACCGGTAAGAGACGAGGAGCCAGTTGCTAGGTTTTCTGTTTTTATTGTCTGTATCCCAAAGATTTTTATTGTGTTTGTTTTTGTTCGTTTCTTTGTTGCCACTGTTGGCAGTAGCAGGTTTTTGCTTATGGAGACAGATGGAATTCTTCAGTTACAAGAGGCCTAGCTGTTGCTTATCTCGGAGAAGAAATTGTGTTTCTTTTCTCTCATTTGTTCTCTAGTAGTTGTGACTGGATCAAAGACGTGCATAGTGCTCTCTGTTAACTATGAACTGTGATTGGTTTACTCTCTCCTTTTACAATATTTGTGCAACAAGAATATAATATTTCGCTAATTTAGGTATTGAACCATATCATGTTGAGCCATAATGATAAAAAAACTTATTGAAAATGAGGTAATACATCTATGATATAGAGTGACAAGGTTCCTTGTGGTGGAACCAGCCCACCAGGGTTCGAGTCCTCGATTCGGCACTGGTGCTCGCATTTTCCTGGATTTATTTCAGGATTTAACCGGCGCTATTCTTTCAGTGATAGGCGATGTGCCCGTCGATAGCGAGGCGTCTATGGTGACTTCGTCAATTTGGAGGATTTGTCGGCCCAATCTTTCGGAGGTGCTCATAGGGGTAGGTTGCGTGTGTATGTTTGTAGGGGCAGATGTGCGTGCGTGTATGTGAGTGTCTGCGTCTGTACTGTGTGATTCGAAAAAAAAAACTTTCATCCCTGTTTTCTTTCTTGTTTTTAATTACGTAGTCGCAATATTATCTGTATGCGCGAAAAATAACGTTACGAGTGTCTCCATAAAATTAAAATGAAAGTTTGGAATCCACGTCTGTTTTCTAGGCAACCAATAAGACAGTGAATCCAATGAAATTTAGCACACCAAAAGATTGTAGCTCTAGAAAAAAAATGTAGTTAAGTCATAGAAATTGTGTTCTGCGAGTGGGAGAAATAGTATGAATAAAGAAAAGTTGGTATGAAAAGTATTTTTTTAACCTATGTTCTTACTGTAAACACTATCAGCATTTCAACAGGGACTGAGAAATTATGCTTTAGCTTATTATTATTCATAAAAATAAATAAACTAATCAAGCTATACGCGTTGGATCCCTTTCTCTTTTCAATGGAGGGTTCTTCTTCTCCACATTCCGCTCTGCAATCCGGTGCAAATCTTTCCGAGAAGCTGTCGAAAAGAAAGCCGATCCACCAAGAGCCTGCGCCGGAAAAAGGAGGTCGATGCCATGGCGACCCGGACTGCCAATACTACCCTCGCAGCAGCACAGTACCCTGAGCCACCAACCGGCCCCAAACGGTCCGCTCCCCCACGGGAACGGGACTCGCGGGCGAAGCGGCCTCCACGCGATCGCAGCCGTTGGCTGCTCCCCTGCCGCGACACGGGCGGCTCCACATCCACCACTTCCCGTCTGTCTCTCCCCCCCCGCCCCCCCCCCCCCCCCGCCCCCCCGCGCGCTCCCTTTTCCTGCAGATACGGCGCGGGCCCCGCTCCAGCGTAGCCCAGCCCGGCACATGCGCCTCTGTTCCAGCGTGGTGTGATTCACGCGTGGGCCCGGCTTCCCCCCTGGAGAGCATGCCTCCTCCTGGCTGCTGCTGCTGCTGATTTCTTTTCCTCTTCGATCAGAATCAGAAAATGCTGCTGCATCTTTTTTTAAAAAAATGAAATGCTGCTGCTAACCTGCTACGGACTACAGTAGGATATTTGGAGTCTTTTTCCGGTTTTCACATCGCTTTTCGTTGGGAAAACAGGTGGCTCGATGCCCTCTGTGAGTCTGTCCGTGCAGTTTAATCCCCGCTCGCTTGTAGTCTTGTCGACCCGGGCTGGCTTTTCCATCAGACTAATGTTTTCAGTCGCAACCACTGTGCACCGACGGCTGCTGAATGCATGATTATCAATAATTCGTCTACGTGTTTCTTTTATGTTTTGATGAGTTTAGTAGGGACTGGGGGCGACGTGGAAAAATTCTTTGTTTGCATGGCTACATTAATGCTTTATCCATGTTAAAGAATGTCGATGTTTACAGCTTGCGCAGGTGATGATTGATTGACGTAAAGGCATTCTTAAGCAAGGATCTCACATTTTTATATGTGCGATATAGTTTGGTGTTTTTAGATCATCAATTGATTCCTTTTAGAGACGTACGGGCATGACCAACTTCAATAAGTACGTCAAGTTTCTTTCATGATTGCCTTATCCAGCTCAAGGTAGCATTACCGAGCAAAAGCTTTGGCATAAGCACGAAATTAAGCTACCGAGTTCAGAAAGGGTTTACTTTTTTTCGCTCAGGTGCTATTGTGTTTGAAGTTGACTTAGTTGCGTGGCTCAACCAAGCATATGGCAAGAATTTTGTGATGAGTTCATAGACAATTTTGTGATAAGTTTCGCCTCAAGATATAGATTGTCAGTTGTGACTGTGCTTATATGAATGTATCATTCACCATAGTTTCTATACGAGTATATCACTAAACCCTGTGTCATTAGAGGGACCTGAAAGTCTTTGACGGCAGTACACCAGGGAGCACTAATATGATGGGCTGACAGGGAGAGCATCAAGAGCCTTTTTAGGCATTCAAGTGTAGTAACATCTAATACAACCTTGGCTCTGCACAATTGATAGCAATTTTGTGGATCAATTTATACCACAGTAACGTTACATATGCTAGGTTCTTTATTACTCGTATATCTTTATCCTACCTTTGATTCAAGGGTCTACAAAATGAAAGCTCATTCATTTTTTTTTTGCAAGTACGGCAGCATGTGTAATACTGGGTACGATGTCTCCGGTCTCTAAGAGTCTACTCCTTGAGACGGGTGTGGAACTGTGGCTGTACGAGGTCTTGTGCGTGCGGCTTCCTTGAGTGGCCTGTTCGTCCCGTCTGAAGTTACAAGGCGAGGGCACATCCGGTACTTCGAATGAACGAGACGGACAGACGGTGAGTCGACCTATCGGCCGGTGGGTCAGCGAGGCCGAATCGTGGTCGGACCTGAGCCCAAGGACGGCGCAGCTTTTCATGCGCCGCTAGCACAGCACTCCCGTTCGCCCGCTTCCATGTGGGCCTCACTGCTGGGCCCGTATGTCAGGCAGGCAAAATGTTTGAAAACTCTCACCTGTAGGGCAACGCGGCCGAAAGGAAACCTCCTCGGGGCTCGGGCGCCGCCAAGGATCTAACGGTAACGGCTCAAAAGGACGGTGCCATGCCCCACCGGCCACAGGCGCAGCGGCACCGAGGGCCGTGGGACGTGCGGCGGCTGACGCGTGGGCCCGCCGCGACGATTCTCCGAAGTTGTGTCGTGTCACCTGCGGTTAAACTAACGGGCGCTTTCTGCGCCTGCGTTGCCGTCGCACATCGGCACATGGGATTGCAAAAAAGTGACTCGCTTCCAGTCTTTTTACCACTACCCTGGCGTGAATTGACTTGAGTGCTGGCCTGGCACTGACCAGCGGGACCACTGGAGCGGCCCCATTTGTCATGGAGCACCGGTGCCGCGTGGGGACGGTGGGGTAGAAAACGGCTGTGCGCGTGTGGGGAGAAAGTAAAAGCTGACGCGGAAGAGCGAGATGCCCTGACAACTGACCTGACAGAGGTGATCGGTGCCGTGCGATTCTTCTGTCGCCGTGGGGATCCTCACCTACGGTAAAATGGGAGAGTAAAAAAAATTCACCTACCGGGCGCGCTCTCTCTTTCGCGCTCGCTTTACCCTGTGCGGGGCTATATGCCCACCGCTCCGTGTCGCCGTGTCCTCTGCCCACGAAAGAAGAGAGCATGCATCACGGTCAGTTCAGGCTTGCACGCAGCTTGATCGCCTCAAAAAAAAAAAAAGAAATAGAAAATGTCAAATTTCCATTAAAGAAAAAACAAACCAGGCGACGCTCACATTATCTGAAACAAAGGCATCAGGAAGGCGCGGCGGTCCGGTGCCATGTGCGGCTCTCTCTCAAGATTCATGTGATCCAAATTATTCTCCGGAATAACCACAACACACAGATTTGTGGTACCGACCGATCCCAATCCCAGCGCATTCAATCAACGGGCAGGGAAACTGAACGCACCACCAGGAACCAAAAGGATCTGCTTGGTGCGCGCACATGCAATGCCCATATGCGATCCGGCACGACCGGTCAATGAACGCCTGAGATCTGGGATTATCCAGTTCATCAAAGTTCAAACTTGGGAGACGGTACGACCCCCATCCGCTATGGTGTGTGCTATAAAAACGAGATCAGGCGCATGTTATGACGGCAATCATCACAACGGTTTAAAATCAGGGTCCTGCCGAGTACGGCCGCGTTGTGTCATGAAACTCGGCGATCCAGCGGCGGCATTACCCGTGCCGCACGCGTGACGCACCGCGCGGCGCGTCGGCTCCACGCACCAGACCACGGGCACGCGTGCCGCCGTACCGCCTCGGTGATGGGGCCGCGCAGCACGTCGTGGCTAACTTTTTGAAAGAAACACTATTTATTTAACTTTTTCTCTATTTATCATATTCCTTTCACAGCCGCTGCCTGCGCGGCCCTGGCCGGGAGAGTCGCGGTGGCTGCGGGGCGGTGGCACGGTGCGCCCCCACGCCTGCGCCGCCCGATCCGATCGGTTGGCCCGTCGTTCCCCGTGTTCTCTGCGCTTCTCTGCCGCGCGGTCGCGGGCAGGAGTGCAGCGAGAGAGCGAGCGCAGTTTTTACTTTTGAATAAAAGAGCAGAAGCACTGCTATGTTATTTAAGAAGGAGAGCGAGCGCATTGGCATTGCATTTGTTTGCGACCGACCGGCCGGCCGATCTAGCAGCGCGGGGCAGAGACAGAGGAGCCAGTTAGGCAGAGATCGATCGGCCTCGGCCAGTAAACAGTGTCGTCTTTACGCTCCGATCCGGGCGGATCGAGCCAGGCCGAGCGCGAGCGGGACCAGCTGCGATGCGAGCTGCTACTAGTACTCTGAAATTGAACGCCCCGAGCCTGCCTCTTTGTCTCACTAGAATGGCTGGCTCGAGTCGAGCGATTCAGTGCCTGCTCGCTGGCTCGCTGCTGTGCTGCCGCGCCTGTGCTGTGTGCCACAAATAAACGTGCTGTCAGGCCGCCCTGCGCTCCCATTCATTGTACAGTCAAAGGCTGTCTCCGATTTGTTTTTATTTTCCGGAATAAGAGGTAAAAATGCATGAAACTGGGCTCCTGATGTACTTCATTGACTACAAGTAACAGTCGAGGAGCGAGGTCAACTGAACGAACAATACATTAGTACTGTATCTGACCCATAATAAGATCCCGAGGTTAAGTGTTGGTACCAACACAAAGGTCCTGAGGTGTACCACTCTGTAGCATTAGACTACTCAAATGCGTACCATGACAAATTGCTTCAATTCAACAACCAACACGGCCAGCCTTGCTTGTAGGAGTAGCTCCAGCCCCTCTCCCGTAATTGAATGTCTTTGATATTGCACCCTTGCACGCAGCTACTCGATCCTATAAACTTCTATGCATCCAGCTGATGATAGTGATGCATTTTAGGTCACCGTGCCAAATTATTTGGAAACTGGTCAGGTTAGGTGCTTCGCCGCCAGCTGATGATCGAGCACTAGTCTGGCCGGGCAGCAGACAGCATAAACCCGCCCCCAGAATTAAAGTTTCCCTTTATCCTAATCGACGATTCGGTGTCACACACACACACACACACACACACACACACACACACACACACACACACACACACACACACACACACACACACACGAATTGGATAGGGTATTAGGGTGACAGCTAGAGAAAGATTGTGTCTGAATCATCGCCCTGTCATGCCCACTAGAACCGGTTGGTGGTGTGCGTGAGCGAGGGGCCGGGAACCCTTATGGTCATCTTTATAATGACAGCGAAGTTATAGCATATTTGTTTTAGAGGGCAATGATCTTATGGTTTCATCTGATTGGTCGTCCATATGGCTGATGACTCGTTTAAGGCCAGCTCTGTGGGAGTGGGAGATCCTTCGAGTTAGATCATAGCCTGGCAACGCAAATCGTGTTGGAAAGAGAAAACACACGGATATATCGATCAGTGGATGTATGACTAATGACTAATAGCTAGAGCAGGGTTATTTAAGTCTTGGGGGCCTCGAGTCCACACAAAACTGGTACCAATAGGGTACACCGTACATGCATGACACGAATTCTGAACGCTTGTAAGAAATGATTCTGACCTATCTTTTTGAATGCATGTCTCTAAACCTATAGCATACTGTAGTAGCAAAGCAATTGCCAGATCTTAAAAAAAAATAATTAATTAAAGCACGATATAAGCCCATATACAAGAGGCATATTCATGAACGGATGGACCAGTTTAACATCGACAGAACAATAATGAGTACACCGACCCAGCTAGCCAGATGTTTCGCAAGTAAAAAAGACACAATCGACTATGGCCATTTGGTTGGGCTCGATCTGATTGTGCTTCCCAACATAATCATGGGGTCAGAGAATGGATCACAGGCACGGTCGTGATCCGATGGTACCGCTGCTAGTTTGCTGGCGACGGGCGGTGCACGGTGCACCTCATTTTCCTTGGGTGATTGTGTCTGCCAAAGTTGGTCTTCTCTCTCGCAACAGATGGTGATGCATACGTTGGAAAATCACTACACGGCTGCAGCTCAGTGACATCAACCGGTAGCGACGGCCAACGGCACACGTCGTCCAGAGATCTGTAGCTGATCGAAGAGTTTACCATGGCACGACGACATCATCACATATGTAGTTTTTTTTTTTGGTTCTTTTCCATCCCCATCATAACGTTAAGCTGTGTCTTGACTCGCAGCATCTGCTAGACCCGTTCTCGAAGTTCATCATCTCAAGCTGATGATCCGGTATGTATGTATGACACTCCTCACACACACCGGCACACCGTGCATATTTAACCACCTGGCTAAACTACATCGCATGTGCCTACGGCGCCGTGTCGCGTACATGAATCTCTCCAGGTGTCCTCTACGCAATCAAGCGAATTATGCTCTTCGACACGCGACGAATCACGATCATCTATAGACAGCACCGCCTAGGCCGCGTATACTTAACATACTCGTCCAGTACTTATCTCCAAACATCCTTCAAATCCGCTGTCGTGTACAGAGTGCACGGCTCCAAGAGCATGAACATAACCAAGTCGCGAGGTTAGTTATGGTTTTGTTATTACGATAGGGAAGAAGGCTACCTGCTCTTCCACATGGCCGTCTATATGGTGTTGGGGATATATAATCTATCCATCCTTGCGAAGGAGCAAAGCGGCACAAGCTTTCTGCCGATCCACCGGGTTTAGTTTTGGACGCATCCGTCGCCCGACGGGCCACATGCGGATGCACCGTGGGAGATTTCCCAGGAAAGCGCCGGGGGTTTGTTTGTTTAGTCCCAAGCCCATGATGACCTGATGCTGGAAAAGAGAGAGGGGAGATAGATGGTTGTTTATTTGGCTGCAAATCAGGGAGTTTTCTCATGTGGGCCACATGGATGTGCTTTGAACCCTGGACTTGTGCACCGTGGTACTAGGGTTTGACCAAAACACAAGGGATTTGTTAAGAGCCTTGTTGCAGACGTTTTTCTTTTTTTACTAATGTTGAAAGCTAATTGAAGTGTCAACTGATGTGAGTCACCTACAGACTTAAAACATTTAACATCAACGGTCAAAATGATCCAGCGAAACATCCAGTATATGCAGGTCATGCTAGTATATATATCGATCTCAAACTCAGCACTTCCGCGCCAGAAGCATTTAAGCTGGCATGCTAATTTGAAAGTTTTGGTAGATGCAGCCAATACGGCAGTCAGTCTAGCAAGCTCCAACGGCAATCAGATGGATTCAATCATTCAGAGCGCAGACACACAAAAACCGGGATTCCTGCTGCATCACCGGTATCTCTATGACTATCTCTGAATCCACTCTTGGCCCCTAGTATTTGCATTGTGCATACCAACAAGCTAGACAGCCGGAGCAGTAGGAATCTTCTCTGTGCGACTGCGGCTCATGGCAAATGATGAGAGAAGAGAGAATATCAGTACAAAATTTGCTGTTTTATTGTTAAGACAACACCAGCTTATGCTGTTATTGATGCCTTTTATGTCCGTTAGGGATACAGAGAGAGGAAGTACGGTGGCCGCTGGGCACTGGCCAAAATTTCTGCAATCTTGTCCGTCAACAGTCCAGCATCCCAATAATCGTGTATCATAGAGCCGTGCAGATGGACGGATGGATGATTGGGTTAGGCTGCGGGGCCGTATTGCCTGCTGACTGGCAATCACAGTTCTTCTTCAGGTAAAGGGCCCATTGCTGAGCAAGAACAGGATGTACTCCTAGGTTTGGTCATCCCCTCTGTCTTCCAAAACTTTTGTCCTTATTTTGTGCTCGCGCGTAGTTGTGTGTGTTCAGGAATCGCCTTTCTGAGGATTATTACTCTATTGTACTTGAGCTGATCAAGGGATAAGCAGTTGAACTTGTTATGAGCATGTGTGTAAACAGCAAGTTAACAATAAGTAGCTGTCGTCGAATCAAGGCCTAACGCAAAAGTTAACAAGACAGTGATATATGGGCTGAACTGAACCGAGAGGAAGGGAGAGGATACTGTGGTGGGCCTAAGGCCTAAGCCCAACCCAAAGCATGTTTTCAGTCCACCTCGAACTTTAGGCAAAAATGGAGTCTAGCCAGGCTGGCAGCTGCTTGAATGCCTGATTGCCTGAGCCAGCAGTAATCGCCATGCGATTACCATTTACCAGCTCTTACAACAGTACTGCCAAAGCTACAGTATCGACGCACTTTAAACCGGGGAAAACGGTTAAAATGAATTGATGCCATTTTGTCTCTCGCGCACAGGATAGATCACGTGTAGGCAACTAAATGAGCTCTCGTCAGCGCCTCTGCACTTTCCAGAGGACCAGAATTCAGAATCACCGCAGGACGAAATCATGTACAGTAGCGAACAAAATCACACCATCGAGCGCGGCATCGAGCGGCCAAGAGGAAGACGCCAAGGTCCCGAGCTACGGCCCCGTGCGGCGTATCGCATCGTATCCCCCGTCGACGGTTAATTCCACATGACACGGGGGATGGGGTGGCGGTACTCCAAAGTCCAAACACGAATCAGAATCACACGTGCAATGGCCGGAGCCGGAGCAACGCAACGCTACGGCGCTACCAACCGCGGCGATCGCGCGTAGCGTAAGGGCTGCCGCTAGCTCGCTCGGCAGCTCCCGGCCGCAGGAGCCAGGCCAGCCCAGAAGGTTGCCTGCCTGCACGGCTGCACATGGGGCGTCAGGGCATGGGCGCGCTGGGACGTGTGCGTGTACTACGATATGACAGTGACGGAGACGGAGTGGCATCAGCTGGACCGCGCCGCAGTGCCGCCGCGCCGTGCACTGCCCGGCGGAGTGTGCATGCAACGCAGGGGTGGCCTGCTGCTTCTGCTTGCCCCGGGTATCGACACGCAACGGAAGCTCGCTGCGAGTACGTACGTTGACGTCGACGGGCGTACGTACAGTGGGTTGGTGATTGCAGCACTGCCGGACTGTCGGAGGACATGCCACGGTGAGTCGGCGACGCAGACGTTGCCGGTGGGTTGGAGGGGGAGGTGGCTGGGGCCTGGCGGTGGAGAGGAGGTTTGGGCCGTGGAGTGGCGAGGCGACATACGAGCCCGAACGCCATTGTTTTCAGCCCAGCTGCTTCTTGTGTTGTGTGAAGTTGAGGCCTGCGGGCCGGAGGTTCTAACAGCCAAGCCCAACTCTACCGATCGATGCCGCGATCACACGCTTTTAGCTTGTTGTTGTGTTTTTTTATATATAAAAAAAGCTTGTTGTTTTTTAGGGACGGCCTACGATGGGTTTATCATTCTACTTTCTTTAAATGTAACTTACGCTTAAATGAACTCATGTTGCCTTTGCAGTCGAACCACAACGTTTGTGAAGCAATTAGCAGTGGCTCGCTTTCTTCCATCGGAGACTTCAGCTTTCATCTACAAGAATGAATATGTTCTGCACATTGCTATGGTTGTGAACTTGTTGCTTGTGATATTATTTGCGAGATGTATAAGGAACAGCTGCTATATCCATTTTGAGTTAAGTGAGATAGACATTGCTTGTATCTATAATTCATATTTAAACCATTAGATTAAGACTGAAGTTTTTAATCCTTCTCGTCTTTTTTAGCCATATTCCATACAATGCGACTTAGATCTTGTTTTCTTTTTCTTTTTGAGATTACATAGTACAACATAGATGCTTACACGCACGCACACTCACCCCTATGAACACACATACGTAAATCCTACCCCTATGAGCATCTCCGAAGGACTGAGGCGGCAGATGCTGAGATTCACGAAGTCACCACAGGCGCCTCGCTGTCGACGGGGACGTCGCCTATCACCGAATGCATAGCGCCGGTAAATCCCGGAATAAATCCAGGAAAATGCGAGCAATAGGATTTGATATAGAAAACACATAATAATTTTCTATATGAGTTTTTTTTATCATGAGGGAGAAACAAAGTTCCTTTTACCTGAGAATACTCTAGATGAGTATTCAATGACATGAGAAGTGAGCGTGACAAAAGGTACCGGCTTAATTTTATAGAACAATTCGTAGCACAACTATAAAGGCATGTCAAAGATTATAAAATGACCTTGGCATAGAAAAAAGTTCTAACTGATCCATGCCGATTGCCTTTGCTAACCCATGCCACTGCAGTGCTGTGCGCATGTGTGCCCTTTGCTTTGCTTGGCCCCAGATAATCGCCGCGTCCCCGAATCCCACTTTTGCCGCCGGGAGATCGAATAAATCTCAAGGAAAAAAAAAATCGCAAGATATCATCTTCCTCGGCTAGATGCCTCCCGCGCAAAGTGACTGCCTGGCTGGGCCGCGAGCGCACACCACACCACCACCGACCCCCTCCCTGCTTTTCCCGCTGCTGCATCAGCGTCGCTCGTGCGTGGTCCTCCTCCTCCGGCCCCCAAGTCGGTCGGACACGCCGCGCGCGCCCTATCAGCTGCGATTCCGATCCCGCACCTCCACGTCGAGCGCGCTCGCTCGGCGCCACCGGAGCTTTTGCCGCTGATGCCCACTGCCATGGGGCCCCGGCGCCCACCCGCCAGCGTCGAGCGGCCGAGGCGAGCTGGCGCCGCGATGCCGCCGTGTGCTGACTGTGCCCACCAGGAGCCCGTGCCAGCACGCTCCGGCGCAGCCGCGCACGTTCCCCGCCGCGCCCCGCCGCGTGCCGCCACACTGCCCCCTCCGCCGCCGCCGCGCTATAAAGCACCCCTCTCAGTGCAATATCCCAGCAGCCACCAGCACAGCTAAGGTAGTAGCACTAGCTAGCAGCAGAGGTCGCATCTCCAGAGCTCACATCAGCAACAGTAGCAACTTCTTCTTCTACCTCGAGGAAGCAAGAGCTAGCTTGCTGGTTGCTGCAATTCGCTCGGTGTTGATTAATTCGGTAGCTCGGCACACACACTTAACACTGCAAATGGCAACAGTGTCGGCGGAGGCTGTCAGCTACCTCATCCAAGGCGGCAGCATTGCGTCCCCCACGGGCGCCGTTTATGCTGCGCCTTGCGCGCGAGGAAGGATGGCGGAGACGGACAGCGACGACGACGACGATGACTACGACTGCGCTCCTGCTGCCTGAGGGAAGAACCCACCGTTCTGATGAAATTGGTGTGTCGAAAGGCACCATTACCATCGGCAATATTGCAGCTCCCGAATAGAGCACCATCGGCAACTTAACCGTCGCTGCATGCTAAATTGCGAATAATTCAATCCGTTTTAGCCATATGTAGGTACGTGTACGCGTCTGTTTACGGCTTCATATATATTCTCGTGTAGCTTATGATGAGGCAGTTAAGTGTGGTTTTTGTCCCAGGACTAATAAGCTAGAGTTCATCATGCAGGCAAGCTTATATATATAAGCACAAATAAGAATGCATTTAGACTGTATTTCGGAATAATCTGAAGATTCAATAAACTGAAACTAGAGTTTCCCCCCCAAATGTGTGTATTCTCGAACTTATTAGAGTACGTGCCATCGACACACTTTCGTTTGTCGCTGTGCTCTTGCAATTCGAAGTGAAATATTTTCTCTCTCATAAATCGCGGCTTGTTTGTATAATTTGGTCATTGCATGCATGCGGCCGGTGTGTGCACTGTGGAGTGTCTAACTGCCTACACGTACGACTACCTGAGGGCTGATAGGGGCCTCCGACCTCTTGGGCAAACCAATTTCTTCTCTGAACAAATGTACGCTCAACAGAAGTGTGTTTGTTGTCTCAATATTACGGGAGATACTATTTCCAGAATATCATCATTTCACGAATTAATATTGAATAGTGGAAAGCTTAGTACGCATGGACATCGAAGCATCAAGGATTACAACTGCTCCTGTAATGCATCGTAATTTTAAGAGTATTTTATCATATAATGGTGAGAAAATATTTGATCGTTTCTCTCTTGGATTTGAACTTTATTGGACATGGCCCCCACGCCCACCCCCACATAGGAGTATGCTTCTGCATATATATAGAACACATCGACATCTCTTTGAAAAGGAGAAGACTTATGAAAAACAGACTATACAGCATGTTATAACTTCAGTTATTCATTCAGCTCCCTAATATACTATTCGAGCAAATCTCCCAACATCTTCTGATATTCTCATGAAAAAGGCATGCAAATGATGTGCATGTGTGTAATAAAAAATACTTTACTGACCACAAAAAAGGCATTATATACTGACCTTTTAAAATTCTAATATGCTCTATAAAAAAACATGTGTGTGTGAGAGAGAGAGAGTAAATGAATATATGTTGCATAATATATACTAAAATTAGGTAATTGCTAGGGCATGCATTTCCTAGTTTGATTCCATCTCAAAACTAACCCAAACGAAACATGCATATAGATTTTTTTCCCTATAAAATTACTGAAGAAGCATGTTTAGGATTTAGTGGATTTCCTTTTGCACCCACAACTCCACTGTTCAGATTAGTTGGTAGTCGTGCTTACTCTATCCTGATTAAGTTCTCTAAATTCAGCATACTGGGGGTTTTAAGCTGGGCTCACTCTTTTTTTCAATTTTATATCCTTCACAAAAACCTTCCACGGTTGCATGGGTCAGATGCATCTGGATTATGGAGTATGGACCATGGAGTTCCTGATTAATAGCATCAAATTTTGTGGTTAATAGGCTCAAAATAGATACTACCATTTTTTATTGCACGTTACATCTCCAGCCCTGCAGAGGCCAGGTTATTAGGTATCACTATGTATATATTTTCAGTTTGTGCCTATACGTTCTTTTTTCGTTACCTGTTGTCACCATACAATAGTTCAGTAATCTTGACTGCTTACTTCAGCTATCTTGACAGATACATGTGAGCCTGTGTACACTCCCTCCATTGCATTCCGCAACGACAATCGACAGTGAATTAGTAGGGGAAATATTGTGATGACCTCTTCATATTATAGTAAGCTGCTTTGGAGTGCATTTCTAATTCTCTCTACATGCTCATGTTTCATATTTGATTTAATGATTGACTCAATTGATGTTTGTTTATGCAGCTTGCAAAGAGAAGATAAACTCAATAAGGATCCATGTTTAATGCATGCTTGCAAGGTGAACAGAGACACCATTCTCCTGCAAATTATAAAAGCAAGACTACCATAGATGTGGTGTATTTTCGTCTTGGTTCCTTAGACTTGCACTTGAGATTTATCAGCCCTCCATTTATCGATGCACTTATGTTAGGAGGGTAACTAATGTGTGAAGTTACTTTAAATGTAATTAGGAATTGTTTGTAATAGAGAAGAACATCAAACTATTAGTTCGACTATGTAAAATCAAAAGGGCAATCTTGACAACTACCGGATAAATAACAAAAGTGTTGAATCACACTGCCTATTAGGAGTTTTACATTTCTTCGTGAACTACATGTGCAATAAATTGTGATTGTTTGTGATGACGAGTTGGGGTCTCAAAAGGAAAGAAAATAATCAAACAAAGATCGTGTGCTCAGGTGTAAATGAATTGTCATTTCATACATTGATATTATTGCCCGCCTCTGTTTTGTTAAGGGAAAAAAACTCAAATTGCAAACTGAGGTACTGGTGTACGCCTCTAGATGAGCACATCCGTGTGCGTTGACTCTTCAAGCCCAATGTTCTCATGCTATTTTCAACATATGCAACCATGGTTTGTTAAGTCAGGAGTTTTTCTGGGTCTTCAGCCCTAAGACGGTCTAATTTTTACTGCATTGCAAACACTACAAAATAGTTAAAATCCTAATGTATCAATAAACTGATAACCTAACCCCCTGACCATGAGCAACCCACATACGGTCGTGGCACACCATTCTCCCTAGTGATATTTATCATGGAAAAAATAGTAGGCATCACAAAAGACGAATAACTTGACATAATGTGACCTTAAAAAATAAAACCTGTATAATAACTCACGGTTAACAATGTAAACTTTGAATAATGCAATAACACCACATGTTGCTAGCATGTGATCGCTAGTGAATGAACAGTGACACAGGATCACACCAAGCAACCTAGGATTGCAATTGTTCGCCACCAAAACACATGAGTGTAGAAACTAGACTCCGCCATAGAACAAACCAAAGATATTAACGCACCAACTCCTAAGGTCTGAAGAGAGCCTTTAGATTTGGTAGAACATACCCTCGCCCCTTGTCAGCATCATCAAGGTAGTAAGATGTGGAGAGAGTTTATTACTCTACTTCTAGCCTGTACAAATAATGGGTCCTTCCCTTTCTTTCCTTTGTTGTGTTGCGTTGTGCTTGCAAGTTGCAACACCTCATGCAATCCTTTAATCTTGTGTCGTACTGCGCTTGCAACTACTATTATAATTCTAGTTTGTCATACTTTTTAATAAAGTTTGGACCCGCCGTAGTCACCTTAAAAAAGGAGTTAAAAAAGAGTCAATACGCTATTGTTGTCATCAACTCGTTGATTTCACAAGGGAACCAAAATAGAAAGAGGCGGGTTTGCACTACTTTGGTTGCCAACGAGACTGCAGGAAGAGGAGGGTGACCAAGGCAGCGGTGTTGAGGCCGTGGCAGCGGCTGTAATTGTAATATTCTGAGCGGCTTCTTTCGAATAGACGAAGCTAAGATAATGACTGTCCTTTGACGGCAATTAGCCTTTTAAATGGATGTCATGTACACCTTTTATCGGCTCATCCCATTCGTTAAGTATCTAATGTTTCTTTGAGACTTAGACGACATATTTAATCAGTATAAGTCAACAGGAATGGAGTTCTTTCCAAAAAACGAAGTTGGAATGAATCTCATTAAACCATTCGAGTTTGCAAGGCGAACATAACACAAAAGACCACGGAAAATCCACATTCTAGCCCAAGTTCGTACCACTGGCACCAGTGCACCACGTAAAGTTCAATTCACAGTGCTATAGGCTAACAAAGAGTTCAATTTACAGTGCTACAGGCAGGCATGTGTGGTTTGTATCACCACCTGAGGGTGTTTGTAACTCTTACTCATCTGATTAATAAAAGGTGGTGAACATGCTAAAAAACGTAATCTGATTTGTGGTCACATGGGATTTCTTTTCACATAAATAATTTTCATTTGCACTCACAGGATCGAACACAAGAGCTACATTTGTCTTTGAAAATCTCAAGATGGAATTTTTTTCAGATCAGCTATTTAAAAAGTTCTTGTCTGTACCACACGAAATAGCTATTCTCTCTAATTTAAGCATCTTGCTAGCATGTCCAATCCTTAAATCTACATTCACTTCAAAATTGGAGGGTATGGATTTTATAAACATGTTGAAGGAAAATTATTTATTCATGAGTATCTATTAGAAAAGTATTATCCATTAGATATGGGTGACATCCGATAGGATGAGAAATAGATAATACTAATTAATTATTAGAATTTGAGGGTGAACCAGGGCGCGTGGGTATGTACGCCGTATGCACGGCAGGCTGGGCTGTACAGGCCTTGGACATATTGCTGAAGTTACCAGATTTCCAATGCAGGTTCCTAACTTAACAACATATGCAACACACAACTTCAAATCCAATGCAAAAAAGTGCAAGCTTGCTCTTACAAGTTACAACTAAACATGATACATGAAGCATGGATTCGATAGCTTTTTCTTGTATAGCTGATAAGCTGAAGGTATGGTTGAGCGTACTGCTTCAGAGGCTTCTTAAAACATAAAGATAGTCAGAAGATCATGTGGTTTCTCTGGAAATAGCCATTGGAAAAGTAAAAACGTTTATACACATGATATAAATGTACAGGTTCATCCTCCTGCTTCTCAATCAAATATAAGTTTCTCAGTTGACAACAACACATCTAGTTTCACGCCACAGAATGCAGCTTAACACATTGAATTACCATGCAGCCAGCCTATTTTAGCTCTTCCAGATTCTAACAGCCTAGTCATCATTAGCTGTGGAACTTCCACCCTATTTCAATGATCTCTTATATATAACATTCTAACTTAATTATCTTATTTCTATTTTATAGCCACCAGAGGATAAGACAACACTAACCCCAGGTATCCCATTATACCAAAAATGAAACTTTTTGTGTTTGTCCAAGTTCCATATTACCCAAAATCCTTATAATAAATGTATTGTTCACTGGTCATCCGTTCACGGCCTAGCCAATTACCTATAGAACAATTTAAACCCCTTTGTTGACCCACCACTACTTATTCAGAATGACTTCCAACTTGTTCCACAGCAACACACAGTGCATCATCCTAGTAACATTAAACGGCCAAGTAAATACAGTACAACCCTTAATTAACATGCTATGTAATATGTCACGGTAAGGCACAACACACCACAACATTTAACTGTAGCAACATAAGAGGAAAGGACAACATTGTCATATTGCAAAAGAGATTGTGCTTAACATATAACAAAAACTAGTATGAAACATACGACATCAATATCCAGCAAAAAGGCTTTACATTAAAGCTGCTGAAATATAGTCATAAGCATTAACCTGCCACTATACTGAGGTTGAAAAGACTCATTTCTTTCTTCCACCACGCTCCCTCAGTGTTAGATTGATCACCACTCCAGGACCCACATTGTAGTAAGCAAGAGTAAGATTGTCTTTGAGGAAACTAGTCCTCACACTCAGCTTCTGCTTATTAGCAGGCAGCTGCAACTCTCCAGCAATCTGCTCCTTCAGACTACCTACCGTGTCCGACAGTGACTGCACAGGAATCTGTAAAACTTGGCCTCGCAAGTTCCCTTCATCAAGGTTAGGTACAGATACTGAGATGCTAGCAGGACCCTGCAGACAAGAGAGTATATTAGCATATCGCAGTCCTTACATATTAGAAAAAGCATGAAAACTATGAAAGAAAAATGGAATGCCAGAGCCATTACCGGATGCTGGGCAAGGAACTGCTCTGCTGGGATAAGAGAAGCATCATCTGTTCTCAGCCTCTTAGGTTCTGGTTCATCAGGTGGAGGTGGCTGCTCTTCAGCCGGAGGCTGTGGAGGAAGAGGCGGGGCAGGAGGCTGAGGGACACCAATGGGATTGACCATGGGGGGCATGTGCTGTGGCAGGGGCATAGCAAATGGCCGTGGTGGACCAGGCATAAACTGAGCCTGACCAGGAGGCGGAGGAATACTGGTTGGCATATGAACCATTTGGCCTGGCATCCTCATCATCGGCTGCCCTGGTATCTGTTGATGAGGTTGATGCATGTGAGGCATCATCTGCGGCATTCCCGGGATATGAGAACCAGGGGGTGCTGGATATGGTGGCGGTGGGGCGATAAAGCGAGGAACATTAGCAAGAGGAAGTGGCTGAGGAGGTCGGGGCAACGACATCCCAGGTCGGACAAGTGGAGCTGGGCCAGGAACAGGATTTGAAGGATCAAACTGTTCCTCGCCACCCTGAGGCTGTGACAATGCATGAGTAGCAGTCCGACCAATGCTACCAGAATGACCATCCCAAATAACCTGCTTTGGTTGCTCATCCTTTTTCTTCTCAATTTCTGCCTTCACAGCATTAGAGACCTCTTCCTCAGTGGTCCCAAAAATATCAGGGCGAGTGCGAGCAAGACCAACAATGTTCCGAGAAATCTCATCATCAGGTGCAAGGGTGGTCTCCTTAATCTTGGCCAACATTCTCTCTTTCTGCTCCTTGTACTTAGGATCAATGAGTGAGATGCGCATGTGTTCCTCCATCTCGCTGATGGGAATGAGCTCCCCTGTTATCGGTGAGAGAACAAACTTGGTTGGGTCTCTCTCTGCAGGGATCCTCTCCTCGGGCCGCTTGTAGTTCTTGACAATCCTCATAGGTGCCTCATCATCACCGGCCATAACTTGTGCTCCTCCATCATTCTCCTCGAGACGTGCTGCCCTCATTCCTTCCTCAACAAGTTGCATCTCCTCTTCATCCATCTCCATCTCGACTTCCTTAGCAGGTTCAGCCAATTCCATGGCTTCGTCCTCTCCCAAGTTCTGCATCCTCTTCCGGCGCTTCAGCTCCTCCAGTGTAGGCGGCACAGGAAGCCCCTCGTACTCATCATCTGCAAATTCAATTGTTTCAACAACAACAAAATCATGCCAGTCAATCATTGACATCTGCATCCGTTCCTGCTCGATCTCATCCTCTGCCTGCTGCCTTGCCTGCTCCTGCGACCGATCCCACTCCAACCGGTTCAGGCATCTCTCCAGCACTGTAGTAAGGTCCTTTGAACCCTCCTTCAACTCTTTTACCAGAGCAGACACACCTTCTTGTGGCTTAAGCACCCTGGAGTATGCATCTGTGAGCGCTGTGAAGAACGGGAACATACTGTGAGTGGGCCGGATGAAGTGGAACTGCATGTTGGTGCTCTCGCGCTGCGCCAGGCTCGTCAAGAAGTTCTTCCCGTTCCGCGCCACGAACTGCGCCGTCAGCTTGATGATGTCCAGCTCCTCCCCTGTGATACCCTCCGGTAGCCGCACCGTGTACAACTCCGCCTTGGGCGGCACCAGCACCTTGGGCGGCGGCCCCAAGCGGAACGGCGCGGAGTGGTCGGCCTTCCCGTCCGCAGCGGCGCCATCTGCGGGTGCGGCCGCGCCATCGGCCGGGGCGGACGCTGGTGCGTCGGACGGGGGCGCGTCGGGCTCGTCGCCCGCGGGGGTTTCGGCACCGGGCGGCGCGGCGGCGATCTCGGAGACGCGGTGCTGGTAGTAGGCGTGGTAGGGGTCGGAGGGCTGGAGGAAGTTGAACTTGGCGTTGCCCTGGTTGTGGGAGATGATGCGGCGCTCGAACTCGGGCCCGTTCTTGGCGACGAAGGTGGCCGTCTTCTCGATGATGACGCGGATGTCGGGCGGGGGGTGGATGATGCCGATGGTGCGCGTGTGGGTGGCCACCGTAGCCGGGGGGTCGGCCTTCGCGCCGGGAGGGGGAGGCGGAGGCGGCGCCAGCTGCATCTGGTCGGCGGCATCTCCGCCGTCGCCCTCCGGCGCGGGGAGGGTCAGGATGGGGTTGCCCATGGCGGCGGCGGCGGGCATTAGGGTTTCGGCGGGTTTAGATCGGGAGGGGGGTTCCCCGATCGGGACGCGTGAGGTAGGAGGGGAATGGGTAGCTTTTGTTTGGGCCGAGTACTCTCGAGCAGGGGTTTTTTTACCGAACCGGACGGCCGAACCGCCGCCCGACGGTAGCGGTAAACGGTCCGGTTGGACCGGTTACCGCTAGAAACCGGACAAATTCGAATTTTGAATTCAAATTCGGTTTGAGCGGTTAACCGGTCGGTTTGACCGGTTTCTTTTTTTTTTATTTAACTTGTATTTGCCAAAAAAATATCAAATGAGCAAATATTTGAAAACTTTTTACACCAATAGATTACACACACCTTGAAGTATTTTTAGGAATTTTTACGATATTTTTCCATTTTTAAATTTAAATTTGAAAATTTTGAATTTCCACCGGTTCAAACCGCCCCGAACCGCTACCGGTCCGGGGCGGTTTGGTTTGACCGGTTCCCGACGGTAAGGTGAACCCTGCTCTCGAGTCGGTGGTTGATAGGGAAGATACCGACTTACCGCAGCAGTTTGGGCCCGGGTTTGCTCGAGCCCGACCGGACAAGCCGAGGCCCAATGTTTCAGCCAGGATCATGGAACCGACCATTTTCAGTCCCAAACCAGCCCATATCTTTTGTAGCCACGACTCACACGGGACAAACTAAAGATGAACTCAAGAAATATCTGAGCATATGTAAGGCTGGCTTAACGATGCTTGAGTGCTTGACGATATATTAGCCTAAGAGCATGTCCAGTGAGGCATGCAAATTCAAGCTCCTAAATTCTATTTTACAAGTCCACATGTAAAATTAGAGACCAAATTTGCTTCCAACTCCATTATGTCAAGTTTGTGATAAATCCTTTTTTATATAAAAATAGTATAACTCAAGAACTTGCAAAAAACTCGTATGGAGTACGTATAAGGAATGCATTTACCTTCGATTGATCGAACCGCTCTTCATTTGGGATCATCACACCGTGCGAAAAAAAGACTACTTTCATATGCTGACAAAAAATATCTCCAAAAAATGCTCTTTTAAAGTCGAGTTGTTGATGAGAAAGAAGAAAAAACCGTTGGGGTGAAGAGCCCCATAGGTTTTTTTTTTATTAATTCAGGTATAGAGGAACTTCTCGAACTCCAACTATGCTAGGGGGACAAAAAATTTTTTACTAACCCTATAGATCTATGCCTACAAGGAATTGAACTCGTGTCTACTGGTACAATCATACTGTTCAGCCCTCTCACATGAAAAATGGGCAAGCCTCAGGACCAAAAGAGTACTCTTTGAAGGCAAGGTAGTATACAAAAATCTTTGGAATAGTGTCATTTGCAATTTTCCTCAGCTCGGCTCATTCGTTAGGTCTCTAAAAGGATTCTCTTTAAAGATAAGTAGATGATATTTAATTCCTTTAAGCCAAGTTGGAATAAAGTTATATCCAGCCTTAAACTTCCATCTTATTGATTGTCGTAAATTTTTGGGCAAATTTGTTAAACTCCTTTTTTTTAAATTTTAGACAAAAAAGTTCAGATATTCAAAGAGGCCTCGGTCATTAACCTGCCCACAAATTAAAAAAATCTGCTCTCTCAATGCAATCTTGCAAAACTACTAGTACACCGGTTGAAAAAAATGTAACAACAAATGTTCAGAACTAGTACTTCTCAATAACCGTAGACCAGGTTTAAGTCACGTTTTTGGGAAAGTGAGTGTTTGGTATACGAAATTGTGAGGAAGGAACACAGCTGGTTTTATATTGGGTCACTGGCAGTCAAAAACACGAGGTGCAGTGCTGTGGTCAGTCACGTGTAGCTAAACTAAACGGCTTTCCTTCAAATCAGAGCCCTCGAGATCTAAACTTGCAGATGAGATGACTAGATGAGCAACCTTGTTTCAGACTTGCGCACAGCATAAAACAAAGTTATCAAGTTCCCATGGAACCTCGTGCCTCAAATTCCATAGAGAAAGAAGCATGTGATGGCTCTCGGGTTTTTTTGGCCCCTTGGAATCCCAAGCAGGCAAGCACGCTTCTCTTGCTGTCTCCACCAGGACCATCTGCTGATCAGCATCTTTCGGTTGTGCTTCCTTCAAATTTCCCTTTTACTGTTATACTTGCCTACAAATTCTGTTTACGTTTCTAAAACTGCGATTTGCTATTGATCAGTGACAGTGAGATACGGCCAAAATGCCCTGCCACGGGTATCTCGTAGACTACCAGACCAGTATCAGTCTCTGGCAAATTCACGGTAGAAAACAGTGAACAGCTTGAATTTGGCAACTTCGGTAGATCATGCTTCGTGCTCTGTGATTCTGTTGCGAGCTGAGTTGTTTTTCTGGATAGTTAGGCGAGCTGAGTTGTGACCAGATGAGATCTCACACACCGCACCGAGATAAAAACGTGGGAAGTCGCAAACAAACGCCTCCAATTCACGTTACAGTGACAAACACACGGGGCGGCGGCGCGGCGAGCCAGGCCGCCGCTGCCGGGTCCTGACTGTCTCGCGTTCCGCCCCCACCAACCCCCTCCGCATCAACCGCCGGGATCGTTTCTGGCCCGCAGACCGACGGCCGATCGGATCGCCATGCGAATCCGCCGCGCCATCGTTTAATAATAATAATAATGCTCCGCTCCGCTCCTCCACCGCCGCGCCGCGACCCTACTCTACAACTCCCCCCTCTGCTCTGCGCCCCCACCAAATTCGCGTCCCAGCGGGAGGCGGAGAGGAGGCCGACCGGAGCGCCGCCGCCGCCCGCCGACGCCGGCGAACCCATGGAGTCGCGCGCCCTCCTCCACGCCAGGCCCGCCGCGCCGCTCCCCACCCGCGCCGGCCTGCGCCTCCCGCTTCCGCGCCCGGGCCCGCGCGCCGCCGCCTCCTCCTCCTCCTCCCCCGCCGCCGCACTCCACTCCCCGCTGCTCGCCTCGAGGGGCCCCTTCCTCCCGCGCCGCGATGCCGTCCTGGGCCACGGGTTCCTCAAGAGGCGGGGCACCAGCGCTGCTGGTTCCGGCGGCGTTTCCTGCGGCGCGGCTGCGGCGGCGGCGGTGCCGGCGCCGCTGCCCGAGGAGTCGGCCACCAAAAAGTTCCTCGGCATCGACGTGAGGACGCTAAAGAAGATCGTGCCGCTGGGGCTCATGTTCTTCTGCATCCTCTTCAACTACACCATCCTGCGGGACACCAAGGACGTGCTGGTGGTCACCGCCAAGGGGAGCAGCGCCGAGATCATCCCCTTCCTCAAGACCTGGGTCAACCTGCCCATGGCCATCGGCTTCATGCTGCTCTACACTAAGCTCTCCGACGTCCTCTCCAAGGAGGCGCTGTTCTACACCGTCATCTTCCCTTTCATCGCCTTCTTCGGTGCCTTCGCCTTCGTGCTTTACCCGCTCAGGGATGTCATCCATCCCACCGCGCTCGCCGACAAGCTCCTGGCTGCCCTCGGCCCGAGCTTCCTTGGCCCCGTGGCGATATTGAGGATTTGGAGCTTCTGCTTGTTCTATGTCATGGCTGAGCTCTGGGGCAGCGTTGTCATCTCGGTCCTCTTCTGGGGATTCGCCAACCAGGTGAGTCTATTGTTTTGATTATTGGATCAATCTTGGCATGGAATTTTCTAGTCAAAATCTGTACCATTTGCTAGTAATACTTATTTCATCAGTTGTTTTGGTTATTGGAATACAAAAGATAGAAGGGGAAAACTCGTTTCTGTTATGATGGTTTAGGCAGCTAAGTTATAGTTATTTGATCAGTTGGGTTGGTTATTGGAATGCAAAAGATAGAAGGGGAAATCTCGTTTCTGTCAGGATGGTTTAGGCAGCTAATGGTTTGTTCTTCAGATAATGACTTGTCTCTGTCAGGATGGTTTAAGCAGTTGATGAGATAATGGGTTGGTAACAAAACATTTGTTGGGTTTGTACATCGTAGGCCCTGCATTATAGCTTTGTGCATTGTATTGCAGAACTTTAGAGCTAAAAGAATCTAGGTGCATGTTGCTTTCTTTTATGAATACGTTTGGCTCCATTATTACTCACTTTCCTTGATCTAAATGATGCTTGAGTAGTCAATCTGCAATTGGTTGTGAATGTCTATTACATTGAACAACTTGGCTGGATATGGTTCACGCTTTATAGCTCCTTTCTAAAGAAATATTTATTGGTGTGGACTTTTACGAATCTAATATGTCTGTCTTACTGCTACTTTTGTAGCCAAAAAGGAAGGGCCCAAATTGGCAGTATATTCATCCATTATTATTTGATTGCTATTTCTTTTTGACAAGGGATACAATAGGTGAACCTCACGGGGACATCATAACAAATAGAATAAATGCACAGTGATAAAAGGCTTGAACAAAAAGGGAAATCAAGACTCAGAATAGACTTTATTACATATTAGAACAAGAAAACAAATCAACCAACTAGTATCAGCTAGGTAATAAATCTTATTTCTATGAATGGGACACAACAGCACTAAGTACGATTTGTTGATTTTTTTATTTAGTCCTTTTACATCTGAGTGAGTCAGATGAAGAGATCGAAGCAACTCTCTTGGACCAATAAATTATGTTTAAACAATGATAACAGGTAAAACATTCTGGTTGACACTTTCTTTGTAAATCACCTAGTAGTCTAGTACCAATGTTGCTTTTAATTCTGGCAGTATGTATAATTGTTCTTTTCGACGAGGGATAGAAATATGGGCTTGATGGTTATCCCTCTTGTATTGATGTAGTTCTAGTGGATCCATTTTCAAGGGTTGATTAAAATGAGCTTATATGGGGGAGCATTATCTGTTTCTTTCAGAGCTCACAGTGATGTCATAAATTGTCTTTTGTGCTCAAGCGGGAGTCCACTATGTGGCATTATGGTGTCTGCAGTTTGGATACATCATATCTATTGAACTTCTCATCAAACATGAGCCCTTTAGACTTCAACTTGAGCTGATTTTACATATTTTCAGATTACCACAGTTGATGAAGCAAAGGAATTCTACCCTTTATTTGGCCTTGGGGCTAATATTGCCCTTATCTTTTCTGGGCGTACTGTGAAGTATTTCTCAAATTTGAGAAAGACATTAGGACCTGGAATTGATGGTTGGGAGGTATCTTTGAAAGGAATGATGAGCATAGTGGTACTTCTTGGACTTGTCATAACTTCCATCTATTGGGGAGTTAACAAGTTTGTTCTGAATGATCCTTCACTACCCAAGTCTGATCGTAAGAAGAAAAAGGTCAGTAGTAATAGCTTGTTGTGCTTTCCCTTTTCTTTATATTGCTACTTCTTATCTGGTAACATATTCAACAGGAAAAGCCTAAGCTTAGCCTGAAAGAGAGTCTGAAGGTTTTGCTCTCCTCGAGGTATGTGAGGGACCTAGCTACGTTAGTGGTTGCTTATGGCATTAGTATCAATCTTGTGGAAGTCACCTGGAAATCTAAACTCAAGGCACAGGTAATCTTTCTGAACTATCTATTCTTCTTTTCAGATTGTGTTGTTCCCATGGTGTTTTGGATTTCTTAATCAGCAATAACAGCAACACTGTCCTTATTTCCTGACAGTTCCCTAGTCCAAATGAATACTCAGCTTTCATGGGTGATTTCTCAACGGCAACTGGAATTGCAACTTTCACAATGATGCTGCTAGGCCGAATTATACTCCGGAAATTTGGGTGGGGTGTGGCTGCAATGATCACCCCTACAGTTCTGTTGCTGACTGGTGTTGGCTTCTTCTCTCTGATTTTATTTGGACAGCCACTGACTCCTATGCTTGCCACGATGGGTATGACCCCACTACTGGCAGCCGTTTATGTCGGTGCCATGCAGAACATATTTAGCAAGAGTGCAAAGTATAGTTTGTTTGACCCGTGCAAGGAAATGGCATATATTCCTTTGGATGAAGATATGAAGGTTTGTTCATCCTTCCGTATTACATTTTCTTTCTTGTTATTCCTTGGCGATTTTTGAAGTATTTTAACAAGTTTTTGTATTTGTCCCAAATATCTCTGAAATATCTTGTCCTTGAACTTAAAATTATGCGTTGGTGGCTGAACAATTCTGTATGCCCCACTGTCTGCACCACTTTTATTGTGCACATGCCAACTCCAGTTTCCCCTGTTTGCAGGTAAAAGGAAAGGCGGCCATTGATGTTGTTTGCAATCCACTGGGCAAATCTGGTGGTGCATTGATCCAACAATTCATGATCCTGTCATTTGGTTCCTTGGCAAACTCAACTCCATACCTCGGCGGAATACTGCTGGTCATTGTTCTTGCATGGTTGGGGGCGGCAAACTCATTGGACAAGCAATTCTCGAGCTTGGCAAAGGAGGACCTCAAGAAGGAGAAGGCCGCCCAAGAGAAAATGGAGCCCTCGCTGCTCAAGGCACCTGCGGAGGTAACTGATGTACTGGTGGAGCAAACAAATGGATCTCTGTCAAGTGAAACAACTGGAACAGAAAGCTCCCCATCAAACTCATCTCCGGTTCAATAGCTTCATGCCTTTGTCATCAGAAGCAGTAGGTAGGAGAAATAATGCCTTGATGAAATAATCCATGGTTTTCAAGTTTATAACTGTGGGTAACTGGAAATCCTGCAGTAAGTTTTCCTTGTAACATGAGCAAATTTTGACAAACGGCAGTGCATGCCGGCCGTACCAATGTCAAATGCATAACTTTCCTGTGGGTTGCAAAGCTTGCATTTGCGTGCTTCGCGTGTGCTTTGAACTCGTTATAGTAACAACTGTATGAGAGCTGAGTGCAAATAGGGTAGCGAACACGCGTGAGGTCTTTCTATTGCCAGTCATTTCCTAAAATTTATACCCCTCCCCCGGTTTTCACTATAGCACTTAGTTCTGTACTTCTGTTGTTATTTGTGTTTGAACTGTTTATGTAGCAATCAGAAAGAGAATTGAAAAGGGTGGGAGGAGGCTGAAGCTTCCATCACTGATAAATAACAACTGATCGAAGTGTTGCAGAAGTTTTTAAGGGCCAACTGAGCGCCTGTTTGGTAGTTGCAATACAAGTTCTGAACATGCAGTCAGAACAGTCCATGAGAAACTTCGGTGGGACACTGGGACCTGATAAAGGATGGATTCAGGGCGATTCAAAGCGACTGTTCCAACCTAATCCAGGGTGTGTTTAGATTGTAGGAAAAAAACACTGTAGCATAAGAAAAACACTGTAGCATTCGCTGGGAAACGTGTTTTGTGATTCGCTGGGAAACGTGTTTTGTGAGGGAGTAATAGTAAAAAGTTAGAATAAATAGTGAAAAATCGAAATAAATAGTGAATAGTTGGGAATCTGAACATAGCCTCAGAGTATCGATGCTTGTCAAGACTAAGAGTCTAGACGATGTGCCGATGGCAGCGGAGTATCTGCACTGTGAGCATTACGAGGTGGTTATTATCTGTGATTTGAAGCCTAGCACTGCGCTACTTGATGAGAGGCCGCCACGTGGCAGACTTTAGCATTGGATGTTCACTGCATTAATGCAAGCATGCCTGGAACACTAGGGGAAGCCCAACGCAAGCATCCATGTCTGGTAGCCTCAGCAAAAAGTATATGTCCACGTTGGACCATCAGTTCAAAGCTACTGCCTCTCCAAACACAGGTTGTCACCTTTTGCTTTCTCTTCCCTCTCTCACAATTGTTTGGACCACAACATTTATCTCTCTTTAGCTCTTTCTCTCCTGAGGCTAGTGTGGCTTCTGCAAACCACACCGATGTGTTTAGAGCACCCAACTTTTGACCATGTGGCCTCCGAGCCTAGTTTTGTGTGACTTCTAGTCACCAAAAGGAAAATGTTTCAGGTGGGCCTTTTGCCGCCCCGTTGCTAACTCAAAAAAAGCTATGTATCACCACTTGACATCTGCTAATATGTTTCTTGATAAGTTACTAGTTCATATCTCGATAGCATATGGGTCTCTTTCTTTTTCTTTTTCTTTTTTGTGAATTTCTGGAGCGGAGTATGGATCACTTGGAAAAGCATCTCGCAGGAGCCATGTGTGTGCTCACTCGCGTGTTTCGAATTGAACCATGTAACGGTGAAAAATGTTTGCTTCATTTTCTGCTCAGTAGCACCAACTGAATGCTAGTTTAGGACGTGGGAGAGGCTAAGTGAGCCGTAAAACTGACACGACACATCCAATAGGGTGAGCCAAAAGTCGGATATGTCTTGTGTCCAGTGCACGTACATCAAGTGATCTAGGCCACATCTTGCTTTGCCAATTGTGGATCACATCAAACTGATCGGCCGATCTCGCTTTCTCCCCCTTCAACAACAGCAGCCGTGAGAGGGACTACTCTGAAACGCGGTAATGACCGTCCGAGAGTCGAGAGGACAAAAGTTGAAATGCCATGTGAGGCCATACCTTTTGTTTCGCCAGCAGCCCAGCACGGGTCAGCTGAGGAATATTGCCGGGGGATGGTACGTGGGCGGTGGTCAGAACAGCACAACACTTGTACACGGGCCAATAGCCTAGCAGATGTTCAGACGAGATGATCGAATGGTTGTTTGACCCCTGTCTTACCTGATGAAATGTGTTCAGACGAAATGATGGAATGGTTGTTTGACACCGGTTTTACCTGATGAAATGATCGATTTATTCGCCAGCAAGCGCCCGATGACTCTCAATCCAAGCGGCAATTGATTCTTCTGAAGATCGAGATTTCCTGCATGGCTCCTATGACTATGGCAAACCCATGCCTTGATTCAGGTCAGCAAAGAAAAATGACTGGTACTTTACGTACTCTGCATTTGCTAACTCTGCTGTGGCATTCTGTTCTTCTGCATTTGGCCCATGCATTAGTGGATAAAATTCTTGAGCATGAAGCCTTAGAATTTCCGAGTCGTCTCGCTTTGTGGGTGGAGCTAAAGATGCAGGTGGATGGGGACGGGTCACCTAAATCCGTATGCAAAACGCCCCCATCCTGTCCCTGTTAAGCGAGTGCTCAACTGTTGTATCTGTGCTTTACACTTTAGTCGTTTGCCGGTACAGATCGCACAAACATGCGACCGGTTTTCTCCCCTAGGTCCTTCTCGCTAACCTGCATCAGACGCTGGATTTGATAGAGCCGCTAGGTAGCGACGTCAGGGGTAATAGCCATCGAACAGTCCAGAAGCCACCATGCGACCTGAAGATGACATCCACTGTGTATGATGGTTTATGAGCAATTAAGGGAGTGACTTTTCTGCACATAATATGGGTCAATTCTTCGTTCTTTAGAATAAGACCGGTGAATACTCCTGCGAAGACTGAAGTAAAATGCAAAAATCAGTGTTGCGCAAAGACTGAAGCTGCCATGATGCAACTCGCGCAGAGCGAGGTGAGGTTCCTCACTTTCTCCTGTAAGGTTGAGATTTCTTCCTTGAGACTGACTACAAAGCAGAACAGAAGTTTTAAGGACAGGAAACGATGTGGTTTTTTTGTCTATAACCTCGTGTTGCCACAATTCGCCGATATTTGAGGTGACGAAGCAAGTATAGCACATTTAACTTTTGGTGAACAATGGGTAGTACGTACGTAGGAGCAGTAACAATTGTATATTACACAGGACAGAAGAAGCACGCACACACCACTGGCCATTCCTTATCTGAAACGTTTCGCTCTCACTTGACTAGTCCCCATCGGCGAAGCTATCATGCGGGATCATGGCCGCGCCACGCCACGCCACGGCCCCACCACCCCGCATGGAAACGAATCGTGGCGTGGGGACTGGGGACACCGCCCGCGTTGGACCCCCCAGCACTCGCCCACTCTCGCTTCGCCATGGCGCACAGCCGCACACACCTGTATGTACAGCACCGTCAGCACCACATGCGGTGCACGACGCGTACTCACCCGGCCAGTTGATCCGAACATCAAGCTCACTGGTGGCTGCTGCTGGACGACGGCGTCGAGGTGGTCGCCGGCGGCCAGAGGCGGGAGAAGGTGGAGGAGACGGCGATGCCGGCCATGTTGAGCCCCTTGCTGCCTCCCCAATCCGGGACGGGCACCCACCGCCACTCCCGGCGCGCGCGGTCGTACGACAGCCACACCAGATCCCACGCGCCGCGGCAGTTGGAGATGAGCACCAGCCTGACAACGCCTTCCCTCTCCGCCAGGAGCCCCGTCATCACCGCGTACGGCTTCCGCCGGAACCCCTCCAAAAGCTCGCCGGGGACGCTCGCCACCAGCTCCCAGTCGCCGCCCACCGCCGCCCCGAACCCGTACAGGTCCACCCCCGTCACCACCTTCACCCGCGTCCGGCTCGTCGCCGCCGTCGCCGGGTCGTCCACAGCCGCCGATCGCACCACCGCCGCGGTCCCGTCGCCGTACACGTGCAGCCGGTCCCCACCTTGCCCCGCCGCGGCGTTCGGGAAGCGGGGGCGGAAGAAGACGGGGTGGTGGTCGTCCGGGCCGGAGTACACCATGACGCAGTCTGGACCGGCGTGCGCCGCGCAGAGGTAGGTGCCGTCGGGGGAGACCGGCGGTGATGCCCCGTCGTCGGCGAGGACCGCCTCCGATTGCCGCCACGTGTCCGTCTCGGAGCGGTACTCGAAGAGGAATGGCGTGTTGTTCACCAGCTCAGCAAACAGAAACCTTGCAGGGGAAATAAACCAACCATTTTTTGCACTGACGTCAGATCGAGTACACCCCAACAGCGACATCTATTGATGCCGAGTTTTTTTACATTGGGTTGACAGTTGATTTAACTTTGTTAATTAACATTTAACACTGGAGATGAGGAATACTCCAATGGTAAAAGTGTTAAAAGTGAGAGTAAAACTGAATCAAGGAGGTTAGTGGTGCTTGCAAGTTTTCGAGAAAGGACTTCCCGCAAGAAAAGGACAGGTACCTAAACCGGTTCGATCCGGGGGGATCAGCGACGAGCTTGAGGCCGAAGCGGCGCCAGGAGGAGGTGCCGCGTGGCCCGAGCGGGGACGGCGGGAGCCTGCGGGCGGCGCGCGCGGTGAGGTCGACGACGACGAGCTCCCGGCGTCCGTTGGCGGCGAAGAGGAAGGAGCTCCCCGAGGCGGCGAGGAAGTAGAGGTCCTCGCCGGGGGGCACGGCGGGGGCGAGGATCGACGAGACCGGGATGCGGAACCACCGGCCCGACGGCCCGTGGAAGCCCCGGATGGCGGCGTCGCGGGGCGGGAGCTTCTTGAAGAGGAGCAGCCACGCGGCGGCCGGCCCCGGCCCCGACGACGCCGAGGTGAGGTGGTAGAGGCGGCGGAAGTCCGGGGAGGAGATGAGGCTCGAGAGCGGCCGCGCCACGGAGCGCACGCGGAGGAGCTCCGGCACGGCGAGGCGGAGGAGGATCTCGTGGAGGAGCTCCGACGGGAGCAGCAGCAGCGGGCCCAGCGCCGTGGCCGCCGAGCTCGCCGGAGAGGGGTGGCGCTCGCCGGCGAGGGGGTGGTCGGCGGCCATGGGAGGGGTTAGGTGAGGTTTAATTCTGCTTGGGGATCGGAGGATGGGCTTCGCTTGTTTGGGGGACAAGTTTTGTGCCGCCGGCCTTTTATACAGACTGGCTAGAGAGACGGTTTTTGGTTGTTGACTTGCTAAGCTAAAATCTGCATTTCTTGGGGGATTATAAGTGGATTTCTTCTTTATTTATTTTTGGCTTTCCGTTTTGTGGTCAGGATGAAAGGGATGTGCTTGTAGGACACACTTTTTGTTAGAGGTGGATAAATAAAAAAAAAACTCTTTTGGTTTTCTATTTGGAGGACGGTGCATGATATCCATAATTCCAATCACTAGATTCAATTCGTTGGTACTGCATGGACATTGCCATGATTTAACTTACCTCATACCAATAGGATGATGAAGGGGAAATCTTGTGATCAATAGTGCTATACATGCGCCGTTTTTTTTTTCAAAAAAAAAGGTGATGTGCGCATTGTGTAAAACTGTTAAAAACGGGCCGTTCTGATAGAATAAAGAGAAATCTCAGTTACTATGTTTGCACTAACTTGCTGATCAAGGTCATGGGTGTTTCCTAAAAGTTAGCAACGACAATTAAACACTGTGCGCAATCTGCTCATAGGAATGGCGCCGTACCTTTCGTCGCAAGATAATTAGTCTTGATGCTCAAGTAAAAGATCGATTATGGCCTTAACTTGATTCTCGATAGAAAACAAATGAAAAAAACAACAGAAATTCAGGTGTTCCATCCTAGACAGACTCGATGTGGGACCGGCCAAAAATACAGGGACGCCATCAACCTCACTGCTCAATTCCCTTTCGTGCACTCTTGGCACCAAAGTAGATTTAGCTTTATGGACATTAATAGTATTTTCTTTACTATCACAACATCAAATATTATAACCCGGTGGCCAAGTCAGACTCACCTCCTTTCCACTCCTATAAAAAAGGAAGCCGTACTCTACTCTAGGATGTTCTCTACCCGGAGCAGAGTGGCCACTGGCCATCACACCACTTGAGGAAGCGAGCCATCACAAACACAAACGTTGCTGCCTCTTCGCACAAAATATGTGATTGATGATCCGTGAACCCGTGACGTACGTTCTTTTTTACGTACGCTCATATATAGCCTGTGACCCCTTTAGTTTATTTGATAACCATACCTGCATCCAATAGGAGGGAGTCTACTACTGGACGTCAGCCAGAGCCTTGCAATTGTCCCCTTTTTTTCTTCTCTTTTTTTTGGAGCCTTTCTGTGTGTATAGAAAAACGGAAGACGAAAGAAGTCATATTCGACCTTTCATTGCATTTTAAAATCAAGCATGGATTAAGGCGCTGTGGAGTGAGGAGCACAGAAACCCTTTTCTAGCAAGAGCTCTGAATTTCCTGTCTACCCAAACACCTGTTTTTTCCTCTCTTTTTCTTTTCTTTTCTTTTCTTTTCTTTTCCAAGGCTCTTCTTATCCGCAGACTGGTTGACCAGGATCTCGATACTACTCAATAATTATCTTGAATTACACAGCTCAATAATTGATACTCGAGCAATAACTTAACTTCTTCTAGACCTCAGCTGCCACGCTTCACTGCGACCATATACAAAGTCATTTGCAAGTCACAGGGCATCATCTCTTCTTTATCCTAATGATATGCGCGTCCCTTTAGCTGATGAGGACAACCCTTAACTGCCTCCTGAAACTAACATAAACCAACAAACTGTTTTGGTTTTCTTTTAAAAAAGATGTGGTTAGTAGGGATGAAAATGGACGGGAACGGGCGGGAAAACTCCTTTCCCATTTTCGTTGCCGTATTTTTTCATCGGAAACGGGAGCAGGAACGGGATAGCCGGGAACGGGACGGGAAACGGGATAAACGGAAATACGAAAACGAACAAATATGGGCGGAAATACAACGGAAACGGACGGAAACCGGGATGATACATCGGGATGACATGTTCCAAAACACCACCACCGTAATATGATCTCTAAAAACAAATATACAATGTTGTCAATGCACTGACCAATGACAAACTCAATTTGCATCAAACTATCACAGCAGCTAGTCGGCTGCCCCCCTGCTACCTTGCTGCTGAACGCGTGGCCGCTGGAGCAAGAGGTTGCTGAACGTGTGGCAGCTTGAGCAAGTGCTGAAGAATGCTTGACGCCTAGCAGCCTGGGTGCTGGACGCATGGGCATGGTTGCACCCTGCCGCTGAACGCCTGCTCCCTGCAGCGCGTACGCGATGCGCCAGGGAAACGGAGCGGCGCGGGAACGGGGCAGCAGGTAGGAAGACAGGGCTTTTCCCGGTAGAAGTTAAACGGGACAAATCCGGGTATTTCCTGGTCTAATACGGGATCCCGCAAATACGGGTGGGAAACCCCCTCTCCCATTTCCCGTCCCGGGAGTCATTCCGTTTCCGTACCTTCCCGTCTCGTTTTCCTGGCTTTCTCGTCCCGTTTCCGTAAAGCACAGAATATGGGATAAATATAGAAAAACGGGCGGACGGAAACGGGATTTTTTCCGTCCGTTTTCATCCCTAGTGGTTAAGTTAAATGGATAGAAATGTAGCTCCATATCAGCATGCACATACACATAGAATTTAAGGCTGGCACCAGTTCCCCCCCCCCCCCCTCCATTTCTTTTTGGTCCCCAATAATCCAACGAGTAAAAAATAGCAGGTGATATTTTTATCTGGTCGGGATAGCCCTCGCTGCCCTGATCATACGGTTTCGGGGCCCAAAAAGGTTTGCAACTTTTGGCGAAGATATGCGGGCAAAAGATTATGGTCAAAGGTTAGGTGAAGATTGTCTACTTCTCCCCCCTGCGCACCTCTGATGAAGCTATGTTTGTGGAAGAAGCCGAGCTTAATCTGGATGCAAACCTACGTTACTGTTACATCAAGTTGTGGCGTATTCTGGCTCCCATCCCTTGCGTATCTATGTGATTCGCCCAGGTTAGCATTCGACAAATGTAGCTTTCCCAATCGGTATCTTGTGCGTACGTACGTGTTCTGTTTCTGCAAGGATCGAGCACTTGTCTTTCTTGAGCTGCTTGTACAAGTAGCAACAGAGATTCTTAACCATACGGCAACAAATTCAGACAATATAAGCTAGCTGCTCGATCCGCGCCAGTATCTCGTACCTCCACTCCACAGGCATCTGCGATCGGGACATGCACACTGGACGGCGGACAGGCAACGAATCCGGACCCAAATCTCCCGAGGAGTCAGAAACTATGGCCTCCTGCTACTAGAAGAGGGGCAGATTAGCCCATGCAGGAACCAACAGTCACTACTCCGCTCACTACAACTACGGAGCGAAATGGTTTCTTTGCCGAAAGCGCACAGGAAACGAAAGCGAAAGACGACGGCACGCGACAGAGTGTTTTTTTTTCTTCATGCGATTGCTGCTTACTCTGAAGATAGTGACACGGGTGTATTATAGCATTATACAGAATCTAAGAAAATGTATCGTGGAGAAGAAACTGGCTGTGATGACAGAGCAAGCATGCGCGGCGATGGAAATTGGAAACTGATTTTCAGACAATCAATTATTCAGTAGGAACAATGAGTTGCGTTGTCGCGTCATGTCTCCGTTCTAAATTGTGTGGTGAAAAGGGCCAACTGCTAGATCCAGGGCATGCATGATGTTGTCAAAGAAAGGGCCGGTATCACTATTTAATCACCGCTCTTGTCACTCTTACGGATCAAACTATTCAGATAGCAACATCACAAAGTCTCTCTGTTTGTCTGGTACCAGGTGCATGAATGTCACTTAGATCACTCTGCTGTTTGCAGGGCGTAGCGCAGGCTGCGCCTTAGCTTTGTGATGTACTACTAGCCATTAGCAAAGCGATGTATGACTAGGCTAGACCAAACATCATCCGTGACCGAACTGACAGCCGGGACTAGTAACATTAGGTTAGTGGGATTAGGGTGTGGACTCGCAGCAAACACGCATCGTTAAAGTGAAGCCAAGCGTTGAGCTCAAGTGGAATCTTGCTGTCGGATTGGCCGCTTTTGTTCTAGCCTGATCCGGATTAACCCTTTGCTCTGATGCTGTCGAGGTGCGTTGTGCCAAAAGGGGACCTAATTTCATCCACCCAAGTTGCGTTAGGACTTAGGAGGATCGGTGGCTAATTGGCTATGGCTTTGTTATTTCTTCGTCGGCCGGCCGGGTCCTCTCGGCCATCCATCCGTTCCACGTCGGATGGATTGACGGCTTTGTTGTCTTGTCATGGGTTAGGACTAGTGAGGGCCCGTGTGTTTCTTGTCCGTGACGGTGAGAGGATCGGAAGAGCATGCTGCATGCCTATGTTCCCGAGTCAACTTATCTGAGTGGAAGGTGTGATTCGGACTGTATGCGTTTTTTAATTGGAAGTTTGGAACTATACGTGCGGCCATCGTATTGTACTTTTGTAGTCGTAGTATGTGTTTCGATTATATCCACATCACATAATTAAAGTCGTGCGTTACATTAATAGAAGGTAAAATTTTACTCCCACTGTTTCACTTTATATATAACGTGCATTATGATTTTAAGAAACCGACAGAAGGATAAATTTAATTTGAACATTAATTTCCCCTACAGCATATTTTCAGTTGCTACTAAATTATTGCATTGAAAGATTTTTTTTTAAATGCATATATATTCATATACAACTTCCATACTGCAAGAGAGCATATAGTTTGGTTAACTTTTTAGGTATAGTTTGACTAGTGGTTGATAAAAATTATGAAAGATTAGCCGCACCGCATACTACGTGCCGCCTTTTGTTTCAGTGCCAAAACTTCTTAGGTCTTTGGTTCCAAGCAACACTCTCATTTCCTTATCAAATTTCTCCAACGGTGCGGTGACCATTTTGCTTGCCCACACTTTGCTATAAACACGCTCGTACTTTGATATTTATTTATAAATATTAATATACTTTATAGAAAATAAACAAAAACCGTTGCCTCTATGCCGAGTTTTTAAGTGGTTACGAGAAAAGGGTAAAAATATTTTTAGGCAGCTCCAAATTTGTTTTCCGTCCTAAATGCCATATATTTAAGAATGGAGTGAGTATACAATTACAATATTGCTGTAACAAGAAAATAGAAATTACACAGAAACCATGGGGTTAGTCAATTAACCTTTCATTTCTACAACCCATATCCGTATCACCAAACATGGGAATAAGTGAAGATGGGAAGGCCTAGTTGGTTTCCACATTTCCCCAATGGAAACAAGATAGAAGTTTTTTTTTTTTGAACGAACTAAACAAGGTGAAAGTTAGCTTGACATAGAAATGTTCCAGATGGGGTTGGGTGGACACATTTCTTGTGTTGGTCGATGGGCCTAGCGAGCAAGCCCTTCCCTTCCTTTGAGCCCAGGAAAACACCACTAACCAGGTGCTGCCGCAACACCTGGGCCCTGAGCTAGGTCCCGGCAGTGGGCTTCCTGCTACGTACTTTCGCGCACACCGTGGGCCTAGCTCCCACACGCGTGCAGCAGCGGCGGGTGCATGTAGGCTCCCCCTCTCTCCCAGCCAGACTCGCAGTCGCCAGTGGCTTGACGGCAGGCCCTCAGCCCCTGACTCGCACTGGCCGCCGGCCGCCGCAGGCGCCGCTTGCCCTGACTGCGCGCGCTGATCCGCCGATGCGGTTTCGCGCGCATTCTCGGTGGACGCGCATGCTGCTGGATCGAGGGCAGTGTTCTGCTGTGGTACGCACTACTGTATCAGCAGCTAGCATGCCTGAATCCTGATGCCTGCAATCGAGTGAATCGATCACGGGGTTTCCCTTCGTTCGTAGGCCCTCCTGCTCCGGCCCTGCGCGTGTATCAGTACCAGGTGGTAGGTGCTGGTGCTTCTGCGGAGGCTCCGCCATGGCGCGCGCATTCTCTGCTGGAGCCGCCTCCTTGATTGGATGCGGGGATTGTGTAATAATGTAGCAGGGGTTGTTTAGATGGTGGAGAAGTAGAGAAAAGTACTGTAGCAACTGTGTTGGAAAACGTGTTTTGTGAGATGGAGGAATAGTGAATATCTGGAGAAGTTATCTAGAAACTAAACTGGTCCTTACGTAGGAGTACTATGTGCATGTGCCCGGCTTTGGCCAGTTCCGGATCTACCACAACCGTTATTCGCAAGTCCCGGTCGCAGCCTTGGCAGGCATCACACCTGTAGGATCCGTCACCGCACTATTCGCACGTTATCTATGGTCGACACAAGGACAAGGCGTAACAGTCGAGAGCTAGCTCTCGAGCCCAGCAGCACAATAGAGATGCCGGCCGGCAGCTGTACGTCCTCGCTCCCAGTCCCAGGTCCCAGCCCTGAACTCTGAAGCACGGCGTCTACATGCGGTGCATTGCACGGCGAGCGCTTTCCCTGGTGCTAGAGCCTGCGACGCGTACGGCTCTTACTGCCAGTATCCCTGTGCGTTCACGAGACGCCATTGTGGGGTGCCGACGCTGCCTGCCTGCTCAGCATCTACAGGACTACCGACGCCACGTACGTAAGGCATCCATCTCGCCTCCCAAGGGTCCAGATCGGTCGATCAGACGTGCGGAACTTGCCAGTGCAAACCATGGTCCATGACACAGTTTTTTTAAAAAAATAAAATGACACAGTTTGTTTCCCTCCAGGCCTCCACAAGATACTAGCTTTGATGAAATTGAACAACACACATAGACAGCATTGCGATTTGTGAATTGCGATGCGTGGCTTTTGAGCCGACCTCATCTCTGATCGATCCTTGCCGTCCTAGACAACAAGACATGCATGCAGCATTTGTACTTGGCTAAAAAAAAAAAGCTTCGTATGGAGTGTTGTGGGTGGACTAGAGTGGAGCAGCAATCCTGTTCCCGTATTGCGAGATTTCTCAAACGGCGGATACAGGTACCATACTACGGCCGACAACGCGACAGGGTTTGAGAGGCTGCAGCGCGTGGCGCGGCACCGCATGCTACGCAACAAGCGCAAAACGCCACGGAATATTGGATTGCCGGCCTTGATCAGTCAGTGCCCTGATGAAATTGTACATATAAATATGTATATATGCGCCTCGTCCAGGTTACTCTGCACGGGTCTTCAGGGCGGTCAACATGGCCATCACCAATGATAATCTCGGCCGGAGAATCTGCATCGACATCTCTACCTGAAAGCAGAGAAAAAGGCGTCAGGGAGCCAGCATCAAGTACGCATCTTGCTGTCAGGACAGGCCAGTCAGCAGGGATACGCACGAGGCACGCCCACGGTGCTCTCGCTCTTTCAGCAACTCGTACTAATCCTGTACTAACCCACAATTCTAAATTTCTAATCCGAGCGCTCGGGATGCCCCCATGAATTCAGTTAAAAAATGCTAATCGATCGATGCGCTAGCGTGTGTACCCGTGTTTTTCTTAATGCTCGCTCATACCATCACGTATTCTGTATTCACGTCGCATCCATCCATCGCCATTTCCTATCACATATAGGAACCGTGAGAGACTGAAAGTTACATAATATACATGTTTTTTTTCTTTCTAAAAGAAAACAAATTAAAGTAAACCGAAGCTTGCAGGAACCCCAAACAATGCTTCTCATTGTGAGGCACAGGTCTTCAGTATGGTTTGGGATCAAAACCGCCCCAAACCAGCTCCCCTCTTTTATGAACTGCGTGTGAAGGATCGATATTTATTCATAGTAAGTGTAGAGGGTTTGAATTCAGACAATTCTGAACACCTCTAGGTGAGGCCTATGACTGACTTATAACATTGGTACCTTTCAAGTGATATTTCGCACTAAAAGAACTCTCTTTGTAACTTACTTTTTAATGCATGTACAAAACACAAAATTGAATTGTACATTCACTAAGAATTATGAAATATAAAAGTTTCAAATGGAACTATCACAACTTTGAAATAAAATTTTGGATACGACAAGAATATCTTTCTATAACGTTGAAATAAAAATCCAGTAACCTCCTTCATTTTCCATTCCTTTTTTTTAAAAAAAAAGCCTAAAAATTTAAACAGAGACAGATCTTCTGACGGCTGGATGTCATGTCTCTTGGAAAACCCTAGCTTAAGCTAGAACTGTTCGCATCATTATGAAAGCATGGACGGATGGATGTCTACACCAATGGCGTTGTGCGCCGTGATGCTACTCGGCACCTAATTTAGTCTCACCACTCCGATAGCACACGCGCTTCTCGCACAGTAACAGCAGGTTAAGTGATGGTTAATGCTAATATTCGGATTAGCTCCACTGACGATGCTGCCTCGTCTGATCATGTTTGCACTCGCTGCCTAGCTTGTTTACTCATCGGTGACTCGTGCTTGCCGCTGGCAGATGCCACTTGCCATGCCAGTAGGGTTTTTCCACCCGGTATTAGGTCGTACTAAATGCTTGTACCACAGGGAAATGGACAGCACGCAGCCCAGTAGTGCTGTCTGATTAGGACGCTGAACCAACGTCCGTATTGCCACTATCTGAGTACTCTCTCCATACTCCCTCCATGCTGGTAAAATATGACGTTTAGGACAACATTTAGCATTACCAAGGAGTAGTTAATTAGGGTAGAGTTTTACATGTTTGCCCTTCTTAAATAGGGCTGCGGGTGCATTGTAAACAACAACCTCAAACAACTCAACTGGCTAGCCCATCTCTATAATAGGAATCCTGGACCGAAACCGGGCGACCTCATCACGCCACATCACCCGCATTGTCTCGGCCGTCGGATCGACCACGTCGACGGTTTAGATCACCCCAAGCAATCCTGAGGCACACGACCCCACACGTGGGTCCCACTAATGTGGGTCCCACAAGTGGGCCCTGCTGTGGGCCCCACGGGACCCGGCGACGTGGGTCCCACAATGGGCCCCACCGTGGACATGAGACCCACTTGTGGGTCCCACCATATGTGGCCCCACTAATTGAATTATATGGGACCCACCACAAAAAAGTTAAGAACATTTTTAAATATTTTTCTTAATTGTTATGTTATAGTAGTTCTTATTCTGTTTCTTCAATATAATATGGTATTATTTAAACTATTTACAAATTTATTCATTTAAACAATGATAATTTTAAATGCTCTAATTTAATTTTTGAATGATCTAATACATTCATTTATATTTTTATCTTTTATTTGTGTAACATATACATAATATTTTGGGTGATGCCATCAACCATGTAATTACAATATTCAAAATATATAACTTTATTAAAAGGTGTCTAATATCAAATTTTTTCAAAACATCAAAAATCAATAATCTATAACTTTATTATATGTCATGATCGTGTAACTATTTGTCTTAAATAAATTATCAAAGCATGTAAAAATTCACAATTTTCTTAGTGGAAAGGTTTCAAATTTTAGAACGTGTTGTATCTCTACTTTTGAAATATATCTTCTTTTTAAATATAAAAATTTATGCAAGGAAATTAAGAAATATCTCTGAATTTTTGAAATTTGCTATGTATAAATTTTTTTCATCACACTTTAAATCAAAAGCTCTTTCCAATTTGCTCGTTAAACATAACGTCCAAACATCGAAACACCTTCAAATTTATGAAATTAAAGTAGCTCAAAACTCCAAAAATGAACAAATTTATCATAGCTCACACTTCAAATCCACAAAAAATTTTCTAAATTGCCCAAAATCTAACATCCGAACACCGAAACACCTTCAAATTTAAAACTTTTCAACATAAATGTTGTTCCAGATTCCAAAAAGTTTTACGGGTAGTAAATTTTAAAATTAAATGTTCACATTTCAGCAAAATATACACTTAAAAAATACTTCGCAATTCAAAATATAAAATGCTTCGAGAGAATAAATTTAAATTTAAAATGCTTTGACAATTTACTTTAAAAAAATATTTTTATAGAGATAGGCACATCTAATTACCATGCGCGAAAAGCCGCGAACTTTTCTAGTCCAGTGCTAAGACCCTCCGTCCCATGTTCGACTCCCCACAACTGGGCGAGGGTAATTTTTTTTGCCATCTCCGACGTCGAATCCGGCAGCGAGAACTTCGGCAGCAATTTTTTTGCCATCTCCGACGTCGAATCCGGCAGCGAGAACTTCGGCAGCAAGCACTTCTCTGACGTCAAGTACGGCAGCAGGGACTCCAGCAGTGACATCGCAGAGTCCACCAATGCAATATGCAACCATGGAGCAAAGAAAGCGACACAGTGAGGTGAGGCAAGAACAAGGAGACGAGTGCAGCAAAGAAATAAACGAGCGGACGGCTGATTATTAAACGAGCGGACGGCTGATTGTTGCTACGTTTTCATTTAAATGGCACGGCTATTAGGGAATCGATGCGGCGCTTGCAGGGGCAGAAGTGTCCAACTCCACGCGTGCAAGCCCAGAACGTCGTTCTTTACGCAAACGGGAGGGAGGGCCAGAACGACGTTTTTTCGCGATACGGAGGGAGTATATGATTATGGTGAAAACGTTTGAAACCCGTCGACCCTTGGGGTAGAGTTTTCAACTTACGATCGACTTGCTTCACTTGCAATGGTATTTGAGCTGAATCTGTTTCATCCTGCACTTCATGTTCCAGTGTTCCACCGCAGCTAATGTGTACAGCCTGCCATTAGTGTTATACACATGCTGATTGAGAGAGGATAAAGAAAGAAAAAAATGATACATTTTGGGATCTTTTGGAGAATCCGGAATTTCTAATCATTAGGATTTTAGTTTATTTGCAAAGTACTCAGTATGTTTGGTGGAGTACATGAGAAATGTGATGAAGTTATTATCGATGCAACATTAGATTCTACTCAGTATATAAGGAACTAATCATAACCTCAAATAACTAACCCCGTTTCCTCCCTAATTTCCTAATCGATATGCAATGCGCACACCATTTCCTACCTAATTTCACGCGGCAGCTGTTTCCTACAAACTATATAATAAATGCAACCATGTTTTCGAATCTTTAGTAGGTGATAGTGCTCTTAATTCATACATTACAGAGAAACCATTAGCAGCTATCCTTAGTATAGAAGGTGATTCCTCTTCACTTCTAGCACCTTTCTATCTCATCACAGTCAGCAGCCTGCCGCTTTGTCAAAACAGATGGCGATCGTTCACGGACAAGTTGGAAAGTGCCAACACGATTTTACGGCAAGTTGATAGACCTTGCACATCTAACACAACATCTCGGCTATGAACTTTTACAAACCGAAACCATACGTCTTTTACCCTCTCGGGCAATGCATGGTTGAAAAAAACCATTAACTTTTCAGCGAAGGATTCATCCCCGGCTGGTAGTGTAGTGTCGCAGAAACAGAGCCGCAACCGACTGAACCAACAACAAGGACCGCTCCGGCCGTGCAGCACGCAAAGGTCTCGGGGACCATGGCCGCTCGATGCGGACGGCAGGGAGCATCTTCCAGCCTGCTTGCCATACGCCACTTGCTCATTGCCATGGCGCCTCATTTTCCAGAAGAGAAAGAGAGAGACCCGCTCGATCGGGGCGCCACCTGCCTGGTGATAAATATTCAGAGCGCACACGCTAGCTCCTCTCGCTGCGGCTCGATCCCAGCTTGCAAATGGAAACATTTCACAGTTTTAGAGTCGTCCTCGATGGGAAACTTGTGTGAAGCTTTGCCTGTTTCGTGGCCTGGATTTCAGATGCGGAAACGGTAGTTGAAATTATTTGGTTGGTGCCATGTGCTTCCTAGCCTAGGGTACGGCGTGTCTATGGGTGCCAAACTGACAAACATACATGAGCTTAATTAGCCGATTCCAATTAGGTGAGCTTGTGCTTTCGGCAGTGCTGCAAGGAATCCTTGTTATAGGATGATGCAGGGGGGCAGGGGGTAAGTACGGGTGCTTGCTCTATCAGCAAATTCTTGTTACAGGAGGATACTCCGTGCAACGGGGGGCATCCGGACCACCTGATCCATGGGTCCATCCCTCATTTCTGTTTTGCCCTTTTTAGGACCACGGCTGCATCCGAGGCTAACGACCTCAACGTCCTGCAGTGCCCCTGGACCCGCATGACCAAGTTTTCTGATCGGTGAGCCCAGAAAAACGAAAAAGACTACCCCATCTCTATTCGTGTATATATATTGTACTCTGTACCCGTTAGAGGTGAGTTTAGTCATGAACTACCGGATTTCATCTCTTGTCCAACCTAGTAACTCTTTGAAAATAAATTAACAACGACTCCATGTGAAAAAAAGCTACTAAAGCATTTAAGAAGTTTTGTACTTTGTCATCCAAAAAGTTGCAGCCTTTTTTTTCCAAAGGACATTGACCATACCATATAGTGTAGTATTAGTTATTTTTATACACACAGCTGGCTACACCAAATATAGCATTTGCGCGTTTCGTTTTCTTAAGATATTGGTGGGGAATGTGATAGTGTGGACTTAGGGCCTGCCTGACAACCATTGAAGTGTGCAGAAGGTGAATGACAGTCCATTCTCGCAAGGAAGAAACTAGATCTACCAAACAAAGGTCGTCAAGATGATCTAGAAAAAGGGAAGGAGTCCAAACAAGCTAGGCACACACTTATGCTTGTATATCTAGGTTTTTCATACTGTATACTTATCTCACCACTCATAAACGATAATTCAGGCTCAATATTATTTTTGTTTGTTTTCTTTCATTTTTATTACTTCGTTTCATCTCAATCCAATGTCATCGGTTTTGTGAAAAGATAATTTACTGCAATTTTATTTGCAATTTAGTTGTTGAACTCCCGTAAGACATATACATATATTTCGTAACTTGGTTCATACCACCATAACTTCTAAATGATGGATCTATTTACATAAACTAAGGCGAACAAAATGTTCATCGCAACAGTGACCACATTAAACTGAATATGTTATAGGAAAGTGTTTTGGGTATTTTTTTTATGACAAACCAAGCATGCACATATCTAGTGAAGTGTTACAAAAAAAAAAACTAATGCTAGACATAAGATTTGCTACCCTCGGCTCAATACAAGAGCGAATTCATCATATTGAAAAAATTTGAAGATAGAAAATTAGGCATAAGCTTAATGGTGGGAAATAAGGAGTTATTATTTGTTACCTTAAATGATGTTTGAGAGGACAACCAATGTGAGAGGAAGCATGGCATCAACGCTCAATTCTCATCTCAATCCGATGAAGGGATTGACTGGAGAAAGGAAGGCGCATATCCAATGAAAGAGTGCAATCCTAAGAATAACAATTGCCACATAATTAATCAAGTAGTTAGATTTGATTTGCATGTCAAAACTAACTTTTGGTCAACATTTTAGGGAGTAGTGAGTCTTTGTTACGCCACCACTATTGTGTTTGGAAAAAAAACATAGAATTGGACAGTTTACGGTACGAAGGGCTAGGGTCACATAGTAGATTCATGATTTAGTCATTGCTCAAATAGTCATTAGAATGACTGGTTTTTTATGTATTTTTTTTGTTGTTGTGTAATAAGTATTATACAATGGTCGAGACGTTCCTTCAAAGACTTCATCGTCCACACGTAAAACCTTGAAAAGCAATAAAATTTCTCATATTAGAATTTATTAGAATTTTCTTTATAAAAAAATTTCGGGTCAGCTCGTGTGCTCTTTAGTATCTGCCATGTCATCATGCGGGGAAGGTCGCATCGCCAGCGTTTTCTTCTGCGAGAGTATCGCACAAAGATCTGCCGCGTAGCAACTTCAGCTTTTCTTTTTTACTCGAGACAGGTTTGTAGAGGTATAGAGCGAGGCAGCGAGCGACTGTGAGGAAGCTTCGTACGGGGTGCGCGCACGGTAGAGTATTCGTATGGACGTATGGTAGAGTAAAAATTTTTGTGATCAGCAACAGGATTGCACGCACCAAGATGAGATCCCCCAGACAAGATCAAAAAACAGGAATGGACAGAAGGAGCAGGCAGGCTGCCCCCACGGCGCCTCGATCCGCTCGCCCGCCCGCCCTCAGAATCCTTCCCGAGGCCTACGTGTCCCCGCCCGCCCCGGCCCCGTGCTCGTGCCCACCTCTCCACGTGTAACCGACCCTCCCCCCACCTCCCTTTCCCGACGTCACCTCCCTCCCAACAAGAGACCCGCCCCCCGTCCCCTCAGTCCCCTCCACATCACTCACCTCACCGCCCGCCAAGCGCGAAGCAGCCGTCACTCTGCTGACCGCGCCCGCCACCGAGCCAGCTTGCTTCCCCCTCCCCCACCACCACCGACCCCCCATGGCCATGGGCGGCGGCGCGTCGTTCCCCTTCCAGTGGCCTTCGGATCCCGGGCTCGACGCCGTCGCCCTGCCTCCGCTCCCCACCGTGGTGCCCGACGCCGCCACCGGGGTCGCCTACTACGCCGCCGCGGACATGCACGCCGCCATGCCTACCGCGGCGGCGCTGCCCGATTTCGCTGCGGCGCTGGCGGCCATGCGGCGGGAGGAGGAGGAGGCCGCGGGCATCCGCCTGGTCCACCTCCTCATGAGCTGCGCCGGCGCCGTCGAGGCCGGGGACCCCGCGTCGGCCTCCGCGCACCTCGCCGACGCCCACGCCGCGCTCGCCGCCGTCTCCCCGTCCTCCGGCATCGGCCGCGTCGCCGTCCACTTCACCGCCGCGCTGTCGCGTAGGCTTTTCCCTCCCACGCCGTCTCCCCCGACGCCGGCGACCCAACCCCCCGCCGAAGCCGCCGCCGACCACGCCTTCCTCTACCACCACTTCTACGAGGCGGGGCCCTACCTCAAGTTCGCGCACTTCACGGCGAACCAGGCTATCCTCGAGGCCGTCCATGGCTGCGCCCACGTCCACATCATCGACTTCAACCTCATGCAGGGCCTCCAGTGGCCGGCCCTGATCCAGGCCCTCGCGCTCCGCCCCGGCGGGCCCCCGTCCCTCCGCCTCACCGGCATTGGCCCGCCCTCCCCTCCCGGCCGCGACGACCTCCGCGACGTCGGCGTCCGCCTCGCCGACCTCGCCCGCTCCGTCCGCGTCCACTTCTCCTTCCGCGGCGTCGCCGCCAACCGCCTCGACGAGGTCCGCCCATGGATGCTGCAGGTGTCGCAGGGCGAGGCCGTCGCCGTCAACTCCGTCCTGCAGCTCCACCGCCTCGTCGCCGACAACTCCGACGACCCGCCCGCCGCGGCGCCCATCGACGCCGTGCTCGAGTGCGTGGCGTCCTTGCGGCCGAGGGTGTTCGCGGTGGTGGAGCAGGAGGCCGACCACAACAAGGCCGGGTTCCTGGACAGGTTCACGGAGGCGCTCTTCTACTACTCGGCGGTGTTCGACTCCCTCGACGTGGCGAGCGGAGGCGGCGGCGCGGTGGACGCGGCGGCGGAGGCGTACCTGGAGCGGGAGATCTGCGACATCGTGTGCGGCGAGGGGTCGGAGCGGAGGGAGCGGCACGAGCCGCTGCGGCGGTGGCGGGACAGGCTGGGGCGGGCGGGGCTCGCCGGCGTGCCGCTGGGGGCCAACGCACTGCGGCAGGCGAGGATGCTGGTGGGGCTCTTCTCCGGGGAGGGGCACTGCGTGGAGGAGGCCGACGGGTGCCTCACGCTGGGGTGGCATGGACGGCCGCTCTTCTCGGCCTCCGCGTGGCGGGCGGAAGAGAACAATCACCAGAGTGACAGCAACGCGGACGCCAGCAGCGGCGGCGGCAGCGAGGAGAGCAATATCAGCTGCAGCAGCTAGCTAGGACATGGTGGTAGGCTAGCTACTGTAAATTGGTAAGGGCGGCTCCAACGGTGAGTAAATCGCCAGCTTACGTCGGACTGTGCGACGACGTGGAGGTGGGAGAGCGTAAAAACTGAACTCGCTAGCGAGTGTTTCGGCGATAGTCTCGCACAGGTTTCAAAGCTTCCTGCGGTCCTTTTTTCTCTGGTCACCAGTTGAAAAAAGATTAAACAATGCCGCTGATGGAGCCCACACTTATTGGAGCTCGTGAACCTCTGCATAGATGATTTTTTTACTCTACCTCCGTAACCGACGTGGACACGAAATAGCTACCAACGGACTAGAACCTTTGGAGGTGCCCTAAGGGGATAGCGAGCGGGGTTTACTGTAAAATCGTGGCGCGGTCCGGTGAAAGATCGATCGTAGTAAATGGGACACTGAAGAATCTGAAATGACGTGAAGAAATTCTGTTAGCAGATGTCGTCGTCATTAGTTGTATAAACGGCACCGTGTAGACTGAAAAGCGTGTTCCTGCCTTCATGGAAAATGCCATTGCAATCGTAGAAGGAAGAAACTCTAGAAAGTAGAAACTACGCTGGCGTCTCATTGACGTGTTGTGCTAGTTGGACCGTCAGCATCCTCGTCCCGTTTCTGCCTGCGTGGCCTGGCGAGACTCGACATGGAGCACAGCAAGGCACCAGCACCAGTGGCACTTCTCAGCAGCTGCCAACAGCAATCGCCAATATGGTGATCACTGAATCATCTATTATCATCGAATGAAAAAAAATCCGTGTGTGGCACTTTTACCCCCTGCTAGTGCCCTGTCAAACTGAATTTTAAAACCACACTACCATCCGAACGATGAAAAAAAAATCTCAACAATGTAAACTATCCCTGCCACTGATTCCGCCTTACTCTTTCGTGTGTTCAGGCTTTTGATCTGAACAAGAATTGGTGCTCCCGCTACACGCCAAGTAGCTCGCTCCACGGTGACCGTTGCTCTGTTACGAGCACAATAAACAACAGGGTCAGTTGGGTTTTTCTCAATGCTTCGCACCTGCAGCTCTCCGCGAAAAGGCCCCGGATGTACAGTAGCGCTTGTAACTTTGCAACCGCAACTACTACTCGTACGTCGTCTAAACAAATCGGCGAGAGGGCGTGGAGATGCGCACCGGCACCCACCTCGGCGTCTCGCGTTTGGGCTTGGGGGAGTCCGCAAGGCATGCGCGCGGGGGTGGGTCAGTGCTCAGCGGAAGTGGTGGCGCCGCGCACATGCGGCACGCGCGCACGAGCAAGGCGTCTCCCCGACACGGTCCCGACCCAAGATCTCAGATTCTTGTAGGTGCGGCTGCACGCCGGTGGCGTCCGGCGGGAAGGTGCAAGCGTGCGAAAGCGAAACCCCCCTCTTGGCAGCCGTGTCGAGTGGTGATTCTTCTAAGAAAGTAGTTGCCGTGTCAGTGTATCTTATATGCTCAGCGTAGTTGCTGACATGTTTCGTTCATTTGGGGGCGCGAAGAGTAACCCTGCAGCAAGGGAATTAAAGAGACGGGGGGGGGGGGGGGGGGGGAAACTTTAGGCGGCGAAGCATGAACAGGACTACAGGAGAGCAGGCGAGGCTGGGCGAACGGACCACCTGGTTCACGTGCCCGATCGGCGCTCGCTCTCCCGGCCCCCTAGTCCCCCGCCGCATGGCACGCATGGGCATGGCAGACGGCTAGATTCAGTGGATGGGTGGCACGCGACCCCTGGCGAGGCGGGCGCGGGCCTCCCCGCGTGTCATGCGCGGACCACGGCACGTACTGTACAGGTGATCAGCGTCCCGCGTCCGGGTCTGGCTCGATCGCGTCCGTGCAACGTGCATTTCGGCCTATGCTGAATTGCTGATCTGCGTGATTACCTTGTTACACCACCCAGCACAAACGCGAATGGTAAATTGCTGCCCCCTGACCAATCCCGAACGGCCAGGCATTAACACTTAACAGGAAGGCTTCAGGAGTGGGTTTGCCAAGAAGAGCCGGCAGAGGACACGTGAGGCGTGAGAGCGAGCGTCAGATGGACAAATTTACCATCGATGTGCTTGAAAAAAAAAACAATTTGGGAATGACCTATACGGCTGGCAAATCAAGGTAGCAAATATGTTGTTGTATCTAACATATAGGCCTTTGGTTTAGAGCATTCACAAAGGCCTATTAGCTCAGTTGGTTAGAGCGTCGTGCTAATAACGCGAAGGTCGCAGGTTCGAGACCTGCATGGGCCAATTTTATTTTTTTCATTTTTCTTTTTTTGAGTGGTTCAAACTAAACGTAATTTCTTTTTTAAAAAGACATTCGCCACATCTTCAAAGCAGATAACATTTTTTTTGTGGTTCAACCCCCAAACTTTTCTTTTTTAAAAAAAAATCGACACAAGTTCAAAGCAGAACCTTTTTTTTTTTTGTGATTCACCATGTTGAGGAGGGTGGTTCAACCCCAAAATGCTTGATTTACAGAGAAATCATAGATTGCTGAGTACAGGGCCTTTCTCCCATATCTATTCCGTTCTTGCACAGACTTCAGAGTACAAAGTAGTGACGTAAATCATGCTGGAAACATTGCACTCTTACGACAAATGCTAAATCTGTCTTATGTCATGTAAAGAGTATTCACAAGTTGTTAATGCCTGCATCCTAATTATTAGACTTACTCTGGGCAGCTGCGCAATTGAAGAACAACAACTGCACGTGCATTGCAGGAGTAAATAAGGAAAACTATTATTTACTTCCAATAGGTAAAATAAGGAGTTCTAATAAATCAAACGCCCCGATGATTCTTCACTAATCTGTGCCTGGCTCAAATATTGCAGAGCTGAGAGCACTATATTTTACATACACAATTGAAAACAAAGAACAAGAAAACACTGATGGTTCCTTAACTATGAACATAACAACTGGTACCTTCTAAGCCGCATACACAAGTACTACATCGAGGAAATGTTACTTTCCTTGCACTATATTCAGTTTGCAAGCCCTTGTTGGAAGTAGTTTTCTTCTTGTCACAGCTTTGGTTATGTGCACTTGTGCATGTCCATGATCCAAGGCATGCAGTAACTCCAGCTGCTTGGGAGTTGGGACGCCCACCGGTTTGAGCCATGTTGCCCGTGGATTTGAAATTCTTGTTACTTGTTACTCTTTTCAAGAGCTGGTTTGCCTGGGAATCTGTGATCCACAATGGTAGATGAGCAGTCGCTAAGGAAATGAATGACCTGTCATTTATCCAGGATCATATGATACTGTTCTGCCATATACTATACAAGAAACAAATATAATATATATCACTATGATCATTCCAGAGCTGTTGCAAATGCCAAATTCTGTGCTCTGTTGTGTATAGGTTTGGATATTCTCAAGCCTGAGGGAAAGATTGAAATGGTACTAATAAAACCTCCATGTGTTACTTGTTAAGAATGTATGCTTGTTGGAGTTCATTTTTTTTCCTATTGAACATTCAAGATGTTGTAGGAAAGATGTGAGGCTAATTTATTGACCCATGCCTGTTCATGGTGATTGGCCTTTAATATCAGCCTTCTGAAAGCTAAAAAACTAATAAGAAAGCTGACAATTCAACACTAAAATGGCTACTCGCTTACATTTCTTAGATGATACAAAAACTAGAAATCGGTAAAAACTGTGTAACTATCTTACTTCAATGTACAGAGAAGAGCTGGTTGCAGTTTTGCTTCTTGGACTTGTAAGGTTGAAGTATGGCCGAATGTTGGCTGCATGAACCGTGCAATAGTTGAAAATGAAAAGGGTTATTGAAAAATCAATGTGCAAAAATTTAGACAAAGTATGATTCTTAGATACTTTAAGCATAGCTCGAACACAAGAAGATCAGAGCTTAAACGTTATATGTTCATTAAAGAAACTATGAACACTGACGGTAATTTTATTTAAAAACTGAACATTGGGTAAGCTCTAAATTTCATATGCTACCATATTTTACATACCTTCTTTTCTTATCACAGCTTCAGTTGTGCGCGTGAACATTATCCGTTACGTAGCAAGGACAAGCTTAGTTGATCTTGCACCACTGCCAAGTGTGAGTACTTAGCTATTTAAAGGGGTGTAGCACAAAATGGTTTAGGCAGTGTTAACCCATAATACGGGGACAATATCACACGTACACAGATCAATGGAAATTGGCATGTGATGCCTGATGTCCTGTAACAGAAACTGCACTGGTGGCAATGTGGCATTGCTCCTGTCAGCCTTGTGTACCATGCGCAGATCACATATCACGTTAAACTACGTTATGAAGGTTTAGATTTGGATGGAGCTGTGACCAGGTGACTTTTCTATACCCTTGCTTCCCATTTGCTCTCTTATTTGCTGTACATCATCCCATTGACCACCTTCAGCATGTAAGTTTGAGATCAGCACATGTGTCCCCACATCATGGGGAGCTAACTTAATTATGTGTTGCCTGACACTTCTCACTAAATCCATTTTGTGATGAAATCTACAAGCGGAAAGAAGTGATCCCCAGATTACAGAATTAGGGTCTATTGGCATCTTCTTGATGAATTCAAATGCTTCTCCTAGTAGCCCAGCTCTACTTAGGAGGTCTACTATGCAACCATAGTGCTCAATATCAGGGGCAATCCCAAAGCTCGACATTGAGTGCAAGTAATGAAGTCCCTCACTAACCATTCCAACACGAGCACAGGCACCAAGGACTGTCTTGAAAGTAATTCCATCAGGTCTGGGATCTCCAAACTTCAGCATTTGATCAAAGAGTTGGACTGCTTCTTTCCCATGCCCATTACTTGCAAGACCTCCAATCATAGAGTTCCATGTGAGGGTTTTCTTATGCTGCATTTTGCTAAATATTTCAGCAGCCATGTCAATGCACCCACATTTTGCATACATATCCACCAGGGCACTTTCTAGGAATACATCTCTTTTTATATTCTTTTCTTCTATATACGCATGTATCTCCTTTCCTTTATCAAGTGCTCCAAGCTGTGAACAAGCGGAAAGTAAACTAACTAGTGCCATTTCACTTGCCACAATTCCTGCAACCTTCATCTCTTCAAAGAAGATGAAGGACGCCGTAAATTGGCGTCCGTGCACATAACCACAAACCATAGTTGTCCATGAAACAACATCCCTATGTTTCATAGTCTGGAAAACCACATCTGCTGCTGCCATGTCGCCACATTTAGCATACATATTAATCAGAGCATTGGTGAGGATGGTGTCACAATAGATTCCACGACTCAGTATGTACCTGTGGAGATTCCTCCCTTGCTGAAGATCACCAAGGTGAGTGCATGCTGATAAAACATTTACCAGTGTTACTGCATCTGGATTCAAGCCATTTGATAGCATCTCTTCAAACATTGCCAGTGCTTCTTTGTGCTTCTGATTTTGCACAAACCCATCAATCAGCGCGTTCCATGATTTAGTATTTCTTGCAGGCATGACTTTAAATGCTTCGAAAGCATCAGACATGCATCCACATTTTGCATACATGCTTACGAGTGCATTTCCTATATCCACATCAGCCTCGATTCCATATTCACTAAGCTGACCATATACCCACAGCCCTTTGTCAATAGCCTTCCCATGCCCACAAGCAGACAGCAGGCTTATAATCGTGACTTTGTTAGGAGTAATCCCGTCTGCCTGCATCTCACCAAGAAGCCTCAATGCATCATCCCACATGCCACGCTGTGCAAAAGCTGAGATCATGGATGTCCAAGACACAACATCCCTCTCCTGCATTTCCTCAAAAACCTTTCTTGCATCTTCAGCGCTTCTAAAAGTGCCGTACAAATTAACCAGGCTCGACATGACAAACAGGTCCGCCGCACACCCAATCTTCCGAACCATCGCATGGACTGCGTCCCCAGTTGCCCGCCACTCCCACGCCCAGCCATCAGCAGCAGCGCTCGCAGATACAGCCGCGGCCATGGTGTAGCTGTCAGGTGCGACGCCCCTCCGAACCATGGCCCTGAACGTCGCCAGCGCATCCCCAGGCGCGCCGCTGTTGGTGTACCCTCTGATCATGCAGTTCCACACGGGCGCAATCGGCTGGGACATCTCGTCGAACACCCTGCGCGCGCAGCGCATGTCGTGTCCCGCCACGGGGGACGCGAGGAGGGCGACGAGCCGGCCGGCCACGGCGGCGTCCAAGGCGAGGTGGGCGCGGATGAGGCGGCCGTGGAGCTCGGCGAGGTGGGCCCGCGAGGAGCAGGCGTCGAGGTGGGCGAGGAGCGGGTGGCGGTGGGGGCGGACATGGCCCGCGGTGGGGCGGAAGTTGAGGTAGCGCATGGCCGCATTGGTTGTTGGAGTTTGAGTGCGTGCTCGAAGTCGAACCGGCCAGCACGGTTGGCTGTTGCTGCCTTGCTGCAGGAGCACAAATCATATGATGCACATTTTTTTATTTTTAATAATAAACGAGCACATGTTTTATGCTACACTCGATCAGTATGTTTTGTACTTTTGTTGCAACAAACATACCAATCAGCAATGAAGTAAACGTACATTATCAGGAGAAAATGCATCCTGCCCAAAATACTTTACAGGAATCAAGCGTAAGCAATCTAAGTCATCTGTTTTGTTTGTGTTTTGTCTCTACCAAGGATTTCACATTTTTCAATTATTTAATAATCGATAACACCGGGACAAGCTGCAAAATAATCGTTGGTATAGTCATCTTGCATCCACAGGGGCAACCACCATGTCATGCCAGTTGCTAGCAGTACACTTCTGAAGCATTGATTGTAGACATTTTTGTACCCAATCTCTAGAAGGTTTGAGGGTATTGATTCAAAGGATAAAAAAAAGTTAAAAAAGACACGATATGCAATATATTTAGTAGCAAAGAAGGCATATTCTCACCAATTCGATCGAACAAATATATATATTTATATTGGCAATACTCAGCAGTCCATCCATCCACAATTGGCCATATCAATGGCGGGATTGACAATTTGGCAGAACATCCACTTTGTAAGGTACAATGAATGTGCGGCTTGGACAAATAATTTGCAGTATTACAGGAAAAAAAGAAGAATAAAAGAACATCATATGTTACAATCAGAATCGCAGTAGTTTACTGGCAGATGCAAACACCAGTTCAGTCTCTTCCATCACACAAAAAAAGCTCTTGTCCTGGACCAAGTAGGTGCTTTTTTTTTTTTGCTTCTACCAACGAAACAAACGCTGCAAGCACAATTTCAAAGGGGAGAGTTAATCTCATGGATTTAGAGGATGTAACTCATAGATGATGTAACTCAGTTTCTGAGCACATAAATCGAGTGTTTTAAATCCAGACTGATTTGCAAACAAATTCCAGTAAAACCATTGGATTAGGATGGCAGCGTTATACCACTATGTTTATGTGAACATTATTTCACAAGAATTTATAGCAATTCTATGCACTACTTTAGACATATTCTATTTCGTGATTTGTTTTTTCTCGAGTTAGTTACCTTGCTTTTCTTCTTCTTTTTCTTCTCAATGTATGCAACAATCTCGCCTTGACGCTCAAGAGTCTCCTGCAAGGCCTGCAAAAACTCACGTCGAAGCAAGTTTGTAACTATGATAATTAAGGCCTGCAAAAACTCACGTTGAAGCAAGTTCGCAACTATGATAATTGGTTTAGAAGTATGCAAAATGTCATATACTTTTAAGTGTGAGTGTTTATTCACTGATGCGGGATTTTTAGAAGTAACATAACAACTGAAAAATTACTCAGTACTCGGTTTAATTGAGCACAGTGTTGCAGATTGTACCTTCTTTGTAGCTGCAAGTTCCTCTTCCAGTGCACTAACACGGCTGACAGCAGCCTGCAGCATCTCCTCCTTATCAGCCGGCATTGTTGCAGGTTTTGTCAGGAGTGAAAGGATCTTCTCCTCAAGTTCCATAAGGCGCTTTGCAGATACGATATCTTCTGCCACCTTCACAGCCTCCGGTGATATCTTGGATCGCTGCCGTGCTTGGGTTTTTGATTTACTTTTTGTGAGACTAGCAGGTTTAGCGTCACCTAGGGCAGCGCCAAGTACCTTCCCAGGCATGTTGCGAGTCACACGGAGCATCGTTGCAATGCTCATCACAAGAGCTATGATGCCACCAAAGAGCGGAGGGCTGGATCCATTGGAGGCATTTACAACAGCTGATGAAGAACAACGTTCAATCAGTCTACTAGTGGAAGGAAACATGAGTAGCAATACTTTGTCAAAAATTGTTGAGTCGTACGGGTGGTACTAACCTTTGGTGATTGCGAGCTTCTCATCAGGTAGTGTTCCCTGGCTTTTGCAGATAGCATCTATTGCCTTCTCAACCATTGGGACATCACAAGAATAGGGTGAACCGGGGGTCTGAAAAGTTCGCAGAGAAATGAGAAGTGGGACAGAGAGAGATACGTAGCATGTGCTGTGATTATTGAGGTTTAAGCTTCGGATCTTTTAACAAGTAGAACATCTCAGTATGTATGTTGAAGCTCAAACTTCAGGGCTAAAACTCTTAACTACAACATTTGCACTTTAAATTATGTCATTGCTTGTTATTGAACAATCAATGATAGAGGATGTCTTACAAGATATGAAGTAAGCATTGCTTCCTCATGAACAGGTGACAACTGAGGATGTTCAATTCGGCTGCGAGAAATTTTCCGTGACAAAGTACGCTGGCCATCCACAGCTATTTGTGCCTCCCCATTGAATGAAGCTTGTTTCTTGATTTTAGAAAAATAAAAAAAGAGAGGCATAAATATCAACAACAATGATAACATGAAAATGATTCTGTTACTTTACCTTAGGATATACAATGTCATCTTCACAAATCATTTTCTCCTCAGCCTCAAAAGAGGCCGAACTGAGTGACCCACACCTCCCAGCACCACTTTGAACCATCTTCAGATAAAAGTGCCGTAGGGATACTGAGTTAGCGCCTTATCCTTCGGTGATCTGTAGTAAAGATGACAAGGTGGGCATCAAAGGACAAGGTTTGCTTACTCACCTTCATGATTTCGGGATCCTTCCAAGGGCCCTTGTCAGCCTTCATACAACCACCTTCGCATTGGCAAGTTCCACCGAAAAATTCTGGCAGCTCGCTGAATAACAGAAGATGTGTACATTTAAGTTGGAAAGTGCGTCAGAGAAGTGACTTACGAGTTTAATCAAGCTAATAGGTACCAAATAGAGCAGTGGTTCTTACCTCGCGTCAATCACCTCAAGAAGCTTGCTCTGATACTTGTTACCCAGAACCTACGAAAATGCATACATAATTGATGAAACAATCTTCTAAGTGAGCTTTAGAATCAGCTAAAGAACAAGAATATAAAGAACATGAAAAATTACATGTATCTTTGCAGTGGTCTTCGGGTCAAGGAAGCCCTTAACTGTGCTCCATAATAGCCGGAATCCCTGGCCTGCATTAATGATGAACATCCGGCATAGTGTCTGGGACCAAAGAAAACATTACCGACGTGGTAAGAACATTATTGTTTATTAGGGGAGGAAAACCGTCACTTTCCACTGGGTAAAACATAAATCCCTCATGCCACTGTCAGTGACTGTGGAGGAAGGAATTACCTCTGGATAGTTATCACCATCAATCTTCTGAAGCATACCAATGAGGTCCCTTGCAGCTTTGCTGAATTGCTTCATCCCCTGAAAATGTGTTTGTCTCAGGTTAATCATTGTAAAATTGCAACCACTGAGTAAACTTTCAAACAATTTGTAGATGCACACCACTCCTTGCACATCAAGAATTGTTGTGCTCTGATCAATATGGCGCTTCGCAGCAATTGAGCAAGCTGGGAACTTAACAGCAAAGTTCTTCTCAAACTCCTTGACATGGTTCTTGACAAAGCGATCCATTGTGGTGACCTGCATTAGCCTATTGACATCAATCTGTCCGAGCCGTTCAATGTAAACAGGCCTGCCTTCCTTATCAACCCCATGGTAACCTTGAGGGTAGCATTGTGCCACCTTATCAGCTTCTTCAAATTCGAATTCCTAAGATGACATTACAGGAAAAGAAATGTGAACTAAACTGTGAGTATTGATGATAAAGTATTAATCAAGTGAAGTTAGTTTTATCAAACTACATGGAAGCTGTAATTACCTCGAGAATGGTATCTGCACCAAACTCCTTTCTCCACTTCAGCATATCAGACCACATTTGCTTGGCCTTCTCGATGTCGAATTTTCTTGCCTTGAGAAACCTTTATCATCACAATTTTCAGCAATGCTTCTCCACATTAAAATGCAATCATGCAACAGGATGCACCATTACTATATCACACACCTCAACATCATGTGGTAGTCATCATGCTGTGATGGTAGCATCTCTTCAAGTACAAGAAGCTGGCGGAAGGCATCCACAGCCTGCACCTCCTCAGGGTCGCGCTCATCCAAGATTGAGATGGACATGACCTTGCTGCTCTTTCTCCCCCTCTTCATGGAATGCCTCAGCTTCTGTGAGGCGCTCATTGCCTTCTTCTTCAGAGATGCAATCATGGCCCTCTTTTCATCCTCCGAGAATTCCACATTGGATTTTCTCTTCTCGTCATAATGTCCATCTAAGGCTGCAAAGGCCATTTATGTGGAAATCAATTATGCACAATTTCGTTGCATGCACTAGATTTAAACTTTAACAATTATGTCAGATTGTCCTTTGTTGGCAAAAGAAAGGTCCATTTTCCATAAACGTAAAGTTTTTTTTTAATCAAACATCGCTATGTAGACATTCAGATATTATGAACATTCATATAAGTTCTTTAGTAAGACAAAGGAACACATTAGTGTGGTATAAAATTCTAGCTCAATCAACATGAAAATGGTTGTGGCATTTCTACTCACCAGAGCTCAGACGGTGTTCATGAGGTCCTGACAGGACTTCTGCCATTACTGGGTCGTCCTATTGGACCTGATAAAAGAAAGAAGAGGTCTATGAACAACTTTAGAATATTATATTATTGCTTTCTCAGGTCAAATGCTATGATGGGACTAGGTAAAACTTAATGGAAATGCACTTAATGCATAAATGAGGTGATGATAAGCTCGAAACAATTTGATACAACATAAAAAGATAGGATCAAATATGTCCATTTTTAGGGAATAATCTTACTATCTGCATGAAGCAGTACTTGTTAGCACGTTCTCAAGGCATGCACTCCATTGTTTTGTGAAGAAAATTAAATTGGTCCATAATAATTCAATTACGGTACTATGCTGCTAATCATTCCTGTATCTGAATACCCACGTAGATAGCAGTTTGTGCTCTGATGATATAGCCAAAAAATAAGCTTGTGTACTCAGATGACAGAAATTACGAAAGTTGTCTGAAATACCAAACGATTGTTTCTCGGCTGGTACTCTAGTGTTGCAAGAACAGACAAAAAAAGAATCAATAAGTAGTGATCAGACATTCAGACACCATACTACCACATACAACATCTCAATGGAAAGTGGAAACACGATAGGACGCCTACGATTCCATGGTTATGAGTTCATAATAAACCTAGCACCTATTCCCATTTTGGGCGGAGCGAATCTGGCTAGCAACAATCCCAAAAGGAGGAACGGAGCACAAAGAACGACGGATAACGAATGATGAGAGAAGGGCGTGCAGATAGGACTAGGCACTTTTACACCGGACATTGAACACCGAACCACTGAAATTTTCGGTGCTCGATCGGTTCCGCAGACGGGCGCGGATTCATCGCCTTCATCGCAAATCCCGCCGCCGTCTCCTCTTTCAGAATCAACTGCAGCGACGGGAAGTGCGGAGCAGGATGCGTGGCAAAAAAAATCGGAGCAAACCGAACACCAAACCGGAAATCCATGGAGGAAGAGGAGGAGGAGACGCGCACGTACCTCCGAGAGGAGAGCCTTGAGGCGGAGAGGGGGAGCGGTGCTGCAGAGAAATGGAGCAGGTGCCGGGATGGCGAAAAATAGAGTCCGGGGAGGGGGCAGGGGTGGTGGCGCGCTCGTCGCGCGGGGCCAAAATGATGAGAGGCGCGCACGACGCCCGTAGCTGGCGAGGCGACCGACGGGTGTTTTCTTTTTCTTCTTTTGATTGAGTGCTGTGTTGCTGGACAATGGTTGTCTCGGGGCGGTTTGACCCCGGTTGTTTATCCCCATTCCTCCGATCAGAAGTGCTGGTTGCAGCTGCAGCAGCCGGCCAGAAGTAGCTAGCTAGCTGCAGCCGTTTTTACCGGTAGGAATTCAAAAAAATGGCGGCAATTAATAATTACATAGAAACGGCGCCAAACGCACGGCACAGACAGGCGGCGAGGTTAAGACTAAGAGCTACCTAGACTGCTTTTGTCAACTCTTACAACTGCATGCAAGAATGTCAGTTTCACAGAAGAAAACTATAGCTGCTGTGAAAATATTTTCATTTTCAAATGACAGAATAGAAGGCCTAAATGTATCCATTTTCCTGGCACACTAAAACCAAAGGAATTTGTCTGGATTCAATCCTGACTTGATATATCTAAGCAGATACTACATCTGTTTCAGATTAGAGGTAATTTTGGGTTTTTAAAGATTCATATATTTTGTTATGCACCTATATATAAGCTATGTCTAGATTCATAGTAAAATCTATGAACCTAGAAAAACCAAAATGAACTTCAATTAGGAATGGAGGGAGTAATAAATTAGCAACAAAAGTATACAAACAAAGAATCTCCATATTCTGATTCCTGCCAGCAAGTTAATACTTGATATTGGGTTGCGTGCTATGCAGAGGCCGGAAACTCTGTTTCCATTATCTAAAAAAAGTTAATACTTTATATATCGAGTATAAAGAATCTCCATATCAAGTATGCATTCACACGAGGACAACAGGAGCTCAATATTGTACCATTTGGCTTCCCCTAAGACATTGCAGGGTCCAATAAAGATAATATAATCTGGATATGGAAGGCATCAATTCCTATCTGTGCAACCTGAAATTGTGTTCTTACAATAAACACAGTATGGTTCCAACCACAAGGAAACAACACACCAGGATATCTACAATAATAATTTTTCCCTTTGACAATTTGATTATACAGCTAACTGTGTAATTAACATCATTAACGTGTGTTACGCTGAACCTATTGTCACTTGGAATGTGGTATGGTGCCACGTTCCACGTCTTGGGTTGGGAACGTCATTCCAGTCCTGGGAACGCAGGAACAATTTCGGCCCTGCAGTGTTAAAACCTCACTTAAATAGCGTACCATGTTCCCTGATCCACATTCCTTGATCCATGGACTCAGAAACTTCTGTGACACTGCACTGAAACTGGTGAGGAACAGGGGTGGAGGTGCCATGCGGAGTCTTTGTTTGCAAAAGAACAAATGAAAATAAACGATAAAAAGCACAGGGAATATGCAAAAGTCAATCTTCTATGGCTGAATACATTTGAGGGCAGCTGCAAGCCTGCAACCTTTGTTGCATACTTTTTAGTTTGAACCGATATGATACTTTGCGTTGCATACTTGCAGTTAATATTTTCTTTACTGCTGACAGCTCTTGCAGGTTGATAGCTCACTCCCTTTTCAGTTGCTAGAATTGTTCAAGACAACATTATAGGTGCCTTTCTTTATGGAGATCATTGTCTTGATGAGCTGGAGCATTTCCATGATCTAAAATATTGTCATCTTCAAAGCAAGAGCGCCGATATTCAGAGTTGGAAAGAAGTCTTCAAGTATGAATTTGCAATGGTTATCCATCGTACAAAGAAAAAGCATGTAACACTTATGTCTGAATGGCTGGATAAGTTCAAAGGGTTGTAATCTTGTTGTAATATAAGTTTTCTTATTTATATATACATATATCCAGTAGGGGCATTATCCCTCCTGTTTCCTGAAAGAAAAAAAAATCTTTTCCTTACTAAGCCTAAGGATGATGAAGAGACGTTTTGCAAAGTTCATTACAGCTGTAACTAAGTAGAAAACAAACTGAAATGCAGCCCATTGACACCTGTTGTATAAGCCCTGAAAGTCTATAAATGTGGTAGACCATTTACTTACTGTAAATGAGATGTTTTACAGAGTAAAACAAGAAGTGAATTAAACATATAAAAATAAAACTGGATTCAACTAATTATTTTCCTGAGAGTTATGGGGTCAACTCTCACGAAATCCCAGAACCAGAGAAAGTACGACAAAACTTTTTTTCTTTCAACCAATTGTACAAGACAGAAATGCACCAAAATATCCTTTATTTATAGGCAGCATCCTAGAACAGAGTTCTTCCAAAATCAGAATAAGAAAAAAAAATTCTTTTGGATAACCAAACAACAATAAATGTCGCGGTTTATGGTTTAGCCCAGTGACATCCAGATCTGAAATTCTGAATATTTTTTAGAACAGCAATAGAAATAGATTTAGGCCCTGTTTGGATGCAAAGTATTTTTAGGGATTTAGAAAAAAAAACATGGTATCGTAAAATACTTTAGTTTTAGAGAGTCATGAAGTGTTTGGATAGAATTTGTATCACAGTTTTGAAAACCACAGTATTGCTAAAACTGTAGTATTTTTGGAGTTTTAAAAACTCTACTCTATACCTCTTTTTTCTAAACCATGGTTTTGCATGTCTATGGGTACTAAACCTGGAGTCTCTCAATACCACAGTTTCTTAATACTGGGCAAAGGTGAGTTTCTTATACCAATCAATGCATTTCAACTTTTGTTGGAGTTCAGCTCCAGACACCAAAGAGAGATGATTCATTTTAAAAATGTTAAAGCTGAATGGCACGTTTCATCTTTTTAGAGCTAAATGGTACCAATTGAAGGATTTTTGCTTTTGAAAACACCATCTAAAAGATAATCCCTGGAAAATCGTCCAAAGCCCACATAATAGTACCAATTGAGTATGACCTATGTTGAACTTGTAACTAACTGCCTACAAGCATGTAAGTTTAACCTTTCCACTTTGTGAATAAAACACAATTATAAGATGTTTCTGTTCCTTGTTAATAGTTAAAGAAAACGTTTAAAGAAAATGGGATAAGTCAAAATAGTAACTTGCACCGTTTAAAGAAATAAACTTATTGGAATCAGATTCTACATCACACCTCTGAGGCTCTGAGGATATCAATCCCTGCTTTGACAATTGTGCTGTTTACCCTTCAAAAAAACTGTTTACCCTTTGTTGCTAATCTGCCTTTTGACTTAGCAAACAGATCAGCTCAGAACACATAATTCACTGAAATGTATTCTAAAGCCTACTGAGCAGTATCAGCATGGTTTCATTTTTCTAGAATGGTTTTAATTTGTTGCCTATAGGTCCGATCTTTTTTCTTGCTGGTAAATCCAAACTATAATCCACAAACAAGACAAGTAAGCATCCTTAAACCAACCACAAGGTCTGGTACTTGCTTCAATAAAACTGACTGAAACAAAGTATAATTCAGATGTGTTCTCACTTACTGAAATAGTGAAACCAACCACTGAAGCTCAGCTACTTTATTCGCCACTTTTGTTATTGTACGGCATCCACATATCAACGAAATGCCGCAGTTCTGGAGGTAGCCGCGCCTTCCACGCCGCCGCCTCCGCTGGTGCCGTCACCGGTGGCCCCGTCATCGCCACCCAGCTCTCATCCACGTCCATCACCGACACCATCCCTTCGCCGAACGCCGTGGCCATCGCCCGCAAGGTGGCGTCCTTAACCGCCTCGCCGTCCCTCCCCTCCTCCTCTGACTCCACGCACCCACCGCCGCAGTTCACCATCATCCTCCCTTCCGGCGCCACCATCCCAGCCAGCCGTCGCCACGTGTCCGCTTCCTGAAGCTCTGTTAGCACGCTCCCGTTGGCAAACAGGTCCACCAAGGCGCCGCCAAAACCACCGTGCGGCGCCTCGGCCTGGAGCGCGTCACCGACGTGTACGAACAGGCGCGCCGCATGGTCCTTCTCGAGCTCGGCGAGGCCGAAGAAGTCGCGGGCGACGGCGAGGACGGCGGGGTCGAGCTCCCAGCCGTGCACGGCGAGGTCCGGGTAGAAGTGGAGCAGCGCGCGGGCTGCGGAGCCGGCGCCGAAGCCGAGGACGGCGAGGGAGGGCCGCGGGAGGAGCGGTGGCAGCGTGGCGAAGGCGTCGAAGTAGGTGGCGGTGAGCGGGCAGTGGTGGTGGGTGCGGCGAGGGAAAGAGAGGGAGTGGATGTTGCCGGGGCCGTCGAGGAGGAGGATGCGGGCGCCGGCCAGCGGGTGGCCCGCCAAGCGCGGGGAGACGTCGGCGACGCGGATGTGGTTGTATGGGGAGCGGACCTCCGCGACGAGCTGAAGCTCGTCGGGGAGAGGTTGGACACTAGGGGTTCTTGCCGCGGCAGCGGCGGCGAAGTGGGGACGGAGGATTGGGCTGTTTGGGAGTGGATTTGGCACCGGCAGCGCCATCGTCGTTATGCCGACTTCGTTTCTTCTACCTTCCGATTTTCTGTTTTTTATCCAGATTTGAATTATGTTCCTAAATTGCTATACCAAAGCATGCATGCAAATGTTCGTTTTTCAGTGTTTGGACGAGCGCGTAGGATTTTAGGCTGTTTTTTTACTAGGGAATGAATGTTAACCGAGCAGGCCCGTGTAGGATAATTTGTTTTGTGTTTGTTTTTATACAATTTAGCCACGATGAATTGGGTAGTTGCCATCCCATTGACGTTGTGTACTTGCGTGCCTCCTTGTGGCACTCTCATAAATATAAAATTATTGATGTATTTAGCATGGTTGAAAAGTACAAAACTTTATTTTGAATTTCACCGTCACAGCCATCATATATGTGCGACAAGGAAATCGGCGCTAGAGTAAAGAACGAGATGGAAACCGCTAAAAATATCAAAGAAATTGGGGATAAATAGAGGTGGCTTTATAGTACGTGGCAGAACTATAGCTTCTAAAGGGTTTCAGTCTCGCCGGTGTCTCTGTCAATTTCTAAAAGGTCTATCGTGCGGTCACGCAAGTCACGTTGTCACCCGGCAAGAATGCCAAGTGACTACTTCGTACGCAACCTTAGCATGGGCTGGACGGGAAAATATCAGATGCTCCAATACAATTGTCTCCCCTCGTCGCTTGAAAAGCCACTTGACACTTCCACGTTGCGGCCAGTATGGTCCGTCCTTCGGACGAAACAGAATCGGTGTCACAGTATACACTTGGTGCGAACTTCAGCCATTCATCATGGGCCCAGGACCGCAGGAAAGATGACATAAAAGATCACCCCGTCCCTAGACCATCCCAAAAGGCACTTAAAATAACATAACAAGAAGATTTATTCTTTCAAACTTCAGAACAGACGTATAAAAATTAAGGAATGCACATTTCCAAGAAGAAAAAAAATGCAAGGATTGAGGGAGAGGGAGCGAGATAGGCTTAAGATATATTAGTGACAATGAATATACTTACCTTGAAAATAAATAACATATAATCTGGGTGATTCTGGCCAGCATCTTTTCAAAGTTAACTACCTACTTCAATCCTCCAAAAAAAAAAGCGAAAAGAACTACCTACCTATCCTTCGAATCATCTCAGGCAAGGACCAACTCTATATATGTTTTCAAAGAACAAAAAATGAAAGCTCCAAATTTTTAGCAAGTGACGAGCACATCAATATCATGAAATTAAAGAAACAGCATCTAGCTCGCATCTTCTTGTTAAATTCTCGACGGAAACAGCAGCCGCGCATATTTTATAAGCTCACTAGTAGCCACCGGGCCATATCCAGTCAGAAGAAACGTGCAAGGTAAGCACAAAGGCACAACAAAAATATCCTCAGAAAGTCGTCGCTACTTGCCCCACCCCCATGGCGTCCGCCGCCGGCGACCCGCTCCTCCACGGCGAGGGCAGCGGCGGCGTCCGCCGCCTCGGGTTCCTCCCCTCCTCCATCCGCCTCAAGACGTCGGTCTGGTCCGAGCTCGGCGGCGCGGTGGGCGACCTGGGCACCTACATCCCCATCGTGCTCGCGCTGTCGCTGGCGTCGCACCTCGACCTCGGCACCACGCTCATCTTCACCGCGCTCTACAACTTCACCACGGGGCTCCTCTTCGGCATCCCCATGCCCGTGCAGCCGATGAAGTCCATCGCCGCCGTCGCGCTCTCCTCGGCGCACCTCACCATCCCCCAGATCATGTCCGCGGGGCTGGCCGTCGCCGCCGTCCTCCTCTTCCTCGGCGCCACGGGCCTCATGACCTTCATCTACCGCCTCCTCCCGCTCCCCGTCGTGCGCGGCGTCCAGCTCTCGCAGGGATTGTCCTTCGCCTTCACCGCCGTCAAGTACATCCGCTACGTCCAGGATTTCTCCAAGTCGTCCTCTGCTTCCACCGCCGTGGCGCGCCCGCTCCTCGGCCTCGACGGCCTCGTCCTCGCGCTCGCCGCGCTGCTGTTCATCATCCTCTCCACCGGATCCGGTGACGACGAGGACATCGCCAGTGACGGCACCGTGCGTCGCCGCCGCTCCTGCAGCCGCGTCCCGGCGGCGCTCATCGTGTTCGCGCTCGGGCTGCTGCTCTGTTTCGTGCGCGACCCGTCGATTCTGCGAGGCCTTCGGTTTGGCCCGGCGCCGCTGCGGATCGTCAAGATCACCTGGGACGATTTCAAGATCGGGTTCTGGGAAGGCGCGGTGCCGCAGCTGCCGCTGTCCGTGCTCAACTCGGTGATCGCCGTGTGCAAGCTCTCGTCGGATCTGTTCCCGGAACGGGCCGAGCTGTCCCCGGCGAGGGTGTCGGTGAGCGTCGGCCTCATGAACTTCGTCGGATGCTGGTTCGGCGCGATGCCGTGCTGCCACGGCGCGGGAGGGCTGGCGGGGCAGTACCGGTTCGGCGGCCGGAGCGGCGCGTCCGTGGTGTTCCTGGCCATCGGCAAGCTGGCGCTCGGGCTCGTGTTCGGCAACTCGTTCGTGACGATCCTCGGGCAGTTCCCCATTGGGATACTGGGCGTCATGCTGCTCTTCTCTGGGATCGAGCTCGCCATGGCGTCGCGCGACATGGGCACCAAGGAGGAGTCCTTCGTCATGCTCATCTGCGCCGGCGTCTCGCTCACGGGCTCGAGCGCCGCGCTGGGCTTCATCTCGGGAATTGTTTTGTACTTGCTGCTGCGCGTCCGGGATGTGGACTACCGAGGGCTAGTCGGTCGTTGGGGCGCTGGCCGGCGGCAAACCGGGAACAAAGTTGGAGAAGGTGGTGACGAAGATGCTTGATCGACAACCTTATGCCATATATAAATCAAATGGTACAAGAATAAGGATTCATACTTATGCCATATATAAATCAAATGGTACAAGAATAAGGATTCATACGAGTCGATTTGTAAAATATCTATGATCATCCAGCGCGCGCACTAGGATGACCGCACTAGGATTTATCTTGGGAATTGTCCTGTACTACTCTCATCAATTTAAATTGTAGGTTGTTTTACTTTTAAAGTATTAAGGGTCTGTTTGTTTGGTAGGGGGCTCCGGCTCCTCCTAAAACAGCTTCGGCTCCGGCTTCTCTAGTGAAGCAGCTTATTCGGTGAAGCCAAAACTGTTTAAATAAGTGTTTGGCAAAATAGTTTTTCCTAACTTCTCATGAATGGATAAAAGAGGTCAAATGTCTAGTATGTCCCTATTTTTTGCAAGCTATTTTACCCCAAATCTCATGCATTCTGAACGGTCCTGGCCTCCCTGATCTAGTGATCAGCGTACGTGGATGCAGTGGCAGATCTTCCGTAATTTCTCTCAACTTTGGGGGTAATCTCGTACTTTGGGTTCAGGGTGCATGCGAGGAGCCGCGGGGAGCCAATTTTTTGGGCTCCGTCCGCGCAGTGTAATCTCAGAACTGGCTTCGGTGGAGCTTCTCATGCGGAGCCGTTTTTTGCGGTGCCGTTTGGCACGGCTTCGGTACAAGCCACACGCGGAGCCGTTCTCGGAGCCGTATCAAACAATGCCTAAGTTTTGACCACTCGTTTTATTAAAAAAAATACAAAATATCATGTTTTATATGACTTGTTTTATATTAATAAAAGTTCTTTAACAATGATTTAAATTTAACTATGTTTGCACAAGTATTTTTTTAAATAAGACAAGTGGTTAAACTTGGGGTAAAAAAGTTAAATGAGTCATTTGACTTTTTGACCAAAGTTTGACTAAATTGTACCGACTACCTTGACCTTGCTTGGGAATTTTGAAATAATCTAGCCCTAGTGGGTCCTAAGAGCATCTCCAGCAGTATGCCAAAATCTATTTTCCAATAAGGGGCTATTGAGATGTCCTAATACTATTTTCATGGATTATTGAAAGGGATACTTTTGTAGTATCCCAATAATCTATTCCCAATATCAACTACCATATTGGGAGAGACTCAACTCTCCCTCTATTTGGGGAAAAATATGGTTGATTATTGGGATGCCCCAATAACTTTTGAAAAAAGGGAGGTGTATTGGGAGACTGCTGGAGCATTGTTTTCCTATAATCTCTCCCAATATGATAGTTGGACTGGAAAAGGGGGGACTGCTAGAGATTCTCGAAGGCAGCCTGCTAGGCTGCTAGCAATTACTAGTATTAGGGTGGGTTTTATGTAAGGGAATGTATGGCATGAGAACCGAGTTCCCATAAGAACTATGAGAACTCAAATCTGGGCCGCATGATCTTCATCCAAGGGGAAGGTGTGAGGGGGGATTTACAAAAGTATAATTAAGGGGGTGGTGATTTTACAAATCACCTCTTCCACCTCTCCCTACGCGCTCCCTTTGGATGAATATCATGCGGCCCAGATTTGAGTTCTCATAGTTCTCACGGGAATTGAGTTCTCATAGAATACGTTGCCTTTATGTAATGCATTTTATGCACAAAGATAATTTTGACCGATCAGATTACTAGGTCTGTTTGTACGTCATGCTAAATCATAATTTTAATTTGTCTTGTCTTATTATAGGTACGTTAGCTAATAACTTCTTCAAATAGTTGTTGACACTTGTTACATCACTACTAATAATGATGCCAGAAATTTGTGTGATATTTCTTAACTCAAACTAGATAGGATTCTGGAAGTGCACAAAAATACCATTGTAGTATTTCATCCTAGAGTAATCGAGGTTATCGTTATTTATATTTTCCTGTGGGAACAATAATCATATTATAGGATTTTTCATACGCATAGCATTTAGACACATCCCTTTCATTAGTCATTGTCAACTGTTGTATGCAGGGGTAAGTTGTCACGTGATAATAATATTGCTAAGGGTAATGTGAGGCATACATGAAAACCATCTCAATAAAAAAGTAAAGAAGAAAGCAATAGAACTAAGTTAGCGGAGCAAGTCTACAAATATATATAGACACTAGCAAAGTAGAAAAGGGTCAAATCAAGTGTATAATCACTCTATTTGCCTAAAAAAGTATATAATCACTCTATTTGCCTAAAAAAGTATAGAATCACTCTAGTGTTTTAAGTCTATTGCAAATGGAGAATACCAAGACCAACTATATGACACAAATATCATGTATTCACAAAACCATGTGAAACATGCTGCGCAAGCTCACCCACCCCGCAATTTTTGTAGAAGATGGTCATATCTGATGGAAAATTTTATCTAGGCATCACACCTACATACGAGAAAACTAATCTAGTCTCACTGGACACTCCCACCTTATGGATGGCCAAGCTAAGGACTAGTCTTACAAGGCACACCAGAACTTTGCAATAGCATGGATCGCTACCATAATCATATAATTAATATAACTCATGAAATCACAAACCATGAAGAAATAAACTATTGGAACAGCATAAAGATCATATAACATCTCTAAGTTTTCTGAAAGGATACAATTATGGAGAAGGCTTCCGCAACGCCCTATTTGGTACAACAAATTTCATTGGCACTTTTGGAAGTTCAAGATAAAAGACCACCATGGCAGCTGCTCCAATAGCAGCCACCATGACAGGTGCTGTTGCAATTGCTGGGTAAAAGATGCAGTAATAGATATTGCTTGCCACCGTGTTGGACTGTTGCTACATTGCCAATTTGAGATAAGAGTGAGAGGTGGAACTGGAAGCTTGTAGGAAAGCTAATGACAGTGTTGTTGCCAAGAGTTCTTGAGACGACCACGAGGCTGCTCATAACATACATTTTTATGGAAGGTAACAAGCAATAGTATCAGTTTTGTAGTTAACTTTTATTGGTTTTCTAAATGTTCATGTACTTCAACAAAATCAGTTATAGCACATTGGTTAAGCCACTTGGCTTGTAACCTCGTGGCACGGGTTCGATCCCTCTATATAGCAATTTTTTTAAATAAATTCCAGCGGGGCGTATGTGGCCGGTGATCTGGAGCTAGCGGGCGTGTGAAGCCGGTGGCGTGGCACTGGTGGTCGGATGAACTGGCGTTCGTGGCTACTGACCTGGCACTGGTGTGTGGATGAGGTGGCATTAGCTGGATGCCCGTTGGATGAATAAAATGATGTGAGAAAATTTGATAAAAATAGATTGCATACCTAAAATGTAACCAAAAGAATAAGTAGCTTAGTGGTAAGGTAATGACTTGTCAATCCGTGGTTGTGGGTACAATCCCATCTCACACCTTTTTATTTTTTGGTCTTTTCTCTATTTACCCTAATTTTTTCCGCACAACTTGATTGGCCCACGGTCGCAAACCGTCATTGGTTGATGACATTTATAAATTAGAATTTATTGGTCCATGGATTTCTTGTAGTATTCATCAATGGAACTGCGGATGGGCCATGCATCGAATGTTTGTAGGTTTGGCCACTGGGTCAGGTGAGTTTAATTGCTTAAACTTTCAAATAAAACATCAAGTTACATATGTTTTTTTATTTGGTCATAAAATGGGTCTCATAAATGACCTTTTGAGTGGATGAAATGCTCCTAGTAAATCATTGTATATCTTCGTATTTCTGTGTGGATGACCATTTTTGTTTGTTGAGGAATTAATTGTTGCTACTGTCAAACATAATATTTGAAGAAACATTTCACTATATTACCAGCACAACAGGAGGAGACTGCTCCCAAGCCCAGAAAAAATATGTTCCAACTTCTAAGTATAAGGTATAAGTAAGTCCTTTACTATGGTTTTTTCACTTCATACAGTGATAATCAGTGGCGTGTTCATTCCGCAAGTGAGCAAAGAAATATGATGTCTAACTGAAAACATGTCATGTACCGAACATCTCTAGGATTTATACCAGATACTGATAGCACATTGGTTGAATGTGAGTTTCCATATCCCTATCCCAGGAAAACATGTTTATGTTTTAGGATTTCATATCTACTTCAAACGTAAATAAGTCTTCCTTAGCTGTTCATTTGGAGTAAAAACTTTAAACCTTAGTTGTTCTAAACTAAAGGATTCGTAGCATTTACATGTTCCAGTAGCTTATTATTCATTAAAAATGAGAATGGACTGATAGTGCTATGATGTTTCAAACAACAGAAATATGGCTATCATGGCTTATTGTGTGATGTGTAACTGTATTATTTAACTATTCTTTTTCATTAAGCAATGCATCTTAGTATGTACAAGGAATAGTTGTTCTATTGACACCCACAAATTTTAAAAATTTAAAGTAATGACAAGCGGCACGTTTGCTACTTTACTTCCTGCAGTGAAGTTGTTGTTGCTTTTTACATGCATCACGTTTGCCTTTGCATATTATGTTATTCAGTTTCACTTACCTTTGTGGTTTCATGCAGCGTGGGGGCTCTTCTTCCTTTATTCCTCTTCTTTCTTCTTCCTTCTAAAAAAATGTGGGTGTGGGCGATACACGCACACATCACGTGTGAAATTAATGGCAAATGAAACCAATGGCGGGTTTCATGCAGCGTGGGGGCTCTTCTTTCTTTATTCCTTTTCTTTCTTCTTCCTCCCCCCAAAACCCATGGATCCGCCACTGGTTTCATTTGCCATTAATTTCACCACGGATTATTGTTCAACGTCAATGCAATTGTTAGTTAGCTTTTATTGGTTTTCTAAATGTTGTTTTATGTACTTCAGCCATGAAAGTGCGGATGGGCGATACACATGATGTTTGCAGGTTTGGCCACTGGGTTAGGTGAGCTTCATTGCTTGAACTTTCAAATAAAATGTCAAGTTACATTTGTTTTTGTATTTGGTCATAAAAGGGGTCTCACAAAGAACCTTTTGAGTGGATGGAATACTCCTAGTAGTCATTGTACATCTTTGTATTTTTGTGTGGATGACCATTTTTCTCTTACTGATGAATTAATTGTTGCTACTGTCAAGCGGAATGTTTGAAGAAACTTTTCACTATAATACCAGCACAGCAAGGGGGGACTGCACCAAAGCCCACAAAGAAAACATGTCCTTTACTATGGTTTTCTCCCTTTCTTCCTCTTCTTCTTTCTTCTTCCTTCTAAAATTGTATGGGGCTTAGGGCCTTTCTTCCTCTTCTTATTTCTTCTTCCTTCTAGGGGCCTTAGGGGGGCTCCGGACCCCTACCTCCCCAAAACCCATGGATCCACCACGAGTTTCATGTGCCATTGTTCAACGTCAATGCAGGCTGATATGAATTCTCAATGGTTGCAGACTTGCAGTCTCTTGGTGCTATTCATGTTGCCATTTCTGAAGCTTGTATATATATGAGTGAGTGAGCTTATGTAGTAATATGGTTGTACCAAAACTGCTAATGACTATTGATGAAAACATGTTTTGTCACATGAAATCTGCATCCTCGGTGTGCAACATGTATGTCACATGAAACCTGCATTCTTGTTGCCTTGGCCGGCGAATCACCTCGCCGTCTCTTATGCTTGGCGTCGTAGTGGTTGGGTGGTCTGCACCGACGACCTGCTCGAACATGCAGCGGGCAGCGTAGTATGAGATCGCTGCAGGCAATACACTACTACAAATAGGATTTTAGAAGACACCATAAAAAATATTTCAGAGGCGGACACAAAAAATGTCCGCCTCCGTTAATACCCGGACATTTTTTTTTATTTTAGGAGGCGTTTGAATTTAACCGCCTCCAAAAATCGATTAACGGAGGCGGTCGTCTTAACATGTGCGCCTCCAAAAATCGATTTTTAGAGACGGACACTTACAAGGGCCGCCTCCGAAAAAAGCCAAGGCCCAGCAGGCCCAAGTCAGCCCGATAACCCTTCATCGTATATATACGAGCAGCACCCCTTCTCAAACCCTAATATTCATTCTCTCCTCCCCCCCTCCAGCCGCCGGCTTCCTGGGCTCCTGGCGCTCCTCTCTCCTCCCTCACGCCGGCCGCCTGCAACCTCTCCTCTCTCTCCTCGTGAGGCAACCTCTCCTCTCTCCTCCCTCCGGTCGACGGCCTCCCCTGCGGGAAGGGCCGACAACGGCGGCGAGTGCCCAGCGGCCGACCGGCGTGCAGGAGCGCGGGTGGGAGCAGCAAGGCGGCGCACGACTCTTAGTCGAGCGTGAGGTGGCGAGAAGAAGGGCGTGGAGGCGGCGACGCTGAAGGTGGCATTGGATCCAGCGTCGACCTCCTCACCTCCCTCCGCCACACCAGGGCCAGCGCCTCCTCACCTCATGGCGAGCGCGAGGCGGCGAGGAGCGGTGGCCATGGCGGCGAGGCCACTTCTCCTCGCCGTGCAACGGCGGCGAGGCCCCGTCTCCTCGCCCCTGTAGCGGCAGCGAGGTGCGACGGCTAGGTGCGGCAGCGGCGCGCGCCTGCAACGGAGGCGGTGGATCTACCGGCGGCACCCTGGATGGGCCCGTCGGGCCCAGATCTGGGCCCATCGGGCTCATCTAGGGTTTTGTTTTTTATTTTTTTTCTTCGATTTATGGAGGCGGACACGGAACCGCCTCCGAAAACTCTTATTAATAGAAGCCCCATGTCGGAGGCGGACGCAAAAACCGCCTTCGAAAATGGTTTTTGACTGCCTCAGAAAATCTATTCTGTAGTAGTGATAGGGCGAGCTGCCAGCTAGACAGCGGGCTGTCCCTCGAGCATGGTGCACTGATGCAGGCAGTAGTCACGGCAGCGACGTAGGTGTGGCCAAATATTTGAGCCCCCCTAGACTTTTATCTTAGATCCACCACTGCCCAAATATATACATTACTACACATCAATACTAAATGTGAATTAACATAAATAGAATATATTGGGCCAATTTATCTCCAAATGGTTTAGTTCGGTGAGAAAAATCATAAACTTGTCACATCAAATGTTCTGACACTAATTAAGAGTATTAAACATAGACTAAGTACATACAAAACAAAATACGTAGATGGAGTGTGCATTACGAGACGAATCTACTAAACATAAATTTACCATCATTAGTATATTTTAGTGATGGATTACTGTAGAATGACAGTGTCACAGATTAAGTAGGATAGTTTATAATCTCTACTTTCTCGGAGGATATAAACTGTGAATGCGACACGGAGGCTGCGGTGATTGCATGTCCGTTGTTGCGTGACACCATAGCCAGTCGAACTTTCCTCTGGTCTGATCATCGCCCTTGTAGTAGTTGAGTGTCATCTCAATCCGCAGCTTATTAAGGTCTCCAGGTGATTCTTCGCGGCTCGCCTTGCATTGCTGAAGTATCGCACCGTGCATTCCGAACAGCAGCTCGGTGTTCGACGCAGATGTCTTCAATACCGTCTCTGACATCCCCTCCAGGCATGTGTCAGGGAAGTATGCCTTGCCGAATGGTGTGTCAGCGTGCCAAACATCTACCTGCCAGTTTCTTAGGCATATCGGCGTGTCCATTTGCGGTTGACGACGCGGGCAGTGAGGTTGAAGCGCGGCGACGACGAGGGCATCATGTCCTGCGGACCCAGAAAGCCAGTTGCCTCCACGCCAGTGACCTCAACCTGGTAGCGCTGTTCAGACGCATCTTCCACCGAGTACATGATTTTGTTGAGCATCCGACATGATTTTGTTGAGCATCCGACAGAAAATGAGCACCCACAAGAGCAGAATGACGCAACAGATCGCGAGCCCAACCTGCATCGCTATGAAGTCTAGAGCCAATTTCACCCTAATGTCACGGCGGACAGGGAGTGCCTCGTAAGCGAATTCCAAAAGCGACTGCCCAATCCATCCGAAAACTTCCAGGGCTCGCTTAGCGAATTTTGAAGGCATGGCGCGTCGCCGGGAAAAAAATTTGGTGCCTATGGGCCATGTATTGGTGCCCCTATTCTATTTATATATATATATATAGTCACCTACGTGAGTAAGCAATATCGTTTCCAACATCCATAAGACCGGATCCGATCGGGTCTTGCGTGGCGCGGCAGCTGACTTGGACACGCCGGACTAGTAATAAACAGGGAGTCGGAACACTAATAACCGAAACGCGTGGCGCGCGTGTGCTATATTGTGTGTGTATATATATTCCAGAGCTGCACGGCTATCTCTGAGATTCATAGATCGCACAGGATAGTCCTTGTGGCTAGCTCTCATGGCCGACTACGTGAGAGTTATAGCCAACCGACCAGGCGATGACGACGATGATCCTTTCTTCATCGTACTGCTCCTGGTGGTACTGTGTTGTTTCGTCCTTCTGTTTTGCGGCTCGGCCTATCTGCTAGGCCGGGTCCGTTACGTGCACCCTCGCTTCTCCGTCCAAGTACAAGGTCTCGAGGGCCTTGATCCGTCGTCAGTCTCGGCGCCGGCCTTCAACCTTACCATCCACGTGGACAACAAGCAGCATTTGCGGCGAGTCTGCTGGGAGAAGACGGCCGTGGTCATGTACTACAACGAGACGAGCGTCGTCGGGTGGAGCAGCCTGCCTGCCTTCTGCGTGGACAGGTGGTCGGCCCTAGACCTGGACGTGTCTCTGCCTAGAGATGGCGTATTCTTGTCCCAGATGCTGCGCGACAAGATGATACGCGACCGGCAGGCCCGGGGAATAGAGCTGAACGTTGAGATCAAGCCTATCGATCCCAAGGACGGTTCCACGGCATGTTTCCAAGTGTGCGACACTATGTTGGGCAACGAGGCTGTGAACGCATCACAGTGCATTCCGTTTTGTGGGTTAGCTTCAGCCGTGCGCTACTTTTAGCACTCAGCCCAATCTTAATTAGTAGAAGTATACTCCAGGAATCCAAGGTAATACCATATAGAGACTAGGAAATATGATGTATTATTAAGGAAAAGAAACACCATCAACAATGGTTGGTATCATACTTCAATATAATAAACAATTAGTTGTTATGAGGATGTCTTATGAGAGTGGACCTATGATATGGTGTTAAATTTTGTGGAAGAGCATAAGAAACCGTGCCAAAATTGTATCATACTCCTTCCATTATGTTTGATAGTTCTAAAACTCAAATAATGTTCATAAATGGTAGTCATATTTGCTATTAACATGGATCATGACAGTAAATAGCATCGGTAACGAGCCGTTCTCAGCAAAAGCATTAGAAGACTAACTAAAAAGCTTAGGTGTTGTTTGGTTTGGCCGATTGTAACATGACCTGATTACAGGGGATAATAGATGCCGTTACGTGCTGTTTGTTTTGGCTCCCTAGGAATTGGATAACACTGTTATCAGATACGGCCTTCGCAAAATCGTTACCCCCTGGCCCCTTATCAGATCGCAGCGGCATGCCCAACAACCAAACAAAGCGTGTTATCGCTGTTACAGCACCAGGTGTACGGTGTAATCTGATCTCCTTTACATTTGTGTTAGCGTTCAATGAACCGAACAATAACATCACCTTAGTGTTACGCTAATGAGATGATAAGCGAGATTGTTTTTCTTGGTTATTGTGTTAATGTGAAATAGAACTATAAAAAGAATGGGGGATATCACATTGCTCCTAACAATGACGTTGTCATGGATGATACTCGGAACAATGAGGGCCTACCAGAACTTTCAGGTTCCTCTGCATCCTGAACTTACACGACACCATTCCTTTGATCAATCTAGTTCCACTGCTGAATACCTCTGTGCCAATGGACTTGATATTATTCTCAGGGTTGAAGACATGTGGCCCTGTTCGGCTGGTAATATGCTGCGGCTGTTGCTGGATGCAGCTGCAGCTGTAGCGCAGCCGCACAGCCTAGCAACCGAACATGGCCATTTGTGGTGGCTATCTGAGCTTTTCCTCCTTTGGGGACTCTTCCTCCTCTGAAGTTCAGAGTCAGCATAGAAGGACCACACGTCCTATACACTGGTGAGAGTGTATTGCCGGATAGGCAATCGTGCCCGTATGCGGTATGCGTCGCCCAACCGCAACAACGAGATCAGGATCGATCGGTTGTAACCGTCTTGTTTGTTTCTAGTACTCCTACATCCTTGTAGCTCGCTGCTCGCCTGGGCGCCAATGGAAATACTACTGCATGGATTGCTTCCGCTTTTAGAGAATCAGAGATGACTGGAGCGCTCAACTGTTTGCCAGGAGCGAAGGAACGACGCTTGAACCTCAAGGATGAGTCCGCACAGCCGCCCGGTGTCCAGTCGACCAATTGATTTGATTATAATCAAATTTGGTAACAAACCAAACAGCGGCAACATATTTTTGCCGGACTTTTGTCATACCACAACTTTGACACTTTATATTCCTGATCATAGTTGTGGCAACACCTAGATACCAATGCAACCAAACGGGTTTATTCTTTCTTCAAAAAAAATATCAAATTGTTTTCGTGTGAAAAACTTCTAAGAAAAAAAACAAACGGGTTTATTGGACGGTTAGCTAAACCCTAGGTTTGACGAAGGAAGCTACAAAAGAAAAATGCAAATGGGAGCACTTAGTTCTTCAAATAAAATTGGAAATATTTGGAGCATGTCAATATCTTATTCATACAAATAACATCACACCCGAACTAATAATGTCATAATACGAACTCGATCGTCGAAGAATTTAGCCAATTGTTCCCTTCTTGTATGGCGAGAAGCAACGTTGCCAGCATGCGGCGGGTTCAGGCGCTGCTATTTCGTAACACATTACGAGACATGACTCGGAGTGCTGCGGATGGATTGGCTTTATATCAACACTAAATTGCAGTTGCAACTCTCCTCGATCGAACAATGCCATCTTGTCACGCAGAGCAGGTGACAAGATCGCGCCCTTGCTCGATAACGACATGTCCAAGTCAATTTTCGATTGCTTGTCGACGCAGAAGGCTGGCACCTCGCCCCAGGCTAAGCTGGTGTTGTGGCCATAGTACATAATCACGACGCTGTTGGGCCGGCAGGCAGGCCATCTACTCGCGCCGTTGTCAACGTGAATGGTGAGGTTGAAGACGGGCGAGATTGCTGGTCTGCGCAGATCGTCCAGTCCGACGCCAGTAAGCCGGACGGAGAACTCAGGATCTACGGGGACATACAAGGACGTAATATACCAGCAACCACAGAAAAACGCGGCAATGACGCAAATCAGCGCCCAGGGGATGAGAACGTGATCTTTGCGATCGTCATTAGGCTGCTCTTCCGACTGCAATGGAACGTAGTCGCCGTACGTGGACGCGGATTCTGTCATGGCTGATATGAGCAAACAAGAACCTGGATTAAGCAATTTGGGTACGCAGGACTTCATATATAAACAAGTACACATACGGCACCCTAGCATGCAAGCCGAATTCGGTGTGCAGATATCAATAGGACGCGAGAATTTTATCAAAACCAAACCGACATAGAAATAAAAGGAGTCAAAATTCGAAACGTTTACGGATAAAAACCTGCAGATCCCCTTGATGGTCGGCCTAATAAGTCAGTAACGTCATGGATTTGTTTTCGGCATGCCCGCCGCTGACGAGACATTAGAGATAAAAAAAAATTATTAGCTGAATCGGTTTGTACGTTCGTTCCCTTTCGACTCGGTATCTATCACGTACCAATACGGGATAGGTGGCTACGTTTGACTTATATATACGTGTGCGACGACCCCAAGGCTCCAATACCCTGGTTCATCGATAAAACTAAGGATAGCCTGCAGCACGTCAATCGGCGTACACACCCAGCCATGGAACTGCTGGAGACCAAAACAGAAAAAGTAGTGACGCATGCAACAAATTGCGTCTTTCTGGCCGTAATCCTGTGTGCTGCCTGGGTGACGTGCGTCCAAATCCTCGACGATACGGAATTTTACAAGGGATTCTATCAAGTCGAAATCACTGGCGTTAAGGCCTCAAGCATCTTCCCAAGCGCGGAGCCAGAGGCGGAGGTGGTGCCCCCGAGGTTCAACATCACAGCGCGTGTCGTCAACCATCACAGGAGTGCGCTGTCCTTACAATTGTGGGAAGCAGATGTCTCCTACGCCGGCATACCCCTCGGTGCGGCTTCCTTCCCGGAAATTACTTTGGAGGAGATGGCACACAAGGAGGTCACGGTGACCGCATCAACTGAATTGGTCGGGCTCGATGCCGAGGTTCGTCGTCGCGCTGAATTACAATCGCAGGGAGGGCTTCAGCTCCAGATCGATATGACGCTTCGTTCCGTGGTACGACGTGCTTTTGGTCGTCGAACCCACTCAATGCAGTGGCTGTGGTGCAACGCGACACTGGATGGGCAGTATGGCCCGTCTCGCTGCCATATCTATGAGTATACTACACCACCATCATATGTTGCACCATGAACAGAGTACTATTACCGCGATTCTTTTACCAAAATTGTACTTAAGACTTAATTATCCAGATAAGAGCTGGTATTTTCATGCCATGCCAAATATTCCAGCGATTCAGAAAGATTATTATATTCCTAGTGATTTGCGAGCGCCCTGGCGCGCGGCATGTTTTGTAAGTGAGCTACAGAAAGGAAGATATATTAGGATCGATTTGTAAGTGAATTAAGATAAGAAAAGTACAGTAGGATCTTGTTTATAAATATACATAAGGATGAATGTATTGTTCGTACATAAACAGGTATAATGTACAACGATATAAAGTCTAGGAGGCCATATAATTTCTGGTTCTCCTGTTCCATCCGTAGTCACAAACTGCACTTTGTACCTGGAAAGGTGGAATGTGTATTTTTTTCATTTTATTTAGCGATGGAAATCGCAAATGGAGTTAACAAATTCGATGAAGAGGAGAAATACAGTGGGTTGAATGATACATTAGGTAAGGTGAGGCACAATTCACATAAGCAGTAATAACAAGGCGTCCTAAAATGCAAGCAAACCGTAAGAACGAGAAGATGCAACATGTACATAACAGGGAGAAGAAAAAATGGACAAACCAGCTTGGGAAACGCAGCTATGCTCGAAAGGCTAAGCTGGATGTCTTGCCGCATCATACTGGGACCAGCCGTGTAATTGTGAGTGTGCATTGACATCCATTATGCTGCAGTAAATTGTCATTGTTACGTATATGTTGAAGCTAAACAAATAAGTGATGCATCGATAAGTATTTCTCTCCTTTTCTGAGTTTGACTTAGTGGGAATTCATATGGATCTATGCTTTGTAAATCTCGAAGATATCTGAGTTGTTGGGGACCAGATTGTGGTTGAATGAGCTGTGGAGGCGCCGCCGCAACACGCCTAATCTCAATGTGCTGGTTCTTATAGCTATGAAACGTAGTTACTCTAATTAGATAAAAGGCTGTTATTATTTTTTGTTGGTCTGTTTTTATTGTAGCTGTACTTAGAGGTGGGGGAGAAAGAAAGTCTAGATGGTTTGGTTTTTATTTTTTTTACCTCTTGTAGAATTCTTCAGCTTCTGCGATGTCAGGGTTCAAATACTATCTGCATGCAGAACTTGCACTAAGCTGGTCTTTACCTGTTCAAGGGTGAAAAACAGCAGATGTAAAAATATTTTTGATCCGATTATCCAACCTTCTCTTTGAATATATAAAAGTAGCTGTTTTGGTAATGACAAGGAATCAAATGCGCAGGATTCACTGTTAAGTAATAGGTATCTATGAAATTGATCGTAAGACTGGCTACATGAACATAGGGGAAAATGAGGGAGCAGAAGGAATATTTTGTACTTTGTGAAGAAGATATATCAGCAATGATAGGTAGTTCTAATTGGTTACGTATATGCTAAATAAGAATATTATTTCAAAACAATATTATTTTGAGATATCAGTGATAAAAAGTGTCTCCGGATATGGCTAGAAATATGTGGGTAGAGAGCAAATAGTTAGCTTTAGATCTATTACAGATCAAGAAGGAGCTGAGGGAATCGTACTAATTAATGAGAGCTTCATCTACGAAAACTGTAGGCATTTTCATTTTATGCACTACTGAAATGAAAGCTCTTGTATTTAACAGCGGAAAAATGAGTCACGTTGAGCGATTGAGAGCTACTTCTGTCCATTGTGAACTATAAATCATGCATCACCAAACTCATTTACAGTTCATTGGCAAATGACACAGGTGCGGCATGACCCTCATATAAATTCAAATTTTGTGAGGACCATAATTGTTTCTTTCAGTTTTAGAATATAGAACACAATCTGAATGCAATAGATAGATGAATAAAAGCATGGGAAGGACGTTCGTAAAACAGAGTACCATTTTCCAAATCAGTTATCAGGTTCTAGACAGAGATGTTTTTTTTTTATCCTACAGCTCATACTCTGAAACTGCTGGATATGGACTTATCTTTAGTTAGTCCAATTAGATGGAGCCAAGAATCATATAGAACTAAGAATCATATAGCATAAATGCACAATAGATGAGCATTTATTTTTTTCCCCTTTCATGCCTAGCAAGAATACTAATATATGCACGACTAAAATGAAATAGGAAACATCACCGGATGACAGCGACCAGGCTCACCAGGGCACCAAGCATCAGTGTCTGAGGTGGAATCATCAATTTCCCTGCCTTCAACAAGAGAAAAAACAAATATAAGTTCAATTTGAGAGCAAGGCACCCAAAGAAAGGTTGTAGGATGATTATTTGGAACAGCGATCGTAGTGTGATCGTGTGAGGTGAATCGACTGGTCTGTAAAAAGTTTTAGCATTTTGCAGTGCTGAAACAGTTGAACACATTAATATTGTCTTCTTCTATTTGGCTGGTGAATTCTTCTGCAATATCCTGGGGAATTTCAGCATAGATATTATTTGCCTAAAAAGGAAGGTATTGATTATTATGACATCACATTAGAGTAAAGTATTTGAAGAGCATCAGGAACAATTGATTATTGTATTATGCAGTGGGGGAACGAAGAATTAGGAGAAATGGTTAAGTATATACACAGGAGACAAAAGGAAAAGAAAAGTAATAGTAGGAAAAGGAAGCACTTGCATTAGTGTATTGTGATGAAAAATATGTACCTTTGATCTGCGAGCACAAGATCAACATGTTGGATGGGCCCATTGTTGGAAGGGCATCTCTACTCCCACTTTCTTGTTACTCGGATATACTGCATCCATAGAATATGCAAGGGAGTTGAAAAATTTGAACATCATGATATAAAAGCTGAATATGTATATAACGTAGGTAACATGAAAAGGACAAAAAAAAAAGCATACTTCAAAAAGATAAATATAACTCAGGCTACCTTTATGGTGTATTTCTTTAGTGTGCATAGATTAAATATATAAGAATAGTATCTGGAATGTAGGAGTTAGCAGTGTACTATTGTGTATTTGCAGGAGTGATAGCAGATAGTACTTCTCGATAAACAATGTTCTTTGCTGTATCAGTACAGTTTCCATGTTCATCCTCTATTAGAATTTTTAAACCATCTTTGGAGGTGACGCGAGAAAAAGCTACATACAATTGTCCATGGCTGAAAACAGGGGTTTTTAAATATACTCCGACAGAAGATAAAGTTTGTCCTTGACTCTTATTTATTGTCATGGCATAACAAACTTTTACAGGGAACTGTCTTCTCTCAAGGACAAAAAGCCACTTTGTGTTCTTTAATGTTAAGCAAATGCGAGGTATTAAGACAGTTTTGCTAGCATGACTTCCGGTCATTATTTGGGCTTCTATTATCATGTCTCCTAAAGCTGTAACTATCAATCTCGTTCCATTGCACAACCCTTCAGACTGATTCAAATTTCGAAGTAGCATAATAGGGACTCCTTTTTTTAAGTTCAATTCATGCTGTGGGAAATTGTTCCCATTCAATGAGTTTAGAAATTCAACAGGATAAAGGAGGTCATATGAATCATGTGTTCCTGGTGCCTTTGTTATTCTATCATAGCTCAGATATTGTTTTTGTTGTCCTGGTATTAAAGAAACAACGCAGCTGTTTATCAAGTCTGTTGTTTCATTAGTGGGTGTTAATATAGCTCGTGCTCCAAGATATGACACATTGCAATAGTTTGAGGACAAATTTGGGTATACAACATTGATCAAGCATTCTATTTTGTTATCAAGCATAAGTAATAATTCCGTAGGTATTTTGATCCATGTACCTTCAGTTTCATCATCACTGACTGTGCCTTCAATTTTACCTTCCCCAATATCTAAGATCCACTTGCTAAATGCAGCTAAATCTTGCTGACTTTGTGGGTCCAAATGTGGAGATGACAGCCTCATATTTTTTGTGAGGTGCAATACAGTAATATGATTCCATAAGGGTGAATTAATTATTGCAGCATTAAATATCTGTGCTTTTGTGCCGCCTTCAATTACTGGTAAGATTTGTCTAAGATCACCACCTAGGACAACTACTTTTCCACCAAACGGCATAGTTTTAGCCTCTTCTGAATGTAAAGATAAAATATCATGGAAGCTTCTGTCTAGTGTTTCAAATGCCCTTCTATGAGTCATTAGCGCTTCATCCCAAATTACCAAAGAAGTTGATTCAATGAGCTCAGCAAGCATAGAACCTCGCTTAATGTCACAAACAGTATCAGCATCTATGTCACAAGGTATTTTAAAACGAGAGTGAGCAGTTCGTCCTCCAGGAAGCAGTAAGGATGCAACCCCAGAGGATGCAACTGTTAAGACAATTTTTTTTGGGGCTCGAACAAAGGAAACAATAGCATTCCATAGATATGTTTTTCCAGTCCCACCATAACCAGATACAAAGAAGAACCCAGGCCGTCCATTCAAAACAGCATCAGTGATGCAATTAAAAGCGTGAAGCTGGTCACTGTTTAAAGTTGAGACGTATTCTTCAGATTGCGACAACAAATCTTCAAGACTATATGCTAACTCTTCTTCAATTAATCGATTACCACAGGTTAATTGGGATGGATTTGACCTCTGTGGCAAGTTATGATCTCTTATTCTAGCTCCATTTTTAGCAAATAGGGCTGATAGGTCATCTAATAAGTAATCTCTGAACTGAGCCTCAGGAATTTCATAGGTTCAACTCCCTATCACATCCCTAAACTGGTATACAATGTCATCTGTTAGCAGTTTCCACACCTTTTCAAAAAATGCGTATTCATCATTGACCTCACAGTAAAGGATCATTGTGACAAAAAGCTGCCTGAGCTGTGCTGAAGTAGCCCAGGCAGCAGCTTCATCAAACGCGGTGTACCACTCTTTATCATCACCTAAAAGCCCACGTGCATTACATGCTGCTTTGAACGTGGCATAGGTGACTCCATTGTAGGTCCTTAGGTCTTCGTAAGTCTGAGCACCTTTTACCACCATAAGAAGCATCCTAAGATAATAGCGCTCACCAACAGATGGATGGACATAGTATAATTGTCCAATCTTATAACCAATTTGTCTAGGAAACCAATCACGAGATGATTCATCCCAACGCCATCTAGTCGGAAACTCACAATAGGTTAGTGTCCTTGCTGCTGGATATGTTTGGTTAGCAACAAACCATTGAGTTAGTGTTGTTCTTCGCAGGAATCCTTGTGATAGTATATCAGCCATATTAGCATCTTCAGGATAAACTATGGTATTCTCATTTGGTAGATGAACACTTAGTCTCTGTACAGATGGATAATGTCTATGAATGTCAAAACCAAAAATTTGCCAGCAGGCTTCTTGGTCACAGATATATCGACAATCTAAATATTCTTTAACTTCATTACTGGTTTGTGTTTCCTCATCATGCGGAGCTTCTTCGCCATTCCGAATTCGTTGAATCTAGGCTTTAGCACAATCAGGTCCCTTTGTCACATATTTGAATAAGTATTTTATGAATATACCCTTGTTACACCATTCTACATTTATATGGGCCTGAAATTTTTTCAGCAAGTACATGTTGTATGGAACAACCCATTGGTTATCCAATTTGACCCCTCCTTTCTCCACAAACCTACCATTGTTAGGTCTTTTGTACATTGCAAAGCCTTGATCGTCAATGGTGGTTTCTGGTTGATATGGTTTAGGAAAGCCTTTTGAACACTTGCCATTTTTCATGCATGGTGAGTTTGGGTTGGCTGCACCGCAAGGGCCATGCATCATGTGCTCTGCAACCAGCGCATATCCCAAAGGATCAGTTTCTGGATCAGGTATCTCAGCACTTATATAGGAATCAATAAGACTAGGAGTTGGATGCGAAGTGTCCAGAGAAATCCAAAGGATGATGTGTGCGTGCGGAAGGCCACGTTTCTGGAACTCAACAGTGTGAAGTACTGATCGCAGTAGAAGCAAAAAGAAAATGTTAGTTTTTTTTTAATATAACTAACTAGCTGATCGATGAACTACATGGGCTTTAGCAGAGAAAGCAAGCAGAAAGTACAGATGATTATACCTGCATCAACTGGGCCAAATGCAGTGCCATTCCTAATATCATGGAGCATTTCTTCAAGTTTCATATTGTAAACTCTAACAACAATATCAACTCTATCAGTAGCTTTCAGTCCAGGTTCAAGAATTCCTTCTTGAATCTCAGGCCACTTAGAATTGCAAGTGAATGTTGTGAAAAAATCAGGGGGGCCAAATACTCGACAGATCGCCATTCCATCATGATAATTCTGTATCATATACCGTCTACCGCCGGTATGAGATGCAGGTAGCACAGTTAGTTTCCCCATTTCACTTCCATCTATGCATCCATGGCCAACAGCGTCAGCTATACCCTGAAGATTTTCCATTCTAAGTCTTGACTGGTTATTAAGAATGTACCATAAGCGGTTTTCGTCTATACAGGCTCAAATATCAACTCTGGCCTGTGTAGATAAAGCACCGTAGCATAGATATGGATTGGGTTGGTTCTTTCGATAATGAAATTGATAACGAGCATAATCTTGCATTGTCATTTTAACTCTCTTTTTTTTCTTTCCAGTAGAATTTGCATCAGTATATAACACGCCGAACTGGAACCCCCGCTCTCCAAAGGGAAATAACAAGGGACACTGAAGTGCCATGAAAGCAGGATGTAACGATGATATGTGCTGCAACCTTCCAGCTTTAGTTTGAATTATGATGTCGCGTTTGAATGTGTCCAGCGAGAAGTCTCCAACAACAAGCATTGCAAGCTGCTCAGTTGTTGGTAGATTGTACTGTACTGGATCACCTTCTTTTGCTCCAATAATTCTTATAAAGAATTCCTCATCACCGTGTTCTGCCTAGCGATCCCTTGCTTGCCTGAGTGTTTTGGCAAATGGATTGTGTTCATCTAGCATTTTTATTAAGCTTTCAATAATGTTTGGATCTAAAGAAGTAGATGAGTTTTCATTCGGATGTAAAGCTTGAATTCTATTTCTGACTTCATTTGCAGTATCATATATGTATAGCTGCAGAAATTTTGGAGGACTGCCATCATGGGGAAGTAAAGATCCAATTCTATGATGGACTTGACCATTGATTTTAAAAATAGGAGGTCCTCTGCCATCATTTAATGATTGATCTATATTTGCACCCATGGATGTAAAAGCAAACAAGCAATTGTATTGTCTAATATTTTGCATGAATTTCTTTGACTGAGCATTACCATCAAACTTTGCTAAAGATAACAGAGGTTCTGGCCGTTGACGAAAAGGAGGAATCCTAATTTTTCCACCCTTGCAACAGCCGTTGTAAATTATTCGACCACTACGCAAGGAGGAATCAGATTTAATTCTTTCCTCATACCAAAATATAGCATGGCAGTAACGGCATTCATACTGCGGTGGACCATAATATGATCGGTTTGGATAAGAAGCTGCCCAGTAAAATAGCAGTGAGTATGGTACCAGAGAAGGAACTATACATCTTAATTAGTGTTGAATGTGATTTTCTGAAATCTGTATGCTTTTACAGAAGTTTGTACAAAGGAGAAGTGTTTTAAAAAAAAGATAGGGAACCATACGTTTAAGTGCATTAATGTATTCCTCACTAAAGTGGCCACATCGTAATGAAGGCGGGGTGGAACGAGCAGATCCTGGTAATAATCCATATTTCCAGTACAGGGATATAGTTTATTTTGGGTTAGAGAATTCAATCAGCTGTTATCAGGGACAAAAAAAAAAAGAAGGCGGGGAAATGTAACAATTCATTGCCTAGCACCTGAAGAAGCTAAACGCTTTTCATCTAGACGCTTTCGCCGCTTTTGTCGACATTCGGTGGGATCAAGCTGAATAGGATTATACTGTCCAGTACTACCTATAGGGCATATGAACAAAATTAGTGTAAGGTCTATCTGATAACTCAGTTACTGGGAAAAATTGAATAGAAGGGTGTGACATTATCACATACATTGTCTCTTACGACATGCAGACCTCCTACTCTCCACAGTTGAAGCTGCTAATCGTAAATGGGCATAGGATTTTGGAAGCGAGGAAGAGCAGTGTATTAGTATAATATGTAGCCGAATAGCAAAGGCAAAAAAATTGTTATAGACCAGACAAGGAAGGAAGAAGTATATTAAGGCGACAAAGACAACGTACATGCAGCGGCGCTGTTATTAGCACTAACATTGGTGGCAGGAGGAGGTTCCATCATATATTTTTCTTTTCCCTGTAGGGGTCACAGATATATGACAAAGAAATGACCATGGCACAATGTGTAAATGTTTCAAACACTACTGTTATGTTACTCGTACGTTTGATCAGGCATCGCATAAGAAGCATTAATGTGGACCAACCAAATAAAAGCAAATATTTGGTAAGGTGAGGCACAATTCACATAAGCAGTAACAGGGAGAAGAAAATAAATGGACTCACCAGCTTGGGAAACGCAGCTATGCTCCAAGGAAGCGCGGACCCAAAAGTTATTTTACAAGCTGACTCTGCAAACCATGGAAGCACATTATATATCTGGTGCAACGCCTCCAGTGCTGAACAGGATTGATAGGAAGGGGATGGATTGACTATAGTGCCCAGTGACCTTATACCGAAAAGTAGCCCACCTGTAATATTCGAAATCGCATGCTAATTGATTTAGAATGGGATTAAGGAATCGAACTGAAAGGCAAAAACTGAAATTACCTGAAATTATGTCGAAGGAATGGAAGAGCAAGACGCGGACGGCACCAGGAAAAGAAGGAATTTCCAGACGCGGATTTCTGTTGTCCACCCAGCTTTAGAAGAAGGACCAACAAGGGGGGAAAACAGACAGAGAGAGCGGGGCAAGAATGTGACAACGAATCACACAAAAATAAAAATCTAATCTACAACGAACATTGAAGTCTTGAAAAGTAAAAAAAAAAATGCCGACAAATCAATGAAGGAAGCAACATCTGAACGCAGTGGCAATGGGCGAGGTAAAAAAAAGGAACAAGAAAGAACCTGGACGAACATCCTCAAAGAGGCCTGAAAAAAGGGTGAAAAGGGAGGGGGGATTCTGAAACGCAATCAGCAGGCGGCAGGCCAACGAGATGCATTGTCGAAGCACAGGACTTAGGGGGGGGAAAAAAAAGACTACGGAGGCACAAGGCATCTATCCACCAACGGAGGCACGAGGCATCTGTCTGTTGCATCTCCATGCGGTGGGCATAGGAGAGGAACTCAAGAACAGCAAGTCGCGGGGAGGAGATCGCAGAGCCGTCAACAACAACGCATGAACAGGAAACAAGGGCAAAGGGTGGCGGAGCGTACCGCTGTGCCGACCGGGGAGGGAAAGCTTGAGACGGTGGGGCGAGGACGACAGCGACGGCGGAAGCGAGGAGGAGGAAGGGAAGCAACTTCTTCTTCTTTTTTTTTAATCGACACGGTGACCCTCGTGGCCCTTCGAGGCAATTTCGGGATGCTTCGGGCCAGTGCGCCGAGGCTACGAATGCCGTCGCGGAAGAGGAAGAGGCGACTAAGCGAGCACGGTCGGTGGTAGGACTGATGAGTGGGCCTCCGCCTGGAACCGTAACTTTGTCGATCAAGTTTTAACCACATGAACGGGAATCGAGCGGTCAAATTTTTTTACAATGACGTGGCGCGTGTATCCACCGGGTAGCCTGCCCTGTTTCATAAGGGGAAAATTGAACTAATTGTTTTCACCGGATGGCTTGTATTATAATGCGGTTCTTCTATAGTAGCATTAATTATAACTTGGATAGTTTAGTACCTGTCTGTCTCTCAGTCAGTGGTTTATAAAATTCTCGGCCATATGGATAATCCTTTGTCAAAAGTTATCTTTGGAAAATAGAGTTATCACCTTCAGTTTTGCAGATGATGTGATCAAAATAAAACATATGTTTATTAGATAATGGATAAACCATCTGGCCTCTATATCCACATTTAGATATACTAGCAAACTTTCCTACGTGTTACTACAAATTATATCGCTATGTGAATATATGCCTCTCATTTTCTTTTCCGCCCTGATATTTGGATCTAGGACCAAACTTCTCTCCTGCAGGTTCTCGTTCTTTGTCCACTACTACCTTCTCTCATCTGGTAGACGGTTCTCGTGTTGCTTGGATCTGGGTGGTTGCGGTTCGTAGAGGGTGGTCGTCTGCCTTCTCACGATCTTGTCTCTGACCTCACTTCACCTATCGTCAGATTCGGCTATACTGTATTTAGTTGAGGGTGAGAAAAATGTATTTTTTTTCTAGAATGCATGTTATGGGAGAGGGATAAATATGATAGATGAATTTTTTTGATACGTGTTCTGTGAGGGGGTATGAATAGGAAGTAAAAAGTACTTTTGGGATCTACACAGCATAGAGCAGCTAGAGCTTCCGCACGTACCCTTGAGTAGATAACAGTAGTGGCTTCCTCCGGAACAGTACAATGATATCACAAGTGATTGGAAGGCCGATCCCCTGAGCAAGCCAGACGACTGCACTTCACGAACTGCACCCCGACGAAAGAAATTGACGACGATACAGGCATATGACCGAAAATGTGCCAATGCCGAGATTCAATGCTACGTGCATCATGCGGTCCTTTTGCAACCACGAGATGCCATGCATGCTTAGGTTGTAGCAGCTGTGTTGACTGAGCACGTTGTCAGAAAGAAGTTGCACGTACTAGCTAGCTTCCTGCAAAGTTGCAAACACGAACAGCTGAGCTGCAGCATTGGTCTCGGCCTGTTGGGCGCGCATGCAGCAGCAGCAAGCCCACGGTTGCAGACGACCGCTCAGATTGTTGGCCCAAGGCGCAGGTTGCAGACGGCAGGCGTGCATGCTGGCGGGCCCATGGGACAGCGGAAGTAGCTAAGGGTGTGTTTAGGTTCAATTTTTTTTAAAAAAAACATTATTCATCTAACTTTTTCCTATTCATGCTATCCCTCCCATACAGAACACTATTCATCTATAATGTTTTTTTGAACAGTGTATTTCGGAGAATCTTTGGTTATCTAAACACACCTTAAGAAAGTTGATTGGGCCTTGAGAGAGGAGCTTGTACTTGGGCTACGAGAGAGAAGCAGCCCACGACGCGGCATGACATGCAATTAGCCCCACCTCGCCCCTGCAACGAGCCGAACACAAAGCATATAAGCGACAGAGAGAGGATCTGTGATTATGCGGCCGCAGGTTGAGACGCGACGCGCCAATGAACAATTAACATGCAGTTCCAACTGTGACATACACATACAATTCTAACGAGAAAATTTCATACTGCTAGAAATTTGATTTTCCTTTTGCTGACACTATTTAAAATTTGAGATACTGTCAAATCTAGGCCATCACGCACAATTCACAAATGAATGACAGCAATTTTTAGTTAAAAACACAACAAATGTGCAATTCTGCACAGACGTTTCCAAAAAATACCTCAAACTAGGCATCTTTGGAATTAGTATCATATCATATGAAGTCATTCACTGTAGCTATTAAAACACTGGCAAATAGTAAATCACGAAACATCGATCCTAATAATTTACTTCTGTAAGTGTTTCTGAGAAAATTAATTTATATACCAACATGAACATAGTTCTTCCCGTGCATAAATTCAGTAGTCACTAAGTAATACAGATTGTTAAACATGTTAAGATAAATGGAGTTGAAAATTTAACCACGGATGTCATGGCTGAGTCTCTGAACATATAGATCTAACTGCTAACTACTCCATGTATCACTCGAACAAGAACAAGCCAGCGAGTTTGTCACAATTGCTACAAGGGAGGCATCTGCTACGGCGTATCCGATTGCATTGTTTTAGTTCTAAAACGACTTTCAGTTTATGAAAGATGAATGGAAACATTACCATGTCTTTAACTACAACAACTTTGCAGGTTTATACATCCCAGTGAAAATAACACAAGCTAACGTTCCTCTGATGCACAGGCACTTCTGTCAGTGAACACAATTGCCAGGGCAGTAAGACCATTGTCAGAAAACTCTGACAAAGACTATTGCCCTAACAGCACTGGCCACTGAGGGAACTAACGGAAACAGCATGCTAAAGAGGAAAAAGTTGAAATCAGTCGCATGAAACTGGAACAAAACTTTTTTAGTGGCATCCAGAGGATTGAAGTGTCATTAAATGGCTATAAGCAATTGTCTCCATAATATAACACTAACCAATACCAAAACATGGCCACATGTTGCATGGAAACAATCTAGGTTTACAGGGTTAAAGTTGAGTTGCTATTCAAATTGATCATCAAGAACATCACATGTAGGCCTATCACACTGGAGCATCAGTTGTAAAAACAATGGGCGACATTGTTTACAAACCATAGCCAGCAGAAGTAAGTGTGTGTGTGTGTGTGTGTGTGTGTGTGTTTGAAAGCAGGTAGCAGCAGTGGTTAGTGCACAATAAAAAGACAATGGGTGTTATCGCATCTGTGGCTGTGCGTTCTGGTCTGTTTGCACTCTTTGCAGCACTTAAACCCACCAATTTGGTGAGGAAAGTTGAGAGTGGGTGAGACGATAGAAGAATATACCAGTGTCAAGGACTCATTACAACTGACAATTCAGCAAGGGGTTTCGTAATGTACAAGCCAAATAGTCCTTAGGAGTCACTCCCTCTGTCCTTTAAATATATGCCGTTTAGGACAGTCACTCAAAAATGAACTAATTTGCTTGTCCTAAACACCATGTATTCAGGAACAGAGGGAGTAATTGGTTTCCTTACTTCTTGACCTGACGGTTCAAAAAGTACTGAAACATCACACAAAATATAGAATTTCAGTCTCCAGCCCATGTCAAAGGCCGTGAGGCTCAAAAATCTTGCACATGGAAAATGTGTCAAGTCTAATCACAAAAGCCAGGTCAGTTTCGGTGCTCAATTTCATATACTTCTTAGTTTCCATCTAGCTGTGATCCTTTAACATATTTGGAATGGAATGACAGCATTGCAGTCTGTCAAGAAAAGCAGAACATTCAAGCTCTTTTTTCTAGGGTTCTATCATTCCACAAAGATTTAATATAACGTACATCTAAACCAGTAAAAAAAATCCAGAAAGGTAACAGATATTTTAAAGAAATTAGCGGTCAATAGTTAAACTTCTGTACGTTACCTATCTATTAAGTAGATTCTTCACCTTAGATTTCAAAGCCACAGCCCATGGGTAACCAGGGAGCATAAGCTCAAAAACCCTGCACAAAATACCCACTTTGTATGCGAGATCATACCAGAAATATTTTCCATCCTCTTGGAGGATAAAGACGCTAACTAATCCTGCCGTTTTCAGCATGAATGGCAGCCACTTGAAACTCTACATAAAGAAAGTACACAATAGTATTAATCATGTTGCATGACAACTAAGTTTTAGGATTCGTGCTAGATGTTATTAAATGATATGCTGACTGAAGATATAGGTTGTCGTAAAATAAGGAGTAAATTGCACCACAACAAAGCATGTGAAGTCTGCAGTTAGGTTGTAGAATTCTGGGCCACTGATCTGTCTAAGTAATCAAAGAAACTATTTAAAGCACAAAGATAGGCTCAATTGTTAACCTAAAGCACAAAGAACTATTTAAAGGAATATTCAAGTAACCAGGTATCATCACATCCTAGCCTTGCACCCCTCCACAAATGGCAACCAAAACCCTATGAAATTGTTAACCTAAAGGCTAAAGCGCAAAGAACTATTTAAAGTTATATGCAAGTAACCACGTGTCATCACATCTTAGGCTTGCACCTCTCCAGAAATGGCAACCCAAACCATATGAAATTTGAACATTAAGGCCCATGGGCATGTTTTGAGAGGGCCTGGAGTTGTGCCATATTTCCCACTGTGCTAATCATAGACCAAAGGACAGAATTTCTAAGCTGGTTTAAAAAACATCAACTCTAGGTTAACCCTTTCAGGTGAAGTGAGGATAAAAATGACAGTGAGTTGGTGTGATTATATTATTATTGTTTATTATGCAGGTAGGCCAGAGCCACAATTTGTATCATATAGCTTTACAACATACTAATCCTGATTTAGTTTTGTCCCTATGGCATTACAGATTGCATGAGACTGGCCCGAGGGGGTCAGTCGGTCAGATGAGGTGATGCAGCATATGGCGTATTGGCGTCTGGACCCAGAGTGGAGGGGAACTGAGGTCGAATGCACAAACCTGTGTTAAGAGGGGAGGGGACATTCCTGATTATTTGTGTCGGTACATTTGCAATGAGAACATAAAGGCCATAAGGAGGGGGCACTTGACATTCCAGCCTATATTAGATCAAGTCAACTGAGGTCTGCAAGGGGCATTTCTATGATAGCCTGTGAATTTGTATCAAGTTGCTAGTCTATGGGCAAGAACACCAAGATTTAGGCTCTACTTGGTTGCAGCCTTGCAGGCCACCGCCGGCCACGCCAACTGTGGCGCAGAAAATTGACGCCACAAATGTGGCAAGAACTGTAACTCAGGGGCATTGATTTTTCTTTGGCGCACCTAAGGTTGGTAACAAACTAAACAACTACTTTAGTTGATGTGGCAGCCACAACTATGGCATGGAGATTTGTGTATTATTCTAGTTATGTGGTTTACTCAAAATAAAGTCTTAAATAGAAGAAGTACTCCCTCCGTATCGCTAATAGAAGCCGTTCTGGCGCACGGCTCGGTTGCGCAATAGAAGCCGTTCCATTCCCGCGAGCGCATGTTTGGACAGCATTGCCCTTGCTTAATTGCTTCGGTGCCTCGTTTCCCGTCCCTTGTTCCTCGTTTCCCGTCCACCGCAGCCTCCAACAAAATTGAGCGCTAGTGGAGGATGAGTGAATGGACCAGCAAAATCGGCCATGCAGGAACCCTTAAATAGACATGCTAATAAAAGACGGACGGTGAAAAAAAACGTGCCATGAGCGTAAAAATTGCCGAGTGAAAAGAAAAAAATGAGCACTAATAACAAGCACGCCCAAAGGAATCTGGAAGGAAAAAAACGCGGCAGTCAGCGAATCAGCAAAACAAAAGGTGAGCCGTTGCGTGGAGGGAGGAGTCAAACCCACGACCCCTACTTTGCAAATAGCTGCGCTAGCAAGTTGAGATATGTGAGGCTCATGCCTACAATGCATCCGCACCCCTATTTAATAAGGGCAAAGATGGAAAACTCTACCTTAATTAATGACTCCTTGGTATGCTAACTCCTGTCCTAAACGTCTTCTATTGCCAGTACGGAGGGAGTATATGACACTACTCACCTTTGAGGTTGTCCATTTGGTAATATACATAATGATCATTGCAATCCATGCCAATATTACCAGCCCTAGGCTTGTACTATGAAAGATAATTGGTAGCCAAAACCAGAACATTGAGCACATTATAAGAGAGAACCATAAACGCATCGCTTGCTTCGTGTATACGTATCTCTATTGGAAAAATGAAAAGTATTACAATCACAAAAAGTAATGAAGTGATATGAATAGTTCTATATACAGAAGTATGTTCATATGCACATTTACCTGGACAGTCAGTCTATGTTGGTACCCTAAAGTGCAAAGCAGAAGAATATACACCATGCAAATGAAGAAATTCTTGTAGATGATGAGCCATACACTCTTTGTTGCTTCTTCATCTTTAAGATGCTGAGTGATGTCAAATAATATCCAACAGGTGTAATACACAATACTGCTCAATAAATTGCATGCCCATACAATAATCAACTTTGTCTCCCAGTAAAAAATAGTAGCAGTAATGTCTGTTTGTATGTTTAAAATGTAAAGCCTGAATCAAATAGTAAAAAGCCATGAGTTACTATCACATTTTATCAACTAGGTATAGGCCCATGAGATTAAAACCAAAAAAAAAATCTCATCCCCAGATATTGCTTAACAGTAATGTTGTTGATTGCTAAATGCAATTCATATGTACTTTCTTTTTTGTTGAGAAACCAATAAAAATATGGGCAGACTATAGAAAATAGATTAATTCTAAAATTATCAATAAGATTGGCCATGGTCTTGTTAAGATTAAGCAACCTGGCATGTTAACAAAAAGTGAAAATAACCATAAATATCACTACAAATGTAAGTGGAAGAAGCTATGAAGAAAAGCATCCGAGAACATAAAAGAAAAGCTAAGAAGACAAGCATCCGAGAACATAAAAGGGCACCAGCATCAGTTGGCACAACCCCTCTGTAAGCCTTCATCTAGCTAATCATTAGAAAGGACCCGTCCCTCAGTTGATCTAGTGTCATTTTACCCCTATTCTAGTCCATCATCAAGCTATAACAACATTCCATATGTGAATACCTTTTCACCTAAAGAAACTCAATTCAAACTTTACATTTTGACCTCTCGTATAGTAGTTTTACCAATGTAATAATGTATTCACATTTGACAATAACCTCTTGGCATACAAGCAAAATATTATTGATCATCAAAATTTGCATAGAAGCACGCAACACTTTCAAGATCATAATGATATAATACCAACAAGCAGAATATATTAATATATTATATGTATTGGGAAAAAATTAAGACAAGCAAGGTGTACAGAATACTATGCACAAATATTAACAAGTGATCAGGAATAGTTAACTTACAGTGGAGTGGCAGAGGAAACCAAAACTAGAGCGAACGCCAAATCTTTTATGCTGTAACAATTATAAGATTAAGTTAGAATCTATAATTGTTGAAGTTAGATAAATTGATGAGGCTGGTGTAACAAATAAAAAAAGGCAGTACCTCAAAAAACTTAGTAAATGAAACAAGTTCCATTCTGAATTCCAACTCGATTTTGGAAGAGTTCTTTTGGCATGAACCCAATGTTCAGCTGAAACATGAACAACAGGACATGTGTTCCTTGGCAGGAAATATGAGTGCATAGGTTTGATTGGGCAAACATCACTTTCATTCTCTGTCCTTGCAGATGCAGCAGTTGATCGCAAACTTATGAGGCAAAGAGCTATTAATAAGTTGCGGCATTTTCTCATGTTCCAAACCTAGACAATTTTACATAGGAGAACAAGTATTATTGCAGGAATACAATAGCTGAAGCTAATCAAAATTTCAAAGGAGAAGATAATTTTGCTTGCTACACAAAAATTCAGTAGTTTCATTTTTTTTCTCTACTTCGACCAACGGAATTGTATGTACTGAGAAAATGTGCATGACAATAATGGTGTTTACGCTTCAAGCTTGCTACATCAAATTATTAATTTAACTACCTTTCTTTCACCACAAGTGTAACTATCATTAAGAGATCCACTGTCCTTATCTCAAAGCAAAATTTTCATTCTAACATGAAGTAAAAAACAAGCATGTGGTGGAACTCAGTAACAAGATTAAAATATGCGGATCAAGCAATAGATAATTAAAAACTTAATGTAAGCAAAGACTAAATTTAACCCTCAAATGCATATCCCAGTTTAAATATTCAAACAGCAAATAGATTATGTTAAGCAACAGCTGTGTACTAATGCAAAAGAGAAAAAAAAACAGGGTAACCGAATCTGACATACAGTGGACACTCAGGCCTTAATTTAGACAAATGACTAGTGCAACTCTCTGAATAGCCCAATGGAGGAAAGGTTGGGTAAACACTGAAAACAAGAATTTCCAAAACTGGATTGAAAACTGAAGATCAAAAGTGGGTCTTTAAGTGATGGAGCATGAATTGACCAAGCAAATGAACAAATTAAGAACCCAACAAGGTATCACCAGTATCTTACAAAAGTGAACAATCAGTTGATTATAAAGCTTAGTGATCCTATGACTTGGGATTAAAGAAATTCATTGTATGTTCAACTATTGATATACCCTGAATCTTTTTATAAATATAGCAGGATATGTACTACTGTAAATAAAACCAACTAGAAACAACTTCAGATTTAACCAGACAGACAAGTTAATATGAAGGACATACATGCTACCATGGACAGACAAGTTCAGATTTAACCATGGATAAAACACATAATTTCGCAATTGACCAACGCTGTAGGAAACCCAAAGAACAGGCAACATGCATAAATGACATAAACTAGGCGTGTCATTTGAATAAGATCGCCTTCGTCGATCAGAACAACTCAAAAGGACAAACAAGGAAAGTTTGCATGCTGCAACATCACAGCAAGCCTGAATCATCAACAACTTCATATTTAGGCAGCGCTCAGATACTAAACAAAGGCTGGACGATGAAATACTCTAAAAAACACAAGAACAGGAAGCATGGATAAATGCCGATCAGTGTCTGCAGATACCACTACAATTAAAATCTTGTAACGAGATTATCAGTGACCATCACCATCTAAGAGACTAGACTCTGCAGGACCTTTGATGAACGAAAAAATAATAATCTGATGCTAAGTGTTGGTAGAACTTCGGTATAGGCATACATACTACTTTTTCCCAGTAAGAGCTGACCTACTAGAGTAACCAAGACAAGTTGAATAAGGGCTTACAACAATAAAGTTTGCTAGGCGATTACTAGAGTGACAGGTGCCATTCACCTGCCGTGTTCTGCCACCATGGATCGCTGTTGCAGGGAAACCTTTTGAGTGTAGCCAATACCACAATGTGTCAGCTTCTCGCTTAGTCTTCACAAATCTTAGCGGTTGCTGCAGCGACAAGCATGCAAGTTGGCATCAGAAGTATTGAAGAAAGACGTAGCAAACCATCAATGTAAATCAAAGATCACAGCTACCATATACCTTGCTGCCACAAACAGATTGCTTCTGTAAACGTTCTAGCAGGAAACCACTTTTCTCCCCATCATTAACAAACTCAATTTTCTGGTCAATCAGGTCAGTGCTTGACCCAACCCTCCCAACAGTGATAAATATGTAATTGTGCAAGAAATCAGAAGCCAGTCTCTGATGCAAAGAATAAAATAAAAATGTTGGTTATTAGTCGAATATGTACCAATTTAACAATGAATATATGTAGACTATATTACAACAAACCCAAAACTAACATTCTTAAGTGATCCACTTCAGTTCAAAAAACGAAGTGCTATTTACTTGCCAGTGTTTTCATAACCATACATGATATAGAAACTAGGAAGTGTGAAGTTTGCATGTTACAATAGAAAACAATAAAATTATCCAGGTGTAAAAACACAGCTATGCTACTTCACATAAAAACAAACAGTAAGCAAACATCTTCCCGTACCTGTATTTCAGGTGGGAAGGTTGCGCTGAAGAGCATAGATTGCCTTACAGAATTTTTTGGCATGTTCATCATGTCAACTATCTTTCTTATCTGAGGCTCAAACCCCATATCCAGCATTCTATCAGCCTCATCTATTACCAGGCACTTAATTGCCTCAAGAGAAATCCATGATCGCTCAACCATGTCCACAAGGCGTCCAGGTGTAGCAACAAGAAGATCGACACCCCTCTCTAGATCACCCAGCTAGGAACAGTAGCCATGAAACACAGAAGTCACATAAATACTAGAACAAGACAGACATGTATACTGCATTATCTATCCACAAGTGCCCTATATCCTAACTGTTAAGAGTGACACATCTAGCAATCACAGGTAAAATGACCTCTGCCAGATATTGGAGAATAAATGTTCCAAAACTTTACTTTACTTCTAACTCATTGAACATAACTGCTTCACGATTCGATTACTATACTAGTCTACACAAATGAACGAGGAGAATGAAGCACGAAGGCTTGCTCAGAAGAAGGAAATCATACAAGAAGCAGCAATCACCTGATCATGCATTGGTGTTCCATCATAAGCTACCACAACCTTGAGTTCTGTTTCAAAAGAAAATTTCTTGGCCTCCTCATTGATCTGAAATATGAAACCAGAAACCACTAAAGACAAACCACAAGCAAAGATTTCTCCATAGTTACCACTTAATGCCCTTGACAAGGGGAAATTCATAAGAAAACATACACAGGCTAATTAGGAAACACGCGCCAAATTGAAATGCCAATAGGCAAATCCACAGGCCCCAATACCAACACAGATTTGCAGATAATGATTCACATAACTATGTAATAAAACGTGACACAAAAAATCTAGTACTATGAAACCATGTATGCACAAATTGCTTGTGGAAAATAAACTTAAGCTAGGGAACATGAGCATGCACTCATATGTGCAAATTCACATATCGATAGTCCAAAGGATACAGGATGAATTGCACATAAGACCTGGCAGAACAACAAAATAATTTTGGTGTAAGAAACATAATCAAGTTACACAAGGCCTTTCCTGAATTACTAGATATGTCCAGTGTTTTGATGAAGCCTTCAGAGCAGCATGATGCGCAAGCGCAACTGAAGCAATTTAGCAAGTAGTGACTACATAGGCATTTTGATCCACACACATAAAACAATGCGGGCGAACGAAGAAAGACGAGTGAGCTGAGATGGACCAACTGACTCGCTATAGAACGGCCTGCGAATCGAGTTTGGAGGATTTGCCCTCTGATCGAAACGGACGGTGATTATCTGCGACCGCAGTCTGACGCCAGGCAAGGTGAAGTCAGGGGATCTCATTCCAATGGTGCCACGGTGGCAAGAGCAGGCGTTTCCTGCTCCACATCAGCAGCGGCGAGAACCGTGTGAACCAATGAGAATCAAATGATGGCTCCAATGCCTGCTTCAGTTGGCGAGTCACGAGACGCTCACCTCCTCTTTCTTTCTTCTCTTCGCCAGCGTTGTTTTGTCCTAAGTGGAGCTTGAGTCGCCTGCCTCGTCAGTGTTACTATACCTGCTCTAAGAGCATGGCTTATAAACTCGCCCGCTGCTGGCGCTTTACAGAAGCCACTCACTCATCGCCGATATTAGTATACCAATTGACGTCTTGACAATAGAAGCGAGCGGTTCATTCGATATTTTATCAATTACCCTTTTACATGCATTCATAGATATTGGGTGGAGGCACCTTTATTCTCGGAGCTGCTGCCTTGCGTCGGCGACTGGTGAGGCGCCCGCACCTTTCTCTCTCTACGCTTCTCTTTTGTCCACGAAGGATTTTTTTGACGTGGTCCTCCATTTCGCCTGCCTAGTCAGCATCATAATACTTGCTCTAAGGGTGGTGGCATGACCGTGCAGGCGTGCAACTGTAGTACAGCGGTGAGCTTTTTATTTTTCTAGAAAAAGGCAAGCATGGTGGTGAAGCCGTGTATGAGGTTCGAGCGGCCTACAGGACAAGAGTTAGCCCACGAATCACGCCCGGACCTCACGCACACTCGCACAGTGCAGGCTTGGTGGCTGCTTATGCTTGTGCTTTGTCTTGGCAAATGACGGTGCATGTGCGGTAATAAATAAAGCTAATGTCAACACTAAATTTTGTTTTTCATGTGGATGCAATTGCACCCGCCACCCTTTACCAGGCTTTGTTTTAGGGTATACAACTTGCAGGGCCATCTCCAGAAATTTGAGGCCCCAGTGCGAACTGAAAAACGGGGCCTTTTTTTTAAAAAAAAAGTACATGTTTAATGCTAAGATAATCTTATAGGTTTATAGCTAAGACAATCCTATAGGCTTATAAACTCCAGTGTATGCTATTAAAATAATATTTAGAAACATTTGTGATTTTAGGATAAAATTATATAAACGTTGTACTGACTTTATTTTATACTAAAGAGCATCATCCCTCTTGTATTTGTTGAAATAAACCCTCAATTATATCTTCAGAATTAATCTTTCTTCCTTAGATGGAGGAGGGCCGGGATTCATGGAACCGAGGGCTCCATGTCCAAATCTGTTGGTCCCATGATCAGATGTAGCTGGTCCTGGCCTTGGTGTCGGCTTGGGTGGCGAGCCGGTGCATCGAATCTTGTTGGAGCAGGAGGGCTGGACGGTGTGGCTGCGGTGGTGCCCCTCGAGGCATCATCATGCTACTCCTCTACTCCTCTCCCTTGCCTTTGTCCCCTGCGTGACCCAATGGTGGCTGCAGCCCAAGCAGCTTCTACTCCGCCTCGACTAGGCGGCCGCGCCACGACCGTCGCCAACCTAGGCCTCTGCCTCGTGCACATCACATCAACACAGGCATGCACGTGCTGAGTAGTGGAATGGGGGTTGGTGAGTCCGAGGTCGACCACATTTGCTGCTTGAGCTGACTGATGAAGCCTCAATCTGGGTACGATGGCCGTTGGCTGGCATGTCGTTCGGCCTTCTGTACGGTCCAACAAGATGGTGTTACGCCCACTGCTTTGGTGAGGTGTGGCTGATGTTTCTCGACGAAATCTCTACTCGGCTAAATGTCGATGGAGCCTGTGATGGTGTGCTTTGTGTCATGCTACTTTTTGGAGGCGTCGTCGAAATAGCACAAGTCATGTTGTTGTACCAGACGACTCTGCATTTTCCCAGAAACACAGTTTGGCCGCGAGCTTGCTGGTGGTGTGGCTGCGTGACCATGGATGTCTCCGGGTGAAAACCTAGTCCAGCTTAAGACGAGCGATGGTGGCATCCTCGGTATAGCGACCTCCTTGGAGGCATCGTCTTGGAGACGACTAAGGGCATTGTGAGGATGTGGTGACCATTCTCCTCTCAATCTCTCACAAATATAATTAGCCTCATGTATTGCCATATTGTTGGTTCTCATTGTGGTTCAACCGGTGCTCTCTACTTCATCATTGGCCTCCTTGCTAAGGCAACCATCAAATCAAATGTCATCTGTGTCCATGCTAATTGATCATCCCTCATATATGGATTCCACCGCACAAAGGGTGTTAGATGGTGGTTCATGGAGACCAAATGTGCTTTTAATGGTGTCTTTGTCAGCTTCAAGGGAGATCGGCGTTGTCCAACTCATAGTAATAAGTGGTCTTCCCCCACTCTTAACCTCCATCTTGTTGGTGGACCCTTCGTCTTTCAAGGATTCCTCTCCATATTGGAAGTTGGTGGGTGACAATAGTGTGGCGTAGTTACGAGCGGTGGTGCAGTAGTGCAATTGCCATTGTGGCGAAGGCAAGCATGTTGTTCGGTGGTGATGCGTCATCGATCTTTGGTGGCCAGCTGCAATTGGTTCAAATATTAGAGCTAGTTTGTTGGTGTAACTCACTCTTCTTTTCACCTACCTCGTGTAAACCCTCCCTGGTATGCTAGGATATATGTTGCAATGAACAACATTTTTTGATAATATAGTAGGTGAGAATCTCCCCTCCCCCTATAGTTCAAAAAAAGAGATGCATATAGCATGCCATATGCGACCAATAATACCATCTTTTTGGCCCATTTGAATGTCATTTAGGCACGGTCACATTGGGTGTTTGATACGATAATTAAACATAAACTAATTATAAAACTAATTGCACGGTTGGAGACTAATTCATGGGAAAAAGCTATTAAGCCTAATTAGTTTATAATTTGATAATGTAGTGCTAATTAAGTAAACATTTACTAATGTTGGATTAATTAGGATTAATAGATTCATCCCGTGAATTAGCTTAGAGATTTTGCAATCAATTTTACAATTAGCTAATGTTTAGTCCTTCTAATTACCATCTAAACATTCAGTGTGGCAAGGGTTAAACTTTAACCCAAGGATCCAAACACACCCTTAGTTTCCTCTGCACGCGACTCAGGTTACTGAGCTCCCGCTATTTGAACCTCATAAACTAATTTTACCATTAAACCTAATTTGAATTACATCAAAAAGATTCTTTACAACTTATTTTGGTGAAATAAATGCCAATACAGTACACTAGCACTACGTGACACAAGGTTAAAGCAAAAATATACTCCTAAAAGACACATAAACAAGAAGAGAATTTTGTTTACCTGACACATAAACAAGAAGAGACGTTTGTTTACTACGTGACACATAAACAAAAAGATAATCTTGACATTCGAGTGTAGGCTATTTGTGGAATTATGAGTCACTAGTGGTGGTACATGGAGAAGACAATGCGCTATAGGTTCTGTTTAGTTGGCAAACTTTTTAAAGTTTTTGCATTGGGAAGCGTGCTATGAATAAGGGACACATCCTAATGTAATAACCTTTTGCAAATTTTGCCTAAATAAGAGCAAAGCCACAACCACACCACACATTCATCACTCCACGCTCCAAGCACAAAACTCAGAGAGAAGGCTAGAAGCCCAAGTGCCACCTGCTCCGTCCTCTTCCTATCGATCCCTGTTGTTTCATCCCTGCCATCTGGTCATGATTTGTGCGGCCGCCAAGATGCCCGGACACCCTTGTGGCTCCAAGGAAGTTCTACTCGATCTCCCATCGTCCGATACCGGCCTCATCTGTGTCCGTGGAGGCCTCCTCCTCCAACCCCAATCATATCGTCCTCCTCCACGTCAAACTCATTAAATCTGTCACATACCTCGACGTTGCCGCCAGCACCTGGTCCATGCACCACCTTAGCGACACCTCCAAGGCAGAGCTCGCCACTCGCGTGTCCAACACTGATATCACCACCCCGACGGGGCTGCCATCACCTGGTCTGTGCACCGCCCTCCGAGGCGGAGCTTGTCACCTTCGCACCCACCGCCGACATCACCCGCCCCGATGGCGCTGCCATCACCTAGTCCGTGCTAGGGTCGTCCCTGGGTAGGTGTAGCATCTCTAAGGCTACTGATTAGTACATTATTTTTATTAAATAATGTTGAGAATATGCAATGCATACTTGGAATATTGGAGAACTTTAACATGCATGAGGATAAAAATCATGGCAAATAGGAAGCTTCTAGAAAATTGGAGAGCATGCATGAGCCATAGTTGTCGTGCTTCTAGGTGAAGTGTTTAATACTCTAGAAGCGTGATGTTATGGCATGGTAGAAATATCAAGAAAGTAGACGATGATAAAGAGAATTCTAGAGTTAGATATTTCGTAGAGAAGGGTATAGAAGGTGGACACATAACACCATTCATGACACCATTACATGAGCCTAGGTCTCCTAAAAATAGGTAGAATCCCCCTCATGTAGAGCCTTGCCAAGTAGAAGCCATATGGAGATGACATAGGTAGCCACCATGAGGAGTGAAGTGTTGGAGTGAAGAGGAGCTCCATTTATAATGTGTTGAAAATAGAAATTTGTAGTAGGATAAATTAAATAAAACTGTTTGTATGGTCTACATATTTAGGCCGCTTTCTATCCCTAATGCACATTTTATATGCCCTTTAATAAGCTGAAAAAGGGTACCTTGCTTCAAGTCAATATCCAGAACGAAGATCTGATTTTGAAAGCTTAAATATATGCTTGCTAATATGAAATTCAATATTGTTAGCAAGTATTATATTACTTGAATGATGCAAAATCAATTATCTAAATGAAAGAATTTCAGTTTTATGGGCATTATGCTTAAATAAATAGTTACTATATATACATGCTTACCTATTTATAAATTAATTAAGTAATATATATATATATTATTCTAAACTCATGTAAAATGATTTTTTTGTTGCATTTTAGCCCTCTTAAGCTCACCTCTAACAATAGCGTAGGTTGTGCCCTTTCACTGGTCTAGTTTGTTCTCATATTAGATACACACAGAAAGAACCTTCATGTGAATAAAGATGAAAAAAATAAGTCTGTTTCATTTAGAGTATTGGTACCTTGCATGCACATTGGGCACAATTTAGTTACTTTCTATTGCCAAACTTTCACCTGTTTATTAGCTACGTGATCTAACCTAAAACCAACCAAATGAGTCATGCTTTAGTTCTAACTAAAGTAAAGCCATACAAACTCACTCTTCACCAACATTTTAACTAACTTATCTGAAGCTTACATATACATATCCAAGGGAGTGAAGGGGCATTGAAGTCAGTGTACACACAGAGAACAAACCACAATGGAAATGAATTGGTGTACCTGGTAGCTATTTGTCGTTTATTTTTTCTGCCTCTGCTGCGCCGCACCGTTCGATTGTGAGACAACGATATCATTTGGTGATGTGGACTGTGACGGAATTTGGGAAGGTATGCTCTCTTTCTTTGATGTTAAAAAGAATATTTGCTACCACTAAAATAATAGTTAATTTGGACGCTTGTCCCATCTGATAATGTGTTGTCATTTATCTGTTTAGAGCATATCCTACTCCTAGCACCACGAATAATTACTAGCATTACGAAATTGTTCTTTGCAAAAAAAAAAACATTAGGAAATTGTTAGCTCTACGGAAATCTCCTATCTCACTCTACAGAAAACGTACTGTTAGTTCTGTAAACATAACTTTCATGCGTTTCTGGATTGTCAGCCACATACACACAGTACTGTGCACGTTTGGCTTCAACAGTTTTCATGAGAAAGAAATTAAAATCAAAGCTGAAGATTTGAAAAAAAGCTAAAACTTACGTGAGCGATTTTATTTTAAGGTTCCATAGTCAAATTTTTGTGTCTAGATTTGTGCTTTATTGGGATGGTACGTGTAGGAGGGATACTGTTATCTTACCCTCCATTTAAATAGACGTCCATGTAAAGTGCAAACCATTTAACGTGTGCGTGGCCCAATATTTTCCAATATTATGCCTCTGGTACCCCTTAAGCAATTTCATTTGGGCAAAGAACAATTTTGTTTAGGTAAAAAAGTCATTTGGACATGTGGGTCATGAGGGCTAAAAAGTCATTTTTCTTGTCAAACATGACCAAAAGTTATAAAAATGGCACGTAGAAGATTAAATTTTAAGGTCAATGGCATTGAAGGGATTTGAGTTTTTTAGGTGATAGAGGAGTGACTAGAGTTTAAGCCAATGGCATAGAAGGAATTTTTCCTAAATCAAACTATCATAATTTTGACTAATTTTATAAAGACGAATATTAGCACCTAACATGTCAAGAAGTAAAATATCAAAGAAAAATTTCTTGGTGATCAATGAAGCATATCTGATGTCAAAAAATATATTATTGCTCTTTCCTATGATATTTGTCAAATTTAGAATAGTTTTGACTTTGAACAAAAATGAAAATGTTTATATTTGTACAGGAGGGGACTTTTTTTTATTAATGCTGATCTAATAAAAATTAGGATGTAGAACCTCCAACAAGAAACAGCTTTTTTATTATCTAGTTAAATCTATAATGAGCGCATCTCAAAGTCAAGTGGTTGAACCCTAAAATGCTCAATTGTTAATAGATATCCCTCGAGAATTAGCTAAACTGAATGGCTAAACAAATAACATACCATGCTACTACTCCTAGTATTTCTCCTTTTATTAGGTGTTTTGACCACTCTTTCATATTTTTCCTCGAATGCCCAGGCCTAGCTAGTCCGAACTCATAAAAAATTTAGAGAACTGCTCCGGTACTCCCTTCCTAAAATTTAGCACGAATCATAAAGCACCTTCAATTAATTAGTTGGGTTCATTCTTTGCCCCGACGACCTATAGCCCTGACATGGCCCACCCTAATCCATGTCCAGTCCAAAATTCATAACGCCGTCGTGCTACGCATTCGTCCTGACATGGCCCACCCTGCTTCTCCATCGTCGTCACCGACTTTGAGGCATCGCCGTCGTGCTACGCATTCGCGGCGCTGCTGTCCCGCGTGCAGTTGTGATCTGCCGTGTCCAACCCAGGAGCTCCACCTTCCATTCGTGTCACCACGCAGGAACGCAGCGGCTTCTTCCATCCATGCTAGCATGGTTCTTGTTAGCGCGAAGAGGGGATTGTTTGGCTGCATCTCGATCTCAATCTAATCCTGATGATTCAGTGGGTTATATTTTATTTTTTTAGAATTCGGTGGGTTAGATATTGGCTTGGGATCAGATACGGCTGGCCCCATGAACCGCAAAAAGTAATTAACTAATGATTTAAAGTTGCTTTAAGATTCGTGCTGATTATTAGGAAGGGAGTACCGGAGCAGTTCTCAAAAATTTATTTATTCATCAAAACTCATGAAGAAAATAAACACATGGATTTTTTTATATTTATTGGATTAAATTAGTTTGTGACGATTTTACATTAGCATTAGTAACGGACATCTCATTTTCCTCACCAAACCATACTCGCATATACAAAATATCATAAACGTGAATGGCCTTATGACTTGCAATAATTTGATATGTTCCCCTCAGATAACTTGGAAGACTCAAGTGCTATCCACCTTACAATTTTGCATCGTGAGCATCCATGCTTGTCAGCCTCCACACAACTAGAAGTGGATCATTCCTCTCCATCGGCGCTCTCAAAGTACCATGCACATGTTCGGCGGCTTGTCGGCAGCATCTCAAGTTGCCCAGTAGACCAAGCGAACATCTCCGGCCTAGTCATAGCCAATGGAGTTCGATGGGACTACTACAGCTACGTGACGAGGATCCAGCTCGGGACACCAAGCAGAACTCACTCCGTCCTCATCGACACAGGCTCGTCCTTCCCATGGGTTATGAGCAATCCTTGTAAGGAAGGATGTGACGAGAAAATTGACCCCCTCCTTGACCCTTCAGCCTCTTCTACATACAAAGAAATAGGGTGCTGATCTTCCCTCTGCAGAATCATCCCTGAGGCCACCATGACCCGAAACACTTGTTTCTGGAATTTCGAGGGCTGCACTTACAACCATAGTTACGAGGACAATGCAGTAGCTGAAGGAGTAGCAAGCTTGGACCGCCTCATGTACGGAAAGGGAAACATGATAGAAGCCTTCCTTTTTGGTTGCACAACCTCCTTTAGTGGCATCGGTGATCAGTATTCAGGAATCATTGGTCTTTCTGCAAACAGCTTATCTTTCTTTTCTCAAGTTTCTATTGGTCACTACAAAGCCATGTCTTTTTGCCTCCCACATCCTCACAAGACTGGCTACCTGAAATTCGGGCAGTATGAAGAAATGGATGTGATGCATTTCAGCCCCTTGTTCAGAGATGGCAACCACTACTACACTCACATTACCAATATCTCGATTGGAAATGGCATTCTCACTATTCCGCCGGGTCTAGGTGAGAACAAGACAATGAGGTGTTTCCTCGACACTGGCACACCATATACAATGCTCCCAGATCAGTTGTTTGAAAACCTGATCACTGCAATGGAGAATAGGATCAAAGGCTTCTTCCGGGTTCATACATGGACAGGGTAAACATGTTTCCAGCGAGAGATCCTATGGAATGAGGAGGATATTGATGTACCAACTATAAGGATCATGTTCGAAGGCAGCGCACAAATCACGTTGGTTGCGGAGGACCTTTGGTTTGTGGAGGATTCTGGGGCTGTATGCTTAGCATTCAAAAAAGGTGCTGGTGGTGATGTTGTCCTTGGAAGTAGACACTTGATGACAATGCATACAGTTATTGACCTAGAGAAGTCAACAATGGGCATCTTGGATCACGGATGTGCATGATCCTACAGATTATATGACAATGCAAATTTAGTCACATGTTACAGTTTCAAATATATGTAGTTAGTTCAAGTCATTAATATTGTACTCAGTCATGTATTTCTAATTTCCTCAATCACTATAAACTCTTATGCCAGTAATGTGCCTTTAATTTTTCACATATACTTTTTGTTAATTAAATACTCTAACCATCCACACTACCTTGCATGATTGGATGAAATTTTTGTACTTCTACTATTTTTAGATAGTCTTATTTTCTTGGCTGGTATGCATATCTTTTCCATTAGAAAGACAGGAGTTGGCTTGCAGGCAAAGATTAAGATGGCAGAACGGCATATTTGTTATGGGTTAGATATGTCTGTAACACCCTAAATTTCACAATTTTGAAATTATTTTCTAATTTTATGTATTTAATTAACATTCATTTAAAATTCTAGGACTTTATTGAATTTATTAAGCGACTAAATCATTTCTGAATAAATTTAATAAATATAGGTTTATAATAGATCGTATTTTGTTTGTTTGTTTTATTTGAATTTTTTATTAAATCTTTTCTTTTATTGCCCCTTTTCTCCTTTTTTTTCTAACCCAGACGACCTGCTTGTTCTCCAGCCCAATCTCCTTGCAGCCCAAATATATGTAGCCAGCACAAATCATGTCGGCCCAACTCCTCTCTGCTACCACTCCCTCTTGGCTCACTGGCAGGAGGGCGCGCGCTCTCTCGACGTCCCATTCCTTTTGCTGGGATCAAGCTGAACTCGAGCTGCCATGGAGTGGGCCTGCCTGCCAGGCAGCAAGGCACGCATGTCAGTGCATGCCAAGGCAGGGACGCACTCTACTATCTAATATCTTCTCCAACTTCCTAAAAAAAAATCTATTATCTTCTCCAATTCGGTTGGACCTCTGACAAAATTTATCCGATATTACTCATCGGTAGGGGCGGAGCTAGAAACTCAATTTTTTCTATGTTTGGGGGCCAATAGTGTAACGAAATTTAAAATTTGATTAGATTTTGAATTTATTAGTGCTAATCTAGCTTTATTGGGGGGGGGGGGGGGCAGGCCCCTGCCCGCCCCTCCCTGTGTCTCCGCCCCTGCTCATCGGTTCATTCGGTTGCTTAATTTCTTCTCCAATTCTGCTAACATGTTCTCTGTACAAAACTTTGATGATTCTTCCGACAATTGTTTTTGTTACCGTCCGATATTCGTCAGACTTACTTCCTCGTCACTTCAAATACCGAACAAATCAATTCATCCGGTGAATACACAACTGAACCGTTGGATCATTTGGTCAGTGCAAGTCCATTTCTCTCCAGACTTACAATTCCACGTTCTAGAAAATTGTGATTCATTTGGCGATCCTTTGAATCATCCAGTGGACCTAGGGTTTCTTTCGTTGATCTGCAATGTCATTGTGAAACATCTCTCTCATGTCATCGGATCATCCAACGCATTCATTCGATGCATTTATCAGATGATCTGGTGAATATACTTTTCTTGTCCCGATCATTTGGATGGTTTGGTGAACACTTCGTGCAATGATTTGGACTTTTTGGACCATATTATTTGGAATCTTTCATTTGAACCTATGAATACAGCTTAACAAACATGTTAATTCAAATAATTATGTCATCACTCAGTCATCAAAATTATAATTAATGATCTTATAGTTTTATAGTTTATAGTTTTATCACTCTGTAAAACATTAGCCAAATTTATAGTTTTACCTCTTTTTTAAAAATATAAACCTATCTAAAAAGAGAGGCTATCCAACAGACTAGTATATTATCTTGACTCTTCATATTCAACTGAATCGAGAAGAAAGAAAAGGCTAGCGGACTGCGGTGCGGACAGCCTAAAGGCTTTTAAGTAGACCACTCCTAGACACAAAAATCATGTTGTCATATGCACGTTAAAAGGTTTGCCTTTTGAAGACATAAGATTACTACTTTGATACTGTACAATTACACGAGAGTCAAACAGTATTATCACTTTGCAGCGCATCACTATTCGCTGGTCTGCTCATGTCCTTCCACTGGCAATGTATATCTCTGGCGATGTTGAGGGCGTCCGACGACGCGCCGAGCAGCCCCCGCTGCGAGAATCCGACGGTGTAGAGCCCGTTCTTCCCTCTCCAGCCGTTCGGGAAGGCAATTTTGGGCATGCCTTCGCTCGTGAACACGTCGCCTCCATCCTGCAAAGTAAAAAACAAAAACGAGGCTCATGAGTGACGAACGTCGCAAATAAACAGGAAACAGAAGAGAAATGCAGCAAGTTATTACTACTTTCTGATTATCGTTGCACACGTCGGATACGAATCGTTCGTTCTCCTTGAGCTATCGACAAGTATCCACTGGACCCAAAGTGTCTATCCGAGTCGAGTCCGTGTACATACGCGTCGTCCTCACCTCACTCACCGTCGCGAGGTACGCCTCGGATGAGCGAGCGCCAAGCCAGAGGCAGGCTTGGGGGGCCCTGCGCTGCGCCCATACGTACCCCGGGGTGAGTCACTGACTCGATCACTTGTGACACTTTGGGAGAAAGGAACGCACGGCGCAGCGCTTGGCACGAGCTGCGCCTGCGCTCCCGGCATACACGAGAAGGGCAACGGGGGCAAGATAACCGAACAGGGGGTGACGCCATTGCCATGCGCGCGGCAGCAGCTCTGCATGCATGCTCGGCCAGCCACAGGGACCCTCGAGCGAGCCAACAAACAATCGAGTCCTTTTCGTTCGTCGATCGGCGTCACATTTTCACCTCCTCGTCGCAGTACTAGGAAGGAAGGGAGAGAGGAATGGGAGGGAGATTTTACCTTGAGCCAGGACGGCACGTTGCTCCTGTACCCCGTGGCCAGTATTATTGCGTCGAACTGCTCCTCCTTGCCGTCCGCGAACCTGACCCCGCGCGGGGTCACCTCCTTCACTGCTCCCACTACCTGGCGATCATGTTTTGTAAAATTTGGGTAGGTTAAAAACAGAGCCCGTTTTTTCAGAGCGAAACCATTCAGAGAATTGATGTGTGTGACTGTGAGAGGCGCGAGGCGGTGTGGCGAGCCTTAAATCCGGGCTGGCTGGCATGCCAGGTGGGCACACTGGCCCACGACCGCCCGGCCCGGGGCTCAAATTCCCACAGTTTGACTGGTCTCTCTCTCTAGTGGTCATGTTTGATTTCTACTGCCGAGTGCCGCCGCTTGCTGCTCCTTTGGTGAAAGCATGCGGGTCAAGTAGGCTTGCCACTAACCTTAATTTTGCCGGTTTTGATGTGGCCTAGCGTCCCGACGTCCAGCACCGGGGTCCTGCCGGTGAGGTTCTTCAGCTCGATGGGCCCAGTCTTGGGCCTCCTGAGGCCGAGCTTGCCCGTGTCGCCCAGCGTCAGCCGCGCCGCCGTCAAGAGGATCCGGTCGACGACCTGGACGGAGAACACCTTGAGCAGCGCCATGGCGATGCCGAACGTGGAGAGCCCAAACATCTCCCTCGGTAGCACATGGACCTGCACAAATTAAAGGATTGTATGCTTTGTATAAATCTTGAGTGATGCCAACGGAACGAAGATAAACAAAGACGACGGCGAAGAAGAATGTTACGGGCTGTGTTCAAATTGGGGTAAAAAAACATTATAGCCGAAGAAAAACATTGTATCCCATGCTGTAAGCGTGTTTTGTGAGAGAGATATCCCATGCTGGAAGCGTGTTTTGTGAGAGAGATAAATAGTGAAAAGTTGATGAACAGTAAAAAGTTGGAATAAATAGTGTTCTGGGTGCAGAGAACGACCTGTGACAAGACAGAGACATCCCCCCAACGCCGTACCACATTTTAGTAGGTCTACTAATTATGCTTAGCATGGCCAAATATGAGCATGCGCATTATTGAAGCATGCCCAAAAAGATCGACAGCAAAAGTAAAAGTACGTGCGACGACGCGCACAAGGAGCAATCATCCAAGGGGAGAAAGTGCTCGAGCAGGATGGCACAAAATTAAACTCGCAGCACTTGTACTTCCGCTGTCCAAAGCAAAGACAAAGAGAGTCGAAAACGACGGGTCCTATCCTAGCAGCAAGCAGTAGGTCCTTGGATGGAGCGAGCAAACAAGCAAGCGCGGCTAAAACTAAAAGCCGGGGATCGATTGATCATTTATTACTCACCGTGTTGCGCACCACCATGGATGGCTTGGCGCCATGCCGGCACAAATCGAGGCTGACCTCCATGCCGGAGTTGCCGCACCCCACCACCAGCACCTTCTTCCCGGCGAACTCCTCCCCGGACTTGTACTCGTACGTGTGCACCACCGGCCCTCCGAACCGCGCCGCGCCGCCGGAGAATAGCTCCGGCTTGCGTGGCACCGCGTTCTCCCCCGTGGCCACCACGAGCCACCGCGCCATGAGCAGCTCCCCACCGGCGAGGCGCACCACCCACGCGCCGGCGGCCGCGTCGAAGGCGGCCACCTCGACGCGCGCGCCGAACCGCGGCGCGACGCCGGACGCGGCGGCGTAGCTCTCCATGTAGGCAACGAACTGGTCTTTCGAGGGGTAGGATGGGTAGGCCTCCGGGAAAGGGAGCAGCGGGAGCTCGCAGAAGCGCTTGGGGAGGTGTAGGGTGAGGCGGTCGTAGGTGCGGTGGCGCCACGTGGACGCCAGCGAGTCGGCCATCTCGAGCACCGTGGCCGGGACGCCCCGCGCCGCGAGGCAGGCCGCCGCGGCGAGCCCCGACGGGCCGGCGCCGACGATGATGGCGCCTGGTACCCACGTCGCCGCGCGGCGGCGCTCCTGACGCGCCTCCTCGCCGTCCATCATCGCCTTCGACTCTTCGAGCCTGCGCGCTGGCCGGACGGGCGCTGGATGCGGGTGTGTTGCGTGTGTGTTGGCCGCTGCGGGTTACTCTCTTTTTATTACCGTGTGGAGGCTGCTTGGGTTTACTGTGTGGGAGGGGTTTTATATAGGGGTTTTGGAGGGAGACCACGTAGTACTACGCTTCATCAGCACAGAAGACTTGTAGAGCTCTTGCAGCCGGCGAGCTCCTAGGAGTGGACTAGTGGTGCTACCTAGGAGCAGTAGGAGTGGTATGTTTTCCAATACTTGTAGTATATATCGTAGTGGAATGGAGCCGCGTGTGACGCGAGTTCATGGGGTTTTCCGTTTGGAAAACGAAATGTGAGAGTATGCTCCAATGCTCGTGCCTCGTGGTGAGGCATGGTCCTCCACGCTAGCTAGTCATTGTAGGTGGGTGGGTGTTACTAGGTCCGTCGTCGCCTCCGGTTGCGAATTTGGAATAGCAATTGTCGCTCTCGCGCGAGCATGTGTCAAGATCATTCGCAGTAGCTTTCCGATCGGTTTTTGGCCTGCGTGATTCAAATGTAGGAGGAGTGGTTGCGGTGTGGGAGAGTGGGAGCATCCTATACTCTCTAGCCGCCTGTATTTCAAGTGTTGGTTAGTGGATAAATGGTCCAAGGTTTGCATGATGTTCCTCTTGTTTAAGGGTGTCTCCAATAGAGAGCCTTAGCCGGCTATAAGCTGGTACACGTCATCAATTGTCCTAATGACGTACGCGATTTAGTGTGAATACTCCCTCTTTTTTAGAGTTCATAATTTTGTCCCACAAAAAATTGTACTTGTATGTTTCATATAAACTTAACTGAGACATATACATTAACTTTGTCATCCTTCACAATTCATGAGTCAATTGGAAGCCAAACATGCCTCTAGCTGACTGGTATGCTGTGTTAATCTATGGATGCACATAAATAGCTCAGGATTTCATAAGCTAAACTCATCTCTCAAAGCCAACTAAATATATTGATTAGGCCAGTCTCAGTGAGGGTTTCATGGTCAATAAATAGAGTGTCACGTAGACATTTTTTATGATGTGTCAGTGTATTAATGAAGAGAGAGGTGAAATAAATTTTATGGGGATGAAACCATGTATACACAGTTACCTAGACAGCTTGTGCATTGCATGTAACCTAGCTAACAACAATAGATGAAACTATGCACCGAGAGAGGATTGTTTCATTATAGTTTCAAGCATTTTTAGATGATGTGGCACATTGAGAATGGCCTTAGAGGCATGTAATAAGACATTTTGCATTCTAGTTATTATGGTTGTGATTCTCTATACAGAAAACAAAGCAACTATCATCACATTGATAAGCATTAATTAAAAAAAATGAGATTACCTGGTAGATTAAACCATTGGAGAAGTTAGTTTTTGTATAATGTATAAATTACATGTATATCCATTCCATGATACATATCACTAACTTTTCATGTTTTTCCTAAATCAATCCTTTTTCACTTTTACTATAATAGCACAAAAATCATAACAGATAACAACTAATGATGTGAGTAGATCCATAATGAAACAAACTGTCATAACATGTAATTTTATACGAAATAAATTATTTTAGAGATATTGTGGTCAAAGATGAACACTTGATTTTGGATGAATCTAAAAGTAGTTGTATTTAGAGATAATCTAAGCACAAATTTGTTGGAGTATTATGGCTTTTTGGGAAAATATACTTGAAGCTAAGAGTAGTATACTCTATCCGGCTAAAAAATCATGCCACATTCTATCTTTGTCTTCAAGCCAAACCATTTTAAGTTTTGACAAAGCTTATATGTAAAAAAAGCACATATACTTATGATTTTACTCCCTCCATCCACAAAAGGATGCAACTCTGTTTCCCGAGGAGTCAAAAAATTTCCAAGTTTCACCAAATTCATACAAAATAATACTAACATTTATGATGCAAAATAAGTTTCATTAGATTAAGATGGAATATATTTCCATACTCTGGGGAAGCAAGAGTTGAGTCCTTTTGTGGACAGAAGAAGTAGTAATTAATGCTAGATTCATTAAGAAATATGGTTTCATATATACCTGTCCGGTGTCATAAGTAATGATATTCTTATCTATCTAAACCTATTTGAAATTAACTAAAATATTACGTTGGATCGGTATCTGATAACACTGGGGTTAGAGCGGTATGGATTTTACGAAGGCCGGTATCCGATAACAGCGTGACTCGGTTACGTGAGGGCTGAAACAAACGGTGCCAACGGGACCTCTTCCCAGTCTGTAAACAAATCACGTTACATCAACCGGAACCAAACACCTAAGGACTTGTTTGTAGTTGGAGTCTTGGAGGAAGGATTCTCAAGGAAACCCGTACAATATCAAAGGCTGGTTCATCCAACTATCCAAGTCAGGGTGCGTTTAGTTAGAAAAAGATTCCCCAAAAAAACATTATTCATCCAACTTTTCCTATTCATCACACCTCTTCCACTCACAAAACGCTATTTATCTACAGTGTTTTTTCAGATCTACAGTGTTTTTTCGGGGAATCTTTCCCAATCTAAACACACCCTCAATCGTGCGGCGTTCTAGAGGAGAAGCCGGTGGTCAGAGGGGAGAGTAAATGGAACGTACTACAGCCGGCCAGCGGTGCATGCAGTCATGGAGAGAGGAGTTCGGAAATCTGACCGGACGGTGAGGCTTGAGCTTACTCCTATGTGTTGAGGTTCTAGGCATACAGCATGCAGCAGCAGCCACTGATAGAGCCAGGCATCAATGGCTACCCAAGCTCGGTTGGTCGAGCAGTGATGAGAGCAATCTGCGAAGAATACGTTGACAGACGGGTAAAAGTCAACTCGGAGTCCTGATGGAGTTCAAATGGGCAGGCAGGCATCAATTTGCATTGCATGCGTCCGGGGAGGTCGGCCGGTCACCTACGAGCCGCGCGCAGTCAGGGCTTTGATGGGAACATTAATTTTCAACGTGATTCCGGACGAGGATTCGCTGCATGCATGGCTGCACAGTACTACCGCATGCCATGCCTTCCAGCTCGCAGCTGGCGCGGGGCATCCGATCTGATCAAGATTTGATCATTTTGTCCTTTTAACACTGATGGAATCTGGAAGGCCAAGGTGGAAGGAAAGCATAGATTTTTTGCATGGTTGCTGGTACAATGCAAGATCTTGACTGCCGATAAATTACAAATAAGGAATTGGCCGTGTGACCCAATGTGTGTGCTATGTGATCAGGTTGAGGAGACGGCAGGGCACCTATGTTTGCATTGTGTGTATGCAAAGGAAGTCTGGGTATTGGTGGCTCGTTGGACTGATAACTTGGTGTCAGTCCCCGGGGATGAGGATGATCTGCAGCAATGGTGGAACGATTCGATGTCAAGGGCATCTAAACATGACAGACGTCGGGTGTCATCCATTCTCATCTATACAGCCTGGAACATATGGAAGGAAAGGAATCGCCGCATCTTCCAAAATGTTAGCACCACCCCTGACGTTGTTCTTGGGCTGATCAAGGAAGAAATGAAGATTCGCTCTTTAGCTTGCGAGGGGGTGGCTCCATCCTGATGTGTTTCTTTAGTTAATTTATGTTGCTTATGAGTGAGTTTTTAACCCTTTTATGTAATATCAGCATTGTAATCCTCGAATTGTTTTTTTCTCCTTAAATGATATAGAAGTGCTCCTGCGTTTTACTTAAAAAAAAATCAAGATTTGAAGGATCTGACCAGTGATCAGGCTCTGTGCCAACATCGAGATCGACGGCACCGTAGTACTGTAGTAGACTAATTTTTCACCAGAAAAGAAAAAAAGAACCAGGAGGCGTAATACGTGGCTTGGAATGACTTCTCCCTTTCTCCGGCCTAGCTAGAGCGGCCGAGCATGCCGAGGAATGCGGCATGCATGGCAGCACGCAGCAGGATCAGAAGCTCGCGCCTGCGCGGGCATGCTGCACCACGACACGAAGCTAGTTAGCCTAGCTCTCGATCGGCCACGGCCCCCACCCACGGCTAGTGCTGGAGCTAGCGCGCGCGGGGGCTGGAAGAGTGGAAGGTAGCTAGGGTAGGGGTGGTGGCTCCCGCTAGCTCGCGCCGTGCGCCACGCCTTGGCAACAAGCTCCCCGGGTCTGGGGCAGGCCGCGCATGCGGCCGGCGGGTGCGTTCGTGGGCGACTGGACGGACGTGGCCCCGCGTCGCTTGTTCGCTCAATCATTGATGATGATTCTCTGGTGCCGGCCCACTGCGCCGTGGGCCCCGGCCGGCCGTCGTCCTGATCACGCGAGCAAGTGGGGTGTGCGTGTGTCGTACGTACGTGGTCCTCTCCAACCGGATGTATCGGTCACGCTCGGCTCGGCTCCCATACGTATGCCTCGACGTACGTACGTGTACGAGCCTGCCTACGGGTACATTGGTAACGTAGACTGGTCCACCTCGTGTGTAGTAAGATGATAACACCAGGCCCGCCAGCTTGTAGGTGGTCTTAATACGCTCATGATTGCCCCGTTCGTAGATTTGTCTCGTGGTGTCATGGACCAGTCTGTACTCTGTAGGGTTTTAATATGATGCTTGATTCATGGATCGTCCTTACGGGTGTCAACTCCTAAAAGGGTTCGCGTTGAAATACCCTGATTGGTTTTACCTTCTTTTCACGTGGAACCTGATTTTTTTCCCTTCTCCGTACCGTAGTACCATGTTGAGAGAGAGGAAATATAAACTCAAGTGTTTTTAAAGTCTACAATTATAGTGATTTTTCCTAGGAAAAATCCCTTATATGCCATCGGAAAAATTCTAATCTTTCATATGCCATCCTAGCACACGTGTCATTGACACAACTAGTCCCACCTGTCATTGAGACAACGATGGCATACGAGGGATTAAAGTTTTTTCGGTGGCATATAAGAGAACCCAATGCTGTCATTTATGAGTAACAATAACGTAACTAAAAATCAACGATATGGATTCTAAAATTTTGCAACGCTTTATGTATGTGTTAAAACACCTAAAATAGTTGAATTATTTCTAAAATAAAGTTATATGCATGCCTACAAATTCGTGTTTTATGAGTCATAAAAAAAAATACCTAGATGCTGGATAGACATACCCTGATTTAACTGCCATATTGTAAAGGTAAATAAGTAACAAAGTTTTACATAAAAATCAATTTAATATCGTTACTCATATATTTAAGCATATAAAGCACTCAAATAACTTGCTAACATAATGTGTAAAAATTATAGTATCATATTATTTTGTATTTGAAATTTCTAAACTGCCTAAAAGATGTGCCTCCACAGCCCATTCTATTCATCTTTGTACAAAATATCTCAAATAGTAGGTGGCACAAATAAAGGTCTCTAAGGCCCTTAATCGTCATGTCATTGTTTTTTATGTGCTAAATAGTTACTGAAAATATATGTAAAATGAGCTTCATGTGAACGAAAACTTTGTATTTATATTGTTAACTGTGTCTTGCATGTAACTTAGGAAACAACAAAGAATGCAAACAATGCATAGTATGGAACTATTTCAACCATGAAATAAAACATAGCATCTCCGAAATATAAATATGAAATTATTCTTTGAGAATGTCCTAATACTGTACATATTTTCCTTCCTTTTTTTTGGGACAAATTTTTCCAAAAAAAAAATGTAAAGTGTAGTATGTAGTAAATTGCCTAGACTATCACTTTTTTGTTGTTGTTGTATTGAAACTTTACTAGCACACATCATACTGTACCCCATTGGACATGAATATTATTATTCCTAAAAGAAGAGTCAACAATCCCGAAGCAGTGCGAAAATTAAAATCGAGATGGCCTAGTACATTTTTCTGAACCTAAACTTTCTCCTTTGAGGTCGTTGTAGTCAAGTGTTCATGTTTGAGTGACACTGTGCCCGAGGAGTTAAATTTCCATAGGTGAAGGCTCTTGCATTCGTAGACGGCCGGTCCAGGCTCTCGAGGCGGTAGCCCGATCATCGAGAATTGCGCCAATTACCGCAAATGGAAGAAAGAAAGACCCAACCAACGGCACCACCTCAGCATTATCCAATGAGGTCTCACCATGCATATAAAGCGAAGGAAGACTCTGGGGACGAAGGAAGCATGCATATCCTGCACAAACACAACTTTTGAGGCTCGCCCTACTAGACGTTAGTCTCTGGACCAAGCATGCATGCAGTGTAGTAGTTGGGAGATGCAGTGGATCGCGATCGCCCTAACCATGAATTAATTTACTTGCTGTTTGTTTGTCACGGTGAAACTAACATCAGCAGCGCCAATACATGAGGTGAACACTGAACACGTTGAAGAACCGTCGGGACCTCGGGTCAACCAGCAGCAATAGCTAGAAGCTGGGATAGACATGTGGTGTGGTCAGGACTCTAGCTCACGCCGCTGCACCTGCTGCACACAAGATTCGATTCTTTCTGGCGATCAATCGACTGGTGGCGAGCAAGGCATGCAATGCAATGCAACAGTTCGGCCGTCTACTACGAATTCAAGATGTACGTACTGCAGCTTGCCAGCGCAAAACGTGCTTATTATTTGGGATGGGCATTTGCATTGGCCTTGTTTTTGTGAACGACGATTCCCCTGAATTGAACTGTGTGGTGTCTGGCCTCGGCAAACTTGCGGTGTGGAATAATCCGACTTTGTGCTCACCTCTCGGTACGGTGGTCCAGCGGTTAGTGGCTGGGGAATCCCCAAATATGCAAATTGGCCATCGGCTAGTGATAGATGGACGTCGTCATATGTAGGATCGGACTACAAAACTACGTAACGGCAGGATATGGGGATAAAAGCCACCACGACCGAGCAAAGCAACGCCGGCCGCCGTCCCGTAGGTGGTTGCTTCGCCTTGGCAAGCGGCAAAAGGCGTCCTGGTCGATCCATGACAAGAACAAGAGAACATATGGGCGGTGACCCGGCGTGCCTCTCTCCCCTACGGATTCTTTTGGCGGGGCTTTATCTAGATTCTTATCCAGAGGATGCACCCACACATGTCATCACATTACAATTCTAGGTAGGTTGACGGATGGAGTTGATTTTTATTCATGGGATCGGGAGGCCCACGTATATTGTGACGTAAGCACATATGCATTTTTCAATTATCAGCATAAAACGATCACATGGAAACATCACTACATATGAGTAGAAGACATGAACATTTGATTTTTGTTTTTATAAAACACATGCAAACGAACAGCTCACATATACGTATGCATTCACCCTTCGCGTTTGTAGTGACATAAGTGTCGTCTCAATAAACTTTAAAACCTTGTGCTTAGTTTGGGAGGGTAGAAAAAAAAAACTTTTTCTGTGAAGCGTGTTCAGTGAGAGGTATGAATAGAAAATTTGAAAGGAATTAGAGGGGAAATTTTCTGGGAAGCGTGTTTTCTGGGATGGATAAATAGTAAAGTCGAAAAGAATTTTTTAATCTAAACACGACAGCTATGTTGTTTAATTCCAAAGCGTTGGCTCTCTGTGCTTGGATACGTTAGTTCCAACTTCCAAGCACGGAAGAGGGCAAAGACAGGAGGGGGGGCTAGGGGGCCCTCCCCAGGCCATTGGGGAGAAGAGGAAGAAAGGAGGGGTGAAAGAAGAAAGCCTCCACATCTGTAGGCTGGATTTGTCCCAATAATCTATATATCTGTAAATGCAACGTTTACTAGTAGGGCGTACGGTGCTCTCAAAAACCTTCCGGTCATTTACTTGCCCAAAAAGAATACTAGAAGGAAAGAAGAACAGTTCGCTGATTTGATCACTCGAGAAAGTGTGTAATACGCAGGACTTGCCAAGTGAGGGCATTCTGCTTTTCTGCGTAGGAGTATCTCCTGACGTGGAGAGGACGATTAGTAAAGAAGAGCAAAAATAAAAATAAAAAAAACCTCGTCATCATCATCTCAATCATATCCACCGTCCGCCGGGACGGGACGGACGACCAGTGCAGGCAGGCGTACGGGCCGCACGCAAGCTCGCCAGCGCGATGGCCGGATCGAGAGCCTCGCAGCTGGGGAAAAAGGCATGGCGTCAGCCTCAGGTCAGCTCCGTCCGCCGGCCTCCCTCCCTCCCTCTCTCCCTCCCTCCGTAGCACGGTAGCAGCGTGGGTGATGCCGTGGTGGTGTGTGAGGTCACGCGCGCGGCAGGCGGCGCATCCGGCGCGATCCAGCGGACGTGACGACGTGCGCGCGCGGGCGCAGGGCAGGCAGGATCCACGCCGTGTCCTCCGTCCGCCCCCACACCGTGCTTTTCCCGCCGAGGAATGCGTGACGGGAAAGGGTCTGATGGGATCGTGCGCCCAGGGCAGCCGGCCGCCCCCACCCACCCAATTGCCCGCGACGAGACGAGACGGCAGCCGAGCCGCTGCTCTGCCTCGCCTCGCGCTCTGCGCGGCGCCGCGTGGGCATACACGGGCAGAACGGAAGGAGCAACACGGTGCATGCAGGCAGCACAGGCAGGCCCAAGACTCGTTCTCGGTGCCCTTGCGTAGTTTTGCGTCTCATAGATAGATTAACTGACTAGACTAGACACGGGACCGCTCCGTGACGGGATTCCAACCTACTATAGCCAAGCCTTTTGTTTGGACCATCAGGATTATTCAGGCGTGCAACAACAATCGAGCAATCGAGGGGTGGTAGCTGACATGCTTTCAGAGAAACCGCAAAAGCGATTACCATGGCTGACCGACCGAAACAAAACCCCAAAAGAAGGGAAGATCGAATTCCGACGGGCATACGGCGGGCCAGCTGGTCCTTGGTAGGCTTCATAGTACGTGTCGACTCGACGTTACTACATCACATGAATCCAGGCAGCCAGCAGTACGGTGGCGAGGGCATGGCGCCCGCGTCCGAGCTTATGATGGCGCCATGATAAGCTGGATCCGGCGATGGATCCTCCCGTCAGAAAACGAACCATCGGGGAGGGGTGACGGGAAGATGCCGTAGCCATGCTGCGTGCGTGCCGCACGGCACGCGATCCGTCGAGCATTCGAGCGCCATAACGTCGCGTGTGCATCTCGAGCTGCCACGGCCTGGACGATACCGATGGTCATTCCCCTCGGCTCTCCTGCTGCTATATGATTGACGCCGATGGATGGCCGATCGTACTAGTACGTTCGAGTGGTACCGGCGCGCTGCGTGCTCCGGGCACGTACGTGATTAGGGCTGGGCACCAAATACCGAGAACCGAGAACCGAACCGAAAAAACCGAGAACCGAACCGAAAGAACCGATACCGAAAAATTCGGTTCGGTACTCGGTTCCTGTTTCTGTGGAACCAAACACCTCGGTTCGGTTCGGTTCGGTTCTCGGTTAACCGAGGGAACCGAACTCGGCAGCCCAACTAGGCAAATAAAGCAACTACAGCCCATTAGCCCAATAACAAAAAAAACCCTACCCCTCCTCTCTCCACACTCCAGCCGACCCTCCCTCCTCCAATCCCTTCTTCCCGGCGGCGCCGCACTCGGCTCTCCTCCCCTCGCGGAGCGCCACGGCGCGGGCCTCCCTCGACGACTGGCGCCGGCGCATCCGCCTCGGCCTCGGGCGAGCCGCACGCCGCCCTGATCCTGGCGCTGGGCCACATGCGGCTGCGGGAGCTGCTGGCCTGCGCGCGCGCGTGCCGCGGCCTCCGCGAGGCCGTCGCGTGGGACCCGCTCCTGTGGCGGCGCCTCGTCGTGGAGCCGCCGCTCAGCAACCGGATCACGGACGAGGCGCTCCTCGCGCTGGCGGACAGGGCGCGGGGGACGCTGCGCTCGCTCCACCTCCTCGGGTGCCCCCGCGTCTCCGACGCCGGCCTGCTCCGCGTCGTCCAGCGCAACCCCGGCGTCACCGAGGTACCGCGACGCCCGCCCCTCCCCGTGCATGAGGTGTCCTGGTTGGATTGTTCGTGGAGTCACGCGCGTGTGGTGCGCGGTTAGTGTTTGCTGGTATGCTTCCGCAGTCTGCACGGTTTCATTTAGGGGTCACTTTTTGGTTCGTGGAATGGATTAATCCTAGGAGTGGTTGTTATTTTCATCACGTTATTCCACGATTTGGATGATCCAAACGAATTTCCCCATTCGTCTTCGTTTCTTGGCTATCCTATGTTCTGGATTCAGTTATCTTTTACTGACAGCCGGAATGCTAGCCTCTCAGCACTTTGTAATGAACCATTAAGGAATGAGACTATTTTGTGAATCCAGGAACTTCGGTACTCCGGGTAAAACCGAATACCGAACCGAAAGTACCGAGTACCGAATTCCTCGGTTCTTGTTTCTGGTCGGTACCGATCGGTACCCATTTTCCAGGAACCGAACCCCCAGGAACCGATCGGTTCGGTTCGGTTCGGTTCGGGAAGTACCGAATGCCCAGTCCTATACGTGATCCCTGTCCTCCTGCCACCGCTGGGCTGCAATATATTTCGCACAGTACCCGCCGGTGACCCCAGGCGTGCACGTTGTACAGCTACCGGTGACCTCAGGGGGCTGGTGGTATGTGCGTCACGGCGCTGCGCCGTGGCAGCTCCTATTCAATGCATGCGTGTGCTCCAGCAGTAGGCGGAGCTGGGGTCCGTCTGAGGGAGGCAGAATGGCAGGTGCACGACGCAGGAGCTGCGCTGATGCTGCGCCTGCGACGCAGACGTACCAGTTTTTGAGTTTTTTTCCCCCCCTGCCCACCGTTTTGACGTGTTATCACATTATACACTTCATCGCTATATTTTCGGTCTCCGATTTCAAACTAATTACTGTTCATTCTAACTTTTCACAATTCAACTATTCCTCACGCTTAACAGAACTTAGCTACACTGTTTTTCTAAAGCTGCAATGTTTTTTTTTCTACAATCTGAACACACCAGATTCTCAAAATACTTAGTTTCCCCCTACTTGAATCAATAGAAAAGAATAATACCAAGCAAGGATTTCATTATTATTCATTCCACGATGGACAGGCAATTAGTTTCCTGCTTGGACAACACGAAAAGCAGCCTCCGAACATGCATTTGGCACAAAAAATTGAATTGCTCCAAACTCACAACACTTGCACAAAAATAGCTCAAAATAATATCACAAGATAATCAAAATTCTTAACTGGCATATATCAACTACTAGAACAAACAGATAAGTTTCTTGGAAATATAGTTACTCACCCCCTGTGCATTGTAATGGGCCACCTGAAGGGACCACCTTTTTTTACTATGCATTGAAGCAACTTATTAGGGGTAGGAAATAGACACAACAAACATAGCAATAGCGGAACCCCTAATGATAACCCACAAGCTTCAATAGGAACATGGATATGCTCCGACATAGCTGCACTCAACCAAAAACCAACAGCAAGTGTCGAGTTTGTTCACTCCTTGAAATCGTCTTTGTCATTTGCTGGAAGCCCTTTGTTTCTCCAGTAAACTGCAAGAGCACTACCTCCAAGCTGTCATAGAAAAGGGAAAATAGAAGACCATTGAGAACATATACTCACTTACACCGCCAAGCAAAATATCATGGAATGTAAAAGAATTGAGGCGCATATGCATAAGGCTAAGAGAAGGGAACCAGGAAACTTACCGCCATGCACACAACGCTAACAGCAGAAGGAACGGCAACAAGCGGATTTGTGAAGTGCTTTTGGGCAAGTAAAAATCCAAGTGCAGAACTCTGCCAAAAGAAAAAGGACATTGTCAAGCCTAATGTATGAAAATGCACAAGGCATACAGGGAAAGAACTCCAGAGGCGTATAGGTATCAATGTAATGGTTCATGAACCAAACTACTAGTAAAATCAGCAAGGTTCAGAATCCAACAACCTACTTGCATTGAACTGAGTATCAATTGCGAACATCAATAAATTTTATTTTGTATGAGTACTAGACAGATTTACAGAAAGGCCATCCAAAGGTCAACAACCATGAGAAAGAAAAAACATGCTTGAGCTTTACGAAGCAAAAGAATTTACAAATATTGACAGTAAAGCAACCTACAAAACAAACTGCACCACAGAAGCCATAACTTTCTAATAACACCCCAAACAACAAATAAGAACCATTAAGCTATTGAAGGTGCTGCAAATTCCTATGGCTAGATAAGAACAGATGGACCCTGAGCATCTAAGAAAATCTTTACCTGCATCCCACATTCAATAGAGACGGTCCTAGAAGTTGATTCACCGAAGGAAAACAATCTCGACATCCAGTACCCAAGAGCAAATGCAGCAACATGCAGCAGAGCGACAGGGATGATAAGTTGAGCACCATCAGTTTTCAACACTTCTGCGACTTGCCCAATCTTGCAAAAGTTAAAATTCAATTGGAACTAGTTAGCACAATTAAAACCGAGAAGAAATTATCTACTAAAGATAAGAGAATAGGATATACACATTAAACATTACTCCCTCTGTCTCAAAAAAAAAGAGTAGTTTGGGAACCGTGTTTGTGAGGTAAACACGCTTCCCAAACTACTCTTATTTTGGGACGGAGGGAGTACTAGTTAAGAAATGAATTTAAGCACACTTAACCGTGAGTAGAAACACCACATGCTTGTTTAGATTAGAATGGAGTATTGTATAGTTATTGAGTTATACAAAGGCTTGAGTCAGGTATTCTTTAGTAGACTTACAGGGCTTGCACAAAGCAAAGTGGTGAGGATGACACCAATCAGGGGTGTTACGCTGATAATGCGCTCAGTAAACTTGGGAAAACATTCATGAGCCAATACTGCAAAGTGCAAAAATATAGTCACACGAGTTCTCAAAGAAAATATCTATAATATAATAAATGTCAGTACAAATAATCTCCCATTGAGCTTTTACGCACCTCCAACAACGGTCGGCACCAAAACAACCTGGAAAGTACTGAGGGCCAATCCCTGCACAAAGAATATTCTTTCTTAACTCAGACAGACATGATTAAGGAAACAAAGAGAAAAATGATTGGAGTGTACTTACTACTGCATCAACCGGAACCAACTGACCAGCAAGGAGTTTTGTCAGGAGGGGGGTCATTACTATAGCACCAATAGTTGAAACACTTTAACATGCAAGGAGAAAAATAGAATGTGATTGAGCAGTGGACTGAAGGATATCTATATATCTAAATAAAAAATTAAGTAGCATAACGAACAACAGGGTGAAAGCAGACATATTACAAGCAACGTCAGCTAATGAAATTATATGGAAAAAGTATTTTACGCAATTGCTTCTGCTAATAGCCTAATACTAGAGAAGGCACAAAACGTCATAAGTGCTTCATGACTACTCCCTCCGTCCCATGAAGAGTGCATTTCTAGTTTTTTTTAGACAGATTAGTGGTGTCATAAAAAGATTTTTATGGCCTCATTTGTTGGTCGCATGCAACTAAATGGTGGCCTCAAGTTAATTTTGGCTGGCATGCAAATTAGATCAGACCAATTTTGGCATGCGAATTAGATATGAACACTTATAATTAGGTAAATGGTTTTAGTCCCATTTGTAGGTTTGCAATCTTTTACGAGACCTTTTTCAAATATCAAAATTGCAATTTTCATGGGATGGAGGGAATAGAAGCTAGTTAAACCTGACAACTATGTTAACCCCCAAAAATACCTGCACTTCAAACTTTGAACATGAAACCCTAAACTGACAGAAAATGACGAGTCAGATAACAGCAGACTGCTCAGGTGTGCAACCACTGTGGGTACTAATTTGATGGAAGTGATGTTACAGAGAGAGATGACATCAGATGAAGTCAACAACTTAAAGCTAATGACGGAAATCGACAGCAGGTATGCACGGTCCAAATGAATATTGCAACAGCATAGAAATTTTGCAATTAAATCCCATCTGAAAACAGAAAGCATGATGAAAAAATATAACAAGTTCAATAGAAAGTGAAACAATGTCAGGACTCAGGACACATGTGTATGGATGCTAAGTATCTACAGCCTTACATATAAAGAAACTCAGAAAAAAAGCAGGTGTCTGGATGCCAAATATATTTTAAAAAAGTACCAAACATTTTTTTGGGCAAGCAAATAACCAAGCTTACGTGGTCATAAGAACTGAAAGGGCAACATTTCCCTTGGATATGTAAGTTGCAACATTTGATGCTTGTCCACCAGGGCAACATGAGACCAAAACAAGACCAGTTGCAAGAGGAGCGGGTAACTTCAAGCTCTGTAAAACAAGGCACCCAAATTATGTGTTTACATATGCAGGCATTAAAATGAAATGCCTTGTATGGCAACTTTAGTGCATGTTCCATGTTGTACAAGAAATCCTATATTCAAATGGATTTAGCAATGAATATACAAAGTAGTTTACCATAAGAAAATATATATGGAACATCTCATCTGAAATGTACACGACGAAGAGATAAATCAGTAAAGTACTGCAAGTGGTGGCAGACATGGACTAACTTTGTACACGTAAATGTACCATGACCAAATGAAATAGCATGAGTGACTCATAAGGAAACAAAAGAAGGTATCCAGCAGATTTGCTGGCAGGCAAGTTTGTTTGCCAGATCTTTTCGGGTTTTTTTAGTTTCATTTAAACCTCCCTTAGGTTTAAAATTCTCAAATAAGCTTGTAACATCATTTGCATTTCAAATAAACTTTATACCATAACAGTCAACAATGTAACCATGATTCAAAAAGGAATTCAACAGAATATACTGTTTATCCATCACAACACTTAAATAACCTACAGTCATTGTCTCATTGAAGTGTCATTCTAGTATATGGCAAAAACACTGGAAATGTAAAACAATGACTATATGTACTTTGTGTTTTTAGCAGACTTACCACTGCAATAGCAAATCCTAGCAAAGGTTTGATCAAATACTGCGCAAGAAATCCCACACCAACCTGGAGAGAAGCAAGTCTATTAGAACATGCATCATGATAAGTTTATATAAATACATTCAGTATTTTTTCTTTCTAATAACGGTATTTAAGTGCAGAAACATACTGTCCATGGATTCCTCAAGCATCTCTTAAAATCTTCAAATGTCAATGTTAGTCCCATTGACAGCATTAGGAATCCCAATCCCCAAGTGAAAAGGTCAGTCTCCAACCAGGTAACCTGCCGGTTGGCCAAATAAATCCCAATAAAATGGTAAGGCCTTAACTGTCCGTTCTAATTAGTAATAACAATTGGGACTTGGGAGTTGGAGAAATATTACCATAGATGGCTTGTAGATGCCAATAACAGTACCTACCATGACCTGCCAAAGGTACTCTCTGTATTAGCATATTTACAACCATTTATGAAGTAACCACCATATATAAGATAGACACTAGTAGGCAAAAGAAACCAAAACCTTCAGATGCTCTTGTACTACGTACCCAGACAGGGAAAAGAGTGGTGAGCAGATCAACAATTTTTTCATACGTGCTTGCTCCAGTAGTACCAGATACGTTAGCTTCAGCCTTGCACAAAATTTGGCGGTTCCTGAGATAAAAATTGTACAAATTCAACTCTGTAAATGAATAATAAAAGTATCCCAATAAATTAGTTGAGCAGCACAAAACAATGATATTATCAAATAGCAGATACAATAGCAGTTTAGCTAGTTCACATGATTAAGAATTATCAGGGAAATTAACACTCTCTGAGGATGGCACTCTCCAAAAGTCTGAGTAAAGCAAGAGACTACAAGAAGATAAGAACTGAATAGGGCTAATGGAAAATACCACGGCTTCAGCCTACAATGCCCAACACTTCGGATGTATCCGAGCGCCCAAATTCAATAACATCTGGCAGGCCTGGGCATCACCGAAATGCAAGTTTTTCGCATGGTTAGTCACCCAAGATAGGGTGTGGACATCTAACAGGCTGCAGCGTCGCTACACTGGTGGACCAATATCACAACCCGTCAGTACCTCCTGGAAAGCTTTAAGGTCCCTAGAGCTGTAGATAATGTGGGAGATCTGGAATGAGCGCAACACGAGAGTCTTCGGGCATGTAGAAACTTCGGTGCCAGAGCTCACGGCAAAAATCAAAGAGGAAGCTGGCACATGGTGTTTAGCAGGGTCCAGGGATCTAGCGCACCTACTAGGGCGAGAGTAACACCTTGTAATTTTGGACACCGGCTCGCTCAAAAAAAAAAAAGATAAGAACTGAATAGATAATCTAACCTCTAAAGAAAAAATCAGTGTAGTCCTAAGGCGTAGTGAGATCTAGAGCTAGGTCCAAACAGTAACTACTGGTCACCACAGAACTTCAGAATCCTGACGAGTGAAGCCTACGAGGATAGTAGGATTCCGCCTCACACGAGCGCAAAATTGACCAGTCAACACTCTAGAACTACATTCCCGCTGACAAAGTCAAACACATCCCTGCCTGAAGTCCTGAACTGAAGTGTAGCAATTCTCAAGGGTTAATGAACCACAGCAACGCGGCCTTATACCTCAGTACCGTACTAACAGTAGCAACTTTCGGAGATGCAGCTGCCAATCCCAGCTCGTGCTTCTCGTTCCTCGTATGGCAAACTGGCATCGAGCGGGTGATCCCCAATCCACCTGAATCGAGCACGGGCACCAAAGTGAACCAAACCACCTCAAAACAGACGGAAAAACGCGAAATCCAAACGGGCGCGTACCGAGACGAGCCGCCGAGCAGACGGCGGCGCGGGGCCGCGGGAGAAAGGGCCGCGAGACGGAGGCCATGGAGCAGGACACGGGCTGCGCCATCCCGGGAGGGAAACCGAGGGGAAGCAGGCACGACCGCACGAGATGCGGATAGGCCTTTGTGGTGTTCCGGAGCTCGTGAGCCGTGGCGGGGGGGGGGAGGGTTTAAGTCGAGACGAATGAAGGGAGACGTCGACGGAGGGAAGAAGACGGCGGTGTCGCCGTCGAGTGGGGACGACGGGAAATCGAGAGGTCACCAGGCGAGCCACACTCAGGATAAAGTGCCTGTGGACCAGGTGGCCTCCCTCATCTCGCCCTCGGATAAAGTGGCCTCACGGGCCACGAAGCCCACGGCCGGGTCGCTGACATTGCTGGCCCACAAGGGAGACTGTGCCATCTTTTTTCTTTCTTTTTTGAAAAGTTAGCCTTCTTTTTTTCTTTCAGAGTGGCTGAGTGGGGTTAGACAGTTAGACGAGGGATGAACTCAGTTTGATGGGGTTGCCAAATCGGAATCTCAAAAAGATGAAACCTGCCTGACCCTGGCCAAATTCGAGCTGCACGTTAGGCCACGTATACAGTAAATATCATCCGTTCGATCTCTGCATTGTTTTCATCAAGCGGACAGAACATGTAACAAAGCTATACTTGATAGTGTTGGAAATATCTGGATGTATTGTTCGGTATAGCGAAGCTCCAGCCAGCTTTGGCAGGAAGGCCTTGACATCCAGGGAGTGCTAGATGGTATTTTCAGTTTGGGGAGTCAGTTGATCTTTAGTACATGGTTTTTAAGATTGGTGGTGTCCTTATACTATGGGAGAGAATCAGAGAAAGGTAGCATTCGACTTGTTTGTAGTGAAATATACCCTAAGAAAATGATGTAGGTGTCTACATCCGTCATAGTGAATTCACAGCCAAGTAGAGAGATGGGTTGCTTCTTTGTTTTTTCTAGGCAAGCATATATATGGTTTTATCAGTAGGGAAGTGGAGTAACTTGTGCACATGCAACAAAAGGTAGGCTGTAGGCACATTGGCAACTCTTTGCAGAATAACAGGGTGGAACCAAGAGACGGTTTCATTTGAGACCATGAAGAGACTGATTACTGCTAAAAGCCAGCTATATCTTAAGACACCATACAACAATTTGTTAGGCTGTATTATTTTAGTCCAACAAATATCAAACGTGCATATAGGCATAGGCATTGTCCAATGCATGCTATCTTCATGATGGTATCTAAAAACATTAGAGAAGGTGGGAGCATCAAAGTGCAAATAGATACAAACCATGTCAAATGCATGTACTATAAAAGCCCGAGAATAAAGACGAGGAGGCATTGTGTAATCAATGGTATTAGTAGGTAAAAATCCTAACTCCACAAGAGAGATGAAAATAGTGTTTCTAGAGCACCCCTGAGGACCTCTAGGAAATCCGTAGAGCTACCTCCTAGATCCTTTTTTCTTGGAGTTAAGTTCTTGAAGCTGGTTTTTGTAACGTCCCGCCACTCCGGGCCGAGCCCGTCTACCCTGGCAGCTCTCTAGAATCCTAAGAATGTCCCCACAGACCAACACATGTCTTTTCTGCGTACTTTGTCCTCACTCATGCGCACCCGGGAATGACTTTCCGGTCGGTCACTCATCCTGAGATTGCTCCGGGCCAAGCACGCTTAACCTCGGAGTTCTTTCGGGATGAGCTTCTGAAAAAAGAAGTTGCAACTTATTGGTATGAGTATCCTTATCAATCCTATTAAGCCCTGGGCCGGGGTGTTATAGTTTTGGCTAGATGATTTGGGAGAAGAGCTTTTTTTAAGGGGGATTTGGGAGTAGAGCTATAAAACACTAGGATGGCTGGCGCGCTAACGCTGCGCCTGTAAAATACATTTCTTTACAAAATATTGATATTGTCGGGTACCTGCAAAAGGGGTACCCCAATCTAAGTCCAAAACTACTTGGCATCAAGGCCCACAACGACATTAACCTGGCTCCACAGCCCAGCAAAGGCCTGCCATCGCTACGAGACCTTGGCACCCGTCCCGCTCGAGGTGAACGATCACCCTCGAGCGGGTGGTTTCCGTCTCGTTCGAGGCTCAGCAGCCTCGAGGACGACCCTTACCCTCGAGCGGGGTTTTCCGTCTCGATCGAGGCTCGGCGGCCTCAACCCTCACCCTCGAGCGGGCGGTTTCCGTCTCGATCGAGGCTCGGCGGCCTCGACCCTCACCCTCGAGCGGGCGGTTTCCGTCTCGATCGAGGCTCGGCGGCCTCGACCCTCACCCTCGAGCGGGCGGTTTCCGTCTCGATCGAGGCTCGGCGGCCTCGACCCTCACCCTCGAGCGGGCAGTTTCCGTCTCGTTCGAGGCTCAGCAGCCTCGAGGGCGACCCCTACCCTCGAGGGGATATTTTCCGTTCTCGTTCGAGGGTCGGCGAGCTCGAGCTTGCCATCCAAGCTCGAGCCCGCCTCAACGGGAACAACGCCCAATGCCCTGCGACCCATCAGAGTCATCATGACGCGGTCAAAAAGCAGGGATCACTGCTCCACGCCATCACCTACTCCCGGAGAGGACATCGGTCAATCCACTCGCAACAGTGGACTCTGAGCGCCATGCTGCACGCCAGACCTAACCCTGCCAGCAGCACTGTGCCAACCACTCCTTTGACTTTACCCCCCGCCGGACACGCTGCCACCCTCGAAGGCAACCTCGAAGGAGGCCACGGAGGCTCGAATTGGACCCCGTACGCAAGTTTCCTACCCTCGACGCCGTGAACTGTCACGAGAGGGAAGGACAATACGTCAGCCCCTGCCATGTCGTCAGCGGAGTTGGAAGGCGCGATTCCCGCTCACGCACAGTACGCGGCATGGACGAACAGTGCAAACACATGTACTCGCACCCCGCTCCCCTTGGTCTATAAAAGGGGAAGGGAAGCCCATGCGAAGGGCAACAAGGAACGAGAAGAGCACGAAGACACGCGGAGAACACAAGTCTCATACGCACCCACACACCATAGCCTGGGACTTAGGAGCTTATCTCCTTCTCCCACCTTGCTTGTAAACCCCTACTACAAGCAACACGTAACCAGGTGCATCGCACCCCTGCTGGACGTACGGCCCCGTGGCCGGAACCAGGATAAAACCTCGTCTCTCACTCTCGCCATCGGGAAAACGAGTGGTTAGCACCGCAATCACTCGTCAGTGCCGGTGCGACCAAATCAGGCACCGACAGTTGGCGCGCCAGGTAGGGGACCAGCGCTGCGCTACTCTCATTCCCGATGACGAACTTCGGCGAAGGACGGCCTCCGCTGGGCGAGAGCAGTCTGCTCCCAGCGGGGCAGGAGATCCGGTTCGGGAGCCTGCGGTTCCAAACATGTGGCGACGATTACCACATGCGCATCCTCCAGGAGGATCCCAGCGACCAACCGGAGCCTCATCACCAGCTTCCAGCGGCACCGCGACGGCGGAGTCGTCCCGGACCTCGCGCACGACGAGCACGCACCGCAAGGCGTGTCGCCGACGTCAGTAACCCCCATCCCACAAGGGAAGGGGACGTTTTGCGGTCAGGAGCACAGGAGAGGGCTGCTCCCTTCCTCCTAGGGCCCATGGCTGCGCCACGCGCTACGACGGCGCACTCCTATCCCTACGGGCTACGCACCTCCGCGGATGCGTACGCCTCCTTCATCCGCACTGCCATGAGTGCGAACGGCAACCAACCTGGTTGTCACCCAGTCTCCAAGCAATACTTCGCCGATCCATTGCCCGGCGATTCTCGCACGGAGTCCGATGATGGACACGCGTTTATGCGTAGACACCCCGGTTGGGACTACTCGGGTCTCCGCGACCCAGAGGCCTTTATTGCCTTTCAAACAGCGGCGGATTACTGCTTCGAGTATTCCGATGATGAGTATGACCCAACCAGGGAGTGTTTCGTCATCAACGACGGACAAGCCAGCGAGGGGTCGACGTCGGACGACGACGGCGGGGGTGACGACCAGGGGAACGACGATGGCATGGATCCGATAGGCGCGCAGCCATCGGACCCATCGGATCACTCTCCTTCCGAGGACGAGCGAGATCCGCGCCGCCTGCCACGAGTTAGCGGTGACGTCTCGCCACCGGCGCGCTCCGACCGCGAGCCGGGCAAGCGAGGCGACGAGCACGCCACGAACCCACGACACGCGGGGCGAGTGGCTCAGGCCCGCATCCTTGCCGAAGGCAAAGATGACGAGCTCGCTCCCAGAACAAGCCAGAAGCTCATGGCGGCGGCCGCGCTGCTCCGAGCCATGCCCGAGGCAGCCACCCCCGAAGGGCGAAAACTGCACCTCGAGGCTCAAAAGCTGGTCGAGCATGCTGCCCGACAGCATGCCGAGAGCTCAGCCTCCCGCCTTCGACGCTCCGCAGCCTCGAAGGGCGAACGAGGAGGGGAGTCATCGGTACGCTCACCCCGGCCTAACGGCAGGGCGCGAGCCCAGTCCCGCGGCGACTCCTGCCGTAACTCGGCGCAGCGCCACGCCAACGAGCCACGTACGCCCGAAGCACGAACGCTTCCAGCGAGGGTGCCCGCGAGGTCACGCCTCCGGGACACCCGAGGCGCGGTCGGCGATGGCGATGCTCGCAACACCCTGAATCATATAAGGCAGCGAGAGGGAGCCCGGGCCCACCAACGCGGGCGGACCGACGTTCGGTGGAACCGGGATGCGGTCTCGGAACCGGCGGGAACGCACGTGTTCAGTCGTAACATCCGCACCGCTCCGATTCCCCCTCGTTTCCGACAGCCTACCACCATCACCAAGTACTCTGGGGAAACTGACCCCAGGGTATGGCTCAACGACTACCGCCTAGCGTGCCAGCTCGGCGGCGCCACAGACGACGCCATGATCATCCGCAATCTGCCACTCCACCTGGCGGATTCCGCGCGGACATGGCTCGAGCACCTGCCCCCGAACCGGATCCGCGACTGGGACGACCTGGTCGAGACCTTCGTGGGAAATTTCCAGGGCACCTACGTGCGCCCTGGGAACACGTGGGACCTTCGAGGGTGCAGGCAAAAACCCGGTGAATCTCTGAGGGACTTCATCCGGCGCTTCTCCAAGCGTTGCACCGAGCTGCCCGACATCACCGACCATCAGATCATCCACTTCTTCCTCGAGAGCACCACATGCTATAGCTTGGTGTCCAAGTTGGGGAGGGACCCTCCCCCCGACGCGAACCGGCTATTCGAGGTAGCCTCCAAGTACGCTTCGGGGGAGGAGGCGGCGAACGCCATCTTCAACGGCAAGAAGGGAAAGCGCCCCGAAGAGACGCCCGCGAAGGGCAGCAAGCCAAGGAAGCCCTCGAGGAAGTAAAATCAAGGCAATAAGGGGAAGAAGTATCGGACCCCTCGCGAGAAAGGCAACAATGGCGAACGAAGTCCCCGCAGTGGACCTCAGCCACAAGGGGCCTCGAGGCCTTCCATGTGGAGGAGAGTCTTTGATGCCGACGACGTGTTCTTCAGCATGGGACGACCCACCGCCGACGGAAATCCTCGCGAACACCTGCGACATCCAACAGCTAAGTCGCTTCTACCCCTAGAGCGGTTTCAGACCCTCGAACCTTTTTTGTACATACTTTCGATTGTACAAACTCTTGTTTAAGTATTTGGCTTAGCTCTCGCAAGTTGTGAACGAATCAGGTGGACTCGAGTCCACTCATACTTGAGTGAGGATTGGTCCTACCCTCGCTAGGACCATCCCTCCCTCGGGGGCCGCAATGGGGACGAACCCCCGAAAAAGTCAATACTTTTACAAAATTCTTGTGATATCTCGAGCGTATCGCCAAGTGCTCCTTTGCAACCCTCGAAGGGAAGACACTAGGCGTGAAACGGACAAGGGCAGGGTCGCCTGAGCCGAGTGCTCGTCTACGCCTCGAGGCTACGGCAGCACCTCACTTCCCTCCGCCTAAGTCATTCACGTAAGATCGATCCTAGTGGCTACCTCCTTTCGAGGCGCATGCATTCGACGCGACGTGCATCGCAGAGATGTCGCATGAAAATAAAACTCGTTTGACGATACAAACGGTGTTTAACGAAAATAAGTAGGATGTATGAAAACAAACGAATTGTTCTTACATCAGGAAACGCAAGTCTCTAATCGACTATTTATACTCGGGCTCGATGTCCCGAGGCTTTCAGGGTCCGCTTCAACCATCAAGGTCATCCCAGCCGCCGCCATCTTCGCCCGGGAAAGGACGCTCTTCCACCGTCAGGGCAGTCGTGCGGTCACTTCGCCCACGCCACGCCTGAAAAGGCGCGCGCACTCCCCCACGAAGTCGCAGTAACTGCCCTAACGGTCATCATGACCCCGCACGAAGAGGTGGAAGGTACATTCAACACACCAACCCTTGAAAGGGCGGCCTTCATTCTACTGATCAGGGGTTCGAACCTTGGGCCTTCGAAGGGTTTCGACAAGGGCTCCAGATCAACCGAGTCAGGGATAATCGACGGTACCCTCGAAGCTCGAGCGCTCGAGGAAGCCAATCGATTATGTTCGAGGCCAGGCAAAGTGCCTAGATCGAGGGACCCCACGAGGGGGAGCATCGAGCCCTCGACCTCTATCGAACGAGGTCGAGTCCCATCTAGCATACTTTTGCGAAAAGCTTTTACGGGCGTGTCCTATGACCACGAGCCTACCCTCATCGAACGGGGCATGGACGTCCGCTCGAACTACCCGCTATCAGCTCACCCAGGCATCCATGGCTCGATCCCAATCGTGGGAAGCATGGATCGCCCCCTCCTCAGTACCTCGAAAGGGATCCCGAGGAACGAAGAAAAATTTGGGACATCTCGAGCCAAACGAGGCTCGGGGGCTCCTAGTGCTGTGGACAAACCCACACGACCGTGTTCCTCCCCACATCGGCCACACCGCGCGGAGCGGAACATGCGGAGAGAACGCTCAAGGCTTCCCCCTCGAAGGGAGGAAGTCATCGTTCTACTGATCAGGGGTTCGAACCTTGGGCCTTCGAAGGGTTTCGACAAGGGCCCCAGATCAACCGAGTCAGGGATAATCAACGGTACCCTCGAAGCTCGAACGCTCGAGGAAACCAACCGATTATGTTCGAGGCCGGGCAAAGTGCCTAGATCGAGGGACCCCTCGGGGGGGAGCATCGAGCCCTCGACCTCTATCGAACGAGGTCGAGTCCTGTCTAGCATACTTTCACGGAAGGCTTTTATGGACGTGTCCTGTGACCACGAGCCTACCCTTATCGAACGGGGCATGGACGTCCACTCGAACCACCCGCTACCAGCTCAACCAGGCATCCGTGGCTCAATCCCACCGAGGGAAGCACGGGTCGCCTCCTCCTCAGCACCCTCGAACAGGGAGCGCGAGGCACGAAGAAAGCTCGAAATCCCCCCTACCTCAGGCGCGGTGGACGAACCCACACCTGAGGAAGCAGTAAATGCTCTGCACATCAGGTTGAGACCTTGGGAGAGTGTCAATCACCCTCCCAAGGCCTCGGGGGCTACACCCGCGGGTGCGCTAGCGCGCCCCCACGGATTCTCGGAACCCACGAAGAAACGAAGGCCTCGAAAGCCTCGACGAACTCCAGCCTTCGCGGGATTAAACTTCATCCCTGCGAAGGCTCGGGGGCTACTGTCGGGTACCTGCAAAAGGGGTACCCCAATCTAAGTCCAAAACTACTTGGCATCAAGGCCCACAACGACATTAACCTGGCTCCACAGCCCAGCAAAGGCCTGCCATCGCTACGAGACCTTGGCACCCGTCCCGCTCGAGGTGAACGATCACCCTCGAGCGGGTGGTTTCCGTCTCGTTCGAGGCTCAGCAGCCTCGAGGACGACCCTTACCCTCGAGCGGGGTTTTCCGTCTCGATCGAGGCTCGGCGGCCTCAACCCTCACCCTCGAGCGGGCGGTTTCCGTCTCGATCGAGGCTCGGCGGCCTCGACCCTCACCCTCGAGCGGGCGGTTTCCGTCTCGATCGAGGCTCGGCGGCCTTGACCCTCACCCTCGAGCGGGCGGTTTCCGTCTCGATCGAGGCTCGGCGGCCTCGACCCTCACCCTCGAGCGGGCAGTTTCCGTCTCGTTCGAGGCTCAGCAGCCTCGAGGGCGACCCCTACCCTCGAGGGGATATTTTCCGTTCTCGTTCGAGGGTCGGCGAGCTCGAGCTTGCCATCCAAGCTCGAGCCCGCCTCAACGGGAACAACGCCCAATGCCCTGCGACCCATCAGAGTCATCATGACGCGGTCAAAAAGCAGGGATCACTGCTCCACGCCATCACCTACTCCCGGAGAGGACATCGGTCAATCCACTCGCAACAGTGGACTCTGAGCGCCATGCTGCACGCCAGACCTAACCCTGCCAGCAGCACTGTGCCAACCACTCCTTTGACTTTACCCCCCGCCGGACACGCTGCCACCCTCGAAGGCAACCTCGAAGGAGGCCACGGAGGCTCGAATTGGACCCCGTACGCAAGTTTCCTACCCTCGACGCCGTGAACTGTCACGAGAGGGAAGGACAATACGTCAGCCCCTGCCATGTCGTCAGCGGAGTTGGAAGGCGCGATTCCCGCTCACGCACAGTACGCGGCATGGACGAACAGTGCAAACACATGTACTCGCACCCCGCTCCCCTTGGTCTATAAAAGGGGAAGGGAAGCCCATGCGAAGGGCAACAAGGAACGAGAAGAGCACGAAGACACGCGGAGAACACAAGTCTCATACGCACCCACACACCATAGCCTGGGACTTAGGAGCTTATCTCCTTCTCCCACCTTGCTTGTAAACCCCTACTACAAGCAACACGTAACCAGGTGCATCGCACCCCTGCTGGACGTACGGCCCCGTGGCCGGAACCAGGATAAAACCTCGTCTCTCACTCTCGCCATCGGGAAAACGAGTGGTTAGCACCGCAATCACTCGTCGGTGCCGGTGCGACCAAATCAGGCACCGACAGATATTATTATGTATGTATTTTAGTTTTAATATTTTGGCAATATCATAAATAATCTTGTAGTTCTTCTAAAATAATATATTACAAACATGAAAGCAAACGGGAAAAAACAACAACAGCAGCACAACTTCGGAGTATAAATATATGACCAGACTATGTGCAAGTAGTTTTTGAGACATTATTATAACCTTTACGCCAAGCATCTTATTTTGTGGTGTAGTAGCACTAACTCTATCTCAAATGAGTGCAGAAGGCTAGTTATACAAAAATATTCAAATTTATCCACCATCTTTCTGTAGAACTCCATCGATAAATATGCTTTCTATATAGTTAAACATGTTGAGCCATCCCAGTCATTTGAGCCATTTGAGAGGTGAGATTAATTACCCATGATTGCGCTATCTCTATAGTTAAGCATGATTACCCTAAAAAGGGAAAATAAAAATAAAAATATCATGATTACCCCATCTGATGCTATATTGAGCATGTGCTAATCATGGGTTAATTAACCTTAATAGATTCTTCTCGTGAAAAAGTCTAGGGCTTATACAGTTAGTTATATTTTGTCCTGCTAAATAGCATCAAAACATTCGATATGAAAGGGTCTATTTTAAGCCCCTGGAACGAAACATGCAATAGAAGGGTAGCCTAGACTGCCGGCTCCTCGATTACGCCGCGAGGCATTGATGATGCGAATGGCCTATCGGCGTGGAAGCTGTAGGGGACATCGTGCATTTCACGATTAGAAAGCCGAGCGGAGGCTCAATTTTCTTTTGTTACTATGGTAAATTACACGCATCGTGACGTGGCAGATGAAGGACATAGACTGCTACGTAGGCTAACAAATTACCATAGGATCATATAAATATAAATGGCATACAATTGATATCGATATACAATTTTTTAAAAAATAGAAAAATGAAAATGAGAAAATAGAAAAGTGGAAAAGGTAAAAAAGAAAAAGAAAAAAAAGAAAGAAAATCTGCCTAAGGAATCGCTGGGTGGGGGGGGGGCAGCGATTCCTTGGGCAGTATAAACAGGACTATGGAACGGAGCAGTCCAAGATCTTTATTTTTTTTAGATGACGGAGCAGTCCCAGCCCAGATAGGCGCCATAGAGTCAAATTATGTGGAAGATAGATAGAATTTCCAGCCCAGACGTCTCCCTCCGTCAGCGCGGCCCAGTCGGGCGGGCACTCGGCCCACTTGGTGCCAGCGCGGGAGCTTCGGCCCACGCGGCTCGACTCGACCTGTCCTGCCGCTCAGCCCACGCCCCGTTTGCAGCAGCCCAGGTCAGCGAGCGGCATAGTCCAGCAGCGCTCCAGCTCAGTACTCCATCCGACAAGAACCCATCAGATTCGCACCGTGATTCAGAGAAGCATGTCGACGTGGATTGATTTTTGTGAGCTGTCACTTTCATGCTGCAGTGATGTTGTTAGTTTAATTAATTCATCGTTGCTTGCTTGCTTGGCCGGCAATCTGAGGGACTGATCAACCTATTGTTTATTGAATGAACTTGAGCTCTTGTATATCAGTCTTGCATTTTATTTTGAGGTAGCTCATCTTTGCTTTGGCCATTGATTAACTATTGATTATTTTGGTTAATATTTGCATGCTTGATCTTTAGCGTCGTTTGTTCAAGAAGGCTTCCAAGCGTCGCACTGTTATTTTGCTTCCGCAGTTCGGCTTTGCTTTGACACGTTCCGATCGTTATTAGGGTGAAGAATTTATCATGTATCATCTTGTAGATTGGAAGAGAAGTGTCTTTTGGGTAGCAATTGGGAGTTTGATGCATAGGTCTTGATCTTGTTGAGAATTTTTAAAGGCTTCCATTTACCCCCACTCTGGTTGCCCGATTTGATCCTTCACATGGCTATCATTTGTAGATTTATTTGATGAGATATTGTACACTGGTAAGATGGAGAATAAGTAAGGATTGGGACAGTGAGAATGCAAATCAGCTAATATGTTGCTGAAGTTGTAGGTGGGCTATTCATGGTGGGCTCTGATGGTAGCAGCAGTTGGCAGTGTCAATGGTCTTCAATGGATTGTTCATTTTGACCATGATAGTCAACTGCACTACAAAATAGCTAGTTTAATTAGCACATATGGAAGAGTTATTGAGCTTATCATCTTAATACATAACAGTAAATACAATCATGTCATGAATGATATCGAATCTCAACTGCCATGGGACACGGATAACAAATCAGATGACAATGTTGGTGGTAAAGATAATGCAAATGAAAACACGAATGCGCTTATTCTCCTGGGTTGGACGATTTGCCCAGAAGTGGGGATGGATGCTCCAGATAGTACTATGGGTGCTAGAAACTTTTCTCTTATTTCTTCTCACAATTTAGTTGCTGCAAGTGCTACCTCACCTACTATCTCCACACATAAGAAGCTCCTAAAGGTAAATCACAAGAATTGATTATTAGAAGCTTTCACTAACTAAACTGTTGTGGTTATTCATAATCTGATTATCTTATGGGGTTACTTTTTATGCTGTTTAGTTCCATGGCAGTCCTACACACATAGAGAAAGAGCTGATTGCCCAACCAATGCGGAATGAAGCAATTGGTGATGAGATGACAGAAGAAGATGTGTTACAGACCTGGCGTTCATAGCTGAACATTCAGCTTTAGAATTCATGGAAATGAACAAGAGAGAGACGCCATACTCGACAATCATGGAACCGGGCTGGTGCAAACATCCGATGAATGTCCTCAAAATAAATTCAGACGGCGCATATAATTCTGAGACTGGCGAAGTTGGATGGGGTTTTGTAATCAGAGATGATGAAGCGGAAGTAATCCATGCAGCAGCCGGCAAATTGTTCTATCTGAAGGATGCACTGTCAACTGAAATTCGAGCGTGTATGGAAGGAGCTAAAGCTGCAGCCGCAAGAGGCATGGGAAGGGTCATGTTTGAAACAGACTCTATGATACTGAAACAAGCTATGCTCGACGAGTCGTATCGTTTGGCATCCGTTGGGGGAGCCATTCACGAGCTCAAGCAGTTCGTAGTAGATAATTTCATTGCCTTTCAGTTTGTTTATGCTCATAGATCATGTAATAAAGCTGCTCATGTACTGGCAGCTGAAGGGTGTTTTTGTTAGATTATTGGGCTTGGCCCATATGAATAATCCTAAGTAAATCTCAAAAGCCCATTAGCACTTGAGGGGGTACGTCATCTATTAGTCCCATATTGCTAATGGATGAGGGTGTGGGGGTTTTCCTCCCAATAAATAGAGACCACCTCCCTCATGGAAGAAGTGCACCATAGACTCTATACGGGAATCCCCTAGGTTAGGGAGTCCCTAATAAAGTCTATACAAGTTAGGGTTTTGCTACTTCTCATTGCTGCGTTGCCATCATAGTCTACTCCATTCCGAGCGCCGGCGTGCACCGGCGAACGGGAGAGCAGGTCTCCGGAACCAGTCGTCTTTGAGATCCTGCACCGGGAGAGGGCGAATAAGGTTTTTGGGAAGCGCTACGCGCGACTGCTCAAAACGTCTTCACCACGACTCGTCCTCTGTCCAACTCTGGTGCTGCGGCGTACCGTCGTCTGCTACATCGTCTGCTGCGCTCCGTCCGTAGAACCGTATAGTAGTTCCGACTGCGCCGTTCATCTTTCCTACGGCAATTCCTCAGTACGTACACTATGTTTTAATCATGTTTTCTGATGTCATGATTATGTTATTCGTACTTCCTAGTCTGCTAAATAATTGCATGCTAGGATTGTTTATCGTCATGTTTAATCTAGTTCGGAAATTAAACTTACAATTGCCTATATTTCCAACAATCCAAAAACCTTATAATAGGCAATCTGTTGATTTATCGATGGCTGGTTTCGCTGAGTCACTGAGGCCAGAAAAGTTTTCTGGTGTGAACTTTAAGATCTGTAAATCCAAGGTTCGCCTCTAGTTTACTGCTATGCACATCTGGGAGACGAGACTTGGCAAGCTAGAGGGCGAACTAACTGCTGAAGAGCAGAAAAAGTTCGACGATGCCAATAATCTCTTCGTAGGATGTATCATGAGCAATCTATGTGACGGGCTGGTCCGTGTTTACATAGAAGAGACAGATGCGAAGGCCCTGTGGGATGCTCTGGTTGCTAAGTATGATGCAACAGCGCAGGCAATGAGCTATACCTCATGGAGAGCTTCCATGACTACAGGATGGTTAACAACCGTTCTGTAGTGGAACAAGCACATGAGTTGCAGTGCATTGTCAAGGATCTTGATCTCCTTAAGTGTCCTATTCCTGACAAGTTTGTGGCTGGATGCATTATTGCAAAGCTGCCTTCCTCGTGGAGGAGCTTCGCCACAACTCTGAAACACAAGAGATAGGAAATATCAGTTAAAAACCTGATAGCATCTCTTGATGTTGAAGAGAAGGCTCGGAAGAAGGATGCTACTGAGAAGGAAGATCAAGGTCAGTCCAACGCCAACATGGTCCAGAAGTTCTCGTGTGCAGGCAAGAACAACAACAACAAGGGAAAAAACAAGCCCATGGAGACTACTACCTTCAAGAAGAAGAAGAACAAGGCTGAGCTGAAGTGTTTTACTTGTGGTGAGCTGGGACACTTCTCGCGTGCAGACCGCAAGGGAAACAAAGCTAAGAAGCCCAAGGATGTCAACATGGTGACCATTGGCAATACTGATGGGTATGGTAATTTACCTACCGTACTTTCAGTTTTTCAATCCACGAGTTGGTGGCTTGATACGGGTGCTAATGTTCATGTGTGTGCTGACATATCCATGTTTTCTTCTTACCAGGCTGTCCGGGATTCTTCCGTGCTGATGGGCAATGGGTCACATGCTTCTGTTCATGGTGTTGGCATGGTCGATCTGAAGTTTACTTCGGGAAAGATCGTGCAGCTGAAGAACGTGCAGCATGTCCCCACTATCAATAAGAATCTTGTGAGCGGGTCGATCCTGATCAAGGACGGGTTTAAAGTAGTGTTAGAGTCCAATAAATTTGTCGTGTCGAAACATGGACAATTCGTTGGTAAAGGCTATGATTGCGGAGGCTTGTTCCGCTTTTCTCTTGTTGATTTTTGTAATAAGTCCGTGAACCATATTTGTGGCAATATTAGTGATGATGCGAGCATTTGGCATTCACGTTTATGTCATGTGAATTTTGGTTTGATGTCTCGGCTTTCCAGCATGTGTTTAATTCCGAATTTCACCATTGCCAAAGGTTCTAAGTGCCATAGTTGTGTGCAATCGAAACAACCTCGGAAGCCTCACAAGGTAGCTGAGGAGAGACACTTGGCACCACTAGAACTCATACATTCTGATCTTTGCGAGATGAATGGTGTGTTGACAAAGGGTGGAAAGAGATACTTCATGACGTTAATAGATGATGCGACTAGATTTTGCTATGTTTATTTGTTGCAAACTAAAGATGAAGTATTAGACTACTTTAAAATCTATAAGGCCGAAGTTGAGAATCAACTAGAGAGAAAGATCAAGCATTTAAGGTCTAATTATGGTGGAGAATATTTTCCTAAAGTGTTTGATGAATTCTGTGAGGAATATGGCATTATTCATGAGAGGACACCTCTCTATTCACCCAAGTCTAACGGTGTTGCTGAGAGGAAAAACCGCACGTTGACTAACTTGGTTAACTCCATGTTAGACACTGCTGGTTTATCAAAGGCATGGTGGGGGGAGGCTGTATTGACTTCGTGTCATGTCCTGAATAGAATTCCTAACGAGAATAAAGATCAAACTCCGTATGAGTTATGGAATGGAAGAAAACCATCACTTTCTTATTTACGCACATGGGGATGTTTGGCAAAAGTAAATGTGCCTATTCCTAAGAAGCGTAAGTTGGGACCTAAGACAGTGGATTGTATCTTTCTAGGATATGTTCAGAGGAGCATTGCTTATAGGTTTTTAGTGGTTAAATCTGAGGTACCTGATATGAATGTTGATACTATTATGGAATCTCGTGATGCAACATTTTTTGAGAATATATTTCCTGCACAAGATATGCATAGCATTTCTAGATTTTCTACTGAAATAACTCCTATACCAGTTGCATCTTTTGAGTTGTTTGAACAACCTATTGAGAATGAGAATATCCTAGAGAAGGATGATAGTGAAGCTCCTAGAAGGAGCGAGAGACAGAGGGTTGCTAAATCCTTTGGTGATGATTTCACTGTGTACCTTGTGGATAATACCCCCACGTCTATAGCTGAGGCGTATGCATCTCCAGATGCTGATGATTGGAAAGAATCTGTTCAGAGCGAGATGGACTCGATTCTTTCTAATGGAACATGGGAGCTCACTGAACGACCCTACGGGTGTAAACCAGTGGGTTGTAAATGGGTGTTCAAGAAGAAGCTTAGGCCAGATGGTACTATTGATAAGTACAAGGCAAGACTTGTGGCTAAAGGTTACACACAAAAAGAAGGCGAAGATTTCTTTGATACTTATTCACCTGTCGCTAGACTGACCACGATTCGAGCATTACTGTCCTTGGCTGCCTCATATGGTCTTATATCCATCAGATGGATGTGAAGACAGCTTTCCTAAATGGAGAGTTAGATGAGGAAATTTATATGGATCAGCCTGATGGGTTTGTGGTGAAGGGTCAAGAGAACAAGGTGTGTAAGCTGGTGAAGTCTTTGTATGGCCTGAAACAAGCACCTAAGCAGTGGCACGAGAAGTTTGACAGAACACTAACTTCTGCGGGCTTTGCTATTAACGAGGCTGATAGATGTGTGTACTATCGCTATGGTGGGGGTGGAGGGGTTATATTATGCTTGTATGTGGACGACATACTAATTTTTGGCACAAATATTGATAAGATCAATGAGGTCAAGTCTTTTCTATCAAAGAGTTTTGATATGAAAGATCTGGGAGAGGCTGATGTTATACTTAACATTAAGCTAATTAAGGAAGGTAATGGGATTACTCTTTCGCAATCTCATTATGTGGAGAAGGTCTTGAACCGGTTTGGCTACATAGACAGTAAGCTTTCTCCAACGCCTTATGATCCCAGTGTGATGCTCAGAAAGAACAAGAAGGTAGCTAAAGACCAACTAAGATATTCTCAGATTATTGGTTCACTCATGTATTTAGCTAGTGCAACGAGACCCGACATAGCTTTTGTTATGAGCAAATTGAGCAGGTTCATGTCAAACCCGGGTTCAGATCATTGGCATGCACTTGAAAGGGTTATGCGCTATCTAGTAGGTACTATGAGTTATGGGATTCACTATTCTGGGCACCCCGCTGTGCTGGAGGGATATAGTGACTCGAACTGGATTTCTGATGCTGATGAGCTTTACGCCACAAGTGGGTATGTGTTTACCTTTGGAGGTGGTGCTATATCATGGAGGTCTTGCAAACAGACCATTTTGACGAGGTCAACCATGGAAGCGGAACTAACCGCTTTAGACACAGCCACCGTTGAGGCTGAGTGGCTGCGTGAGCTTTTGATGGACTTGCCTGTGGTTGAAAAACCAGTACCGGCTATCCTTATGAACTGTGACAATCAAACGGTGATAGTCAAAGTGAACAGTGCTAAGGATAATGCGAAGTCATCAAGACATGTCAAAAGACGATTGAAGTCTGTCAGGAAGTTGAGAAGCTCCGGAGTAATAAGTGTGACTTATATTCAAACTGACAAAAACCTGGCAGATCCTTTTACAAAAGGTTTATCACGGAATGTGATAGAAAATGCATCAAGGGAGATGGGTATGAGACCCGCGTAAGTTGCCACAGTAGTAACCCAACCTATGTGATCGGAGATCCCGTGAATTAGGACCTGAGAAAAACAAGTTGCTGGTTGACTGAGGAGAGCAATTATTAGACCCTCTCTGAGTGAAGATGAAGTACTTCAAATGCTGTAAGGCAGGTTAGCGATATGCTTTAATGTGTTTCTATTGGCTTGATTAAGCGAAGATGTTGTCCTACAGAACATTCTTGAAAGAACACACCTATATGAGCCCGATTGTAAAATGTCGCAGTCTATGAGATTTGGGTGATCTTTAGTAAGCTCAAGAAGAGACCAAGGAGTATGACGTATATGCTCCATCCGCGGTGTAGGCTACAGGTAGCCAAGTACTGGTTTGGTCTTTGAGTGAAACTTATCTGCACAAAACTTGCAATTGAAGGCGTAGTCCATTGTTCAAATTGTGGATGAGTGTAGCTTAAAGTTCTAGGCGAGAGTTCAACTTAACAGTCCTTGCCGAAATACTGGTATATAAACAATAGTGAGAAACAAGCAAAATCTCTATATGGGAATTTGAGATCTGGTGGGGGATTGTTAGATTATTGGGCTTGGCCCATATGAATAATCCTAAGTAAATCTCAAAAGCCCATTAGCACTTGAGGGGGTACGTCATCTATTAGTCCCATATTGCTAATGGATGAGGGTGTGGGGGTTTTCCTCCCAATAAATAGAGACCACCTCCCTCATGGAAGAAGTGCACCATAGACTCTATACGGGAATCCCCTAGGTTAGGGAGTCCCTAATAAAGTCTATACAAGTTAGGGTTTTGCTACTTCTCATTGCTGCGTTGCCATCATAGTCTACTCCATTCCGAGCGCCGGCGTGCACCGGCGAACGGGAGAGCAGGTCTCCGGAACCAGTCGTCTTTGAGATCCTGCACCGAGAGAGGGCGAATAAGGTTTTTGGGAAGCGCTACGCGCGACTGCTCAAAACGTCTTCACCACGACTCGTCCTCCGTCCAACTCTGGTGCTGCGGCGTACCGTCGTCTGCTACATCGTCTGCTGCGCTCCGTCCGTAGAACCGTAGTAGTTCCGACTGCGCCGTTCATCTTTCCTACGGCAATTCCTCAGTACGTACACTATGTTTTAATCATGTTTTCTGATGTCATGGTTATGTTATTCGTACTTCCTAGTCTGCTAAAGAATTGCATGCTAGGATTGTTTATCGTCATGTTTAATCTAGTTCGGAAATTAAACTTACAATTGCCTATATTTCCAACAGTTTTTTGTCCTTTAGAGAACGTACTGTCTTGGGACGGTACTCCATCTTGTATTGTGGACGTAGTGGCCAGTGATTCAGCTGTGCCTCAAAGTTAATGGAAAGCTCTTTTCCACGCAAAAAAAAAAAGAAAAAAAAAGAAAGAAGATGCTTCTGTGAAGAATAACATGAAGAGCGCTCTAACATGAATCATGTTCCTGAAGCCGAAGAAGCCACAAAATGCAAAAGTACATGATGGAAGGCAGAATGTTGTTAATGGCATATAGTTGACATAGATGAAATTGCTGCAACTACAGAGTTGTAGTGGAGAGGACTTCTGTAAGGACGGCAACAAGGCCTCGAACAACGGCTGGAGACAAAGTTGGTCCAACAATAAGTTTGAAGTTTCAATTGTGAGCTGTAGTCTTGCAGATAATAAGATAGGAGGTGGATATCACCCTAGTGACATTGAGCAATCTTCGATGTGGGTGATTGAAAACCGATTGTTGTAACACAATTTTTCTCTAGAGTAGATTGTAGATATCAATACATTTCACATTACATTGCTTGGACTTGCTGCATGGCCATACATTACGTGTGTATTACTTGAGAATTGCTTCTAGGCTTATACAGAACCTCACACATTGCCTGATGTGCTGGCAACATGAATTAATTGTAATGTTGTGTTGCAAGCCAGATAATGTAATTGCTTTTGTCTCTCGGTGTGTCTGATAAGAATGAATAGCTTTGCATTGGTCCATGGGGACCGATTTGAACGATTCTCTATTCCTATGCTCCTCTAACTTTGTCTGAATCTTCCAAGATTTGGCTTGTTCTGTTCGCATTTGGTCTCAATCAGTAGCTATATACATTACCCAGCAGAGCTGTTGAGTTGCATTTTATTACCTCGCTTCTTATATTATGCCGATATACGAACAGTACTCTCCTACTTCGCCACTGTCTGGCATAGGATGGCCGTGTCAGCTCGGAATGTAGGATACCCACGACGTTCAACCATCTCCAAAGATAACATATAAACATCCATTTCTGGTCCAAGTGCCCCATCAGCCCGGTGGACGTACCGATCGCTCGTAGTAGTGTGCATGCCTTGATTCGCACGACCTCCCGTAGGTCGGCGTCACCAGACACACACAGTGCATAACAAACCGGATGGCAACCGGCGACCGCAGATCTAATAGACCAGCCCAGGTAATCTCGCTCACCTAAAAGTCCATCAGATTCGTTTAGCCGTCACAGCGCGGGCTAGCTTTTTTTCTGGCGTCTCGCCGACGGCTCGCGGCCGGCCGTCCCCGTCCCAGACTACTCCCAGCCAAAGCCGAGCGAAGCCGAGGAACTCGGAGTTAGTTAAAGCTGTAAGCAGGAAGCAACATGATTGTGAAGGCGATGTCGCGGCAGTGCGCGGTGTGGTGTGTGCGTGCGATCGCTGGCGAGAGTTTGTTACTCTGATTTTCCAGAGGAGAGACGGACGCACGCCAGCGGCCGCCATCGGGGTGGTTGTGGGTTAGCGCCGAGAGGGACTGGAACCGTGAAAGCAAAGCAAGAGCTCTGCGCCGATCATCCATCTCGGCCGTGGATGAGCGGAGGAGCTCGGCTTTGCTTGCGTTGTGATGGGCGGAGAGAGATGAGCCTTCCCTATCACTCAGACTCACTGACCGCTCGAGGATGGCCAAATCGCCAATGTTTCATGTAGTGTAATCGAGGGAGATGCGCCGGCCGTACGTGCAGAGTGGGCCCGCCTCGATTAGTTAGCGGTGTCCCCCCACTAAAAGACGAGGATTAATGTATTGTTAAGCAACGACTAATGACATGCTTTGATGTGGAATTTAACAAATTGTTATGAATCGCCTTCTGTTTCTTGTGACACGACTGCCGAGCACTAGGGCATGTTCGGTACGGTGCTCGGATTAATTTTGTGAAGCCAAATAATTCCCGCGGCCAAGCCACCAACAAGCTAAACAAAGGCATAATGCGGATTAGCCCGGCCACGAGCCCACAAAGTAAGCAACTTTCTTCTTCTAAATAGCTGGCACGCTTCTGGCGTACCCCAAAATTCTATATGCAAAAATGGCACGTAGGAGTACAACTTTTGAAGTAACAGGCTTTTGCCTCCGACGACGGTACCTACGCAGAAAGTACACGGGCAGCGGAGAACAATGAACAGGGACGCGGTACACCAATGTACTTTTCCTGTACGCACGAGTGGCTTGGATGTATTACCAAAAAAGAAATGGACAAATGGTCATTTCCTAGATTTTATTTCGGAGCTGGAAAGCGTTTCTGAGCCAGCGGGAGTGGGAAATGCAACCTCCCCGACGTGACCTCGTCTGACATAAAGCCTAGGAGTGTGCTCGAAGGAATTCATGTTGGCACCTCCCAGCTCCCCGCGATGGCACGATTACCATTTCCACAACCCGGACGATAAGACGAACGTATCGTCACCCGTTGAATCATGTTGAAAAAGAGGCTTTAAAAAAACAGAAAAGGATCAAACGATCTCTTCGATAGGGAAAAAAATCAAAAGTAACATTTCTCATGCCCGAGGTACGGTGTTGTGCGATCTCAGACGTCGGCTTTCACTAGACAATACTACTGACGAGTGACGAGCAGAATCACAGCACTCACGGATGCACCGGCTCTCACTAATATATGCATTGTACTACTGAACATCTGAGCCGTGACACGTAAGCATCATAGCTCCCGGGCAGTCGTGCCGCACCAAACTCGTACTGCTCCATTGACGAGGTAAACCAAGTTCAAACTGAGCAGGCCAGACCAGGAGGACACGCCACGCCAGGTCAGCAAAGCTAATCTCACTCAGGACTTGTTTAGATCGCCAACTTTCGCTAACTTATTTTGTCAACTTGTCATATAGAATGTTTGGACACTAATTAGGAGTATTAAATATATGTGTAAAAAAACTAATTACATAGATGGACTCCACATCGTGAGACGAATCTATTAATTAGGCTAATGACGGCACATATTAGGCTTAATAGATTCGTCTTGCGATATAGAGTTCATCTATATAATTAGTTTTAGTAAATATTTAGTACTCATAATTAGTGTCAAAAGGATGAATGTGACATTTCGCCAATTTTCACCAATTTTACGGCTCCCATCTAAACAAGGCCTCAGCCACTCAGGTCCAAAAGTTTCAAGCCCAACCAGAAGCACAAACCATTTGCCAGCCACCGACTGACTGGCCCGGCGCGCCCGACCGGTACGATCGGGCGTGCTCATTGCCTCGCTCTCGCAGACGGGCGGGCCCCACGGTCTCCCCTGCTCCTGGCATGCTCCCCCAGCTATATAACCACGACGCCACGCGTTCCCAGCACCCACCTCCATCCAGTTCGCGGTCCTCGATCGTCCTCTCCAGCACGCCCCTGCTTCGACCGGTTCGTCAAGGAGGTACGATCTGTTGTGGTCCAGCTGAATTTAATGGCGGATTCGTTTGCATTTTGGTAGCTGCTGCACGGAGCTCTGTTTGCACTCTCCCCTCCGATTGCGAGTGCGGTCGATGAATCAATCCGGCTACATTACATTAGGTGTGATTCAGAGATTGGCAATGAGTTGGAACTAAGTACTAGCTAGCTAGTTACTGAAAAGTTTATCATTTGTTGCGTACTATCTTTATGGTCGTTTCGAGATCATCCGAGGTCAGTGGTGAAATGGTGGTAGATGCTAGTACAGGCGGGCAAGTCAAAAATGGAATTATTCAGTTGGCAGCTTGCTGATTTTATGGCATTTGGCCTTTCTAACTAATCTTCTTCCAGTCGCATTGACATTGTGTTGTATAAATCCCTTCATCTTAACGCTTTTATTTGTGCAAGAACAGTAAACACTTCAAAAGAAAGATCTTGAGATTTTCTTGTGACATTTGGATCCGCTTCTTGAATTCGCAGAGGCTAGTTATCTACAGAACCTTGGAAGCCGCAGGCAGCCATGCAGGAAGCTCTCCTCTCTCCGGCCAATGCCGGTATCCTGCGCTCGGCCTTGGAGCTCAAACCGTTCGCCTTCGGTGACCAGCGCCTCGCCTCGCCGCTCCACCTCAACCTCGCTTACGGCGACGACGCGCTGTTCCGCTGCTCCTCCCCCTTCGGCCCGCCCAGCTTCGGCTTCTCCGCCTCGCCGTCGCCGCTCGCCACGGCCTCCTCCTCCGTCTCGCTCTCGCCGTCCTCGTCGGCCTCCCTCGCCGACGACTTCGACGACGACGCCGCCGCCACGGGCCACCGCCTCCAGCTGGCGCGCCTCGCGCTGCAGTACCAGGAGGTGGCCGACCGCTACGAGCTCTGCCTCACCCGCCTCGCCGAGGCCGCCGACGAGGCCGCCGCGCTCCGCCGCGAGAACGCCGAGCTCCGCGTCGCCAACGGCGACCTCACGCGTCGCCTCGCGCTCCTCAGCGGCGTCCGTAAGCAGGCCGCCGCCGCCGCCATCGCCGACGAGGTCCGCCGCCTCCGCCTCGGCGAGCACAATGAGCGCCCGCCCGAGAAGCTCGCCGTGATGCCCAAGAGCATTTCCGTCCGCTCCAACGACTACCTCAAGATCAACATGCCCAATAACCAGGCGCTCCCCGCCACGCCGGCTGCCAACAACCGTAAGCCTCGCGCGTCCAACCCGACCAAACCCAGCTCGGTGAGTCCCCACTTCACGCCGCTTTGTTTGAACACCACATCCCGCTTGGCATCTGATCTGACATTGTCGTTGCTTGGCCTTGCACCTTGATCTTGATCTGTGCAGCGAGTGTACATGGGCGACGGTGGAGGTAAGAAAGGCGAGGAGGAGCCCAAGGAGGAACACGTGGGCGGTGGCACGGAGCTGGAGGTGTACAACCAGGGCATGTTCAAGACGGAGCTTTGCAACAAATGGGAGGAAACGGGGGCGTGCCCCTACGGCGAGCAGTGCCAGTTCGCGCACGGCGTCGCCGAGCTCCGCCCCGTCATCCGCCACCCGCGCTACAAGACACAGGTCTGCCGCATGGTGCTGGCCGGCGAGGTCTGCCCGTACGGCCACCGATGCCACTTTCGCCACTCGCTCACCTCGTCCGAACGCCTCCTTCTCCCCCGCCCTTAGCACAGAGGCATGCGCGGGGCACGCCCAGCCTTGTACCGAAACCGTTCGGTTTGTTTCATCTCAAGCCAACACACGTCAAGTATCAAGTATATATTTCACACGAAAATGTACAAAAGGGTATACAGCACAGCGTAAATAAGATATATGTATACTGTACACGAGTAACCTATACGTAATTAAGAGCATAAAAGGAAACCTGATCGTAGAAGTAGTTTTCAGGCACTGTGAATATTCATCGTTAGTCAGTCAGCTGCGGGTGCTCCTCAGGGACCTCAACTGTGTCTTCTGTTCGTGTAATATATTTTTTGGGGTGTATTTGTTAGGTGACAGCTTGCCCTTTCTTCGATGCATCTCGAAGCAATGGGTGAGGACATGATACAATAAACTGGGTATGGCTGCAGATTCGACGAGCATTTCCAATGTGCAGGTGAAATTCAACCGGATTGCCTGCACCCCATGCGAGGAAATGCGGGAGAATCATGCCATTTTGTCTGTATGACGAGTGTTGAACCTTGTGCAGAGGCTCTTTGATTTATTCAGGCTACCTTTTGCTGTAGTTTGGCATTTTTTTTCATTTTAATGGTTAGTAAATTTTGCAGTACATATGTTGCACAACCTTTTTTTCCGTCTCAAACATCATTCTCCAAGTAAATATTCTTCTGACTATTTTTTTTCTCTATTTGGATTTGTTCTGAATTGGAATTCCTGGCAAAATTTCGATATGGAACTTGCACGTTCCATGCACAAGCAACACCGGTGCAAAATTTTGCACGTTCCAGGCAAAATTATTGTAACTCTTCCTCTTTTTTTCATGAAAAATTTATCTAGTTCTATACTTCAGAATTTTATTTCCCTTACAGATCGATTTTCAATCGTTTGCTGAGGAGTGACTATAGAGACTGCCATCTCTTTTTTTTCATTTTTTATAATAGACGATGGGATACACCACAAAAAAGTAATCATATCATCCAACTCTCGCTAAATAGAGGGAGAGCTGCGTCGTATGGTAATTTCTAATGGGACTCACTAAATAGAGGGAGAGTTGCGTCATATAGTATTTGCTAATGGGACTTGTGAGACTAAAAAATATCTCTTCTAATAATCTATAAAGTAGCAATGGGATTTATGATATCCCAATAACTTATTACTAGAAAATATTATTAAGAGACTGTTAGAGATGGTCCGTGAATTTTTGTTTTGTTTTTAAGATTAAGAAAAATGAGAGCCAGGACATTTTGAGGAACCTTGTTGGCCATGGCATGCAGTCTGGTTTTAGGGGCCCTGTTTTTATATGGGCTGGTTCTGGCCCAAACAAAAGATAGGACAAAAAGAATCAGAGTTGGGCTAAGATTTGGCCCACCCAACCAAAAACAAAGGACGTCATGGGGGATCTACAACATATTTTCCATGAGCCCACGACTACTATGATAATATTGTTTTATAATGTTAGTCTTGGATAGTGTGGCCCTTGTCAAACTACTGATCTTTTATAAGGTTGCAAATAAAGAAAGTAACACACCATCTACTTTTGCGAAGCGCGTTAGGACTTTTTTTAAATTGAAATTGACCACAACATATTGTTTTTGTTACCCTCAAAAAAAGTGTTACTTATTACAAAATTATATATGTCGCATACAAGTTCTACAATGAAATGTGTAATTAGCAATTTTTTTAATCAAAAGTTATAATTTTTAGATTTTCATGACTAGCAATTTGATTTGATGCATGCGTGTTGATACTTGATTAGGCAAGTGTGTGTTCAGTGAACACTGAGCAGTAGGGTTCTACTAGTTCGCAAAGATTGGGTTGCTCCTGCTATTTCTGACAAACACTCTTGTCATACTGTTTTCTTAGTTATATGAGTCATCGGCAGCGTCGTGCGACGCTGTTAGATATCTGAGGAATTAATGTTCTGTTTTCTTGATCTCAAAGACGGCCAGGGCACGATCGCGTTTCTTTGTTTTTGGCTTTGTATGGCTGAATAACCTGCACTATACTCTCAAGTAGCTCTGCAGGTTTCATAATTCAATCAGAAGGATCAGGGGAGGATGTACATAATAATTGATCGAATCATGGCGCGGCATTCACAGCTGCTGCTATCGCGGTACGCCGGTACCAGCTGGCCATATGCTTGCTGCAAACAGGTCGCAATCCATGGGAGAACTGAGCTGTCTAATAATATGCGGTATGCGCGATCCTGACCCATGCAGATGAGCCTTGAATTAAAAAGATTTGGAAACTGAGCATGGCACACGTACGCATGTTCACCGGTTTGATCGGCCTGATCTCCGCCCCCATGAACAGCGGCAAGTTGCTCGCAAAATAAGAGGGGATTGATCACCAATTGACGATACACACCACGAGTTGACCCCGAGGAAAAAAAAACGAAATCAGGAATGAATTGCTAGCAGTTCCATATCCTGCTTAATTTGTGTCCCATTTCTTTCTTACAAGAGAGATTGTGCTAAAATCATCAGATTTATTAAAAAAAACTAAAGCAAAGAAAGCCTTCATACACTGCAAGAACTACGACGACGACCCATATGAATATATGGTGGTGGATGGCCAGTAATAATAAAAATTATTATCACAAAGGAGCATGCATAAATACACTTGGGGGAGACCCGTGGAGGAACTCGACATACTGGAGATATATGCTCGCCGCTGTCGAATTGCAATGCAGATCACAAGAAGGCAGCAACCCACACGGTGGCCACCGCGGCAACGGCGAACGGGACGGCGACGCGGCCCGTCGGCGCGCTGGACGGCATGAACCCTGGGTCCTGCGGGTACAGTGGGCCCTTCCCCGGCGGCGTGCTCCCGATCTGGATGTACGCGCCCGGCGGCGGTGGGCAGTGCGACGATCCCTCCGGGTAGGGGTAGTAGCTCGCCGGCGGCGGCGGGCTGTAGTAGTAGTACGGCGGCGGTGGCGGCGGCGATGGGTACACCACGGGGCAGTCGGCGCCGCCGCACGGCGAGCACCCGCCGCACTTCACCTCCCCCTGGACCGCCGCCGCCGCGGCGGCGATGGAGACGATGATCGCCAGCGCCAGGACCGGCGCCGCCACCGATGACCTTCTCATGGTCGCGAGCGCGAGCTGGTGGGGATGATGACTAGGCTAACACACGCTACGCTACGGGCCTACGAGAGAGGTAAAGAGAGGAAGAGGGGGGAGGCCTATGGTGCGATCATTCGTGTCGTTGGCCCTCTTATGAGGAGAGTGCGACCCATCTACTCCGGTTGTTTGCAGGAATATTAGTTGGAGCCTTGGAGGGCTCGTTGGATCGGAGCAGTAGGTACGCTGGCACTGTGGCAGTATAACTACCGGAAGGAATATGCAGATGAATTGTACTACTATGTACACTGGGTTGTTTTAGAACTCGAGCCGCGCGGACTACTAGCTCTCGTGGGGAGTGGTACGTGTTCATCGGGATCGTTGTGCTTTTGGGAAGGATGGAATAGAATGCCTAGAGCAGCGAGCGAGGGAGCTAGGGCCGTTCTGAGGCAGGCCGGTGGTTGCCAACTTCCAGTATGTGGCTCGAAAGCGACGGGCAACGGAGAGCATGCATGTGGCGGCCCCTAAATCTGTGGGGCCCTCCGAGAGGTCAAATTGGCCGGCCACATGCATGGCCGTGTGCGCTATCGACGCCGGCATGCCATGGCATGGCGTTATGGGGGGCCGATCCAGTTCGGTGTGGCGGCGAGCGCGCAGTCGCGCACACAAATAACGCGCGCCGCGGCGGGGCGAGGGGATTTGCGCTCCGCTCGGGAGCACCGACGCGGCTGGCGCGGCCACCGCATGTGCGCCGCGCCGATGCGAGCGAGCGGGTCCGTGCGTGAGTTGATCGGGCGCACGACGACGACGCGTAGCGGCGGCGAGGGTTGATGAATGGCCATCATTGGAGTTAGGAGCGCGGGGTGGGTCGCGTAAAGGTGGCTTCACCTACGTAGCAAGTATAATAAAGTCAAGCCGAGGCGAAGCTTCCGATCTGGTCCGGGCTGTCCCTTTCGCCTATCCCCTTGCCTGCCCGCTGCCTGTCCCCACTGCATTCTGTATCTTGACGTGCAAATTCTGCACAGGCAGATATATGGAAGTACACTCGTCCGTTTTTAACTGCCAACCTACTGCAAGTACCGCCCATGGACTGGTAAAAGTTGTGAATGCGACTGCCTAGTTTCGCTCCCGGATTCAACAGAGCTCCTACTACACATATGCATGAATCTGTAAGCATTTCAGAGAAACTAAAGTAGAGTGATAGAGTCCATGGATGTGCTTAAATGCGAACATTCTAGGATGCCCGCGCCATGGCCTCTCAAGTCCCAAGCAGTGGAATTGGCGGTACCATTTCGTGTGAGTAGAGAAGCTGATCTGCTCAAAGCCCCAAACAGCAAATAATTTAAACGTGCATCATTTGGAACAGGAAACAACAGAAAAGTTAAAAGTAGGAGAGTGCAGAGTACGAGTATATACAGTACGAAAAAGAGTTGGCGCAACTGGGTCTAGTTAATGATCCAATGATTCATGATTTTTAGGGCAAAAGGTTCCAATGATTAGACATGTGCGGTAGGCAAAAGCCAGCTAATCGGTCTGCATGCGAACAGATGACAGAACCTTCGATGGTTCACGGACTTGTTAACTGCGCAAAAGCACCCTGCCTTAAACTACAGTTGGCACGTACGATCATCAAATCTGCCACGTACGATCATCAAATCTGCCAGTAAAATCGGCAATTCTGATATTTTTTTCTTATGTTTTGAGCATTATTCAGTAATGGAGATAATTTTCTATTGCCATTACTAGTTCACATGGGGAAAAAAGACCAATGCGAGAAATTCACTATATTCTCATTCTTCCGTGCAGAGGTCTTTTTCTTTATTATCTTTCTTTTTCCTAAGATGACGCATGCGAGGAATTGGCTAGCACAAGGCTTCACAGCTGCTACTTTGCTTATCAATTTTGCTCATCAGAATTCAGGGCCATCCGCGGCTGCTGCCTACTGCTGTCAGAATCTAGCGCCGTCACTGTCGGGGTTCAGCATCTTTGCCACAATAATCAGGTTGCCGGCTCGGCAATCAATTCCTCAAATAGGAAGATTGCTCGACTGTGCTAAATTTTTCTGTTCTTCTTCATTTCTTTTTCCCATTTGGCCAAAAAGAAGGTTTCATCATGTTTCAGGCCCTGTTTGGTTTCTAGCTAGTTGTTTATGGTTTAGGGACTAAACTTAAGCCCCGATAAGTCCTTCCTACCAAACAGGGTGATTTAGAGCACCTCCAAGAGAGTCGCTATCTCGCTAGAGCTTGTTAAAAAAACCCCGTAAATTCATCATCCGGCAGTCGCTATCTTGCCCACCGCTCCATCCCGCTCGCCATCGTCTCCTCCCCACTAGGCAATTTTGCTGAGCGCTTATGACTCGGCAATCGGTATCAGTGTCTCACGTGCCCTCCGCCCTTATGCGCCCTTCCAATAGGAGCACGCACCGCCGCCATGGCTAGCAGTACACCGCCGCCTAAATAGAGGGAGAGTTTGGGTCTCCCCCAATATGTTACTTGCCAATGGTATGAGATTATTGTGAGACTTTAAAAACATTTCTCCCAATAATCTATAAAAGTGGTATTGTCACATCTCAATAACATTTTATTAGAAAATATTTATTGAGACTACTAGAGGAGACAAAAGGAAAAAAAACACAAAACTAGGATGGATGCGCACTAATGCAAGGTCGGGGAAAAATGGATGGCGAGAGCAACCTGCCAGCTCCTTCGTCTTCTACGACTCCATCTCCATGTGCATTCTGTGCTAAAAAAGGGAAAGGCGACCTTGGCCTAGAACCAGTGGCTCAAAATTCCAATTTGGCCCGCATACGACATACATAACCCCCCCCCCCAACACCAGGGCCAGGGATGGCAATGGGTCGGGTTAGAGAAAAACCCGCCATCAACGGCTCCGTGGTAATTGGCTATGCCCGCCCTCAACGAGACCCACGGGTGAAATGTCACACCCGCACCCACGGGTGACCCGCGGGTTTCGGGCCGCCCGCTGATTTGTTAATAAGAAGCAAATGTACAACAAAAATGATCAAATGTACGAAAAAAATTATGTAAAATCACTAATTTTGTTCACGCAATGAATAGAAACAAACAACAATATGAGCCTAGTTATATAAATAATAGACATACAATATGGTGTACACAAAACATTATAAATTTTACATAAATTTGTATTAAACATCCATAATATGCCTACATTTGAAGGAGAAAAAAATAAATATTCTATATATGTTTCGGGGCCTGTGGGTCGTCCGCGGGTAAATTTGACACCCGCACCCGACCCTCAACTTTTGCGGGCCCCGACCCGCGACACCCGCAGGTGTGATATTGCACCCGCCCCCGCAGGCACCCACACCTAGGGATGGCAACGGGGACCCGATCCCCGATTCCCCGCGGGGAATTCCTCTATTAGGGGACGGGAATGGGGAGAATTTCATCCCCACGGGGATCTAAACGGGGAAAATATGCTCCCCATCGGGGATGGCGGGGGCGGGGATGGGGCACCGTTCCCCGTCCCCGTTTCCCCGCGTACCCGTTAAATTGGCCCAACAGCCCATTCTATTGAGGCCCAATAATACATGTATATAACCGAGTAACCCTAACCCGCCTCAGTCACTTCCTTTTCCCTCTCTATCAGCCGCCGCCGCCCCTTCTCCATCTTGCCGCAAGTCGCGATGCGCACGGCGACAACGATAAGCTCGCAACCCCTATCGCCCAGGCGCCAAGCTGCTGGTGGCTAAGGCTCCAATCAGGACCAAGCTGCTGGTGGCTGGCCGCTATGCACGGCCGCTGGCCCGCTGCTGCTAATCGCCGGCGGCTAGCGTGAGTACCCCATCTCCTGCCCGGCGCCAGCGCATCGTCCTGGAGCGCCGTGCTGCACCTGTGCAGGTCCAAGGAGGCAGCCACGAAACTGCACCTCCACTGGAGTGCTAGCATTGTGTTTTCCCTTCCAAATTTCAATGCTCGTGCAGTTCAGCTCTAGTGTTCTGTTGTCCTTCTTCGTGATGTGAAATTTTTCTAGGAAAGCTATGTGTCGTGAGCTGTTTAAAAGTAAGCATTCATAGCACTTGAATGTCAACTGATTTCTTTTGGTTCAGTCATGAAAAAAGTTTCAAATCCCAATCAAACTCAATTGAATGAATCAAGCTCATGGTGTAATAAACGTGGCGGGTTCCCCGTGGGGATTAATTCCCCGCGCGGGGACCGGGATGGGAGCAAAACCTCCCCCGTGAGCATTCGTGGGGACGGGGACGGGGATTTTTTTACCCCGCGGGGACGGGGACGGGGTGGCATCCCCCGACGGGGAATTCCCCGTTGCCATCCCTACCCACACCTGCGGGTCCGATTGCCATCCCTACCCCCCCCACCCCCCACACACACCCCAAAGTGCATGTGTTGATTTTTTTTTAGTCACTAAAATCTATCCGATTAACCTCTCCGAGGCATTTGTAGTGATATGACTAAAATTTCAACTCGGCATCTCCAATGCCATATACCTGAATAAGCTTCCTCAAATACCCTTGAAATGTATAGAACATGGCAGATTAGCAGTAGTGCAAGCTAATAATAGAAAGGGAAAAGAAAACCCTTCATCTTTTTTCTGTTCACATCAAACTAAAATAAAAAAAACAGGCTGGATAGAAGAAATATTTATCATGTAATTAATTACCAGCTAAATCACTCATTGGTGGAGTCCTGGACACAGCACGCTGCCTCATGAGCTAGATTTCGCTTGTTGAGATTTTATCTTTTCCGCCTTTCTCTGCATTTTCTTCGCTGACCTTTGGTTTCAGGTTTATGCTCCCCGTTGCTAGAAATTTCATGATCATGAGTTGGAGGCCCCACATTGCTAGAAGTCCCAATAGTTTTAGTAGAAACTTTCTTGTTCCTAAGCTTTTTCTCCATCCACTCTCTAGCTTTCGCAATGTTGCTTTGTCCTTTGACTGGGAGAAACAGTTCCGTGAGGTAAATGCTACTATGGCCCTGTTTAGATCAGTTGGTGAAAGTTGGCGAAATGTCACATCCATCCTTTTGACACTAATTAGGAGTACTAAATATAGACTAATTATAAAACTAATTACACAGATGGACTCTACATCGTAAGACGAATCTATTAAGCCTAATATGTGCCGTCATTAGTGCATTTTTAATGACGGGTTACTGTAGCACGACAGTGTCTAATGACGAATTAATTAGGCTTAATAGATTCGTCTCACGATGTGGAGTCCATCTATGTAATTAGTTTATTTTTATACCTATGTTTAATACTCCTAATTAGTGTCCAAACATTCGATGTGACAAGTTGGCAAAATAAGTTGGCGAAAGTTGGCGATCTAAACAAGGCCTATATTCCTGAACCTCATCAAAGAGCCTCCACGCCACCTGGGGAAACCGGCTGCAGACCTCCTCATCCGTCTCCAGTATAAACAGCTCCCCATCATGCTTATGCACAACATTAAACCTGTTGTGACATAAAACCACCTCGAACTCCCCCTCCTCTACCTTGCCAAGCAAAGAAGCGAAACCATAAGCCGTCAGCTGCCGGGCCGAATCATTCAGCAAACCTTGAACCAACGCCAGATCGTCCCTCTTCTCCTCATCGAGGTCAAGGCCTTCAAGAGAGGCGCAGTGCTGTGCGAGCTTGACAGGAGATAAATCCTTGACCGATTCGTACACGCTGGATGCGGGATCCACGACCCACCCGTGCATCGGATCGATCCCTAGATGGCTGAACAGCATGTACAGATCGTTCACCTCGAAGCTCAGAGCGCCGCTCAGGAGTGGCTTGACGTCGGTTCTAGCCTGGAGGTCGTCGATCACCCTGGAAACCTGCCGCTTCGCAGATCTCGAGACGAGGCGCCCCAGCTTCTTGTGGGTGGTCTGGAGCGTTCCTCGGATGATGTCTTTGATGGTGGCTTCTTCGATCGGGCCTTCCTTGCCGTACACAGAGCTGTGCCTGATGGCGAGGATGTTGTAGGCTGCGACTAAGGCCGAAGTTCCCTGCTGCGGGGCAGCGCACAGGATGCCCTGGTGAACCGCGTTCCTCTTGAGTACTCCACTGCCATGACTCCTAACTGCAGAATGGAAGGGTGTCAGATAGGGTTACGACGATGGCTCTGGTGCGACGGCTGCCGGTGACCTGGCCACGATCAACCCTAAGTTCGGAGAGTTTGGGTGGCGGCGGCTGTGCAAACTGGAAAGAGATCCATGGGAAGGATCAAACATCTCTAACCGGGCCTCTATATGGACTTCTATCATTTATTTTAGAGGCATAGGTAAAAAAGGTAACTCTAGCTGGACCTCTAAACGAGCTCTATTTTGTAGAGGCTTCTAATTTTGGTCCAGGATCTCTAGAATTTTAGGCTTTACCGCCCGACACGTAGGTCCCACCTTGTTTTTCCTCTTTCTTCTCTCTTCCGTTCTGCTTCCGCACGACTCGCTCGACTCTGCCCTGCCGACCCGCGTCGTCTCCCGCCGCCGCCATCCCCCATCGCCGTCGTCGGAGATCCTCTTCCGTGGCCTGTAGCCGGACATCCGTCAAGGCCAGATCCGCCCCTGTGGGGGACGGATGGTTGGTTTGGGGGCACCGACGGCGACGGGTCGAGCTAGACCAGGCCGCCGCCTCATCGCGGCATCTCCGGCGACGGGCGCCATCCCCGGCCTACCACATCTACCTCGGCATCCAAGAAACGGCGTTCGACATTCGTGGCACCCACACGACCATTGTCGTGTTGGACTCGCCCGCCATTGCCGCCCGTGGCGCTGCTGTATCCGGATGCTGCAACCTTTGTGAGCTCCTCAGCTACTGCAACGAAGGCGTTCGAGATGTACACGAATGGGTCAAGGAGGCTGTCTTCCGATGCTGCGGTGGCACCGACGGGCGGGAGCACGTCCGCAGCCGTGTCCAAGCCCATGAAGTTTTCCGGTACGCCGGCGGAAAGACTCGCGCCGTCGTGGAAGGGCAGGAGGTTCTGGACGACGGTGGTAGATCGAGACCATCACCATGATCAGAACTAACGAAGCTGCCGACACCTACAAAGGCATTGGGAAGAAGGCCGTCGTTGTCGCTCGGTGTTGTTGGAATGTTCAGTCACCGACTGAAGCTATGTATTGACTTCCTGTTGGAAATCTGTGTAATGTTCAGTTCAGTAAACCAGAATTCCACTGGAAGTCTGTGTAATGTTATATGCTATAATGTTCAGTTCTCTACCTCTCAGGTCCGGACTGATGTATCTGAATGTTGGCAAAGTTCAGTAAACCAGTGAAAAATTTGGTCCTTGTTTGCTTTATGGTTCTTTAATTTTTTTTTTCCTTTAAGAATTCAATTTCTATGACCAGGAACTCGATTTGATGCTTGGGAATATTTTGCATGTTGGATATAATAAAGCGTATGCTGATTGTGGTTATTCAGGATTCAGTTAACTGAATGTTTTTTTTGAGGCACCAGTTACCTGAATGTTGACATGGAGGTTTTAGTAATGTGCAGCTCTGTTGTGACTTATTGGTTCAGCTACAATACTCTTCTCTGTTTCTTTCTTTCTCTGGCCCAATAGACAGATGCTATTTCTACAGCTCTGTTGTGACCTTCTGTTATTTCTAGTGCGAATAGCAGCACACCAAGTTTACAGGTTCACTGTAATTCAAGCACATTGATGCATGGTAACAACATCTGTTCACTAACTCAAATTACACAAAAGCGGAAATTATTTTCACAAGGCATCAGTTTCAGTTAACTGAAATTAGCACTTGAGGGTACCACCAGTTTTCAACAGAAGGTTCAGTTAACTGAAATTAGCACTTGAGGTTACTGATACTATCTGGTTTTACTTGGGTTCTACTTGTGCCAATCTAAACTGGAGGCACCATGTCATTTTTCTAATCTCAGAATGGACCAAATTACACCAAGTAGAAGTAGACAATGAATACATTATTTATACTCAAATAACCTGAAGAAACACTATACTCAGGAATTATGTTAGCTAGTCTTTTGATGGTTAAGGTTCCTTTGATGATCATTTTGACATCTGTCCAAATTTGGCTGGACATTATTTGAGGCCATTTGTTAGTTGAATGTTGCCTGGCACTTATCTTTCTCTAGACAGTACATATTTCAGGCATAACTATGTTCAGTAATGGATGCACTTGTCTGCAGTCTATTTTATATTTAAAATGCAGTCAAATTTTAATTTTGAAATATGAAATCTAGAAATTTGGTTGAGTTCAGAAATCTGATATTTGAAATCTAGGATTTACTTGTTTCTAGAAGTAGAAAGAACTCTACTGCAAGCCACCAGAATGAACAATGGCACTGCATCGGGATGTGCAAATGGTTCAATCAGGAATGCTATATGCTGAAATTGCCTCTCCACTCGACCTTGCATACTGAAAATCTTCCCTTACGATCCGTGGCCAATTCCGAGGCCAGGGAAGCTGGCCACGTCGCCGGCTTCCCTCGGCCGTCGGATCGGCCGGACGGAGGGCCGAGATTGAATCATTTCTCGGTATTTTAAAAAAAAGACCTCGGGTTCTACGGAAATAGAACCCGCCGTCCACCTCCTCTCATATGCAATTTTATAGAAAAGCCCTCGACTTCCGCCAAATCAACCCGCACTCCACCCCCAACCGGCTAGAGAACATTTTCAAAAAAACCCCAAACTTTTATAAAATCAACCCGCCGTCCTTTTTCTCTCTCAGAAATTTTTTTGGAAAAGCCATTGGATTCAACTTAAATTACACAATAGCTTATTCTATTCGTTACTTTCACATAAGGAACATTATATGTACAATTCGACTACCAAAACGCGTTCGAACCAAAATATATCCAACATAAACTTTGCTTATAATTTCAAAATCTACAACTTTACTACATACACATTCATGCAAATGTTTACGTACTATCCGTCGTACCTACGATTTGATATCGAAATGTCCTCGAACCAAGAAGTTTTTAATAAAAAACAATTGAAAAATAAAACATGTCTTTGTATGCAACAAAAATTTTAATTCTAAGCATTCACACTAACCCCTCAACTTCTATTAAATTTATATACGTGCGCAAATGATTACATGACATCAGTTGCATACGATTTGGACACCAAAACATCTTTAAATTTTAAAATATTAAATGTAGACGCACCTCAAAATTAAAAATCAATGAACATACTATAAATCAAACTTAAAGAAACTGGGCTCACTTTCCAATTCTCGCATTATAGCGTACATCCGACCATTAAAATGAATTTAAAAATCAACAAATGTATTGTACAACAAACTTAAAATAAATTGGACTCACTTTAAAGTTAGCCCAAAACATATTTAAACTAATAATTTTTCAACATAAAAGCTACACAAATATCAAAATCTACAAAATTCATACATAACAAATAAAATTCAATGCTTATATCCAATTTTCTTCCGCAAATTTACAATCCAATAAAAACTATACTTCAAACAAAATATTAAAGAAAAAAACGTATTACGGGTTACATCTATTGGCCATGCGCGGCAACGCCGTGGGCTTTTCTAGTATTTTCTAAACTCAGGTCTGGGCTGAATGTAGCTGAACCATACTGGAAAGTTCAATCCTACATGTTCAGTGGCACAATACTCACTATTCTAGGAAGAAGATCAATGTAATATAAATTATATTATATTATGAATAAATTTTATTACAGCAATATATTTTAGCTATATTTAGCTGCACTTGCATAGTAAAGGCATTTGCATTCTGTCATCCTCTGTAAATTGAGGTGGCCTGAATGGGCATTCTGTTATTCTGCCATTCTCATTTCGAGTGATATATTGCTACTGTTGCTGCTTCATTAGCAAAGATAGCAAGTTTCAGTTATTGTATAATGAAGTGTCGACAACAGGTCAGCTATCTGGACAGGTTTAGTACTGTAGTTGTGTTTGCTGAATTTTTGAATTTCAGCACGGTGCACAGGATAATTTGATGAGTCCTATATTCTTTACTGAATAAGTGATCTTTCCACAATGTCTGACAACCACCAAAGGAAGTATAGTAGTCTTTTTTTAGATTCAAACACTCATATAATCTGAATTTCAAGTAACCTTGCAGTAATATGAATATCAACAAGGACATTGATACATTCCAGATTCAGTGAGAAATTGACATATAAACTACAATATCTGACATCTGAAAAAAAAACATGGTCACTTTCTTTAACAAATTGCAAATCCAGGATGGTACTGTACTTTTCGCTTTCTTTAACAAATTATACAACAGCTCACTGTGAAATCCATACTGTGTTAAAGACGGCACTACTAGAGAGCACAGCAGAGCAGGTAACCACATTAGAGCAGCTCATTTTTGGATGGAACTTGTGAATGGAACTTTTGATTCAACTTGCTCTTCTTCTTCCAATTAGTCTATGTACATTTCATATCCTTTCTTTTACGTGAAAAGATCTGACTCTACCTGGTAGTGTGGTTGCTGAGCAGAGTGGTGAAGAAGGGGAACTGCAAGAGGAGGAAGATCCCGTGGTGCGCAGCGTCGAGGAAAGGGTAAAGGTAGTCGACCGCGGTGCGCGCTGTCGAGGCCCGTTGTTGTCGTTGTTGTTGCTGGTGCGCGGCGGGGCGGCGGTGAGGAGGCGGCGCGGGGGAAGACCTTCACCAAGATCAGAAATTTGGTGGTGGGAGGGAGATCTCCGGTAGGTGCGGGAGGGAGGACGGCGGCCACGTTGATTGCGTCCGATGGCTGTTGGGTTCCACAAGTCAGGTTGGTTTATAGGCCGCATTTGCTTGGCCCGGCTGGAGCGTGGGGGAGAATTTGGGCCCCTAAATTTTCTGGACCGGCCTAGAAATATAAGATATGGGCCTAAATTTAGAGCGCGACTGGAGTTGCTGTAAGGAGAGAGGCAGACAGACACGGTGGAGGGAAGACATGAGTCAATTCTACAGGCCGGATGCCTCTCCTTCCCTTCTTGCATAGTGGGCTCGCCAGTTTAATTTACAGACCGGAGAAATGGGCTCCTCGCAGTAACGATGATATTATAGCCGGCTCAGTTATTTATTTTCTTTGCAAACGTGTTGGTATTTTGGTAATGGACTAGTAGAGTTTGTGGGTTGTGGCACGTGTTTTGGAAAAAAAAAACTACTGAGAAAAATAAAGAAATAGAAAATCTGGAAAACAAAGAAACATATAGGACACGATGGACAGCCGGTGCTGTCTTTTTTTTTTTAGCTAAACAGCCGGTGCTGTCCAGGTGATTCATGCCTACGCATGACTCTTCCTCACGAGACGGCAACATACAAGCAAGAGCATGTGCCTGCATGGCTGTACATGTACATGCATGTGCTATCTATGTCAAGAACCAAGCAAGATACATGGGAAATCATGGAGAGTGCGTTGCGTAGCTCGTCCAGGAAACTCCAGTGGACGGTCTGATACCACGGAGCCTCTATTTCGACTACACTGCTGACCAGTCCCTCAAACAAGTTGATGTGACATCGACTCAGTCAAGAGCCAACGGTGACCATATCTACATCTACTACGACTACTAGTACGACTTCGTCGTTCGACACCGACGAGATCGGACGACGTGGGCAGGCACTGCTGACGTTTTAGCCAATGGACACCGATGAGGCTATGGATCACACCGACGCCCATCTTCTACACCATCGCGATGTTCCTGACCGACGAGGCCGGGAGACGTAGACGACGGAGCTGATTTTTGAGCTACGACGCACATATACACCATCATCACCACATGCACAGAGAACGTGAAGTGAAGATTGAAGACGACGACCACAACAACTTAATCGGAGGTGCTCCAGCAAGCTAGTCTTGCGGAGGTAATTAACTGGGAGTCTTTCGAGGTCCCACAAAATGAAAGACCACATCGTCTATGTTAGATTTTCACGACGGTGGGCTACGGAGCGCACAGATATACAAGAGAACCACATATTTGTATTTTCAATAATATGAATAAAATATGTGTTCTTTTCTTTCTTTTATATACTTAGTACACTGGCACACGTCCACATTTATTTTTTTCCCATGCAGAGAGCGAAATCTTTAATTTCGCTCTAAAAAGTATTATAAGGGTATTCTAGGAAAATAAGAAAAATGATTTCAAAATAATAATTATTTTTAAAACGAAAAAATCGACTCCTTTATGAAAGTTAATTAATATATATAATTATTACTAAATTACTCTTAACAATGAATTGTTTCATATCATCTGTACTCTATGCTACGTAGTATAAGTCAACATAAAAAATCTCACCGCCGCCCCGCTGCTCGCAGAAACAAGATTACTACTGGAGCCTCTGCCTCCGTCTCATCATCTCGCATCAAGGTGATGACCCCAGTCCTGGCCCTCCCAACATCTCCAAGACTTAGGCCTTGTTTAGATCGCCAACTTTCGCCAACTTATTTTGCCAACTTGTCATATCGAATGTTTGGACACTAGTTAGGAGTATTAAACATAGGTGTAAAAATAAACTAATTACATAGATGGACTCCACATCGTGAGACGAATCTATTAAGCTTAATTAATTCGTCATTAGAAAAGGTCGTGCTACAGTAACTCGTCATTAAAAATACGCTAATGACGGCACATATTAGGCTTAATAGATTCGTCTTACGATGTAGAGTTCATCTGTGTAATTAGTTTTGTAATTAGTCTATATTTAGTACTCCTAATTAGTGTCAAAAGAATGGATGTGACATTTCGCCAACTTTCACCAACTTTACCTCTCCCATCTAAACAAAGCCTTAGATTTTTTTAACATTTGAAGAAATTGGGTTCACCGAGTAATGATTGGAGTTTGTTTTCTCCCTCGGGAACTTGTTCATCTGTTATCTGTTGGTGCTAGTACTAGTGTCCAGTGATGATGTGTATTTCTGCTTAGTGATGTCTAGATTAATGGTACAGTGTCAGTATAATGGAAAGCAGAAAGATTATATAAAGATTCATATTAGCTAGATTCGATTTGCTATAGATTCATATTTGGTATATTAAGGTCCTGTTTAGATGGTAAATTTGATGAAAATTTCGCATTGAGAAGCGCGAACTATAGTTGACATCACAGTTTCTAGATTCACATGTCAAACTTTCACTCCACATCTACACCCAAGCTTTCCCCACCGAGGAGGATCCGGACATCCAACCGGACTGGACAGGCATTCCACAAGACCAGTCAACATTCTTGCGGAAATCAGTCAATGAACCATTATGTATCAGGCCAACAGGTTAGTTTGGTTGCCTGCAATAAGCAAACAACAATCAAATGGAAAAACTAGTCATCAGAATTCGTTGTGTTGTTACTTCACTGGGATCAGTGTCATCGTAAACATAGATTTGTGCATAATTCTGTATCTGGTTATACAGTCCATTTGTAGTAACATATCAGATCGATGGTAGGACTGCTGCGCAAAGATGACATACTGAGCTGCAGCTACAATTTCAGCAAGCAATATCTTATTGTAATATTGTCTGGCATATATAGATTAAGAACGGTGAATCATACTAGAGAAGGAGCAAGATACCAAGACCAAAACCTACAGGGACACCAAATGCCAGGCCTATGCTCAGCGCACACAGAAAGACGAGAGGCACATGCCCATCGGTACCACCTTCTTCAGCGCTTTGCATCATTTGCATGTGCTTGCAAGGATTCAAGGGGATGCCACAGAGGCCAGAATTGTTTTCAAAGCTGGACACTGGAAATGTAATGATCTGACCCCGTGTCGGGATTTCTCCAGAAAGGTTATTGTTAGAGACATCGAAGCCGTCGAGGAAATTTAAAAACTCCAATCCTTGGGGGATGCCACCGGTGAGGTGATTGTGTGAGAGGTCAAGTGAACCAATCATCTTCAGCTGCACGAATGCATCTGGAATTGCACCAGTTAAGTCATTATGTCCCAAGTTAAGGACACTAAGATATGTTATGTTACCCAAACTTGCTGATATTGTACCTGTAAGGCTATTGTACGAGAGATCAAGGAAGACCATACTTCCGTTTTTATTGAACGTGTATACTGTCATTCCGGTGTATATCCTTGTGGAAGCACATGAGTGCAAAGCTGGGAACTGGAACAACCGCTCTGGACGGATGTCAAGGAACTCGAACAGCACTCCAGCACCCGGGCAGATGTTGTTAGCTTCATTCCTAAGGAATGCAAACTGCTTCCCAGAAACAATACCTCCAGTGATAAGTCCTGCCTGTGCTTCTAACTCAGGTGGTATTGCACCGGAGAAGTTATTGCTGTTCAGATCAAGCCAGATGAGGTTGCTGCAACTGCCAAACTCTGCTGGCACTGGACCAGAGAGTGAATTATTGTGCAGTTGTAGAATAGCAAGCTTCTGGAGGTTGCTAAAGCCTTGGGGCACACTGCCAGTCAGATTGTTGCCAGCAAGTGACACCCATATGAGATTCACACATCTGGTAATGGATGGGGGGATGCCTCCAGTGAAGCTGTTGTAATTTATCACTAATGTCTCCAGAGTAGTGCTATTGGAGCATAGTTTGTCTGGTATTTCTCCTGAAAGATCGTTTGCCCACATGACCAAATCAATAAGCTTAGGAAGTAATAATACTTCTGGTGGAATCTGACCCTGTAACAGGTTGAAACTGAGGTCGATTGACTCTAAATTGCTGCAATTGCTGAGTGATGATGGCACAATTCCATTCAGGTAATTGTTCGGGAGGATGAGCATTCGTAGTGATGGCAGTGATGCGCACAAGTCTGGCATGATCTCCCCATCGAGTACATTAGACCCAAGATCAATAACTTCAAGTAATGGGCACTCAGCTGCTAGTATGGGCAGTGGATTTGTCCCTGTGATATTGTTGAATGGAAGCCGCAGCACACGTAGAGAGGAGATTTTGCTGATAACAGCAACCACAAAGTCCCCAGAAAGCTGGTTGCTGCCAAGGTCAAGCAGCTCAAGTGATCTGCATCCTGAGAAGCTTGCAGGCAAGCCGCCAGTTAGGTTGTTGCTTGATAAATCTAGTTCAACCAGTGTTCTGCACAAGAGACTCAAGTCATCTGGAATTTCTCCAGCGAAGTTGTTCCCAGCCAACGCAAGTTTCTTCAATTGTTGGAAGCCTCCCCAGAACATTGGTATTGCACCAGAAAGAAGCTTGTTCCCAGACATGTCAAGTATCTCCAAGCGCTGACAGTTGGTAAGACTCATTGGCAACCCCATGCTACTCAGTCTATTGTATGACCAATCAAGGACCGTAAGGTTTGTGCAACCACCAAAATCATACTTGGAGATGTCCCCAGAGATGTTATTCCCAGCAATGCTCAAGTGTGTCATATTGGCTGGAGCCGTAGTCAAAAGCTTGCCAGGCAGGGGGCCGGAAATAAGGTTCCCTGACAAATCAAGAACAGAAACTTGGCTGCACCCTGCAAACTCCGGGATGTCTCCAGTGAGCTGATTGGCCGAGAGGTTGGTGCACTGAATATCATGGCATCCGGTCAGGGAATAGCTGAGCAAGCCGGCGTCAGACAGGATGTTCCTGGACATGTCCAGGGTGTTCAGCGACGGCGGGAACGGGAAGCCCCCGCCGGTAAGGTTGTTCCTGGACAAGTTCAGGAACCGCAGGCTGGTGCAGGAATTTAAGAACGCCCGGGGAAGCATCCCGCTCAGGTAGTTTGACGACAGGTCCACGTGCACGAGCGCGCACGGCGACAGTGTCCGTGGCGGCTGCGTGGTGTGGTGGGCGCCGACGTTGCCGTGGAAGGCGTTGCGGCGGAGAACGAGGCTCTGGAGCGCCGGGAGTGCGAGCAGCGCGTCTAGCCTGAGCCTGCCGGTGAGGGACATGCCGGTGAGGTTGAGCTCGCGGACGCGGCCGCCCCCACATGTGACGCCTGTCCACGCGCACGGCGAACCGGAGCCGGCCTCACGCCAGTCCTCGAGCGCGCGGTGCGGGTCGGTAGCCACGGACGCGCTCTTGAACACGAGCAGCGCCGCGGTCTCGTCGTGGGCCTCAGAAGCAGCTGATCCCAAGAGGTGTAGCAGAAGCTGCAGCAGGAGCACAGCGAGCGGCGCCGCCATGCGTGCGGTGCCCATGGATGCTTCTTCTTGGTGTCGAAATGGCTGGGGAAGAATTCAAGAAAGACGAGACTGGACTGGCGCAAATCATGTGGGCAGCTGCCGGCTGTGTGTTGGCGGTGAGAAAAGATATTTTTTTTCTCCTAGGAAATGTGTTATGGGACGGAGATAAATAGAAAAGTTGGAAAAAAATTTAGACATCTTATATGAGGATAATGAATAGGAAGTAAAAATTAAGTTTTGAAACTAAACATGCCCCGAATCTGCTTGGTGTGAACTGCTATCTAAATTTTTGCTAACGACACATGGGACACTGGCGAAAGGAAAAACATGAGGCAGAGGCAAAGTTGATTTGTGTGAATCGCAAAGCGTCCAACACCACAAAATAAAGTGAGCAGCAACACCTGGTTTGGAGAAACTAGGTTGAGAAAATAAACAGCGCCGGCCTTGTCGTGCGCTTCGGGTTCCGCCCAATTTTTCCGGGCTAATCGCGAGTTAAACGTCAGACACCGGCTTTGCTGTGTGTTCAATTCCAAAAGTACTTTTTATTTTTTATTCATTCCTAAAGAACACGCATCTTAAAAATTTCTTTTTTCCTTTCTTATTCATCTCCCTCACGTAACATGCATAAAGAACACGTATTCCAAAAATTTCTTTTTCGTCTTCCTATTCATCTCTACTTTTTGTCCGACGACTCGGACAGTCGGACCGGACAGCAGTCTGCTCTTGCTTCGCACTTGCTGGCTTGCTGCTACTTGCACGCACGACGAGTAGTGTTGTTGACTTGTTGTGATAGCTCCTCTGTCCGTACCATCCCTCCCTTCCTTAGCTAGGGGTGCAAGTAGGTGATATTTGGAGACACCTTCAACCCTATAATATTTCAAATGTTTATACTGGTTTTTTAATATATATATATATATGAACTGGTATAAATACTTAAACTAAAGAGGATTGAGGTGTCTCGACTCTAAAGTTCACCCATTTGCACCACTATTATTAGCGATCAGCACCTCACCCCAGCGGTGAGGGAATCACTTCTACTAGAAAAAGGTCGTGGCGTTGCCACGTGTGCCAGTGGATATACCTGTGATATAAACATTTCTTTCACGAAACGATGCTATAATTGTATATGCACTTCTCTATGCATTATTTTTGCAGTACGTGTTTAATTCTTGAAGTACAAAAAAAGTTTTAACCTTGTACTTGGCTGCTTCTTAGGTTTGCCCCCTTCACCAAATGAACATGCTGCAAAATATTCGTTGGGAATATCAGTACTTACTCCGTTCCAAAATGTAGGTCTGTTATTATGAGTCTTGTTCCATTCCATAGACCTGGGCTTTGATTAAGGTTCCTGGAAGCATTATAGGAACTCCAATTTTTAGCTGTAGCTTATGAGTTGGGAAATTATTTGTGTTTAAACTATTACGGTACTCTGTGGGATATACTATACGGGAATCATTAACAGTATCAGTGCATTTAGATATTGAATCTGCACTAAATATTCTCTTTCACTATTTGGTATTAAATCAAGCATGTAGTTTGTTGATCGCATCAAGTATTTCATTAGTTGTAGCTAATACTGCTCTATTTTTTACATACTAAGGGTGTTTGTAATTAAGTATAAAATCTGGATATGTGCAGTCTACTAATGCTTGTATCTTATTGCCTGTTGTGTAAATCAATAGATCCTCTGGTATTTGTACAGTAGTAGTATCCAGTCTACTTCAAATATACGATTCTACTTAAGACGTCCATTTTCAATTTCTAGTATCCAATTGTTGAAATCATTTATCTCTTTATACTCAGCGGCGTTATTATTTACATATTTTCATGTAAATAGATTTTTTTTTACATTTGCCCAAATCCGTTCTCATTTATCAGAAATATATAAATCTACCAGGTAGTAACTACAATATAATATCTTCCATTCAGCGAAAGCAACTGAGATAAATGGGAGGCAATGACAAAAAAGATTGGAAAAAAAAAAGGAAGAGCTAGTTCATCGAAAACAATTGAGATAAACGGAAGGGAATGACCATGACTGTATACATGTTAGTTGGACCCATACCTGTAGAGAATGGAAAACAGAGAGAAAGGGCCTGTTTGAGGAAGAAATATTCATGCTTTTCTAGATATACGAATGGGTCAGGAATCAAATTAATAGCATTGATCATGATGGCATAGCAATCACAACGTGAACTCTTATGCATTTCATCAAGCATCTGGTAAGTGGCAGTTGTTTGAAAGCAAGCACAGGGAAGGAATTGAGGAAGCAATAGGATTAAACTGAGCAGTATGGTCTAGAGTTGCAGATATATGATAGTTCGTAAGTAGGCAAGTTACAAGCTTGCAACAATGCCATCTCAGGACGAAACTTAGAGAAGTATTGTTTGTTGGAAAGTAGTCTAATCAAGGTTTAAGAAAAATATATGCAGGCAGAACTCATGCCTATACAAGTGTATCAGTCTACCTGTATAAATGGATGCTTCACGAGCAACAACGGCCAACAAGCATGTTCGAGGTGTTAGCCACAAGAGTTGTTCTTTTCATGATTGATTCTTCACGTTCATCCTCCAATGTCATTGTCAATTGAGGAGAGTCCATAAGGACCTCGGTCATCTCATTCCCTCTTTCCCCACAGCCCACATAAACCACAGGTTCTGAATTGGGATAGTGTATCAGAAAATTTGGATCCGCAAAAGGAGTGGGTTCGAGACACATTAAAGGCCAGTTAATACAATACGGAAAAAATGGAAGCTATTAAACAGAAGTAGAATATTAGCAAGACCTTTAACACCTTTGACAGTGCTTGACTAATGGCAGTTTTGCACAGCTAAATGCTCCAGGAATAGCAAAGGACTGAAGGAAACAATACATCAATCACACGCTGAAACCAATTCACAGGACATGTGAGATTTACAAAAATTCTGATATTTTTTTCTTATGTTTTGATCATTATTCAGTAATGGAGATAATTTTCTATTGCCATTACTAGTTCACATGGGGAAAAAGACCAAGGCGAGAAATTCATTCTATTCTCATTCTTCCGTGCAGAGGTCTTTTTCTTTATTATCTTTCTTTTTCCTAAGACGACGCATGCGAGGAATTGGCTAGCACAAGGCTTCACAGCTGCTACTTTGCTGTGCGTTTAGTTTCACTCACTCCCACCCAAGAAAACACTATTCATCCAACTTTTCCCTACTCATCCCACCTCTCCCACTCACAAAACACTATTCATCTACAGTGTATTTTTGAGTCTACAATGTCTTTTCAGGGAATCTTTCTCAATCTAAACACCCCCTGCTCATCAGAATTCAGAGCCATCCGCGGCTGCTGCCTACTGCTGTCAGAATCTAGCGCCGTCACTGTCGGGGTTCAGCATCTTTGCCACAATAATCAGGTTGCCGGCTCGGCAATCAATTCCTCAAATAGGAAGATTGCTCGACTGTGCTAAATTTTTCTGTTCTTCTTCATTTCTTTTTCCCATTTGGCCAAAAAGAAGGTTTCATCATGTTTCAGGCCCTGTTTGGTTTCTAGCTAGTTGTTTATGGTTTAGGGACTAAACTTAAGCCCCGATAAGTCCTTCCTACCAAACAGGGTGATTTAGAGCACCTCCAAGAGAGTCGCTATCTCGCTAGAGCTTGTTAAAAAAACCCCGTAAATTCATCATCCGGCAGTCGCTATCTTGCCCACCGCTCCATCCCGCTCGCCATCGTCTCCTCCCCACTAGGCAATTTTGCTGAGCGCTTATGACTCGGCAATCGGTATCAGTGTCTCACGTGCCCTCCGCCCTTATGCGCCCTTCCAATAGGAGCACGCACCGCCGCCATGGCTAGCAGTACACCGCCGCCTAAATAGAGGGAGAGTTTGGGTCTCCCCCAATATGTTACTTGCCAATGGTATGAGATTATTGTGAGACTTTAAAAACATTTCTCCCAATAATCTATAAAAGTGGTATTGTCACATCTCAATAACATTTTATTAGAAAATATTTATTGAGACTACTAGAGGAGACAAAAGGAAAAAAAACACAAAACTAGGATGGATGCGCACTAATGCAAGGTCGGGGAAAAATGGATGGCGAGAGCAACCTGCCAGCTCCTTCGTCTTCTACGACTCCATCTCCATGTGCATTCTGTGCTAAAAAAGGGAAAGGCGACCTTGGCCTAGAACCAGTGGCTCAAAATTCCAATTTGGCCCGCATACGACATACATAACCCCCCCCCCAACACCAGGGCCAGGGATGGCAATGGGTCGGGTTAGAGAAAAACCCGCCATCAACGGCTCCGTGGTAATTGGCTATGCCCGCCCTCAACGAGACCCACGGGTGAAATGTCACACCCGCACCCACGGGTGACCCGCGGGTTTCGGGCCGCCCGCTGATTTGTTAATAAGAAGCAAATGTACAACAAAAATGATCAAATGTACGAAAAAAATTATGTAAAATCACTAATTTTGTTCACGCAATGAATAGAAAACAAACAACAATATGAGCCTAGTTATATAAATAATAGACATACAATATGGTGTACACAAAACATTATAAATTTTACATAAATTTGTATTAAACATCCATAATATGCCTACATTTGAAGGAGAAAAAAATAAATATTCTATATATGTTTCGGGGCCTGTGGGTCGTCCGCGGGTAAATTTGACACCCGCACCCGACCCTCAACTTTTGCGGGCCCCGACCCGCGACACCCGCAGGTGTGATATTGCACCCGCCCCCGCAGGCACCCACACCTGCGGGTCCGATTGCCATCCCTACCCCCCCCCCACCCCCCACACACACCCCAAAGTGCATGTGTTGATTTTTTTTTAGTCACTAAAATCTATCCGATTAACCTCTCCGAGGCATTTGTAGTGATATGACTAAAATTTCAACTCGGCATCTCCAATGCCATATACCTGAATAAGCTTCCTCAAATACCCTTGAAATGTATAGAACATGGCAGATTAGCAGTAGTGCAAGCTAATAATAGAAAGGGAAAAGAAAACCCTTCATCTTTTTTCTGTTCACATCAAACTAAAATAAAAAAAACAGGCTGGATAGAAGAAATATTTATCATGTAATTAATTACCAGCTAAATCACTCATTGGTGGAGTCCTGGACACAGCACGCTGCCTCATGAGCTAGATTTCGCTTGTTGAGATTTTATCTTTTCCGCCTTTCTCTGCATTTTCTTCGCTGACCTTTGGTTTCAGGTTTATGCTCCCCGTTGCTAGAAATTTCATGATCATGAGTTGGAGGCCCCACATTGCTAGAAGTCCCAATAGTTTTAGTAGAAACTTTCTTGTTCCTAAGCTTTTTCTCCATCCACTCTCTAGCTTTCGCAATGTTGCTTTGTCCTTTGACTGGGAGAAACAGTTCCGTGAGGTAAATGCTACTATATTCCTGAACCTCATCAAAGAGCCTCCACGCCACCTGGGGAAACCGGCTGCAGACCTCCTCATCCGTCTCCAGTATAAACAGCTCCCCATCATGCTTATGCACAACATTAAACCTGTTGTGACATAAAACCACCTCGAACTCCCCCTCCTCTACCTTGCCAAGCAAAGAAGCGAAACCATAAGCCGTCAGCTGCCGGGCCGAATCATTCAGCAAACCTTGAACCAACGCCAGATCGTCCCTCTTCTCCTCATCGAGGTCAAGGCCTTCAAGAGAGGCGCAGTGCTGTGCGAGCTTGACAGGAGATAAATCCTTGACCGATTCGTACACGCTGGATGCGGGATCCACGACCCACCCGTGCATCAGATCGATCCCTAGATGGCTGAACAGCATGTACAGATCGTTCACCTCGAAGCTCAGAGCGCCGCTCAGGAGTGGCTTGACGTCGGTTCTAGCCTGGAGGTCGTCGATCACCCTGGAAACCTGCCGCTTCGCAGATCTCGAGACGAGGCGCCCCAGCTTCTTGTGGGTGGTCTAGAGCGTTCCTCGGATGATGTCTTTGATGGTGGCTTCTTCGATCGGGCCTTCCTTGCCGTACACAGAGCTGTGCCTGATGGCGAGGATGTTGTAGGCTGCGACTAAGGCCGAAGTTCCCTGCTGCGGGGCATCGCACAGGATGCCCTGGTGAACCGCGTTCCTCTTGAAGGGCACCTTCTTGTACACTGCCATGACACCTGATTGCAGAATTGAATGGTGTCAGATAGGGTTACGACGATGGCTCCGGTGCGATGGCGCGGCGGCTGCGGATGTCTGACCTGGCCACGATAAACCCTAAGTTCGGAGGGCTTGGGTGGGTGACGGCTGTGCAAACTGGAAAGAGATCGAAGGAAAGGCACAGAGGCAAACAGCGGTGGACTGGCTCAGTGGGCTAAACCCTCTCCTTCCTTCTTGCTTAGTGGGCTGTCTCCAGTTTAATTTACAGGCCGGACAAATGGGCTCCTCGCAGAAACGATGATATTATAGCATTTATAGGCCCGGCTCAGTTATTTATACGTGTTGGTATTTGGTACTGGACTAGTAGAGTTTGTGGCTTTTGTATAAAAAAAAAGTACAGTTTGTGGCACGTGTTTTGAAAAAAAAATATTGAGGAAAATAAATAAATAGAAAATCTGGAAAACAAGGAAATATATTGGAATAGAAACTGTCATCCATTAATTTCTAATATATTTTTCATCGTAACAAAATCATAGCACAGAGTTCCAATTTGTGCCAATATTAAATATAACTTAATGCCTCCCTTTTAAAAAAGGGTTAATTTGATATATGCCATTGCAGTTCTTGCGGATCCGTTCTACCATTACAATTCACCTATTTTGAATCGTGCCATTACAAATCTTGTGTTCACTAATCTATGCCATTTTCTACGTCCTCGGCGGCCTTGAGCCCAGCTGTCAGTTCTTCGTATTCTGTATTCTCATATTGCCCATTTTGTCCCTTATCCACGTTGTTGTACCCTTCCTGCACGTGACTGACTACCAGGCGGCCCCCACATGTCATATGTTTCTTCTCAAATCTCATCTTCCTAACTCTGGTCGCATCGGATAGTTGCCGCCGTCGGCTTCGGCTCTCCTCTGGGCGGGTTCAAAGTTGGAGAGCTCCTCTTTCGCGTCCGCGGGCGAGTCGGCGCGGTCCGCCACTGCCGCCGCTGACGCTTCCATCTCGTCCCGCGGTCCGCCAAGGGGGAGCCGCGTCTGCAGGGGCAGGGGATGAAGCAACCGGTGTTGCAATAGGCTTCCTCAAGCGTAGCAAATCAAGATATAGAGTATGCAAATAGAGGTCTGTTGCATCAAATTGAGGTCACGGACGACCGAATAGGGGTCTGTCTTTTTGCTCGTCGTGACCTTTAGCTCTAACTTGCTCATGGCAACCACCATGCGCTGAGCAGCAAAGGTTGGGAACGGCAGGGGCTTGGGTCACAATTCCCACGGGGATGCTGTGAGGAATCTTGTGCAGCAAGGGGAATCGTAGATGCCAACAACGCCTGAGGCAACAACAAAGAAGCCAGTGACGGTGGTGATGAAGTCATTGGATTGGGGAAGAAAGATATGGCATGTGGCCCGCCTGGAAGGCAGCGGTGTGGAGAAAAAGTACAGAGCAGCAAGGTGGATAAGGGGGTAAAATAGGTAATACGTGAATACCGACCACTGCAGCTGGACCTAAGGCTGCAGGAGACGTAGAAAATAACATGGATAAGCAAACACGGGAACTGTAATGGCATGATTCAAAATAGGTGAATTGTAATGGTAGAATACGATCCGTAAGAATTGCGATGTCATGGATCAAATTAACCCTAAAAAAAATACAACGGTTCGCTCCAGAATCATGCCACATATCAAAGAACCAAGCGTAGCACATGTTCAACACTAAAGTTTGAGAGCTTGAGCCATTCAGAGATGAAATTTGTTCGACTGACTAGTAAAATGTTGATTTATCTCATTCAGAAAGGGTAGTCATCCTTCCTCCAATATCAAACTAACTACTAAGTTGTTTGCTTGAATAACTACCGATGGAAGTTCCAGAAAATTCGTTTAACCAGGGCACGGGGCACGTGTCAGCTCTGGATTCGTGGCATCAAACCCCACACAGTGCGTGGCACACCAGAGCGCTGACGAGTCATTGCCGCCCTTTCGGCCGAACTGAGCATTAACAAACTCGTAGCGCACCACGTACCCTTTTCGTCAAGCCACGCGTCCCCTGTGCGAGGCTTTTATATACACACACAGGGCGAGACGCCATGGCTCACCTCAACACCGTGTGAGAATCTTCCCAAATCCACACTGCCACAGCAGAGGAACGCTTCTGGTGCTCGGCAAAGCTCACCACAGACCAGCAGAGCAAGAAGCAAGCAAGCGAGAGGCAGCGATGGCGTTCGTGCCGGTGTGCGTGCAGTGCGGGACGCGGAGCAACCCGTGCCGGTGCAAGGTTCTGGGCCCCACGCTGGGGTTCGTGGCCTTCGTGGTGGCCGGGGTCATCGAGTGGCCGCTGGGGGCCGCCGTGTACCTGTTCCGACACCGCAAGGGCCACCGCATCATGTCCCATCCGGCCACCGTCGTCTACCCGCGCGTCACCAGCGCCATCCCCATCTAATTGGGCGATCGCTGATTCGGTGCCTGCATAGCCTTCAATGTCGATCAGCCCCAATGTGTGAATCCTTTTACATCTTTTATTTTTGTCTTCTTAATAAGTGTGTCAAGCGTGTGGTTTCGGCTTGTACATTTGTACTCCGCTTGTAAGCATCACCGTGAATGTACGTAACATCATCAGTGGAACTTCCCCTGGAGCATAGTACTGTGCTGTCTAACTAGTCCCAAACTCCATTTTTCCGAGGTACTAAGTTCTAACCATGTCCAATGCTTCAGTGGCCTTTATTTGAGCTATCAAGTACCATAATTTTATAAAGTGTGAATCACATTTGTAATCTAATATTAGCAAAGGAAAAATAAAGATTTAATATGTTTTAAGTGTCTCTTAACGATAAATAACATTTAAACTAGTTTATCCATAGTTTTCCATCCTATCGCTATTTATTACCAAAACCGAATTAGAAACATATATGCTTGACAGAATTATTGTTTAGCCAACAATAAAGCAAAACAGACGGGGCTAAACAGCAAATTAAGACAGAAATGGATGAGTGGATGACCACGTACGGCTGGCATCAAGATACAAGAGTTCCAAAAACATAGAAATTCATATTAGCATTGTCATCAACAAAAAAAGACCCCATGGATGATGAACCGGAAATCTTTTACAAGAAAGCCTCGACCGCCGCTGGCGGGATCAGCAAGTTCGCCGGAGGCGGCATGTCTTTACCGGTGGATCCGTTCTTCTCCTTTGGGCCCAATGCCTTTTCCCGGAGTTTCTCGAGCTTCTCCATGGCTTTCTTCTTGTTCTCCAGCCTGGAAGTTCTAGCTTCTGCTGGACTGGCACTGGCTACCAGGAATGTGGTCAACATGGCCGATGACATGAATGACAAGGCATCTCTACGTGTTATTTGGTTTCTGAACCTTGTTTGTCCTTGGGCATTGGCGGAGGTGGACTGCATCTGCATTCATCAGAGCAGAGAACGATAGTAAGAATGTGATACGGTTCAACTGATGTCAACTAGGGCCATGTTCAGATTCCCAACTATTCACTATTTATTTCAACTTTTCACTATTCATTCCAACTTTTCACTATTCATTCCAACTTTTCACTATTCCTCCCTCACAAAACACGTTTCCCAGCGAATGCTACAGTGTTTTTCTTATGCTACAGTGTTTTTTCCTACAATCTAAACACACCCTAGGAGTTGGGATCAGACTCATATGCAAGTTCAGTTTCCGTAGCCTAGGACCAGACTGAGTCTACATGTTCTAGATGAGAACCCATAGAGGTACATGCCATGTAATCGGGAATTCAGTAGCACAGAAGGTCCCATAGAGTGATAGAGCAGAGTACTCGTAGCTTATTCAAGTAGCATAAGCATACACGAAGAAAAATAAATTAGCCCGTTTTTGCCCAGACTTCACGTGAAGAGCTCATCCAGCACAAGTGCACAGCTGCGTCCACAAACGACTACTCCATCCGTCCCATAATATTTGTACTTCTAGGACCGGATACGCAAACCAATGCTACGCGTGAAATTCCGAAATTACCCCTTATCCAAACAACACGTGGGTCTCATGTGGGTCCCACCTAAACAATTTGTGGGTCCCGCCTAAACATTACGCGGGTCCCACGTGGGCCCCGTCTAAACATCACGTGGGTCCCGCCTAAACATCACGTGGGTCCCGCCTAAACATATATGGGTCCCACCTAAAAAGTACAACCCCTATAATGTTGCAATTATTTTGAAAAAAATTTAAAACTTTAGAAGTATAAATATTATGGAACGGAGGGAGCAGTGATTTCAAGTTTGCAGATGTCAAGATGCTGAAAAACATCAGGCCTTGCTTGCTGGCAATGACCTTGTGGATCTAACTAAACTACTAAAGTAGCTCTGTAATCAAAACTCGATACCATAAAACTCGTTTCCAACTAATTGTAAGCAGCAGCCCGCCCAAGTACGCAAAGTAGATGGAACCAAAGTACTCCCTCCGTCCCTAAATAACTATCTTCCTCACTTCCCGAGAAACAACTTTGATCAATTATGTATAAAAATATATTCAAGTTTATAGTATAAGTTAAATACCATTAGATAGATATTTGAATCTAGTTTTTTATAAAATTTATTTGGAGATTTAAATGTTACACGTATTTGCTACAAATCTAGTTAAACTTGCGGCACGAACACCCAAAGCGACACTTAATAAGGGACAGAGAGAGTACCCCTGTAGCTAGATTGATGTCAGAGATTCGATTCGATACCAGTTTGCCAAAGTAGTCCGCACCTGGTTGTATTTGCAGCTCAAGGCGGCCATCCGCAGCCTTGTACTGGCGCAGCCATTTCTCGCCACAAGGAGAAGAGGGATTGAGGGCACCTGCAGAGACGCCATGGCCGTCGTCGACTGCTAGAGTGTTTGGTGGTAGTTCGGGAGTCGGGACCTGATTAGCTGTGGTCTGGGAAGATGGCACTGTGGCAGTGCCGTGCAAGAGAAGTGCTTCCTTGGCCCCTTGCTTTCCTGACCTTTCTGGATAGTTCCGCTATCGGCCAAAAGCAGTGGGAGTCAAGCAAGGACTTGTGTTGGAGCACCGAGCACACGGGAAGCCTTTCGACAGTTGTTCACTTGTCCTCCTACTCTGTGGAGTATATTCTAAAAACAACACCAAACTGCACTCAGTTTTGGTTCAAAATTGTGCATATATTTTTTTCTTAAAAAAAGGTATGCACGGTTTAGTATTTTTTTTTCCAGAGAAGCCTAGAAAACTATGACTCAGCAAATTCCTGGCCCCTGTTTTTTGGTCCGTATGACTTGGGCTACCCAAAGTTCACTAGACCTCTTGGGCCTGTATGTCGGAGCGGGTCGAGCCCAGTTCACCAAGTTGGGTCATCTGACTTGTCAATCAATCAATCCATTGGGAAAAAAAATCTTGTGCAGTTATTTGATATAATACTCTCCCATCATCCTAGAAAACATGCAATTCTAGATTTCAAATTTTGTCAAAAAACAAGCAACTCTAGCATCAATGATGAGTTGTGGACCCGTCAATGATGAGTTATGGGCCCGCGTACTATTTGTGTGCAACCCACGTGTGACTAACATCCTATTTAGGTGGGACCCACGTAATGTTTAGGCGGGACCTAGGTAGGACCCGTGTATTGTTTGAGCGGACCTACATGGGACCTACGTATTGTTTAGGTGGGACCCACGTGGTACCCGTGTATTGTCTAAGTAGGAGCCATGTGGGAAACACATGTATTGCGCATGTGGGTCCCTCGTGAGATCCGCTTATTGTTCAGGTGGGACCCGCGTGAGACCCGTGTAATCTTTATGTGGGACCTATATTGTTGAGGTGGGACCTATTTTGTTTTTTTCTATAGGGACATATGTGTCTTTTTATGTTTTTATTGGTGTGCGTGACTAAATCTAGAATTGCATGTTTTTTGGAGTGAAGGTAGTACATGCTATTATATTTGTACTAGGAACCTGGTTACATATATAAGTTTGATTTAGCATCAAACTAAAGTGAAAAATAATTTTGAACATAGGGATTAGAATGTTGTTGTATTCTCTTTCCCCCTCGAAGAAAAGATTATTATACACACTCGTCGACAAATGTCAACGTCACTCGAGCAGGTGGTTAGGATGGCATTGTCCACAAACTTGGCGATGTAGGTAAGCGTAGGTGGTAGTAGGAGCGAAGTTAAGTAGTTCAGCAGCTGAAGTTGCAGGAATCACGTAGCGTTCACCTGCCCTTATGCATATTCCAATATTATCTGTATTTCAGAATGGATTGGAAATTATTATCTATTATATTTTTGAATTGCTATTTTCTTACTTGATGCCATTCTGCGTTTCTGCTACTACAAGTCTACAACTCCCATATACGCAGTAAACTCCATACGAATCCTTGTAACTTTTTCCATTTTGGAGAAACTGTTGGATTTTTGTAGGAATAATGGAAGGCATAATCATGTTCTAATAACAAATGAGCTTGTTCGGCTGGTATACTGTTGCACTGCAGCTGCAGCCCTTATTTGCTACAGTGCACATGAGTAAAGCAGCTAATAACAGGGGCAATTTTCAGATAGAATTGTACTTATTCCTATTAAAATTCAGGAAACGTTGACCATGTACTTTCTATAAATCTTACTTATTTGTTATGTTCATTTTTTTTCTCATTGTTCTCCTCTAATTTTCTTTTCAAATTAAATGTGACCACTAGGACAAATTAGTTGTCCAACGGTACAGAGTATTCAAACCCTGAAAATGTAGTCAACACTTTTATAATCCCTGACATTAATGCGCAATTAACTGATTAATTATCTATATTTTCGCAACATGACGTCCCTTAATTTCATCAAATCAGGTGCCAAACGGTCCACCAAACAACAGCCAACTGGGCGTTAGCTCCCCTTTTAATAGCCTCCTCAGTTCCCGTCCCACACCACTCCAAGGAAGCGATCACTCCATTGCGCTGCGCAGCGCTTCCCGGCTTGCTCTTGCACCAGCATCATATCCAACCGGGCCTTGACGCCATGTTCAATGCCATGTCCGCCCTCCTCTCTTCCCTGGCCCGGCGTCTGGTGCCACTCCGGCGCCGGAAGAGCATCACGTCCTCCGGCTTCGTCGCCAGCAGGAGGCGCCCGTTCTTCCCGTGCGGCGCGGGCTACCGCGACGTCGTCAGCGGCAGCCCATTGGTCGTCAAGCGCAGCAGGACGCTGAGGAAGGTGAAGATCACAATGGTCGCCGGCGAGCGGAGGCGCGGGCGAGGCGGCGGGAAGAAGGTCGGGGTCGGCGACGACCACCTCCTGGACGGCGACGAATCGTGCGTGTGGCGGCGGGCGATACTGATGGGGCGGAGGTGCCAGCCGCTGGAGTTCACGGGGGCCATACACTACGACTGCGAGGGGCAGCGGCTGTGGCAGCCACGCACGCCGCCGCAGTCCTCGCCGCTGTCGATGAGCCCCGCCCGTCACCATCCTTCCCACCAGCTTGGCTACATGATGGATCGAGCCTAGGAGTGACGATCTGCGCGTTGGGACACGTAGTGTATGCATATGAATACAGACAGAGAGATGACAGAGTAGTTTGTTTTCCTTTTGTGATGACTTCATTTGCTTTCGTCGTGTATGTACCGCTGTACTCGTGCGTGGTCGAATCCATCGTGTTCGATCTGTTCTCTTGTGGTCTTGTGGAACAGAGAAATACTAGGCATTAGTGCGTTTTACAATATTTTCAGTGCAACCGTGAAGAGGGTGGTCTAAGACTTTGGTCAGTCTCTCCTATAATGAGTAGTCCTGTATCGTGTAAGAATTTTGGCCAGATGAATGATGAGTCCGTTTCCAAAAGAGATTTGGTAGATGAGAGGTCGTTCAACTATTTGTCGCTCACGCTTTGGTACGCATGTGTACCGCTCACTCACCTCTGCTTTCGTTGCTAGTCATCCATCCATCCTGAGTACGTAGCGTTCTGTAGTTTTTCCTTCTAGAAAAGTGCCAGTTGGGTCAAAGAATACCCCACAGGGGTCAACTAAACTTGGGCGAGGTGCGTAACCATCATAGGCCCTCTCACATCACAGTTCACATACTACGTCTGATGCATTGAACATTTGGACTGTAAACTATTGCCGCCGCATTCTACATGTTCAAGAATCCAAGAGCCATTCCATGCCAAATCAACCTAGCTCAAAACCAAAACACTTGCACATAAACAAGACTGCTACAACATGCCCGTCTGATCTGAAGCTATGAAACACGCACAATACAACGCGCGCTCACGGACTACGCTACGCCCCGGGCGCGGCGTCCTTGACCCGGGCATGGGGGCGCGGCGGGAACCCGCCGTGCTCGCGCGCGTAGGCGTCGTAGTACCTCCTCACGTGACTCGCCACCTCAGCGACCGCGCTCCCCCCGCCGCCGGACGCCTCCGCCCGGTGCGCGCCCACGGGGTGGCGCCACCCCGTGGCCGTGAGGTACCGGTGGGCCCACGTCCCCGCGGCAACGGCAGCCACACCGGCGCAGCAGGCGAGCAGCGAAGCGGTGGCCGCCAGGGACACCACCACCGCCACGGGCGCCCAGAGCGGGGCGGTGAGGAGCGCGAGCGGGGCGAGGAGGACCGCCGCCGCAAGCGCGCCCGTGACCGTGACGCCCGCCAGGACGACGAGCGCCGTCAGGGTCACGGCCAGAGCCAGGAAGCCCAGGAGATGGTGGGTGGTGGAGCCGTGCACGTGGAACGCCTCGGCGGCGCGCTCGATGAGCGAGCGCGGCTGGTGGTGTTCCGTCGACGCCGGCGCCGGCCGGTCTGCCATGGCGAGAGGATGGAGGGTGGAAGGTGGAAGTGGGGGGAATTGGTTGGGGTCGCTTGGCGATGGTGGGCATCGAGTGGTTAAAGTGCGAGAGCTCGGACACTCGGAGCGACGTGTGGCGGCGCTCGCTATGCTGCGTGGCATGCGTGGCGACATGTGCTGCCGATTGGCACTGTACGACTCAACAACTGTGATGACAGACGACTTCGTTGTCGCCTTGGAAGAAGGGTCAGCAACACGTACAAAGAACTCGCCTCACGGAAAGAAGATAAATAAAGGCAGGGCTTGCATCACCGTGTTCTTTGGTACTAGGAGCATTACATGAATTACAGCGTTTGTTTTCCTATCAAGTGTGATACTTTTACAGATGCCAAACTAAAACATGAATTACAGCGTTTGTTTTCCTATCAAGTGTGATACTTTACAGATGAAACTAAAACTCCAGTAATTTACAGCCTGTTAATTTTTCCCATCACTAGTGTGCCGTCTTTTTAGCTCATCAAAAGTATCCAGGCTCTCAGCAGTGAATCCACCTGCAAACTACGGTCAAGAGAGAGTGCACTGCTTAACTGCATGTCGCCATGAAATAGCTCTGCTATCAGAAAAAAAAGAAGAGATGAGCTTTTGAGTACCTGATGAACTCGGAAGGCAAACCTGACTCCCTGATGCAGCAAGACCTCCCTGTTCTGCTCTTTTAGACGCTTGAAAAGTGCGCTTTCCCTCTTCTGCTCGTCGTTTTTGCCTCCTAGACTGTCAATCTCAGACACCACCCTCATCATGTACTGCTTAGCTAAGTTCACGCATGCCAGCTTGATCTGCCACATTGAGGTACACAAGGCGAGAACTGAGGCTCAGATGAAGATGCACGATGCAGCAGCTGATACACAACTGCAGAGTATATCAGTCGATAAAGGGCACCTTGGCAATTATACCCGCGTCAGACATCCATCCTACTGGGATGTCTTGCTCCTTGTACCGAGACACAAGGTTGCTCTTGGCATCAGCGGCATCCCGTTCTTGCATGAACCTGTACACGCTCTTCTCTGTTCTGCAAAGAAACAGAGGAACACCTGGCTGGTCAATACTCTGTACTCTGTACTCAGCGCCTGCAGTCAGACATGAGGAACAAGAACAATCACTTTTCAAAGAGTGAGAACATCTTGCCGAGGGCCGCGTCGCGGTGGAGCGCGCGATCATCGACGAACGACGAAATCTGCTTCTCTAGCTGCAGGAGCCCATTGTACTTCGCCGCCGCGTCCCGAAGCGCATCCGCTCGTTTCTCCGGCCAGTCGAAGTGCTTGAGGACTGCCTGCTCGTCAACCTGCCCGTTAACCACCACGATCATTTCATAATTCATTCATGCTCTCGCCAAAACGCCAATGCAATGCCACGGACCACAGTAGAGTAAGAGGAGAGATCGATCCTCACCAAGAAGGAGAGCTCTTCGTCCAGCCAGGCGACGAAAGCGACGACGTCTTCGATGTTGGCGAAGGTCGCGTCCCGGACCTCGGCGGCCAATGTCCGGACGAAGTCCCCTTGCGTGTCGACATCAGCTTGCACCTGAAAGCAAGCCATGCTCCTCGTCAAACTCTGCTGAATAAGGAAGAGAAATGGAGAATGATCAAGTCGTCGGTCGTCGCACTCACGGCCACGAGATGGGGGGAGTTCTTGGTGATCTCCCCGATCAGATCGCTCCTCGCGGCCTTCGACCCGCCAGCCGGCGCCTTTGGGCCCCGAGAGCCCGTCTGCCTGCTAGCAGCCTCCCCGCGCCTCATCAGGACCTGGTAGAACTCTACGATCTCGGGCGCCCGCCGCATCCTGCCTCCCGCGGGCGCACGGCCCTTGCTGGCCGCAGGACCCGGCGGCGGCGGCGGCCCAGCTCCGACCTGCAGGCGTGGCGGAGGAGGAGCACCAGGCGGGCGTGGCGGGCCACCACCAGCTGGCGGCGGCGGACGTGGTGGGCCGCCAGGAGGCGCCGGTGGACCAGGCGGGCGGGGAGGAGCAAGCAGCGGGCTGTTACCGCCAGGCGGCGGCGAAGGCGAGATGGACTTGGCTCGCCTCGGCGGCGGCTTCGGGGTCCTCGGAGCTCTCTTCTCCGAGTCCGACCGCGTCATCTTGCTCATGGCGAACTTGCTTCTTCGACCTCGGTGCTTCCGGCCCGCAGATGGTTTGGATGGTTTCCCTTGACCCTGGGCACCATAGTCTTGCCTAGCTTGCCATGTCTGGTCATGGCTGTGTTGTTCTCACCATGCTTCGGTTGTTGGTGTTAACTGTCAGGACGCGGGTAAGCTTTGACTTCACGTGACGACGACGCACGGAGTGGTTAACCCGGTGCTGTTCCGTCTTGATCCATGGTCAAACGGAACACACTCTGTATCTGAGCCACTTGATTTCGTTGGTATATGTTGTTGGAATAAGAAAACTAGAAGAGATACCGTGAGGTACTTGTTCGCTAAGGAAACAAACAATGATTTGGACGAAGGTTCCTTGAATTGCTCAGATGCACATAAAAAATTGCACTCAATAAACATTACTATTTTTTTTCCTTTTGACTTTTGAGCTCATATTTCTCTTTAAAAATAGGAGAAGAAAATATGTGGTGTATTTGGTTTGAGGAATAGAATAGTCTCGCACCTCTCATGTCTCTCATTTCTTTTGTGGAATATAACAGATTGGGCCAATCCATGGCTATCTCATCTCTGGCAAACTAAAATAATAAGATTATTTGCTTTTAAAAAAAATAAGATTATTTAATTATTTTCTTGAAAAAAATCTGTTTATGTATGGAAAATCAAGGATATCAAATTTGCGCAAAATGATGGCGGGGGCTTTGCCCCAACCTTGATGGCCCGAGTTCGTTCGGTCAAGGAAAACGTGCTGGTTGGACTGACGGTGTGGGCCTGAATGCAGCCCACCGGACGCACTTCGTGAAAACAGAAAAAGCCCAGGGAAACCAGTCGGGCGGTCGTGCCGACGGCAACACCACCGGCACCGTGCTCCGCCGCCGCAACCCCTCCACGTCCTCGTACCCGAACATTCCATGGCCCCGCCGCCTGATGCCATCGCTTATCCGCCGTGCTCGTGCTCGTGCTCCTACGCCCAATCGAACAAACACCCCACGCTCCCGCTACCCGCGCGCCCGCGGCGATCGGGCGTCCGTTGCTCGCTCACGGGCTTCCCCGATGCTCCCCCGCCGCACGTGAAATGGCCCGCCCCCCGCAACCCAGCGCCTCCCCTTTTCCTCCTCCTCCCCCACCGTCACTATCGGCAGCGGCACGTTCGATCGCGCGCGAGGGCGACGCCGCCGGGGAATCCGAGGCGCGAACGAGGGGGAGCGCCGCGTCGCGCCAGAACAAGACGTACGCGCGCGGCGGCGCCATGGATGCGAAGAAGGTGCGGGCCGGCACCGAAACTCTCCGCCTCCTTAATCGCGATATGTGCTTGGGTTGACGCGTATCCCGGATCCCGGGGAGCGTGGATTTGATGGGCTCGGCCCCGTCGTCGCCGCGTGATGACCAGGGCTCGGAGGAGGCGCCGCCGTTCTTCACCGACTACGGCGAGGCGAGCCGGTACGAGGTCACCGAGGTGGTCGGGAAGGGAAGCTACGGCGTGGTCGCCGCCGCCGTCGACACGCCCACCGGCGAGCGCGTCGCCATCAAGAAGATCAACGACGTCTTCGAGCACATCTCCGACGCCACCCGCATCCTCCGCGAGATCAAGCTGCTCCGCCTCCTGCGCCACCCGGACATCGTCCAGATCAAGCACATCATGCTCCCGCCCTCGCGCCGCGAGTTCCGCGACATCTACATCGTCTTCGAGCTCATGGAGTCCGACCTCCACCAGGTCATCAAGGCCAACGACGACCTCTCCCCCGAGCACCACCAGTTCTTCCTGTACCAGCTGCTCCGTGGCATGAAGTACATCCACGCCGCAAGCGTCTTTCACCGTGACCTCAAGCCCAAGAACATTCTCGCCAACGGTGACTGCAAGCTCAAGATTTGTGACTTTGGCCTTGCTCGGGTGTCTTTCAATGATACACCATCAGCGATATTCTGGACGGTAACCAATCATTCTAATTCTAGTAAAGCTGATGAGCACATATATTGTGAATCTCTCAATTAATAGAGCTTGATTTTGTTTTATTCTTGCGAGTCCTTCAATAACAGGATTATGTAGCAACAAGATGGTATCGTGCTCCAGAATTATGTGGTTCCTTCTTTTCAAAGGTCAGATAATTTTTGTCCTGGCAGAACTTCAACTAGCCCAGAGTATTGACAGGGCAGATAATGTCAGGTTCTCGTGTAAGGGTCACCTTGTCACCAATGCCAAGTTCATAAATCATAGGTTCATAAACCATAGGTTCTCGTGACAAATTAGTCTGAATGTCAATTTCATAAATCATAGGTTTTCGTTTAGGAATACAACACAATGGTATTTCTGAATTTACAACTTAACATTTTGCAGTATACTCCTGCGATTGATATCTGGAGCATAGGATGTATATTCGCTGAAATGCTTACGGGGAAGCCTCTATTTCCTGGCAAGAATGTTGTACACCAATTGGATCTCATGACGGATCTACTTGGCACTCCTCCATCAGATTCAATTTCCAGGGTAACTTACCGTTTAAAGTCTGAAAATCAGTTTCAAGCTTGTTGGATAGTTGGAGCATTATTTTCTGTTTCAGAATCTGATCACGATTCCTATATATGACTTATTATGAGGACAATGTCCTCTCATAACAGAAAATAAATTAAGCTCGCCTCATTTCAATCCTAAGAAAACTATTGTTTTACCCTTTGCATTATATTCCTGACTGAGTGGTTTCAGAAATCAGAACTATAGTTGAATAATGAGGATGTGGTTACAATACTGGATAATTTAGAACATAGCTGGCTCAGAGCATAACTGTAACATATAGAAATATCTGCACCTCAATCACTTTGTTATTTTCCTGCACACAAGCACTTCCCTCAGAACTACTGTGAACCTACAGATCGTTTGTTCAATTGCTCTTTGCATTTGCATTGTGGCCTTATTAAATCTGAAGCTTCTTGCCAATGCATTTAAAATCAAGGTAAGAAATAACAGGCTATGAAGTTTAGCAGCAGCCTTCTCTAAAAGCTATAGCGGGATATAGTGGAAGCTAAATCATTTGGCGGAATGATAAAATAATCAATAATTACATACATAATTAGAAGCATTATTGTTCTAACACTCGAAAATAGACTCGACACTTCTCTTGACTGCCCAACCGTGCCCATGCTACTTTGTATATGGTCCACCCTAGTTAAATCGATTTTTTACTACATCTTTGAGGGAATGACACTACAGAAATGTACTCACAACTTGATCTTTAGAGTTAATATATATCGCAAAAGCCTGTTTAACGGATATTTATTACCGCTAAATCCCATAAAACCCCCTTTAGCGGACATAACGGACAAATGTTGTATGGCGTAGCGGTAGATCTCCTAAAATGCTATTAGCAGGCTATTTTTGTACATTGTGCTTAATTAAATATATAACGATTTTCTTGCAATATAATAGTGAATTAGCGTGAATTATCAATCAAATATTATGTGTGTTCTTTGAGCATAGACACTTTACATTCCCACTGACGGTGTGCAAGGCCGGCATCAAAATCTCATTCAATTTGAAGGGGCAGGATTTCTCAATAATTTTTTGTAGTAATCAATTGTCTTGTTAAAAATCCAGTTTTCAATATCCATCGATATATTTGTAGTTCACTATTTGAACTCAAAATGTCATTACTAATCAGTGCATTTGAATTCGACCACATCATTGAGAATTGTTTGATTGACTGAAGACACACCCCTTCCATGTTGAACTTGAACATATTGCAAAAATGGTCACACCTGGAAGAAGTAAAATATTATGTGCAGCTATCCATCCTCACCTGTAAGGGCAAATTTGGTGTACTTATCCATTATAAACTTTTCAGCATGGATGTTATATGATAATATAATATAGTATGAAATAGTTTCCTCCACCTTAAGCTAAATTCTTGACACTCAGTTATGTTTGTAGTGATATTTAAGGATTGCTAATTGTAATTTTTTTCCTCTCTTTTTGTTTTTGGTTTCGTGTGTATCTTCTATCTGAAGTTTCAGAATGACAATACAAGTCTATACAACTGCAGTTCAGTTTATAGATAGTTATTATTTGCTATCTATATAACATATTTTCCTTTAGGTTCAACAATGATACTAATTGAACTTTTATTTCTTGCTAGACTAAGCAATTTTCCCCATTTTATCATTTGTAGATTCGAAATGAAAAGGCTCGGCGATACTTGGGTAACATGAGAAAAAAACATCCAATTCCTTTTACACAGAAGTTTCCTGGTATAGACCCGATGGCTCTTCATTTACTTGAGCATCTACTTGCTTTTGATCCAAAGGATCGACCAACTGCTGCAGAGGTATTAGCAAAGTCTAAGAAGCAATGGTTTCATAATGTGTATTACTTGTCATTCTCAGCACTCATATTACATTAGTAAAATGCAAGGCCTTGACAGATCCATACTTCACTGGATTGGCAAATTCTGAACGCGAACCTATAACACAACCTATCTCGAAATTCGAGTTTGAGTTTGAGAGAAGGAAGCTGGCCAGAGATGATGTTCGGGAATTAATTTACAGAGAGGTAATGTTGGTTAATCCTACTGTGATGATTATGGTATTATGTTTACTAACTTTGATGTCTCTCTTTAGATTTTGGAGTACCACCCTCAGATGTTGCAGCAGTTTCTTTGTGGTGGGGACAAGGCAAACTTTGTGTATCCAAGGTTTGTGTGCATTGCTAAACACAAATTATGCTGTCCTTGAAAACTGTAAATGATTATGCTTCATTTTTGAACTGTTATTGCTAGGATCGAGAACCACAACAAAGAAATACATAAAAATCTCTACTCTGAACTTTTAACATGTTGTAATGGTAGTACAAAAAATTGCACTGTTTGAGAGAACTTCATCATGTTATGTGAATATTAGAAGGTTAGTGCCGATAGTTGCTCTTATAATTGCAGACTGAAACATTCAAGGTTTGGTGACACAATACAAGTAGTGCCATGATGTCTTAGCTACAAGATCCAGTTAGATTATGTACATTAGAGAAAAACAGTTCAAATTCGACGATTCTAAAAAAAATGTTTTTCTATCCAATTTACTCTTCTGTTAAAAATGACCGATTTAAAATGTAATAAGCTTTTATTTTCTTATATACAGTATATTGAAACCAAATGTTGTATCTTGCTGAGCATGATAAAGAGCATTATATTGTAAAAGCTGATATGAATACAAGGATCTGATAGCTCTAACACTTTATATGTTTAACCACATTGTAACTAGTTAAGGGCCATCTTGTGACTGTTCTAATGGTAATGGATTCATCATTGACAGTGGGGTGGATCGTTTCAAGAGGCAATTTGCTCATCTTGAAGAAAGTGCTACTAAGGGTGAGAAGACTGGCCCACAGTTGCGGCAACATGCTTCCCTACCAAGGTAATGCTTCTACTAATACATTAAAGGAAATCTATTTTTGCGATTTTCAAAGTAGCATCCTACTATATTTTTTATTTTACTGGAGCGAAATATGACGAATTCAGTGGTTTTAGTTTTTCTGTATGACCGTGGGGTAAGTTTACATATGTAGGACAGAGTTGTTCCTCTTCTGCTGGGATGTGCATCAAAAGTTCGATGTATTGATGCCGATGAAGAATGTTGACTGCTTTCCCTCAAAAAAAATGCTGACTGTTAATATCTCTTGCACTAATAGTTCTGTAATCTTGTCTCAGGGAACGAGTAAATGACAGCGGGGACGACCTTGAGAAGCCAACTGCAGATTACTGCATAAGATTGCATGTATGTGAGCAACCAGCATTTGCATCGGTGACAGATGGCCTGAGCAAGCCACACTTGAGTTCTCGTAACTTTCTGAAGAGTGAAAGCATCAGTGCTTCCCAGTGTGTTGTCATGAAACAAAAGCGAGACAAAGACGTAAGTGCAATAACAATATCCTATTGTATAGTCTATCAAGATCACCCTCATGGTACCTAGCAGTTACTACATTTCACCCACTACAATATGAAGCAGGACCTAAAAAATAATTATACACAAATGCATTGGGAACCTCAAAATGAGTTAATATTATTAATTGTAATATGGATAATCTATAATTTCCTAGATTGCCTTATTATTAACCGGGGGGGGGGGGGGGGGGGTTCAGTCCTATTTGCCAAGCACAACCAGCTAAGCTACTGCCAAAATCAACAGCGCAGATTAGCTGCAACAATAACGTAACATAAGAGAGATGCGGGTTAGGAGAAGTTAATAGCTGACTCCACTAGAATTTAGAGGCACTTGTCTTATACATATAACAGATTGTTTGTATAGATCTTTTTTTTTTGTTATGTACACGAGTGGTGACCTTTCCTGGGCTTTTCTTTTCGCATGGCATTCTTCTGGCCACGCAACCTACTACCACAAGATCCATAATGATTCCACAAGGGGCTAACAGCTCCTAGATTTCAGAAATCTGCTCCATTGAATGCAATAGAATTGATAACTGTTGTAGTGATGGATTACTATTGACATGCTAATAAATGTGTATTAAATTCGTACTTTGCAGGAGGAATCTGTATCTGATTATATGAACGAAGCAGTTGTTAGTGTGCCACTGAGGATTGCTCAACTCAAAACCTGACAACCTTAAGCTACAGGCACTACCAATCTGTACGACATGTCCATAGGAGAACTTCGTCAGAGGGCAGACTTTATGGTCTTTGAGATTCAGTATAGCCACAGTTCCCTTTTTGGATAATTGTGTTGTATTGTAATGTTTCCCCTTCATCTTCTCTCTTGGAGCTAGACATATTTGACTTAAGCTCCAGTTTTTCGTCAAGATGGAATTCCTTTCCACCTGTGATCTCATTAGCTAGCTAGAGAAGTACAGATTAGCCAGTAACTGATCACAAAGTCTATAGTGTTTCCCAATACATGTTTGTGCTTTGTAGCAAATACTACATATACTCAATATATCCCTTGATGGAAAAAAAAGCTATACTGAATATATAAATGGATTTGACTTGCTTTTCGGTCCTTGGTCTGTGCCATCATCGGCAGTGAAACACCAAAATCTCAAAGAATCATGAACCATGTATGCCTGTTTCAATTCGTATATTGGAAACGTATAATGATGCCTTTGCTACCCTTCAGTACGTCCAATGCCCAGGTGTTGAAAATTGACATTGTTCACGTCCGACGGAAGTAGTGCGGACTGGAGAGTGTGGATGGAGCACACATGCTTGCATTGCAGTGCAGGCAAAGAGCGATCATCATCATGATCAGCATCATCATTGTGTTACGAATAAGAACACTTGCGCTCGGTATGCCTGCATGTCTCCATCCTCGACCATGAAAGCCTGCATCCATATTCATGCAACACCTGTGCCCTTTTTGACCAATGAGGAGCGTGCCCACAGTAGTAGAAGACTGGACAGCAGCTTGAGGAGTCGAGGTATTGGAGATTGAGAAGCATATATACGAGCAGCACATAGTACTTTTAGGGCCTCTGGGTCTGATACCCCGAACAGTCATGCCCGCGCAGAAGGAGCGAGTTGAATGAAAAACCACCCACAGCTACTAAAGTCGACTGCAATTCTGCAACTAACTGGTTATTTAACTCAAGATTAACACGTAGTACGTGGTTAGAGATAAGTGCATCGATCTTGGTCCCACGTAATAATCCAGACAAGCTTGCACACGTTCAGCAACAATTTCAGCGTTTTTACATGGACCCACGGGTGGCTCGAGTACATGCTACTAGCGTAGCTTGTATGATTGAACCTGATAGACAATGATTAGCATGTGCCCCTATGCGTTTTGCTCGTTGCTCTCCTACGCTGGTGCCGGGAATGATTTCGGAAGGTACACCTAGCCATCGCACCGCACCTACTCCTAGTCTAGTTTGAAAGCGCGCACGTCCTCACTCCTCAAATTCAGTAGCGTGTTGAAAAAAAACGCATGGCCATCGATCGGCATGCATGCATGCAGAACAAAATTGAAACTGTTGGCCACGATCTTGCCATGCTTTCTTCCCTTCCTTTTTGACTGGAAGCAGTGGCCAAAAGGTCACTTTGGGCAGCTCAAAGTTGCATACTACCCTCCAGGTGAAAAATCAGATTGTGGGTACTGCCCACAGCCCACACACCACACCACATACATACTCGCTCCTACTGAACACCGTTTCACGGGCGCGGCAGATGCAAAAGGATACGTGCACCTCCTTTTGCCAACATTTGACAACGTTAAAAGATCCTGAAAGAGGCATCCAGCAACGTTCATTTGTTCCCTTTTTTCGTTCAAAAAGGCTACCAGTGCCTTGCATGCAGCTGCATGCTTCGTCACCAAGCGTCCCCGTCCTGTCCCACGGAAAGAGCGAGCAAGGCCAGTCAAGACGAGAGAAAGAGAGGGGCCGTACGTGACCGGTTACATCCACCCATCAGAGGACGCAGCGACCAGCAAGGGTCCGGCACTCCGGCGGTCCGGCCAGCCGGAGCATTCACTCGAGTGGGGGCAAGCGCATGCATATGCATGCGCGCAGATGCAGACGCCGCGGGTGGTGGCCGGTGTACCCTCGCGGCATGCCTCGATCAGCAGCTGCAGGCCTTGAGCAGGGAGGCAGGCAGGCAGGCATGCATTATTGTGCAGGCAGAAGCAGCAGCGAGATAGCACTTCAGGCATGCACACAAACAGGTGCAGGGATCGAGCATGCAGGGTAGCGATTGCAGAGGCAGCGTGCTGCATGCAGGAAGCTGAGATGCGTGATCAATGGCGTGGAAGTGGACTGACCGAGCAGAGAGTATCCCTCCGTCCCACAATATCTACACATCTAGGATTTGAATGAGAAACTTGGTATGGCTGTGAAATTACCTTTTTGTCCCTATCGACAGAACTGGCAGTTCACAGAGGAAGCAATGCAACAAACACGTGTCCATGAATAAGCGTTTACAGAAACTTCTAGTAGCAATTGCACTGCCCGTCCAAAATTTGAATCAACAAATGAGTGGTGGAGAGGAATCGTGAGAAGCGCTGCACTGGTTTCTACAACCCTGCTACGTCTGCACGTATCCGTGGTGTAATTAATTTGGGAAAAATTTTGAACTCCAAACGTGCAACTAATATGGGACGGAGGGAGTACGTCTGCACGCATCCGTTGTGCAATTAATTTGGGAAAAATTTTAAACTCCAAACGTGCAACTGATATGGGGAACACATGCATGGGCAGGGCGGACATTGGCGCTGCATGCCAGCACTGGCGGCCTGGCGCAGGCGGAGCGTGACAGCGCCTGGGCTGGGCCTGGCCGATCGGTGGGGAGCCGACCATGAGCAGAGCCACTGAGCCAGTGAGCCTGCACTACATGTGCTAGCGTCATTGGTAGGTGCGCGTGCGATGCAATCCAACCCGGGCCCTGGCCGGTTGGCTGGTTAAGCTGACAGGAACAGTGCCCCCGTGCTATCTATTTGTAGGAGATCAGACGGCCGGCCAGAAAACAGAATCTCAGCCTGCACAAAAGGCTTGGCCCTTTATTTGTAGGAGATCAGACGGCCGGCCAGGCACACCGCTAGCTAGCTCCCGGTCCCGGCCGAGGCATGCTCCGCCGGCGAAAAAGGGCGCGGGTGCTGCTGCCCGCGTCGCAGACCAGGGCGGCAGCAAAAGAAGACAAAGCGCGGCCCTCACTTGTCCCCTCCTTCGCCCGCCTGCCATGCCCACCCGCCCCGCTCTCGCGCTCTGCTCGTCCTCGTCCCGCGGTGCCTTTCCGTAGGCTTTACACTGTGCGATACTGCGCGCGCAAGGCGGCGGACCATCCGGGGAGCGGGACGCGACGCATGGATGGACACGCCCCGACCAATCGACCACCAGCAGTGTGATGTGATGCTAATGCGATGGCGCGCGCGCGGCGGGGCGGGAGCTCACGGCGCCGGGGGATCCGGATAGGATGGATGGGGGAGGTACACCGTACGTACACTGGTGCCCCGCCGTCGAGTGGACGGACGATTGGTACCGCTGTCAATTTCCCGGCCACTTCCGTTCGTACGTACAGCACGTATGCGAATGTGCGTCCGCCCGCGTGGTCATGTTTTGCTATAGGTGACGTTACCCGGCCGTCAGGACTCGCAAATGCATGGTTGGATAGCATGTGATGACGTACGATCAGGTGATTTGGCATATGTATCAACTGTAGTATGCCATCTACTAAAGTTGTTTACCCGTTTTCAGCGTACAGCGTACTCATCTTATAGCATGCCCTAAGAGTTCAGTATATACTATTACAGAGCGTGAGGAAAAATATTGTGTCCAGCCAGAATTTGTTAGCTCCGTGAGCATGATTTTGATTTCGTCTAATCTTGGAGTCCATATTACTCAAGGGCTGGCTTTAGTTGTTTGGGAGGGAAAAGAACTTTTTCTGGGAAGCGTGTTTTGTGAGAGGGATGAATAGCAAAGTTGAAGGGAATTAAAGTAGAACTTTTCTAGAAAGCGTGTTTTCTGAGAGAGATGAATAGCAAAGTTGAAAAGATCTTTTGGAACTAAACATGGCAAATATGGTAGATAAAGAACCATGTGCTTTCTTCCTTTCTTTCTTTTTTGTTGCATATACTTGACCAATGTAATTGGGGTGAAAACTGCAGGAAAACTACGTAACCACAAGCTGATCCTTGACAGGCCCACGACTGCAAAGGCTCACGTCGACAGATGACAATTATGTGGTCGTCGTCCTTGATGCCGAGAGATGCCGGTGCGACGCTTTATCCGCTGCGTGATGCGCTGTTGTCACTAGAGTCGCATTCATCATCGAGGCGGTTCCCCGGACTGTCAATTCGTCTGCACTAGCAGTGCGTGCATATCACATCCATCCGTCTCATAACCGTGGGGACTACAGTAGTTTCGTGGAATGCAAGCATTAATACAACAAGAAAGTTAATTTGGGACATGACTCCCAACAACTCCATTTCACATCGATGGCACGCCTGCCGATTGGGCACGGTGTTCTTGGTGCGGCACTGCTTTATTCGGGCTACGACGAGAGTCGAAGACCTGGGGAGTGGCTATACGCTAGCAAGTCTCGTGAAATGCATTGATCTCTCGTCTCGCCGAAAGAAAGGAGAAGGGTGATTACCATGCATTGGAAACAGGTAGAGTTGCAGAGACCTTATCGCGATAGACATGTGCGGAGTACTCAGTCCTCAACATACATGATTAGCAATCCAAGCTCACTTTTCTTATGACTGTGGATCGACCTGACCTCTGGTAGCGATAGATTAGAAGGTTGGTGATCGGCAAAACGAGCATCGCACAAAATCCAGCGGTTCCCCTGCACCGGCCCCCGTCCATGCGCCGCTACACTACACGTGCCATCCACACCACCCCCGCGCCCCCCCCCCTTCCGGCTCTGCGTCTCGTCCTCCTGCCTCGTGGGCCACCTCAACACAACGTCACTAGCCCAGGGCCTAGCTATCCAGCCCAGTCGGGTCAAGCCAGTGGGGCCCACTCCTGCGAGTGCCCGCGGTTTTGCAAAGGGTGTATTTAGATTGTAGGAAAAACACTGTAGCATAAGAAAGAGGATCTGTCTACTGGGCACAGGTGTTTCTACTTGACCCAGCACCCCGATGTTTTCTTCCTCTGGAACACATGGTTTTTTGCTCAAAAAAATTCATGTGATGTATCAAGGTGGAGCACACATATTTGAAAGCACAATATCCATGTGTTGACTGCCTCTGAAATACACGTTTTTGAGCCAGCAAATATTCATGTGTTCCATGAGTCTGTAGCACACATATTTGAAAAGCATCAGATTTGGATCTAATATGCTACATAACACGTATAAAAAGCATCAAATTTGGATCCAATATGATACATACTGACACAAAATCATATGTTACGACAAACTGAATATCTACAAAGAGCAAATTGAAAAGGATCGGCAAACTAAAATACAAAGAAATAACTTACAAGTTACAGAAAACAAAAGAAAGAAAATGCAAAGTTACAGAAGCACAAGATGACCATCCAAATGCTTCTGAAACAACAAAGATTGGCAAAAAGGAAAGAAAATGTAATATACTGTAAAAGCAGGAAAGGATAAAAGGAAACCAAATAATTAAGATATGACTTATTACCCTCTGCCAACATAACATGGCAAAAAACTAGATAATAATTAGGGGATGTGATGAAGCCCTGAAATCAAATAATCAATGCAAATGTCAATTATAAAAATTGCTGAGAAAATTTATAATGGCAGATTATCAGATTTTTACTATGGTTTGTCATATTACAAATTATAAGGGGATGTACTGAAACCCTGAAGATGCAAATGAAACAGAAAATTGATGAGAAAAATATGCAGGTACAGATAGCAAATCTTTACGATGGTCTGTGAAATTACAAATTATATGGGATGTATGGAAACCGTGAAGATGCAAATTAAGATAAAAATATCGTAGTGCAGATTTGAATAATTGACATGGTAACATAGTATCAATGACAGTATGAATGTAGTTGTCGTTAATAAAAAAACTATGATGTCACAAAAATATTCAGAAACTATTTTGATTGAAGTATGCGTTTCAGCATTAGTTTGGTTAGAACATAAATAGATCATGCATGAACTTACCAATATTTGGGACAACTATATTCATATGGAAGAGCACCTGCCTCCTAGACACCATAGGCCCCTGCAGAAGATCATAGAATTAAATGGATTTTGTACCAAGACATGGGTTCAAATAAGACCTAGTTGAGAGAAGAAGAAACGTCAATATGGTGAAGACTGCTTAGATGTAATAGAAGGCTAACGAACTTATCAGGAAAGTCAAAATTCCTTTGACATCTCCAGCGCCTGAGAGCGGCAAAAATAAGATGCAAGAGCAACCAGTACCATATACCTTTACTAAAGAGGAAACATAATTAAAAGGTTTTGATACAAGAACTAGTATGCACTGGTAAGACAACAAAGCTAGAATCAGGAAGGATGCTCATCCTTGTTTGGCAAATGCAAATTAGGTGGGCTGTGCTTAAACCGTGCATATGCAAATCCACAAATATTTGCTATGGTTTGGCAAATGCAAATTAGGATGAGCATAGATTAGAGGGAGCATTGGAACATAATTAGATTAGCAAAGACAATAGAAAAAATCAGGATGGAAAAGCAAATTAACAGATTTTTACTATAGTTTGTCAAATCACAAATTATTTGAGGGTGTAGTAAACCCTGAAGATGCAAATGAAACATATATAAATATAAAAAGACCAGATTAACAAATTTTTACTATGCTCCACAGATTACAAATTTTTTCGGGGTGATTTTAAGCCCTGAAGATGCAGATGAAACAGATAAAAATATCAAACGGGCAAACTAACAAAATTTTGCTATGGTTGACAGATTACAAATTTTTTGGGGGTGAATTTAAACCCTAAATATGCAAATGAACCAGATATAAAAAGGAAAAGGGCATATTAACATATTTTTACTATGGTTGACATATTACAAATTTATTGGGGGTGAATTTAAAACCCGAAGATGCAAATGAAGCAGATATAAAAAGGAAAAGGGCATATTAACAAATGTTCACTATGTTTAGCATATTACAATTTTTTTGGGTGTGAATTTAAACCCTGAAGATGCAGGTGGAACTGAACAAATGTTGGGGAAAATAGATGGTAGGTTCTGCCAATTTTTAATGTGGTTTGACATGAAATCATAGTACAAATCACAACCTATGTGCAATTGTCATTTATATATTATTATGGTGCCAATAAAAAAACATGAGCTGAGTTGAATCATAATAAACTTGAATCATGCATGAACTTACTAGGAAATTCAATACAGTGTGAGGACTACGTTATTGGATACCCGAAAGGTCTTATGCAAGAGCACATGACTCATTCATAACATAGGGGCTTGCAGAAGAACAAAAACAGAGAAATGGTATCATACCAAGAAAAGAATGCACATGAAAGTCTGCAAATAACTAACAGTGTGGTGTAAAAAACCGTTGGACAAATTTATTGCAAGACTCTGGTTGATAGCCAAATATACCATTTATGAATAACCAGCAGTAACCACTAGATCAGCCACCTCAGATGTGTCAGCCAATGGGCCCCAACCTGAGAAAACAGAGAAATAGACATAAGCGAGTGCACAATATAATCATTGAACGTTAAAGAAGACTGGTTGTTGACATCGTAACATTCAGATATAAACTGAAAAATTGAAATGTAAGTGACAGTGGCATAGAATCTAATTTTTATAATAGAATAATAGAAATAACATGATAAATAATGTAGTAAGTTAATAATTTGTATATTGTGAAAAAGAAATGTTCATGTTGTCATATTATAGTATGAAACAACTCATATCGAACCGACAGGGCCCCATATGTCAGCATAGGTCGTAAGCATGAACTTACCATGAAATTTAGTACTGATGCAAAATAACAGAATTCGAGAGCAACAACGTGAAAAGCAAGTGCATGTATCTTCTCAGTAGCATAGGTTCTGCCGAAGATCATATTAGAGGCAATATTGGGACATGATCAGATTAGCAAAGACATTAGCAAAGACAATAGCAGAAATCAAAATGCAAAAGCAAATTAACAGATTTTTACTATACTTCGTCAAATCACAAACTATTTGAGGGTGTACTAAGACCCTGAAGATGCAAATGAAATAGATACAAACACAAAAAGGCCAAATTAACAAATTTTTACTATGGTCCACAGATTAGAAATTTTTTGGGGTGAGCTTAAACCCTGAAGATGCATATGAAACTGATAAAAATATCAAACGGCCAAACTAACAAATTTTTGGTACGGTTGACAGATTACAAATATCAAAGTGTAAGAAAAATATAATCATTGAACCTTAAAGAAGACAGATTGCTAACACCATAATATTTAGATATAAAGTGAGAATTTGAAATGTGGTAACTGACAGGGGTATACAATCCAATTTTCATAATAGAATAATAGAAATGATAGGATAAATAATACTGTCTGTTAATAATTTATATAATGTCACCTAGAATTTTCAGGACAACTATTGGCAGACCCATTTTCAAGTTGTTAATGGGTTTGTCCGGCTAACAGAATTTGATTCAGTTGGCCTCACATACAGGGGTAAAAAATATATAATGTAACATAGTAATGAAGATACAAGAAGGGTGAAACTTACATCCTTTACAGCTTCTTTGTAAATATGCTCCCAGAAAGCATTTGATGCACTATCATCACTAGAACAGGAATTGTCATCCTAGCAACAAATTGTAGCCACATTACAATTTCAAAGAGACAAAAACAATTCAAGGCAGATAAATAAAAAAATAAATTGTATACACATTTATTTCCAATATACTTACATTAAGGTCCATATACTCATCATCAGAACTTACTATAGCACCTTCACCAATTTCAGAATCTGAATTTCAATTGGGATCATCATCAGACTGAACATCATCATCACTGGGTACATGGTCTTCTAAATCTCAACGTCTTTTACGAGCCATCTACAAGTAAAAAAGAACTATAAACTTCACAAAGCAGATGTGGGAGATAGGAAATACTGAAAAGTGATGTGGGAAACCAAATACACTGAAAATATGTTGTAGCAGATGTAATAATTCAATTCATAACTAGAATTCTAGTATTATCAGTAGCAGACATTTCACTGGAGCAATATTACTGAAAATAAAAGAAAAATCAAAACATACTATCACCAAATAGTAGCAGAAGCACTATTTGACATTCAAGATATCACATATCATGCTGACAGAATGTAAAAGCTCTTGGACAAGTCAATGACAAGCTTCATCGTACATATTGATAACTCAAAAGAGAAGCTAACTAATCAAGCAAGCGAGAACACCCTTATTCCCCAAACATGTTTAATTCGAGGATATCAGCAAGTTAATTTGAAACATGTGAGCCAGTCAGGCAAAAGTTGACCCAGTCACCCGGACATATGCCAATACCCAACACCTTATTATTTAGATTTCAAACAATGGGTGCAAGAAACAAACCATGTTTTAAGATCAACTAGTTCACCTGGGCAGGAAAAAAAACAGCACCATAGAAGTAGCTTATCCTTCAATAAGAACTAGCATTGACTATATAATCTCAATAAAACTATAGAAAGATTTTGAATAAACTAAAAGTGAAACTAAGATATGTAAAACCTCAAACAAAATTTAAAGTTCAGAACTAACTAGTATGCACATTCATTTCATTGTTCAAATACAGGATGAATACCAAATAAAAATTTGAAATATTGGACAATTGTTGTTGCTTACAAGATTAAAGGCATTATCTAGTTACTTTCTAAGCATGGACGAGGAGCTAGCTGTTTCACATTACACCTGAAGGAAGGGAAAAAGTGGCATGGAAAATCATGTGCTACAACACATGCAGATGAGCCATTCAGTTCATTATCATCACTCTAGAACTATGTTGAAGTATATGCAGTTTGCAAACTTCTGAAATGAAAAGGCAGCAACATACAAAGCAGGACCCCTAACATTGTGACCAAGCTTGCACGCATATCTCAGATTAAATAGTAAAATCACCTAATAGTGCACCTACAAGTGAACTAAGCCAAATATCAGGGCAACCGAACTAAACCAACTTAGGAGCACCTAACAGTTTAAGCAATGAACAAACTAGCAGAGCAATATGAACTAAACCAAACACATAAATAGATTAGGAAAAGAGAAATAATAGACTAGCATTAAAAAAAATATTCAGAGGAAGTAGACTATCTACAAGACAAAAAAAATTATAAATTACAGAGGAAAAAATATTAACTAGTAGCCACAACCAAGATATGAATCAACAGATAAACTAACTTTTGAAACAAATTAACTAAGATATGACAAAGAAAATATTAAAATCATCTAACCTAACAACTAGAAGAACCAACTGACAGTGAGATGCTGCAACTATAAAAATAGAAATACTAAGTAATTCGGATATCTAAAGGAAACAAACAAATAGGAATCAAAAGAAATGGACTACACAAGGAATAAAAAACTGAAAATAATTAACATACAAAGCACCAGAGATAGGATCCTAATCTCAGCGTGGATCTAAAGTACCAACAGCAAACTATAAATAGATTAGCGCAGAATTAAAAATAGGAAGAAAAATTTCAAATACACTACACTGAGCCCTTCATTTCAGCACATTAGACCGGATAATGTTTGAGATGAACAAAACAATGGCTGAATCTAACTGATAACAAATACAATCGGCTAGCATAGAAAGCAAATTGCAAGGAAACATAGCAAAAACATCTTAACCTAGAGCTACTCATCGAGCACGTCACATCGTAAAAATGATGGAGAGAAAGTGGAAAACAAGAGAATCAAACGCTCCATGTCAAATCAGAAAAATTAAATCGATTAGAGCACAACCAAATATTGGGAAGAAAAAATATTCAACTACACTCAGCTCCTCCCGTCAACACCTTGCAATGAGCATGCAGGGCTGGAATGATGCGATGCAAGCATGCAGCAGTGCATGCGCGCAGATCTGCAACAGATGCGGGAGCTTCCTAGGCCTCACGCAGCTGATCCCTCTATGGCATTACAGAAACGACAAGGGCGGCGTAGCACCGGCCGGCAAGGGGATCATCCCTTTAACACCTCAGATCCGAGAATAATCCAGGTGAACAGAACACATGCTAAATAGAGAAAAATGCTCCATTGAAAGCCATGAGAAATGACGAAAATCAGCAGCAATCGCCGAAGAAAATCATAGGAAACTAGACACAGAGAGACAGAGAGGCAGAGGGCGGAAGGGTAAAGCCGTGAGCAGTGAGGTCACCTGTGCATCGCTCACCGGAGAGAATCGGCAGCAATCGGCGGCGAAATTCGCCGGAGAGCAGACGGAGAGAGAGAGAGGGGCCAAGAGAGCGGAAGGCCTGCTCACCGACAGCGACATCCACGGCGAAACAAAGGCGCGGTTCCCAAAAATCAAACTGTACAACAGACAAGTTGGGCCAAAAAAGAAAAACAAAAAAAGGAAAAAAAAAAACAACCCACATCCAACGGACAGGGGTAGTCAAATGCAGATCCGACGAGGAGAAAATCCGTGTGCTGGCGGGCGGAGAAACACCCGTGTGATAGCATTCGCTGGGAAACGTGTTTTTGAAGGAAGAATAGTAAAAAGTTAGAATAAATAATGATTAGTTGAGAATCTGAACATGGCCTAACCCCACTGATCCCATGCAACATCATTGAACGCCCAGCTCTCCCTCATTCGTTGTTGTGCCGCCGTGATCGTGAGTGATATCTGGAGCAGGGTTTTATTTTTCGAACCGGTTGCTCGAACCGCCGGCCTCCGGTAGCGGTTTACCGGTCCGGTTTGACCGGTTACCGCTAGAAACTGGACAAATTCAAATTCTGAATTCAAATTCACATATCCGGCGGTTTGGGACCGGTTTGGCGGTTAGCCGGCCGGTTTGCGTCAAAAAAAATGGGCTAGAAACCGGACAAATTCAAATTTTGAATCCAAATTCACATATCCAGCGGTTTGGAGCAGTTAGCCGCTCGGTTTGACCGGTTAGCCGGACCGGTTTGGCGGTTAGCCGGTCGGTTTGCGTCAAAAAAAAGGCCTTAATGGGCCTGCCACTTTTTTTTTCTTTTTCTTTTTTGATTTAACTTGTATTTACCGAAAAAATACCAAATGAGCAAATATTTGAAAACTTTTTACACCAACAGATTACACGCACCTTGAAGTATTTTTAGGAATTTTTTCGACATTTTTCCATTTTCTTAATTCAAATTTAAAAATTTCAAATTTGGACCGGTTCAAACTGTCCCAAACCGGAACCGGTCCGGGGCGATTTGGTCAGGAATCGGTCAAACCGGACCGGTTCCCGACGGTTCGGGGAACCCTGATCTGGAGCGCTTGGGACTGCATGCTGGGGCACGAGCTGACGCACAAGCAACAAATAAAGCTGCTACTCGTGTTTCGTTCCATGTTATTTTTTTTTCTAGAAAGGCAATATGGGTATATCCTCTGGGTATACGGTTCCCCTTGCAATGCAATACAGTTATTGTAGTCTGTCCTGAAAATGTAAGCAATCAAGAATCAAATAGCACTTTGTTTTCAACTAGGAAGACGTGAGGGAAAACCATCATGATCAGATAATCCTTTTGTGCGTACATGTTACCTCTAATAGCTGAAATCATCAGCGCAATCAAGAATCAAACCATTCCCGATGTTTTGTAACCTCAGTCCAGGGGCGGAGCCAGAGCATTTTATCGTTGGTGTCAGTAGAGAGTTTTAACTACCATCAGACTAATTTTTACCAGTATCAAAGCATATAAACAATACATGTATACAACAACTACAGCAAAATCGTTGTCAGGTGACAACGTGGTAGCTCCGCCCACTGCCTCAGTCAAAGAACAAGAAAACACCCATCATGCCCGCAACAGTATGACCCTAATAGTTTGCCGGCAGACAAAGTACATCACACCTGCTAGCAGTACGTACTCTACCACGCAACAGTATTCTTCGTGCATTTTTTTTTTACTGCTACTGTTAAAAGATCCTCCATCCGTCTCTACCCGCACCCGGCGCTTATATAACGCGCCCCCAGGCTTCTACTCCTTTCCAATCTGTGTTTGTCTTTGCTTGCCCCCCTTCTCCCCCTCCAATCCTCCATCCCCCTTTTCGTGCTCTTGTGCCTGCATTGGCTAGCGATGGGGTCCACTTCTCCTTCAGGCCTGGAGCTCACCATGGCTGTCCCCGGCCTCAGCTCCTCCTCTGGCTCAGGTAAGCTCAGGAGACCACCTGCTACTGCTAGCCAAGCAGAGCAGAGCTCTAGTATTGTTTCCACAGGAAAGGTGCACAAGTTGTTTGAGTTCATGGTTGCTTGAAATGTTCTTTCCACTTCCAGAATCTAGACAAACATACATGGCAGTTCTTTCCACTGGCTTTGGGCTCTTCCTCAAAATATACTTGGTGGTTTTGGGCGGTTCTTTGCTAGTCAGTACGTGTATGCTTTGAAACAAGTGCGCTTTGCGGAGCTCAAGAAACAAGTGCATTTTTTTCCCTTGTCGTGTCTGCAGTTTTCTTTTCTCTAGAGACTGATTTGTAGCGTGTGTTGTTTTGACAGAGGGGTTGGGATGCAACGGCGGCCACGGGAACAACATGAGGGACCTGGACATGAACCAGCCGGCGAGCGGCGGCGAGGAGGAGGAGTTCCCGATGGGCAGCGTGGAGGAGGACGAGGAGGAGCGTGGCGCCGTGGCGAGCGGCCCGCACCGCCCCAAGAAGCTCCGGCTCTCCAAGGAGCAGTCACGCCTCATGGAGGAGAGCTTCCGCCTCCACCACACCCTCACGCCGGTCAGTCATCACTCATCTCTACAGCTCTGACTGAGCCGAGCGAGCCATCCTGTTGGTCTCCTGCCTGTTCTTACCCTTGACGCGTACTGTACAGTATCAATCAAGACCGGCATGGCATGCATCGTGATCGATAGATGGCTTACGGCAAAAAAAAAAAAAAAGGATTGGCAGTTTGGCACGGCGTGCGTGTACTCGCCGCTGCACCTGCACGTATGTGTCTGACAAAAGAGATTGCGAGGAAGCACGTACCTCCCCCAGGATCTCACGGCGGATAGGATTAGCGAGTACTACCCGGCGCTGGCAGTGCAGGTGCATTGCACCATGCGTCCATGCCAAAGCTGATTGATTCGTCGTTCGTATATGGATTCAGAGTTCAGACCACATTCCAGTGCTGGGCGGCATTGTCCTGCGCAAGAGTGGATTCCGAGAATCGGATTCTGGTGGCCGTCCAGCTGTGTGATGATATGGCACATGCATATAGGGAATCAAGATACGCGGTACAAAGTCCTTCCAGTACGTACCTGCTGGTGTGGCCCGCGTGAGTTGTTGAGTACTTTAGGAGGATCGATAACTGTACAGATCCCTGATCAAGTGGTGCGGTACATGTAGGATGCCGTAGAAATCTAGCTACTTTTGTACATTAGCCGTAGTCGACTAGCAGCAGCTATAGTAACGTTTGTCTCACTTGGTACCTGCTATGCTCTCTTGGTACTGTGCTACGATTTGCTATGATGCCAAGTAAAAGTAGTTACTACGAGCTACTGTAGTTTCGACTTGGAGGAGTGTGTTGTGTTGCCACTCAATTAAGGGTGCATTTAGTTCCCTCGACTCCATTTAAAAAACATTATCCATCCAACTTCTCTCTATTCATCTCGTTCCTCCCACTCACAGAATACGCTTTCCTACACGATCTACAATGTTTTTCTAGATCTATAGTGTTTTTTCTCGCAATCTAAACTCACCCTAAACTACTTCACATTGCAATATACATACTGATGCTATGTGCAAGAAATTTAATGGCGTTGGAAAATGCGACATTTTCCTGCAGAAGCAAAAGGAGGCATTGGCTGTCAAGCTCAACCTGCGGCCCAGGCAGGTGGAGGTCTGGTTCCAGAACCGCAGGGCTAGGTACGTGCTATTCATTTAATTCGCTCCCTGATGCTTTCTATACTTGCATAGTAGTTCGATCCACAACAAGTAACTAGCCGGGGCAATAACCATGTCAAACGGCTGCCTAGCTACGTGTGTTTTTTTCCTAGAGTACATCAATGTCCGGTCAGTGGACACGAGAGGCTAGCTACACACTTGAGAAGGGCTTCATTCCAAGATTATTGTCATTCAAAAAACGCTTAATGCTTTGTTCATTTTTTTAAGTCAAGTTGGTAAATGAGGTGGCAGTTGTTTATAATGTTGAAACAAAAGGAACCATAGAAAATTCTCTGCCATAACAAAACCATAGTAATCTTGTTTCCGAGTTATATAAATCAGTCACTTGTCAAAAGCCATTTATGCAAGCTGACAACTTGTAGTCATACATATAGCTTTTCAAATGGCTCACGTGCTCACATGAACACAAGAGACCATTTATTTGAAAGCCACTATTTCGCAGCATATACAAAAGTATGACTAACTTGCGTTAGTACTTGGTCTTTCTGTCCATGGTAGTAGCTAGATGAATCTTGGAAGGTAAATACAATAAAATAAGGGAAAAACTAAAATAAAATCCTACTCTCGACAGTCTACACTATGATCTACTTGCCCTAATCTTGCATTAGACTATACTTCTAAGTTCTATCTCATATAGAGTGGTTACTTCTACAACGAACCCACTTCCTTCCAGCAAAATCATGGGCCCTTCCCTCAGTTAAGGTGACAGGGATCATTAGGTATCCATCTTGAAACTTGTACTGCATCCATGATGTGGGACAACAACAGCCGGCTAGATTCTCTAGCCAAATAAAGTAGGCAGGGCTTCACCCTTGAGCACTCCATTGAGCTTGATGGAATAGATTACTTCATGATGCTCGTGCAATCAGATTGTCTCTAGAGGTAAAAGGCCGAGCTGATTGCCCCAAAAGCACGGGCACGTGTACTAATCGGCACGTGCTAGGCTTATTAGTTACCTGTAGCTTGCTGACCCTAGTTGTGATTGATGAATGGGTGGATGGTTTAGCTAGCAAGCCACGTGAGTAACAAGTGACTGAAGTGATAATCCAACTTCCCTGCAAAGTCATTGGCCTCCACTCTGTCGGGGGTGATAATGATCTCGGAATGGGGACCTAAGGTCAAATTAAGTCGCTTCTGGTACTCGACTTGACGCTATTTTAACCTCCATTAATCTATTGGTACTATCTGCCCTTCAGAAATAAATCTGAAACGTGAGACGTGTCGTGCATGTCAGGGTAGCCGACAGAGTAGCTTGATTGCTGTTAATCATCATGGGGCAATGGTTTTATATTTGACAGTGGGGTTTACTAGTTGTTTTGGCTAAGCCCTAAGCTTTTGTATATTGGGTAATTTTACGACTCCTGAGTAGTGAGCTTTTGTATATTGGGTAATACTTAACAATCTATCTTGTCATGGTGTTGTCATGATTAGATACGTTTGTACTCTTAACAATCTTGTTATGGGATCATGATTAGCCCGTATAACAACGTAATAACCTGAAGACGGGCGCGGGGTTTTGGCGCAGGACGAAGCTGAAGCAGACGGAGCTGGAGTGCGAGTACCTGAAACGGTGCTTCGGCTCGCTGACCGAGGAGAACCGGCGGCTGCAGCGGGAGGTGGAGGAGCTGCGCGCGATGCGGGTGGCCCCGCCCACCGTGATCACCCCGCACACCCGGCAGCCGCTCCCGGCGTCCGCCCTCACCATGTGCCCTCGCTGCGAGCGCATCACCGCCGCCACCGGCGCGCCCGCCCTCCGCCCGGCAGCCGCGGCCAACCCGTTCCACCCGCGCCGCCCCTCCGCGGCGTTTTAGGAGCGCTACTAGGGGACAAGGAAGGTCTACTGATTGTTAGTAGGACAAAAAAGTGTCGTGTAAATTGCAGAAAAACAACCTGGGATAGCGTGGGCGGCTGTAGGTTGTAGGTGTAGGGAGTTTGGACTTTGGAGTAGCTTCGCCCGCCGTCCCGTGTTTCCCTTTCCCGTTCCATGCCATGCGTGGTTCAAAAAGTTTGTAGCCTCGTCATGTCCTGCTGAGCCCTCTCCTGACGGCTCGTGTATTGCCTTCTAGATATCTTATGGGCAGTTTCTGTTTCCAGCTTACTCTGTGTGTGTCAGCTCAGCTGACCTATCTTACCGGCCCAGTACTGTAGTAAATTTTGTTTCTCTTAGGACAACACGAACTCCTACTGAAGGTCGATCATTGCATTTCTCCTACTGATGAAGGTTTCTAAGAAGAAAAAAAACCCCTACTTCAAAATATTCGTTTCACATTGGATAGTTGCATATATGAAAATGGATACATATAGTGCATCTCAAACTGTAAATATATTATAAATATATTTCGATGGCGTCCAAGCTTATTCCACCAAATATGTTCTACTAAATCTTTTTTAAGTTGTTTATGCATCGAACGATCATCTTTCTCCACCACTCTTTCAAATGGAACATAGTCTTCAGAGAGAATTGAGGTTCTTCGACGATCACTATGCTAAGATTCCCTTCAATGTCATATTCTTTTTCGCCCTCAACAATCATATTATGAAGTACGATACACGGAAGCACCACTCCCTCAGATTGACCACAGTCATATAGTTGTTTCAAAATGCTCTAGCGACGGCACAATACTCCAAATGCATGTTCAATATCCTCTCTTCGCTCTTGTTCTTGTGCATATAAATTGTCATTTTCATTAGTGGGCATGGATATTGTCTTCACAAATACTGCCCATTCCTCCCGGGTATATACCATCCGTAGGATAGTACACTGCGTTGTATTGGTTCCAATTGACCATGCACTGGACTCTAGGTGCCTGTCCATTTAGTTCTTTGATAAATAGACTAGATTGGTTCAGGATATTGATATCATTGTTAGAATCAGCAACTCTAAAGAATGCATGCCATATACATAGATCACGTGATGCCACAACCTCAAGAACTATCGTCGGGACTTATCACCTCGAGTAAATTGACCCTTCTATGCAGTTGGGCATCTTTCCCATTGGGTGCAGCCATGGTGGAAAATGTGGTGGCTGCAAGAGATTGAAATAACCATCCTACAATGAGCACAAAATTTTAATTAACAAGATCAAATTTGATAAGCGAGAAATCAGAAATGGATTTATAGTAGTTCAGTTTATGGCATAGCTCCCACTCAAACAAGAAAGAAAAAACAAAATTAGCTGGTGCAGCAAATTTCAATCACCCATTTTGTATGTTTACTCCCTTGAACAAGTTCCTGGCAAGAGATTGAATGCTTACTTCCTCCATCCCGCAAAGAATGATGTTTAGGAAATATTTTGAATGCTAAAACCTTATTTTTTTGCGGGGAGGAGGGAGTATGTGTCACGGTGATGCCGTAGAGTCGAGAAGGACGTGCATACGTCTCTGCAGATAATAAATTTGAGTAGTACAATACATTGGTTGCAAAGATGAGTTCCCCACTAGAATTAAGTTAAGCGATTTCCATCATGTTCACTTGTTTGGTGTGTGGGAAGAGGTTGAAAGAAAAAGTAACACATGATATGTGAGTACATTGTACTGCCATACAGACACACTAGTGACCCTTGAATTTCCTAATTTTCTGATACGTAACCGGATCAACCAATGCTATACCATTGTATTTTCAGAGCATTTGGCCCATGGATAGGCCCTCAAATTAATTGTGTAACTTGCTGTTAATGAAATTGCACTAACAGAACAGGCACACATGGCACCATCAAATTGAATATATATGAGCAGCAAAATGAAGACTAAGAGCGTGTTTGGATCATGGTGGCTAAAAATTGACCCCTACATTTTAGCTCCAAAGTAGCCCCTAGGAAACAAACAAGTGGACAAATTTGGGGCTAAAGTAAATTATCCCACTACAAATTCATATTGTTTCGACATGCCTACATGAGCTCTTTCTTTGCCTCTCACCCTTCCACATGAAAAGGCGACCAATGATTGGATATATAGGAAAATAGACCCATGATCCAAACAACTCCATAGGCTAAATTTTAGAAGGTTAATTCAAGAGCTAAACTTCACTCCACAAATTAGCTCCTTGGCTAATTCTTGAAACATGACCTAAACCTCCTGACAGTCCTCTAAAACCAGATTTGGCACTACACATGTGTTATAAATGATTTAGTCCCTTTGATATATAGGAAGGCACCCAAACAGTTCATTTAATCGGCTAGCCATGTAACAAAACATTCAAGTCTTGATTTGAACAATCAGCCCTTGATGCAGCCAAAGAGTGGCTCCTTGAATTCTCCTGCTAGAAGTTCGATAATTCGTCTAAACATTTATCAAGGCAATATTCGCCCTATGCATGGGCATTCTGTAGTTATGTACCCGTTTGCTTATGATAAGAGGTGCATAGGCCACACACTAACATTGCTTGGCCTACAACACCACATCTTTGGTGATTCTCGACGGGTTGTACCAGGGGGTATGGCACGTCGGCCAATGCCGATCTTGGAGCTTGCACGATTACGAAGAGCGATGGTTCGAGAGGACAAGACACGTGGTTTATACTGGTTCGGGATGAGTCCCTACGTCCAGTTTAGGGTGACGTATGTATTGCACTCTTGGTTTGTCCCTAGGGGTTGAAAGAGTGTAGGGGACTTAGTCTCTAGAAATCAGGTATGCATAGACAGCATAGTTCCATCCTGTGAAGACATGCGCCCCGCGCACGACCCTGAAGTCCCCCCCACCCACCCACCCAGTGTCGCCCTGTCCACCACGCACAGTGACACATTGTAGGGTGACAGACCCATCCCGCAAAGGGTTGCGCCCTTTTTTGGGCGAGATCTCGTCGTGTGGCCCCGACGCGAAATGAGGATACAACCAGCACTGCCGAAAACGACCCCACACGTACCCAGCTGCTTCATACTGTTCATGCTATGCACACGTTTTTTTTAATAAATTGTAATTAGCCTATGCTTTTCCTTGAAATACAATGGAAAACCTCCAGTTGAGGATCATTGGATCAGCAGTGGTCGATGAAGGCACACATCACACTGGCCTACCCCTCCATGAGAGAGCCTGTGCATGGCCGGTGTTGTGGATCCGGCATGGGCACTTAGCCAACACAAATCATCAGAGAGCCCATCCTTCTTAGTTACAAAGCCGTGCGTGTGGGCCGTCCACGCTAAGGCTAACCTTATTTTCCTGGAGGTGTGTCCAGATTACTCGTGTATCGATTACCTGGAAATATATTCAGTTTCAGAATGGCTTAATAATAAGCAGGATCCGCACTACACTGAAACTGCATCAGGGCTGTAAAATCCCACACAAATAGATGTGTTGTCGCGTGTGGTGACCACCGCCGAGCCATGTAAACGTGCCGACAACCATGGACGCAATGCCGGCCTACCGGCGCGGCTGCGCAAGCCTCCAGTCCATCTTAGTTATACGTCTAGTCAGGGACTATCTATATGTGTGATCACCGGTCAGTGATTCAGTGATCAAATAACCAGCTGAGACGATAGGCTGTGGGGAGAGCTGGAAACAGCATGCGCTACGACAACGACATCGAAAGTTGATCACCTGGGCATGTCTCCACAAGCTGACATAGTGACAAGATGGTCGATGGCGAATTGGCGATCCTGCAGCCTTAAAGGACGGACAATGCGTCCCCCCGGCGTGGTCGATCGCCGAAGCGATCCATATTCCGTTCGTACTTCTTACGCAGCGGTGCGACGACGCATTTATCCCACGACGGTCTCGTAATAAGATAGTACACACATTCCGTTTACACACCAGAACTGCGCCGAGAGTAAAGAAGTCCGCAATCAGGAGAACAAGTTCAACGCCTTGTGCGTTCAAAGAAAGCGACCAATTCGATCGACGACGACGACGACGGAGTCAAAACTCCACGCTCATTATATGCTGTCAAATAAATCCGCGCGTCGTCTTTTGCAAAATTTGCAAAGTACGTAAATACGTGCGGGCATCCAATCCCTCTCGCATGCACGAAGGCAGATAAAAGCAGGCATGCTTTTTCCCTCTTTCTCGCCACTGATGGCCATGCAGGAACAAGCAAACGCATCGGCAGCGACTCTGTCGACGGATCCGTTCAGAGGAATGGGAGATGGTGGCGTCCGAATTTCACCGGCTGGACGGACGCCTCTCCTCTGTTCCGAGATGCCCGCGTACGAACGACCGATCCCTTGGTCACCACGGGGGCGCCGGGGAGGAATGGTCGCATGCAAAAGCGCCCGTCCCCCTCAGCTGGCCGCTCGACAGCTCACGCCGGCCTTTTCCACCGCATTGGCCGGCCCGGCTCTCCGGCCGGCCAGCCGGAACGGTCAGAGCTAGGCACGACACGTACGAGCTAGAAAGGCAGCTTCGGTTGTAACAGGAGAAGCTGGGACGGGACACTGACTGAACCTTGGCCGTTGTCGGTTCAGGTCGGCCAAACGCAAAGCATATCGTCGCCAACTTGCCAGTAGCTTTCTTTGAGCTACTGTTCACTCCAGCTAGCAACCGTGCGCGCGCGGGGTGTATGGATCGGTGGTCGAAGGAGATGGGGGTGTGCGGACTGTTGGTAGATTCTGCTGCAAATTAAGCGATCGAGCCAATGCAGTCTCGGTGGAATCGGATGCGGCGCTCTCGATCGACCGGCTGGCCGATCCTTGGTGGTTAGTGCATGCATGGACAAGACTTATCGTCGGTAGTAGCAGCATCTACTACTACGCAACGCAAGTCGCAGCGAACAAATTAAAAGTGTGGGTTCGCTAGCTAGCCTAGCCTGCCCATGCGAGTATGCGACAGGATCGCGGAGGAAAAGGCCACGCGGGCTCCAGTAGTGAGTGCCTCGCCGCTGCTTCTACGATGGGACTCGAGTGAGCGACGCAGTGCATGCGCACGGCTGGACGCGCGCCCTTTGTAGCGTCGCTCGTCGCATCTGCAATTTCGATCCAAATGTGAACAATACAAATGTCGATCTAGTAGCGCGAACAGGTCTTCGTCTAGCTCCACGGTCGACGAAGCTAGGCGCTGGTGGCATGAATGATCGATCGCGAGCTGCGTTGTCCTGTCCTGTGTTCCTTATGGCTAAATAAAATAAGTTATGGAATCACAGCAGATCGACAAGCTAGCGAACGTGACGCAATTTCCGACAGGTAAAGCACCTGAAATCGAGCCCCGATCCATGACAATTTGGTCACCGCCTACTCACCTTTTCGCGCTCTCGTGCCGACAGATAGGCACGGGACGACGCTGTGGAATGCCGGAGTCGTAGGTTGCCCGAGATTGACGTAACATTTTCCGTGGGTGTCGGCTACCTCTCACTCGCTCTGCTCCTCTAGTCCTCTGTGAGTAACATGGGGCCTATTTAAGGCGCCCAATTAAGCAGTCAAATTGTCATCAGTTGGTTAGTCCTTCCTTGCGTCGGGAGAGAGCAAGATGAACAAGCTATAGAAATGAAGTTGATTCGATGCGATGGATCCTACGGATCGAAAACTCAAATGCACGTGCCTAGGATATGAAGGTGTGACTAACGCACCTATCTACTACTAGCTCATTCAATTCACGGCAGGCGTGAGCCCTAGAGTTGAAGCTATATGCTCCTGAAAATCGGACCGTGAAGTGGACAAGGAGACCCCATTGTGTCTGACTGTCTGGACAGATGACGTTAGCACTCTTCTATGAGTACGTGCCAATTTAAAGAGTGCATACATCTTTCAGGGGCAGTGTTTGGATTATAGGAATTGTGAAGGAATTTCAAATGCATTCCTTTGGAAAGGTTTCTTAGTTTTGCGTTTGGGGTGAAGGAATCACATATTCCTTTCCAGAGGAATGGCCCCCCTTCTTGTACGAAACACAGGAAAGAAAAAATCCATCCAAAGCTCAAAGAAAATTTTCCTTTGAACTGACTGTGTGGGAGGAGCTATCCCCAACGTTAATTGCCTAAACTATCACTTAGCTAGCTATAAGTGCAAGATTAGCCATCATGATTTATTTTATTACAAAAAAAGTATGATACATTGTTAATGGTTTTTTACTGTGCCAATGCTAACAAAACTATTAATTAGCTTGGAAGATAGTACAAAGCAACTCATATAAGTGAATATTTGAGGTAATTTTGTTCAATGGGATATGCAAAGATCTTTTTCCTACGATCCAAACAACACAATTTTTTCCATACTTTTCGCTCAAGCCAATTCATGAGCTTTTTTTTTTCGTATTCCTCTGTTTTCAATTCCTTTGTTCCAAATATGCCCTGTCCGAGTTCTGTCAAGTTCAGTGATCAATGCTTCTTTTGCTCAACAGAAAAGAGTAGGGTAATAAATTTGAAAAATTTCAGTTTCTAGTTTCTCATCGATCACTTAGTTGAAGGATTTGTCATAAAAGAAACGTCCATCATGACCCACCAAGGTAATACTCCACGGTCCTTAAATTAGGGGTATATATATTGGTATGAAGCACTCTATCATCCTAAAAAACCCACAATGATTAGTAATAACCAACACAAAACAACATGCCTAAGAACCCCAACGGAATTTCATTTCACTGGAGCATGACTCAAAATTACAAGGCTCCAGCCATGCATGTGCATGTGGGCAACGGTGCAGTACAAGCACCGTCTCTGAAACTCTAAACTCGATCTGCGTCCTCCTAGTTCCACCTCATGTGACCCGAGGAACACCGTACCAGCAGTTATACTGTTCCCAGTCCAAGAACGATGTAGTAGAGCAAGGTGATCGGCAGGGCAATCAGCATGCCAAAAATTACCCTGCAAAATTTTTTCGTTGAGCAGAGAAGTCAATCCCAGCTTTTGCAGACTTGAAGCACCAAGGCAAGGCACACTTCTATATAGTATATATGTTGCTGATAGTTACTTACATGGTGCTTAGGATGGCAGGGTGGACGTTGTACTCCTTGGCGAACACAAAGGGTACAATTCCTTGAGGTAGAGCCGCCTGTCAAAGTCAAATGCCCAGATAAATAATCTTCATTAAGTAATCTTCATTACTTGTGTATTGACTGTATATTGGCACGTAGACTGAATGTAGTAGTACTAGGAGCACAATTTTGCATTGAAGCTGATGATTAAGCCAGGAGAAGGGGCCTGACAGATCAGAGCCGACCATGCGCTCACACACGCAGTTGGTAAGCCAGCAGGTGGTAAACGCAACTTTATGTAACCGAACCAATTATTTTGGTTGGCAAGACGCGATCATACTTTTCATGGCCATCAACAGATCATGTATCATTTACGTTTACGTACATGCATATATGATGATTACCTGGACAATGGCGACCTGCAAGAGCGACCCGCGGAGGCCGATGGCTAGGGACGCGGCGGCCATGACGGCGGGGCCGGCGAGGAAGCGGAAGCCCATGGAGATGCCGGTGGCGCGCCACCCGCAGGCGATGAGGTTCGGCTGCAGCGCCATGAACAATCCTGTGGGCACAACACAAACGAAATCAGGCACAGCACAGAGACGGGGCGTTAGCTGCTCACTAGCTTAGCTTGCTCGATCCGGCGCCGCGGGCCCACACGGCAGGGAGGGGGCCGCTGCCTGGGGGCGTGTGGGCGCAGGACTAATTGCGGTGCAGGGCTACGGGGCGACAGGAGCACAAGGGGTGTGGGAGTGGGACGTACTCACCAAGGCTAAACATGGCCATCCCTAGCCCGGCGTCCGAGAGGATGGAGATGGACTTGGCCACGGCCGCCGGCATGGAGATGTGCCACCTGCAACCATCGTACGCCACCCGTTAGTAGTTGCTAGTCCCAACAGTACAACAGCAGCATGTTCATGTGGCTATCATAGGACGAGGACGTGGGATCATTAGCCTTAGCCATTAGCAAGCGAGACAAAGTAAACACTGCTCTAACGGCGATGATTAGTAGCCCAAGCAAACAGTTGTAGTAGCTTTAACAAACTCCAAAGGGGACGCATGATGAGATATATGAACCCGTTGCGTCAATGATTGACGCTCAGCGCTCGTGCGCCGTGCAGGCTTCCCCTTCGACTTTCCCGGCTCTCCCACAGTTCGCGATTGGAGCTTGCCGGCGGGGTAGACCCGTGGTGTGGTCCGGCTGGGGGAACACACAACAGCAGTCCACCGCCACCGCTCGGGTGCCCGTAAAAAGCAGCTTTTCGGTTATTCCCGCACCGCCACGGCTCGTTCTACGCAGCACAAACACAGCTTCGACGCCTCTGCTCAGCTACGCTACGCCGCGCACCGCCACCAGCTTCGGCTAGGCCTCACCGCCACCAGCTTCGGCTAGGCCTCGCCGGGAACGGCAAATCCATCCATCCATCTCGCGCGTATCGGCTTCTCGCCACCAGTCCACCGCCAGACTCTAGTTACGAGCGATCGAACATGGAAAAATTCTGTGTCTGCAGTGCACTACTGTCTGTGTGTCGATGTCGAATTTTTCGCGCCTCTGTTGTGAAGTCATTCAGATTCCTACCGTTAGCCAAAGCAAACAAGGATTTTTCACGTGTGCTTATGGAAACATGGGCTGTTGGAGCCATTTATTGTTGAATCAACAGTGAAACGGATCATCAGTAGATGAAGGAATTAGTGGTACTCCCTCCGTCTCATAATAAGAGCATGTTTTGACTTTTAGGTTCCACGTCTGACCATCCGCCTTAATCAAATTTTCGTTACAAATGCTAAAATTAATATGACTTGATTAAAGTTAAAATATCTTTGATGATAAAATCAGTTATAAAAAATAAATAATATTTTAATTAAAAATAAATTTGAATAAAATGAATAGTCAAATGTGGAACCTAAAAGTAAAGGGAGCACTTATTATGGGACGGAGGGAGTATGTGAGGACTACAAGAGTAATAAGGTGAATTCATCAGTTTGATTAGCATAGCCTAATTACCAATTGTGTGAAGTGAAGAAACTAAGAAACGTGAAACCACATGTCCATGTGAGTGTGGCCATACTAATCAAACTAGTAAATGTTATCTCAACCGTTGATTTTTTTTATCTAACTGCTAATTCACACCACCTGCCCTGTACTCACTCAGTCATGCATGATTCCTTCACCCGTTGTGAAGGAACTGGCCATTTACACCAGCCATTGACCCTAGCATGCAACATCTATAGCCAGTATTGATCACAGGGACACAGAGCATGCTCTATTTGCACCAGCCATTGATCCTTGCCTGATTGATGGCACTCTGTTGTGTAAACCTTTTACACCCCAGCTGTGCATGTAATAATCAGTAGACTAGTAGCATAGACAGAGTGGTCAATGAGTGAGTGAGGCAGGTCACGTGAAAAGGTGTAGACTCTGGTAGCATACCGGAACGCGATGAGGGACCAGGCGAGGCCGATGAGGCTAGAGTACGTGTTGGGGTTGCGGATCAGCTTGCGCCACACCATGATTAGGATGAGCCGTGTCATCACGCTCGCCGGCGGCATCTGCTGCGCCCCCGCCCTCCCCTCGTCCTCCGCCGCCCCGTCCACGTCCTTCACGCGCAGCTCCGCCGTGGAGCTCGACCCCAGCTTCGACACCACGTCCTGCCCGGCAACGCCAGCGTCCCCCGCCTCCGCGTCGTCCTCCACCGTCTTGCCACCGCTGAACCTGAATGCCTCGCCTTCAATGGCCATTGCTGCACCGTTGTTCTCGCTCTCTGAAAACGAAGGAAACAAAAAGATTGGGAATTTTGCCAGGATTATGTGACAATTTTGCATATGGAACCCGTGAACGAACCGCCATTAGTGTCGACAGGTACGGACCTTTGCCGTTCTGCTGCGGCAGGTCGGCCGGGACAACCATGCGGATTTCCTTGGCGCCGACGCTGACGCCCGCGCCATGAGCGCCGGCGGTGAACACCGGCAGGCCGCTGACCTCCGACACGGGTGAGGCGCTGGAGCTCCACACGAACATGTGGAGTTCCTTGGCGTCGTGGCAGCTGGGCACGGCCACGGCCGCCGCGTGTTTCGTCGACGACAACCGCGCCGAGGCCGAGTGCTCGTCGAAGTTGGAGTGCCTCGGCGTCGGCCCCCGCGACGAGTGCATCGAGTACACCTCCGTCACGCCGAAGCTCGAGCCACGCGCGGCACCGGCGGGCGTCGTCGTCGGCGCGCCACCGTCGACCATGGCGAAGAAGTCGGCGTGGTCGTTGAAGTTGGCGGAGCCACGCGGCGGGCTGTGCTGCCTCGACGAGCTCATCGAGTAGATCTCCGCGCCCGTCAGGTTCGACGGCCGCGGCGTCGTCACCATCAGCAGCGACGCCGACGACCCCCGCCGCGACGCCGACGAGCCGCGGCGGACGGTGACGTGGATCCGTCCGTCCTCGGCCACCTCGGCCTCCGTCTCGGCTTGTCCGCCCTCCAGCGACACCACGTCCGGGTCCACCCGCAGCGACGCGATGGCCGCGGCGGCGCCCGCCGGGAACTGGTCGGAGATGAGCGCGCGCGCGGCGCGGAACTCGAAGAGGAAGAGCAGCAGCGTGTACCAGATGATGCACTGGAGCACGATCACCTGCACCATGAGCGACCCGGCGTAGGGGCCGTACATGGCGATCAGGAGAGGGATCCCCATCACCAGCGTGTTGGGGAGCGTGGTCACCGAGAAGACCGTGATGGACCAGTCCAGCCGCGGTGGCGCGCCGGGGCTGGAGGGCAGGCGCGACCACGCGGCGAGGAGGGCGAGGACGAGCAGCTTCTGGAGCGTGTCTGCGGCAAGGAAGCGGAGGTTCATGGCGTAGGGGTCGTTGGTGGAGATGAAGTGGAAGGAGAGGAGCGGCACGGCGAAGATGGCGACGAAGCGGTTGATGCCGGAGCACTGGTCCGGCGTGAAGATGCGCCACCACCGCACCGACCCGTACGCCAGGAACATGGCCACGTACAGCGGCACCATCGCGGTCAGCACCGTGTAGAAATCCTTCCATGATATCATCTTTGTCCCACCCTCCGGAGGCTGACGGAGGAGGGAGAACGGCGCGGGGGATCCTTACCTCTGGCCCGGCTTCTCTTCTGGTTCTGGAGTAGAAGGAAAGGAGGCGGGGAGGAGTGGTCGCGGACTCTGGGTGGAGTATCCGCCGAGTTACATGCAGGAGTGGGCTCTTCCGGTCTTGTGAACTCGGCAACACCGAGGCCATCCATTTATATGGGAGCAGTGCCAACCGGAGGCTGATCGGTCCGGTATCCTGATGGACACAACCGGCCGGACATCACCTCTCCAAAAAGAGAGCAATTCCCAAAAAATCAAGTAGCATTATGTATACTATGCCAAGAATACAAATAAGATCATGTAACATCTCATGTATATTATTTGAACAATCAAAATAATATAATGGAACATGTTATGGATGCTGTATGAACGATCTAAACAACACTATGAAACATCTACTAGATAATTTCAATCTAAATAATATCATGAAGCACCTTTTGGATAGTGTGGGAACAGTCTAAACAACATTATGTGACATCTTATTGATATTGTAGGAACTATCTTAAAAACTATGGAATATTTCATGTATATCAGGAGAACATTTAAAAAACACAATGAAACATCATGTGGATGCTAGGAAGTAGGAACAATTCAATTAAACCCACAAAACATCTCACAGATACCAAAAAAAAATATTTTATAGCATATAATGAGCATAGAAATAATATAAATAGTATTTATGAAATATCCTATTATCATAAAATGGTTTTAGAAAATTTTTATAGAAAACAACCTACAATACCAAGGGATTAAAAGAAAAACATAAAAGTAACATAAAAAAACATAGGTAAAAGAAGGAAAACCAAATAAAAAAACATCAATAACAAAGGAGGTAGGGGTGTCCGGCGAACACCGGGCGACACACCCCTCCCCAACACCGCAAGCTTCAAATGCTACTAGCCTCCTATATGCAGAGCATGTGCATGTTTTATAATAAACAAATATCAACTTTAAAAATGTACATCTCATAAACTGAGTTTGAAAATTAAATTTTGATTGCATCATTGTATTCGTTACAATAAAATCTCCAAAACTAGACCATACCACACTTGATAATGTCAGGTTATTTTTCGCTAGGAATAATTTTTTATGGACATGTAACAATTAATTAAATTTTAAAATCTAGAACAAATAATTTCATGTCGTCGAACAAAACATTTTACACAAGGAACAAAATGTTGTATCAATGGAACAAAAACAGCATGAGGAACAAATATTTATACACTCAAAACAACTTTGATGATTCACAAAACAAAGTTTGCGCATATGGAATAAACAAGATAACCTTGCAGAATAAAGATTTATTATACATGTAAGACAAATTATGTGAAAACATGGAGCCAAAATAAATATAGGAAAATGAATCATAAAACAAATATCAGTACACGGGGAACAAAACCAACGGGTAATCGGAACGTAGCATTTCTGGTGCCAACAGACTGCCACAAACAAACGCCATCCAGATCAAGTGATATGGGGGACTGCCACAGAAAAGAATAGCCGAGCCATAGCCCATTAGATGCAAAGCAAACCCAAGGAGGGATTTGAATGATAGCTCGTGTTCATTGTTATTAGGAGTAAAATGAAAGTATATTAGGACCGCCGCTCGGTGCATGTGAGGATTTGCATACACATACACTTATGGACTATGATCTTGAAAATTATGATGGATTTACTCTTGAAGATCAAATTGGATTACCATGATCAATCACGGTTTCAACTCTCATCATAAAGATCAAGGTAAATTTGCTAAACTTAGAAAATTGGCAGACCACACATACATTTTTTGTTCTTCATAAGGTGTAACTAATGGCCGTGGTATATAAGTATCATACAAACCATCAATGCCTAACGAAATTGAAGGCAATGAATACTATTGCCATAAAAGAAATAGAGTCAAGTAGAGCGTAAAGGTTCTTGTCCATGATGATTTGCCTCAAGCTATTGGTGCAAATGTTGATTCAAAATAATCATTGATTCATAACTTTCCTTTTTTTCAAGAAAAAGTTAAAGATCGGAGGTATTCGCACATGTATTGTACATGAGTTTCTGATCCGATCCTGAAATGGCTTTTGCTTTCACACTTTGATCAACCATTAATCAAATAATTATTTCATTTGCATGAAAAAGGCTAGTAGCTGAAAAAGGTACCATGCCATTTTTTTTTGGACCCGACCTAGCCTAGTGGGACCGTATAATCCAATTCATCAGTCCAAAATGGCTAGTGACAACAATCTCTCCTTCGGCCTGAAAGTCCTTTATGCAAATTCTAGCTTCAATTTTGTCATTAATTAGCCATGGATTTTCTTTACTACTTACTCGCACGAAAAGGTTTCATTTAGCACTACTCACAAATTTGAGTTTTATTTCTACACAATGTATCACTCGAAAAACCTAATTCTTCCTTGCTGGTCATCCTTTGGTGCACAATATTGTTTTTTGCCCTGAAAATAAGGCTGAAAGTACAAGTCCAAAAGAAAACTTGACATATATCACAAGCTTAATATAACAAGTCTCTATTAGGACATGCACATATGGTTGCATTGGTGTTTGATCAATCAACTTTAGCAACAGAATTCAACTATCAAGTGACAGTCTTAATTTGTTAGGTTCCTGCTTTATTATGTGCAAATTCTATGTAACTAGATCCGAATCCTTGACTTATCATTGATGTTCGTGTTTTTCTAGATTTATTCTAGAATTAATTGTGTTATTCTTTCATACGCAGGAAATGTGGTCATCGATAGTGAGGTGTGTATGTGTGAGTTCCTCAGTTTCAAGATCAGTTAGCTAGTCTCTCGAAAGTGCCTATAGTACAAGAATATTCGTAGGGATGACTGAAGGGAATTTACTACCTCTATTAATAAAAGAACAAGTGTCATCTTTTTTTGTTGTTGTTGTTGCTGCTGCTGCTGCGTGTAGTCATTCATTTTAAACTTTATTACAAATGAATTATTTTTGTATATGTCAAGTTTACATATTTAAAATAACATAAGTTTAGCTGTATAGTTTCATGATAATATAGTTTCGCTACATGGTATCAGTAAGTATTTTATGCTTGACTAGAAGTTTTTGAAACTTTGACTATTGGTTCTTAAAATATGAAATTCACAGGTGCATTTTTATCTTCAAAAGTGCTTTGATAATCTCAAACTTATGAGATATTATTAGTGTGTTCTAATACAAAAAATAGCGATGAAAGTTAACCAAATCAACTATTTATGACGACAACAAAAGTTAATAGTTACTGTTGTGTTATTGAGACTATTTTATACCCGATGGTTTTTAATATGTAAGCATTTATTGATGGTATATGGTGTGCCGTCCCATATTTGGGTACAAACAAGCAGGCAGCTTGGATGGTGATTGTGATACATGCTTTGTTCCCATAACTTGGAAATTGACTAAAAATATGGAGAATGAAGAAACAATAAATATCTGGCGTGCTCTGTCTCCAACTTCTTGGTGAGCATTTCCTGCATACTGCTGCGAAACATTTGGCTGACGATGATCCAACGTGCGAGACCAGTATCGGCGTCACATTCAGGTTTCACCGTCACCCCATCAGTTCAGATAGTTCAGTCGAAGTAGCACGTAGATACGTCAGAGTGCCCAGCCGTTCTATTCTACAGTTTGCATTAACCATGATGCTTACTGTAGCAGACCAGTGTACGATCGTGACACTGGCTTGCCGCAACGGGCTTTACCAGTTTTACTTGTAAAATCAGCGCTGCTCTCCCGGCCGCACTGCATGCATGGCCGGGCCACACGCCAACGAGGCAGCGACGACCGATTCTTGTGCTGTCACGTACGTCCAAATCCGATACAGGGGAGATTCATATTATTGACACTCTACAAATTAACTGTCAACATCAGCCTCTGAAGCCTGAAGCTCTTAGTTTCTCGGCGTTCTTCCCCCACCTTCTCGCTCACTCATGTATTGGAGTATGTCCACTGGCCGTTGCGCGTCTCGTCAGATCAGTCACCAGCAGCCCAGAAGTCAGAACTGGTCTACAAAATCCTCACGGCCAAACTGCCTAACGGATAGCTCCTAATTAAACCGTTGCTAATCGAAGCACTTGACCCGTCAGGAAGCTTTGATGAGATAATAGGACTCTATCTCCTCTCGTACAAACCACGCGCATCCATGCATGGAGGCATGGTCTGCATTGAGGGTCAGATCATTAAGAGCAGAATATTATGTAAATGTGCAGGCTACAAATTGGAGGAGGGAAGCTGCGAGGTGGACAGCTGCTGATCGATGCAGTGAAGTGAAGACCCATGGCCATGGGTTGGGTTGGTAAGCCAGGCATGGGCGCATGACAGAAGGCTGGCCGGCAGCGGGGACCGAAACCGACCGCATGACATGAGCCTCCCGTGCATGCATGGCGTGGTCCGGCCGGCCGGCGAGGGCGCTCGCGTCGTCAGCGGGGAAACACACAGAAAAAGGCGCGGGTGATTTGTCTCCCTCCGTCTCGTCACATGGCGTGCTGTGCCATCCGCCGCCTCTGATTGCCTGGTGGCGCGCAGGCCCACCCGATCCGGCCGTGGCGGTAGTACGTGGTCACGTTCTCGTGTGGTCTCACTCGCTCGCTGATCTGATCTCCTCCTAGGACCATGGATCGTGCATATGCATGGCCTCTGGCTGGGAACGATCCGTCTCAAGACACTGTCGCCTGCGGCCTAATTGAAATGTGCTCAACAGAGAAGCTTCATGCAGTATCCCTGGACCATGCGCGCCATCGGCCATCATACTGTCGCCTGGTTGGATTGATTGCATTGTTGCACCGTCGGCGTCGCTCCAGGTTCTATACATACCATGTCCAGCTAGCAGAGGAGCAGGGAAATGACGATAGAGAAGAACCGAACGTGTCGGATGAACCGGCCGGCCGGCCGGCGTCGTTGGATGCCGAATCCGAGAGAATTACATGCATGTACTTGTAACATGGCATTCTTTTGGCCCCACCGGACCGTATCCACGCAAGTACGGCCTGCATCTATCAGCCACCGGTCGTCGTGCAAACCCCCGGGCACCGCTGTCCCTGCGTGAGACAATGGCACGAGAGGTGGTTGACGAGGCAGATGTCTCTGCAGGACATGCATGCATGTGTGCGTGTCACTGTTTGTGCTACACTGCTACGGATGGTATCCATCGCTCGCCGAGCTCCCGAGCCTCCCTTGGCTATGACTCTCCTGCCGGATGATTATTACATCGGTGCATGTGTGCGGTGTGCCAATAAGCAACAATCAGGGGCATGAACCAAGCGTACGGAACACAGATGAATGCGCTGGCCGGACATCTCCATGCATGACAGCCCCAAAGGCGAAAGCGTCCTGCGACTGTCGTACTATTCTCGAAGTGCCATGCGATAGGGTGTACAGTACACCGACCCTGGGAAGGTTCACAGACAACGGGGAGGAGGGAGAAACATGACGGGACTGTTTCGTTTTGTCCGTACGTACGTCTACATAATTCTTGCCACTGTTCAGCGAGGAGTGAGCCATCAGCCATGCATAATGTTCAGTTGTCCTCTCCAGTGAAGCAGAAAGGTATAGGCGGCACATGGAGATGGAGCAAGCGTACAACCGGCACATGGATCACTCATCAGTTTGGTCGTTTCGCAATCGCAGCGCAGCAAAGGAGGACGGCGTCGTTCCCTGGCGTAGAGAGGAAAAGGGAGAAAAAATAACGGTCAGGGTGCAAACAAAATTAGATCTCCGCTGGCCCAAGAAGCAGCCTGCTAAACAACAACACCGTGGGGGAATACAGCCCGGACCATCATGCAGTGGGCCGGCCCATCTATCCCGTGACCTAACTAGGGCTTTGCCGCTTTTCTGGAGCAAGGGTTTAGCGGCGCCGGCGGCGATTCCTCCTCCCTCTCGCTCGGCTCCTCTGTCCTCTCCTCGCGGCGAAGCACCCATGGCGGCTTCCTCCGCCTCCCTCCTCGCCCGCCGCCTCCTCCTCTCCCGCCGCTTCCTCTCCTCCCCACTCCGCCCCTTCTCCACCGCCACGACACCCTCCTCCTCCTCGACCTCTTCCCCCTCGTTCAATGGGTCCGATGCGGAGCCCGAGCCCGAGCACGACCAGGCCCCCGGGGACCAGGACCGCCAGCAGGCGGCGAACCACCCGCGCCCGCCCAACACCACCCGCCCCCTCGAGAACGGCCTCGACCCCGGCGTCTATAAGGTTTGGTTGTAGCTCTTGATTCGCTTCCCTCCTTTCGCGATTTATTTCGTCTGAAATGATGCGATGTTTTATTTTTCTCTGGCGGGGGATGCGAAGGCGATAATGGTGGGGAAGGTCGGGCAGGAGCCGATGCAGAAGCGGCTGCGGAACGGCAGGACCGTCGTGCTCTTCTCGCTCGGCACCGGCGGCATCCGCAACAACCGCCGCCCGCTGGACCACGAGGAGCCGCATCAGTACGCCGACCGGTGCTCCGTGCAGTGGCACCGCGTCTGCGTCTACCCGGAGCGCCTCGGTACCCTCGCGCTCAACCACGTCAAGACCGGGTGAGTCCCGCCTTACCACTGCCCCAGCGCAGGTTGAATTTACCTTATATCATATTCAAACGCAGAGTCGGATGGCTGGGGAGGTAATAAGAACTCAGTTTTTGTTACTCCCATTTTGTTGCCATATTCCGATTATAGATGTGTCTTCATGGTTAATGTGCCATGCTATGAAATTTGATGCAAAAGGGGGGATCGCATAAATCAGTTAGCATCCATTTCCATCTGTAACTTACATTAGTTAGTTCTGCCCCATGAGTGTTGAGTTTTTTTTAGACAATTACATCCATTTTTGGTTCACTTGTTAGGTTTCCACCGACATGCTTGGTTTTGGTTGGATTTCATGACTGTTTGGTGAAGAGAAACAACGTTTCATTTATGTTTAGTCTTATTTCTTGCTTTATACAATATGCAGTTCTTTTGAGATTTTGGTTAATTGGTTGATTGTTTTTCTACTGTTTTGAAATACTGATACATGCAAATATGCACCATTGCAACATTTCAGGACTGTTCTGTATTTGGAAGGGAATCTTGAGACCAAAGTGTTCTGCGATCCTATTACTGGGCTGGTTAGACGCATAAGAGAAATAGCTGTGCGTTCAAGTGGTATCCTTCTTACACTATTGATTTCCATTGATAAATTTTGTTACCAGTCTAGCTTATTTATTGCCCAATTGTGTGATTCTTACACTATTGATTTACATCTATATCTTTTACAACAGCTCCTGAGTGCATTGTCAGCATATTTACTGACCATTCCTCTGTTTTAACTAGTTGCCTAATGGACATAACGGAAACAGTTTAGAAGTGTTATTTTTTTTTAAAAAAAAAAGAAGTCACAATGAATATATAGTGAAGGAATGTAGTAAAATTGAGGATATTACAAGTTATGTGCAATCCATTGCTTACTGCTTTCAGAAGTTCATCTGCGTCATGTTTAATGCCAGCTGCAAACACAGAATAAGCATTTGCTTAGATGCTCAACTAGCTTCAGCAATAATATAGCAAGCTTGAGCTTTTGGTGTTATTTTCTCCTGTCCCCAATTTAAGCAACCAAGATATGTTGAATACTATACTGTTAGGAATTGTTTGTTTAATTGGTGGCGTGGCATGCCTTAGTCTAGTGTCCTTAACGTGTCGGTATAAGATATTAGACCAACGGGTCTTTTACTAATAGTACTCCAGATTTGAATCTGTTGGAAATGTTTCCCTCTTTCAGTTTGTTGGTAGTTTAGAATTTAGATGGCACTCCTGAAGACCACAACAGAAACATGGATATCTAGGAATTTAGTCCTGAATTTTCATTAAGTCTTTCATTTGGTGACACAATTCCATGGGGTTACAACTCTAAAATAGTGCAATGAAAAATCTGAAAAGGCAGAGTCGACACACATCCTAGTTGATGTGAACTGACCATAGTACCATACTACCATGCACATGTTCCATATCCGAGTTAAAAATCGTCCTCCATTTTCTTAGTTATTCATAACCATAAATCCGTGTGTAGGCATTCTCATAACTTTCAGAACATAGTTTATTTAGTTCTCTTTTCATGTGTGTTTGGTTTCTAAGTGCAAAACAATGTTAGATGGCATGTGGATAGATTATGTTGATCATTTGCACTGGTATTTATGTCTATCAGATTATGACTTTGTTGTGTAACAGGTCGCCTCTTGTTTCTGGGTAATGACGCCAGTGCTCCCAAGCTAGGTGAAGTGAAGGGTGTCGGCTACTTCTGATTCTGATTTATATACTGATCATAACCAAGGATGGATATATCACAATGGTGTGCCACTTGCTCTATATTGTTGAAATATAAGAGTGCATCAACAAATCTTGGCAGCGATTCAAGTCTTTTGCTATGTTGAACTTTATCAAATTCCTGTTTTTTTATCAAGCTCTCAACACCATGTAGATGCCTTATAACTGTTGAGCAGCGCTATATAGGGTGCGTAACTTAATTCAACCGCAAGACATGCTTTTACGGAGTGATTTCTTCTACCTTTCCACTCTTTTCCAAGACATGTTTTGGCTATTGGATTTTTGTGGTCATAAAATTGTAGGGATGAAGAAGTATTTGGAGTTGCATCCCATAACAGTTAATTGAGTTTCACATCTACGCATTTGAGTGGACTGATCTCTCCCGGAACATGAGTATATCATCTGAGGCGCTATGAGATAATGTCACAACACCCTGCTGAAATCACCCTCTAGCATGGCAGTACCACAGTAGGCACATCCATGCTGAGTAGCTGCGGAGTTCCTTCGTAATGTCATGTAGTGCGTATCCAGTGGCGATTTCTGAGTCAACTAAATAATTAGTATGATGATATGTTATCATATTTTATTGCTTCTAAATTATTTACGCACAATGTCAACCTACTTTATTTTATCATTTCTTCTAAAATAAAGTAGGATGACATTGTATAAATATGGATAGCTTGCCGCCGCTTACTTTCCTTAGCCAGGTTCAAACTTGTTGTCTTGCATGCTGTCTTGGCATGTGCTTTCAAAGACTACGTGCCGACTGCCGAGCTAAGCAAGGCTGTGTTCAGATTGGAAGTAAAAAGTATATTTTGTAGATGAATAGTGCACTGGAAAACGTGTTCTGTGAGTGGGATGAATAGAAAAAACTTGTTGAAGTATTTTTTTTCTGAATTTGAACACAGCCCAAGGCTGGACTTGCCGAGCGAACTCTTGGCTCCCTTCGCTTCACTGGCGAGCTGCGGAGACCAAAGTACTAAATAGCGTTCAGCGGTATGGTAGCGGATTAGTGTTCGTGTAGCGGATCACGGATAGCGGATGCTATAGCGGACGCTAAGTCCAAATAGCGGAATTTAAAAATTAGACAATTTTTAGGCATATTTAAACAATTACCATATTTGGTCAAAATTTTAAAAGTTTTGATATGAGATTCATGAAAAAGTTTAAATAAATGTATAAATAGAAGATACAAAGATGTATATTAGCATTAAATTATCATACTAATAAAAAACAACATAATTGGTTAGCTCGTCATTCTTTATTATTGTTAAAAAAACACCATATTCAACATTTTTTATTGTCACTTGATTCACCTAACTATTAATATAGAAAATAGCGGCCTAAAATAGCAGATCTAAGCGCAATAGCGGACGCTAAGTCCATACATGCTATTTTGGTTCTGCTACCTAGTAGCGGTAGCGCCAGAGGTCCGTTACCGCTATAGCGGCCGCTATTGCTGGCGCTACGAACGCTATTTAGTACCTTGGTACACAACGGATCAGGGAGGCTTGTGTTACCGTGGAGAGCACTGAAGCAGGATTGTTTCACGATGCTTGATTTTAGTAGTGGCCAGTGGACGCTTCACGCTTGGGCGGCCTTTGCCATTGCACAACACCAATCCGCTCCCTTTCCCTCTGCCCTGCAGGCAGTTGCTCTGTTTGACGGGTCCCTGTTTGACCCCTCGTCTGCGGGTGCGCTAATCCCGAGGATTGATTCAAAAACAGCGGCCTTATTTGTCAAAAAGAAAACAGCGGCCTTTTGTCTCTGCTGCTGCTTGCCTAAACTTCCATCTACCTCTGTTCAGCTCTTCATAACCGTGCGTACTGTTTCTGTTTGGTGGTAAACTTCTCAGTTAACAGGAAAGATGCTTGCAATCGGGCGTGACAATGCTTCTTGAATTTTAATCAGCATTACTGTTACTATACGTTATCCACAACGAAACTCCGGCCGCTTTGCTGTGCCACAAACACTGTCGTTCCGTACCCGTACCCTGCTGCCCCCATTGCCTGCCGACCCTTTTCTCAGGAGGCAGCTTGGACGCATTTGGGCCTCCAGACACGGGCAGCCGAAGTTCAACCTGCGCGTGCCTTCGGAATGCCATGGCAAGAATCTCCATCAGCTGTCCACATCTGCATTACCTATTATAATACAGTCTTCTGTCTCTCAAATACTCCTGTTGAGAGCAATGACTATGAGCCTATGACAGTATCTGTTTGGTTCTGGGTTATTATTAAACCCTACTACTGCTAATGATCAGAACTGACAAGGAATCTTGGCACACTCGAAGGCACCATGTGGCGAATTGGCTTTCAGAGAGCGACACATGCTCGCATAATTACGTCCGTACCAGGATTAAGGAGTGTGTCCCCCCACAATAAAGATACTCAACACCTTTGTACAGTTCACTTGAACGCCCTCCGATTGCGATGGTCAGCACCAGTCCACCAAACTGGTTGAACTTTGTCACTCAATGCTCACCTGGAATTCACCTACATTTTTGGCCGGAGCTCAAGTAACAGAATTCAGCTATTTTGTTTCCACATTTCGTGTATGGTGTCTGGGGTTTATTAACCAGTCAGTCGAACGTGATGACGCCACCTGTAGGAGAAAATTGCTGTTTGCTCTGAATTCGGGAGGGGCGACGACATGCTTATGACGCCCATAAACCAGGTACGCTGAAGAATGGCGCGCTGCAAAACACACGGTGCCGGCAAACCCGGCTAGTCTGACGACCCAACACCCCGAGGAATAAACCCACTCATGCTCAACAGTTATACGACTCTAAACACCAAGCTAATCAAGACGGATCATGATTATCCTAGCGGTTCTTTTACCTTGAAGGTCATGCAATCTGCTCAGCTGAGTCAGCTCGGTAAACTGCACCCAAAAAAAGGAGTGAGGTTTATAAGAGTACCATTTTACATTTACCCCTGCAACATGAGAACATCTTCAGGAATCAGGACTACGGAATAGTAGTAAACAATTTCACCCGTCAAAAAGGCATGCCAAACCATCAAAGGCAGGTACACCCTTGTCTCCTCCAGCTCCATAATACTAATCGTTTGTCAAATGGCCGGCCTGCCTGTCCACCCTGCTCATCAAACACTCCACGTCAACACGAAGCAGCACACAGAGCAGAGCCAGGCCGAGAACAAGACAAAACCGAGAAGGTCTTCTTCTTCTTCTCTTCGGTTTCGCTCTAGATCCCCACAATTTGGTGGGTTCTGCTCACCAGTCTCCCTCACAGTATACAAAGCCTCCATCTTCTTCCTGCCCTCGGTGAGACCACTGTGATTCTGGAAACACACTCTCCATCGCAGCAAGAAACCATGAGGACCATCATGTCCAGGAGCCCCCACGAGTCCTCCTTCTCCTTCTCCCGGAGGAACTTCAAGTGGCCCATTCTTGGCAAGAGCAGCAGCCATGGCGCCACGCCCGGCATCGACGACGGCTCCGGCAAGGGCTCGGAGGCCGACGACGAGGACGAGGCGGCCATGGCCTTCTCCTCCACCTGCCCGTCCTTCCGCTCGGAGGACTTCGTGTCCCCTTCGCCCAAGCCGCCGCCGCCGCCGCCGAAGCAGCAGCGGGCGGGCAAGAAAGGCCGCATCACCGCCGTCTCCCGGCTGCGCACGGCTCTGGCCGCGGCCATCGCCGGCCGCCACCGCCAGGTCGGCCTCGGCGCGCGGCTCACCGGCACGCTCTACGGCCACCGCCGCGGCCACGTCCACCTCGCGTTCCAGGTGGACCCGCGCGCGTGCCCGGCCCTGCTGCTCGAGCTCGCCGCGCCCACCGCGTCGCTGGTCCGCGAGATGGCCTCCGGCCTCGTCCGCATCGCGCTCGAGTGCGACCGCCCCAAGGCCGCCGTGGCCAACGGCGGCGGCGGCGGTGGCGGAAGGAAGCTGGTGGAGGAGAAGGTGTGGCGCGCGTACTGCAACGGCAAGGGGTGCGGGTACGCGGCGCGCCGCGAGTGCGCCGCGGCGGACTGGCGGGTGCTGCGTGCGCTGGAGGCCGTGTCCATGGGCGCGGGGGTCATACCGGCGGCGTGCGGCGGCGAGGGGGACGTCATGTACATGCGGGCGCGGTTCGAGCGCGTGGTGGGCTCCCGCGACTCGGAGGCGTTCTACATGATGAACCCGGACAGCAGCAGCACCGGCGGCGGCAATGGCGGCCCGGAGCTTAGCATCTACCTCCTTCGAGTTTGATCGCGCGTTCATCACTTACGCTGCACGCCTGCGCGGCTGCGCCAGGCCGCCAGCCACCGTGATCCCGCACACTTTAAGCTGCTGTATTTTACTTGTGCTATGTTTCGTGTTTATGGTGTGGTGGTTGTGAAGAAAGTGATGTCCGTTTAGACTTTACGCCTCTGCGAGATGAAATGGAGTGGAAATGTTTCTGGGAGGTGGCTTGATGATGGTGGTATTACCGGTATTTGCCTTGGACACGAGTCACTGCTCACCTCAACTCTGTAGACTAGTGAGGTTGTGAGAATGAACTCCAAGAGAGATGACGGTGTTGTAAGAGCAATGTATTAATGAATTGAGTATGTCCTCCCGTAAGTTTGTTTTACTAACGAGCTCTTGTCAGTATTATTGACTTGTGGGTAGTTACGACTGAAAGGGTCAAATGAACATACAAACGAACGGGTAGCAAACACAAAAATGCATCTATGCGGGCCTATTTTAAGGAAATACCAAATTTTCGGTGGCACGTTAGAAATTGGTAGGGTATATAGCTATTTTCTCTTTAATGATTGCAGTTGCCTTATTGGTTGTGGATTGTGATAGACCTTTTGTTACCAATACTGTATAGTTTTACATTGGTATTTGATTAACGATTATTCTATATATTTTGAATCGGCATTGACATTATACTTTTACATCCGCGTTCATATATTTTCTTTTTGGATTTCACCTTCGTATATGTGCGGCGTGTGTTAATTTAAGACCATAGCTTAAGGTATACTAGTTCTGGGTGCAGCTATTGAGTCATGACTTCGTTATTGTAGTCAAGCTAAAATTGTAAAAAAAAAATTGACTTACCTACATTATACTACAGTACCATAAAACAGGTATATCAGACTGCAGCAGTGTTTTAGAAGCTTTTATATGTTGTTGATTACTTTCAAATACAAATTAGTATGAATATGCTAAATTATCATTACACAAGGATATGTAAAATATTTTTTTGAATTAACATAGGAAGTTACAAAATTTCTTCCATGGAGGTACAAAAATCATTTAATATAGATTGTCCACGTCAGCGAAACCATCGTCCAAAACCGCTAGATGGTCAGATATGAGCGGTTTTCATAGTTCGTAGTTCGATGGTTAATAATAGCCGGTTTTGGATTTGCATGGCCAAAATCAAACTTCAACATTAGTAGGATAGTCAAAACTAAAAAATGGACTAGTTCCTTACTCGAATTCTTGACTGATACAACATGCGATGAATCCGTGAGCGTATGGTTCTATGAGAGTCAGGATTTCCTCTAACCCTACCTTGGCAAACTATCATTTCTAGTGAGTTTAGACAGGGCCGTCGATTAGCAGGGACAGGGTGGACGACCGTCCAGGGCCCCCACCCTGTAAGGGCCCTTATATTAATATATTATGGTCAAGTTAATATCTCTAGTTAGGTGCAGGACATTATGTTTTATTGGCCGTTCACTACTCACTTCTACTAATGCCCAACTAGTTAGTTATTTCTTAGGGTGTGTTTAGATTGGGGAAAGATTTCTTGAAAATACACTGTTCACCAAAAAAACACTGTAGATGAATAGTGTAACACCCCTGGTGTTTAAAGCGTATAAGTAAGAGTGATTAAACAAACTAAGGAACTATAAACCCTGAAACTGAATCACTAGTAGGAATGAGAATTATACATGAGGATTGTTAAGTTTGTACTCGTGCTTTGGTTCTTGAAATTGAACCCAACAAAAACTTTTCTAGTACAAATCTAAACATCTTCTCTTACAAGTTGCACGACAAAACTCTAAATACATACTCTCGAGACGACGCATAAAAATTTCCTAAAAAGAAATCAGGATTGAACGGCAAATTAAGTAATGCTTCTATGCCCCTAAAGGTCTTAAAGGACTAATGGCTCATGTGAAGTCAACACATGAAATAATTCCAACTAACGATATTAATGACCTTCAGAAGGCAAGATTCTAATTTAAAAATTTTAAATAAGAGTTGTGCACATCACAAACGTCTGATCAATATGAAAGGGTTGGGAAAGTATGTTCTAATTATAAAACCAAACCACTTTCTCAAATGAAAGTTGTGTATCTAAAAATGTCATTTGCAACCTTGGTGAGTTATGTATAACTCAGATGCTTAATCTACCAAACATAGGAAATCAAGTTTGAAAGACCAACTTAAACATGGGATGAAAAACACACGGTCACACACCCTTTTTAAAGGAGCTCACCTTGGGCTATAAATAGAATAATATTTAGAGTGCTCCTGATGTTCTTTAGTAAAATAATTGTTAATGATTTAATGTTAGGGTTAAACACTTGGACTAATAAAGCTTGTAGATCTAATCATGGCCTACATGTGGCAATCTTGAGGTTTTAATAATAAAATGAGATTTTGTTCACAATATGAGCTTTCATAAAATACAAAGGATGTAAATTAATTAATATTTAATATATGTCAAGTTGTTAACGACATAATTAAAAGTTGAGTATATAAAATAAATAAGCTTTTAACCTCCATGTATGTGTCCATGTTTTAACTTTAAGTTAAAATAAGATTTTTACTCTCAAAATAAAAGGAGGTAGGACTTTAAATTGAAAACTCTCTTTGAGCATTATACCTCTGATGTTTAGTGACACTATTGAAGGGTCTAAGAAAGGAGGGAGAGGTTAAATAAAATAATTAATAAAAAGGAAGATAAGGCAAAACGATGGGGTTAGAATTCAGAAATTGACCAAAAATTCAGACTGAAATTCAAAAACAAAGGTCTGGTGACACCCAACAGAAATCTCAAGATTTTGGTACTGAACTTAAAAATCTCCGACAATAAGAGTTGCTGTCATCCCAGATACAGTCCTTCATAACAAATCTCGCCACGGCGTTCGTTCCGCTTGATGACCCTCGAACCAGTATGTCCGTCACTATCGAGCTTACCCAGCATGTCCGTCACGATCGAGCTTACCCAGTATTGTCCGTCACGATCGAGCTTACCCAGTATGTCCGTCACGATCGAGCCTACCCAGTATGTCCGTCACGATCGAGCCTAGCCAGTATTGTCCCTGATGATCGAGCCTAGCCAGTATGTCCGTGACGATCGAGCCTAGCCAGTATTGTCCGTGACGATCGAGCCTAGCCAGTATTTTCCGTGACGATCGAGCCTAGCTAGTAGTTTCAGTCACGATTCGAGGCCGCACGATAGGACCCTCGAGGCCCCGCAGTCCGTCACGATTCGAGGCCGCACGTTCCGTCACGCTCGAGGCTTCGCAGCCAAGCTCGAGGGGGCACTTACCCTCGAGCGACGTTCCGTCACGCTCGAGGCTTCGCAGCCAAGCTCGAGGGGGCACTTACCCTCGAGCGACGTTCCGTCACGCTCGAGGCTTCGCAGCCAAGCTCGAGGGGGCACTCACCCTCGAGTGGCGTTTCCGACCGTTCGAGGCTCGGCAAGCTCGAGCTTGCGTTTCAAGCTCGAAGCGCCGTAGCGCCTGGTCTAAGTGCCTGGTCCAAGCTCGAAAGTTGTGTCCCACACCTCAAACTCCAACTTTTAATTTTACACGTTTCGAAGTTCAGCTCAAATTTTTGGAGAAAGTTCAAAAGGGGCAAAGGAGCTCCACGGGGCTGCCAGCTCGCCCCTGGCGCGCTCTGCTCCGGCCGGAGTCCGGCCGCCACGTGGCCGGCGTGTGGCGGAGACCGCGTCGGGTCGGCCGAGCCGTGGCGGCAGCTAGCTCTTGTCCTCACGCGTTTGTCCAAGCCTTCCGTACCGTCACATCGCGGGCGACGGCGCACTGCTGCCTCGCGCCGCGGAGCGCCATCATACGGTCGCGCGCCGCCGTGGCCGCACGCGCGCTCGCGCCGCGCCGAGCGCACTGCAGGCGGTAGAGTCCGTTCGCGTCGCGCCAAAGCCTCTGCTGAGGATCTCCACTTCATCACGCGATGATCTTTGACGCCCAACCGCGCGTGTGCGCTCTGTTCGAGCTCGCGCGCCATCAATGGCGACCGCGACAGCCACCCACGCGCTCGCACGCTCCCGAGGCCGCACTGTGCCACTTTTGCGTGCTCAATCACTCCACCAAGCACTCCCACCCCTCCTCTCACTCGCTCACTTGGCCATTTCCACTTCCCCGCGCTCGCTCGGTCTTCTTCTTCCTCGCGCCGCGCGAACCGAGCCGAGCTCCTCCGAGAAATTCGCCTCCCACACTCCACCATTCCCAAATTCGTCGCGCACGAAGCTAGACCTCTACCCTAGCTCCATTTCCCCCACTTTCCCCAAGCTATTGTCCCTTCTCCGGCGAGAATTCGTGATTTCCCCCAAATCGCGATTTTCGGCCGCCGGAGCACCCGCACGTCGAGACCCTACTCCGAGCCGTCCCCGAGGTCAACCGAGCACGCCATTGGCTTCCTCGAGCTCCACTGGTGCTCTAGGACCCCTCGAACCTCGGCGAACGACCCCGAGCTCACCGGCGTAGAAGCCGCGGCGGCCGCGCCGCCACCACCTCGTCGCCGGCGCAACTCCGACCACCCCCGGCCTCCAAACCGTCCCCAAACGACTCGTGGTGAGCCCAGGATCCTTTTCCCCCACTTCCCCGAGCCTAGTTCGCCGCCGTTTGGCCGGCGCAACTCCGGCGAGAGCCGAGGGCCTTTCTTCATCGTCTTCGTTTGTCTAGGGGTCTCTGTGCAAAAGTCCAGGGACTTGTTCGCGAAGTTTTGAAAGTTCTAGGGTTCCCTGCGAAAATAGATTCTTAAAACTAGATTTGTTTTTCCCGAATCTTGTAAAATCCATTAAAAATCGTACAAAAATCAGAAAAATGCACAAAAATACTCTCTGGATTCGTGAGAGTCTAAACTACAATCCCTATTAGACATGTTTATACTTTTGATGAACTGTTTTTGAGCTAAAATTCAAACTATGAAAATGGAAAGTAGTGCACCATTTCAAATCCAGAGCTCCGCTAGGGTTGAGCTTTGGATATGTTGTGTGTAGTGACTTTGGACAGCTTGTGTCCAAAGGGGACCTAAAAATATGAAGTGTAGCTCCAGTTATAAATTAAAATGTGTTTTCTGTCTTTTTGCAGTGCAGAAATCTTTAAAAATAATCTGTGCAGTGAAAAATCACCATTTTGCTCCAGAGGACTAAAAACTTGTTGGCACACCTGTGAAAAATGAAAAACTTAATTTTTGCTCTGTTTAGGATAGCAAATAAATAAATATGTGTTTTTGGTTAGAAATTTATTGAGGACTACCCAAGGGTTATTTTGAGCCACCACTTGGCCAGAGCCCTCCTCATGCTATTGCCTAGCTTTGGTAGGAAAATCTCCTGAACTAGATGAATTTTCGATTTTGTATGATTTAAATTCGATTCTGCTAGCAGCCGTTTGATATATTTTTAATAAATTATGTGTAGCTCAGAATTAGCTAAATTTTGGAGTGAGCTTAGCTCTTATACTCCAGTAGCTGCCATAAAGTTTATAGCTAAAAATAATGAACAGAAATGGAGAAACAAAAATGAGAAGGAATCTAGGTGAATATGGCCTTCAAGGCCTTAGTCTTAGAATATATAGGCAGCCGCCTTAAAACTATGCATCTCATGTAGAAGGCGCCATCCCGGACGGCAACTACCACCTCATTCCCGCAGACGAGGGAGAAGTCCCGGAGGAAGGTGCCGGTGCAGGATCGACCAACCCGGAGGCTAACCCCCAGTTTGAGCAAGAAGGCAAGCCCCGGAGCATAACCTGACCTTTACCAATTATGCATTATGACTTCTCTATGCTTGTGCATTTACGTTTAAGGAGTTGATTGAATACCTTAGCTGCACATTTCCTAGTACCTATGACTTGCAATACTAGCATGAAAGGACCGATAGGGCATTGCTTTAGGTCCGTTACAAGTCGAGTGATTTCCTGTCACTCGCGAGACATAGGAATTGCTTGTCTTTACTTATGTTGGAATCATAAGGATTGACGGGCGGGATGATAGATGTAGATCTCCCGTCCGTGTATGATAATTGATTTAAGGTCGAAATGTGTGGTTGAGTGTGTCAAGTTTTTGAACGTACCACATGCATGCCGATGTATGGGGATCGGTAAGCCCGGTACCAGATTGAAGCAGCTAGGGCCGATAGCCATCTCTCCTTGGAAACTTTGTTTTCCCCTGCCGTACACTTGTGGATATATGCGTGAGACTGTGAGTGAAGCAGTAAACCTTTATCCTAAGGAAGTGGACCCGGTTCCGAATTGTGGATCGATGGGAAAGGTTGGGAAATGCTTGTACCTTTTATAGCAAGCATAGTATCCGTGTATGTTGGGTTTCCCCTGGCCAGGTAGCAAAAATTCGGTTCGAACTGTCCGCTTCTCGCGGTTAATGAGACTGCTTGACCGCCCTGCTACATTGAGTAACAAGTGGAACTTTGAGATTGATAAACTTGTTCTATGAATTAATTTGTATTGCACCACTTGTATGCTTAGAGAGGATGCTAATCTAGAATGGTTAAATGTACTAGAATATGATGCTAAAACTTGAAAGCAAGGATCTACCTTTAGTTGCTTTTTGGCAAACAAACCCACCAGCCAAAAGCCTCTCATTGTCTAGATGTCGGTGATATAGATTTCACCCGACGGGTAAGCCTTGCTGAGTATTAGTATACTCAGCCTTGCTTGTGGCATTAATTTTCAGGTATACCTTTGGATGTCGATGCTTTGTCTTGGCCTACCCAGGTTCCACCTGGCTGGCACATCGAATGGGTTCCGTCCTCTGCCGAGGATCAGGAGGAGTAGCACCGTGGCAGGCTTCAGCATGGTGTTAATTGTATCGTCGTTAGTTTATTTACTTCCGCTGCAATGAACTATTTTATTTCCGCTGCAAGACTTTGATACTCTGATTTCATTTCAAACTTGGTTTGTAATAACTTGTGATACGTATTTGTGTAAGTTAATTTGTGGAATGTTGTAATCTCTGGAACTCACCTTCGTGTGGGCGTGCTGTTGTTTCGATCGAGAAAAGAACGTGGTTAATCGGGTTTAATCCGACGGCGCTCCAGCTTATTCCGGATTAAGTGCCTGACTACTCGGTTAGTGGTCCCGGGGTACTTAACTTGGAATAATTTCGGAGTAGTCCGCCATGTTCTGTGAGTGGGAGGGAGGGAATGAATAGGGAAAAGTTGGATGAGTAGTGTTTTTTTTGGAGAATTTTGGGTAACTAAACGCACCCTTAGTTCTTATGCTTTCTCATGCAAAGATGATGGGTATTAACTACTAAGCATGTCTTAGACTTTAGGTGAACCGAATCATCATGAGCTATTCAAATTGAACAATACGTAAACCATTATACGTACAAATACACTACTCATTATACGTACAAATACACTACTCACAAAACACGTTCTATGTAGTTGATGTTGTCCAGGGCCCCCATATATTGCGGTACGGCCCTGAGTTTAGATTATGGTGTAACCAGTTAGGATATGTTTGGTTGGTGGTATGGAGAAGGATGGGATGGAGCGGCTCCGTTCTTCCTAGTGTTTGGTTGAGGAATTGAGGGAGGAGGCTGCTCCAGCGATAGGAATATTCGCTAGATTCCGGGACGAGCTCGTCTTAGAAACACGGCCGGACGAGCTCGTCCCACTTGGACGGCGCTCACGTCGTCTCCCTCACGCACGTACGCACCGGAGCCATGGAGGCAGCACAGGCTGCTCGAGCACGCATGGGCGGAGGTCGCCGGAGCACAGTCTGGCGGAAGCACCGAAGCCTAGGTCACCCGAGCACGGGCAGGCGGAGGCACAGGAGACCAGGCCGCCGCATCTGCCGCTTGGGAAGGTGAAGGCGCGAAGCCGTCGAAGCTCAGGTGGTAGGCAGGCGGAGCCATGGACGGGAGTCCGCCAGCTGGAGCTCCAGATGGCCGAGGCGCGGATGGGATCCATCGGAGCATGGGCAGGGTGCTGCGGGGACGAGAGCTGTCGTGCGGAGGCGTGGAAGGAAGCTGGCCGGAGCTCACGAGGGCGGAGGCAGGGGTCTGGCCGGCGGAGCTCACAGGGAACGGGCCGCGGAGTTCACGAGGGCGGAGCTCACAGGGGACAGGCGGAGCTCGCGAAATCGCAAGGACGGCGACGACTCGGGTGTGGTGGGGATCGACATCTAGAAGAAGAGAAAAGGGAGCGATGGATCTATGACACGTGGGCCCTGCAATAACAGTGCTAACGACGTGAGTTTCTCGTCTATTCCATCCCTCCAACCAAACAAAAATAGAATCGTTTCATCCCTTCAACCAAATACTGATATAAAATCATCCCATCCCTAAAATCAGAGTAGAGCCATTCCATCATACATCGCTCTCCAACCAAACACACCCTTAGAGATGTTGGTACAACTTGAGCCTAATTGTAGACATGGTGGTGTAGAAGCTTAAGAAATGAGCTGCATGACCATGTAAAACTTGATTATTATGATAAGAATATGCTAAATCTGTTTAAACATATTCATATAAATGTAAATTGGTTCATTAAAGGACCCACCTTTTGCTTGTCATCATTATTTGCAATGTCACGTATTGACGCCGTCACGACATGCCATGGCCTCTCTTGGGAAATCCCCGTACTTCATTTTTTGTGTTTGGTTTCCTACCACAAGTTGCCACGCCTAAAGTTTAACTTGCCACCAGAATTTTTGCAAGCGTTTTGTTTCCATCTAAAGGTAGGCTCGCCACAGCCGTGAAGTCCTCTCGCCATAGTTTTTGTGAAGGGAAAAAGCTACACAACACCTGGGTGTTTCTAAGGGGACCGTGATTATTAGTGGGACGTAATGGGGCCACTATGTCGTTGATATGTTTTTGCCAACATCTAGTTGCTAACTAAATAACTGCTATGACATTTTGCAAAATATTTGGGGTAGCAAACCAAATAACAGCCATAATGATTTTGACACACTTTAGGCCAGCTGCGCTACACGCACACCCGGCTGGGCTTGCTGGTTGCTTGCTGCAGCAGTTGTAGCTGCAGTGCAGCCGCAGCTGTAGCCCAGCGAACAGGGAACCTAACAGATCGTTGTTGTCACATAACGTGGTTTGCCACAGCTATGTCTTGCACCTAACCTTGCGACATTTCCTACAGGAAGTCTCCCTAACCTCCATCAAGGGTGTGTTTAGATTGTAGGAAAAAACACTGTAGCATAAGAAAAACACCGTAGCATTCGTTGGGAAACGTGTTTTGTGAGGGAGGAATAGTGAAAAGTTGGAATGAATAGTGAAAAGTTGGAATGAATAGTGGATAGTTGGAAATCTGAACATGGCCCAAATAAACAGGAAAAATGTGGTTTGCTACAGTTTATGAACGGATTTTTTTCCAAATCTCCACGAACTAAACATGTCTGCGTAGAATTTCAACGAAGTACAGGTACTACGCCCTACCGACGGATGCGCGGTCGCCAAGTCACATTTGCAAGTTCAGATTGCAGCAAAGTCAATGCGTCAACTGTTTGAGGAACAGAACCATACCGACGTTACGTAGAGCGCGGTACATGAATGCATGCCGTGAGGTGACTGGGGTTGTCGTTTCCGAATAGTCTCTCTCTCGAACCCGATGGCTGATGAGCTACATCATGGCGCATGCAAGGATGGACAGCCTATTGCTGGTCTGGTGTGACGTGCATAGGGAGGAGGCACGCTCTGAGTGATTGATGCGTTCATGATGTCATATGCTAATAAAATCCCATGCAGGATTTGGCACAGCCGCACAGGCGACTTCTCGTTCGTTGGGCCGACTCTGGCTCGGTGGCTCCAGCCAATTTAAACCCTAAGGGTGTGTTTAGATTGTAGGAAAAAATACTGTAGCATTAGAAAAACACTGTAGCATTAGTTGGGAAACGTGTTTTGTGAGGAAGGAATAGTGAAAAGTTGAAATGAATATTGAAAAATTGAAATAAACAGTGAAAAGTTGGAAATCTTAACATGACCTAAACCCTGAATGAAAAATGCAGGTAGGAGTACCTCCATTTCTCACCTTCTTTTTCAGTACCATACTCGCTTCTTTTGCAGCTACCTTCATTTTTCATCCTTTTTCTTGACTGCAATTTTGACTAATAGGGAGCCTAATAAGTAGGTTGGAAAGGAAAATGCTTGGCGTTTACACCATTTTTAACTAGTGAATTTGGCTGGTGTAGCTACATGTATAGGCTCGTTTGAGTGAGCGACAGGGTCGGTGTATGTGTATCAACGTAATTGGCTCCTATGTTTGCGCTGCATTCCTGCATAACAACACAACGTTTTTGAAGCATGATAAGCTAAGGATGTCTCAAAACACCATCTCAATCCAATTTCATGATTAGACAAACTCTGGATCGATAAGGGCACCTGAAGGGTTGGAAGCGCGACTTTGTCATTTTCGTTGTAGGCGACAACGGGAGTTGTTGCTGATCATCAGCATCAAGAACTTCATCAAATGGAGAGATCTTCGTCTCTCTAATTGGTGAAGATTAGATCTACCTTGTCTGTATCAACTACTACTACTACGACTACAGAGGCGATAATGGATTTGAAAGGCTCTGGTTAGTATTAATCTAAAGTTTCCGCATTAAGTTAATAATTAGTGATAAGATTAGGCTAAGCTAAGGTTATGTTTAAGTTAATGTCGTGCTTATGCTTAATTTATTTTCTAGCACTGACTAGTCCAAAAGTTGGACAGTTCAGCATCTAAGGGCAAGTATATTGCTACACGCAAATAGCCTCATAGGTGTCTTATGCATATCCATGTAGTTTTTTTTATTATATGGATGTGAGATACGGAGGAGAGAGAATGAGGTGGTTGTTTTGCGAGACAACTGCCTCATAGGCTAAAATCTTGGATTATGAGACGACTTTTATATCATTGTACGAGCTGTTGCTGCCATACAACTCATACTGTTTCTTTTTTCTATGTACAAATTTAGATATTGTGCATTTATTATGAGACAACTTAGAAGACAACCCATTATAGGGATTGTCGGATGTATCGTCTCAGATGGACGTGGCAAACTGGCAATGCATGGACAACACAAATGAACTTGCCCTAATTACTGCCAAGGAAAAGGATGGTCCCTTAAAGGCCCGGCGACACGATTTCGAATGTTTGCAGAGTTTATGCCTTCTAAACACAATTAAGGTCTCGTTTAGATGAGAAAGTTGGTAGAAAGTTTGAGATGTGAATAGTGTATTGATAAACGTGTCTGTGAGAGAAAATGTGACTCGATGTGACTGGAAAGTTGATGAAAGTTAGTGAAGGCCTCGTAAAGAAATGCGTCAGGCACTAGTACCGGACTCCTGACGGTTGTTCTCGGTTCTGCTACTTTTGTCATTTCTTCTGCTACTTTTTATGGTAGTTCTCACTTGTGCTACTCTTGTCAATCCTCCTACTTTTGCCATCACGGCACGACGCGCTTGATGCTGCTGCCATGGATTGGTGCCAAAGCCTTCTGGCCCGTTGGCTAGAACACAAGGCATCCCACAGCAATCAATCTAGATCCCAGTTAACTAAAACACGCCGGCGACGAGTGATGATGGCCCGATAAACGTGAGGACCTCGTGCTATCATTCGACATGGCTTGGGCAGGGACAGCATGCGGCGCTGCCCATGAACCGATGCCCCCTGCATGCACCCGGCCCAGCTCGACAGCATATCAGCCCCAGTGGGAAAAGCGCGCGAGTTCTTACGGATAGATCGGCAGATAGGAGATAGGAGGACACGGCTAATCACCGTTTCTCTATGCGAAAAGCAGGGGGGTTTGTTGGCGCAAAACGGCGGTCGTAATCATGCCGGGAGCGGCACGCTTGCACTCCGGCAGATACATGGCTCGCGCGAGCTGTGTGTCTGAATTCGGACAGTTTTTTTTTGGGGCAACCATGTGCCTAACCTTCTCCGAAGTCCTAATGGAGGTCCTACAACTGAAATGCCGGCCCCTGCCGTGCCAAATGGGATGCTCACTGCCTGCCGGGGAGCATGGCGTCACCGGCAGCCGTCTGGCCGAAGAGGCCAGAGGCCAGCAGCAGCGGCAGCCGGACAGCGAGCCAGCCAGCCACGGCTGCCGAGCTGCAGTTAGAAGCAGCGCGCAGCCTTGCGATGGATGACCTGGCGGCATTCATTTTTCACAGACCCGTCAATAGCTTTCAGTTCTGCAACCACCCCACGGGACACTCCTACTGCCCATGGCCATGGGCTCTTCTCTGTGTGACTCTGGGCTCTTGTGCTGTGTTTAGATGGGTGGACAAAAAATACTTTTTTTTTCTGGGATGCGTGTTATATGAAGGGGATGAATAGTAAAGGTAAAAAATGAAATTTTGGGGGATACGTGTTATATGAGGTGAATGAATAAGAAGTAAAAAGAATTTTTGAGAACTAAACGGGACGGGACGATCCATCACGAAAATAGTATTCTTATCGCGGTCACTTGTGTCCTGTGAGCGACATGATTGGTGCTCAAGCGGTGTACTGGTTGCCGCGGCATCTTTCGGGGCCTTGATAATAAAGAGCCCGACTTTTTGTACACCCCAGTCCGTCACGAGCTCTTCTCAGACACGACGTGAGTGACTGTCAGCTTACCTGATGAGTCACAAATGCACACGCTACCTATAGTGTAAGGGGGTGTCTACGTTAGGATAGATTCTCGAAAAACACTATAAATCTAAAAAAACAATATAGATGAATAGTGTTCTGTGAATAGATAGTGTGAGATGAATAGAGAAAAGTTAGATGAATAGTGTTTTTTTAAAGAGTAGCACCCTAAGCCGGGAGCCTTTGGCCATGGCACGACATCCCTTCCTGCATCTTGAGTTCTTGCACTCCTTCTTTAGTGTGTGTTTAGATTGTAGGAAAAAAACACTGTAGCATAAGAAAAACACTGTAGCATTCGTTGGAAAACGTGTTTTGTGAGGGAGGAATAGTGAAAAGTTGGAATGAATAGTGAAAAGTTGGAATGAATAGTTGTCGGTGCCTGATTTGGTCGCACCGGCACCGACGAGTGATTGCGGTGCTAACCACTCGTTTCCCTGATGGCGAGAGTGAGAGACGGAGTTTTATCCTGGTTCCGGCCACGGGGCCGTACGTCCAGCAGGGGTGCGATGCACCTGGTTACGTGTTGCTTGTAGTAGGGGTTTACAAGCAAGGTGGGAGAAGGAGATAAGCTCCTAAGTCCCAGGCTATGGTGTGTGGGTGCGTATGAGACTTGTGTTCTCTGCGTGTCTTCGTGCTCTTCTCGTTCGTTGCCCTTCGCATGGGCTTCCCTTCCCCTTTTATAGACCAAGGGAGCGGGGTGCGAGTACATGTGTTTGTCGCTAAGTGCACTGTTCGTCCATGCCGCGCCGTACGTGAGCGGGAATCGCGCCTTCCAACTCTGCTGACGACATGGCAGGGACTGACGTATCGTCCTTCCCTCTCGTGACAGTTCACGGCGTCGAGGGTGGTGTCTTGCGTACGGGGTCCAATTCGAGCCTCCGTGGCCTCCTTCGAGGTTGCCTTCGAGGGTGGCAGCGTGTCCGGCGGGGGGTAAAGTCAAAGGAGTGGTTGGCACAGTGCTGCTGGCAGGGTTAGGTCTGGCGTGCAGCATGGCGCTCAGAGTCCACTGTTGCGAGTGGATTTGACCGATGTCTTCTCCGGAGAGTAGGTGATGGCGTGGAGCAGTGAGCCCTGCCTTTTGACCGCGTCGTGTCGACTCTGATGGGTTGCAGAGTCCCAGGCGCTGTTCCCGGCGAGGCCGACTCGAGCTTGGATTGCAAGCTCGAGTTCGTCAAGCCTCGAACGAGACGGAGACTACCCGCTCGAGGGTAGGGGTCGCCCTCAAGGCTGCTGAGCCTCGGACGAGACGGAAACTACCCGCTCGAGGGTAGGGGTCGCCCTCGAGGCTGCTGAGCCTCGAACGAGACGGAAACTACCCGCTCGAGGGTAGGGGTCGCCCTCGAGGCTGCCGAGCCTCGAACGAGACGGAAACCGCCCGCTCGAGGGTGAGGGTCGAGGCCGCCGAGCCTCGATCGAGACGGAAACCACCCGCTCGAGGGTGGTCGTTTACCTCGAGCTGGGCGTTGTTCCTGTTGAGGCGGGCTCGAGCTTGGATCGCAAGCTCGAGCTTACCAACCCTCGAACGAGACGGAAACCCCGCTCGAGGGTGAGGGTCGAGGCCGCCGAGCCTCGATCGAGACGGAAACCACCCGCTCGAGGGTGGTCGTTTACCTCGAGCTGGATGGGTCCCGAGGACTCGTAGCGATGGCGGGCCTTTGCTGGGCTGTGGAGCCTGGTTGATGTCGTTGTGGGCCTTGGCGCCAAGTAGTTTTGGACTTAGATTGGGGTACCCCTTTTGCAGGTACCCAACAATAGTGAAAAGTTGGGAATCTGAACATGGCCTTAGCCACTCTCTAAGACTCGAAGCGTGTCATGTGAGGGGATGAATAGGAAAGATGAAAAATAAATTTTCTGGGAAGCGTGTTCTATGAGAGCGATGAATAGAAAGTAAAAAATATTTTTTGGAACTAAACAAAGCGCAATCCTAGTTGTAAATTTCTTCCCACTAACTAGCTCGTAGGATTTGGCAACCAAGTCAACGCTTGCACTTTCGTAGAGAGAATTTGAATACACTGTCGCTAAAGAGAATGCATGTTAATTTCTTCCCATTTACTGGCCCGGTGATAATTTGCCAGTAGTCACAGGCCCGTTACCATAGGCTCATAGGTGAATCCACACATACATATATCCCTCCATTCTAAAATAATTACATTTATAGGTTTTAAATGAAGGAGAAATTACATATATCTCTCTATGAAGTTGCAACCATTGCACTTTGGAAAGTGTAAAAGTAGAAAATGATAAATTGATTTGTCTTCTATTTAAGTGTGTATTTATTTTGAAAAAAAATTGAACTCTACAAATGCAGTTATAATGGGACGTACGGAGAGAGTACACGTAGGTGGCCTTTTTTTTCAAACTAGGCCAGGATGGGACGAGACCCCTATGATGTCTTGTGTGGTCGTGTGGACGTGTGGTTGCTGACGCGGAGGGGGCGTAGGCTCGGTCTCAGTAAGTTCACAGGAACATCCTTTGCAGTACCACAGAGGCACTCATCCCACTGACATGTGGGCCCAGGGGAATCGTGTAAGTTTACTTAGGCCTTGTTTAGATCGCCAACTTTCGCCAACTTATTTTGCCAACTTGTCACATCGAATGTTTGGACACTAATTAGGAGTATTAAACATAGGTATAAAAATAAACTAATTACATAGATGGACTCCACATCGTGAGACGAATCTATTAAGCCTAATTAATTCGTCATTAGACACTGTCGTGCTACAGTAACCCGTCATTAAAAATGCACTAATGATGGCACATATTAGGCTTAATAGATTCGTCTTACGATGTAGAGTCCATCTGTGTAATTAGTTTTATAATTAGTCTATATTTAGTACTCCTAATTAGTGTCAAAAGTATGGATGTGACATTTCGCCAACTTTCACCAACTCATCTAAACAGGGCCTTAGTATAATTGGAGGAATTTCATTCGGTGATATCCAATGCACGGATTCTTATATAGAGAGAGAGTTATGCACGGATTCTTATATAGAGAGAGTTTTAGAGACTAGTGCGGATATGTTTGCTCGCTTATTCCTGATGGCAACTGATGGACTGCAAAGATGGATTAACGAGTGCATGGAATCACATTCCTGGAACTCTTTAAGTCTCGATGTATTCCAATTTGCCAACCTAGTTGTATCTGCAGTTTTCAATGACATGATCTCAATACCATGTTCCAAACACCCTGAACCATGCGTGCACGGAAAAGTATCTGCTTTATTTTGGGTGGATGTGGGATGGAATAAAGAGACGGAAGAATGATGGACCTGGACTTGATCAGCAACTGTGAAATTTGGGATTAGGAGCAGCTAAAACGCACTTATGAGATATAAACACAAACACAGGATCTGTTAATTCCTCGTAGCCTTCCATCCTCTTTTGGACTTTCCTGGCACAAAGGCACCACTGTGCGTAATCGAGTCAAAATTCATCATCTGTAACATGAGAACACAAAAAAGTGTCCAAGAACAAAATTGGGTAAATGAAAATGTCTAAATTATTCAACTGATACAGTATTCCTAGATAAACTCAAAATCGTAGTGTGACAATGTTGATTGTTCTCACATTGAACCCGTAAGTGAGGAAGGCAATTACATTATTCCTTGAAATTGGAACCAAAATAATATCTATCCTAGCCATGACATGGTAGATCAGTATCATTTTTAGTGCATAGAGAGTGTTTTTCCTTTCTTGTGCTGATGCGCTAGGACATGGGACATCATTCAGTGATTGTTGTAAAGCATCGTTCCCTTTGATCCCAGACTGATGGAAGCACTTGGTCGGAAAACATAAACATGTTCCAACAATCTGGATCTACATTATTCCAGTCCATCTCATGATTTGGTACCTACGCGCTCTCTTGCAAAGCATCCTGTCATGCACCTCCAGACCGATCTCGTCAAGGCTATCAAGGCCATAACAAGGATCATAATAATCTGCATAGTCATCACGGTCCAAGCAAGTCCATGGTTTAGGGTATTTTCTAGGATGCCATTTATTACTAATCGGACTCGCTGGTTCAAAGTCCTCGCATTCATCTTCAGGGTTAGGTGTGAATATCTTCTTCGTCTTGATCCTGGCACACTTAGCGCGCATCGCTTCATCATGAAGGTCGACACAGTAGCAGCCGCGTACGTCAAGGGACTCGAGGTGGGGGCAGCCATCGAGGATAGCCGAGAGTCCAATATTAGTGAGCTGGTTATGAAAGAGCTGCAGGGAGCGTAGCTCGTGCATCTTGGCAATCTCCATGGCTTCCATGTCAAAGAATTCGGGCTCAGTATCGTCATCCCAATATGGATGGTGATATCTTAGGTGCTTCAGGCTTGGGCAAGCCTGGGATACAACCTCTAACACTCTGTGTGAGGCCCCGAACGAGAAGGGAAACAAGAAGAAGCAAAATTGAACAGACAGAACTGAAAGGACGAGTGAAGCTTTGGGTGAACAGCAACTCGATTACGAATACCAGCAGAAATTCACGGATACAAGCCGCCGGCGGCGGAGAGAGAGAGAGTTGCTCTACCCTAGGTTCATCTGAACCAATATTCCACGCTACCCTTGGGTTCCCCATCCGCTGGCCTTAGATAGCACAGCGATTACATTAGCAGCTAATGTTGTTTACTGGCTTAAACATAAAGCTAACGATACATTAAGACGTAAAACAAAGTGATTACATCACCACCGTTAGATAGCAGATGGACGCCTTCTGTGGCTAGCGATGAAGACAGTTGAGAGCCTGACACTCTGAACCTACTGACCTTCCAACAATCGGAAATGTGAAGCTCTTCCAGCAGAGGGAACATCTTTATGGCATCCATGAACCCTCGACGCGAGATTACATTGCACGAGATGAGGGTCAGGCTCCTTAGCAATGGCGCCCTGCGAACGGAGACAATCAAACAATCAGTCCCTGACAGAATAATATAATAAAGTACCTAATCAAATAATCCATCACAGAGAAAAGAAAAAAAACATTAATTCTCACTGATGTGCGAGGTGGAGGAGGAAGCCATCTTTGTTGCCGGCGCACTCTCCCAAGAACGCCCGGCACTGCCCCCGGCTGCGCCGCACGGCCATGGCAGCCATCTTGTCGAGGTCGGCCAGTCCACGTTAGGCGAGATCTCCGTGGCCGCGCATGTCGATGCGGCGATAGAGCTCGGGCTCCTCGCGCGCGGCGTGGCGCCAGGCTTGGCCCACCTTGTCTGCGCCCATCATGATCTGGACATGGCCGAGCCTGTGGAAGATGCACAGCATAATGTCCAGCGGCAACCCGTCCGCCCAGTCTGGCGGCGGCTGAACCAAGAAGTGGAAAACCCGGAGTGGCAGAGTCACGGACTTGAACGGCCGGCGCCGCCCCCCTCGGTGAGCCGCCATTGCGGCCATAAGAGAAGACGAGGGCATATCATATCGCGATCGGTTCGAGGAGGATAGATCGGTGGTGGGGCTTCCTATCCTTGGGCTACTGTTACGTACATAAAGTTGCAAAACCCAAAAGTACATAAAAAAAATGTGTCACGCTGAAAATTTGGGCTTCCTATCGTTGGGCCATATGTTTGCTTTCGGTCCACGTTGCAGTGGGTAGCCCGCGTGGAATATAAATGGGCTTCATCGCTGTCGATGACGCGTACAAAGAGCACCTCGAGTCAGACCTCGACTTTGATCAGCAACTGTGAAAATAGGAGATTACGATCAGCTAAACGCACTTGTGACTGAGATTAATTAATACAGGATCGATCAATTCTTCGTTGCCTTCCACCCTCTTTCGTACTTTCCTGTCACCTCTGTGCGTAATCGACTCGGCGAATAACATGTATGAAGCATTTCCAATAACAAGGTTCAAGTCCGGTAACTTGCGTCGTCGCCTCGTCGGAGGCATCCAATTCTCGTAAAAAAACAAGAAGCACCACCTGCTCAGGGCACCGTGCAATCACTCGCCTCAACGTACTAAACAAGCTGCAATAATTCAGCCTGAATTATTCAGGGCACCTTTATTCTTTGCACATCTAGGATTTGCATTCTGAAAATGAACTCTGGCACAACACAATACACTGGAACGGCCTATAAATACCTCGTCCCGTGCGCTCCCAGTCCATCAGATTAAGCCTTCTTCAAGCAGCGTTACACAGCAGTGGTAGCGCAAGAGCGATGGCATCCGTGAAGGTCGTCAAGGTCGCCGGAGCTGCAGCGCAGGCCAAGGAGCCGGCTCCCAAGCTCAGCGAGACGGCGACGAAGCCGTCAGCCGCCAAGAGCGGCGGCGTCAAGAAGGCCGAGCAGAAGCCCCGGGAGACTAAAAAGAAGGTACAACACCGCAGATAGCGATGGCGTCACGTTACGTTACCTTTGTGCTCTTCTCTCTTTGACGATTTAAGCGCGTCACGTGATACCTTGTAGGTGAAGAGCAGCAAGGCGGCGGCGGCTAAAAAGTGACGATGGAAACTAGGAGGAATTGACGGTGCTCGCGCGAGGGTCTCCATGATATGCTATGTTTCGGGTTACGAGTCCAGTTTTCGCTGCTTGTATTGTACAGTGCCTTCTTCACGATGTCATGAACTTGTGCCTTTAGTCGGACAGACAGGTCTTGACAGTTGTGTGCACACCTGGTGTGGTTAATACTACAGTTAATAAGACCCTTGTGACTATGCCACGGCCTTCATGTTTGCCCGGTTGATGTTGTCTCCTTCCACTATGGTATGAATTTGGTCCTTTGCTCGAGTTCCTATAGGTGACTGTTACTTGTCAACCTTGGTTTCACTTTAGAGTGGTTGATCCTGAAAAATATTAAGATAGTCTCACGACCGAGTATACTTGAGATATCACGGAAGAAAATAAAAGGTAGTGACCTTCAAGTAGTAATTTCGAAGTATGCTAGGTGTTGAGTTGTTGAAGGCTTTTATAAAAAAAAAGCAGCTAATAAGAAATTATCCAAAATATTCGTTCAGATCTTCGTAGTTTCTACACCCCCTCCAGGGACTCACAGCAGACAGCCACAATTTTTCTTTGCAGCTCCCTAACAAAGAAAAAAAAACTAAGGCAATGAACTTACAAACTTATAGTAGATAACTAGATACAACTAAACATTACTACATACCTTCGCAGTTACATTGTAAATCGGTCGAAATATAGCAGAGAGTAATACTCTAGCCTAGTGTTTTGCACATACGAATAATACAAGCTTACAGGCTCTTTGGGACTTGGGAGTGATAAACACAGAACCAACAACTTTGTGTCTTCCTTTTCCACAAAAATATATAACCAGTCAGGGGAAACTTCTCCTGATTCTAAAAGAGAGAAAGAAAACTAGAAAACGATGTGGCTTTCTATCAGGAGCTTGTTCCTCTTGCATTCCCCTATCTCACATCATCTACAAGGTCCACAAAGCTCTACAGGAAAAAAAATGTCTGAAAAGATGAGAAAAAGATTTTTTTTTTCCCCGCTTGCCTCAGTCCAATCAAACACCTCGCACGAGCAAGGGCAACCTTTCCCTATTAAGGAATATTCTAGCACTATTGTCCTTGTGTACACATCACTACGGAAGCAATGTTACAACTTACAAGCCTTACAATATACAACATTATGTACAGCTTTGCCATAGAAGATGGTGTTGTGTGGTTTCAAATTATGTAGCTTCTTCCTCTCGTATAGTCATATGGCATACCAGCTACAAGTTTCACATAGAGCAGCACTGGGCCAAGGTGCAAGGAAAATGAAGAAGACGAAGAGGTCTTTTCTTGCCTGTTCCAATCCAAACCAACAGCACACGGAGCAGCCATTCCTCGTGAAGGCACAAAATCCACAGATGCAAGCTTGGACATGCTTCTTATTGCTTCATACAAGATATTGCACCAAGATGGCTTTAAAATGACATCTGTATCCAAACCTCTTTAAAATAAAAATAAGGCCTTATTATTATGCAGCTTAGTCGAAGTAAAAAGAAAGCTGTATAAATATGCAACTTAGTCTTTGTGTTGGCATACATCATACATTCACAGTACCCAATGAGCAAGTTGATCTAAATCCTGAACTTTATGAACTATGCATATGTGGTTCATAACATTTTTTATTGTCACTTTCCTATGCAGAAATAGCATGCATTAATAATGGGAGAAGCACGAATGTTAATCTGGAATTCATCTACTGATGAACAACCAAACATTCAAAATTCTTTGTAAATCGATTTTGCAAAAACTTATTTGGACAAATCATCTTATGGGTTTCAAATCCATCAGAGTGGCTGATATTTTCCGCTGGTTCGCCAAACCTAACACAACCCTCCTCCTTTACCCAGGCTTGGGACCGGCTATGTTGAAACGACTCAAGAAAGTCTTCCAATCAACTATAGGATGGCGGTTCGACCGGCGATGTTATACGGGGCGGAATGTTGACCTACTAAAAGGCGACACCAGCAACTGAGTGTAGCAGAGATGCGAATGTTGTGATGGTCTTGCGGGTACACAAGAAGAGATAGAGTTCGGAATGAAGATATTCGGGAAAAGATCGGGGTGACATCTATTGAGGAGAAATTGACCCAACATCGGCTGGGATGGTTTGGACATGTCCAACGGAGGTCCCCTAACACGCCGGTGCGTATTGGGATCCTAGGACGGGCCAATAATATAAAGTGAGGTAGAGGTAGGCCTATATTGACTTGGGACAAGGTGGTAAACAGAGACCTTAAGGGGTGGAATATTTCTAAGGAGGTAGCTTTCGATAGGAGCGCTTGGAGACTAGCTATCAACGTGCCTGAGCCTTGCGCTTTGTTTCTTGGGTTTTATCTCTAGCCTACGCCAACTCGCTTGGGACTAAAGGCTATGTTGTTGTTGTTGTTTGGACAAATCATAACTATGAAAAATGTTTGTAAGACAACATACAGCAAAAGATTAAGGTGTGGACAACAACTACCTGCTAGAATGGACTAATTTGTCGAGCCAACTTTAATTGCCACTCAAAAACCAAGCGCCTTGGAGTGGGTGCTAAAGCAATCTTTTGGCGCGCAATTGTATCATCAGCATAAATAACAGACAACAAATCTTCAAGCAATGGATCTCTTCCACCCCTAAGAGGGTCCTACAGAAAGAAACAAAGAAAAAAAAGATACAGTTTTAACTTGTAACAATGCATAGTAGGGTGAGAGATTCTAGCGAACCACAATAGAATAAATTCTGCAGCGATATCCAGGAAGTTGGATTAGTAATGGCCACGATAATTAAACGAAATTAAAGGAAACAAAAGATCTTCCTACTAATATCAAATAGCAGAAATATGGCAATAAAAATTAAATGAATATCTCAGGGGCAAGTTCACATCCATCAAACATTAGTCCCAAAAAGGAGTCCCTAGATGATTTAATGTTCCAGGTAGCAAGGATGTTCACACTAATACTCAAGTAAACAACCTGGTCAGAAACCGTAACACAACCAGCAGCATTTTATGGCATATCAAATTTCCCTTTTAACTTTTTCAGAACGTGTTTTCATAAAATAATTCTATATGGCTCATCAACAAATTAGTCTTAGCTGATCAATTAAGCTAACATCAGCAAGAGTTTGCTTCTGGCAAGATGCAGTATTCACCTCACCATGAAGTGATATCTCTGATGTTAATCAAATCGCATTACAAGAAAAAAAAATCTACAGAGGTAAGGATTTTTGTATTTTGACTTTTGACCATTTGTTAACGAATTAGATAGCAACAACTCTAACACAATTTTGCAAAAAAGAGGACACACTGATGTATCAATAAGCAGCAGATTTCCTGAACATCTACATACTATCAAAAACTGAGGTTGAGAAGTCAAAAACATGTAGAAAATTAAGTCACTATCAAAGTTCAAGATATGAAACCTGTAAAAAGATGTCTGTATGTGTTTTCCCTTCGTACAATAGTAATTTTGCTGGAGCACCAACTTGTTGGAGGACATCAACAAAAGTTCGACTGCACATGAAAAAAATAGAGAAACTGGTAATATGAACTGAGAAAACTACATATGTTACATGATGGATCAATCAACATATCATCTATCCAAAAATTCAGCCTACAGTATAAGCAGAGAATCCACAAAGGGAAGTTTTAGAGTAGTTGGACACAGACAAAAGCAAGTAGCAACCAATCTAAAAAAACGTGGCAATAGACATTCTAGTCAACTAATATTCTAGTTTACCGGTATTTCTTCCAATATACTATCTTCTGGAGTCTGAAGAGCAACGGGACTTTGTGTTGTAGTGTAGTAGGAAATTTTGTTTAGGTTTTATCCAGAGAAGTTGCAGATTACGTCAATCAATCTTCCAGTCTATATATGTGCAGAGCCTTGGTGTTCCAAGAAATACCTCAATACTAGACAAAGGAATGGTAGAATTTGTAAAAAAAAAAACAGTTCAAGGAGCATCAAACCATTACAGAACATTTTAGACACCTTAAATAGGTATTATTGTCCTGCTTGGTACTTGGTTCCATGAATCTTGTAATTCTGATGAACCAGTTTGTGTTATCAATAACCAATAATAATTGTTTAATTCAGATCCAATTATCTAAGCAGCTGCAGAAAAGTTCCTTCTGTCAAATTGAAGTGCTAAATGGATTTGGACCATCGTAGGATTTCCTTTCAACATTACAGAACGGAAAGACATAGAGAAATACTAAGGCTCTATGTTAGCAAATGTGTGTATGGCATGTATATGGGCCCCGCGCTTGGCCTAGTGCCGGCCGGGCCTAGGTGCTGTTTTGGTTAGAGAGATATGAGATCTTGTTTGGTTCTGTTTCCATAAGCCTCAAGATCTCCTCAACCCTACATATACATTTGTACATCTATGTCTCAATCAATCAATCTATTATTCCTCGCAATATTCATTACTTTCACTCTAGCTTTAATTGAGTTTTGCCCTTTATTTTCCTAAACAAATATCTGTAGAAGAATATGAACAAACCTGGCAGATGATGGTATTGAATAGTCTTCTGTTCCATGCATAAGAACAATAAGAGGCAAAAGAGCTATGGTTTCAGCACTTGATGTCTTAGCAATAATTTCTGGAGAATAACGCGACAACGATTCCTCGCCTTCCATTATGCTGAAATTATATTCCAAATGTTTCCTAGATGTTATAACTTATCGTTACTACATAAATTTACCACTTCCATACCATATCAAATGTAATACCTGAGGAATATTGAGCGATAAAGACCACGCTCATGAAAATGGTCAACCAAACTATGGATGTTGTATCTGCAAGAAAATGATTTTTAGTGATAAATCCAAGCCATCCAGATGTAATGCGATGATGAAGATCATTAGCTTCGTTTTCATATTTTAGGAAAGCACTAACTTAGATAGCTTAAATATATTCACATGTCAAGGGAAAAAAAAGAGAATTTCAATGCATTGATATTTTGAATTCAAAAGGAGAAATTGTATGTTTCTCCCATCATCACTTGCTGTGAACAATACCATCCACAGAAGATACACAATATACTGAGGGAAATATGATATCTTTTAGCTAAGGACTTCAAGTCAAGAACAAAACAAAAAGGCATCATCCTAAAAAGTCACGATTTCTTAACAGGAACTAAGCTGCCTGAACCCTTGCACGGTTGTATTAGTTCAGGCCTGAATCAATCTCTGCAGGATTCAAAGTGAATGAAAGAACCTAAGATCTCACCCTCCAGATAAACCAAAGTATGCTTTGATTTGAGTAACACTCCAAGAAACAGGGCGCCCAGCAGATTCTTTTACTGCTTGCTCCATAAGGGCACATGCTGAAATATGTGCACCTGCTGACTGACCCATCAAGTAGATCCTACAGATTTATCATAAATCTTACTCAAATTATTAAGTCTTGGAAAGGGGCCAGAATTTGCTGCATGCGCATATAACCAAAGATAACCAGTACTAAAAAATCCAAGGATATAAAGATACATCATCAACAGAATGCCCGAGGACACGTAAATACTTTTGCTACTTAAGGCCGGAGAAAATGAGTAAAGGATCTTTATACTTCTAAAAGAGCATTCAGTGGAAATGAAACAATTGACAGACAGGGTCCACTTGATTCTGCAGTGATTCATCAATTCTTTTAGCAACTATGATTTGAACTGGCAAGCTTTGACAGCTATGAAGTGTGAATCACAAGTAAAGTACACGAACACTCTTACAATGAATTATGCAAATCTGCATGCTAAATTTGCTACAGAAATTAAAAAATCTGGCTTGCTTACTGATTAGGATCTCCTCCATAATCAGCGATGTTGTTACACACAAAAGAAATCCCCTGAGAAGCATCGTTAACCATGTCACCTATTGTACCTTGTGGGAAATTTCTGAAAGGAGTATTTGAACGTTTTGTCAAGCAAACAAGATAGACAAATCGAGAATCCCTCATTAGTAATGGCAATGAGTTTAAACAAACAGCACCTGTAATCAATGCAAGCAACTATTATCCCTCTCTCGGCCAATCGTCGTCCAAGAAGGGCACCCCATGCCTTGTAACTAAATTTTAGCAGACTCGCCAATAAAGATGGTCAGAAAGAATTGCTGCAGTATTTTATTTTTGTCAAAATAATGATACCAACCCAATAATCCATGCTCCTCCAGTTACAAAGGCCACTACTGGACATGGCCTGCTATTATCTTCTGGAATGTACAGATCCAACCTGTATAGTGTAATATACTCATTATGAATCATGTGTGGGAAATACCAGTTGTTATTCTTTTTCAGCTTTGGGGCCTTCCTGGCTGATGTTACCTGTTTCTGGGCTGATCTCCATAGACTATACTTCTACGAACCTGGTTCGAAAAGAAATAGTAATATCCAACTGTAAACCAAGAAAAGATTTTTCAGAAATTACAATCATATTATATTTCAAAGAAGTCGTAACTGTAAGGTCTCTTCAAGACAACTTCAAGAATAAATTAAAACCACAAATCATACTTTGTGAACATGATATATTAACAGATTGGGTTCGGTATACCTTGTATGAATCCTGGCATAAGTAAAATTGCATAGATTGTAAGTGCAAGGAGTTGTGACATCCATCGGTAACCTATCCTGAATAATAGTAAAAATCAGAGAGAATATCGACATCTTCTCAAAAAAGAAAGAATGTAAAAAAAAAACAGCTTCAGTACTGCTATGTATCAAAGCATTCTAGCAAAATGGTGAACGCTGCTGATCAGTCATATCATATCAAGATAGACATGAAGTTCTCCAGTACAGAGTGTGATACTACAATAGTGTCCATGATATCATGAGACTTCGAAATACAAGGCCTGTATATAGTGCTCTTGCTTTTAATATCTTGTGTGCATCCATAATGGCTCTGTGTACTCTTTAGTAACTTGAAAGATTGCACATGTTTTTATTGGAGTATACTTGTGAGAGTGAGACCCTCTATCACGTGTTTAATTTCCATAGCCCTTCTCTAAGAAAAGATGTAGAGCTGAGTTTCCAAACAAAGAAATCGGAACTATATCACAAAATTAAAAAAACAAAAACAGCAAATCGAGGCTGTCGTGAACATGCCTGCCTCGTTGCTGTCATTTGTCTAATATAAAATGAAGGAAATAAATAATGATTGGTTGATTAGCTGTTAAGTCGAAAGCAAGTGGGACGCATGACTAATTAACTATACACTAGCACGGCTGCATCAGCATGCATATGGTTATCAAGTTTCCAGAACACAAAATGGAAACAGAAACGCGATGTGCTACGCAACAGCATATATAGTCCGCCGAGTCCGCACGCAAGGGAAACCCAGAACCATCGTTGAGCACTCGTAGTTTGCTCCCGCGGGGTCCCAGCTTAGTTCCAGCAAAACTACTACCCGATCCACCCTGGTCGAGAAAGTTCCACACGCAATAGCATCGTCCGTTCTTATCAACCCATGTTTGCTTCTCCGCGAAAGCTGCCTTCTGCTGGACGCACCCATATATTAGAACGTAGAACCAACAACCGGAAGTGTCTTTCCTAATATAGAAAGCTCATTCGGCCGTCGCTGCAGCATCGAAGCCATCGCAACCACGCGGGTAGCATCGTGCAATCCGTCCCACGTTGTTGAATATAGTTAATGGATTACTTCGTCGAGATAGATAAAAAAATATGGTAAGCGCTTAGAATGCATCGAGGCGACTACGAGCTAGTTGAAAACTGCGAATTACGATTCTTCATCATGGGGGGGGGGGGGGGGGGGGGGAGGAAGGAAACTGAAGATTGATTACCCGAGGTACTGGAGGAGGGTGAAGGTGAGGCGCGAGACGAGGTACGTCTCGGAGGCGGCGTGCCCCACGTCCTCGCGGAACGACGACGACTGCCGCCTCAGGGTCCCGGGCCTCGGCGGGGACGACGCGGACTGCACGGGCGAGCGGCGGCGCCGCCCGGCGGAGTCGCTCCGCGCCAGAAGCGCTCCCGCCTCCTCGACGGAGGCCCGCATTGCAAAATTGCGAAGCCGAGGCTTCCGTTCCGCCGCGGGGGTGCCCTGCTGCGGTGGGGAGATTCGAATTCACTTTTGGCCTGGCGCGGGTGGGTGGGGGCAGGGGGCGGCGCGGTGGAGCGGAGCGGGCAAGCGAGCAGGAAGGCAGAGGCCGTTGGCCCGTTGCTCTGCGACGGAGGCGCGCGCGGTGGTGGTGGTGGTGGGGCCTAAATAGGAGGAGGAGAGGCCGAGGCGGGGAGAGCCGATAGCGAGTGCGTGCACGATGCGAGGGACGCGTCACGAGTGCGTGCACGACGAGAGCGCAACACATGGCGAAACGTTGGGGGTGATTGGTCCCTGCACCACGGCCAACCAGGCCCGCCGGATACAGTGGAGCCATGATTGGTAGCCTGGAGCAGGTACCGAGCTAGGCCCTGCTGATGCAAAATGGCCTCCCCAGCCTGGCTCACGGGATGCGAGAATTTTTCTCGTTTCCCCGGAGCCTGGCTCACGGGATGCATGGTTGAGAGATTGGGCTACTGCACAGACAGACAAAGGAGATTGACGCGTGCGGTGAAAGCAGGCTACAAATCAAGTTCACGAGCAAACCTGGCTACGTGGAGACAGCAACCAATCAACAAGGTGCTGCAGCTCGGGAGCTTGGCTCGCGGGGGCCTGTATCGCGGATGCGAGCCAGGTTGTGCCGGGAAAGAAACCAATCACCCCCGTTGTATTGCTTCCGGCATCCGCATCCTGCCTGCACGACGGCCATGTTGTTGGGGCGGCAGGGCGAGGGGGGCTTTCGGTTTCGGTGCTCGTGTTTTCGTTCAGAAAAGGCCCGTCGCATCTTGAAAACAAAGCTTGGACTCGATACTCGCGGTGATGTAAGCTTGGCCGGTTGAAAATGTGTTTTACTACTCCCCGATACGCTCGTGGCATGTTCTACTCCCCGATACTACAAGTCTACAACACACGTATGCCCATGGGTTGCGATCGCTGGCGAACACGTGGCGGTCAGGCACAGGCGACCGCAAGCGAACGCCCGGCGCCGCAGTGTGCGCATATCACACCAGCACACGAAATTGCGTTTCGATTCTCAGCTGTTTTCTCCGTAAATCGATGGATGACCAGGCTCCATGGAAAAAAATTGGATGGATGACCAAACTCTGTAAAAGAAAATCGGATCGATGGACCAAACTCCATACCGAAGGGATGTTTTTGCCTTTGATATCCTCCTGCTCTGTATGGGCGAGAATGGTTGGTGGAAGGGGGGTGACAGGTGCGCCGGCAAGCTGCCAAAGTCCGCCGGTGTAGCGTAGCTGCGGCGTCGACAGGATGAGAATCTCGCAGGTTCTGGAGCTGTCCGCTCTGTAATGTTCGCGGCCTGCGTGAAATTAGCTGGCTCTAGCTTGCGGCGCCGAACGCGATTGCCGCCCCAACCCCGCCGGATACGTGCAGCCGCGCCACACGTAGGGCCCAAAGTGATTTCGGTGGCAGCAAAGCACGGGCGGCTGCGGGCTGCCCACTCTCTCTGGTGACTGGGTCCTGTCGCTCCGGAGTCCGGACCATGAACAAGTCTTCTTTTATAAAGGTGTTTAGAGAGAAACCGGAGCGGGTGTCCTGTTCATCCATCGGCCATGTTCACATTTCAAACTAAGCATTATTTATTTTAACTTTTTATTATTTAACTATTTCTCTTCTCATAAAACATGCTTCCAGGGCTTAGCTATAGTGTTTTTCTGAAACTATTCTACAATCTGAACACAATTTTATTATATACTATCTCCGTTCCAAAAAAAAATGCAACTTTAGAACAGTACCATATGTTAGTAGCTTAAGTTTGACCAGTTATAAATTAAAAAGTATTTGTCGGTGCCTGATTTGGTCACACCGGCACAAACAAGTGATTGCGGTGCTAATCCACTCGTTGCCCTGATGGCGGGTGAAGGGACAGGGGTTTTTATCCTGGTTCCGGCCACGGGGCCGTACGTCCAGCAGTGGTGTTGAGCACCGGTTTCGTGTTGCTCGTAGTAGGGGGTTACAAGCAAGGTGGGAGAGGGAGATGAACTCCTAAGTCCCCGAGTTGGAGGTGTCGTTGGCTAAGTGGTGTGTGTCTGGCTGTGTATGAACCTGTTGTCACTTGCCCTCTTGCATGGGCTTCCCTCCCCCTTTTTATAGACAAGGGGGAGGGTGCGAGTACATGTGTTCGTGGTGTTGACGTTGCTAAGTGCACTGTTCTGTCTATGTCGTGCACTATGCGAGCGGGAATCGCGCCTTCCAACTCCGGCTGACGACATGGCAGTGGCTGACGTGATGTCCTTCCTTCTTATGACGGCTCGCGGCGTCGAGGGTGGCAACTTGCGTACGGCGTCCAGATCGAGTCTCTGTAGCCTCCTTCGAGGGTCGTCTTCGAGGATGGTAGCGCATCCGAGGCGAGCAAAGTCAAAGGAGTGGTTGGCACAGTGCTGCTGCCAAGTTAGGCGTGGCCGTGCAGCATGGCGCTCAGAAGTCCACTGTTGCGAGTGGATTTGACCGGTGTCTTCTCCGAGGCGTGGGTGGAGGCGTGGCGCAGTGATTCCCCTGCTTTTTGGCTGCAGAGGAGCATCATCATGACTTGGAGTGATGGGTCACAGAGCCTTGGGCGTCGTTCCCGGTGAGGCCGGCTCGAGCTCGGACCGCAAGCTCGAGCTTGCTGAACCTCGAACGAGACGGAACCGCCCGCTCGAGGGTGAACGTCCCCTTCGAGCTCACTAAGCCTCGATCGTCACGGACATCCCCGCTTGAGGGTGGTCGTCCACCTCGAGCGGGATGGGTGCCGAGGAGGAGTTGTTGTGATGGGCCTTTGCCGGGCTGTAGAGTCAGGCCAATGTCGTTGTGGGCCTTGTCGCCAAGTAGTTTTAGGCCTAAGGTAGGGTACCCCTTTTACAGGTACCCGACAGTATTAATACCTATGATATGAAATAAACATCATTAGATTAATCACAAAATGTATTTTCATAATAAATTTATTTTGGGTCATACATGAATATTATTTCCTACAAACTTGGTCAAACAAGGATCACTTTAGTTGGCACGCAACCCATAGTTGCATCTTTTTGGGATGGAGGGAGTATTTTTAAGATCATTTTTTAAATAAATTTAAAGATCATTTTGACCTAATAGAGTACTACCTTAAACAATTCGATATAATTAATTCAACATTTTTTCATAAAGATGTTCAACCTCTAAGGTTCAAATGTTGAAATTGCATGGATAAAATACTGAAATTGAAATCATATAATGTTAAAAATGTGTTGAACGGCAATCTAGACGCCTTGCTTCTTCTCCGACGAGGTTGCTGGCTTCTCCGACGAGCTCGGCGGGCATGCGCACCCCGTGCAGCGGCACTGCCGAGCAAGGGTGCCGACGAGCGAGCGGCACGAGCAAGCAGATGAATACAATAGTTGGAAACTTGGAATTCCAAATTCATCGGAAAATGGATGAAATTTGGGAGCGAGAACACCTGGGTTGGATTGGAACCAACCGAGAGCAGACGGGTCCGTGCCAGGTTGGGTTAGGTACTTAGGTGGGCTGGCCCTGGCCGGATCTTTTTCCAAGCCTAACTAGGCTGGATTGGATGGTGGATGCACAAGGCGTTTTTCTCGCTTTTGTTTTCATGTGCACTTTTGATCGAAAGCACTGTCCACAAACACATGGTGCTTTGCAATTTGTGACGCATATTATTCCATGATGCCCATTCCAATCTAACAAGAACTTGAAGTGGTATTATTTTCAATGCCTCCTATTATCAAGAGGGATTTATTTACTACGTGTGTTTCATGCAGAACATGTTGTAAATCACATTTGGTTTTGCTCACGAACCTTTATTTTGCTTCTAACGGTCCACACGGAATACATCCACTATGTGGAAGTGATAAACCCCATGGATGACGAGATGGTTTACCTTTTTACTCTTCCAACTAGTACTAATTAGTTTTTTACGGCAACTAGTACTAATTAGTTGTTCTTCCATTCTTCTTGTTCCCAATTTGTGATTAGCATGGATGGCATCATTAGCACATGGATAGTTAGATCATTAGCAATTTAGCATAGGTTTCAATCCGTGTATCTTGACTAATTCCATTTCTTTGTGTTATAATCTTTTTTTTTTACGTTTGAAAAAACTGTGAAAAAAGAATTATGCATGAAAGATGTGCTAAATCTTACAAGTCGTGAAAAAGAATTACATTGGTATAAATAAGTTTAAGTATAAGTTTTTGAACACGTTGACAGAGAAATCTTACCTAGATAAGTTGCCTTTGCACAATTGTCAACAAAAGTTGTGCTAGAAAAATTATACCGGTGAAGTTATCATGGAAACTTTTTCTGCAAAAGAATTATTAACACCATTTTTGTTTCGAAGAAGATTATGCGTCAAGGTTGTTAGTTTGTCCAAAACTTAAGTGTCAAAAGTCCTAAACGAAATCTTTCAACAAAGAAAAAAAAAGTAAACACGTGAGTTGGTCAAGAATGGATCGCTTATTCCAGTCCCAGCGAGCACGCACGAAAATTCTCGTTCTAAACAGTGGTACGTACTTCAACTCATGTTTGTTAGGCCAGTCTCAGTGTTGAGTTTTATGGGCATTAAATCAAGTGACACATTAGCAATTTGATGACATGGCATGATAATTATGAAGAGAGAGGAGAGAAGAGTGTCATCACCATAAAACTCATATGGCACAGTTACCAAGTCCATGAAACACAATGAAACTTCCATTGAGAATGTTATAGTTTCATCCATCACACATTTGACCATACACCATGCGAGAATTAAATGTTACAGCTTGTATATGAAACTGTGCCATGGAACTATGCATTGAGAGTGACAGTTTCATCCCATTGAAAAACGGATGTGACTGTTTTGGTAATGATGCCCATAAAAGTACCACCGAGACTGGCCTTATGAGGTTATGAGCTCCAACATCTTTTTGTTTTGTCCTTGCTGAGCTTTAGTAACGTGTTTTGTGCCAAGCTCAAAGCGTAAACAATCGTGACAAATTCAGCCTACGTGCCGGTGTTATTTATGCCATAGAAATGTTCATGCTGGCACATTCGACTGCAGTGTTTCTTTTGGACTCAACATCTAAAACACAACACTAGTGTTCCCACTTCGACTTCACCGTACGCGGCGGGCCTACCGCCGTCCCCGTCCTCGTGCGCGCATTCCGCCGCGCCGGCCCGACGACCCGCGCCCCTGTCGCCGCGAGGCACCCAGCACGAACTCCTCGTCGAACACCAGCCGCCTCGTCGCCATGGCACTAGCTCCTCCTCGCCTTGGCGCCGGCACCGGTCGCGAGCGGGGGCGCCTCGGCCCCACGTGCAGCTTCTGCTTGACGTACCCGGCGCCGCCGTCTTCCTCGGTCCCGGCCTTCCGATCCATCAGCAGCTTGGCCGCCGATTCGAGCGCGGCGCCGGCGTCGTCCGTCGCCAGCATCCTCTCCGCGAGCTCCGCGGGCGCCGCGTCCACCTCGTTCAGAAGCGCTTCGATCTCCGGGAAGAGGGGGTGATCGTCGACGCCGTGGTAGGTGGCCGCGAGCTCCTTGAAAGCGCCGAAGCCGCAGTAGCCCATGTAGATGTGCTTGTCCATCCGGCCAGGACGGAGCAGCGCCGTGTCCAGCCGGTCCGCGTGGTTGGTGGTGAAGACGAGGATGCGCTCGTGCCCGCTGCTCGACCAGAGCCCGTCCACCATGTTCAGCAGCCCGGACAGGGTGACCTGCATGCATAAGCGCGGTACATGAGTACATGACATTGTTGGCAATTAAAGATGACGCACGGTTGGTGAGCGACAGAGTTGGAGACTCGATCATTTGTCTTGTGGTGTAGTGCTGTGCTGCGTGAAAAAACAATTCTCCAACAAGTTTTTCCTATTTATCCCACCCACAGAACACGCTTTCTAGTGCGCTATTCATCTAGAAAAAGTACTTTTTCCTTCCCATCTGAACACAGCCCTGTGCTGTCCGTGTTGTTGCAGTGCCATAACGTATCGTAATGGGCAGTGACTAGGAAATGTTGATTGTGAAATAAAGGGTACGTACGCGTGCCTAAAATTGTAAATTTTGCTGCTGCTTTCTTCATCAAAAGCTACGCATGCGAGCGCCACGACCATAGATTTCAGAAAGAAAAAAGGAGATCGGTTCCATCTTACGAAAATGCGTACAAAATGTTATCTTTCCAAGTAAGTGCTCGAGTAAAGTTCTTTGTAGTATCCTTTTCATCTTGATGAAAATAATTAAAATAACGCTGTGGGCATCGTGCTGACTGTGGAATAGTGGACTAACCTTGCTATGCTTGGAAGCTGGGTTGCTCCCATCGGCGCCTCCGTCCGCTTCCCTCCGCGGCGCGGCCGGCAACGCGCAGTCGACGTCCTCGACGAGCAGTATGGACCTGTTCTTCATCCGAATCAGCAGCTTCCTGAGCTCGGTGTTGGACCGGACGGCGCCGAGGTCGAGGTCGTACACGTCGAAGTGGAGATGGTTGGAGATGGCGGCGACGAGGCTGGACTTGCCGGTGCCGGGCGGGCCGTGGATGAGGTACCCCCTCTTCCACGCCCTCCCCGTGCGCTCGTAGTACTCCTTCCGCCCCAGGAACATGGCCAGGTCGCCCACCACGTCCTCCCGCAGGGAGGCGTCCATGGCCAGCGTCGCGAACGTGGCCGCGTTGCGGAGCCTCACGGGCCGCCACTTGCCCCACTCGTTGCTGTAGAGCTTGGCCTGCCTCTGCTCCCGCGCCATGGCCTCCACGCGGGCCATCACGAACGGCAGGTAGGCGCCCAGCACCAGGTCCTTGTGCCGCGCGTCGAAGCTGAGCCTGAACGCCTCCCCGCCGGCGCCGTCCGGTCGCCGCCGCCCTCCGCCGCCGTGGCTCCTGAGGCGCCAGGTCAGCTCCGCGCCGCGGAACACGTCGGCGACGGCGGTGCCGGGGCGCATGGCAAAGGTGATCTGCTCCGCCGCGCCGGCGCCGCGTGGCAGGCTGGCCTTGATGACCGCGGGCGCAGCGGTGGTGGTCCGCGACGCGGCGAGGAGGGTGGAGATGTACGCCCTGGCGGCGAGGAAGACGCGGTTGTAGAAGGCGCCGTCGAACTCCTCGATGACCACGGCGTGGCGGCGGGCGCCCGGCGGCGGGAGGAGGAGGAGCGCGCCGAGCAGGGGCGGCGGCGGCGTGCCGGCCGGCAGCACGTCGGCGACGAGGCGGCGGAGAAGCATGGCCGCGCCCACCAGTGATGTCGCGGCCGTGATGGCGGTCTTGCGCCGTTCCAGCGCTCCGTTCGCCGGTGATGCCATGGCGACGCGGTAACTTTTTGCGGATCTGATCTCGGTGGTGCTCTGATTAAGCTTCTTGGCGGTCCATGGGATTGGTTGCACAAAGGGAGGAAGGGTCCAAAGGGAGACCCAGACGCCCCTATTCGTCAACGCCCCAGATGGGAGTTGGTATTGGATCACTCGCTTGTTGTGTTTTTATGGCCATGTTCAGATTTCCAACTATTCACTATTCATTCCAACTTTTCACTATTCATTTCAACTTTTCACTATTCCTTCCTCACAAAACACGTTTCCCAGCGAATGCTACAGCGTTTTTCTTATGCTACAGTGTTTTTTTCTACAATCTAAACACACCCATGTTTGCCTTACTATTCTACCAACAGGTTGGCGTTGACTACAGTAGACTGGCCAGACTAGTTTTTTTCTTCTTCTTCCCTCCACAGGACAGCCGTGTAGAGCGCTTCAATCAATCACCCCATCGGCAAAAAGGATTATCGACGGCATTTTATAGTTGCGAGAGCGATAAGAGTTTATAAACGATATATCATGCTAAAAACGAGTCCATCAAAATTATCTCACTTTTGATAAACTGATAGGAGTTGACTATAGAACACTCGAAACTTTTTTTAGCCGTCCAATGAACATCCAACGGTCCCGTTGTCCCTAACCTCCGGTCGTCCCGCCATCGTCTTCACCGCCGCCACAACCACGGGCGTGGGAAAATCTCGCCGAAGGCTCGGGTACGTTAAAAATCAGGTGTCACCAGGTGGATTCAATGCTCTAGTGATTTAGCTTTTCCCTTTCCGGAAGTGTCTATCCAACATTTGAGTGATTTGGAGGGGTGCTAGTACCCAGATTTTGGACCACCGAATCTTAAAATGTATGGCTAGATCTTTACTTTTTTCTCTCATCCCTCTTTCTCTCTCTTCTTCTTCACCACCCACCACCACCGATGGGCCCCACCTGCTGCCTTTTAGGGGGATTTTAGATGGAGGGGAAGATTAATCTTAGCCATCCATTTATAGATCTGGTGGTCCTAATTTTAAGTGCTAGTCTACTTAGAAACACTCCAGTGTTGACTAGCTTTTCCCTTTCTGAGTTAATAGCCGTAGGTCATCTTTAGTTAATCTCTGATTGGTAGGCTACTTAGGGCATGGAAGAACATAACACTGGATCACATGCGATTAGAGCATGAGTAGTGTTGATCAACTCATTTGGCAAAAAATCCACCCCTTAAGCTACGTTTGGTTTTGTATCTCCCTCGTGCTGCGTCACTTGTGCAGGCCATGTTTTAGTAAGGGCAAGCCCAAGTGCCCAGCGTAGGTACCAGGGAGCACTGTTCATTAGCCTCAACATAAAAGTAGGAGATCACGTCAACCATGTTTTAGTAAGGGCAAGCCCAACTTAGGTACCAGGGAGCACTGTTCATTAGCCTCAACATAAAAATAGGAGATCACATCAACCAGAGAATCAGAGGCACTTGATTTTTCCAATGCAACCTATATCTCTCGCCTGTTGTTTGCTTTGCTATGACGGCAAAAATCACTATGAGCTTGATCCTTTTCTTCCTATAGAAAATATATTCCCAAAGTCTCTCTCATCACGAATGCTCCAACAACCACAACTATGTGAGTTTTTTTTCCAATGTGGCATTCACCCGTACAAGTTATTTGACACCATACGAAGCCATGGTGGAGCGAGGCATCGATGATGCGAAAGCCCTGTCCACGTGGAAGCTGCAAGGGATATAATGCCTTTTCCAAAAAAAATGGAATGTAAGCCTAATCTTTTTTTTTACTATGTAAATTTCACGAGTCGTGAAATTTAAAAAATAAAAAAGGAAAAAATTACAAATTAGAAAATATAAAAATTCTAAAAAGGAAGAAAACTTGCGGAAGGAATATAAATATGACTATGCATACGCCAAAAACCACTCAACTACCGCAATACATTTTAATAATATCTTTTTCTAGCGAGACATTCCTTTTCTATAGTGGAATATTTCTTTTTCCTTGAGAAAACATTTTTTTCTTAAAGCACAATAATCTTTCTACAAACACAACATCTACATATTAGAAGGATAGATTTGTAAAATATCAAACCCACCGATAGAGATGGGGAGTACGAACCCCTATCGTGGTATGGGCACATGCCATTCCAACATTGACTTGTCTTTCTTCCCCTCATCTGATTTTTTTTGGATGTGGTGACTTTGATTTGATTTTATCAAGTTGACGTGACTAGTGAGACAAATATATAGACACAGAAGGCAGAATCAAAACAAAGAATATATATATGCTAACATGTGAAAATACAACAATTTTATTTGCAAAAGAAGTTGCAAATCTCACGATCCTGTAAGTGAATGGAAAGTCCCAATGAAGTAATACTCCGTTTCAAATTGTAATTCGTATGATTTTTGTTCCCTAAATTTAACCGCTCGTCTTACTCAAAAAAATTATATAAAATATTATTTTTTATGAATTGCTTAATTAATAAATATTTTTGAAAAATAACTTAAATTTGACTATATTTATATTTTTTAATAAGATGAGCAGTCAAATTTGAGGTAAAAAAGTCAAACGAATTATAATTTAGAACTGAGTGAGTAGGTAAATTGAGTTTAAAAAATGCTGTAATATTTTACCAAATGACTATAAAATATTCTAGGCCTCCATGCTGAGAAGGATAGTTAATTTAAATAATTTGTAAAATTATAAAATGGTGCGGAAAAGGAATTCTGTCAGCGGGCCAAAAGGAACGAAAGGTGTGGAGAAAAAGGAAATCGAACCCACGACGTCTGCACCTCGAGCAGTGTGGCACCCCGACCGGCGCGCACCAAAACCTGCCGCAGGAGGCCGCAGCCCAGGCGAGGACTTGGAAGCGAATGGGCGACGCGTCTTCGTCTTCCTCGTCCTGGCCATCCAGGGGCGCGGCGGCGGCGGCCTACGACTACGAGCGCGACCCGCGGTGGGTGGAGTACCGGGTGAGCTCCGCCGTGCCTCCGCACCTCTTCACCGACCCCTACGTCCGCGCCCATCTCCAGCACAAGTTCTACCGCCGCTTCGTCGTACGTATACTCCCTCCCACTCCACAGTCCACGCCGCAATTCCCCCGTCTTTCTGCTCCATCCACCAGCCTGTGATCCGCGCATTGCCGATCGAGCGTGCTTCCGCGCCGGCCATGGCGACGCACTGCTGAGTGCCTGCGCTCGCCCGGGAATTTTCGAGATGAGATCTGGCGCGGTTGCTTTCGTCGCTCCGTCCCACTCGAATTCCCTCCGCTTCTTTTCTCGGTCACACAAAAAGCATAAAAAAAGGAGAGGAATCTACGAACCCATCCCGTTTTGCGATCTCACCCCCTGAATTGCCCGTAATCACGGGTTCCTCCCGGCGTTGCTGTTGCTGTCGTTCCTTGACCTGCCCGGTTGCTGTTGGCTACTGTCCATCAGACGATTACGACGAATAATAAACGGCCTGCATTGCGAAGGAAATTTCAGAGGTGGAATTGAGAAAGAAAAGGAGAGGGAGGAAGGGGAGACAGGGAGGGGTCAGTCGTCTTCCTCTGTTCCCGGTGCAGTGCCTTTGCTTCGGAGTCTTGCCAAGTCTAGATTCGAGGAGGGGGCACCCTGCGGCTCTCTATCTCTCTTCTTGCATGTCCTGCATCAAGAGCCGCGATTGGCGGCGCTTTCTTCCAACAGTGCAGGCAGAAATTATTTTACGCAGGTTATTTCCCGTCTACTCTTCTGCGTGCCTTATTTTGTATTCGGCTGGTGCAAATCCCCAAAATCTGGTTTGGCTCCCCGCATTGCGGACAACTGCGGCCGCTGCTCCCGTCGTTGCTGCATAAGCCTGGGTTCTCTAGCCATAATTTTTCTGCAACAAAGTTGGGGATGGTGATGCGTGAGGGGATCTTCAGCGAGGCTGTAGTTTCAGAGAGAATTGGGTGGGGGAGGCGTCAGAGTCTTTGCTGTGCCGATGCTTTCCTCCCTGACCAGCTCCCGGCTCGTGGCGAAGCAGACGATTCATCTTGTACTTGATGCGAAGGGCGGAGAAAATAGCCCCTTTGGCCCTTCCTATCTTTTCTTTGAGCAATTCAGGGCATTCTTGCTTCGATGCCGGTATCTTTCAGAGTCACCCTATCTGGTAAAATGTTCTTTTTGGGGCATGCCCTTTGTCAAGTTTTCCTGAACTGAAACTGTAGCAGGCGACAGCTTTACACCCCTGCAGAGATGCGTGAAAGGTTATTTTTTGTTTCTATTTTGGTTTGGTACCTGTTCCTTGTAATGGGTCCAGACATTTGATTTGTTCCTCATTGTAACTCTAGGTCACTATACAATCTTGCCACAGATTGAACCATATGCTCATCTTCTGGTAGTCTGAAATGTCAATTCAGGATAATTCAATCAGCAGTTGATTTGGGAATACTTTCAGCAACCAAGCAGGATATCTGATGCTGCTTTCTGTTGGGCGTTATATTTTGTGTCAATTCTCATTGGTCAACTGGCAGGCTGAGTCAGCAACAATTTGATTGATGACTTCTGCTCATTTGTTAATGACTATGTATCAAACTCTCTCCTTCAACAAAATTCAGTAGCATGGGCATTCCTAGACAGTTGTAATGAATTCTTTAGTATTTTGTCTACCTCCTTTTGGCAATATATCTGCATAGGATACACATAACATGGTTCTATGATAGCTTATCTGCTGACTTCGATACAGGATCCTGATTGCCCTGTTGAAGGAATGTCCTCAACCACCTCTACCCAGCCCTTAGCATCTTCAGCATCTACTTCAGCCGGTGAAACTGCAAGGCCTCCCGATTCAGGTGATAAGACCTTAAGAAGCATACTTCTGTAACTTGTGGGATACGATATGTCCCTTTTTCTCAAGTTTTTCCCGTCTGACAATTTGTTTTGTAGACATTAATTCTGCTGGACCGGCACGAAGCAGACTGTCATTACAGTTGGACCAGCGGTCCTTACATTTTTCGGTTAATGCTTGGGTAAATATTCTTATATGAAGAAGTTGTTTCTGGGACCAAATAGTGTCATATAAAATTTATATATGTTCGAAGCCTCTGAAGGCCTTGTTTTTATGTCAATTGGTGGTACTCTTGAAGTACCAGACTAATCTCAGTTAAGCAAATGATATTACGCTAAAAAAAATTAGGCTCAGTTGCAAGTATTTTTTGTAAACAACACCTGGATTGTGAAATTAAGATATTGACCTTCTTAAGCATATTTTATTTTAGCCAGTTCAGTCAGCCAGCATTCTGTGAGAAAAATATCTTCATCCAAAGCCCTCTTTTGACTGATAGAAATCCAGTTTTAGAATTCTTGTGAATAGATGGTTAGGGTTTATGAATCACGCTATCGATTAGTAAACTCATATCATACTGGATGAATAAGAAATTCAATGTGCAACAGCCACTTTGTTTATTTGCAGTCATTGAAGTGCATATTCTCTCACTTGAACGTGGATTATGACTGAATCTATGTTACTTATGCCTAGTAATATTTTCTCTGTCTACTATTATCAAGTTATACTACATACTTCTGTGGGATCTATCATATTCCTATTATCAACGTATTCTTCATTCTTTACCCCCAGCATCTACAGTTTATTAGTATCAATGCTCCAACATGTGGTAGTACCTGTTTGATTTATGAATGCTTCCAGTCGCTTCCATAGATTAGTGATGAGCAATAACAATAATTTTTGTTGATGCATCAAATAATATAAGCTACTATATAGCCGGTCATATCATACATTAATTTTCTTGTTTCTCTGACAGGTTCTTATTGTTGCCCTGATTGGCATCTTTCCATTGGCACCACGATCCCTTCAGTACAAGGGATATAGGTTGTCACTTCTTGGCACAACATGTACAACAGGCTATGCTTTGTTTGCTACTCTCTACAGGGTATGTGACATGAAATTGAGATTTTAAGTAACATTATATCCTCCTTGCATTAGATCCCATCATGCCATTTACTATTGAAATTAAATGTTCAATACTGATATACCATTTTCCTCCTATCAGCTATCCCGAGCAGGGAGCTTGCAGGCTGTTCAGGCGTGGCCTCACCATGTAACTTCATCGAAGGATTTTATACCATTCATGTACTGCCTTATGTTTGTTACATCTAAGCTGCACTTGAAGCGTAAGCATAAGCTGTTGTCTTGACATGAAGCTCAGTTACATTATTGCCTAATCATCTGAGTTTCCTTGTAATGAGATGCTCTTTTGTTGCAGTTGTTTTGGTACCTGTAATTTGTTGGGCGCTTGAACATGTTGCCAGATTTCTACGGCGCCATTTTACGAATTCATCTTTGTACAGGTAAATGACTTTGATGGATCTGTTGAGTTATGTAGTTCATGCTGTAGTACTTGGCTTAGGATTAAAGAACACTAGATTATATATATATGCTGTGCCTAGTCATTCTTTGTATTGCTAACTTGGTTTCATGCTTAATTATATCAGCTTGCTTTCATCTTTTACTAGCTTGTTAGTTCCTATAAAGCCATAACATAGCAGTTCCTGCACTCTGGATGTGAACGCATTCTCTTAACAATCTTTCATGCATTGGCAACTACAATAGTTACAGCCCTCTCCCTTTATTGTAAAATGAAAATTATAAATGCTTTGTATGTTGGAACTTGGATGGTAACAAGCTAACAAGACACAGAAACACCAGTGTTTACATCTTGTAAAATTGTAGCATCTATCCAGATTTTTTACGAAAATAATATTGGCCCCTTTGACCAGATTGGTAAAGTTTATCACTTATGAGTATGTTAATTTGCAGGACATACTTGGAGCAGCCTTGTACATGGGTCGAGGCTAACACAACTGCAGTTCAATTTTTACGGTCTAATGCAGAGATTTTGTTGGGTTTTCTTTTGATCATATCTCTGTTCTCGTGAGTTGATCCTAGCCTTTTCCTTTATTTTTCATCTCCTCTCCTATCAATCACTTAACTTATTATTTCTCTACCTGTGCAGGCGACAACGAAATGGTATGCAAACATTCATGTATTGGCAGGTTAGTTAATTGAGATTCACCAGCTTTATAAATAGGAAAGTATACTTAACGGCAGGTTCTCCTTATGCTGTCTGTGATATGTTATTTTGTCATCACACATTAGGTGTCTATGCTCGTCTGCATCAGTTAGTGGAGAGGAGTTTTGTAATGCATGAGGATTTCCAAATATGTTGATCGATAGCTGTTAAGAATCTGATGGTAGAAGCAGAGAATCCAATGGCTATGCCGAATTTTCAAATCTAACCATGCCCATTAGCAATTAGGAGAGATCTGAGCAACAATCATTGCTTCTGCATGGCTGAACTCTGAAATCCACCACACTTTTTTTTCTCCCGGATGTAACTGTAGGCTTTATAACACTTGCAGAATGTGCCAGTTCACTAAGTTCTTATCTTGTACTTTTTTTTTTCCTGGTGCTGCAGTTACTGAAGCTCATGTACCATTCTCCCTTCACTGCTGGTTATCATAGGGCTATCTGGCTAAAAATTGGGCGAACAATTAACCCCTACATCCACCGGTATACTCCCTTCCTCCATGACCAATTAAATGCTGGCATGAGATGGTGGTTCAGGTAGATGAGCGTGGCAATACCATGTAAAGAGACAAAAAGTATGTCTTTGGTAACAGTTCACATTTGACCCAAGGATGATCGTTTAAATAGAAAATCGAAGCTTGCGTTGGTTCATTTTTACTCCATCCATCCCTTTATATTTGGCGTTGGTTAGTTCAATTTAGAACTGAACTAACCAACGCCAAATGATTAGGAACAGATGTAATGGTTAGTATAATAACTGTTGTAACTAGTCGGGGTCTTGAGCTTATGCCTTTGTGAACTGAAATTAGATTGGCAGTTTACTACTGCTGAACAGTCAAGGTTTTCTGAGTTCCATGATTCCTAACCACGTGTTTTGTTGCGGAACTGAAACTACTATAACTCGCTTAAGATTAGCTATTGAAATTTCATGAACACAAACAGCACACCCCCTGCTTGTATATCAAGTGCGCTATTAGAGTATCTCCACCAGAGATTCGTTTTTGGCAGTCGCTGAGAAAAAATTGATATTGGAGAAATGATTGGTAGTCTGGTGGAGCTCTCTCTTGCATAGGATTCCCGAGAAGAACGTGGCACACGCTGAAAACCTTTCCATCACAAGATTAGAATGCCATACGATAATCTAAACGATACATGAATGTCATACCACAATCTAAACGATACATGTGGACAGGGGCAATCACCATGACCTTTTCGTATTGGGCTAACCATAAACGTATCTTATCCCTCATGACCTTTTCATTATTGACTGGGCTAACCATAAACGCATCTTATCCCTCGCTGGATTCCAGGCTAGAAAGAAACATTACAATGTCGAGTATCCCTACTTTGCAAGCCTAGCAATTTGAAACATTTCAGCTATAACCAAACTAACATCGATAGATTTTCCATCACACGCCTCCCTTTATTCCTTATTAAAGCTGGGCTGCCATCAGTTAAGTGCCACTGTTGAAGTTTGCTTATGGATAGAGTCACTCTGGGGTTTGCTTAACTCGCTAATCCCTAGTTGGCCACATCACCCATCTCATTTTATGAAGGACATCAGATGCTCCTACTTGTGCTTTCTCCTAGCATTCACTTCAGCCGCCCAGCTCTTACCGATCTCTGTCTGGAACTTGCCTGAAATACAGATTAAGCTAATGTTTAACAGAAAGGTTGATATGGAAATCACTAGTTATGTAACAGATAGCAATCAAAGTACCAGCAGTGGAGAGAAAGAATTCGTCTAGCACTTTGCCATGCTCTGCAAATTTCCAAGAGCAGAATAGAAAATAGATTAGCACATCCAATGCACAAGATGAGTAAAATGCCAACATAGAAATAAGAATGTGAAGTGCAAAGTTTCTCTGAGTCAGATGATCAAAAGCATTCTGTACAATTATTAACCCCATAAGTGTTGTGGTCTCCTTCCGCAGGAAATACCAGCGAGTTTGGGTTGAAGTCTGTTTGTTAGGCTAGGCTCTATAAAAGGGAGCACAGCAGTTTTGATTGAGGATAAGCAATAGATAAACTCAGAGCCTTAAATGAGGGTGAGTCATATTGTCAATAATCTAGCAATATCAATAAGAAACCATGATGATACATCAAGAATAATGTCTTAAAAATATCATGATAATCTATCATCTATACTTAATAATCCAAATTGTTTTCGTAACCACAGGCAATTTTAACCTTGGTTGAATGTACAAAATTGCATACACATTAGGCAAAATGATGACTGGCACATTGTCAACTGTGACAAAAGGTCGATACCTTTCTCATATTCTAATGCTTGAAGGATCATTTCCACCTGAAACAAATAGGTGATAGTGTAAAATCTCAAATCCCAGGCACTAGAAAGGAAGATAACAAACAAGAAAAAAAATCACTGTAGTTACTACGAATGAAGATATGTACTAACAACCCGTAACTGAAATAATACTTGGGGCAGGTTTGGTTCCCAGGCACAACCTTGCCTCCCGCCTTGCCTGGCAAGGCTAGCTGTTTGGTTGACCCATAAAATCTTGCTTTGCCAAGCAAGTCTTGCCGGCCCTGGCAAACAAACCCTTGCCCACCCAGGCCAGGAGAGCCAAAACGGCTCTCCGCCACGAGCAAACTCTCTCCTCACATCTCTTCAACTTGGCATGCTGCTCTACGAATCGACAGCTGCGGCACAAACTGACCAGCAATAACAGAACAATCGAATGGAGGCAGCAGAAATAGACTTGCAGCGGTGGAATCAACATGCGCCCGTGCCACAATTCAGAAGGTTCAACGGATCAAATTGCTTATCCGTGGTGAAATCGATTCTCCGCACTGAAATCGACAAGACCCCGCAGCTCAACATCGATGCTCAGCAGCAAGGTCATCGTCTTTCCCCAGGTCATATCGAAGCCTCTACTGCTCTTCCCCAAATGCTGCTGCACCGACAAGTCTCATGGGTCCACGGTGAACGAAATCTGCGTGATTGCAGGTGGGGAACGGCTACGGTGAGCTCCATGGTCTTACAACACGTACTAGCAGCATCCACGAAGCTACTTGGTTTGGTCAAATCAACCTCCATTCCATGCTTGTTCAGTGATTGCCATGACTACTTGCCCGTGTGCGGAGAAGAGCAGAGCAGGAGAGGAAAGGGGAACACGGAGCTTGCCAGGGAACCAAATGGCATGTGATTTCTTGCTCAGCCTTGCTCGGCTGGGCCAGGCAATCCTCGCCTACCTAGCCTGGCATGGCAAAACAACCAAACGTGCCCTTATTCAACAGCTTAACTGCATGCTTTGAAGAATTCGAAAGTCTGACTTCCCACTTGGAAAACAGGGTCATCAAGATAGCTAGCCCATTCCATTACAAGCATTTTAACTCTTGAATGGATAGTTTAGGTCAACAAACTGATTACAAGTGATTTACGCAGGGACTTTCAAATAAGTTTAACCAGGAGTCCATGCCCTACAGTGGTTGAGGAAAATGGCAATCCTGGTAGTTACTTAAAACCTCACATATTCAATGAAAACAATAAAACTCAAACTACTATTCTTGTATTTCTTTTTTTTCTTTATTTGTAGATAACATTGAGGTTTTGAAGAAAAGAAGCAAGTAGACTTTCTGAAGAAAAAGGAATTATCTCATTGTCTGCTTACTTTATCAAAATCTTTAACGAGGTTGGCTTCAATAGAAGAATTGTTTTCATACTCTTCCCACAGCTCCTTAATCTCGTCGGCTGCAAAACAACAATATTATAGATCATTGAAAAATATTTTGACTTGGAAATTTCTACTACATGAACTGATAAAAAACAGACACACCTATTGGACCACCACCAAGAACTTCACACATTTCATCTAGAGCTGCTTGTTCACGCTGGCTCTTTTCAGCCTTAGGTATACCATCCGATGGGGTAATGTCACCAACAATAGCTGTTAAACCAAGTAGATTGAATATCTAAGTTACACTTAGCTCAATATCCACTACTGTGGATGAATCAAGCATTTAGGCAAATAAGCCATTGGCAGAAGATATGCAGTTCATGAGGTCATATAATAGCATTGGATAACACAGCAACAGTTCGTGTAATAAACAGTGTCTGACCTACCTTCGGCAATGTCATGCACAATAGCAATTTTGATGCACCTGTTTTGAAAAAGAAAAATATAGTGATCATCAGCACCAGGTAGAAAACTGATAGCATACCAAAAATGGTAAAATCAAAACAATCATTTGAAGAAACAGACCTTTCTCGATCCACAGCAGGCAGGTCACCAGCAATCAGAGCCATTAAGGCCATACGGTACATGTGATCAGCAATAGATTCTGGACCCTTGATGCTATGATTTATCCATCCTTTCCTTTTAGTGGTCTGAAGAATAAACAAAAGCAATAAGCATCAGAATCATGCTATAAACAAGAGGACATGCAAGAAACAAGGGGGGCATCCTTATTCAAAAAAAGAATAGAGGGGCATGGATTAATCCAAATTATTGCACATGCACAACCCAGCACAATTATTTAGTATTTTCACTGCACTTTTCCGAAATGCGGAATGGCACTCCAAGAGATTGGCAAATACCCCAGAATCCCTTACAAAATTTTCGAGTCGCTAGCCTGATCCCACAGAATACACGTTATAGTTATAGGAAACACCAAAGCTGCCGTAAAAGCGGTCCTGCAGCGACATATCGAAGGGAAATAATCATGACGAGCACGGATGTATGGAATGGAAGTACCTTGAGGCGATGACAGAGGGTGAGGAAATCGATGGCCGAGGCGGCCGACGACGGCGCGGAGGTAGGCGTCACGGCCGCGGCGTCCGCGGGCGCCGGATTCCGCCTCGGCACGGGCGATCCCGCAGGCCCGGGGCTCCGTGAGACGGCGGCGCGGCCGCCCAGGGCGAGGCGGCGCGGCGCTCGCTCGACGGGGAGGAGGATGCGCGGCGGGGTGCGGCGCAGGAGGCCCCGCGCCGCGGGTTGGGTGGGCAGCCGCGAGCTCAGCGCCATCTGGGAGAGCTTCCGGTAGACGGGGAAGGCTTGGGTTCCAGATCGGAATGACCAGGCCAGGGATCAACGGCGGCGGGCGGCGGCTTTGCCTCCCTGTTTTGCTCTGCGCCTCTCCTGTTTCTGGGGAACAGCCAGACGGGCGGGGTAGGCGGTAGGCCGATGCGCGAGAGCGGGTGGTGAGATCGGACGCCCGTTAGCTCCCGCCGTACCTCTCGTGACCATCCGACCGTCCGTACCAAACAACAAGGACAGGCGGCCTGCAAACAGCGACGTTCAATCCCAGTTTGCCCACGTTCTTACCAGCATTTTTTTTTTCTTTTGCTCCAGTCTGATATCCGGATGATGATTCGTATTAAATTTCATGTTATTTATTAATCACTATATCAAACATTATGCAATGAGATGGTGAATCCAACAGTACACAAGGCTGCTTCGCGTCACGGCCATGAATTCCCTCGGCCACGGTTATAAACTCTCTCTAAGCTTTGACCTTAACGTGCAGCAAGCATTAGAACTCACAGCCAACATACAGGGACGGCCGCGAACAGCCCATCATTCATTTACACTCCCACAAGAGAAATTTCTCCATTGTAGCCTGTTCTGCAACTAGATTACAGTGAAGTTCTAGCGACCAAGCAAGCAATAGCGTCAGGTTACTACGGCCAGACCACGGCGTTAGGGGCCTCGGTGCTGACGGAAGCAGGAAAAGCAGCCCTGCGTCTGGTCCGTCGGGATCATGCCGCCGCCCTTGGACGTGTCGATCGCCTCCAGCATGGACACCACCTCCGCCATCTCGGGCCGCTTGTCCGGGTTCGCGTCCCAGCACCGCTTCATCACGTTCGCTAGCGAGCTCGGGCAGCAGCGCGGTATCTCGGGCCTCAGGTTCTGTACATAGATAAAAGGATTCATAAGGCTCTGTTTCAGTGATTGAGGCTTTCGGGGCAGCAGAGGAGGAATGCCATGATCTTATACCTGGCGAACAACAGCAGAAGTGACCTCTGAGAAGCTAAGATCGGGGTACGGCATGTCGCAGCAGTATACCTCCCACAGGCAGATCCCGAAGCTGTAAACGTCACACTTCCTGTTGTAAGGATGGCCGTTGAGAACCTGCATATGCCAATGTAAGCCTGCTGCCTTACAGATGCTGATAAACTGGTTTGAACTTTGAAGCGATGGGTAAGTGCAGCATTGAAACGAAAATAACAAAGAAGAATTAGAGGCGACACGGCCTTGCAATTTCTACTCTCTAAACAAGATATGTTGCTGTCCCATACAGTCATATTTTCCTACTGATTAGATGGTTTTCGTGCAAGATGATAAAGGAAGATGTTCGATTCTAGAGTTTGGAAACAAAGCTGAATAGTTAAGGATCAGATACCTCAGGTGCCATGTAACCAAGCGTCCCTGTTTCACCCGTCATATCACCAGGATTTGAAGCCTCAACTCGAGCAACACCAAAATCAGCAATTTTCACAGTTCTTGTTTTGTCCAGAAGCATATTTTCAGTCTTGACATCACGATGCACTATCTTCTTTGAGTGGAGATAGCATAATCTATTGAAACACAGATATCACAATTCACAATCATGTCTTTCAAGACTGAAGAGTACAGACAAGAAACAACAAAGTGCACCTCGACTCAGGTACTAAATCATAATCAGTTACTTACCCCCTGGCGAGGTCAAGAGCTATTTGGACTACCACTTTAAAGGCAAGCTTCCTTCTCCTGTTCTTTATCAGAAAATTTTTCAGTGCACCTCCAGGAAGGTACTCAACAATAACACAGCAAATATTACTAGGCATGCCAAGATGTCCATGTTCTGTCTGTACATTTAAATCTCTTGCACCCATTAGAGCCCCAATAAACTGCCAGATAGAAGTTCAAGTTATTGTTAGGAAGGTTAGTTGCGATTAGAAAGATATTCAAATTCAGCACCAAGACTAGAATAGTAGTAACAGTAGTCGATAATCCATAATTAATTTTACAGAAAAAAAAAGCCACCTATGCGTGTGAAGGCGAATTAATACACCATAAAACCAAATCCAACTTTCTACTGCTCTTAAACATTAGAATCATTCCAGTGGTACAAAAGAAGTTTTGTTTTTTTTGGAGGGCAACAGCACAGGGATGATTGAGGTTTCAATTGATAATATCAGATAACAATTCTAGACTCTGTACTAGAATCAATGATAAACAGGAACTGAATTGAACCATTGAAGTATCCTATATTAGCAGAGTGCAAATGCTGCTCTTGGTGCAGAGGGAAAAGGCCTCTTCAGGAAACTGTTACCTTAGTAACGTTTGGATGATCAAGCTTGTGCCAGACAGCAACCTCTTGTGCAAATGCTGCTCTTAGTGCAGCAATTTCTTGTTCTGATCTATGACCATCCTCACCCCAGTCAAGCATTTTTACTGGAAAAAAGGGTAATATTTAACAATCCGTGTTGAAAAAATGGAAGTTCTGGTGTGCATTTTACTCAATACTGGTGACAATGTATGAATTACAACAGTGACTGTTTAAGGAATACAGACGCAAAAAGAGCATTCCAAACCTCAATGCTGTAGGTTAGAAATTGATGGGGACCAAAGGTATCACATTCTTGACGAATAAGATGGACTTTACTGTGCATGTTAAACAACAATTTGTAAGGGGTGTCTGCCTGGTGTCTAAAGATGGAACAGCAGGACCCCTCTTTAGTGCCTAGCAATAGCATAAAGCGCCCAGGGAAGTAGAGAGTGACAGTTGACATTTGAGAGATACTATATGGAGGGAGGAAGCTGATTCAATCGCACAACCAAAGTAGCAAGTAAATGTAAACACAAGCCAATCAATAAACTTCAGTGAGATGATGAGTGCCTAAGAGGCATTTGGTATGGCATTCTAATCACACTTTAGGAATACGAATGGATTGAATTAGCTTGTGAGCCAACCATATTGAAAGGGAAGCGTGCAAAGGATGATAAAGTTCTGGTTCTGGACATACAAATTGCATCTGCTTTCTTGTGAGTCATGTGATTATGCTTTAGCGTGGCAATGTCAAACTGTTAATTTAGATTCATGGCGGCAAAACTAGTGCATTTTTCTTTTTCTTTTTCTTTCTTTTTTCTTAAACACTAACCCCGTTCAAATGCTTTCCAATTTCCCTGCCCCCCTGAAAAGTGCAACGCCAGTTGCGAGTTGCAACTATTTGGCTACAAAAATCGGCCACTTTATTCTGTAGCCTCCTTACTTCCAGGGCCTCATCATGACATGAACACATGGATCACGCCTAGAAAAAACTTTAACTGTTGGTGGTTCGGATCACATGAGGGGGTTACACACCAAAAAGTTAAGGGGACTTATCTAACAGAAGTCACGGAATACACCATGGAATGGACAAAAGCAGAGGTATCAACTTTAGCAATTTGCTGACAAGGAAAAGCACCGGTGACATGACCGACGAAAAGAACTCGCCAAACCATCCAGACAACCGCGTATGGCAAATGACATTGCCATCCAACGATCGATTCTGCTAACCATTCCAAGCAGGGAACGGAAAATGATGCACGCATCAAAGTTTCCTAAGGACTTGGAGAGGAGTCGATCAGAATTCAGATTCAGAATCAGGACCAAAACGTCCAGCGCATGGAAGCAGAAGTAGTGACAACTAGCATAGTGGCACGACGATTTCATCGAACATGTCATGGGCATCGAAACTTGGCTCGTCATGGTTATTGCACGCGTACGTGTCATAGCAATGTACAAAAGGAAGAAGTGTGGATGGTGGGACGATACCGGCGACGTCCTGGCCGTCGTAGACGCCTCGGTGGACGGTGCCGAAGGTGCCGCGCGCGATGACGCCCTTGATGACGAGCTTGGCGGGGTCGATCTCCCAGTCCTCCCGGCACCGGCGCAGCGGCGTGAGCTCCTCCGGGCCCAGCCTCGCGGACTCGCCGCGGCGGCTCCCCGTCCCGGCGGAGACCTGGCCGACGCCCCGCTCCGCGGGACGGCCGAGGTGGCGCTCGAGCTGCTCGTCAAGGCTCTTGAGGTCGATCTGGTCCGCGCGCACGAACCCCGCGTCGCCGCCTGCGCTGGTGGTGGGGTGCCTCATGCTTTGGAGCTGTGGAGGAGTCAAGAGGGCCGGGGAGGCGCGCGCGCGCTTGCGGGCTGCGGCAGTGGGGACGCTGTGGGGGTGAGCGATGCTCAAGCGCTCACGAGGTAGAGGGCGCGGTGGTGGCGGCGGCTACTGGGGAAGGGGAAGAGGTGGCGAGGCGGAGGTGGTTCGAGTTCGTGCGGGAGTCTCCATGTGAGCGCATGGGGCAGCGGGTTGCCGAAGTAGGCACACGGGGGTACGGGAAGGGAAATGGACCCAGGACTAGTGTTGCGGGCCCCACCAGGGGCCGTCACCGTCAGCACATCAGGAGGTTTCGTTGGTGCTGTGCAGTGGTCAGTGGATGGGTTGACGAGAGGTCACGAGCTGACCTGGGCAGGTGTACTTGCACTCGCAGAGCCGCTACAAGGCTAAAAACAGGCTAATGCCTTACTTTTCGCTTTTTAGGGCTCATTTCATAAACAAAACCTAGAGTAACTCATAAATCATGAGATTCCTAACTCTCTTACGAAGAAAGAGAAGCAAGACTAGAGTGCAAGCACCAAACGTGCAATTGGTTTGTTTTTCTTGGTAGTTGTTGAACATATGCAACCTAGTGATAGGCCGAAAGTGGGGAGTAAATTATGTTGGTGTTGTAATTTTCATCTCAACTTAGTCGGCACCTCGACACAAAAAACTTCCACATATCTCGGTATTTATCTAAAACCATATTTGATCTATTTGTATGAGAAATGACTATATATGGCACATGAACTTGCAATGGATAGTCCATAAAGATACTTGAACTTTTTTAAAAAAAACTAGGTAGGTTGACGCACGATGTGCGTCTAAACAAAACATGTTCACTTGAAATAATAATGAAGTACACATTTATTATCTTACTCCATTTAATTAAATTTTGAATTTAGATATTTTTTAATCTTAATTATCATCTAAGCATTGTATAACTCTTTGCTTACGAATTCGTTCACTTTTAGGTGTTACTAGAAAAAGTATCTAAAAAATTAACATGATATGTTACACTTGTTTTTATATTGATAGAGGAAAAGGTATAGTAATGAGAATGATAATTCAATCAATTTTTCAAATTTACGTACTGAAAGCAAAATAAAAAAGATTTGACCAGGAGTTATTTACTATTTTCTTACAAAAAATAGTTATCTTTTTCTATATGAAATTATTTCACATAATGGAAAAGGCATCATCGATAATTTTTTAAAAAAATAATAAAGGCACTTAATAGTACTGCGAGTCTTATTAAGTGGGCCCCACCGAACTTGCGTGGGTCCCATCAAAATAGTGTGTGGGTCCGACGTGGGTCCCACATAAAGCATGTGGGTCCCGCGTGGGTCCCAACTTGACAGGACATGGGTCCCACGTGGGGCCCACCTAAATAGTGTGCAGGTCCCACGTAGGTCCGACCTAAATAGTGTACGGGCCCGACGTGGATCCCACCTAAATAAGACATGGGTCCCACATGGGCCCACCTAAATAGTGCGCGGGTGCCACGTGGGACCAAGGCTCATGAGAGCTCTCCAAAACTTGGAGCTATAGTATATGTAGTAATGAGACCCAAACAACAATAGTGTATACATTACATTGATGATACATCACATTGTTTTTTTTGACACAATTTCTTCTAGCTCTATCTCACTTGGCAATTTTCTCTTTGCAAACATCAGCTCAATCAATCTCATGTTTGTGATAGCCACCACCTAATAGTTCAGCTCCACCATGGATGCTGAAGCATATTCTAAATAAGAAAAAAAAAGTAATTAACACTAAGTCATCTTTATGTCTAATAAGTTCCGGTGAATGAAAGTAAACACTTTGTACTTACCTTGACTCGTGCAATTTCAAACGAATTGTCAGCCCTCCTTCAATGGCTAGAGCTAGGTGCTAGTTCATACATTCCAAGAGATGGTATAAGCGATAAGTCTTTTAACAGTTAGAATCAGACACTAGTTCTTATGCTTACATGACCGCAGTGTCAGCCTCATATGATTTAGTAATGTGGGCATGAGACTATCTAGACAACTCTCATCCTTCCTCTTCTACATGGATAAAAGTATAATATATAATATAATTTAACTAACATGTAGCTGATTATGGCACCACTAGAGAAGGCCAAGACAGCACTCGACGAAGTAAGGCACAAAAACCACCCAAACATGGTTATGTCTATTGAAGACATGTTGTTATTACAAGATGAAGTGAACCCCATGTAAAGGAGCAACTGATAAACCCTGCAATAGATCTGTTGTACCCCTGATTAACTCCTGAGACCTTGGAGGCAGGTCATCGTCATCTACGTGGCCATGTCCATGATTTATGAATAGCCCATGTAGCTTTCTAGGTAGCCAACTCAACTAATTGGTTCATATCTATAATATAATGCATATATACTAACATGAGCAACCCCCGGATGACTCCTGTTATTAAAGAAAATAAAGGTTTCCCAACTAGATGCAGAAGTCTCGTGATTTTAACCATCATTTTCATGTCTTACATTTTGATTTCCAAGTTCGAACATTGTCGGTGCCTGATTTGGTCGCACTGGCCCCAACAAGTGATTGCGGTGCTAACCACTCGTTTCCCTGATGGCGAGAGTGAGAGACTGGGATTTATCCTGGTTCCGGCCACAGGGCCGTACGTCCAGCAGTGGTGCGATGCACCGGCTTCGTGTTGCTCGTAGTAGGGGTTTACAAGCTTGATGGGAGAAGGAGATGACCTCCTAAGTCCCAGGCTATGTGGTGCGTGTGTGTGTGAGCTGGTTGTGGTTGTGTTCGTCGTTGTGTCTGTTGTCTCCGTTCGTTGCCCTTTGCATGGGCTTCCCTTCCCCTTTTATAGACCAAGGGGGGAGGGTGCGAGTACATGTGTTTGTCGCTGAGTGCACTGTTCGTCCATGCCGCGCACTGCGCGAGCGGGAATCGCGCCTTCCAACTCCGGCTGACGACATGGCAGTGGCTGACGTAATGTCCTTCCTTCTCGTGATGGTTCACGGCGTCGAGGGTGGTGTCTTGCGTACGGCGTCCAGGTCGAGCCTCCGTGGCTTCCTTCGAGGTTGCCTTCGAGGGTGGTGGCGTGCCTGAGGCGGGCGAAGTCAAAGGAGCGGTTGGCACAGTGCTGCTGGCAGGGTTAGGTCTGGCCGTGCAGCATTGCGCTCAGGGTTCCACTGTTGCGAGCGGATTTGACCGATGTCTTCTCCGGAGAGTAGGTGATGGCGTGGAGCAGTGATCTCCTGCTTTTTGACCGCAGAGGAGCGTCATCATGACTTGGTTTGTCAGGTCGCAGGGTCTTGGGCGTCATTTCTGGCGCGGCTGGCTCGAGCCTGGTCAACCTCGAGCGAGACGGAAATCACCCGCTCGAGGGTAGGGGTCACCCTTGAGGTTGCTGACCCTCGATCGAGACGGAAATCCGTGCTCGAGGGTGGTCGCCCACCTCGAGCTGGATGGGTGCCGAGGATTCGTAGCGATGCCGGGCCTTTGTTGGGCTGTGGAGCCAGGCCAATGTCGTTGTGGGCCTTCTCGCTGAGTTGCTTTGGGCCTAGATTGGGGTACCCCTTTTGTAGGTACCCGACAAACATGAAGCCCGTAAAATAGCCGGACGTCCATCACTTGTGTTCTCATGGCGTGGATTGATCCGAGTCTCAACCACGTGTTGTTTAGTTTACATCAACAAGACAATAAATAGCTTTTCGGTAATGCTAGGACTCTTACGTCCGGCAGATCCCACCCTGTCGGACGCATCATCCATTCCTTCCTTGGCAACTGTTCCTGCTATGTCGTTCGAAACAAGGTAGCGCGGTGCTTATTGCTCCAACCGCTCCCGCTACTAATTTTAAATCCGTGCAACAATCCAGATTTGCATCATCGACTATTGCAGTCCTCACTTTGATATTGTTGCGACCGTTCGTGCAATGTTCCAACGCCAAAATTGTTTCAACCGATATTTGTTTCATTCATGCTGGCTAACTGTATTTTTCATAATGTTGCAAATTTATCACGTGTGATGTTCCGCCTACTATAGAATGTTTCACACAAATGATGTTATGTTCCATCTCGATTTTGTTTCAGGCAGATAATGTTTCAACCATGCATGATTCTTTGGTCCAATCTGAGCAATATCTCTATCAATATTCGGTTACGATTGTTCCTATTTTTCACTCCTCCAATGTGGTAGTCGTTTCAACAAATTTTTTAACCTATCCTGCATTTTTGTTCCCTTCAGGTCCCCCTCGTCGCTCTAATGTTTCAAATTTGAAACTCCTACTGTTCCACTGAAACCGTATGCGCCCCGACGCTATAATGTTTCATTCTTGTTGCCCGCGTCTATCTAATGTTTCAAATTTGAAACTCCTAATGTTCCACCAAAATCGTATGTTCCCAAAATCTCTTCAATGTTTCAAAACTCTACGTGATGTTGCATGCAACATTCAACTGAAACACCATCCGACGAAGCGCCCGGACAACGGACGTGCGGGCGCTAGCAGGTCCCATAGCATTTTGGCTGAATCCTGAAGGATTCTATCAAACATTTTTTTTAAGAAGTGTTTCAAGATTGATTTTATGAAATGATTCTCTCAAATAGACTAAGTGGCTGAGAGCTAAAAGAATTGTTTCTCCTGATTCATTTGTATCACTTTTTTTTGCGGTAACATTTGTATCACTTCATACTTAAAATGTAACTTAAAGAATCACGAAGAATAACTTTTAGATACAATCACTTGTCTCGTAGAATCATTATTTCTAACAGTGAAACTGAAACCAGACATCTAGAGGAGGTCTACCAAAAGAGCCTAAACCTGAGGGGCTTTGCTCGAATTTTCTGGAAATTTGTAAAAGAACTTTATAAGATGCTCCGGCCCAATAAAATACTTTACTGGGTCTGGCCCGTTTTCTGGAACAAAAGCAGCCCAGCCCTATCCCATCGGCATCGGCAGCCTGACTCGCCAAGGAAAAAAAAATTCACCACAGCCGCGAGAGGTCGCAAACTCGCGAGGCCGTACCAGCCAGGCAAATCCCCATGGCGGCGCAGGCGCTACCGTTCCTCCGGTGGAGCCGGAGCGCCTCCACCCTCCGCGCGTGCTCCTCCAGCACAGCCACGCCGCACCGCCTCTTATCCACCCTCCGCCGCCCAGCCGCCGCAGCCCGCTGTGAATCTGGCTCCAAGGCCATGCTTAAGGGGATGGACTTCTCGGAACTCGAGGTAAGGGCACGGCTCACTATTTGTGGGTTCTATTTGGTTCATTGGTTAGTGGCATGAGCATGTATGTGAGATAATTTAGCGCTTGTTTTGTTCAGAATTGGGTGCGGGCGCAGGGGTTTCGGCCTGGCCAGGCCATGATGCTGTGGAAATGCCTATACGGGAACAACGCCTGGGCTCATTGTCACGACGAGCTAGTTGGTAAATTTTTCTCTTCCTCCTGATAGCTAGCTTCGATAATTTTGGTTGTATCTAGTGGAATTCGTCTTTTTTTTTTCTAAGCACTAGTGTGCTAGTAATTGGCAAGGATAGTGTTTTAGAAACGTTCGAGATTGATTTATACATAAGCTGCCGGGCCATGTTCGGTATTAGTTAAGGACTGGACGATGCCATGTTTCGAATTTGTGTCATCCAGGATATATTCCATTTATTTACTGGTAAACAACCTTAATAACTTTACAAGTACCTCTACTTTTGTAAGTTTTGGTTGTGATTGTGCAGCATCTTCTCTCACGAATCGCGATGTTGACAACTTGACATCATTTCTTTTTGTCAAATGGGTTCTATTTAATTTTTTTTGTTTGGGGGGGGGGGGGGGGCATCCCCACCTGATTCTTTTCATTTTCTTGGGACTTTTGGAGGCCAAAGTCTTGTTACAACTCTGGGCTTTCAGCAACAGGGAAAAAAACTAGGAGATTTGAAGCTATCCTAGCAATTACACTGAAGAACTTATTGTGCCATTTGATATATGCTTACATGAAAAAACTACGAAAATATGCTTATGATTCTTCTCTTTATTGAACTTATTGTGCCATTTGATATATTGTCAGGATGTTAGTTGAATGGATGTGATCATGTGACCCCTTTACCTCTTAAACGCTTCAGGTTTAAACAAGGACTTTAGGAAGATGATAACTGAGCGTGCTGATCTGAAGGCACTAACTGTGAAGGACATTCTCACTGCCTCAGATGGAACCCGTAAGGTAGTTTTCAGTGTTCCTGATATCTTCTGAAGTGATGTACAGAATATGATTGACTTTGGAACACAGGATATTACAGATACTATTCTCTCTTGAAGATGGTCCAGTGATTGAAACAGTTATCATTCCCTGCGCTAGGGGCAGGACAACTGTCTGCGTTTCAAGTCAAGTTGGTTGCGCCATGAACTGTCAATTTTGCTTCACTGGAAGGTTCGTTTACTTATATTGCAAGACCTTTGTTTTTTTTTCTCTTTCTCATTTCTGATTCTATGTTTGCTTTCTTTTTCTGACTACTATAGGATGGGTCTGAGAAAACATTTGTCGACAGCTGAAATTGTTGAACAGGCTGTGTTTGCTCGTAGACTATTCTCTGATGAATTTGGAGCAATTACTAATGTTGTATTTATGGTAAGCATTCTCTTTGAGTATCTTTTCCTTGACTGTACTGGATGATTAACTGAGCATCTTCTTTAGCTAATAGCATATAATTTATAGTTTGCATTTTGAATCATGATTTCTTTCACTTTCATGCTTTCTTCCTGAAGTGACGGAAAAATATGTATTGCTGTCTGCAGTGTTTCTTACACAACTACTTTCAGGTCTGCTGTTCAAACAGCACCTTTTTTGCTCACAGTACTGTAAATTTGACATTGCCAGTGCATCTCCTTTGATGCCATATTCGGTGCCATTTTAAAAAGGCATTAACATATATACTGCTACATCTTCTCTTATAGTTGCCCTTGTCCTTATCAACAGCATCAGTTTTGTTCTTTGTCTAGTTGTTAGGCTTCTTGATTTATGCTTCTTTTGGGCATATATTTTTTATTTTATATTTACATGCTCTTAACATCTCATCATGTAGCCTACAGGATCTTGAAATTCTGTTATTTTTGCTGAATTGATGGTACACTTTCATTCACATCTAATTTGTGCAGGGCATGGGCGAACCGTTTCATAATATTGACAATGTGATAAAAGCCTCATCAATAATGGTTGATGATCAAGGTCTTCATTTTAGTCCTCGTAAGGTTACTGTCTCCACAAGTGGTCTTGTACCTCAGTTAAAACGCTTCCTCCATGAATCGAATTGCTCCCTGGCTGTCAGTCTTAACGCAACAACAGATGAGGTAGTGGTTATTCTTTTTGGGTTAAATGTTTTTTATTTCTTATTTTATTAAATAAACTTTGTTTTGCAGGTTAGAAACTGGATAATGCCCATAAATAGAAAGTATAATCTGAACTTGCTCCTTGGCACCTTAAGGGAGGAACTTTGCCTCAAAAAGAATTACAGAGTTCTATTTGAATATGTCATGCTTTCTGGAGTGAACGACAGGTGAGAAACATGCTGTGTCTTTGCCTACTGTATGTCTAGTGATATGTTATGAATCTATTAGCATAGGTTGTGAATAAATCCCCTTTCTGTTGAGGTCTGCATGTTCTTCTTCTTCTTCTTCTTCTTCCTGTAGCACTTGCAAAAGGCAATTCTTACTTTTAGTAAGAAGGCTTTTCCTTTCTTATTTGGTCAAAGTATACATTTAGGCAACTTGAGACATTCTGTTGTTGATGTTATTATAATAATCATTAGCTTGGTAGACAAATTAAAACATTGAATCTTTTTTCCCTTTTTGTATTAACCTAGTGTTACCATTAGTCCACTGGCAAACTGAATCCTTTTCAGTATGAATCTTTTTAAGGCTATCACAGTTAGCTAAAGTTTCTAACTGCACCCTAACTTGTACATCTTTTAATGAGTTAACTATACTTGCGCAGTATGGATGATGCAAAGAGGCTTATAGAGCTCGTCCAAGGGATCCCGTGCAAGATCAACCTCATCTCTTTCAATCCCCACAGTGGTTCCCAATTCAAGCCCACACCTGATGAGAAGATAATCGAGTTCCGTAACGTTTTAATTCAAGGTGGCCTTACAGTTTTTGTTCGGCTCAGTAGAGGGGATGATCAGATGGCTGCCTGCGGGCAGCTAGGAGAGCCTGGAGACTACCAGCTACCTCTGCTCCGTGTACCCGAAAAGTTCCAGGTTGCCTTGTGATGCTAAATAGTAGAGTCATTAGTAAACTGGTCCAGGTGAGCAACTTGATGAACACGTGAAGTGGTTGGCTTGGGATGGAGAATCGATTGTGCAGTTAGTAGAAGTTATGCCATTTCTGAAGACTGCCTGGATTTAAAGTGGTATCAGCGGGGCGGGTGGGTCTTCATCTGAGCCTGGGAATGTAAGAACACGTTTTGACATGGTGATGTTTCTTCTGACCCATGAAGTATCCTGATGGAGCATTTGATGAGAATACATACTGAGTATTTCTCGCAGCCGGTTCGACATATTAGATTGTAGCAAGTTGTTTGCATTTCTCGCTTTGGTTGATGTCATACCAACGCCGTCTGGCTCAAGAAAGCCAAAGATATAAAGCATTGTGTTGTGCAACTTTGGGTGCGTGACATTTGGCGTTTCCGCCGTTGCCCATGCTGCGGCCTGTGTCGCCAAAGTGACATTCTGTTGTTACCGGTGATTCGAAAAGCTTGGAATGAACCAATCTATCGGGTGATCAGGAATGACAGAAAAGAATCTGAAGGCCTATAAGGTTGGCTTGCCCGAGTGAGATACCTTAACAACTAAGGTGGGCATGGCACCAGCTCACTAAGGAAAAGGGAAGCGAAGCGAAAATCTAGCACAAGCCCCCCCCCCCCCCCCCCCCCCACAGATCAAAGCGCCTCCTTTCCCAAAAGCAAGTCCATCACGCTGCACATCATGGCGTCTTTAGCACTAAGCTGCTGCCGAACTGGTAGACACGCTGCACGATTGCTCCTTGCTTTTAGCAGGAGCCCCGGATATTCCACGTTCCACGGCACTACTGGCTGATTGTATGATGCTTTTGGTTTTATGTGGTGGGAGATCTTTGTCGAGTTGGAGACATGCATACAGCATACGGTGAGTTCACGTGCAAAAATAAGCCGTTGTTCTGCAAAATTCATGTGAATTTATGTGTTCGAAACCGGTGAATAACCGGCGTTAGTAGCAAGAATATTTTGCTGTCTTGCCACGGCGTTATAGTGTCAGGTCCCACTTTGAACTAAATTCTTTTCTTGTGGGTAAATTAATGCAGCACATATCCTTTTCATGGCTCAAGAAACAAGATCCTTCACAAAATCTTATCCAAGACACCTATACTATACATACTTCCTACATACTATATGCTGTTCCTGTGGATACGTTTCGGTCCCCAAGAATATAATGTACTAGTTGATGCAATTTGGGCATTAGAAATGACTAGTTGAAGAATGACGAGGGGTTGTTTTCAAGCTCCGTAACGTACATGTCAGGCCAGCCGAGGAAATCGACAACTACTACACTCATTGCTGATTACGCGGTTCGATTAAGCCCACATCATCATCGGAAAGACGCCCATGATGATGCATTATAGTGCCCGTCTTTCTGCATTTGTGTTCTCTACACAAGCTGTGCAAGCAAGCAAAACAAAGCCGCGACAAAACAATATGAAATGCTGATTGCTCGTTTGCGTGGCGCCCGTCAAAAGCGGAGACGGACCCCGATCGTCTACCGCCGACGTGGACGCCGCGATTGTTTTTTTAGGATTATTATTGCAATCCCGCGCGATGATTTGCGGTGCCAGCCCAGCGTATCAGTGTGGCATGGTGTCGTGACCAACCAACGTTTTCTAATTAACTTGCCTCACACGCGTGTGTCCCCTCGGTCATCCACTCATCCTGATTGGGATCGATCATGGACTCGCGAGTGTGTTCTGCGCCATCGAGATCATCGTGTTCGTTTTTTTTTTGTTGGCGTGGCGCTGCAAACTTCTTTTGTGCGGGCGGGCTCTAACAAGAGTGTAACTGCTGTGCTTTGGAGCGGGTTGCCAGTTTGCCGCTGTGCTCTTCGCGTAGGCAAGCAACAGATGAATGAAAAGTTGCAGAGCAAAGCGCGAGGAAGGGAGGGGGAGGAAGAAAGGAAGCGCATAAACCAGGGAGGGAAACATACACGTAACCTCCCATACATAACACGGCAACTCCTGCCGCTCCTCTGCTTGATTGGTTGATCCCTTCCCTTCCTCCCGTTCCGGGACGCGGTGCGGTGTCGCACCATGGCAGCGTCCACTACGCCACGGAAGCCGGCGCCGGAGCGGCCGCCACCGCCCGTGCCCGTGTCCACTCCTCCTCCGCCTCTGGAGACGCCCCCGTCGCCGTCGCCCTCGTCGCAGCCCGGGGAAGAGTACCACACGCCGCCGCCGTCGCTCGACGCGTCGCCGCGGGCGGAGGCCAGCTTCCACAGCAACGACAGGGGAGGAGGAGGAGGCGCGCCCGAACAGAGCCCCCCGTCGTCCCACGACGCGTCGCCGCGAGAGAACGCCACTTTGCCCACCAAGAGCATCTCGCTCGACGCGTCGCCGCGAGCGGAGGACGCCACTTTGCCCAGCGACGGGAGGGGACGAGAGGCGCCCACCACCAAGAACCTCTCGCTCGCCGCGTCGCCGCGGGGGCAGGGCAGTTTGCCCGGCGACGCGAGGGGAGGAGGAGCGGCGCCCGCCAAGAGCCCGACGCTCTCGCCCGTGCGCCTCCCACCGCCGCCGCCCGTCTCCCCCTCCGGCCAGAACGGAAAAGGAGGAGGGGGCGTTGCTGCGGCCGGAGGGAACGCGGCGGCGCAGGGCCGGCCGCAGCTCCGGCTGGCGACGAGCCTCGTCAGGACGTCGTCGCAGGGGTCTCTCGCGACCAAGTCACCTTCCCCGTCGCCATCGCCGACGCCGCCTTCGCCGCTGACCCCGGCGACGCCCCCCGTGGTCAACAGCAACAACAAGAGCACCCAGACAACACCCAGGCGCGCCGAGGCGAGGAAGGCGCGGCCTTCGCCGGGTGCTCTGGGGACGACCGTGGTGCAGTCCGTCGACCCCGACGAGGAGGCCGCCACGTCGCCACTGCGCCTCGGCAAGGCGGGGCTCGAGCTCGATAACCAACACCACCACCAGCAGCAGCAGCAGCAGCGGAGGCAGCAGCACGTGGGAGCGGCGGAGAACGGGGGCGATGTGCCCCCCGACGTGGCGGCCGTGGCGGCGGTCGGGGAGAGGAGGGCGCTGTCGGTGACGCTGCGGCTGGCCACGGCGGTGCTCAGCCTCGCGGCCTTCTCGGTCATCGCCAGCGCCAGGACGACCGGGTGGACCGGCGACTCCTACGCCCGCCACCAGCAGTACAGGTCAGTGATCGATCGCCACTTGCTCACACGTTTCGTCTCGTCTCGCTTTCTTTTTGCCCATTCCTTCTTCAGACGTGTCCGGTTTCTGACGGTTACGGGAGTTGTTTTTTTAGATAAAGGATAAAATATCCGGCCTCTACATCCGTGGATGTACACAGTCACTTATTACAACGAGTTTACAAAAGACGAGAAGCAAACCACTGTCTTTTAAACATGACAAGGAAACTAAAGCAAACGATATAAATGCTTCCACCCTCTATGTGAAATCTCTAAAGCAATCATCTCTAATTTCTTGCTCATCAGAGAGAGGGAGTCCTTGGCTTGCTCTTCACGCTGCAGCTGTGCCCAGGAGCGTAACCAGTATGCTCCCCTGAAGATAACCTGCATGCTGGAGTTAGTCTTTGATTTATTAAAAATGACATCATTCCGGCAACGCCAGATCGCCCAGCAAAGTGCAGCAACCCCAACCCAAATGAGACCTTTAATCTTTTTATTTTGATTACTAAGCCATGTACCAAACATATGGTTTATATTACTGGGTTGGGTTAAATTAGTAGCATAGAAGATAATCCTCCAAATCATTCTGGAGAAGGGACAATCTAGGAAGAGGTGTTGGATAGTCTCATTCCTATTACAGCTAATACATTTTTGACTCCCTTTCCAGTTTTTCCTGGCTAAATTGTCCTTTGTTAAGACAACTCTTCTTTTCAAGAACCAAAGAAAAATTTTAATCTTTAGAGGAACTCTTATCTTCCATATCCCTTTATGATTAAAAGGTGGTTGTGCATCAATGAGATGAAGATACATAGATCGAACGGAGAAATTCCCGGATCTAGTTAAGGACCATTTAAAATAATCTGGACCATCCATCAATTGAACATGAGAGATACGTGCTACTAAACTAAGCCACTCAACAACTTTATTATCCACTAAAGACCTCCTAAAAGATAAATTAGGAGTACTTGAACCCATCACTTTTGAAACAGTCGCATGAGGGTCTCGTACTATATTATATAAATTAGGATATCTAACTTTGAGTGGCTTATCTCCTACCCATGTGTCCTCCCAAAACCGCGTGTCGGTCCCATCTTTGATAATGAAGGAACCGTTGGATAATACCTCTTCTTTTATACGCATGAGGCCTCTCCAAAAGTGGGAGTCAGTCGGTCTAGCTGTGACCTGTGTGAGAGCCTTTGAACTTAGGTATTTATTCCTGAGTAAGGACTGCCACAAGCCATCTGTGTTTAGTAGATTTACTAACCATTTAGCCAATAGGCATTTGTTCTGTAATTGTAAATCTAAAATGCCTAGACCCCCTTGGTCCTTGGGACGACATAAGATGTCCCATCTGGCAAGTCTGTATCTATGTTTTTGAGAAGAACCTTGCCAGAAAAACCTGGATCTGAAATGATCCAAGTTTTTGAGAACCCCTTTAGGTAACTCAAAAAAGGACATCATAAACATGGGCAGACTGCTTAAAACCGAATTAAGCAGAATGAGTCTTCCCCCATAGGATAGATATTTCGCTTTCCAACAAGAGAGTTTTTGTTCAAAACGATCCTCGACTCTTCTCCATTCTGAATTCAGGAGTTGTCTATGGTGCATTGGGATCCCCAGATATCTGAAGGGATAGTCCCCTGCAGTGCAGCCAAAGAGATTAGTATAATAGGATTCCATCTCTTTGGCTGCCCCATAGCAAAAGATCTCACTCTTATGGAAATTTATCTTAAGCCCAGATAGTTGCTCAAAAGCACAAAGCAACAGTTTTAGATTTTTTGCCTGTTACGGGAGTTGTTGCTCGTACAAGAATATTTTCTTTATTAAAAAAAGTAAAGAAATTGAACTTGACCTTGAACGCAATGTACCGATACCAAATCGAGCATTTGGGTTATGATTTTCAGTATTTTAAAACTAGCTATCCACCATAGTACTTTTAGTAGAATTCAAGTTCGTAGCTTGTTCATTCAGAGTTTTCGCTTATTCCATTTTCTGGAGCGAGGCAGATACACATCACATTTCCTGTTCTTCGAAATGTGCGGCAGGTACGCTGTTGCAGTGAACGTGATCGTCTGCGCCTACTCGATCGCGCAATCATTCGGCGAAATCCGCCGCCTCATCTCACCCACGTTCATATTCCGGAGCATGTCAAGCTACTACTGCAGCCTGTTCCTGGACCAGGCAAGTACAGCGTATTCCTGAACTGAAACTGCTCGTGTGCATTTCTTTTTTTTCTTTTGGAAACGAAAATAGACAGTTGTGTGCAAGAACTTAATTGTTGGTGCATCGACGACGTGCTGCCTGCTGCAGGTTCTGGCGTATCTCCTAATGTCGGCGTCGTCGGCGGCCGCGTCGCGCAACGACCTGTGGGTGTCGAGGTTCGGCACGGACGCCTTCAACAGGAAGATCAGCAGCGCTCTGTGGCTGTCGTTCATCGGGTTCCTGATGCTATCCCTCAACGCGCTCATCTCCACGGCCAATCTCTTCAGCATGATCTAACAGTAACGGTGATAGTGCCATTGTCGGAATCCAGTACTGGTTGTAAATTTTGGAGTAAATATTGCTGAGGATTTGCATCATCACGCACGCTGTTTTTTGTGTGGGCCATCAGGAATACGCAACAAGTGCTTTTGCAATGCTAAGCTTTTTATACTGGTAGTACATAGCAGCATATAACTGCTATCTTTTTTAGTTTAAATTGCTGCTGAGCACATTCTCACCTTGCAAGCACTCCGAAGTACATGGTACTCACACATTGTAGATCTCCAGATTTAATTTCAAACCTATATACACCAGCAAACACTTAGCAAACAGATTAAAAACACGTGCCCAAAATATGGCGGACAACATTCCTGTAGGCGGAATTAAGCACAATCTTCTTCTTTCTTGTGTCTTACTTTTCCTTCCTTCTGCCACCGAAGAATAAGGAAAATTGATCGAGACAGATCTTCCCAACTCAAAACCAACATTAATCTGCTTGAGGGGCAGATTTATTCTCACTAATCCTTCGTCGTGGTCAGATCCGACCACAACAAAACGAAGGAGGCCTGAGAAAATTATTCCGTTGGCGCAACATCATGTCAGCCTCGATGTCACCATTTGGAAACCTAAAGCTCCATGTCTTCATACCAAGGAAGTTATTGATGTCGTTGTTGTTGCCATCATCTTCATCGGAGTAGCCATGGAGAGACCAAATCCACCCTACCTCTCGCCAGAAAGGAAGGTGAGGAAATAAATCCTTAATACCAAGATACTTGACATGGAGAAACCTTAACCTAAATAGGACTCGAACTATTAGGAAAAAATATTAAAGAAATGGATCCCCACCCCATTCAGCCTCCGGCGAGTTGCCGGGGGGGGGGGAGGGAGAGGGACCAACGGTGATGTAGACTGGGGCGGAAGCGATTGGGTGAGGCAGAAGCCGAAGCAACTCCTGCTTGAGAAAGGGGAAAGCCCAGCTATCCTCGGATTATATAACTGCTGGTTTTTTGAAGCCACACTTGACAGACCACTTGCGTCACTCTTGGGCGACCTCGACAGACTTCCGTCGCCACCACCCCTGCGCCGCACCCCTTCTCCTCCTCGCCACCACTTACAAAGCAATGTAAGGATTGGATGAAGCACAATGGGAGTGATAAATTTGCAAAGATTGCCGTTGACACTATCAACAATGAAGAGGTTTGGACAGAAGTTGAAAGCATGCTTGCACTCACAAAGCGCTTGTTCCTGATGGTAAAATTTAGTGATGGAGAAGGCCCAACAGATGGGTGAAGGTGAAATATATGAAAAGATGGACACCATGCTGGGAGAGATAAAAGATGTGATGACCAACGGAGATTACCCTCACAAGCTTGATTTTCCCACGGTAGAAAACATTATCCTTAACCGGTGGCAGAAAATGAATATTCCTCTTCATTGTTTGGCCTTTGCCTTATGCCTGGAGTATTATGATATCGAGTACTTGAAAAAACCTGGTCCTGGAGGTGAACCAAGAAAAGCTCCAAACCAAGACAAGGAGGTCATGCGTGGGGTGCTGGAAGTTGATGCTAAGCGAAAGAAATACCAAGAAGAGTTTACTACATTTCACATGAAGAAAGGGATGTTTTCATTCACTTCTGTTCAAAATGATGCAGCCACAATGAAACCCATTGAATGGTGGTCGAACTACGGCTCTGAGACTTCAAATCTGTCATAACTTGCGTTGAGGGTTCTATCTTAGCTGATCAGTAGCTCATCAACTGAGAGAAACCGGAGTATGTATTCGTACATCCACAATGTGAAAAGGAATAGGCTTAATAAAACAACAGATATGTTGGTCTACGTTCACTCCAATATTTGCCTCCTGTCAAGGTTTTCAGAACACTACAAAGTAGGCCATAACCACAAGTGGGATGCGAATCCAGAAGATGCTTCTTTGGAGGAATCTAAGACTTAAGCTGGAGCACTTGCGCTGGACGAATTTGGAGGATGATGCCGAGGTTGATCCTCCAAATGACGAGCCAAGCCCCTCATCCTCAAAGAAGAGGAATGCTAGAAACAACAACTGATAGGTAATTCAATATGCATGCGGCATGCCATTGTCTATTTAAATTTACATAAAAAATTACATTGAATCAAAGGCGCTGAGCGTGGAACAACTAGATAATCGCTACCATCCGTCGCACATGCTTCACTTCAATAAAATAAATATAGTTTGTGAGATAGAGTGTTAGACTATTTGTTGATTTCAAATTTTTATTAATTGGATTGTGCAATATGCAATGTGTGATTCAAGTTTCATATGATTGGATTCATGTCAATTAGAAATATATTGGATCATTATCTTACGCTGTATCTATCGTTCCAATGCCCCTCCCTACCTATAAGTGTTGTCTTTAGAGGTAGAAATTAATCTAGGGATCCCATGTAAGTAGGGGCATGGCCCCCCTGCCACGACCCAATGATGCAAGAAGCTCATACATGGATCTATGCGTCTGGATCTGGGCGTTGTTGTTCTCCTCCTTTCAGTGATCCATCGGAACTGTAGGTGTAGGTGAAAACCCTGCTTCAGTTATGATAAGTTACTGGATTGTTTTCTTCATCAATGTTGTTCTTATTGTTGGTGCCATCAAATCAAATGTCGGGTGGTGTTTTTCACTACTCTTGTCATTCCCCTTAAAGGATTTATCGCCTTAGACGGACATGCCGCTAGATGTCACAACTCTAAACTCTAAGGGAGATCCTCGTGTTTATTGAGTTTCCTTTTCTACTGGGTGGTTTCTCAAACAGAGAGACGGCAGAGGGGGTGGGGTGGGTGCAGTGGTCACGACAGATCCATCTAGTATGCTGCTTACTGATGGCGCAAATCGATGATCAATAGTTGTCTTTTGACTAGTGTTCAGGTTTATCTTATTCGTGGGGTGTATTTTTCTATTCTACATTATTGTCTTAGATTGTACACCATTGTGTCTTCTCTCCCCCACTTTGTACCTCTTAGGTTGTGCCATAACCATGTATTGACGCTAGTTCCCTCCATCACAGATTTCTCGGCAACCTTTGGTGAATGAAATTCAAGTGGGGGCCATTGTTCTCGGTGACCTTTTTAAAAAAAGTGCCAATTTTTGTGTGCTTAACAAGTCATTGCACAGCACGTCAGGTCAAGCTATGCATGTCAGACGATCCGCCTTTAATACTGTTGGTCTGTTGCAACTCGCCGGCATGTGACCGTGACACTGCATTTTGGTGCAGCGAAGAAATGTAGTCCGCCTCTGTTAAATAGGCTCGTACTGAACCAAGCTGCAAAATCAGACAATCACACGCTCCCTGAAATATCATCTGAGGAATATAATCACCTTCCAATAGCATAGTAGTACAAGTGTACAACAGAGGCACACTGATCCGAGTATCGGACTTGACATTACAATTCACTTCAGCCCTCGAGCTCAACCTGGTTCACTCGACTCAGCCAGATGGAGTGCAGGATCATGTGGAACAGATCGTACTTGATGGGCTTGGCGTGCCACAGGAAGTGCCGCTGCAGCCGCTTCACGCAGTCGTGCATCGCCACGTACCTCCTGAGCGTGATCCCCTGCAGAATCCGCTTCAGGTCCGGTATGTCCTTCTCGGCCACCACCACCGAGAAGGCGCTCCAGTCGAGCACCTCGCTCAGCGGCAGCACGAAGTTGTCGGCGATGATCACCGGCACGCACTCGTAGTAGAACGCCTCCACGATCCGGGGGCTGTTCACCTCGTACCCCATGGGGCAGAGGCAGAAGCGGCTGCTCTTCATGTGCTGGATGTAGTTCATCCGCCGGGACACCCTGTTTGGGAGCAAGGCGTACACTCGCATGTCGTCGTCCTGCCCGTCGCCCCAGTGCTTGAGGAGCTCAGGGCGTACACGGCCGTGCACGTTGCCGGCGAAGAAGGCCAGGATGCGCCGGCGAGAGACCGGAAGCCCGCCGACGTACCGGAGCGGCCGCCGCGGCGTCCGGATGGTCGTTTCAGGCAGGGAGACGTCCTTCCCCGGGGTGAAGATCCCCTCCGAGCTGTCGGCGTTGCACAGCGCCTTGATGGCGTTCTTCCGGAGCTCGCGGTGACCTGCCGCCGTGTATGGTCCCTGCAAGAACCATGTCACGATCACATTTTTCGTTTCAGATGATACATTCTTTAGCAAGAAGCCAAAAACGAGGCATACATAGTTACATACCCAATCATGGCAGGCGACGAGGAAATGGTCGGCTCCTCTGGTGCGGTTCCAGAAGGGGTACTTGTTGGCGAGGCCTCTGACGAAGTTCCTGAGGTACGCGGCGAGTGGCCTGAGGTTGTGGGAGTCGGGAACGTAGAGCGAGAGCCGCAGCTGCTGGGAGCTATAGGGGAGGTAGAAGAGGTGCGCCTTGGTGGCGTCGGTGACGACGTGGCGGCGGCTCTCCTTGAGGAGCTTCATGAACCAGCCCTCGGACGCGTAGATGCCGCTGAGCGGAGGCGTGTGGAAGATGGGCCTCCGGCCGTCCTGGTAAATGTAAACTTTGAGTATCCGTTCCATCAGTTCATAGCTCCTGGATGATGATCACATTTGCTACGATTATGATGCGTTTAGTCAATGCATGCGACACAATTCATATAGCAGTTCATGATACGTTTTGCAAAAACGGCAACAAGATGGAACCAAATAAAAGCAGGTCCGTTCGAAAGAAAAAAGAAGATGGAATCAATAGCAGGCCTATCACGCTGCATCGATATATTGAACATGCCAAAACACACGCGAAAAACTTGGAAACTCCCTCCATTCTTGGAGGAAGAAGAGGAGGAACGCGTGCATCTTGGATGAGAACCGCTGGATTACCTACCTCTTGAACTGGGAGACGTTCTTGAACAGAGGCGCGTACAGGTCAGGATCATCGATCACCGGCTCGGCGTCGCGTATCTCCTTGTTGGAGTAGCGCAGCGCCTCCTCCGGTGCCATCCTCCAGTACGACGGCTGATCACACGGGCGAACGGACTCAAACCAAGAACCGTAAGCGACGAAACCGACGCTTGGAACACACCAGCAGCTCCGTCCCACTCACCTCTCGCTTTCGAGGCCTCACGGCCGGCGGGGACGGCGGAGGAGGAGGAGGCGGCGGCGGCGGCGTGGCGGGTGCCGAAGGCGACGACAGGTGCGGTGCCGGCGGCGGATTGTCTGCGACTACCAATTTTCCGGTGACATCGGTCCGTGTCGCGGCGGACGGCGAGGAGGGCAGGGAGAAGGTGAGCAGCGCCGTGGCCGTGAGGATGCACGCGAGCGCCGCGGCGCGGCAGAAGGGGACGGAGCGGTGGCGGGATCGGCGGCGGGCTGGGCCGGCGTGGAACGCGGACGAGGGCGCGGCGGCCCCGACCGCGAGGTGCGGCGGTGGGCGCATCGGTGGAGGCGCAGACGGGCGGCAAGGAGGATTGGGCGTGCGGCGGTTCACTCTGGTTTGGTTTGGTGGTGTTTTTGCCTCGGCGTCGGCCGTGCGTAGGGCAGCTAAAGCTTTGGGAGGCGTGATGCACTCTAGCCGATCGATTTTTTTTGGCACTGGCAGATTGCAGCTACGTCCTCTGATCCATGAAGGAATTCGCGTTTGTTCAGGGAGCTGAGACCCAGCACGACCACCACATGGGTCACCCCCTGTCGCCGAGGCCCCCTGCCGATAGCTCAATCAATATGGCATCACTCAGAACGGGGTGGTGTCCAGACGTCGAGCACACCGTCGTGCCGCAGGTCTCATGGCAGGCACTCTGCTGATGCCCACTTCCAGAAATTATTATGAACCCCAAAAATCTACTAACAACCTTTGGTCGCCAAAATTAGTCCAGGCTCAACACAAGACTGACCACAAGTTTCTGCCACTGTATCAGCATATACACGCTTTCAGGTAAGAGCGTTTTAATTGCTCCGAAATACAAGGATCCGGCCTCAAAAGTTTCTCCTAAAGATAGACCAGCCAGCTAAATCTCACTTTCTATATTTTTATTTAACTATTTATTTAACTAAGATTCTCTCGCTATATTTTGGTACACTCCAACATGCTAGCCAAATCTCACGCTCTATATTTCGTGTTCGGAACGTTTTGTCCTTTCCTTTATCGTATCTGCCACGAGCTAAGTTTTCATCCCCAGCATGAGTTGAATATATTTGTCCAAAGCCGCTAAATAATTCATATGACATGTGTCAGGCTCCCAGAATAAATAGTGTACGCAGTACCCATAATACAAGTACCAAGCGCACACAGCACAATAGAAACGCACCCCTTCTACTTGTTCAACATGAAACAAAGCTTACCACTGCAGAGTATATAAAAAAAAGGCATACCACTGCACACACACTGATAACTCTTGTATATACGGCACACATTGCTGCCATGTCAAGGATGCCACGTCTGGAAGGTGCCATGGACAAAATCGTAGCGAGCACCAATCAGCTTGAGCGTTTCCTTGGCCAATTTGTCCTTGACGAATGGGTAGGTCATCAGGTTTCTAAGGGACAGGTTTACGGCCTCCTGCAAATCATTCAGAAATGAAAAAAAAAGCCTACATCAGTTTCTAATCTGAATGGGAAACCACTAGTGGCTAGTGTGTGGGAAATTTCAGTAACTCTGGTTAACAGGGAGAAATCAATCTTCGAAGTGAAGTGCTGAAAACTAATCTTTAACAACTCACAATTTCCAACATGGTGCATTGCTCATCAAAATACAATGAGGCATGTAGTCGCTCCACCTTCCTCTTGATATCCAGACCGATCTTGACCCAATTGTCGATGCAGTGGCTAAGATATCAAATCAACGGAGGGCAACTTAGTAGAGCCAAAGACACGGTGTCATAGAAGCTTATACATATACTAGTACTGTGCCAAAACTACCAATTGCTTTAAGTCAAGATTTAACTAACTCATTTACTTGGACCACTCTGTCATATTCAAACTATACATGTTTTGTTTCATTAGCAAAATACTGGCGACAGATCAATGTTGGAGTAAGATTAAAACGATCACTTACTAGGTTTGAGGTCTATCTTCCTTCAGAGAGAGGAGTTCCCTGATTCCACCACAGCAGCTGTGACCAATAACCACAATGCACTTAACCTGCAAAAGCGTGTATCAACTAGCGTTTTTCATGGTCAGAAGAAAATCATGTTTCTGATAACTTGTAGAAGGCAATGCTATGTGAGCACATCGTGTAGCTGCCAGGTGCCATATTATTGTATTCTAGAATTGTTCTGTTCCTCTGACAGTGAGTTAAAAAAAACACATGGAGGTATATGAACCGTATGATTCTGAATAAAAAGCCATGAAATTACCATACAAGAACCACTGACACATGATAAATGAAGTTTAACTTCCGAAAACATGCTAACAATTAGGGAGTGCACCAGCATCCTGTTGCGCAATAGTTAAATTGACTGGCCATATGTGCTATTTGTTTTTTTTTCTTACAGTTCATTGACAAAATAGACCCCTAACTTATGACGGATGTTTGGGGAGAACGTGCAATAAGTCAAATTGGGCAAGTTTCACCTTGAGGATTGTCACCGCAAACTCAATGGCCGATGCAACGCTGGAGTGCATATTCTGTGGTCAGACATGAATGCGCAGGTTAGTTTATTATACTATAACTTCAAATGTGCAGGCCAAATGTCTAATAAATTAAAACGTGAAAAATATCGTCCACAAGCATGAACCTGGTGGTAGGGTGGAACAAGGCTGGCAATATTGCGGACAGTAAAGGCCTCTCCTGGTTTCAGGTCGAGGGTTACTGATGGGCATACACGAGAGTCAGAGCATGCAAACACCATGTACTGCAAGCAGGAACAGATTAACCATTAAGCCAGAGAAAAGAAAAGGCCCTTTGTATTATAAAAGCACAGCACAAATTAAAGCAAACAAACTTTTGCAAATTTCCAACTGCAAGACCATGACCTCAATCCTCAAGATAGCGAGTTTTGTTGCGACATCAAGATCTTGGATGCCAGGTATAGGGAAAAGATGGACACAATTGCATTTTTTATGTTATCACCATCTTTGTCCCTTTTGTATTGTAACTCTTATTTTTAACATAAGAGCAACACCAGGACTGCCATGCTTTGTCATTTGGTCATGCGAGACGGATGCAAAGTGCAATATATCTAAACTACAAATATTTTTATTTAGACCGACATGCCCAGGACAACTAATTATGTTATGAGGACACACTGAAACCTATTTTGCTTGAAAAAGTTGCTGCTGGTCCAGCACAAACTGCCCCAAAACTGAAGCAAACTATACCACCCTTTCTTGTAAGACCAATTTCTTAACTGAAGAATTTCAAGATGAATTGTTGTTTTTCAGTTTTAGTGCAGCGTCAAATGATGAGATTTCCTGAATGGTCATCACTAGACAAATATTGTGTTCTAACAGTGAAACAAGCATGAGACCATAAGTTTGGTTTCCAGAACATAATTGATTGAAAAGCTAGAGGTGATTTTATAAATATACAGGCTCTTTAAGAGATCACATCAGGGAGGACAAGGAGTGTGGGTTGAACAACCAAGATGCAGAACTCGTAGCAGACTACTCACATCTACCAAAGAAACTGTTCCATCTTTTTTTTTAAAAAAAAAAAGAGTCTATTTGCAAACTACAAGTGAGGTTAACAGAAACACACTTTTCATGCCCACAGCCCAAATTAATATACTCGAACGCCCGAATGGGGTTTCTACAGGTATCAATCTGATGGCGCGTACCTTTGGGGACTGGGCAGACTTGAGCGGGCCAAACAGCATGGGGTTCGTACTGCCAACAGCCACCAAATCAGAAGAACGAACTGAATCAGGAACCAAATCAATCTAGCCACAGAATTCCTCGAGCATCAGATCATTCATACTTACTCATAGATGGTCTTCTTAAACGTCCTGAACCCAGCCTTCAGTCTCTCTGCAGCGCCCATCCCCTGCAAGCAGCAGCTAGCCGTCAGTCAGCCACAAGGAGAAAGGGAAACAGCACAATGCTGGCGCGCGGCATGAGAATTGCATCGGTCGGGGGACTGGCCTCGCCGTAGGTGACCATCTGCGCCGGGTGGAGGTATCCGGTGGCGCTCGACCCCTGCCGGACGAGCGGCTCCTGAGCCCGGTGCATCGGGTTCTCCCGCGGCGGCTTGGGAGCGAGTAAGCAGCTGCAGCATCCCCCCATCGCTGATCGCCCTCGCGAGCTGCTCGAGGAGGGAGAGATCGACGGGGAAGAGGTGGGCGCTCGTTGCCTCGGCCGGATTCGAGTTGGAGTGTCCGAGGACCGCAGGGGAGGGGAAACTGGGGAAGAGAAAGAGGGTTTTGTAGTTTCGGTCGGGATGAAACTGAAGTCGTGAGCTGGAAAACTGGAATTGGGTATGGGCGTATGGCCGGGTGCTTATCTTGTTCGCCTCGATTTGGAATTCATTAGCTCTAGTAGAGAATAGATTAGGTTCCGTCGGATTTGAACTGCGAAGCAGTGAAAAGTGTTAAAGTTCATTATCACGTCACGTAAGCTTCAAAATCCACGTGTCAGCGAGAACGGCTCGGGAACGGGTAGTTACCCTTTGAATCCACCTGTCAGCGACATAGAGTTATACGTTCAGTTGACAAACCTTGTTTATGGTTTGGTGTTTCCGTGTTTATTTTTTAGAAAAAAGTGTATTTTTCATCCTTTAAGTACGGTGAAAGTGTGATTTTCATCCCTAATATTTTAAGTGGTGCAAATCAACCCCTTATGTAACTAAACTGGTGCACTAATCATCCCAACCTCGGTTTACTAACAATTTAGTGCACATTGACAACAGTTTAAGCCCTCTAACCATCTCACTTGTATACTAACAATCAATGCTACGTATAATTGTTAACATTGACACCACATATTTCTTTCTTACATCTATGTGCCTCATCCATCTTTATTTTTTCGTAGCTTTTCCCAACATTTATTGTTTATGAAATTTGTGTCTCAACTTAATTATTAATTATCTTTGCTTAAGTATTAATTCATTCACTCATTTTGTTTTTTTTTTGTGAAAAGGTAGAGAAAAGGCATTTATGTCAATCCTACTTTTTAAGAAATTACTCTAGATTGATTATCCTAAAAATTTAAGTTTAATAAAATAATCATATATAAGCGTGTGGTCTGGCATTATATGACCCAATGTCTATGTTGCATACAATGTTAAATCACTTATATACCAAGACAGGGATGATTAGTGCACCGGTTTAATTAGTTAAAGGGTTGATTTGCTTCAATTAAAACATAAAGGATGAAAGTCACACTCTTGCAATACTTGAGGGATGAAAAATATACTTTTTCCTATTTTTTATTTTTATTTTTATTTTTCTTCTAGGCTACTAGACATGATTCACTCGGGGTCCTTGATTCTTTTTGAAAAAAATTTGCAGTACAATCGACGACATTTATATAAACGCACACACTGTCACCTCTATAAATACATGTACGTAACTCTACTCCTATAAGCACCACCAAGAAACTGAGCCAATAAATCTCAAGACTGACGAGGTCACCACAAGCGCTTCACAATCGATGAAAAATGTGAACACGTGTGCTAAGTCGAGGATTCAAACCCAAAAGGATAAATTACATCACAGTGACCCTTACCAGCTGAGCTATGCTCAGTTCGCACTTCCTTTTGATTCTAATAATGCAGCCCAGCTTGGCCACCTAAAGTCCACCTTGGTAGAACAATTTCATTTTCTCTTTCATACACATGAATGGATCCATTACAGGCCGTGTTCAGATAGGGAGGGTAAAAAGTACTTTTTTTTCTAGAATGTGTGTTATGTGAGAGGGGTGAATAGAAGAGGTGGAAAAGGAATTTCTTAGGAAGCGTGTTATGTAAGGGGAATGAATAGGAACTAAAAAGTACTTTGTTGCACGTGAATGCTCATCTCTCTCTACTACATAGCATTTTATCTTTCTATTTTCTTAATTGCGTCTCATTTCGGAAAGGCCGAACAAAGCCCTAGACAATCATGGAATTGGCAAGAAGCTTCACGCCATGTAAACCCGGTAAACATGAGTCCACATACCTTTCAAGGCTAGTCACGTCTCTTTCTACACTCTCCACATACATCTCTGTCATCTACTCCTCTATTCTAAAAGTACAAATGGTTTGTAGCAAGAAAATAGTGCAAGGATACATATACAATAGAAGATGTAGGCCTAGAGCCACTTGAGCCATGGACCTAGGCGTGGGCTGAAATTATCCACAATGTAGTGTATTTTAGCATAGAAACCCAAGATTGATCCACGAACTGGCCCATAGACTGGCCCCAAGCGTTGGACCAATCGTTTCTGCCCCTGACCATTACAAGCAGGCAATGTATCCTATGAGAACTATGAGAACTCAAATCTGGGTCACATGATCTTAATTCAAGGATGATCCAAGGGGAAGGTGGGAGTGGGGATTTGCAAAAATCAATCATACTTTTGCAAATCCCCCCTCCCACCTCTCCCTACGCGCTCCCCTTAGATCAAGATCATGTGGCTCAGATTTGAGTTCTCATATGAATTGAGTTCTCATATGATACGACAAGTAATATGATAAGAAAATAGCATGTGTACTGTGGCTACTAGTCACACATATTAAAGAAATAAAGTACGCCATGACTCTCAGTGACATGTGGCAGTTGGGGCAACACAATGACAAGTGAAAGGGACATACCTTTTTCACCTCTTGTGGGACCTAGCTTAATGGCTACCATTGTGGTCTTTTCTAGTCTAGCATTTCTACTTATGTGCCTCACTGTTGTTTGCCAACTACATTCATATCGTCGTAAATATATATACTGGGTTTCTCTAACAGGTAGAGAACCAAAATATTGTCCATCCTGAAATAAGTTTTTGAATAAGTTTTGTAAAAAAAAATATCATTTGATCGTGTTGTTCTAAATAAGTATTTTTAAAAGAAGCTTAGTGACAAATTATTTTGATAACTGATTTTGTCCATCCTGAAATAAGTTTTTGAACAAGTTTTATAAAAAAAATCATTTGACCCTGTTGTCCTAAATAAGTATTTCTAAAAGAAACTTAGTAGCGAATTATTTCCATAACTCATTTTGAATAACTTCTATGGGAGAAATAGAACATATTATAAACTCATGTGTATAAATTTTCGGAACAAATTTTTGAAAAATGATAGTTTTTTCCTGAATAAGTTAGCATGACAATATTCTCGTGAAATTTATGCGGAAAGTTATCATTTAGAAGTTGTTCTTTAAAACCATGAGAAGTAATACATAAAAGTTATGTGAAGCTTCCTAGCATATTCTTGTGAAAATTGATGTTGAAAAGATATCTGGAAAAGTTTGTCCGCAAAAATTATAACCTCTAAAAATAGAAAGCAGTAGGAAATCAAACTTTTCAAAAGAAAGGAAAGTTGGGAGGCCGATCAACTGTTCGGCCGGTCTTCAATTCCCACGGGCGCCTGTAAATACGCTTCACATTCGAAACCAGCTTTAAGAGCAACTCCAAAAGAATAGGTAAATAGAACTGGATAGCTAAAAATAAGAAAAATGCGATAAAAACAGGTTCCAACAGAATAGCTATTTCCACCCTGATAGGCATCCCGGTTTGATCGCTAGGCAATTTTGCCTATCCTTTCTTGTTCGCTTTCCTCCGCATGCACGTGGTCCACCTTTCCCGGTTCTCGTGCGTACGCATCTTGACATCTTCCCATGACCCGTACGTCTGGCGCCATTGGTAGTTTGGTACTAGCAGCAGCCTGCTAGCACTCTAGCAGTTCAACGTGTCCGTGTACGCAGCTGAAAACGCTAGTGCTTATATGCTTAACCCAGATGACATCTCGTGCCTACTGGAGCAGCCCACGACCTAGAGTGCATGTAATGCAGCATACCATATTATACCATTGGCTGGGGACGTGCGTGCATCATCGATTTTGTCACCATGGATGGGAGTGAGGAGTTGTAGGGCCCACACGTCATTGAGTTGGAGAGAGAAGAGGGGAGATGATAGTTGGATATAAAGAGAGAGATTTAACTAATCTGTTGGACCTCACACTCTTAGAAAGCTAAATGGTTAGCTAAATGATTAGCTAAATAAGAGTTTAGCTAGTGTGATTTAGAGAAGCTCTTGGAGATGCTCTTACAGTGCGTGCCCTTGCCTATGTCGATTATCTAACAGGACTTGGCCATCTTCTTCGTTACACATTTCCACAGCCACAGGTTTGCAGCTACAGCAAGTTGCTTTAACCTGTACCTTACAGGAATACTTGATCATCTGAGAGAGAGCAAAAATATATTTCACTTTCGTTTTTAGCGTTTCCATATTTTCTATGTGTACCTGAAGTCGCTTTCAGTATTTTCCAAACAAATCAACCAACAGTAAGATACCTTTTTAGGACAAATGACAGGAGATGTATTCAATAACGTAGGATTGCAGTGTTGTCAGCTATTACATCCAGAGGAAATCAGGGACTACTATATCAAGAAGGCAAGAGCACGTTACAACAAAAGAAAAGTCTGAAAAATTCAATTACACTTTTGAATTTCATGCAGTCCACTACTCTACTTTCAGTGTTTCGTCCCAGTTATCAAAAGATAGCACGCCATGACAGTTCTTTTCTTTCAGAGGACGAGCTATGCAGCACCCCCAGAAAAGCCAGCAGCATTTCAGAGAGACATAGCAATAGCTAGCATAAAAAGGTAAACTCTTTGCTTTGTCGGCGATTGATTGTTCAGAAGGTAATTATAGCCGATGCCTTTTGACCACAGCTTGATCAAAATATGCATCATACTTGGCCATCTTCTTCGTCGACACTGGCTGACCCCTAGAGCATGTTTTACAGTTACACAATTCCACAGCCAAAGGTTTGCAGGGATAATACTGAAAGCCATAGCTAGTTGCACCAGGGATACTCGATCATGTCACTGAGGGATCGAGCAAACATGCTAGTATTTCTCTTTCGTTTTTAACGTTTCCATAATTTCTATATGTGTATGAAGTCGTTTTCAGTGTTCTCCAAACAATCAACCAACAATAAAGTACCTTTTTAAGATAAATGACAGGATATTTATACAATAAAGTAGGATTACAATGTTGTCAGCTATTAAATCCAGAGGAAATCAGGGGCATGATTACTATACCAAGAAGGCAAGAGCACGTCACGACAAAAGTAAAGTCCGAAAATTCCAATTGAACATTTGAATTTCATGCATGCCACTTTCAGCGTTTTGTCTAAGTTATCAAAAGATATAGCACACCATGTCAATTCCTTTCCTAGGAAGAGCCATCAGCAATTCAGCATTTCAGAGAGACATAAAGATGGGAAATAGCAATAGGTAGCATAAAAAAAGGTAAACTTTCTTTCTTTGCGATTAATTGTTCAAAAGGTAATTATAGCCTCTGCCTTTTGACAACAGCTCGATCAAATTATGCATCATATATGTTACAAAAAAACAAAATCCCTCCTTACAAGTCAAAGCAGTAGAAAAGAATTGTATTGCTTATTGCAGTTCATATCGGGCAACACGGTATGTGTGTAACTATGTATAGTTGCAGAGAAGTAGTGCTCCACGCAGTCACATAAATCGACCGGGAGCGTGTTTAGTTTGTGCGTATGGTGTAGCCTTGCCGGAGCCAAGAGGTGGCCTGGTTCGCCGCTTAGGGGGCCCATGTTTCGAACTTGCCGGAGACGAAGTCGTAGTGGCCGCCTACTATCTTGAGCGTCCCCTTCTCCAGTCCTTCCTTGACGAACGGGTAGGACTTGAGGTTCTCAAGAGACACGTTGACGGCCGCCTGCACGGCAAATTATTCAGAGATCCAACCATTGCAAGAATCCATGTGCAGATAGTTCCATTCGAGCAACGTACAAGACGATAGAATAGTGAATTTTCAGAGCGTATATACCTTTTCCAAGATGGAGCATTGGTCCTCGAAGGCAGCTGAGGCGTGGTCGGCCTGCACCTTCGCCTTCGCTGGGGCGCCGATCCTGACCCATTCCTCCACGAAGTGGCTGCACAGGTCATCAAAACAACAGAGAACATACATGCTCGAGTCAGACAATTATGATGCAAGATAGCCATCAGTTTCAACACCATCGTTGTGTCTGAATGATTTTTTCGCCAGTCGCTTACAATTTGTCGGCTTCGCCTTCCTGGAGCGAGAGGAGCGCCTTGATCCCGCCGCAGCGGCTGTGGCCGATGACCACGATGACCTCCACCTTGAGGGCACAGACGGCGTACTCGATGGCGGACCCAACTCCGGCGTACTTGGTCTGAATATAGAATGCAGCAGTCAGTCAGACAAGCTAGCAGTAGTCGAGTCGATGCCTGTCAGTGGCGACATGCCAGAATTAGCAGGCCTACAGTATGTCCATGCGTGCGTACCTTGTCATAGGGTGGGACCATGCTGGCGATGTTGCGGACAGCGAAGGCCTCGCCGGGCTGCAGGCCCAGGGTCACCGACGGGCACACGCGGGAGTCGGAGCAGGCGAACACCATGTACTGCACCCAAACATGAAAGGCAGCGAATGATCAGCCACCGGATGAACGATCCTGATCTGAGTCCACATTTCCAACTAAAACTGTACTGATCTGAGTCCACATCAAACTATTTCCTCTATGAATTATGATAAACACATAAAAGAGAGAAAAGCTAGGTATACTTATTAGGATTTTCTAGGCTAAACAGTTCTAATTTCAACGTTTTTTTCAGAAACGATCATATAAATTAACACTACATAAGGTTGATTTTGGTAAGTTTACCATAAAAAAATATTTCCATACATATAATATATAAATCTTCGAAATAATATATCTATGTAGATATAGTTTTTTTTGTATTGAAGACCGTGTCACTCCAAGAGAGAAAGAGTATGCATATCTTTAACATATCTTACAGCTGATAGCTACTATTTTTGAACTCTTTTTATTCTGGCATGACGTATTAGAGCAGACTTCTATCACTTCTTTTTGTCCTATTTGGTCAACTTTGACCTCGACCAATGCTGTGCACACACACATCCGATCCGCACGGCGGTGTCGAACGCGGATATATAGGACCACTAGATCAACGGCATGGTTGGTGGCCGATGGGGACCCGTGATTCCCGATGTACCATGTATATTGGAAAACTGTTGCCAGTCAGGTTTTGCCCGTATCCCCGCAAGATTTGCCAAATTTACCGAGGGCGTAAACTGGCTACGGCTTCGAAAATTTGGCGTTGTGAACAGCAAGAACATGCCGGAACAAGCATTTCATGAACTCGATCTGCAAGCATGATATGCATGGGAGGACATGATACCTTGGGGGACTGGTGTGCCTTGAGCGGCTCGAACAGCTCCGGCTTCTTACTGCCAACAGGAAACGGATCACAAGATCAATTCACGTCACATCGATTCGTCGCAAATCACGAGCAGGATCGAGCAGAAAGGGGATTCGGGAAACGGGCAAGCTTGGATTTTTACTTACTCGTAGACATCGGTCTTGAACTGCTCGAACCCGGCCTTCAACCGCTCGACGGCGTCCGCCATGGCCTGCAAGGAACCACAGACCATACATACATGTCGTAAGCTAACGATACCATCCACGGCAAGATCACCCGATGCGTCATGCAGATTTCTTGGAAAAAAGGAAGAGAGAATCATGCAAAGATGCATGCGAGCGACGAGCCTAGAAAGGAAAAGAAGATGGGGTGGATGCTTGGAGGGGATTAGATGGGAGGAGGGTGCTGACCTCTGTGCGGTTGTGTGGGTGGGTGGGTGGACCTTTGGTTCTCGAGGGATTGGCGATGTGAGGGGCTGTGGAAAATGGAAGGATTATTGCTTCGCCGCGTAGAGCTTTGCTTTGCCCCCGTCCTGCGTCCATTGGGGGCGTTTTATAGGAGGGGAGGCACGGGAAGCAGCGGCTCACCTTCTTTTCCTGCTCCCCTACGCCGGTCGTAAAGCTGGCTAGCTGGATGGACGAACGTGGGAAACGGCGAGCCGGTCCACACCGGCCGAGACGTGTTCGTGTGATGTGCTGTGCAGGACACGTACACCACTTAATAACCCACAGCTCGGTTCCAAAGGTCCAACAAGAGGACTTCGCCTTGACATCCGGCGCCTTTGACATCGTGCGGGAAACGATAACCAGGAGGCCGGGAGCATGATAAGAGCATCTTGAGTGTGGATATGCTCCAAACATCACATCACCCTGTGATGCTCGGGTTTCTATTTTAGCTGGATCGTGCAAACCTTGATAGTGAACCCCGCTTGACAAAAAAAAACAATAGCATTTCTCCTTTCCTAACTCTCTATATGCCATCACTCTATATGTCACATCGGTACAACTGTTCTGCTTTTTATTCATTGAGCACATATGAAGGTAGAATCCCGGATGCCAGGTTGTTCTTATCTAAACCAAGATTTGAGGAGGAGAGAGGAATTTAGTGCGCTAATTTTTCATTACACTATGGCTGCTCTCTAAGAGGCTCCAGCCAAACACGGCTGGCTCTAGGGGAGGGCCAGCCGCCAGAGGCTCATGGAGCCAAGGGGCCCCAGACCATATAGTTAATCACCACATATAATTTTCTATTTGGCATAATATGCCTTTGAAAGCCTTTTATTTGGCATAATAAGCCTTTGAAAGCCTGACAAATCATCCCATGAGGCCATGACGTATAGGTACAACGTCGTAGGGAAGTCAACATGTAACCTAATCATGGGTTTCGCGTAGTCAACACTTCATTTTCATTTTTCGTGCTGCTGCCCGGCCGTAGTGACCCTGGCACCCTGGTCACGTGCTTGCCACTCACGCTTTTTTGGGTTTTGGGCTTCTGGCAAAGGATTGATGAGAGGAGAGGACATGTCGATGCCGACATTCTATCAATTCTATTAAGCCCTAAGCTAGGAAGTTACAGTAGGCCCATAGAATCATTAGGGGCCAAATGATATATATAGATCACTATTTTTCTAGTGAAAGAAAAAAATGGGAATTAATAACAACTTTTTAGAGGTCCATAGCGAACATAAAGAGCAAGTACCTTCGGTTTAGCCTCAATTTGGCATAATTTGCAATGTCTAAGGGTTAGAAAAATTTTAACAACTGATATGTCCGTGTAGTCAGAAAATTAAGTTAATTGTGGCTCGACTTGCTTTTCTTGCTGCTGGTGTTACAAGGGACTCTTGGGCTTGCCAAAGTCTAGGTAAGTTTTATGTCCAACATAAAGTTAGTGTTAAAAAATAGCGACTCTTGGCACCTTAGCATTAACCCAATTAATAACAACTGCGTTGATATTGAATTATTTTTTTTTAGCATACATCACTTGCATGCATTTTACCAACATATGCATAGCCATAAAATTACTCTCTGCTTTTGCACAAAAAAAATAAAAATAAAATAAAATAACTCTCTGCTAAGGAAAACCGTAGCAGCAACAACTTAGGGACAAAGTCAACATAAGGGGAGTAGTAACAAAAGGTAACTCTTCGTGATAATATTACGAAAAAGGCTTTGTATATAGCTGATGTCTTTCGACCAGAAGACGGTCAATTACGCATCATATGGTACATAAAAACACGATTGGCAGGGAACTTATTGCTTATTACATTCACATAGGGCGATCGGGTATGTAGCGGCCGATAGTAGATAGTTCGGGTGCATGTATATATGTAGAGGTCATTAACTGGGTAGCTTATTTCTCCCATGCAAGGAACTTCCCAATGACGAAGTCGTAGTGGCCGCCGACCAGCTTGAGGGTTCCCTTCTCAACACCTTCCTTCACCCAGGGGTAGGTCAGGAGGTTGCTTAGGGACACGTTCACGGCCTCCTGCAAAAATATTTAGAAATGCACCTTGCATGAGCAAATCAATTCAATACCAAGAAGACAAGCAGTACATACATACGTGTAGTTGCAATTGACACTGAAAAAACAATAACCTACAGTATGGGCAAGAAATTAATGATCGTCATGGCTACTATAATCAGCTCATACATACCTTCTCCAGTATGTCACACTGGTCATCAACATGCCTCGCGGCGTGCTCAGTCTGCACCTTCTTCTTGGCGGGGAAGCCGATCCTAACCCAGTCCTCGACGAAGTGGCTGGGCACACATCGCCAAATAAACAGAGAACATATTGTCAAAGACACGTACGATGTTGCAGGCAGATACACAGAGGATATATAGTAGATTCATCGTGTCTTATAACTTTCACCGTGACTTACAAGCTGTCGGCTGCGCCGTCCTTGAGGGAGAGCAGAGCCTTGATGCCACCGCACTTGCTGTGGCCGATGACAACGATCACCTGTACCTTGAGGGCGCAGACGGCATACTCAATGGCGGACCCGATACCGGTGTACCGGTTCTGTAGTTCATAAAACAAAAGTGACCGTGTAAGTCGTCGCCTAGCTGGCCAAAAAACAAGGAAATCACTGGCCAAAAGCAAGACATCTATGGGTCGGCTAAGTGTGTAACCTTGTCATACGGTGGGACCATGGCGGCGATGTTGCGGACGGTGAAGGCCTCGCCAGGCTGCAGGCCCAGGGTCACCGAAGGGCACACACGGGAGTCAGAGCAGGCGAACACCATGTACTGCAACACAGCATTAGCGAAAAGTCAGCATCAGGTTAGCGAAAAGTTACTGAACGTTTCGTGCCACCCCACGACTCGTATAGATAAGCGCGTCGACATATCGGGCCCTGATCGGTGGAGTACACGATTCTGGTGGATCTGCTGGATTTGCATGCAAAATGCAAGTGTCCGGCCCTCGGAAAAGCCTGCAACTTTTGACCTGTCTGTCTCTGTTGTGAGCAACTTTTTTTACCAGAGAGGAGGGCAGGATGGACAAAAGCCAGCAGGAAGGTTCCGGGCGAGTCGCGACAAAGATATTCTGCGCAGCCTTTCGTGTGGCTCCCGGAGCGTATCAGCGGGCAAAAGAAACCGTACTGATCCCATTACCGGCGGCCAAGCGGCCAGCAAGAATATTTCCGGGCAAATTGACATGCAAACAATTTGCATGCAAAAGCTGAGATCCAAACTGCCTAATCACCCTGCAGAATGAGCTTCGTGACATGAGCGGCAACAGGGACCCACACAAGAGGCTAGAGACTCTGGACTTATCGTGCACGAGGATCGGCACTTTGTGCTAGTTGTTTCGATTACGGCAGGATGGACGGACACCATGTCCATGCATGGGTATGTAGGCAACGGAACCTTGTTCTGGCTTGCAATAACTCACGCTTGGATGCCAAAATTTGGAAAGGGAGGCAGGGCGAGAAAGGTGATTAAGATGTGTGGCGTGATGCAATCATCTTCTCTTCAGCTCTTTAATTTGTTCACTTAGTAGAGCATATTTTCAAGGATCAGCATGGCAATGGAGATATGGATGCGAATACACAATGTTCTCAAGGCAACATGCTCTGCCCCAACATTTATGCGCCTAACTTTTGCTATGGTTGGGAAGAGAGGACACGTCCAACTGTCCAAGCCAACTACTCTTCTAATAAGCTGATAAAGAAAGAATTCCGTGAGGCGAGGGACCAGGGCGCCACAGCCACAGGCCATCAGGTTGCTATAGCTGCAAAGGTAGGGCCGGGCCGGGGCTGGCTCAATCATGGCTGGACCACGCGTTTAGCCATGGAATGATGGCATGCTGGTACACAGTTGACAGTAACACTCTTGCATTTCTGTCCTTTGGTATAAGAGGAGACTTGGCGCTCAAGTATCTTTTCAGTGTGTGATATGTGCAGTGTGAAAAGAAATTTCAACGATGAGACGTCTGGAATGGCCGCCCACCACCATATGATACTAGCGTTGAAACATAATGATGTGGATATTAGACCATTATTGTTCCCACCCAAAAAAAAAAAAGATACGATGTATGAGACCATGACCAAATTCAACCGTTACAAACTTTAAATTCAACATGGCTAGCTAGTTGGTACAGTTCTTTGTTTTCCAGACAAATTAAGACACCAGACTACTATAGACCACTTTTTTGCAAAGAAAATTATAAAAAAAATACTTGTGTCTTGAAACCAGCTAACAGCAGCATGCACGGAGTAATTAGGCGCATTGGATCGACCGATGCCAGCCGATAACTCCCAACAAGAAAATAATAAAACTCTGTACTTGTGAGATTCTGGCACAGGTTATACTAGGAACGACAAGGAATAAGATTATACTATATCCAATCCAATTAATCACCCCCATCCAGAAGAGAAAGTGGGGCCTATATAGGGACGGCGACATCACAATAATTTACAAGCCAAAAATCACCAACATGGCTTGCACATGGGAATGCACTCGCCGCGCGCATGCATGTTAGCTAATACTACAGTCCCATGGTGGTGGCCGGTGCGGGAGCTGCTGTGTGCCGTCCACTACGATTTCTTAGCACACACATGAACTGAAATGAAAAGGTTTGTGCCCCCATAGAGCAGACCTACACACAAATTAAATCACAAGTGCTCATGATATCCAACCGACTACTGGCCAATTGGCCGCTAATGGCGACAAGCTGTCCCCATCAGTGTTAAGTCATGCAATTAGGACAAGCTGCTTCCCCTTTATCTACTACCACAACTTTGACCTCGGCCCCGGCGCAAAATGCTGCGCGCACACGGGGCAGAGGGGTGGTGCCATGTGAAACGGTAACGGATGGCATGCAGCAGGGGTTTGCTTTAGCATATGCAAATGGGAATGCAGGGATTCTAATGAGCTAGTACCAGCGACATTGTACTGGCCTTGCTTCTAGGCAACCAACAAGTACTACTACCAAATCAGTGGGCCAACCAGGCGTTGCTGGACAGACAACACGGGAACGAAGTTACTGAACGCGGTTTGGCTCGAGATCATGTACGAGTACGACAGAACAACCGGCGGACCGGCCGGCGACCGGAGGCGCTACAGACAAAAGACTTAGCAGTCTAGGGTGGAGATGGAAGAGAAGTACATACCCTGGGTGCCTGGCCTTCCTTGAGAGGCTCGAACAGCTCCGGCTTCTTGCTGCCAAGACGAAATTGACGGGGCACAGAGGGTCAGTTCGTTGGAGCTCTCGAAATTCCCAAATCAAAACAAGAAACCAAACGCGTGTGTGTGTTGGGGGGGGGGGGGGGGCAGTAGATGACTTACTCATAGACATCGGTCTTGAACTTCTCGAACCCGCTCTGCAGGCGCTGGACGGCGTCCATTCCCTGCCACAAAAAGATCAACAAGAAACCGTCAGCTCGCCGTCCGCCAAGAAACCAACCTGCATGCTCGTGATGCGCCATGAAAGAGAGAGATGGAAGGACAGGGACAAGAGAGGGGAGGAGAGAAGCATGATGCAATTTTCTGCCCACCTTGCCCACAGACCACACAAGAAAGCATGCACAAAGGTTGAACCAAAGGGGGATACAGGGATCTGCTTTGCAGCAGCAAAAAAGGGGGAAAATAAACCGGGGGAAACTACAGACCGGTGGGGGGCAAACAGGGAGAGGAAAAGAAGACGGGTGGATGGATTGATGGAAGGGGATTACTGTAGGAAGGAGGAGGAAGGAGACGACGGACCTTGGACTTGGAGGGAGGAGGAGGTGAAGGGAGGGGTGGGCTTCTGTTTCTAGAAGGAGACGGACCTTGGACAGCTTGGCTGCCGCCGGGGTGCTCACCTGCTTCTTTTTATAGCAGGGGATGCAGAGGCAGCCGTTCATCTTCTCCTTCCTTTTAATCTCCGGGACGGACGGCCCGGATGCGCGCTACTACCACACGCGTCTCTCTCTCGTTTGACTTTTTGAGCTTCCCGTCGGTTTACTAGAAACATGACACGTGGAAGAATGGTGTGAGCCAGAGCGTACAGGAAAATCAGTAATTGGCTGATGAGTGCGTGTGGCTTCTGTGGATTTAGATGATAACCGCCCAATCGGAGTGGCAAGAGCCTTTTTCCCTCCCTTTTTTTTTCGTTATACTATGCTTTTAGGCACCCTGATGCGGTCGCTGTATTTGCTTTTGAGTTCAGCCGAAAGACAACCGAAGCGTACGTGACTCAGACTGTAGGTACGTTTGGGCAAAAAAGTAAACCGGTACTCGTAATTTGCTGAGGCCAAGGCCGGAAGGACTTTTTTTTTTCGAACAATAAGGCCGGAAGGACTAGTTGACCATGCTGGCAAGGAGGCATTTTTCTGCCGATCTTATTTGCGCGGCGCAGCGGCCATGGACAGGCCGGGAAGCACAAGTGGCCAGCAGGTAGCCCGCGCGACGACCCTTTGCCCCTGTTCCATCTGCTGCTCCCTGCCTCCCCAGTCCCCACAGCCCGATCGACCACTACCGTTTCCCAAGGGGTATTCCCAGATCCAAGGAATCTCGATGCCCACTCATGCCATCTGCCTACACAGGCTACTACTAGTCTATAGCACAGGGCAGGTGATGCTACTCCACTTCCCCCAGGGTCATCACTCATCAGCTCTCATGGAGGACATAACTGCAACCAAGGGTCGTTTTAGCTGGTGGATTATTGCAACCCCATCGCCGGACGACGGGGCACCACATACACCGATGGCGCGGCCTCGGGATCGAATCCTTCTCGTCGGCGTGCCTAAATTACTCCCCTCACCCGCACCAACCGCCGGGACCACGGGCCCCAGCACGCACCTCCTAAATTATTGGAGACTTGCATCAGTTGAGCTAATCTCAATGAGAGCCAAGGCCAAAGCTCATCCGGTATCGGCTGGTATACTAATGAGGAATCATGGACTTTTAAATATGGGCGCGCACTAGTCCTACACGTATATATACAACGGTTGCTTATTGAGCCATCGAAGATTCCAATTCCACCATGCGCATGTGACTATGTGAGAGTTCCTCTTGCATTGGGGGCCGGCCGGGGCTCCATTTCCTAGCTATTTCCCTTTCGCCAATCTAGTGCGTATCTAAATGGCAGCTACATATGGTACAGGTACAGGTTTGTACTGCACCACAGGGCCGTGGTGCGATCGATGTCAAAGGCTGTGCGCATCAGGCCGGGCTGATGAGGGTGATAGCAACGAAAAGATGGGCGCTCCCCGTACTGGCTACAGCTAGCGCTTGGCAAATTTGGTCACTACGGTAGCTGACTATATATGTTACCAGTTTATCACAGAGAGCCACAACTTTTTTCCTTGTTCATCGGAGAGAGAGAGAGAGGTGGAAATTACAGGAAGTTTTTTTTTTTGGGGGGGGGGGGGTGACGGGTGGTTGCGGTAAATCTCGTGCTAGTTGCTCTCTACAGTGAACAAAAGCAAAGTGGGAGATCATGGACGTTAAAGAGAAAAGGTTGACGTTGACGTACGGGCACTAATAAAGCTATTGGGCTACTGGATGCGTTACGGTCATGGATCAAACGGAACTCAAAAGCCAAAAGCAGATGGATGGACACATTTTCTAGTCTGTGCGGTAGCTATCGTCATGCGATGAATCCATGGCCCAACGAATTCCACCTTATCATATCACTTTGGAAAAAGCCAGCCGTTACACGCTTGACATCGCCTAAGCAAGTGTACTTGGAACTTTCTTATCTGCACTTGAGACTTTTGTGGAATTATATATATTTCTCTATATCCAAAGCATCTAGTTGATGTTGCCTTTGATAAAATTAAACTAGCACTATCATTGGCCACCTTCTTGGAAACCCCACCCTTCCCGATTATTCTATTGCAGCAGGAGGTTGACATGGTTGTAGCTAGCTGATGATGGAATGGAAACATGCATGATTTAATTACTTGTAGCACCATTATGGCTCTGCTGTATATACTACTATGCAATGATTGGTCCAAATGAAATGAAATGCAATGTGTAGACTTGAGTTGACTTGATCCAACGGAACGTGGGCTTATTAGCTCTTGGCGCAACCGAATGAACACCTAAGCGCGGCGCCTCCATGCTCTTAGGAAAAGACATTTAAAAGTATATTACATGCCCCGGAAGGCAATGGCACAACACGTCTGTTTGCATTGCAGATGGGTTGGAAGAGTGCAATTTGGCCCTGAAATTAACCAAAGGTGGCAAGGGCATATATTATCAGTTGACCGTGTTATTGTAACCTACTAGCCTTCAACCTCGCATACGTGTGAGTGACACTTGGATTTTGTTCCCTTTTCCGAAAGCCCCTGGTCCGTACTACCAACCTCCTAGATTGTGGGAAGGAATAAGGTTTTTTTTTTGCGTGCAGCAGTGCATTTCGTGCAGAGCCGTGTGTGGAGCCCAAAATAGACGAGGACGGATCGATGTGCATGCACACGTACCAAGTTGTTAGGTACAGCTCATCAGGCCACTGAAAAAGTAGGAGTGGTGAAGTGGTGGATATACATGCATTTGCATGGATGCTGTATGTACAAAGTATGGATCATGTGTGATGTGTGCATATGCAGTAGAAAGGAGCTGAGCGAGCGAGCCATGCATGCACCGATGCACAACACGTACCACGACGGTGGTGGTGGAGGCGGCGAAGACGGGCGCGTTCCTGATGAGCCTGGGGCGGGCGGAGGAAGGCGCTGGGGTGCGGAGGCTGGCGACGATGCTGGATACGGAGGCTCGGATGGCCAAGCTAGACATGAGTGTGCTGTGCCCTGTGCCCTGCGACGCCTCCTTATAGGCGCACCGGGCCCCGCGTGCCGACACTGCAAAGCAAGCTGGCTGTGGCTGAAGTCTGCAGAGACTAACGAGCGAGAGCCAGCAGCGAGGTGCCGCGTGTGCGGCTCGCCTGGGCCAGTGGATCCGGGCCACTCGGCGCCTCATCCATCCTGTATGCCAGCCCGGCGATGATGGGGAGGACAGGATAGGGCTCGGGATAACGCGCCGCTGCACCGTGTGGCGGAACGCCGCTCGCCGGTTGCACACCGGCGTCCTGGGCCACATGCAAGGTACGGGCGCGCGCGCGGCCGTCGTCGCCAAGCGGGGAGCGCGAAAACGAGGCCTTTGGATCGAATCCCGCGGCGTCCGGAATGAAACGAACGCTAGGGCGCGGGCGCGGTGGTGATCACGACTTTGTATCTGTCTGCTTCCTGCTGGGCTTGCGGTTTGTGGACGCGAATCGTGATGCGCTCATGCCAGCATGGCATGCCGCGGCGAGAGCGCCAAGCGTGTGACTGGGGTTTTTTTTTCTCTTGTCGCCGGTGAAGAAATAATATTTACTCCCCTCGATCATCTTCTGGTCACCGGAGAGGGGTGCAGGTGTGGTGTGGCAGCCGTGCGTTCATTAGTCACCGGGCCGGATAGTTGGTTTCGGTGGTGATTAGGTGCTGTCGGAGAGGATTGGACGCGTGATCTTGGTTCTTGGCGTGCCGTGACACCAAGTGCTGGAGGTTGAGACACGTCGGCGAAGGGCTATATGTGTCTGGTGCAGATTTCACGAGGGTTTTTTTTTTCGGAAAAGGAGAAAATGTGTGCACTCGTCGAGCTCTTACAGCCTTGTGTTGAGCTAACGGCCGGGATAGTGACGGAGCTTAGCTGTATAGTGGTGGTTAACTTGGGGTCGTGGTCCAAGGCCGTTGAAGCAGACAGGTTTTAGTGGCGGTTAATAACTTGGGGGTCGTGTGGTCCAAAGCCGTTGAAGAAGACAGGTTATCATTGGGCCCATGGGCTGGATGGGCGCGCGCACGGCATGAAGAAGCTGTCACAGGCTGTGAGCCCATTATATGATTCAGTTGTTTTCCCCGTGCCGGATTTTGGCCCAGACTACCATGGTCGCTTCTCTGGGTAAGCTTTGCCGTAGAGAGACTTCAGAGAGTTGAGAGAGCAACAAGCCAACAATTACATATTGCCTGCCTTCAAAGTTGAACTTAAGAGCTCTATTGCATCAGAACAGCATCTCCAGACTTTCGTATCCACTGACCACTGTCCAGTTCTCTTTACGGGAACTTGACATTTCGATCTTTCAGTTGAGGACGACAGGGTCAGATCGAAGGGCACTACGTACATTGCAATAATGGAGCCTCTCTAGACAATGGCCACTCAATCCAGTTGCATCGCGGCCAGGCCTTTGTATCTGCATATGTAGTCGCATGCCATCCATATATTTGGGCTGGACTCTGGAGCGAGACGTCAGACGTGGCACTAGTTGCTCCGAGATGACGGTAGTGTCAGACAGGCACTCTAGCAGTAGCACCAATTACCATTTACCAGGTTCTTCTCCAATCTGCCAGACCATCGCATATGCTTGCACTGCACAAGAGTGTGTTGCACCATTTTCCTATAAGATGGAAGTAGTGTGCTCGTAAAAATACTAAAAACGGTGATGAACACAAGCCCGTTCCCACAATGTGGTGGCTCACACAACGATATGCTGCTAAGTTCAGTTTCGATGGACATTCTACTTTGAAGGATGTGTTAAACTATCCAAAGGAAGGTATACACGCCTTTAGGTGACCTGCTAAAACTTAAAACTGCATTCCTAAATTTACATTTTTGGCTGATAAACCCAGTCAAACGCTGTCACTCGTGGAGTCGTGGGCGCTAGTAAAGGTTAAACAGGTCTGTTAGATTCAGAGTAAAGCTGGAGACTTAAAATTAATTTATTTTGCTCTAAATTAGTTTGAAATCTCGTTCAGAATTTTAAGATTACTAATTGAAGACTACTTTGAAGCCTTCACGTGAAGCCACCAAAAATTCTAGGTGGACACTCTAAAAGAATAGAAAATTTTTATAAACTTCTCATAAAAAACGTAAACTTCCGGCCATTAAACCAACATCTTTAATCATAATAGCTATTGGATCTATTTTCTTTCTAATAAACTACCCACCTCTATCATTATTAAAATAGGCTAAGGTAAGCTCCTCATCTTCATGTAATCTATCCACCTATACCATTAGAACTCCTTAAATTTATATATAAATTAACCCCTAGATCTGAATCTAAATTGTATAATTATAACAAAATCTTAAAGTGCACTGATGTAAAAATTATCATTACTATCACTATTTATATATTTATGTTATTATTTATATAAAAATACGACCCATATCTGTGTCACCATGTATTCGTGTATCAGGAACGATATAAAAAATACTTTTTTTGCGTCTTTTTTAATGTTTCCATAGTTTAAAAAAAAATGTTTCAACTAAACACATATCAAAACATATTGAAGGTATGATGCAAAGTAAAATTGTTATTAGCTAAACCTGTTACAACTATATAATAATAAATGTGTATCTTTAGAGTATTGCGTTAAAATATTTAATTGATGAAAGAGAACTTGAGATAAATAATTATAATTATTACTTACAAGCTATATTTTTTTATATTAACTCTAACTAGCCCGTACCAGAGCACACGAGTTTATAGACTAGTATCTTCATGCAACCTAACAAAGGCTTCAGAGTTCAGACCTTCAATAGTGAAACAAACTCTTGTGCCACTTCCACGTTGCTGCCGGTGAAACAAACTCGTGTGCCACTTCCACGGCTGCCAACTTCCGACAAGTGAACGCCATGCATGAAAAAAAAAAGAAGAGGGAAAAAGTGAACGGCATACAAAATGAAGTGTAGCTTTTTACCTTTCTCAAAGCCCGCGTATTCTCTATTCCTCCGTTAATTTCTTGCAGAGTTGCAGTGAGTAGAGGACTCGGAGCCCAAGCTTTGCAGATGAGTGGCTCCTCCGTCCATGCCCGCGCGGCCGATCCAATTTTGACGAACACATGTACACAGCTAGTACTAGGCAAGAGCCATGCCGACGCCGGTGCGCCAAATTGAAGAAGCTCCATCGAAAACTGGCGTACTGGTGGCCCTACTTATGCTGCCTGGTGCACGAAGGAACGGCGTACATGTACAGTACATGAAGGTTGACACTTGATCCTTGACAAGCTAGCTGCTAGCAGGATGTGCTCATTTTGGCGACATCATAGACACATGGTGAGCTTGGTGTCCAGGTCGAGACACCGCGTGACTAGGACAAGATGCCCAGTGCAAGGCCAATGCTACAAGAAGTTTAGTCATGCATGCGCCTGTAGCTACCGGCTGGCTAGATTCAGCACTGAGCTGGCGTAAAAAACTTCAAATTATGATATGTTCGTTTGAAATTTTACTTATTGTTGATGAATTGATTTCACTTTTGTTCACAAGTCCATCAAAATGTGACCCACACAGGTTAAAAATTTGAAGATATACAAGTATAAGAAGTTTATATAAAATGGTTGTCATAAGTTTAGTTAGTAACTACTTTACATGAAGGGCTAAGTTATAATTACAGCATAAAAATTGGTAGTCCTAGCGCTCCCCCATACATGTAGTCCTGTATATATGTATACAACACATCATGTGTATGTACTTGAAGGTAGTATTGTTTAGATATAAAAAACATGAGGATAGAAAGAGTGATTTAGACTTTGTGATTCTTTAAAGAATCATACAATCTGGATTCACATTTAGGATTATTATAATTTTTAATAATGATATGTGCATAATTTACATGCAAATTTAGGTGGTTATTCAAAATTATTATTTATAATGGCATATATGGGTAATGTACATGAAGATTACGGGTTACCCCCTCTACTCCAAATTATAAGTCGTTTTGGTATATTTTGATATGCACTATGTCTAGATACAATGATACATACTACAAAATTATATATGTATCTAAATATGACAAAATGACTTTCGTAAAAAAAAATGACAAAATGACTTATAGTTTGGAACGGAAGGAGTACTTTAGTTTATTTTCCATAATGATAGAGGTGAATACTTTACATAAAAGATTTTGGGGGGTTACTTTGGAAAAAAAATTATAATGATAGAGGTGAGTAATTTATTAGCTAGGAAAGATAATAGATCCAATTGAATTAGAAGTACCAAATCTATGGCATGAGGTTTCTAACGTTTGTAAGAAATTTCAAGGGTTATATTTTTCCTAGCGCATCTCGTGTGGATTAATACTGTGACTCCATATAATGAGTATACAGATGTACATTAAGGATACCTCGGATTATCGTTCTGTTTGAATGACCTGTCTAGTCAGTAATATAAAATGGAGCTCAGCTCCCTACTTAGCAGACATTTCCTTTCCATTACTTTTGTGCTCCATATTTTTTTTAATCTTTCAAAACATCTCCGAGCAACTTACATATGTAGATGTAGATTTCTTATGACAGCTCCGTCCACGTATTTTTTAGGAAAATTTTCAGCAAGAATTTTTGTTATAAAAACTATTCAAATAAGTTATGTACAAAGTATTCCAAGTACCAACTTTTCCACGCGTATCCGTAGAAAAAAAGGCCAGCCAGGACAGCAGGCTAGCGTTCCTCACTTATCTGGAAAGTAGTAACTTATTCATACAGTTTTATTGGAATTTTTCTCATGATAACCATTATGTGATACTTTGCTCGAGAACTTATCAGACGGACTCTTAGGACAACTTCTAAAAAAGGTTCTAGGATAATTTTTCATATAAGTTTCTTGAAATCAACATTCCATACGAAACTTCTTCAAACAAGTTTGTGCAAAACAATTCTCTAAATATTTTATTTTCTAGAGAGCTTCTCAAATATAATTTCAAATAACAAAGCTTTATAGAGATTTAGAGATTTTTTTGTAAAAGTCTTCAGGTGAAGTTCTGAAATCACCTAGAAAAATGTTAGCCAAGCAAAAGGTGGGCAGAAACATGAAAAGTTATAAACAGTACAGAAAATTGCAAGATTTTGTGAAGTGCACCCAGGAAAAGGACAGGGCACTTTACGCTGATATGCATCAGGCTTCAGTATTTGTATTTCCACTCATTCTTCTTTTTCTCGTACCCAGTGTAAGCCTAAAAAGGCCCAATCCCCAATGTATTCGAGTTCACCCGAAAGAGGCCCAACTAGATTGTGAACTTTTGGCTGATGTAACGAGGGTCTGGTCTAGTGCTTCTAGTTTCAAATGTTCAAGCGAACTAACGTGAAATGCATAAACAACCATCTCATCACACACGCACGCACGCAATGCATAAACAACCGAAACAGAGTGAGGTCGAGAGATTAAGAATTCGCCGCTGTCGCTTCTTGTCCGGCAGTTCTCCACTTCCGCTCCTTCACCAACACCCAGTTGTGAATGGTCAGATTTCAGAGTAACCTGAGGCTGTGAGGCATACGTCTGCTGCGTTAGGTTACGCAGCTCAGGACAAGCAACAAATTGAAAGATGCCGTGGACTATTTCCATCCTATAAGGAACATAAAAACGCAGTATAAGAGTAGGTGAAACCGCACATGCTCATTCCCCAGCAGGACATGGGATTGCTCCATCGATTAAGAAAGCTCAAGATGTGGAGTGTCGGATGCTCAGTCCCGGTACCGGCATTTGTTTTACTTGCTCCGACGACTCTTGTTCGTCGCCATTAGCTGTTTCCACACCCTCCCGGGGCGCAGTTGAGAGGTAAAAACGACATGTGCTGCTCAAACGCAAGAATTAAGCCGCAAAAATTAATTGTTGACTTGCGTATTTTACCCCTCAAGCTGTCCCCTTTGTTACGCCGCCTGAAACTAATCACACCAGACGCAGGGCTGCTGTAGTGCTGTTAGGTGAGTCTGAAAACCGAGCAACTATTTTCTCACATCGCGTGGCACCGTGCCAGTACGTACGTGCATTCTGCCCCAGTTACCTGACCAGAATGGCACGAGGACGGGGGATCAGCTGTGAGGTCTGACGCGTTGCTGCGCCCCCGTCCCCGGCCCCGGTGTAAAAGCGCGGGAAGACGACGTGTTCCTCCTGTCCCTCGGCACTGTCTGTGCGAACGCGTGGAGCACAGTGTCCTCGCCGTTGAACCGACCCGTTCCGCCTTCGCGAGATTAATCTGACGCGCGCGAGAAAAAGGCACTGAAAGCTCGTGTTACCCCGATCTTCAGCAATCCGCCCGTTCACTCGGTTGGCAAACAAACGACAGGTCCTTGTAAATTCTGGCGCAGGTACCGCACGCCCCGCCCTTTCCGTCATTTTGGAGTTTCTACCCGCTCCCAACCACAACGAGGCCTTAACAAACCTAACCTGTATCTGACACAGTGACACTACAAAATGTCCAAACACAAACCAAACAAGGGACGGCCTCAGCTTGTGCAGTTGGATATAAGGGTAGTGTCAGCCGCAAGCTGACTGGTCCAAAGCGTACGTGCGCACGTATGCATGCCAGCGTATAAGTAAACTAGCTCGTAAACTAGCTAATGGCGCGATTAAGCGCTTATAAGTAATACTAACAAGTGGCGCTGCACCGGCAGCGCATCGACACTCTTCCATACGGTCTCCACTCTGTTCCGGGCAACAGCAACTTGCGGTCTAGTACGCCCGGGCTGGCGCGGTCAAGGCAAGGGATAATGGCGCTAGCGACCGATGAGCCGAGGATCACGGGTGTGGGGTTTGTTTTACAATTAAATCGGACGTAGCCGGGTCGCTTTCCGCTCTCGCGGGTGCTGCTTCAGTGTTCGGTTCGTTGTTGCAAATTGCAATCGCGTTTGAGATGGCTGTCGGAGACTTGGAATGACGCAGCTTCGGAGTTTCAGGCTTTCATCAGGTCCTGAGCTGAATGCGAATGTGCTGCGCTAATGTAAATTAGGCCAAGACGGGGAGGTAAAGTCGGTGAAACTTGACGAAATGTCATATCCACCCTTTTGATACTAATTAGGAGTACTAAATATAGACTAATTATAAAACTAATTACACAGATGAACTCTACATCGTAAGACGAATCTATTAAGCCTAATATGTGCCGTCATTAGCGTATTTTTAATGGCGGGTTACTGTAGCATGACAGTGTCTAATGACGAATTAATTAGGCTTAATACATTCGTCTCACGATGTGGAGTCCATCTATGTAATTAGTTTTTTTACACCTATGTTTAATACTCCTAATTAGTGTCCAAACATTCTATGTGACAAGTTGGCAAAAATAAGTTGGCGAAAGTTGGCGATCTAAACAAGGCCTTAGGGTGCATCTAGTTACAAAAGTTTTCCCCCGAAAAAACACTATTCAACCAACTTTTCCCTATTCATCCTACTCCTTCCACCCATAGAACACTATTCATCTACAGTGTATTTTTAGGTCTACAGTGTTTTTTCGGAAAATCTTTTCCAATCTAAACACACCCTTAGTATAACAGCTAACCCAGTCAAAGTCATAGATTGCACCGTCATGGAGGTACCTTCAGTAAACGTACTAGTAGTGCCCATCGAGCCGGTTAACGAGAGCTGGACTGTGTTCAGATCCCAAAAGTAATTTTTTACTTCCTATTCATTCTCCTCACAGAACACGCATTCTCAAAAATTTCTTTTTCACCTTTCTTAGGGTGAGTTTAGATTGGGAGAAAAAACAAAACACCGTAGGTCGTGCTGGGAAGCATGTTCTGTGAGTGAAAGAGATAGGATGAATGGGGAAAAGTTAGATGAATAGTATTTTTAAGAGGAGTTGAGTTATCTAAACGCACTATTATTCATCCCCTCACATAACACGCATAAAAAAAACATACTCTTCCCACGCTCACCTGAACACAGCACTGAAATGGGTGCTTTTCTGCGGTGAAGTGGAATCCGATTGACCAAAGCCTGCATAAGCTCGCAACGTCTTTTCTCGGATGCACATCCTCTCCGTGTGTGTACGGCAGGATAAAATTGTCCAGCCAAAAAGAAGTTGCGATTCGCAGCATCAGTCCCCAGGACGCGGGCGGCTTCGGTTCGCCGGCGATCCGCCGTGTCGATACATGTACGGACTAGGCTGCAGGATTGCGTGCTGCGTACCAAGCTGAAGTTACCTGGAAACCACATACGATTTGAAGGACTGCTTATTCCACTCCGCTACACATTTGTGATAATCTGGTCTTCGAGCATGGCTTGAGCTTGCAACGTTGTCGCAGGAAGCCAGGAGGCGATGGAGAAAGAAATGGTAATAGTCTATGTTCCAGGTTTTTGGTGAAAAGAAAACAAAAAGAAGACTCACTGTGTCAGCACATCAGCATTTCAAGTTAATATTCATGCCTGAAATTTGGTATGACTTGAAACGGTTTTCCTTACCGTTGTACCATTTGTATTCATTAAAGAGCAGTTGGATCATGCATTGAGATTTACTATCATGGATTGATAGCACCGTATGCACAAGGGTGGTAAAAAAAAAGAAAAGGGAAGGTGAATTCCTCACAAATATACCCACCTACTTCCCTGATATACAGTATACACCGTATACATAAAATATATACAGAGCTACATGTACAAACAACACGTGTATTTTTTTTCCCCATTACTTAGTAGTACTCGCCTACCACCTTGACAATTCTCAAGTGCCTGCCACCGACTTGGGACATCATCCCCGCGACGAATCCGAAAAAGAAGGCCCCACATTTCCCCTGCTTTGTCTGACTTCGGCACCTTGTTCTTTTGACTTCCATTCAAATCCCACCCGTGCACTAATGTTGGTACTAATCTTCCCCAAAGCAGGTTAATTTGCAGGGAGTCTCCAAGTGAAACAGCGTGAAATTTCTAATCCCCACTTCAAACTTGAAATCTCACTGCTTCGAATGGAACGGGTCCTCCACGTCGGTGACGGTTCGGCGCGTCGTGGGGGGCTCATCAGAACGGGTGGGGGCTCCGGCTGAGACCGTGCACGCTGGCGAAGAGCCCCACGAGGTCCTGCCGGTACGGCAGGAACGTGCGCCGCCCGCCGGTTGACGTCTTGGCGCCACCGCCGTAGGACTTCCGCCGCCCGGCGGCGACCGTGTCGAGCTCGGCGGCGCCGGCCGCTTTGCTTCCTTTTGGTGGCTGCTTCGCCTTGGAGTTGGAGACGGGGGAGTGGTGATCCCTGTCCCGGGCAGGGGACGGCGGCGCGGAGAAGAAGAGGAACTTCTCCTTCCCGTCGCTGTGGCTGCGGCCCACGACGAGCTCCCCGATGCGGCGCCACCGCGCGACAGAGCTCGTGGACCCGCTCTTCCGCGGCGGCCGCGAGGGTGAGGACGCCGCCGACGACGAACCGGGCGTCCATACGCAGTAGCTGTCCGGCGACGCGCCGTCGAGCCCCGCGCCATCGTCCGCCGCCGTCGACGACGCCGAGGACGATGACGAGGTGGACGCGACGGACGAGGTCCGCGCCTGCTCCAGCTGGAACAGCCGCCCCAGCGGGGCCCTCGGCGCCTCCGGCGCGGCGACGTCGTCGAGGACGCGGCCGAACACGGGGTAGAAGGCGCGGATGCGGCCGCCGGCGAAGAGCTCGTCCGCCGCGGCGCCCGCCGCCGACGACTCCCGGCTCACGAAGGGGAACTCGAACTCGCCGTCGGAATCCTCGTCGTCGGACGCCACTGAGCCGGCGTCCTCTCTGGGAATTGGAAGGTCGGCGGCGGTGGGCTCGTGCTCATGGCGCCGGCGGCTGTCCGCCATGTCTCTCGTGCTCGTTCCTCCACTGGTCCTCGATTTCTTTGCGGTTGGGGGGAGTGATCTGATCGGGAGAAGCAACTGCTAGTTGGTTGGGGAGGCAGAAGCGGCGTATATATAGGGGAAGCCAGTAGCGGGGGGTGAAGGCGACCTTCTGGAAGCGGTGCCTGCTCTGTTTTTTGGGGCGGGGCGATTGGGCGCTTCGGCCATGATTCGCATACACGTCGGTCGTGATGCACGCGGGGTTCGTTTCTTGGGGGTGGCGTTCCGTGTGCGTGTGCCGAGTTTGCTGCAACTTTTTCCCCGGGTTTACACATGATTCTGGGAGATTTCTCGAAGGGGGGCTGGCCTGGCCGGGGTCGGTCCGAGATCGCGCTTGCTTGTGAGACAAGCAGCCGTTAATACGGCCGGCTGTAGGTAGGCCAAGGCCGCGGAGTCGGCTGGATCGAATAAACTTTTATGCACACGTGGCCGTCTTGTAAGCTCAAGGAGAGAACCCCGGATGGTAGTGATCCAGGGGCATGCAATTAGTGGAGGAGCCAGGAATTTTTAATGGGACGGTCAGACAAACATGACATTCATGTAAGAGACGATATACATTAGTCGAAACTACAATGAATCAAAATTATGTTTTGAAAACCTTGTCATTGTGCTAAACGACTTTCTATTTCTGTACTGAAGGAGTATATATAAGATCGACTCTATTGCAATATGTTTCATCTTATGTTTCTTTGGTTTTTAGTGGAATTTGTTTGTATCTATAAAAAAGTCATGCACATGTTGAGAAGACGAAACAAATAGACAACATTAGCTTTGCGTAATAATTGTCTAAGTGTGACGGACTTATGGTCCCCTCGAGAGCACGCAGGAGAGCTTGGATGTAGTGAATGGCTGAATTGAACTGTGTGCACGCGCAAACATCTGCTCTCAAGAATGCCCCACCGACGTCGCATACTCACATCGGCTTTGGATCCTCCAGCTAAAAGGAATGAACGGTGGTGGATAGACGGCCTGCTATGGCTCACTGCTCACGTTCACGTATATGTCAACAAGCTTATGAATTTTCCACAGAGTGGGGGTTGGGAGGGGGGCACAGCCCCTGTTGGCGCCCATGTCTCTACCACATGCTCCGGGATGCGTACGCCCCCCTCCACTCCTCCACTGCCAACCATCGTCGATGGGTGCAGCACCTCCACCGTCGATGACCGCTTGTTGCTCTCCGGGTGGGACATCAAGAATGGTGAACTTCTTCCCGCCAGGGATGTCCTTTTGTCTGATGCCCTCCACCACATGCTCCGGGACGCGTACGCCCGCTCCTCCACCGTCAATCGTCGTCGATATGAAACTGACATGCATGCTTCCCAAGAGAGTAGCCAGGGGAGATGTGCGGTAGGAAGAGTTAAAGTTGGGGTGATCTTGTCGCCGACATCGACGGGACCGGTCAGGACAGCGAGCTACACCATCGTCGACGATCGCGATGCCATCCCTGGTGCGCTCCTCCACTACACAGAGCCCGACGGATCGTGCCCCTATCAAAGACTAAAAGGAACTTAAGGTCGATGGTTACAAATATTGCACCATGACTCTTTTCCATTGAAGAGACTGAAGGAGGACTGGGGTATTCTAGGTCTATCCTCCTTGCCAGAAGCTTTATAAAAGGCATGACACGTTTACAGCCTGAGTTGGGGGGGGGAGGAGGGGGGCACACGTCCCTCGCTCCGCCACTACATCCAGCTATGGGTATGGTACCGTTCAGTGTGAAGTCTGAAGGGAAACAGGGTGTGCAACGGGAAAATATAATGTCATCCGTTCACAAAATCACATATACAGATGCCGTCAACTAACCACTTTTGTTTCATTACACGTGCATGGCAACATGCGCGAGATCAGATCCCTTCTAATCAGGAGCCGAGGTACCGAACGCAAGAGAGAGCGACCACATAGAAACTCCGGATGCGTCATTGGCACACTATTCTATTTGTCCACGTATGGGATATACGCCTCGCACTAAAATTTTGCACGAGAGTAGGAGTCGAGATAAGGATTTGGGTCTGGGCACCTGTGCCACCTAATTGTGGTATCCTGAACAAGAACAATCACCTCCCTCTTTATCAATGAAACAAGCACAATCTCGTGTTGTTCGTTAGAAAAACAAGAACAATCACTAGGACCTACTAGTCGTGGGCAAGGACCAGCCCGAGAGAGCAGGGCGGAGCCAGGATTTGATCATAGGGGGCAAAACATTAAGTGGAAGACAATTTCATAATAGTATGACCTGAATTTAGCATGTATAAGTGTAACAATGGTATTCTATAATAGGCCAACCAAACATATATTGGCTTAAATTAGTATTTGTCCAATGTGTTGCCATAAAATAGTGGTTAGGGTAAATATATAGAGAGATCAATTGCACAATACATCATACGCATTGCACTTAAGGCTATACATTAGGAACAAGCTATAAAAGAATATATACTATCTTTTTTGTGAGCATGTTTTATTTTGTTGAGATTACACAGTACAACTTAGATGCTCACACTCACGCACACTCACCCCTATGAACACACGTACGCAAACTCTACCCCTATGAGCACCTTCGAAGCACTGAGCCGACAGATCTTGAGGTTCACGAAGTCATCACAGGCGCCTCGCTGTCGACGGGGACGTCGCCTACCACCGAATGCATAGCGCCGGTAAATCCCGGAATAAATCCAGAAAAATGCAAGCGCCAGGATTTGAACCCTAGTGGGTAGGTTCCACCATACAGAAACCCAACCAAATGATCTAGGATCAGTTCGCTTGTGAGCATGTTTTATGACCCACCAATACGATCTGGTCTATGGTATTATTGCCGCTTTATTTGATAATGATGTGCACGCGGACATAAATTTCCTTGATGCCAAAAAAGATTGAAAGGATGTTAAAAACCTAAGTATAGCGCGATCGAGACAACGGCAACTAACCCCTGCGCAGGCCTCACAGCGCCGCGCCGATGGGGTAGCAGCGGTGCGAGCCCAGGCCGGGCAGGCCCCGCGCGCACGCGCGGTGTCGCGCATCGCATTGCACATTTGCACGAGCCATGGGGTCATCGCGCGCTTTCGCCAGTGCACGCGTTGCGTGTGTCCTGGGTTGCCGCCTGCTTGGAAGCGAAGGCCGGCGCCGCGCACAGCAGCCGCCTGGTCCCGTGTCGATCGCGTGAGCGCAGACGCCGAACCTGCTCGTGCCCGTGCATGTGTGACGCGTCGCGGTGAACTTCGACAACAATTCGACATCCCACCTTTCTCTATCTTGCCTTCCGGCGGATCACCTCATCTCATCATCTCTACTCCGTTGTCCGTACCGGCGGCTTTGTGTACGTACTACGAGCACAGCACCTGGAAGCTAATTAATTCTACGAGTGTACGGTCGAGCAGTGAGTTTATCTTCTCTCCCTCTCTTTGCTTCAGATGACAATCAGGACCCGATGAGTTTCTCCGAGCTTTCCGTTTGAAGTAACTCTGATCACATGCTTCATTTTTTTTTTTAGCATAACAACAGGTGCTCTGCCTTTTATTCATAGAGTGGAAGGAAAAGTTCAAAATTACAAATGTGGTGGCCTAGGCCAACAACAAAGAATTATATAATACACCATTGAAAAAAATAGTTATTAGGCTACTCCTCCCAAAATTCATGCGCCGTTTGCCAATTTAGGATATCTAGCTGAATCATCGCTAACCTGCTTCATTTTCCTAGCATACCTTCGAGATCACCAAGTTCCATTATACGTCTCGGCGTTTGGAAGACCTGTCGTGCCGTGCGGCGCCTTTTGCTATTATGACACTAAATTTGTTCTTTTTCATGGGCTCTTAGTTCATAGGAAGTCTATTAAACGAGCAAAGCATGCTATCCCCATCAGTCAGCCTATTGAGATTTCAATTAGGAATCTAAGATGTTGATTAAGCTTGTGAACGAAGGGAGCGCGTTGCACGTGTGTAGTAACTCCGTGCATCTTTGTTTTTTTTCATTCCTTGCAACAAAGCGCTACTGTATGGCCGATTGCATCGGTCGACGGCCGATACTGCTCACCGAAGGATCCGTTAGTTCTTGTCATACCGAGCTAGTATAGCACAAATTATAAAATTTTCTTTTGTGAAATGTATTTAATACACACGTTCACACATTTGAGTCATCGACTTGGCATGATTGTTCGTTTTTTTCTGTATTTATTTCAGGTTTTAACCGACGTTATTTTTTTCAATGGTAGATGCACATCGATAGCGAGGTGTTTTTGGTGACTTCGTCAATCTTGAGATTAGCCGCCTTAATTTATTGGAGGTGCTTATAGGGGTTGGTTGAGTGCGTATATTTATTGGGGTAAATATGCATGCACATATGTGAGCATCTCCAATTGTTCTATGTTGAAAAAAAAAACACACGCTATTCCTAAAAGTTTTTTCAAGAGAAGACTCTATCGATGGATTTCAAAATTTACGAACTCGCCACAAATATCTCCTCCTGATGTCGAGCACATTGTTCACTTTAGAAAAAGTAACGCCATAATTTCTGAAATAAATCTGAAAAGAATAAACACCATAATGCATCACAGATTAAACCCCGGGCAGGCAAATGTCAAGGTTCGTATACATACATGGCCATGTAATTAAAGGTGGAACCGTGGAATAAAACAGCCAGCTTCTGCATGCCAAGCTTCTAGGGTAGAGATAAACCTCCAGGATGGCCGTGTGTACCAACGAATTTGCTTGGGAGGGAGTAGCATTTATTAGCTGCCTAAGACTGTCTCGAACAGCGGCCTCAAATGGTGACCTATAGGCAAAATGGGTCACAATAGTGCCTTTGGGTCTCCGTTCCGGTCTCCAACGGGTGACCCAAATCCCCTACCCATTTTCGGTCGCAGGCCGAGCGAGACGCAAAGATGCGTCGCTCTCTCTCCTCTACCCATCTCTCGCGATGGCGCGAAGGAGGCAGGCCGGTAGCGCGATGGCGCGAAGGATGCCGCGTCCTTGACCGAAGCCGCAGCAGCAGGGTGGTGGACTCGCCGGCGGCGCCGGAGCCGGAGCCTGTTGTCCATGGCCGCCTCGTCGTCGCCACCGCCGCATCAAGCTCCTCCATGCCCGAATCGACGACGGATGGCGACCGACGACAGCGGTTCGGGGGCAAGGTCGAGCTCCTCCTGGCCGAGCTCCTCCACCTCCACGATGGGGGGCCTCCTCGTTCGATGCCTCGGTCAGGCTGCCGTTCCAGCAGCAGCAGTCCGGCGCAGAACAGCGGCAACCAGCTGGCCGGCCGCCGAGAAACAACAGCTCGCCCTCGCGCTGCGCCTCTGCTCTGAGGTCTCCTCCACCGCGGACCCCGACTTCCTCGACTCCTCATCCGCCGCCGCCGAGCATCTCCAGCAACAAATGGGGGGCGAGCTGCTGCTGCTACCGCGACGGAGCAAAAAGGGGACACTGAGATTTGGAAGGGGCACAGAGGAAGAGATTGAGGGGATGAGCAGCCTCGACGGAGGTGCTTGCTACCGCCATCCTCGTCCTCGGCACCGGCGCCGCGCAAGAGAGAGCAGAGGCCCCGAAGCTCCGTCACCGGCCTCCAGGCCCCGAACGCTTCGCCGCCGGCCTCCAGGCGTGCGGCCGTGCGGGGACGAGCTCGATTCGGTGGCATTGGGCCATGGGAGCTGGAGCACCGGGTCACGGGAGCTCCGACGGGCGAGCTGCTGTAGCGGGCGTGCGGGGAGATCCGGCGAGCGAGCAGCTGCAGCGGGCACGGGGGACGCATGGCTGGCGCGGCGAGCTCCGCCGAGGTCGGCCGTGGGTGACGACAACACGATGCGGCTTGAGGACGACGAGCTCGTCGTTGGTGCAGCCGGCGAGGCCCTGCGTCTCCCGCTGCACGTCGGCAACATCCATCATTAGCTCCTTGAACTGAGCTTTTATAGCGTCACGGGTCTGTTCTTCAACCTCGACGACGACGACGAGCAGGACGGCGGCGAGCTGAGCTTTGCATTGTGGGTGCACGGGAACCTACGGCGGGCACGGCGAGCTCCTCCTCGGCGCTGCTGATGGAGGCGCGGCTCTCTCTCTCCCTCTCCAGCTCGGCGGGGACGTCGGCGCAGCGTGTGGCGGCCTAGGCAGAGGCTGCGGCTGTGCGGGAGCCTCGGCGTAGCGGCTGCTGCTCAGGAGCGGCGCGGCGGCCGGCAGAAGCAGGGAATGGATCAGCTGCTTTTGCGGTATCTGTTGGAGAAACAAATCGATGGGTACTCACCTATCTACTGTGCGTGTGACCCAAACGAGGAATAGTCTCTAATTTGGGTTCTTGTTTTTAGACAGTCCAAGGCTGTGTTCATATTCTTTTCTATTCATCCCACTCACAGAACACGTTTTTCAGTACACTATTTATCTCGAAAAAGTAATTTTTACTTCTAATGTGTACACAGCATAATAAAGAGTACTAATAAGCGTGAAGCTATTTTCGTGACAGACACGCTGTGCGCACGCAACGCCGCGCACACGACACATGTGCCAAAACACCGTCTCACATCACTCCATCGGTCATTGACCGCATATGTACGCTACTCGATCACTTTGATCGTGCGTTAACTGGAGGAACATGGCGGGTAATTTGGAGCTTCGTATCTGGATGTGATTTGTGATTAATGGTGATATCCGACTTTGTGGCGGAGGAGCAACCTGTGAGGCAACCTGCAGACCATGAAAACAACATCCTTGCTATTCGATCTTAGAATTTTTGTCTTGTTATCACGTGAAATTATTATTTCCCTCATAGATCCGCAGCTCCTCGCCACAAATTATTTCGTTTTGCCCACGAGATTATTTCGTCACGCCGGCTTTTAGGCCTCTCAACGTCATGCACGCTCCTCCACCACCATCGCCAGCTTTTTAGGCCTCTAGAAGTTGGTTCCTTGGGATCCAGATCCACTCAGCGGTCACTGATCAAGCTCGCCCGCTTTTAGGCCTTCCGCCCATCATGGATTCATGAACGGAACGGAACGCCGAGAACATTTGACCCTGGTTTCCGAGCAGGCATGGAATGTTCTCTTCCTGGTCCAGACGTCCAGACCCACTACTACAATGCAATGGACCTGCTGTTGCAAGCTGACAGCTGACCACTCTCAGAGTTGCTTCAACTGGTGCTCATTCCTCGTGGCGGAAAAGAGCATCCATTGTTTCTTTCAGAAAAAGAAAATAGCATTCATGATAGCAGCTGCGAGAAAAAGGCGTCGGCGTTTAAGTGCTGTGGTCGCGGTTTCTAGAACTGGATTCTATCATCGTCACCCGAATTCTGCATTCTGGATAAAGTGAAGAGCCAAAGCCTAACATCCATGCCGCCATGAGTCCATGACCGAGACCGATTATTGGATGGTTCATTTGTTCCGCATGGACCTGGTCGTTTACTCGTAACAATCGCGCAGTTGGAAAAAAAATAAAAAAAGGAACTTCCCTGGATGGCTATGTGCGAGAGTCGAATGCATCCACCAACCGGATCCCTGCAAACAGCCAACAGGCAAGGCAACCTCTGTTCCCAACTTCCGATCACCTACCAGCACTGGGCATCTGGGACAAGCTTGCGAGGTTTTTTCTTTTTTCTTTTTTCTTTTTTTTGATATAAAAGACAAGCTTGCGAGTTGACCTGGCGCTGCAGACAACAACTGTAAAATCGGACAAAATCCTCATCAAGCGGGTCAACAGAGTGGATAAGCAGGCAGGGCCTTGACTAATCATGGGTCCCACGGCGAACCTGCCTTGGGTAGAGACTACAGAGAGAGGCGTGGAGTCACACAGCCTTTCTGTTCTTGATCCTCAACCAGCAGCTGGCGAACCGGTACTCCAAGCAAGGAGCTTCCTTCTAGATGAAGACGTCTACTTGGGGATCAAGCAGCAGCAGGACAGGAAGCTTCTGACTTCTGAGGTTGCCTTGCCTGCCGGCCTCGCGTTCCTTCATGCTGCGACTTCTGTCGTTGGTGGGAGCCAGCTAAGCACTACTAAGCTCAACACACGTACGGTAGACGTAGACGAACAATTGCTTCAACTGCCATACGGTTTTGAATAAAAGGTTTCGAATCTAGATACGATATCCCATATTCCCACTAAATTCATCGACAAATAAGGCTTGGATCAGACGTGACTTCTACACGCTGCACGTGATGTAGGATCGTGTTATTGTAACCAACCCAAAGTTCGAGTAGGACACGTATTTAATCAGCATATTGGGACTTCTTGAGATGGCATGTTTTCTTCTATGTAATTTTGAAAATACTCAAAGCTGCTAGCTGCATGAGAAATTGAGTGTGTTTCAAAGGGGGGAAAAGTGGTCGCATGATTATCAAGTATCTACACATTAGTATAACTAGTAAACATGTCTGTGCGTTGTTACGGACAAAAATTATATAATATATTAGACCTTATATCTAATAGTTTGCAATGTGATACAGCTATAAGAACAAGAAACATAAAAAGGTCCAGAATATTTAAACGAGTTCATTCTTACCTGAACATCTCGTTTATTATTGTTGGGTGCGTCATGCATTGGACAGCTACATATAGGCAAATAAAACAAATTGTACTTGCATCCCTAGTTTGTATGTGCGAGTGATGACCACACAACAAGCAGATAAGTCATGGGACGTGTCGAGCAGGCCTTGTGTATGCGTCCGCCAGCAAGAAGAGAACCACGCGTCATGCGCTGGCTCATTATAAGCTCATTACGCGTCAGTCTCCCTCGAGTCTCACTTGAGCATATAAATTTGTAAAAACATGTGTATAAAATCAGATATACCTCGCGATTGGAACGAGAAAGCATGGAAGCACACCCACTGACCGCGACCCCGACGTGCATCCTCTCGGTGTCTTCTCACTTGCCTATGCTCGACGTCCTCGTTTCGTTCGCTATGTCCGCTCACTCTGCTCCAGCTCTATCTCTCTCTGGCCTCTCACTTTGAGCGTGCGTTTTGAAAGGCGGCAGGCGAGGCGGCGAATGCATGAAACTGCTTCGCGTGAGGGCGTAAACCTGCTGCACGAGCTCGCCCATGGCGTCAATGAGGTTGCTCGATCATAGGTTCCTCTTGGATCTTTTCTCCCAGATCTTCTCTTTATTTTTTTTATTTTTCGATCATAGGTTCCTTGACAGACAAAGGAAGGATCAATACCGATGATAAACAGCGTTAGCTACGGCGACGTTTGAAAGAGCATCTAGGCCCTAATTCGGTTTTGGCGATTAATGACAACATAATCATTGCGTCTAACAAGTGTTTTGCATAGGCAAAGTTTAAGTTAGTGCAATGATGGGCTTTCACGGTATTCTTGGCCCCCATCATTTGAGAATGAAATTGGCGCAAAGGATATGCTCGAAGATTAATGATAAACTAGTTCTAAGTGCCGTTTGGATGATGAGAGACAGTTCTAAGTGCCGTTTGGATGATGAGAGGCACTTAGAGTAGTTTAGGTCTTTGTTTTCCTTTGGTCGTACTATTAAGGGGGTTCGAGGATTGGTAGCTTGACCTAGGGTTCGAGGATTGGTAGCTTGACCTAGGCAAGACTAGAAGTTAGGTGTGGTGCACACTTGTGAAATCTAGTGCTAGGTAGCTGCATTGAAGTCCTTGAGAAGTTAAAAAACTCAAATAAGTTGAATTGGACGAGTTTCGATCTCGAAAGAGAAGAAGGTTGCACAAAACTCAGAGGCATCGACTATTTCGACGGGGTGCTAAGGCACCATCGAATAAGTCGATGACTCCTGGTTTTCTCACACAAACACTGGCACAGCTCCCTGAGTCGCGTCGACTGATTCGATGGTGCGTCCATCGAATTAGTCGACGACCCTCAGTTTTCAACCTGAAGGTGGTGCGGTGTTCTGTGTAGCGCCGACTGATCCGACGGTTTACTCATCGAATTAGTCGATGGTGCGTGAAGATGTGAAGACCCCAGAGTGCATGGCTCTGAGCAGTATCGACTGATTCGACGGCTGTGGCGTCGAATAAGTCGATGGTCTCTGATCTGTGTGCAGATTATGTGGCGCATGACTCTGGGTAGCGTCGAATCAGGTAGCGTCGACTGATTCGACGGTGCAGGCGTCGAATTAGTCGGTGAGGGAACTAGCCGTTGCACTGTTCAAAGTTTAAATGGAAAGCAAGCGTTGACTGATTCGACGGTGTCACCACCGAATTAGTCGACGGCTCTGCGTTTTGCATAACGGTTGGTTTTTGAGTGGGGGCTATTTATACCCCTTCAATCACTCCTTGAAGACTCTCTTGCCACACGAAATTCACTGTGCATCCGGCTACTGTTGGGGAGTGCTTGAGGGCAAGAGAGACACTTGGTTTGATTGGTGTTCTTGGTCTTGAGAAGCTTAAGAACTCTCTTTAGTGCTTGAGAGTAGCAAGTGTGCATCCATCTAGCTCTTGGTATAGTGTAGGTCAAGTGAAGATTTTTGGCTTGTTACTCTTGAAGATTCGACATCACCTAGACGGCTTGGTGTGTTGATCTTGGAAGTTCACGTGGAGATTGTGTGAAGCCCCAGGAAGGTGTACACAGTTTGGAATCCGCCGTCCCGGAGTGGAAAATGCATATCCCCTACGAGAGCACCTGATCCTTGCGCGGATTAGGAGGAGCTATACCCTTACGCGGGTGCTCCAACGAGAACTAGGGGGAGTTGCCGACTCCTCGATACCTCGGGAAAAATCGGCCTCCTACTCTTCTCTTTACTTTGAGCAAGTTTACTTTCCGCATTTCTATATCTAGAATTGTCATGTTAGAGTAGGATTGGAACTAAGTTGCTAAACTCTTTTCAACACTAGCTAGACACAAACCACACTTGTAGGCACATGGGGTGAATTGGTTTATTGCATAGGATTGTTTTATTGCTTAAAATTTTGTAGAAGCCTAATTCACTCCTCTTATGCATCTTGATCCTCATCGTTCGTGTTGGCAATCGAAAGGTTGAAATCTCCAAGGCGGCTCCGACTGGGTCCGGGCGGCGCCTTACCCCATGCGCACGGGCTGCCAAGGCGCCGTACGTGGTCCGTGTCGAGCCGCCGTCTATCGCTTTCCCGTGCAGGCTTCCTTCGACCTCGGTCGCGGCCGCCGCTCCGCTTCCTCGCACCATCGGTCGAGAGATCCAATATTTGGACGCGACCGTCTTCTTTATATGTTCTGTTTTCTCCAATTAGATTTCAGTTTGGTGATTCTACACGCATTGCAGTGGGAGTCGGCTGCCAACACATACGGGCAACACGAGGACGCGAGTACGTGACAGACTCGGGCGTGGTTGTCGACCGAAGGCAAGGAGGCGAACATCCAGGCCCACATGTCGGCACTGAGAGATGACAGACGAAAATTTTGGGCAGAAGCGTTACGTGTTTTAGTAATAGGGTATAGATAGATTAAAACGGAACACATAGTTTCTTAAAAATGAACATATAGTTCCTTAACTCTGCGTGTAAGCATTTCCAAACATACTGTATTTCTTTTCTAGGGGCTCCATTGTTTTTTGAGAATCAAAGTACTGGGCCCGATAGGCGAGTTGCAAGGCCCATTAGTGCTACTGGGCCGCAAGACTGACGCTCTCCCTCTCTCTCCTTGAGCGGCCGGTCCGCAGCTAGCTGCTGGTTGCCGTTTCGCATGTAAAATTTTCAGCCTAGTCTTTTCCTATATAATCGTTGCTGTGGATAAGACGGCCCATTCGCATGTGGAGGATAAGTTGTCTTTTTTTTTAAAAAAAATCGACTGAAATTTTGTAAAGTCACAATAAATAAAAAATTCTTTGATTCCACATTAAAATATCAACACCATGAACATAAAATATGGTATGCTTTATTATAAAGTTTTGATGTAGATTTAGATCTATTTTTATAATTAAATAGAATTAATTATAACTGCACTTTTATGGTCTAATTGTAATGAAATTTGTATGGTGGTATAATTATTCTATTATTCAACTATATAAAAAATATTCATACTCATTGGATCACAAATAACTTAGTTATAGATTTATTTAGGGTATACATGATCCAATGAGTATGAATTCTTTTATTAGAGACGAAGCATACAATAATTAGGTCACCATAGTTCGCCAAAAAAAAATAATTAGATCACCAAAAGAATGCCATCACAATAGAGCTGAGCACAACACCAATCTACGGCCGCCGCGGAGGCACATACCCAGTAACCGGTGTTTGTGGGCGAGGAGGATACAGAGAGCGATGACGAGAAGGAGTTAGCACCCGTACGTGTCACCATCAGAGTGGCTGGGGCGAGGGGTTGTCGTAGTTGCACCGTCCGCAGGCGAAGAGGATGTGGTGAGCAGTGACCGAGGAGGATACCACACTCGCGTGTCACCTTCTCCTTGACGGCGACGATCGAGGTTGAAAATTGAACCAACATTAAAATTCAAGAGTGTAAAATGTTTTTTTTTTGCAAAAATCGTCTTCGAAATCTGTGGAGATTCAGAAACAAATGGTTTTAGTAGGTTGAGGTTGAAAGGTTTCTAGTTTACACATCAAGATTGAAAATCGGACGAATACAATAGTCGAAGGTTATAAAAAGAGCATTTTCCAATCTACTAGTATGACCAGGCTGAGTGTGCAGGCTGTTGCAGTGGACCGACCGCCCACATCTGCTGTTGGGCCAAGCGTGCACAACGATAATTGTACCCGAACCCATCCAGATAATTAAATTTGTCTTTAAAAATCCAGATAATTAATTTATTTTGAAAAAACAATAGAGTCGTCGGTGAAGTCATCACTTTGACTTGAGAAGGAGGGACATTTCTTCCCTAGTTACTGTGTATTTAGGATATATATTTTTTCTCTCTCCCGTCATTGTACTTGTGCATTATCCTTAGCCCCTGTCATGCCGAAGCTATAAGCTGGTTTGTAAGAAGGCACCATTGGTCGTAAGAGACGAGAACTGGGCTACGATAACCATTTGGAAAAACGATAGTGCTGACTGAGATCATATATTTTCTCAAATGACATGTCAGCGATTTGGTTACAATAGGTGGCGTGCAAGCTAGGAAATTTATCAGGATGAATTTACCCTGCAGAAATAAGCTATGTACATGGTCCCAAATTCAATACGTCGCCATCGAATTCTTCAGAGCCGTATCCATCAAGTACACCATCACGTGGAGCTTTCGGTCAGGATCCGGCACACCGCACACCGCTTGAGAGAGTGAGGCACTCGTATACAATTAATATTGCTGCGTACAGTTTCATAATCGGAGTTGCAGGACCATGAAAACCATTGGTTGGCGTTTCATGGCGTGGCCACTCCCGCAACCATCTGCTGGAAGTTGGTACATGTAAGCTGCGTGGCCTCGCTGTTCAAGGCGGCCTTTCATGGCATTCGATTCGGGGCCTGCATTAGTTTCTCCCCCACCACAATCCACAATAATCTGAGATCGGGGTCCAATCTGCGGCCCTTGTTACGATCGGAGTTGAGAAGCGGAGTAAATGCTGACCAAACCCTCGCTCCCTCCTAAAATCATCCTCTGTTTCGCACAACCCGTTGGCCAACGCTAGACCGTCGGACAGGAACGGCCGAGCGATCCCCACCACCCGACGCAACAACCCCCCGTCCCCGCTTTCCGTGAGCCCCCCGTGCTGCTGTCTGTGTGGGCAGGCCGCGGGCCCCCAAAGCTAATTCCGAGAACAAGAGCTCAGCGAGCTGCGAGGCGAGTGCCCGCGTCGCTCATCTACCACGACGCGGTGGATAGATAGGCGCAGAGGGGGCCGGCACACGACGTCCCCTCCCACCCCTGCGCGCACCCACCACACCCCACCCGTGAGAACACTCGCGAACCCACCACTCCACCACCGGAGCCACAGCCAGAGCCCAGAGCGCGCGCAAGGCAAGCTCTCAACCATGGGCGTCCTGCGGAGCACGCAGAGCCTGCAGGCGGAGGTGGACGAGCTGCGCGCCGAGCTCCTCGCCTCCGGCGGCGGCGTGCACGGGCCGGCGGGCGGGTGGCGCCGCCGCTCGGACGCCAAGCGCGCGCCGGGGGCCGACGACGCCGGGGGCGCCGAGGCGCGCGCCGTGTGCGTCACCGGCGGCATCTCCTTCGTCGGCTTCGCCGTCGTCGACCGCCTCCTCCGCCACGGGTACACCGTCCGCCTCGCGCTCGAGACGCAAGGTCAGCCCCTGCCATCCCCTCCCCTGTCCCCTCGGCTCCGTCTCCCATCCCCCTCTCTCTCCGCCCGTCACCTACCCTTGGTCGCGGCTCCGCTGGCCTTCTGGCTACTGCCTGCCACGCGGCCAGACCCCAAACGCCGGCTTCTTGCCGGGTGACGTTTCTCGCGTGGTGCAGGCCGGCTCGCTCTGGTCCTAGTGCAATCTGCTCGCGTGATGAGCCGCAGGCCCGCAGCCGCCGGTTGCGGGGTCAGCGGCAAACGCAAGAAGCATCACCGTCATCACGTTGTTTAGGCCATGTTCAGATTCCCAACTATTCACTATTCATTCCAACTTTTCACTATTCATTCTAACTTTTCACTATTCCTCCCTCACAAAACACGTTTCCCAGCGAATGCTACAGTGTTTTTCTTATGCTACAGTGTTTTTTCCTACAATCTAAACACACCCTTAGGAAAAAAGAAATACTCCCGGTTTGTTATCTCCTCCCCCCGAGTTTGATAAAGACCGCCCAGATTTCGTTCCTCCCTCCATGATGCGTTGGCTGTGGCTGATAGCGGCTTCCATCAATAGGGCCACCAACTGACGCAAGAGGGTTGGTCGCTACATGTGGTTCGTGATACCCCAAGCACTAGCCATGATAAGCCTATGGATGTATATAAGCCAAAATGAAGTCACTGTTCAGTGACTCTGTTTCTAGAACTGAAGCTGTCTTTTCTCTCGTCCCTTTGTTTAGTAGTACTTCCATGCATAGTTTTCGCAAGGCACTTTTCATAGTGTTCCCACTCCCCACCGCACCTGAATGATCTGATCAACTCACCTCCTTAACCGACCCAAAGAAACAGAACGTCAATTTTATCATCGGTCTAACCTGCTCCCCAAGTTCCAAAAAAAAAAAAAAAGATCTAACCTGCTCCCCATTAAAAACGGACACAAAAATCGCCAGGCGCTCTATTGCTGCAACTAGAACCGATTAGGAATTTATGATATTGCAACTTGCACGGCAAAGACGGAACCATATATCGGCTGAGCGTTAGACTTTGACCTCGTAGAAGCGGTCAGCGATATTTTACGTGGCCAAACTAACACGCAGAGTTCTTCTTAGGTTAGTTAATGTGCACGTTTTTCAGACCATCTTCTGTGGCCATAGTTGGAAGCTATCAAGCTAAGCTAGGCACCGTCGGCGATGTCAAGCGTGTCGCTGAAGCCGTTCCATGGATATAGTCTCGTCACACCTTTGGCTTTTTGGTCAATCACATGATTTTGAATTGGAGGAGCGAATAAAAATGTAACTATCAAGCAAAAGCCGCCGTTTCAGTCCCATTTGAAAACTCTGCCAACGGATGGTCTGTGCCGTTTCAATGTTCAGGTGAGCGAGCTCGCTTAGCTTTTTTTTTTTTAAAAAAAAAAACATGTGAATCTCTTGTGATAATGTGATTCTTCCAGTTGGCGGCTTGGTGCTCGTGATGGTTTTGACGAATTGCTAAGCAGTCCACAAATCGAACACAAGCATCGCAGACTGTATTTCCACGGTTACCATGCTTTCTGACGGAGACGCGACCCGCTTTGTGGTCAACTGCATCACGTTTAGTATTATTTTTCCCTTCTGAAAAAGTCATGATGATTAGTTTTTGACTGGTGCGCTTATTGAATATTGATACCACCACCCAATTTGACAAATCTTGTGCGTACGCTGGATATGTCACATCGGCTAGCAACAGACTGTTGGCCAAGTAAAGTTGGTGCACGCTGCGTCCTTGAGCCTGAATCTTGATGCCGGAAAGCAGACAACGATTTGACAAAGAGAGAGTGCTAGAAGTGGGGTGCCATGGTGATGAACCAGGGAGACGGGTTTTAGGTTTCCGAAAGCTTCACCCTCAACCTACATCTTTTTTCCCCCAATGCCATCTGGAAAATCTCGATCGATGTAGAGCCAAATTTCTCTGACACGCGCGATGCGTTCGTCCGCTAGCGGCTTGGTATCTTCAGGTTCCCCGTTGTGCGATCTGCAAACCAATCAGCGTGATCTCGTGGATAAGGAGATTAGGATAAGCGAACCCAAAAACAAAGAGATATTCGTAACAGTGATCCATCGTATCCATGCCGGTTGGTAATGCATGCTGCTGGGGCTAGTTACAGCGAAGCTGATTGCACGTGGTTCCATTATTCGGTTTCTGACAGGGACTGGGTGTCCCGTGCGTTGCTGTGTTGGCTGCAGAGGACATGGACAAGCTGCGGGAGATGGAGATGTTCGGCGAAGACGGGAGGGACGGGGTGTGGACGGTGATGGCCAACGTGATGGACCCGGAGAGCCTGCGCCGCGCCTTCGACGGCTGCGCCGGCGTGTTCCACACCTCCGCCTTCGTGGACCCTGGGGGCATGTCCGGCTACTCGGTGAGTTACCGTACGGCGAACCTATTAACTTTATGTTTTTAATAATAGCTGTATAAAAATCAGTTGAACATCACGCTTTTAGAAAAAGAGAAGAAGAGGGCAACTAGGAAGGATTGAAACTTCTAGTAAGCTTTTTTGCATCTGCGCGTGTGCCATGCGAATCGCACGAGTCAAGATGGTTACCAATCCTTTTTGAATGGAAAGTGGTAAGGGAGTCAGAAATCGCTACATAAAGTAATGGTAGAAAAAGGAAAATAAAACGACAAAGCAGGACATAGGTAGGGCTTTGGGTTGGGTAGAAAGTATGCTCTAGCTTACGCACAGCGAAAGCTAAGGATTAACGGCATCCTTATCCAACGGATGGTGCCGTGATCGAGCTGGAAGAGATATTACCATTGGCCCTCGGCAAAACAAAGCATGCACTAATCAAGTGCCCACTGCTGGTTAAACTAGACGGTGATTTTGATAGGGAGCAAGAGTAGCAAGAGCGAAATATATTATTGGGTGGCAACAGAGACAGATCACTCTCGTCATTGAATGAGGGGCCTTTTTTTAATTGTGAATCATTGTAGGGCCTTTTAGGTTGTGTTTAGATTGTAGGAAAAAACACTGTAGCATAAGAAAAACACTGTAGTATTCGCTGGGAAACGTGTTTTGTGAGGGGGGAATAGTGAAAAGTTGGAATGAATAGTGAAAAATTGGAATGAATAGTGAAAAGTTGGGAATCTGAACATGGCCTTAAGGATGCTAGGACCAGAGAACTGTTTGTTTTTTTAAAAAAAAAATAAATGAAGTTGAAACACGAGGGCATCTGCATTGCGCCCCCATGTTCATTTGCTCAGTGAAAGTGGGAGCACTAAACGTGGAGGTCCCGCACAACTCAGGAACGGCCTTGCGTGGTCCGGCCCGCTGGACGCGTGATAAACAACATGTGTCAGGGAGGAGGGAGCCAAGGCAGGTTCTGGAAATCTGTTGCACCGCAGCAGTAGCTTGGTTGAGTGTGGAGGGTGGATTCCCATCACCCAAACAAGCCTAGCACAGCAGGAGTGGACGAGGGGTACTGTGGTAGCGTGCTGAGCTGCTGGCCAGAAAAGAAAGAACTCTCAGACTTTCAGTACGCCACTCACCAACCAGTGACTTCGGAAGTACAGCTTCTGTTGAGGGATTTGAGAGAAGGAAAACAGTGGCAAAAAATTAAGGGTATGTTTAGTTTGGGAAAGATTCCCCGAAAATACACTGTAGACCCGAAAAACACTGTAGATGAATAGTGTTCTGTGAGGAGGATGGATGGGATGAATAGTGTTTTTTTTTGGGAAAATTTCTAAACTAAACGCACCCTAAGTACGTTGTTTTCTGTTCTTTATTTGATCTGGATCTTCCTCGCTCTCGAGCTGCTCTTGTGAAGAAGAGTTCTTTCGGACCTTCTCAAGCTGCACCATTGCTGCTTCCTGAACCTTCCTTTTGGCGTTCTAACTGATCTGAACTCTGAAGGCAAGACTGCTGACTAATGATGGCGGATCCCAAGTCTTACAATGTAGTTAGCTGGGATATACTGTGCCCATTCGAGTCTTGATTATTCAATTGCAGCGACCACATCTAACACAAACGACACTGGCGGCAGGTCCAGACCCTGCTCCAACTGGTTCACCTAATCTAGCGCCTGAGATCTCCTGCACTTCGGCACTTGCACGGTACAAGGTTTATTGCCTGATCTTGATTTCACATAGCAACTAGAGTTTGACAATGCAACCACCAAACCACTTGGATTCCTCCGCCAGTAGTATAGTACCCTCATGGCGTCAACATATCATGCAACCACCCATGATGGGTTTATAACATCCGAGAGTGATTAACACCAAGTCGTACGACCTTCCCTCGCTGAGGCCATGTTCAGATTTCCAACTATTCACTATTCATTCCAACTTTTCACTATTCATTCCAACTTTTCACTATTCCTTCCTCACAAAACACGTTTCCCAGGGAATGCTACAGTGTTTTTCTTATGCTACAGTGTTTTTTCCTACAATCTAAACACACCCTGAATGGGCTACTAGCCTACTACTGCTTGAGGTCGTTGGCGGTTTGGACTACCAGCAGGTGCTGGTCCATTATCACCCCAAGGCCGATTGGCCAAAGCATGCAAGATTCCAGGCTGAAAGTGAGGACGCTATGCTGATTGATGGTGAGGCGATTCAGTGCTCACCTGCTCAGTGTTCACTACTTTGGCCCTGTTTAGATGAGTTGGTGAAAGTTGGCGAAATGTCACATCCATCCTTTTGACACTAATTAGGAGTACTAAATATAGACTAATTATAAAACTAATTACACAGATGGACTCTACATCGCAAGACGAATCTATTAAGCCTAATATGTGCCGTCATTAGTGCATTTTTAATGACGGGTTACTGTAGCACGACAGTGTCTAATGACGAATTAATTAGGCTTAATAGATTTGTCTCACGATGTGGAGTCCATCTATGTAATTAGTTTATTTTTATACCTATGTTTAATACTCCTAATTAGTGTCCAAACATTCGATGTGACAAGTTGGCAAAATAAGTTGGCGAAAGTTGGCGATCTAAACAAGGCCTTTGTCTAATACTCCTACCTAGTAGCCCAGTACAGGCTGCCAGAAGATCGAATTATATGCTGTGGTATCTAACTCACATTGTCCTGGGTGGCTAAACCCTTTCAGGCTTCATCAGTTCATTGTGCCAATTGCCTACCACATCTAGACCTCATTTGCAGTTCACCTTGTTTTTTTTTTAAAAAAAATGACAACGGGCTTGTTTCTTGAATTTTAGCACTTGTACTGTTTTTCCTGGAAGAGATATTTTGAAGCCAATTTTACTGGAGCATTAAACTGACCTACAAACTGAAATATCTGCTATTAACACATGGTAACATCTGATGTTAACAGAAACACATGGCAAGGTTAGAAGCCCAGGCAGCGGAGCGGGTGATCGAAGCGTGCGTGAGTACAGAGTCGGTCAGGAAATGTGTCTTCACCTCTTCCTTGCTGGCATGCGTGTGGAGGCAGAACTACCCTCATGACAGGCGGTTCCCTACCATCATTGACGAGAACTGCTGGAGCGACGAGAGCTTCTGCCGCGACAACAAGGTGAGTGGTCGGAGAATCTTTGCATAAGTCAACATCACAATGTCCATGGGTTTAGCTCGTCAGTTTCATCAGGGTTAGGTGGTATTCAGTACTGAACTACTGAAAAGCATTCGCAATGGTGGAAACATTTACCGCCGAGGCACCGATCAGTAGTAGTACTGTTGAAAAAACCGAGCAAATCTAATGATGTGGTGCATCATCGTTTCAGCTCTGGTTTGCACTTGGCAAGACGGCAGCAGAGAAGGCGGCGTGGAGGGCAGCCCGAGGGCGAGACCTGAAGCTGGTCACCATCTGCCCGGCACTCGTCACCGGCCCCGGGTTCCGCCGCCGCAACTCCACCGCGTCCATCGCCTACCTCAAAGGTCCGTGCTACCAGGATGCGTGCTGTAGCTCGTAAGCACCATGCGCTGTGTGTTGATCATTCTGACAGAACTGACTCTATTTGCATTTGGGACGCATGCAGGCGCTCGTGCCATGCTCGCCGACGGCCTGCTCGCCACGGCGAACGTGGAGACGGTGGCGGAGGCGCACGTCCGCGCGTACGAGGCGATGGGAGACAACACCGCTGGCGGGCGGTACATCTGCTACGACTACGTGGTCGAGCGGCCCGAGGAGTTCGCCGAGCTGGAGCGCCAGCTCGGGCTGCCGGGCGGCGCCGCGGCCGCGCAGAGCGCCGCCGGCGACCGGCCGGCCCGGTTCGAGCTCTGCAAGCGGAAGCTTGCCAGGCTCATGTCGTCCAGGAGGAGGTGCACGTACGACACCTACTACTCCGTCGCTTTTGACTAGCGAAGTTTCTGCAACTGCAAGCGGAAGCTGGGCTAGTCGGCGAGAATGCACATATCTTTGATTTGCCCTGACGGGCGATACCGCTGGGCACTGGTAAGCAGCGGTCGCAGCAAGTGTTGACGGCACCGACCTGGCATTCAGCGGTTCGTGCTGCCACTTGACGAGGGAAGCAATAGCTAGAGCTCGTGTTCTTTTGACCTTCCTTGTGGATGGGAAGGAGCAGAAAGCTCAGATGAGTGTGTGCAATATGATGTATTGAGGCTGAGTGCAATCTTGTACATAGTTTTGATGAAGCAATAAAAGGCACGTTACGATGCTAGTACAATCATTCTTCCTCGGGCCACACAGCAAGCCTCGAACCACCGCACCACACCACGTACAGCAAAGTTTGTGCAGGCCATTGCCAAAAAAAAGTCTGTACAATCGTGCACCAAGCGCAATCTTTGGATTCTTGGTGCACTGTGCAGAGTAGTGCTGCAACAAAAGTGAGTCACCCCAGGCAGTGCGCACTGCGCAGGCCACGATCCGCACCATCACAAAACCCACACGCCTCTTCACGTCCAGCAAAGTTTGTAAAGCCCATTGGCCCATTGCCAAAGTGTAGCAATACCACTCAATTTAAATTGGCTCAAGTGCGCCATAACATCCGATGAAGGACATTAAACGCACTTCAAACAGTTTAAACCAGTGAACTGTCGAGTGTCCCACGGACGCCTCGATAACCACTTTAAACTATTATCTTTGCCATACGACATGATCGTTTTTGTAAGGAGAACACAACAAACATTACATTTTTACATAACATAACAAAGTATAAAGGTACAAATGATTACAAACCAAATTTTAAAGTGACCTTAAATGCAAAGTCAAACCCGTCTAAGAGCTTAATACAAACCAGTCTGGGAAGTTCTTTAATAAACAACTATCTACAACTCCGGCTCAACCCTAGAATCCCCAGGACCACGAGGTTCTAGGTATTCGAGACCTCCTTCTCGACCGCTCTAGGAGCTGCTTCTGAAAAACAACAAGGGAGATCCCCTGAGTACGAAGGTACTCAGCAAGACTTACCCGCCTTACCAAAAGAAAAGACTCTCAAAGACTCTCAAGGAGTATGCAAAGCTTTTAAGTAGTTTGGCTGATTCAACTTCTTTGCTTAAAAAGGCTTACTAATTCTTTTATCCTTAACTTTCAAGTTCTATGGTTAAGTTATTACCTAACTCACTAGCTTAGAAAAGCTTTTCCAAACAAGTGGTACTAAGCTTCATTCAGCATATGAATCATATATCATCACATTCCACTTGTCTTACTACGGAGCTTAGCAGCTGATCAAGTGCATTCATAACCAAGAATTGTGGCGATTCGGAACGATTTACACCCTGCAGGGGATACCTAGTTCCCAGCTACGCACAGTTGTACCGACCGTGCGCCGCAATCTTTCAGTTGGTTGAGCCAAAGACCGGAAATATCCTTACTCGAACCCGAGAACGCACCCTCACGTGGGCCCCACGTCTGGCGACCGCCCCGTGAGTTTACCGGCTACGGCCCCGCCTTTCTCCGACAAAGCAAGCACGGGTAAACAATATTTCCAATCTATGATCCAATCAACCTAATTGACTTTCCTGGTCCCATACCCAGTAAGCAACCAGATAGAATGACTTGATCATCAGGTAAACCACGTTAACTCCTTAATCCATTCATCAATGTGAGCAACACTATAGGATTAATCTCCATCTTAATCCTCCAATCCATGCTTACTCACCCTTTTTCTTTAGATGACAAAACTTTGATTCAAGCTTGTCTTGTATTCATTATTAAACCATTAGCTAAGCTAAGCATGACTAAGTGATGTCATCTCATCTAGATTCTTTAAACAGGTGGCAAAGGTGTCCTTATACCAAGGCATGGCTCAATGCATCAAAGTAGGTTTCAAACATTTCCTATACGTAATGCATATAAAAGCATAAAGATTAGACACATGAATATTTTGTAATCAAATAGGAATGTATGCACCGGGGCTTGCCTTGTGTCACACAAAGATAGGTCAGTACGGAGATCCTCGAATTCCAGAGCAACAATCAAAATACTTCTTGTAAGAATTACGGTTGCTCGACGACCAGATCAACGAATTCCACTTCAGAAGCTTCCACTTCTACAACGATATGCAAGTTAAATATGAGATGCAACATTTGAAAGCTTAGCTATACAACTTTACTCCTCGATAAAGTTGCAAGCCAACACTATCTACCCCAAGATTTTTAAAAGACAAGCCTATAATTTCCTTTTAATAAAACTCGCCCTAAATCATTTTAAATTGTTTTTCTAATGATTTACTATTATTTTCTAATTAGATAAAACATTTAAATAAATAAAACAATTTTATAAATCATTTCTGATTATTAAAGAATTATTTAAGATATTAACATTTTTAGTAATTACTAAGCATTTATTTAATTAATCTAAATAAAGGAATTCATTTAATAACCTGCACTTAGTTATTTAACATTTTTAAAGGATAACAGAATTTGAAACAAGATTAACTAAATTGATTTCATGAAATTTGGAATTTCCTAGAATTGTCTATGAATTATTTAGTGATAAACTCGAAATTTAAAGCTATTATGAAAATCTAATAACCACATTTGCAGAAAACCCCCTCCAATTTCAGCACATTCTCCTCTGCAGTCCTTGCCTTTGTTTCAAAAAGAGGAGGCCATAGACTGGCTGGCCGCTGGCCTTGACCGGCGTCTCCTTGCCGGCGGCGAGGCTCCCCGGCCGCGGGAGGGCGTCCAACAGGACCACCTCCACCTCGCCAACCTATTACCCCTGTTTTCCCCTTCGAGAGCTGCCAAGAAAAGGGCTCTCGGCGGAGCACGCGGCGGCGCCCAGACTCTGCTCGCCGGACGACCAAGCGACGGCGAACTACGGACAACCCTCTTCCCCGCGAGCAACAACGGACCTTGGGAAACCTCCAGAGAGCGCTATCTCAAGCGGAGGTGTTCAGAGATGGGCTGGCCAGTGTGCCAGCGGCCATGGCAGCCACGACGGCGAGCAGCGATGGAGGAGATGGTGATTTGGGAGCTCTATGGTGTTTGGATGTCATCAAGGGTTGGAGTAGAAGGTAGAGGACTTCATGGAGAAGGTTTTGGCGAGAGGAATTGAACAGGGGTGGCCTGGCGACGACGAATTTCGCCAGCGACGGCGAGGTGGTGGGGAACAGCGAGAGGGAAGAAAAAAAGATTGAAAAGAGGGAGATGGCAGGGTATAAGAAGGCAAGATACCGCCATCGTCTTCGCCACCTCATTCTAAGACTCACCGGCGTTGTCGCTTCTGGGCATCGACGCGTGGCTTGGCCCAAACCGACGTTGCCATGGCGGCAAGCACCTGCGTGGCAGCAGCTGCCAGTGCTCTGCCTGCTCTCCTCTCTCTACCACTTCTCTGTACCCGAAAACTCAAACCAAAACTGCTCAAAAATTCGAACTTGAACTTCACAAGCCGTGAACTAAAATTATGATACAACCTCCATTTATCATTCTCCTATAGATTGCCTGACCAAAAGATCGAAGGATAACTTGAAATCGAACTCTGAATCTTTAGTGTGCAACCTTTCAACACAGTTCAACTTAGCCACATTTGAAATTCAATTCGAACATCTAAATCCAAATTTCATTCCTTCTCTTCTACTCAGTTGTGTTAACCATACATACAGGAATCCATTTTGCTAGTTAAGCTCTATACGTGTTGTATAAACTTGGGCTGAATTCATCTCCAAAATTAGCCAAAAACCATTATTTTCAGACTTGGCACCTTCCTGTCTCCTCCCTTTCCTCTTCCAAACCGTGACATGGTGGGCTCGATTTCTTCCAAACTTACATTAAAACTTGTCAAGATCCAAGAATAGCACTTTTAGATGGATCCACAAACTTCAACTTTCCTTTTAACACTTGACCGAATCGAGCAACAACCAGCTCAGAATCCGAGCTCCAATATAGGGCAAACTTTATCCCCATTTTCAGAGGTTGCAGATTCGATTTCTCAAATTACTTCCAAATTCGTATACAAACTCTCGATTCCAAAATTGAAGTTGTTCTCTATTACTTCAATTTCATTTCAAAATTCGCAACAGAAAACTCGAATTTGAGCCAAGATCATATTCGAGCTCAATGGCTTCATGTCTGAAACCCTAGATCTCGGGTTCAGAGATTAAAACTCAAATTACTCCGGAATTTTTCATATAACGTGGTCTTTCTCAGAATACAAAAGTTCTTTGTACAGACTTTAATTTTATTTCTCCTTTTTGGACCAATGTCAAAAACTCAACGGTTTGAGCTCAATTTGAGAAATTTCATCTCAGCCCTTTTAAACTCTGATTTTTGCTGAAACTTTAGCTGATTCGATTTTTAGATCGATTTTTCTGCCAGATTCAAACATTGTGTAAACATCTTTAGCTTTTACACATTACTCAATTAACCATTGTTTTGCTCACAATCTGACACTCAAGATGGCTGTCCATTATGAAAAAACTGAAATTAACTTGGCTTCTAAATTGCTGTTTTCAGATGGTGAATAGTAATACCTTTTCTTTTCTTTCTTCCATTTAATTGAGATACTCCCAAACTTGTCTTTGTCTAGATTTCAACTCCAATACTTCCCATTAGTCAAATGTGAACTTACAAATTTCTTGCTTCCAATTTTTCATGGAATTTTGACCAATTTTAGAATTTGGTCAAACTTCCCGTTAAAACGACCTGGGATGTCACACAAAGTGAAAAAAAAAAAGGTTTGTGCATGGAGGCAAGGCATTACACAGTGCACGTCTCACTTCGGATCAGCGTCGCCGTCGTTCTCGGCGTCGCCTCCTCCCCCGGCGAGCGGCGGCGCCGAGCAGGACAGCCGGCCGAACCCCCATCGCCCGAACTGGTACATCTCCACCCACACCTTCTCCGTCTCCGACGCGTCGATCCTGGAGCTCACCTTCTCCCTGGCCTCGGCGCCACCGATCGCGGCCGCACGAGCCAGGTCACCCCAGTCCTCCTTGCTCCACCGCGGCGGGCCCAGCTGCTTCTGCTGCTGCTCGTCGTCAAGGTCGCGGACGCGCCTCGCGCTCGCCTTCCGCAGCCGCCGCCGCGCGAGCCTGGCCACGCAGCGGCGGCCCGCGGCGTAGGGCGCCTTGACGAGCGCCAGCGTGAGGCAGCTGAGCACGGCGCACGGGCAGCAGCACAGCGCCACGCAGGATGCCAACGCCGACGCGCTGCACGTCCCGCACGACTGCCGGCTGCACCGCGTCGCCACACGATCGTCCTCCTCCTTCTCCTCCGCCTCCGGCAGCGCCGGGAAGCGGTACGGCCGCGTCGACGTCGCCATTGTTTGTTGCCCGGCCGCAGGCCAGAGCGCGACTCCGTGCGTCTGCGTACGCTCGGAAGCTCGAAACGCCGCTGGTGCCGAAGCTCTGTCTGCTGCCTGTCAATGATTTTTTTTTTTGAAGTAATCGCCTGCCAATAATCAAAGCAGGGGTGAATGATAATCAGCGACCAAATAGTTTTGTGGATAATAATGCCAAGATAAATAAATTCGTTTTTGGTGGTGGGTGGTGACGCGTTTTTGCTAAGGGTGCGTTTAGTTTCACCCACTCCCACAAAAAAAAAACACTATTCATCTGACTTTTCCCTATTCATCCCACTCCTCCCACTCACAAAACACTATTCATCTACAGCGAATTTTTAGGTCTACAATGGTTTTTTGGAGAATCTTTCCCAATCTAAACACCCCTTGTGTATGCGCTCTCTGTTCTGGCAGGTCTGCAGTCTGAACTAGTATGTTCTGTAGCCAAATAGTTAAGGAGCGCACGTTAGGACACACAGGTCTTATGGCTGTGCAACCACGCTCCGAACGGTAATCAGACGGCTGCCAACCTTATCGTCAGCCAAGAGATTTGTCGGTCCATTTGAACACGACAAACGGATGCTTGGCAACCTTACTATCGCTCTCTGAAAATTTGCTGCTAGTGTTCAAAATAGTAGTCCACTGTCTTCCCATCGGTAACGGTAAATTTAGCGTCGTGTATGTGGGTGGGATGGATTCCTTACTAGTAGGATCAGTAACGGCAATGTTCATCGAGTATCATTCAAAAACTTTGATCCCGTAAATAGAACGTCAGCCGCGGAATCGAGTTTTTTTTTTAGGTTATGCAGACCTCTGCCTGCTACGAGTCTACACAGTTGGTTCCAGTCTATAAACAGCACACAAAGGCCAAACACAAGGAGATGCAGACAGATGACGCTAATCCCATCCCATACCCGAAGTCAAACAGGCAAAAAGGGGGGGGGGGGGACGAGTACCATGAACACTTGGATTCACGATACATTTCGAAGGTCGGACGTGGCACGCATGACAACTGTCGTAGTGATAATCATAATCTGTCCCTTCACCTCCTCTCGTCTCTGTGAGAAAGATCGGGGGGGCAAGGGCAACGGATCGATCGAAACCATGGCATCGCGGCGCCTATGCCCTATGGAACAGTGGAAGCGACACGGGGCGGTGGAGAACTCCCTGGGATTCTGGCATTGCAATTTTCGACGAAGAAACGCCATGATAGATAGGGGTGGTGGTACTAGTAGATGAACTGATGAACGACCAGTGAGATGCGCAGAGAAGAAACAGAGCGTACCCGGGGGGTTAAGGAAGCCGCTGATCAGAGGCTCGGCCTCGCTTCGGTGGCGACTCTCACGATCGGCGCTGGGCGGCGTAGGGGACAGCGCTGGTCGACAAAATCCGGATGAGCCACCGTGCCGCCTGAGATGGCCACCACCGGGCAGTCGTCGGCTCAGCGAGAGGGGGGACGTGTTGATTTGCGAAATGGGATGAGGAGGATCGGATTGGGAGGACTCTGGCTGGGGTCCTGGGGAGGAGCAGACCGTGTGGAATTGGGGGAGATAACTAAGGGTTCTATGAATGATCTGGGTGGGGGAACGACTACTTCTGTTCACCGTCGCCCTGTTTATAGGAAGGTTGGACTGTTTCGTGTCAACGCAACAACTTCCCTATTTGAGCGGAACCGAACAGCTGCAGCCGCCGCTCCGGTATAGCAGGGTGCTGTTGGGCCGGCCTAGCTGGAAGGCGACAGGGCCAGCCAGAGCCCTAATCCAATCGGGCCAACATCATCACAATTATTTCGCACATACATTGGAATTACTCTCGTTGGTTTCCTTTTTTTTTTTCTAGACGAGATCTTCAAAATTAGATGTAGAGCAATTTTTTATGAAGTTGGATGATACTTAATTATGTTTGGATGGTATTTTTGTAAGAATAAAATATTTTTTTTTGCATGTAGAGCTATTTGTTTATGAAGCTGGAATAGTTATTCTACAGTATACAGTCAAATGGTTCTAACTTTGCCAATCAAAATTGTCCGAGGGCCCACTTTTGATAAGATCAAAAGAGCTAGTCATAATCAAGAACATTGGATACAATCATACAAACTAGACGATCCACACATGTTGGCTTCTGCACGCACTTCTATCTATCTGCTGGTAACAATAATTCATATCCGCATGCGCCACACTGAAACATCGTCCTCCCCACTTTTGACGGGCTTCCACCTATCAGGCATTGACGGATGACCTTCGAGCCCTCAGCTCGTCCATCAGCCGTCCGACGTCATCGTACGACGATCCTCCCTTCTCCACCGCTCGCCTAGCTTTCTCCCCGAGCACCCTGGCCCTCTCCCTTATCCCCTCCGCCCCCTCGCCGCCGCCCATCACCTTCCCGATGGCCTCCGCGACCACCTCGCCGCCGATCACGCGCCGGGCCTCCAGCTTGGACGCGTACTCCGTGGACCCCACCCCGACCCCGACCTCCAGCAGCTCCACCACCAGCTTCTCGTTGTAGAACTGGTCGGCATACCGCGGCCACGTCACCATCGCCACGCCGGCGCTCACGGCCTCCAGCGTGGAGTTCCACCCGCAGTGCGTCACGAAGCCGCCCACCGCCGCGTGGTTCAGGATCGCCATCTGCGGGGCCCACCCCCTGATGATGAGCCCTCGCTCCCCGCGCGCCAGCAGCTCCGCGAACCCGTCGGGTATCCACTCCGGATCCTCCTCCTCCACGGCGCCGATGACCCAGACGAAGTTCTTGCCGGACATGTCGAGGCCGCGCGCGAGCTCGCGCCGCTCCGGCGGGGAGAAATGCGACAGCGTCCCGAACGACACGTACACCACCGAGCCGGCCGGCCTCGTGTCGAGCCACCGCAGGCACGCGTCGGCGTCGGGGGAGAGGCCGCCGTTGTTTGCGCCCCTCGTCGCCACGTCCTTGCTGGCGAGCGCGACGGGCCCGACGAGCCACGCGCGGCGGGCGAGCGCCGTGGTGTAGTGCTCCAGGTAGCCCGGCTCCAGGTCGCGGAAGCTGTTGAACACCTCGCCGTAGCTCCTCTGGTCCGCGGCGTACACGCGCTGGAAGAAGGACCAGTGGTCCGGCCGCTTCTTGGGGTCCATCATCTGGCTCCGCCTCATCTCGACGCGGTGCGGCAGCCCAGGGAGCAGCACGAGCGCGTCGGGGTCCTCTGGTGCGGCCTCCAGGGGGTTGTGAAGCAGCGTGCTGTTGCTGCAGGCGCGCGCGAACATGCTGCTGCCGAGGAACGCCAGCCGCGGGACGCCGTGCTCCGCCGCGGCGTCCGCTGACCAGTCGAAGAAGCTGTCGGACACCACGGCGTCGGTGGGGTTGTCGGAGAGGAACCGGTCGAAGGGCTCCCGCAGCAGCCGGATCGCTTGGAAGAATTTCTCGCGGTCGGCCTCGGAGTTGAGCGCCGGGCCGGACTCGACGCCGGGGGGAAGCCCGACGTCGGGGAACGGCACGACGGCGAGGTCGATGGGCAGGGCGGTCACGGCGTCGGCGTTGGCGCGGTCGACGGCGGAGCGGATGACGGCGGCGTTCACGGGGGTGGTGAGTATGGTGCACTTGACGCCGCGGGAGGCGAAGAGGGCGGCCATGTCGGCGACGGGGATGATGTGCCCCGGCGCAAGGAACGGGAAGAAGAGGATGTGCAGCGGCCGCTGCTCATCTTTGATGATCGCCATGGCGGGCGGGCGGGTGGGCGGGTGGCGTGGCAGCGCCGGCGCTCTTGGGGAACGCAGATCAGGCGGACGCACACGGCGCACCCTTTTTTTTTCTGTGTGGATTTTACTGGGCAGGGCGTGGAAAGCGGAGTGGCAACAAAGCTGGGAGCTTTCGAGCAGAGGATATCCACGTATTTATAGGGTCCAGATATGATAGGAGGAATGTTGCTATTTTCTACTTCATGATGGAATCATCGAGGAAGAACACTACTAGTAGCCGTCTCTGACTTGGTGATCTCCTCCGTTCCAACGTTAACATGCAAGCCCTCCAGTGATCCAGTTGCTTGGGGTGTCCTCCAAGTGTGTGGCTTCAGTAGCAAGCATTCGGACGGAAATTTCCCGTCTTGTCTGAAAGATTAACCGCGAGAAGCAGGTTAGGACATTGACGGTCACTCCGCAAGTGGAAGATTGTAAATTGTGTTGTGCGATGGGCGATGGCATTCGTAAGCTCTAGACTTTGCCAGCTGAATAATTCCCATTGAATTCCACGAGCTATCAATGCGCTGTGATGCTATTGCATTGAATTTTTTCCGTGATTTCCCCACCCACCAAGTTTGCCTCGTTAATACGTATTTCGAGGCGACAAAAATCACAGTAAAACAGGCGAAGCGCTCGTAGAAGAATTTTAGCGAGCCGTGTATGTCATTTTCATGCCAACTTCGGTCATTGAGGTAATATGTGGTGTTTACCTCTGGCCGTCTGGAAGGGCTCTTGAAGCACCGTGCAGCATATGATTCAAGCTGTGGCGTCAGCTTTCACGTGAACGTGTGCAGCAGTGGCAGCCAAGAGACGACACTCCATGGCAAAGGTACCCGACAACCGAAACGAGAGACGCCACGCCATGTCCAAACGGGGGGAACGGCTGAACGCTCGACTCCCAGACCATATAAGTTTGGTTCGTCATCGCTTACGTAATGTGTGGATCTCCCATCATGTACTCATGTTCTAGACCGTGCGGCGCGGCCGGCAGTCATCACGTTTCCTGTTTGCAGTACCACTGCAGATAACAAGGAGTGTCTGCCCTTAATGGAGCTATTTTGTTCTTAAATAATCATTACAGTACGTTTCAAATTACAAGTTAGTATTCTATTTTTTCTTAAAATCAAACCATTGTATTTTTTATTTAATGAAGAAATTAATAGTTCTTAGTTCATGACACCGAAAAGATATATTGTGGAACTATATTTAATGAAAAACTAAGTGTCCTTGTTTGATGTTGTTAGCACTTTGTTGTGTACGTTTGATCAAACTTGATATGCTTTCATTCTCTACAAAGTTGAAATGACTTATAATTTGAAAAGAGTGAGTATTATCACATTTAGACCAACAAGATAATAACATATTAATTCTACAAGAAAATTTAAAAAAACGAAGACAGAGCCTTTATCAATTCTATGAAATCAAGTTCTATGAAATCAAGTTCTATGGATGGAACAAAAAAAATTTGACTGACATAGGTAGCGGATTTTTCTTTAGTTAGGAACTTCATCCTAAAAACTAGCTAAGTTATAGAAATTTGGCAACTTAGTTCTACGGATTATCATTCAAATATTGAATTAGTATTTGGACAATTGTCAAGTCTATTACTCGGGCCCTAATAAGCTAAACATATGCACTAACGGCAGTAATTTGTTGCTTCAAACTTTTTATCCGGCTGACGAGGAGCGTAAACTTGCTTTGCCTCATCTCTCCTCGTCAGCCGTTAATCGTAAGTTGGCTCTCGTAGAGTTCGACCACCTTATACCTTCTTTTTTACCGCTCTAAACTGTATTTTCCTTTTGTTATATTATATGCCCGCCGCACGCCCCCATTCAGTTAAAAATTAACAGGAAATTGTAAAACAAAAAATGGGATTTTTCTAAAAAAAAGTTAAAGAAAAAAATCAGGAAAACTTTTCAACCATTTTTTAGAAAAAAATAAAAAAGGTATGCACAACATTTTGGAATAAAATTTTAAATAAAAAGTGAAGGAAAAATTCAAAACATACAATAATTGAAGATAGGCTCACAAACAAAAAGTTATACGCATAATTTTGAGCAAAACTATTGTGAGGAAAAAGAAAAAGAAAGAAAGAAAAGAAAAAAGGCGTCACGTCACCGGCTGCAGGACCCTTGTCAGGGTTGCGCACCCCTGCATGGCTGTCGGGGTTGCGCACCCGTCCCCTCTCCGCTACGACACTCAGCCTCACCCGATGTAGAGCGTGCTCACCGCTACCCATCGTTGTGCTCGTCGTCGTCGCCTTGAGCGCTGCACCCTCCACCGCATCCTAGGGAGAGTGTGTGGAGAACGGAAAATAGATGTGTGCGAGGTGAGGAAAGAGAAATGAGGATGGCTAGATGGAGAAAGAGAAAGAGAAGGAGAACGGAGGCGCATGAGGGAGAAGGGAGGTCGGTCAAATCGACTAGAAGTTGGGGATTGCAAAGATGCACCACTCCGTCAATTCAAAAAAGGAAAAAAAAAACGTTTAATCCAAACTGGTTCCTGTTCGCGGCTTGTACACGAACTGAGCTTATTACCCGGCCGGGCCTTTTGTGGGCTTTTTAGCAAAAAAAAATGAGGAGTCGGCAGCCCCCTCCAGTTTGGTTCCACCGACCCACCTACCAGACACCATGTATCAGTTAACTGGGCTGGCTTTTCTAAAAAAAAGTTAACTGGGCTGGCTTTTCTAAAAAAAAAGTTAACTGGGCTGGCAAATAGTATACTGTTTTAGTAATTTTAACCTTCCTCGCGCGCAATTCCTCTCAGCTGATGAGCTGAGTATTCATTCTAGCTAGATTCACACCTTCACCAGGACAGTTTTATTCCTTCGTTTTCTTTGAGGCCCTAATAAAGGTGTTAAATAATTAAAAACCAGTCAAACACTGATGCTTGGAAAGAAAGGCGCGATCCTTTCGGGCTTTCCAAAGTTACATTTGGCGTAACATCACAGGAATGTCACAACTCACAACAATAAAGCCAATCTCGCGAACACTAACCTCAAGCGTCGCAACCTAGCTAGCCTGCTTCCCTGCACGCGGTCGATCGATAACAGGCGCATGTGCGCGCACTTGTTCTTCAGAGGTTTCTCATCTGCTTTTGTTCATTGAAATGGACAGCTCGATGGAGCTCCTCATCCACCTCTCTTCGCCCTCGTGCCGAGTTTCCAGTTCCAAGCATCTATCCCGAAATGTTGGGTGCGCCCATTCTACATCTAGCTATATGTGCATCCCATCACCCAATCTGAAACTTGCATCGAGATAGAAAAGAGTACGTACCATTGTGACAAGGAAAGACTCATCAGATGGGGCATGGCGGCAGCTCGCCTAACAACAATCGAAGCAGAAGCGATCGAGTCTTCTCGATCGGGCAGTTCTACCTTCAGCACCAAGGCGAGGCGAGGATGTCGATCGCCTGGTTGCCGATTTCAGTGAGGATCGGACAACCCGTACAGCTGGTCAGAAATTAACGACCCCATCCACGTGCATCTGATGATGAACCGCATGTTCACTCGGCAAATAAATACGGCAACAAGAACAATCATATACAACTTGATGGCCATCGACATATCACATATATGGATCGTCATTCGACTAGTACTACAGACCTCTTTGAAGTATCATATGCTGCCTAAGGTCTTGCAGTCGTATTCCAAGCTTGCTAGCAGCTCTAGCATGCTACTATGAACCACACTGAAGTAGTGCCAGAAAGGCAGAAACTATTTCTACGGACCCTTACGTTTTCTAGCTGTCCCTTGTAGCTCGTAGCAGACGTTTTAGATAATGGAGAACAAGTACCGGCCTTTGCTCGTAGCAGACGTACTACGCTGCAAGGCAATGACATCAGAATAATGCACCTGCAACCGGTTTGGCCTCCCAGAAATTTTCCACGACATTCCAGAAGCTGTCACTGATGAGCTGCGACGACAAGAAGTTGGTCGTCGTCGTCAGAGCGTCCACGCCGCCCGTTTCTCCGTGCCCGGCGACCGAGTAGCAGGGGAAACTACTCGTCTGCTGCACACGCCAGTCTCCGGCGGCGGCGGTGGGGCTGTCCTGGCTCGTCGTCGTCACCGCGGACGACGCGCCCTCGCCGCTGAGGGCCGTCGCCGTCGCGGCTGCTGCCACGTCGGCTCTGTGGCCGTAACACGACGACGCTTGCTGATCCGGGTCGGGCTTGACGCACCAGCTGTAGTAGTAGTCACCGGCGGTGGAGTTGATGACCGCCGGTGGTGGTACTCGCGTCTGGGCCGGCTTGGGTTTGGGTTTCCTCTGGATCCTGGTCCTCCAGTAGTTCTTGATCTCGTTGTCGGTCCGGCCGGGGAGGTGCGTGGCGATCTTGGACCACTTGTTGCCCAGCGCCGCGTGGAGCTCCCGGATGGCCGCGTCCTCCTCCGCCGTGATGCTGCCGTGCCGCACGCCCGGGCGCAGGTAGTTGAGCCACCGCAGCCTGCAGCTCTTCCCGTTCCGGTTCAGGCCTGGCCATATACATACATCGACACGTCGCAACAAATTGATCAGATCAGCCAGTCCATGCACAGTGCAAATTGAACCCAAAATCGCTATACATGCATCCAACATTCGACAAAAAAAGATCGAGCAATAGATGGATCGAGGATTACGTACCGGCTGCGCGAGCGAGGCTGTCCCAGGAGCCCTCCCCGTGCTGGGAGATGTAGACGACGAGGATGAGGTCCTCCTCAAGTGTCCAGGGACCCTTGCGCACCGCCGGCTTGTCGCCGGTGCGGGCGGACGTCATGGCCACCTCCAATGGCGGCTCTTTTGCTCGCGGATCGTACACTGTGAGTGACCGATAGATTGGTGTGCTTGTAGACCGTTCGGCGCGGCCGTTATATAGGCGAGCCAGCCGGTGGCGGGACCGGGACGGGTACGTGTATGTTGCAACCACATGCTCTTTTGTGGCTGGCTAGGCTTGAATTTGTGGCCTGACGAACCCCTTTGACTCGATTGGGAAAGGATAGAGGCTGCTTTCGTTTGAGGCGCTTCCATTTCGGGGAGAACGCGTACAAGTTTAACTAACTCCAACTCCAGACAATATATGGATCAGATTAGAAGTACAGATGTACAAGTGCACAAGATCCAACCCATGCTACATTTTTATCAGCTGAAAAACTAGAACTGAAATTGGCCACCATGTTCGAAAAACTGGCACCTAAGCTGCAGTCGTGTGCTAGCTATCAGCTGGACTTAATTAGATAGCCGCCAATTGATTTTGTCATGTGATCAAGTTAACATGTCGTATTGCGCAAAAAGAGAGAGAGAGAAAAACTACTCGTATAATGAAGTCACCGCTCATATTATTACGCTTTCCTAATGTTGGATATCGAGGTGGCCCTAATACCCACTCTGTGAGGACCTACACCTAAAATACATACGAACTCACTCTAGAGTTGGTCAGCTCTTATAATTTCTAATACTTAGTGCACCAGGTCCCTTCACTTCCGGAAGGCAGAGCCTACCAACAGATGAAGCTGGGTTCCGGGTGGCAGAGCCAACCTACGATAAAACCCAGACCTGTTGTGATCCCGGGTGGCAGAGCCAACCTTCGATAGATCACTTTTATACACTAATGCTCGTGGAGCTTGCTTTAATTCATAGAGTGCCTTCTTCAATTTGCAAACATACTCAGGGTGAATCTTGCTCTCAAATCCCCTTGGTTGCTCCATGTAGATCTCCTTGTCAAGCTCGCCATGTAAAAAAGCATTCTTGACATCCATTTGCCATAGCTTCCAAGACTTGCAAGCGGCCAATGCTAGCAAGACTCAGACAGTTGTAATCTTTGCCACCGGACTGAATGTTTCTTCATAGTCTAGCCCATATTGTTGAGAGAAACCCCGAGCAACGAGTCGAGGCTTATACCTCTCAATTGAGCCATCGGGACGAGTCTTCACTTTGTAAACCCATTTGCAAGACATAGGCTTCACCTCCTTTGGTCTTGGCACCAAATCCCATGTTTGATTCTCATTTAGTGCCTTAATTTCTTCCTCCATCGCCTTACGCCACTCGGGGCCTTTTTCTGCTTCTTCATATGAGGATGGCTCAATAGGTACAGACTCATCAACAAGGGCAGTATTAGCATACCTTGGATTAGGCTTCCTTTGCCTTGTTGTCCTCCTTGGTTCTTGAATAGGCTTCTCAGGCTCCATTTGTGGCGAGTGAGATTCCTCCGAGGTCATATGTACACCAGTCTTCCAAGGGCTCTTGGCTTTGCTTGGCGAACCTTCTTTATCTTCATGTGGAGTTGGTGCTTGCTCCTCTTCTTCTTGAACTTCTTCTGGAATCTCCTCAAAATTATGTGAATCCAGCAGCTCGACCTTTTCAGGGGACCACCATGCCGAAGCTTCATCAAATACCACATTTCTTGAGGTGTGGCATCTTCCTGTGGTTGGATCGCAGCACCTCCAACCTTTTCGTGCATCATCATAGCCAACGAAGATGCATCGAATTGCCTTCTTATCGAATTTACTCCTTAGATGATCCAGCACGAATACATAACAAACACAGCCAAATACTTTGAGATGGCTGACCACTGGCTTCACCTTCCATAGAAGCTCATGAGGTGACTTGAATCCCAGCTTGGGTTGAGGTAGCCTATTTATTACATAGGCTGATGTCCTCATACACTCGGCCCAGAAGCTTCAAGGTACGTTCTTGGCATGGAGCATACTTCGACAAGTTTCTGCAAGGTGGCGATTCTTGCGCTCCGCCACTCCATTTTATTGTGGAGTATTGGGGCAAGTCAATTGCCTTTTTATCTTGTGCTCCTTAAGATAAACATTAAACTCATTTGATAAATATTCTCTCCCATTGTCAGTACGGAGGCATTGAATTTTCATATTAAGTTCACCTTCAACTTTCTCCTTGAACTCCTTGAATTTTGTGAAAGCCTCAGATTTTTCCTTCATAAAGTAAACCCAAATGTACCTGGAAAAGTCATCAATAAAAGTAACCATATACCTCATCCCTCCATTAGATATTTGCTTAACTGGACCGGAGACATCTGAGTGTATGAGCTCCAATGGCGTCTTGGACCGATGCTCCGACTCCTTGTATGGCAATTGATGAGCCTTGCCATATTGACAAGCGGCACAAATCGTGTCTATCCGGATGTCCACTTGAGGGAGCCCCTTCAATACTTGCTTTTGCATCATCTCCTTTAATTTAGTGTAGTTAACATGCCCAAGACGTGCATGCCAAAGATCACCGGTCTCACTCCTCCGTGTCTTGTCCACATAAGCGGACTCAGCGGAGAGGACATAAACCGATTGTCTCCTCCTTCCTTCCATGATGGGTGTGCCGATCACCTTTAATTTTCTAAAAATTGCCACACCATCTGGCCCAAAGAGAACATATTTCCCCTCTGCTGTCAATTGTGGGACTGATAGCAGATTTTTCTTCAAGCCAGGGACATGATAAACCTTCTCGAGTTGGAGTTGTTGAGGACCATACCTTGGGACGACCGCCTTTCCGACATGAGAGATGGATAATCTCAAGTTGTTTGCCATTAGCACCACTCTCCTTCCTTTATAGTCGGCCATATCATTCAATTTTTTGTCGTCACTAGTCATATGGTTGGAGCACCCTCAGTCAATGATCCAATCCTCCTTGTAATTAAGTGTTGGATCCGTTGTTGCTGCAAAAGCATGTGCCTCCATGTCCTCCTCCAACTCATTTTCTTCAATTTCTTGAGAAAGCCCAGCTTCAACATCCCACTCTTCTTCATTAGGATATGCTTCCTCCTTCTTTTTCTCTTGTGTGATGGTGGGCATGTTTCCTTCAAAGCGTCTTGTATTCCCTTCAAAATGCCTCCTTGGAAATCGACATTCTCAAGCAAAGTGGCCCTCCTTACCACAGTTGAAGCATCCATCCTTCCTTGGTGGTTGTTGCTGGTTTTCTCGTTTATGGGCTCCGCCTGCAAAGTTACTCTTGTTCTTCGGGTGATGCTTGCCACCTTCCATCCATCTTGACTTCGGCCTTCCTTGTCCCCGAGGTAGAGTCTTCTTCTTACTTATGAAAAGTGCCTCCTCTTATTCCTTTATAGTCACACCCCCCATCTTCTTGGCTAACTCCTCCTGATTAGCCAATAAATTTTCTAGCTCCACTAATGAAGGTTGAGTAGGCCATCCACTCACTACGGCTATGAAGCCTTGAAATTCGGGTCTGAGACCATTGATGATGATCCTCCTCATACGGGCCTCACCAACCTTCTCATCCGGTGCGAGCTCAGATATCTCCCGACAGATAGATTTCACTTTTGTGAAATATTGCCCAATAGTGAGAGTGCCTTGAGAGATACATGATAACTCCTTTTCCGAGAGCTCGAGGCGTGCTTCATTCTTCTTGGAGAATAATTTCCCCAGAGTCTCCCAAGCTTCCTTTGGGGTCTCCACATCTCGAATGTGCTCTAGTAGGTCCTCCTCAATGGTTGTCTTCAACACAAACATAGCCTTGCCGGCCTTGATGCGCCATTTCCGTAAGGACTCGGCGCTCTCCTTCTTCGAAGCACCTTCGCCACTCTCCTTTGGTGGAGGCACTGTTTCGGCGCCCGCAACGACCTCCCATAAGTCTTGACCTTGTAGGTAAGACTCCATGCAGGTCTTCCAATGGCTATTAAGCTTCTTAATCCCACAACTTGCGCTAGAAAGATCCGCCATGGTAACTGACGCCCAGCGTCAAGTTAGCTTTCTTGGTCCCAGACCAATGAGCTTCACAGTCCCAGACTGTGCACCGGCAGAGTCTCCCCTTAGCGCCTTGATATTGCACCGAGCAGGAAGCACCTTGTGCTCACCGAGTGACCTCCTCCAGACGGTCCCTGACCGCCCGGCTCTGATACCAATTGTTGGATATCGAGGTGGCCCTAATACCCACTCTGTGAGGACCTACACCTAAAACACGCACCAACTCACTCTAGAGTCGGTCAGCTCTTATAATTTCTAATACTTAGGAGTCGGTCAGCTCTTATAATTTATAATACTTAGTGCACCAGGTCCTTTGGACGGTAGAACCGTCTTTTCACTTCCGGGAGGCAGAGCCTACCAACAGATGAAGCTGGCTTCCGGGTGGCAGAGCCAACCTACGATAAAGCCCAGACCTGTTGTGATCCCGGGTGGCAGAGCCAACATTCGATAGATCACTTTTATACACTAAGCACTTAGAAACTATGAAGCTTAACCGGGAGACTAATACTTTACAAAGACACTCTTTATTATTGAAACACCAATATTACAAAGGATCACTCACACCTTTAGGTGGCTAGCCTAACACACTCACCCTCTCACTTCTACCTAGCACCACTCTTCTACCAAGCTCTTGGATGGATGGCATGGCAAGGGAGGGGGGCTCTATTTATAGGCTAAGGGGAACCATAAGATTGAGACAAGTGTCCCCATTCTAGAATTTCCTAAATATTACAACATTTGCTAATTTATTTAAATACTAAATCTAGAGTTCTCCATGGGAAAATATCTTACTCTTGTATGGTGGAGAACTTTCTAGAAGTTTACATTGCCTCCTTCAAAACCTAATCTTTTTTAGAATGACATTGACCCATCAGTAGACGCCTGCAAGAAAGAGTTTACTCATGAATTAATTTGTCTATGCATGGTCATTCTCAGAGCTAGACCAAACACTGATTATTTCTGTGTTTTTTTCGCTTCTTTGTTTATTTCCTTGTAAAAAGACTGACTGGCGAAACATCCATGTGATGTGTAATTGTGTATGTAGGGGAACGCTAGCAGCTGTTTTGTTTTCCGAGTCAGGGAGAAGCGACGCTCTTCTTGACTCTTGGCTGAACGAGCATATATCATCGCATCGGATCAGACGATCAGATCACAGCTCGGCATGCAACCTTATCGCGGCGTGCGTCGTACTATATCCGTGTAGGTACAGCACACCAAGTGACCAAGGGCTCTCGCTGTCAGTGCGCGCGATAAGGATTGCTTGGCGACGAGTCAGTTTGATCAGTTTGCCATCGTCACACACGTGCTTAGCTCCAGCCAGGCCAGTCACCAACTCACCATCGCATCGCTCTCGACCACCACCACCCGGTGAGCCAAAAATCGAGTTCACGGCAAACAAATCTTTGCCGTGAGCGTAAAGTTGGAAGCTCACGGCAAACAAACACTCACGGCAAAAGACCTCTTTGCCGTGAGCATAAAAAGGAAGCTTACGGCAAACACAAGCTCACGACAAAAGACCTCTCTTTACCGTGAGCTTAAAAAGAGAAGCTCACGGTAAACACAAACTCAAGGCAAAAGCTCTATTTGCCGTGAGCTAAAATAACAAGGCTCTCAGTAAAATTATTTAAAATTATTTAAAATGTCGCCTCCCGTAACGGCCGTTAGGGCCATAGTTTGCCGTGAGCTTTATAAAGCTCACGGCAAATAGGTTGTTTGCCGTGAGCTTTATATCACGGCAAAGCGGTTGTTTGCCGTGAGCTTTATAAATGCTCACGGCAAAGGTCGTGTTTGCCGTGGGCATTTACAAAGCTCACGGCAATTATTATGTTTCATAATTATTTAAAAATAGCAAAACAAAGTCTAAAAATCATAAAAATATGGATGTCTACTGGTATCAAACACATAGGTTGTGGAGAAGGTTTGACACGGTTTCGCATAAGTTTGTTTCGTACGATGCACAAAATTGAAGATGTCTAAACAAAAGTCCACGAAAAAGTTTGATCATTATAGTGACTTTATAAGAAAGAAATAATATGAAAACATGTGAAACTAAAATAAGTTTTGCTAGTTTGCCGTAAGTATTTGCAAAGGCTCACGGCAAAGGACATGTTTGCCGTGAGCCTCATAGGATGTTCACGGCAAAGGGGATGTTTGCCGTGAGTCTCTGAGAAGGCTCAGGGCAAAGGTTATGTTTGCCGTGAGCCAGCCATGTTACTCGCTGGAACGCTGGCCGCTTCGCATGTTACTAGCCGTGCCTCTCGTGCCATTGCATCGCATGCCTCAAACGGAAGCGAAGCCGCGCCTACTGTCGGAAATGGTTAGGCCACCTTGCCTGATCTGGAGCCTGGAAGGTAGAGATGAGTTCCCGACGGGTCACCGTGGATTGAGACATGTGTCGGCCAGTGCTAGCTGTTGCGCTGGAGGGCACGTTTTGTTTGTGGGAGGAAAAAGCCTGACCTTATCGCTTGCTAGTTGCTGATTGCTACACAGCCATGCAAGACAGCGGAACGGAGCTGTTCGATTCCGAACAAGAGAGAGGTAGTACATACGTACGCAGCTTTCTGTTGTACTTGAGTTACTCTCAAATGTTTAGACGTACGTATATAGAAGTGAATGTGAACTGGGCTGAAAAGTGGTGTTACTAAGATGGGCTTTTGGTTCGTCTAAAGCAGCGGTCAACAAACGCGAGAACGAGGCAGACCGATCGTGACCGAACGTCTCGGAGCTTGGAGCTGCGTGGCGAGAGCCACCACGACGGCTGCGGCCGCAGCTGAATCGATCTGAACCCCCAGAACCTCAGAAATGAAAAAATGAGCTTCGCCAAAAATAAGGTACGAAATTGAAACCAGAAAAGAGATGAAGCTTGTGACGAAAAAACCGTCAAGTACACGTTCACAATCGCAACTAGAGCAACATTCATGCTACTATATGCTCTTCCTTCTTCGTTTTGTTGTCAGCCCGTTCTACACCTAGCTATAGCCTCAGAAGTAAGTACGTTGCATGATAACTTCAGAGTGTAGTGTCTGGGACCAGAAGAGTAGTCCCCCAGAAGTTGTCGACGACATTCCAAAAGCTCTCCGCGTCGACCATTCTGACGCCATCGGACGCCGAAGTCAGCTCCGAGTAGTAGGGATAACCGTAAATCGTCTGCTTGCTGTACCCGTCGTCGCCGGCGGCGGCAGAGCTGATGATGTCCTGATGCCTCGCCATCGGCGACGAAGCGCTCCCGCTGTCGACGCCCACGGCCGCCTCCGCAGTCATCATGGCCTTCTGGCTCTGGCTCGCCGCCGACGCGCCGTCGCTGACGGCCACGGCAGCATAGCAGCACGCTTGCCGGTCGGGCTTCGGCTTGGCGCACCAGAATAAGTCCCCCACGGCGGAGCTGTCGTCGTGGCTTGCCGGCGATGCAGACGACGACGACGCGCTCTCGCCGGCGGCCATGGCCATCGTCGTCGTCGTCGACGCAGGCGCGCGGTGCGATTGCTGCTGCTGCTGGGTGTTGTTGGCTGCTGCTGCTGCAGGTCTCTTCTGGATCCTGGTCCTCCAATAGTTCTTGATCTCGTTGTCGGTGCGGCCGGGGAGGTTCGTGGCGATCTTTGACCACTTGTTGCCCAGCGCCGCGTGGAGCTCCCGGATGGCCGCGTCCTCCGCCGGCGTGATGCTGCCGCGCCGCACGCCTGGCCTCAGGTAGTTGAGCCACCGCAGCCTGCAGCTCTTCCCGTTCCGGTTCAGGCCTGATCATCGGACCAACAACACATCAGATCGAGAGACAAAAGTACACTTTAGTCGAAGCAAGCCTTTGATGACATCTTTAATTCGACGACCAGGATTCCAGGAATGGACGCAAGCATTGACAGTTGTAGTGTAGAGAGAGATTGCCATAGAGCGAGCATTTACCAGCAGCACGCGCGAGGCTGTCCCAGGATCCCTCCCCGTGCTGGGAGATGTAGCTGACGAGGATGAGGTCCTCCTCCAGTGTCCACGGCCCCTTGCGCACCGCCGGCTCGCCGGCGCGGCCGCACATCCTGCCCGACCTCGCAGTCATCTCGCTCCTTGCAAGCTCGATCTCTGCGAGTGGACTGTGCAGTATGGAACTGAACTGCCGCTCAAGTTACTAGTAGTGTGCGTGCTGCCGAGGGGGCTCGTCGGAGTAGAAACGGGGTGAAATCGACTGGATAGTTGTTCGGCAGTGGCCCGATAATTATATAGGCGCGCCAACGACGGGGAGATTGCGGTGCGTGCAGCGTAGGCTATCATGCACAGCAGCACATGTTTGTGTTGGATCGATCCACATGCTCTTCTGTGTGACTGGGCTTGCTGGCTGCCGCCAACCTTTGCTCCGTTTGGGCGAAGAGCGAGGCGGCCTTTCAGTCGAGCCGCTTCAGGAAAGAGCACTGAACACAGCTAACAGTTGGTCAGTTGTGTTATTCGATCTCATCTCGTGCAGAGACAGCAGCGATCATCTCCGAATAGTAGTGCAGTACGCGTAGGCCCTCCCTTTCGGCGCGCGACGGATCGACGGCGACGAGTCGGGTTTCCATCACGTGCATAGCTCATACGGGGTACACGCCGTAGGCGTAGCTCTCCCAGCTGGGGGTAAAGTCAAAAGAGTGGTTGGCACAGTGCTGCTGGCAGGGTTAGGTCTGGCGTGCAGCATGGCGCTCAGAGTCCACTGCTGCGAGTGGATTTGACCGATGTCCTATCCGAAGAGTAGGTGATGGCGTGGGGCAGTGAGCCCTGCTTTTTGACCGCGTCGTGACGACTCTGGTGAACCGCGGTGGGTTGGGCGCTGTTCCCGTCGAGGCGGGCTCGAGCTTGGATGGCAAGCTCGAGCTCGCCGACCCTCGAACGAGACGGAAACCACCTGCTTGAGGGTAGGGGTCGCCCTCGAGGCCGCTGAGCCTCGAACGAGACGGAAACCCCCGCTCGAGGGTGAGGGTCGAGGCCGCCGAGCCTCGATCGAGACGGAAACCCCGCTCGAGGGTGAGGGTCGAGGCCGCCGAGCCTCGATCGAGACGGAAACCATCCGCTCGAGGGTGGGGGTCGAGGCCGCCGAGCCTCGATCGAGACGGAAACCATCCGCTCGAGGGTGGTCGTTTACCTCGAGCTGGATGGGTCCGAGGACTCGTAGCGATGGCGGGCCTTTGCTGGGCTGTTGAGCCAGGTCAATGTCGTCGTGGGCCTTGATGCCAAGTAGTTTTGGGCCTAGATTGGGGTACCCCTTTTGTAGGTACCCGACAGTAGCCTCCGAGTCTTCGCAGGGATGAGGTTTAATCCCGCGAAGGCTGGAGTTCGTCGAGGCTTTCGAGGCCTTTATCTCTTCGTGGGTTCCGAGAATCCGTGGGGGCGCGCTAGCGCAGCCGCGGGTGTAGCCCCCGAGGCCTTGGGAGAGTGGTTGGCATTCTCTCAAGGTCTCAGCTTGATGTGCAGAGCATTCCCTGCTCTCTCAGGTGTGGGTTCGTCCACTACGCCTGAGGTTAGGGGGATTTCAAGCTTTTTTCGTACCTCGCGCTCCCTGTTCGAGGGTGTCGAGGAGGAGGCGACTCGTGCTTCCCTCGGTGGGATCGAGCCACGGATGCCTGGTTGAGCTGGTAACGGGTGGTTCGAGTGGACGTCCATGCCCCGTTCGATAAGGGTAGGCTCGTGGTCACAGGACACGTCCATAAAAGCCTTCCGCGAAAGTATGCTAGACAGGACTCGACCTCGTTCGATAGAGGTCGAGGGCTCGATGCTCCCCCTCGAGGGGTCCCTCGATCTAGGCACTTTGCCCGGCCTCGAACATAATCGGTTGGTTTCCTCGAGCGTTCGAGCTTCGAGGGTACCGTTGATTATCCCTGACTCAGTTGATCTGGGGCCCTTGTCGAAACCCTTCGAAGGCCCAAGGTTCGAACCCCTGATCAGTAGAACGATGACTTCCTCCCTTCGAGGGGGAAGCCTTGAGCGTTCTCTCCGCATGTTCCGCTCCGCGCGGTGTGGCCGATGTGGGGAGGAACACGGTCGTGTGGGTTTGTCCACAGCACTAGGAGCCCCCGAGCCTCGTTTGGCTCGAGATGTCCCAAATTTTTCTTCGTTCTTCGGGATCCCTTTCGAGGGACTGAGGAGGAGGCGATCCATGCTTCCCACGATTGGGATCGAGCCATGGATGCCTGGGTGAGCTGATAGCGGGTAGTTCGAGCGAACGTCCATGCCCCATTCGATAGGGGTAGGCTCGTGGTCATAGGACACGCCCGTAAAAGCTTTTCGCAAAGGTATGCTAGATGGGACTCGACCTCATTCGATAGAGGTCGAGGGCTCGATGCTCCCCCTCGAGGGGTCCCTCGATCTAGGCACTTTGCCTGGCCTCGAACATAATCGATTGGCTTCCTCGAGCGCTCGAGCTTCGAGGGTACCGTCGATTATCCCTGACTCGGTTGATCTGGGGCCCTTGTCGAAACCCTTCGAAGGCCCAAGGTTCGAACCCCTGATCAGTAGAACGAAGGCCGCCCTTTCAAGGGTTGGTGTGTTGAATGTACCTTCCACCTCTTCGTGCGGGGTCATGATGACCATTAGGGCAGTTACTGCGACTTCGTGGGGGAGTGTGCACGCCTTTTCAGGCGTGGCGTGGGCGAAGTGACCGCACGACTGCCCTGACGGCGGAAGAGCGTCCTTTCCCGGGCGAAGATGGCGGCGGCTGGGATGACCTTGATGGTTGAAGCGGACCCTGAAAGCCTCGGGACATCGAGCCCGAGTATAAATAGTAGTTTAGAGACTTGCGTTTCCTGATGTAAGAACAATTCGTTTGTTTTCATACATCCTACTTATTTTCGTTAAACATCGTTTGTATCGTTAAACGAGTTTTATTTTCATGCGACATCTCTGCGATGCACGTCGTGTCGAATGCATGCGCCTCGAAAGAAAGTCGCCACTAGGATCGATCGTACGTGAATGACTTAGGCGGAGGGAAGTGAGGTGCTGCCATAGCCTCGAGGCGTAGGCGAGCACTCGGCTCAGGCGACCCTGCCCTTGTCCGTTTCACGCCTAGTGTCTTCCCTTCGAGGGTTGCAAAAGAGCACTTGGCGATACGCTCGAGATATCACAAGAATTTCGAAAAACGAGTTTTATTTTCAAGCGGTATCTCTGCGATGCACGTTGTGTCGAATGCATGCGCCTTGAAAGGAAGTAGCCACTAGGATCGATCGTACGTGAATGACTTAGGCGGAGGGAAGTGAGGTGCTGCCATAGCCTCGAGGCGTAGGCGAGCACTCGGCTCAGGCGACCCTGCCCTTGTCCGTTTCACGCCTAGTGTCTTCCCTTCGAGGGTTGCAAAAGAGCACTTGGCGATACGCTCGAGATATCACAAGAATTTCGAAAAAGTATTGACTTTTTTTTTGTTACGGGGTTCGTCCCCATTGCGGCCCCGAGGGAGGGATGGTCCTAGCGAGGGTAGGACCAACCCTCGCTCAAGTATGAGTGGACTCGAGTCCACTTGATTCGTTCACACTTGCGAGAGCTAAGCCAAATACTAAATCAAGAGTTTGTACAATCGAAAGTATGTACAAAAAGGGTTCGAGGGGCTGAAGCCGCTCTAGGGGTATAAGCAACTTAGCTGTTGGATGTCGCAGGCGTTCGCGAGGATTTCCGTCGGCGGTGGGTCGTCCCATGTTGAAGAACACGTCGTCGGCATCAAAGACTCTCCTCCACACGGAAGGCCTCGAGGCCCCCTGTGGCTGGGGTCCACTACGGGGACTTCGTTCGCCGCTGTTGCCTTTCTCGCGAGGGGCTGGATACTTCTTCCCCTTATTGTCTTGATTTTACTTCCTCGAGGGCTTCCTTGGCTTGCTGCCCTCCGCGGGCGTCTCTTCGGGGCGCTTTCCCTTCTTGCCGTTGAAGATGGCGTTCGCCGCTTCCTCCCCCGAAGCGTACTTGGAGGCTACCTCGAATAGCCGGTTCGTGTCGGGGGGAGGGTTCCTCCCCAACTTGCACACCAAGCTATAGCATGTGGTGCTCTCGAGGAAGGAGTGGATGATCTGGTGGTCGGTGATGTTAGGGAGCTCGGTGCAGCGCTTGGAGAAGCGCCGGATGAAGTCCCTCAGAGATTCATCGGGTTTTTGCCTGCACCCTCGAAGGTCCCACGTGTTCCCAGGGCGCACGTAGGTGCCCTGGAAATTTCCCACGAAGGTCTCGACCAGGTCGTCCCAGTCGCGGATCCGGTTCGGGGGCAGGTGCTCGAGCCATGTCCGCGCGGAATCCGCCAGGTGAAGTGGCAGATTGCGGGTGATCATGGCGTCGTCTGTGGCGCCGCCGAGCTGGCACGCTAGGCGGTAGTCGTTGAGCCATACCCTGGGGTCAGTTTCCCCAGAGTACTTGGTGATGGTGGTAGGCTGTCGGAAACGAGGGGGAATCGGAGCGGTGCGGATGTTACGACTGAACACGTGCGTTCCCGCCGGTTCCGAGACCGCATCCCGGTTCCACCGAACGTCGGTCCGCCCGCGTTGGTGGGCCCGGGCTCCCTCTCGCTGCCTTATATGATTCAGGGTGTTGCGAGCATCGCCATCGCCGACCGCGCCTCGGGTGTCCCGGAGGCGTGACCTCGCGGGCACCCTCGCTGGAAGCGTTCGTGCTTCGGGCGTACGTGGCTCGTTGGTGTGGCGCTGCGCCGAGTTACGGCAGGAGTCGCCGCGGGACTGGGCTCGCGCCCTGCCGTTAGGCCGGGGTGAGCGTACCGATGACTCCCCTCCTCGTTCGCCCTTCGAGGCTGTGGAGCGTCGAAGGCGGGAGGCTGAGCCCTCTGCTTGTTGTCGGGCGGCATGCGCGACCAGCTTTCGGGCCTCGAGGTGCAGCTTCCGCCCTTCGGGGGTGGCTGCCTCGGGCATGGCTCGGAGCAGCGCGGCCGCCGCGATGAGCTTCTGGCTTGTTCTGGGAGCGAGCTCGTCATCTTTGCCTTCAGCAAGGATGCGGGCTTGGGCCACTCGTCCCGCGTGTCGTGCGTTCGTGGCGTGCTCGTCGCCTCACTTGCCCGGCTCGCGGTCGGAGCGCGCTGGTGGCGAGACGTCACCGCTAACTCGTGGCAGGTGGCGCGGATCTCGCTCGTCCTCGGAAGGAGAGTGATCCGATGGGTCCGATGGCTGCGCGCCTATCGGATCCATGCCATCGTCGTTCCCCTGGTCGTCACCCCCGCCGTCGTCGTCCGACGTCGACCCCTCGCTGGCTTGTCCATCGTTGATGACGAAACACTCCCTGGTTGGGTCATACTCATCATCGGAATACTCGAAGCAGTAATCCGCCGCTGTTTGAAAGGCAATAAAGGCCTCTGGGTCGCGGAGACCCGAGTAGTCCCAACCGGGGTGTCTACGCATAAATGCGTGTCCATCATCGGACTCCGTGCGAGAATCACCGGGCAATGGATCGGCGAAGTATTGCTTGGAGACTGGGTGACAACCAGGTTGGTTGCCGTTCGCACTCATGGCAGTGCGGATGAAGGAGGCGTACGCATCCACGGAGGTGCGTAGCCCGTAGGGATAGGAGTGCGCCGTCGTAGCGCGTGGCGCAGCCATGGGCCCCGGGAGGAAGGGAGCAGCCCTCTCCTGTGACCCTGACCACAGGATGCCTCCTTCCCTTGTGGGATGGGGGTCGCCGATGTCGGCGGCGCGCCTCGCAGCGCGCGTTCGTCGTGCGCGTGGTCCGGGACGACTCCGCCGTCGCGGTGTCGCCGGAGGCTGATGGTGAGGCTCCGGTTGGTTGCTGGGATCCTTCTGGAGGATGCGCATATGGTAATCGTCGCCACATGTTTGGAACCGCAAGCTCCCGAACCGGATCTCCTGCCCCGCTGGGAGCAGATTGCTCTCGCCCAGCGGAGGCCGTCCTTCGCCGAAGTTCGTCATCGGGAATGAGAGCAGCGCAGCGCTGGTTCCCTACCTGGCGCGCCAACTGCCGGTGCGACCAAATCAGGCACCGACACTAACGTTTGCTGACCACGATCGCCGGGGTAGCGTGGATTTTTATTTAGAGAAAGGGGGTATCACTAACATGGAGATGTTCCTCCTTCTTCGTTTTTCCAGTTCTCTCGATCAGTAAAATCATTTTTTAAGGACAGAAACATTAGCGATTTTTGGGCCTAGTTAATGTTACACTGTGGCTGTAAAGCCCAGGAAAATTGGTTTCAGCCCACGACAAAAAAATTGGCCCCACACCAACCGGCCCAACTCACCCCCATAGTGCGAGGCGAGCCACACGAGCTAGCGTTTCTCCGCACGGCGCGTTGTCTCGCCGAGGAGGAGCGAGGAGGGGAAAAATAATCGAAGCGCAAGTGAGAAGGCGCCGCTTCCATGGCCGCGGGCCTCTGCCTCCACCTCTGCCCGCGCCTCCGCGCCTTCGCGGCCTCCTCTCGCCCGTTCTTCGCCGCGCAATCTGGAGCCCTGCCCCTGCTCCTGCGCCGCGCCGGCCCGGCCATGCCCCTCGCCGCCCGCGCACGCCGCGGCTTAAGCTCCTCCACCGCCGCCGCTCCGCCCGCAGAGGACGACGACTTCGCCACAGGTTAGCCGCAACCGCAACCTCCTTATCCTCCAAAAGTCCTCCGGCCACTATGGAAACTTTTCGCTCTCTCTCTCGAAGGCCCCGTTTAGATAGGGGGAAAATGCACGGTAGCACAAAAAACACTGTAGCTCGCGCGAAACGGGTGCTGTGAGATGGATGAATAGGGAAAAATTGGATGAATAGTGTTTTTTTGGAAAAAGTTGGTGAATCTAAACTCACCCTGCCTTACTTGGTTGATGCTGTAGCTGCCGACCTCCGGTTCGAGCCCCCGCTTGAGGTAGTGAAGTACCCCGACCCCGTCCTTCGCGCGCGCAACAAGCGCATCAACACATTCGATGCTAGCCTCCGCGCACTGGCTGACGAGATGTTCGACGTTATGTACAAGTAAGTCCGGACCTCTGAGCCTTGCGCAACTTTTGATTTCAAGGTTTTAAGTTTTGCGCACTGCAATTGTTTGACGAAAACGTGCAAAAGGGTATCGCATTAATAGGCACCAGTTCAAGGTCCTGCTGTTATGTGTGCCTATGTTAGCTTGATTGGATGCATGCGGACATGCGGTTGACTTTGGCTAGTGCTTATTTTTGTTAGCTTGATTGGATGCATGCGGACATGGGTTGACTTTGGCTAGTGCTTATTTTCATGAAGACATGCTGAATTCGTGTGGGTAGTTCCTAGATTAGTATAAGCTGTATGCAATAAAATCTGGTAACACTTGGATTGTCTGAAATGTGAGCAGGATTTCCAGTTGTAGGCAGTAGGCCTGCTGCTGTTTTGAGATAGAACAATGCCAGACTTATTAGGAACTATACTGGTATGCTTAATTAATTGGTTTTTGTACAGGACCGATGGCATTGGTCTCTCAGCACCACAAGTTGGAGTGAATGTACAGCTTATGGTATTCAATCCAGCTGGGGTAAAGGGGGAAGGAGAGGAGATTGTCCTTGTGAACCCAGTGGTATACAAGTCTGCGAAACGGTTGCTTGTGTTCGAAGAAGGGTGCTTATCGTTTCCTGGAATATATGCCAATGTAGTGGTGAGAATAGTTTACCGTACCAATTTTGTTACCTAGCAGAAAACTTGAGCTGTCCTTTAGCTGACCTTAGTGTGATGCTTACCATTGGATATTTTCGTAATATGTCAGCTTTATGTGACTTTGCCACATGCTACATGGGTTTTACAAGCTAAGTTAGTATGTAATTTTGAAATTGATGTTCCAATTATCAGCCTCTGCCTTTTTCCTTTCTTGAACTAATCAATCTTTGCTTGTAAGCATGTTAACTGAAAAGGTGCGCATAAATAAAGCTAACTTTGTGACCATTATCTTCTTGCAGAGACCAGAAAGTGTGAAAATTGAAGCTCAAGACGTTACAGGGGCAAAGATTAAAGTAAAATTATCGGGTCTACCTGCAAGAGTTTTCCAACATGAGTTTGACCATTTGCTGGTATGTATTTAATCATCATCTATGTGGATTATCAAGTCCATCTGCATAAGTTTCCTAGCAACTTTTCTAGTTGTCTCTCCATTTTTTTATTAACATACACAGTGTCCACAAAATAAACTGATGGCATTGGATCATATATGTTAATTCTCATGATGGAGGGACACATTGGTTCTGTTCCAGTGAACTGAATGTACATTTAGTCGATGCCAAATTAATTACACTTAATATCATAATCAAGCTACTCAAGTTTTAAGTTTATGTAACATACATGTATGTTATTGCTGTTTTATTTGCTATCACACTCGATGTGGTTGCGAAAGTCGCCCTGGAGTTTGTGCCTGTCAGGTACTTTCAGGTTTGACCATCATTATAAAATCAACATGACGATATTACTGTAATTAAGTATTTCCTTGTGTTTTTAATTTTAATGTCTAAATGATAGACACTACTGTGAAAGTTGTAACTTGCATACAGTGCCAATACTGCAGTTGCAAAGCGTTGCAAAATGGACAGAATATGTCATCAAGTCATGCATATGTGATCAGTGACTCATCACTGTCTGGTTCATTTTTTGGGATTTGCAGGGGATTCTTTTCTTTGATAGAATGACAATGGACGTTCTTGAAACCGTGCGTGAGCAACTGAAGGTTAGTGCAATTTGGTTTTAAGTACATCAAAGGGAATCATGCTGAAAGTTATTATGTGGTATTAGTTGCTATTTAAAGTAGCTATCACTCTCTTTGGCCGTAGTTACATACCTTCTCCATCTCAGGATGATACCAGCTTAAGTTGCCTTTCATATAACCAAAATTAATAACATGTGCACACAAGCATTTCTCCAGAGCTGTATGCCAGTGTATAATTTGTCATGTATTTTACAATTTTTGGTACATGAACCCATACTTTTTTCCTAACTGTCTTTTTTTCTTTTTTGAAAGAACCTAGAGAAGAAATATGAGGAAAGAACAGGGCTACTGAGTCCTGAAACTGTTGAGAACTACAAGGGTACAAAGGACGTCTTTAGTTTTTCAAGATGAAGGTTGTAGCAGCAGGTGTGTTTTGTATCAGTACCCTTGTAATTTGGCTGACGTCTCATTCTCTGTCTAGTGATTCTAAGAAACTTTTGTTCTCCATTTTCTGGACAGACTGGAAATTTTGCAAATACACCATCAAGCTAAGCTTTTAGCCTGAAGAGTTTCTGGGACAGCTCGCACACTACTTTAGTTGCGGCGTTGGCAGCTTTGCAATGTGTAATTTTTTTGCAATATCAAATAGAGATAGCAAATTCACTAGTTACAAATGAGGTTTTATTTTGAATGCTTATGTATGTATACTTTTTTCTCTGCATATTTATGACTCTTAGGATAAGGAGATATTGTAGAGGTGGGTTTTCCCTGGAATTACTTATGTTATGAGTTCTCTATCTTAAATTTCTTAACAAGCGTAGCATAGACGTACCGTGTTCTAACAACGAGATAAGTCTGTAGCTGGTCCTTACAGTATGCAGATGCATCATTTTTGTTGGCCACGTTGGGAAGCGAGAACGTAGTTAAGGCGTGGTTCATCTTCATGTTTCATCGAGCAGTTCATGATAAGCGCTTGCATGTTGCACTTAATCAATGCTATACTTTTGTATGTAAATATAATGTTTATACCGCCACATTTATTTAGTTGTCTGGTTTACTTATTGAACAAGCATGCAAGGACAAGGGCTGTATGGACTGCAAATAATGTACCACGTCCATTAACTGATGGCTGTCACTAGCTACCTAAATCTTTTGAATTTGGCTATTTATATGTTTTAAGGTATGTAGAAAGTCCATGACAAAAATGTAACCTTGCATTAATTAATTGGAATGCTTCCATGAACTATGCCACTATGGACTATACTTCCATTTGATTATTCAACAGGTTTCTAGGTTTTAAATATTGATGGCTGGCTTAAAGGTCCAAGAGTTTTGGGAACCAGTGAGAATGGACACAACAATATGTAGTCAAATAGATATTGTTCTTTGTTTGAAATATTGATTGATGGCTTAGTTTTAATGGATCTGAAGGGTTTGGTAGAAGGAAAATTCTTGTTTTAAATATACTATGGTAGAAAAGCAACATTTCTAGCATGCCAGAAATATTCTGGCCTCACAGAACCTTTCAAGCACCCCAAAATCAATATTCTTATGAAACTAACCCTTCTACCTCACCTAATGGCTAGTAATGGGCATGAGGGGTTTGGTGGAAGAAAATTGTCCATCAGTTCATACTTTTTTTGACAGTTAGCGACACATACCATGTCTAGTTGTAGCTGAGGCAAAAAAAAAAAAAAAAAAAAAAAGAAGAAGAAGAAGAAGAAGAAAGGCAGAGATACACATATATTCCATCTTTTATTTAACCGGGTCATGTCTTTGACAGTTGTGGATCCTGCTTTCAGTTTCTTTTTTCCTCATTTTGTGTCAGATTGGTGAAGCTAGTTACAGCCTTACAGGACCTGTTATTCCCATATTACATATTCACTATTTTTACACTGCTTTGTTTCTCTTGTTTAGCTTTGTTCTACAAAACATAGTGTATTGGCATGGTGTATATATCTGAATTGTAAATGGCCATTTTTGTGTGTCATGTTCTTTTGATTTGTTATCTATTTTAATCAATCATTCACCCTCTTTCTGTGTATGGTTATGCAACTACATAGTTGTTTTAGGAGCAATTTTATGCCACCCTTTCCCAAAATTATTGCAGCTAAACCCATTAGTATCCTCTTTTGTTAGTGCTATGCTGATAGTCATATGGTGTACTACCTCAGTTCTAGAATATAGCTACGTTTAGACCTTTTCAAAGTCAAATGTTTCTAACTTTGACCAATAATATTTCTAAAAATATGATATATTTTAAGTAAAAAGTTACATATTGTAATTATAGGTTTCATGAAGAATCTAGAAACATAATCATTATGTTGACAACCTTTATATTTCTTTTGATATTCATGGCTAAAGTTAAAAATGTTTGACTTTGGAAAAACCTAAACATAGCTATATTCTGGAACGGAGGGAGTATCATATTTGTGCATTGCAATTAATAGGTGGCATTTGTTACCTAGAAACTGGCTATATTACAATTTCTCATTTTTGTAACCATTTCCTAGTATCATTAACAGCCATTTCCTTTTTGTACTTGGTCCAAATAATTTTCCCCTTAAATTTGGTTTGTAAGCTATTGCTTTTTAGATTTCCTTAGCAGTCAGCTTTTAACTGTTAACTTGATTCTTCAGGTTGTACATTTACCAATTTCCTTATATTCACTGAATTAAGCAAGCAATATTTTCCATTGTGTATACTCATTTCTGGAAAACTCAAGTACACTCTTTTGCTGTATGACCATTTGAATTATTATATCTATGTTTTCTTTCATGAAAAGGTAATAACATAACATGACCTCAAAATAATTGTATATATGGACATCACCAATCAATGGTGCAAAGGGGTCGGCTGTATCACAACGACCACTCATGGATAAGCACCAATAAACAAACAAAGGCACATGTCGTGTCTTAACAGATATCGTTATATGACTGTAAGTTGTTGCCAGCAGGTTTTCCAATCTGCAAGCAAGCTATAGGAGGGACGGTCGGAGTGTAGAGCTCCCCAAAAGCTTGCCAGCAGAATGGGTTGTTCAGGTGGTAGTGGGGTACTTGCACTGGTCTGAGTTGCACACCGGTAAGAGAAATCCCTGAACAAGGAATGCTGTCACTGCATGCAAAGTGGACAGGTTTGATTGTAAATGTCCCTCTGATGTTCTCATACTGGACCCCTGATACTCCAACTGCTGATGTTTGATTTCTGCAACTGCTTTTGTCACAATAAAACTGATCTATGACAATAGGCGTTTGAACCTCTGAGACTTGTATATTTGAGAACCTTATGTCTTGAACTAATCCTACACCACCCTGCAAGAAACAGATGTTCATTCATTTAGCCAGAGTCAGTATTATTTTTCAGCCCCGTGTCAACATTTTTTGTTCTTGGAGCCTTCCTAAGCCCCAAGGTTGTTGCTTCATTATGAAAAGATGACATGTGTTCTCTTTCTTCAGTTTTTCTTTTGTGATGTTTTTATGTACTAGTGTCTTCTGTTGAACTAGCATTTTATTTGTATGTATGTGCCCAAGCTTACCTGCCAGGTCTTGATTCTGACACCATTCATGGTTCTGAACATATTAACATCTCTTACTGTAACATTTGATACACAAGCTTTTGTGTTGTCCCGGCCTAGTCCACCTATGCTGATTCCATGGCCTGGTCCACAATTCACATTGTGTATATTTATGTTACTGCATCCTGTCTGGATGGAGATACAATCGTCACCTGCATTGAATAAGACAAATATGCCTTGCTGATGTTATTGTACCTTGGATTTACTGTGAAAGGTTGTTGAAATTCAAGTACTCTTTACAACAGTTTTTTGGTGTACCCCTAACTCTGAAACATGTCCTTTGACACACAGAGTACATAAGTAATAGAACTGAGGTGCAGGCTTTGAGTTGACCCTAGTTAATTCTTTCTAAGTAACAAATTTCTAGATATGGCCTTATATATTTAGAACATAGGAGTTGTCTTTTGTCTTGTTAAGTGCTAAAGCTTGGCAAAACAAAAACTTTGAGCTTAATGACTATAACCTAGATGCCTCTTGAATTTAGATGGAACTAGTAGTTACCACAAGACATTTGTGTATGATGAATGCTGACATCTTTGGAGTTCTGCAGGTGTATTCCGTCAGTGTTGAGACTGTTCTCAGGGGAGGATATAGTCACGTCGTGGACCATCACTCCTTGACAGTTGTCAAACTTAAGATGGCACTGTGAGCTATTGACAATAGTGATGCCAGCTACAACAACGTTGAAACTGCCATAAAACCTCAATGCCTGCAAAAGGGTAAGAAACCAGATTTGTCATTGCTTTGTTTCTGTATGTGATCATAATGTGCAGAAAGATAGTAATATCCTTACTGTAGGTTTAATCTGTGGCATTCTCTCGAGCTCCGCGTCGTACTGCAGGAAAATCAATGTAAGAAATTAACATAACAACTTTTCTTTTGAGTAGTTTATAGATAATGAACACTTGGCATCCAGCTTTTACCATATCATCATCATACTCGTCCTCTGGGTCCGAGTAGGTCCACCATTGTTGCCCTCTGCCATTTATGATACCGTTTCCTTGAATTACTATTCCATTTAGTTTGGTGAACTCAAGCCATTGGAGCAAGCCAGAACCAAAGGATTTAGCACTGGTTGGAGCTAGGATTGTTCCCTCCAGCTGCAAAATGAGATCATCATCATTAAACATAATTACTCATTTCAGTTGTTCTTCCATTGATATGTTTATCAAATTATACAAGATACAGTCCTGTCCTACCTTTTGTTGGTTAGTTCAGGCTATGAAAGTTATTGGGAAAGCCTTTTGAGTATCTGTTTTGGGACTAAAAGCATATAGTTTACCTGAAAGACAATGTTTGGTTTGCAGTAAGGCCCAGAGAACGAGATTGGGCCAACAAGGAACTCTAGTCCTGATGGTACGAGAACTGTAGATGCCCCCTGCTTGCAGGCAGCAGCCCACGCTCCTTCAAAAGCCTGTATGCAAACGCATGCACTTATTAGCTCTAGCTTTCTGAAAAGACAACGCTCTGGAATCTAGCAACACAATCAACAAGACGGGGTTAAAACTCACTCGTAAAGCCCAAATCACTAAGGTGGATAGTTAGCAGTTGCGCTGTCCATCTTATTTTTTTTGTTACTGTGCCGGAACAAGCAGTTTATGACCACTAAAAAATGAAATCGAAAAAACTAAGTTCTTTCACTGAAAATATAAAAGAAATCCATATAATTAATGGGTCTTTCAAACAATGAGACAGTGCATCTTAACATATTTTTAAATAAGGTTTGAATTTTTGCTAATTCGCTACAGATTCCCATGAGTTTTAGTTTTTACTTTACAATAAAATGATACTATTGACTCGCAGTGTGTTCTTGCAATAGGAAAAAAAACCGCTGTTAATGCCAAAGAGAGAGTTTGCTATATTCTCTTTCTGAAAGCCTGGGGGCTGGGAATCTCTAGGTTAGAATACTTTTGTTTGTTTGTTTCTTCTGCACACAGGTTGTCTTGCAAGAGCTGTAGAAAAGGTTCTCCTATTGTGAATCCTGACTTCCTTGGTGTAACCTTTGTTCTCTTCCATGCCTCGAATAAAAAAATACTTGACCAGCTAGATGTGTAAATGCCTCTGTTTATGCATTAGATGCAGCAATCATGTGACATGAAAAGAACAAGCCAAACAAATCAAATTGCTGGCAACACATGCAGTGATGCAGACACACAATAAAGACTCAAGAAAAAAAAATATGGCCCTACTGACAACTTCATTGAGCTCTGCACTAAAAATCATGTGAGGTAGTGAGAGTAAACTCGTAGTATGATCATAGGCAACATTGAAATGCCCAGCATCATAGGCTGTGGCTGGTTCTGAAAAATTAATTTTCAGTTTTGGGCTTTTGGCTAGCAATAGCATTCATGATGATAAATTCCAATCTTAGGATGCCTTTGGTGTGATGTTCCCCCTGGAGGTGATCAAGATGGAGTTCTCATGCAAGTCAGGAGGACAGCGAGTTTGAAACAAAGCATTAAAAGGGCAAATTGGGAAAAAAAAAAGGAATCGGTGTTGATAATTTCTGGCTCTGAGAATGCATAATGCTTGACAGTTTTATAAATTTAGTTCGAAAAGAGCATCTGAAGGCAAAACTGTCGACCTTAGTATCATCCGTGACTCCATCACCCTTGGCTCCAAAATCAACCACGTTGAAGACTGCACCCTGTGAGGTTGCTGCTGGTGGTGGCTGCGACGGCTGACCCTTTCCACAGCTTGGAGTCGGCTTGGGACTGGAATGCCTACTGCTGTTGGCAGGGCTTGGACCGAGAGGGGCATTCGGAGTAGGGCTTGGCTGGTACGGATTCTGATTTCCTTTGCTAGCTCCAGGGCTTGATGTCGAGTTAACTGGTGGCTTCGGGCTTGGCCTGCTGCTGCCATGCTGCCTGTGGGAGTTGTTCTTCTTTCCTTTGCCTTTCTTCAGCTGCGAGGAGCTTGGTGAGCTCCTAGGCCTCCAATGCTTGCCTCTTCTTGCCTCGCTGACATCAATGGTGGAGCAAAGAGCAAGCAAGACAAGGAGAAGCAGGAGGCTGAGGCCTTTTGCTCTCAGCTTCATCCTTCTGTCTGTATCTATTGGCTGTGTGGACTCACAGTGAAGGTTGGAGTGTGTATGTGCTGGGCAAGCAGATAGAGAACAGAGAAGCAGAGAGAGGCTTGTGGGGAGGGAAAGAGAGGTGGTTTAAATAGCAAACCTCAGGAGGCGAGGCCATGTTCTCGTTTGTCAGAATTTAGATGAAAATGAAATGGAAAATGATTGGGAAATGGGACCCCAAACTCACGTGCACGCTAGGGCGACGCATGCTTCAGTGAGGTTTGTAGCGCCCCCTTGTCACTTTTTCTGTCACCCCTAGTCATCTGTAGCGTTTAATTTCCTTTGTTGTGCTATTAGGCTAATCCTCGTGCAAGTTTCATAAGGGTTTCATACACATTAATTATGGTGCCAAGTCAGCTGTTTTAGTGATGTGGCAGTGAGTTAATGAGGAGAGATGTGGGAAGAGTTTCATCTAGATGAAATCATGTGTGCACAATTACCAACATAGTTGGTAGTGTCTATGAAACCGCCCCATAAAACTTTGCATTGTAGAGGTAATTTCCAACACCATTTTATTTTCAGCTTGTTTATGTGGCTGTCTTGGAAATAGCAGAACGAAACTCTTCACTAGGATTAGGCTTACTTGACTAGTATTTTAGGGCATTAAAAGATTAGGCAATATAGAGTGATTTACCGACAGTGGAGAATCTTTCTGGTTTTGATTTATTGCTAGCACAGACTAATGGTACGTGTACAATACGCATGGCGTACAATTAGTGTGCGATAGGAAGAGTATGCTGAAAAGATGTATGAGTAGAAATTTTGCCGAGAGTAAGGCCGTTGCTGCCTCCTAAAAGAGGGGGCTTGTGGAATGCACCACAAAGCAGGGGCAGCACAGAACCGAGCTTATATCGAAATGGTGTTGCTTCGATTTGGCATCCTTGGCATGTGTCCGTACGTGTCGCGATATACGCACGATTGACGATTCTCCGAACATTTTATCCCAAGATAGGTCATGCTGCCTTCCCTTTTCTTCAATTTAAGGAGCATTACTGCGCTTCTGCCATCGTGCCATGGCTACACTAGCTACTGTGCTACTGTCCAGGCGTGCGTATGTGGCCAGCTCACAAATTGGTTGCAGTCTGCAGAAGCCAAAGGCAGCCACGTGCATGACCGAATCACACTCACTGCCAACGAGACTCACTCCACGAGATCAGCCATAGCATCACCCAGGCTCTGATGAACTCGGTTTACCTGGAGCTTTTAGGCGGTGCCACTGGAAATGGCCCATGTGTGGCTCAGATTAGCCTAGGTAATACTCCATGTAGTAGTAGCCGACGAGGGCTCGAAATGACGGTGGTGGCGTGGAACGACGTGGCCACGAATGACCGCACTCTGCGTTCCCGTCAGTCCTTTGGCAGTGCGGTCGTTTTGCCAAAAGCCAGCAAGCGTCCACGCGCGGGGGCCGTCCGTGGGAGGGCATCACGGTTGTACTACATGTGTGTGCTCTGCAGCTCTCCCGGGCCGAGGGGTCACATGGCAACGGTCACGGGCGGAAGCGTCGCCCTTGTCCGCACCAACCGGCCGGACTACCCCACCCGGGTCCCCCCTACACGCAGCCACGCGAAAGAGAAGGAAGGGCACGGCACCATGAAAAAGCCACGCTCTGCAAGTCTGCGTCCTCCAATCCTCATCCAATCATCCGATCCATCCGCCGGATCCGCAACTGCAATCGAGAGACCTCCGCCCGCCCACGCCCTGCGCGCGCCGTCGTCACCGCACCGCCCTTCCAGATCGGGGTGGTTCCGGCTCCGTAGGTCACCACGGCTCGCAATGGCGCGCGCGGCTGCTGCGCCCCGGAGATCGAGGGCGGGTTCAGATCCTACGTAGCTGCGCGTGTTTCAGGGTCCTAGGATCCAGTTAGTATACGACATCACGAGTTCACGACTATCGCCGCTGCCGTAAAATACACGCTCATGTGAACTCCAGCACGGGGCACATTTGTGTGTTCAAGACCTTGGGTGAATTGAATCGTTTCTTTTTTTTTTATTTTTACGTGCATGATGGTTTCGTCTTGCATTGGACGGTAGCTGGAGCAGAACCGAGGTACGGAGGTGCATGTCTTGTGACGGTAGGAGACAGGGACCAAATCAAGAGGGCCCTGAACCCAACTCGCTGTTGGTTCCACTCCCACATGTCGATCGAGTACAGAGATCGAACACCAGCGGCGCTAGCTGCAGTGCGTGCTACTCTCTCGCCGTCGCAGAGGTCGACACGTACGTGCTGAGCTACACATCTCTAGCTTCTATCTTTCCTGCGGTACATTTCACATGCATCAGAGTTACATCCAAGGAGCTTATATTAGCTAGTGTTAGTGTTGGTCCGACAACACCCAGTTAATCACGCAGGCCTCACTCGTGCCACCAACAAATTGTCCGCGACTCCGCGTGCATGTTCCTCGATCGCACCCGCGAGATGGAATCGGAGATCCCTGCTAGGTTCGACGAGACATGGCATCACGGCATGTAGCACCCCCTCTCCGGAAGACAACAAGCTAAGTACACCGACAAGTCGTTCGAAGATTATTAATCGTTCAAGAGGCCAGCAGATAGGAACATTTTGTTTCTACGACCCTGCCAGCGGCCTGCAAAAGTTGCTAGCTAGCTAGTACTGTACGTATGTATGTGCGCGCATCTACGTACGCTTTGTTGCTTCATCAGTACCTAGTATATATATATGTCAAGCGCTCACGATCGAGTACATGCGTCCAACCGGATCAACCTGACAGTCGTGGCATACAACTAGGCAGAACATGCATGCAGGTGCGGTCGCGGCATGCGGCTCCGTCGCTGTGTCAGTCGGCCTGTCTGGCTGGCCGGGTAGATCGCTTCATCGCTTGGGGCCCTGCTAAACCCAGTCGTAAAATATGTGTCGGTTCCCTTGGGGTCTGTAAAATGCATGTAACCAGCTTTAGCATGTGACTTATATACGAATCAATGACAGCGTCGCCGCTTTGTTCGTTTGTACACGCGTGCGCCGTCGTGTTATGGCCCTTTGACAGCACTGCAGCGTGCGATTCTGGCTGGCCGCTAGACAGGTGACTAGTACCTTTTTGTTTGCCCCCTCGAACAATCTTTTAGGGCAAAAAAAAAAAAAAGCAGAGATGATTAGCACCTGATGAGAATGTTTCCCTCTTTCTGATGGTATTAATTAATTAAAGAGATATATACGTGCCTATGGTAATAGCCATACTATTTGATTTCTACAAATGTTTTTTTTTTCCTTTTGGGTAAGGCCCTCTACCTACGGTTGTAGAGATAGAGGCATAGAGGTATTGTCGTATCCTATCTGCTCTAAATAATAAAAGCCATTTTTCGACGTTGACAACTTGACATTTCCTGCTACTCATATATTTGGAACCATACCAAGCATATGGCATCTAATCAAGGTGTAGTACGTGTAGGTGTAGCTATCATGCCAAGATCGAGCAGGAAGGTGAACACTGAATATGATGCTTATCTCTTATGGCTTGATCACAGCCTTACCATACACCAGAGGATATAGCAGGAGGTACAAATAAAGAAAGTCCCATATAGCTCCTCTTGCGATTTCTACATAGTGACATGGCTCAACTGATCAACACACACAGTACAGTACGTAATTAAAAAATACCAATGCGCAGGCGTTCCGGCAGTTTGGATCCCGTGGGGCGTTTGGTGCGTGCTTTGCAACTACAGGAAAAAAAAAACGCATGCATATGGCGTTTGGTGCAGCGATACGGTTCGCTATTTGCTTTGGGGCATGAGATGGGACGGGTGATTAGGGAAAGGTTACCTATAGCTAGCGCTGTCCGGTTGCGCGCGCTCGTGAACCGCAAGAAGGGGGCGCTCGTGAACTCGATCCTCCTCCCCCTACCACCCCACACCACCAGCCCACCACCACGTCCGTCCGCCCGTGTGCGAGCCGCAGCTCCCTCGAATCCTGGATCTCCTCTGCACCCTGCTCGATTCCCTCGTCCTGGCCTGACGTCCTCTTGATATCGGCACATTGGTTTCGCCTCGCCTGGAGGTATGCTTGGCCGCACCCCTGCAGTTAGCGGTGGTGTCAGTGCTAACTTGTCTGAGCAATGCCAGTGCACGGTATCTCGGTTAGCTTAGGGTGTGTTTAGATTGGAAAAGATTCTTCGGAGAAACACTGTTTAAAAAAAAACGTTGTAGATGAATAATGTTCTGTGAGTGGTAGGGATGAGATGAATAGTAAAAAATTAGATGAATAATATTTCTTTAAAGAAAATGGTGAATCTAAACGGGGCTTAACTTCACGTTTCTCCTCCTTTTTCTGATTGTTGGGTGGCATAGCTACTGCACTGGTCGATGAGGATTATCCTCACAAGGTTCGTACACGCTGCGATCAAATTGGCCTTCGAACTATATCTGAATGTGAACCGGCCCGGGATGGCACAGCATTAATGGATTCGGTCGGTACAATTGATGGAGATATCTCTGTTGATTCCCCTGGGCGAGAATCGTGAGATCTGAGTACCATTATTGAGTTTTGATTTCCTTTGTCTTTCGCGTCAGTTATTTTGGTACGGCTACCTGCTGAGAGCAGGCTAGCATATACGGTACAATCTATCCAGTAAAAGTGGATTGATTAACTCTTATTTAAAATTAATAAAAACAAAAAATGGGTTCTCGATTGCGATCTGGCGATCACGAATTCACGGCCCGAGAGAGAGAGGAGATGACATCATGAGATGCTACTTCATGAGTCAAGCAAGAGAGGGGCTACCGGCCTAACCCATCAAACAAACGGGTTGAATTAGCTGATGGGCTGGAGGCAGCCGCCGGCGGCCCGCCGCGGCATCCAAACTTCCTAAATTCACGGCCGAACTGGGCTGGTAAAAAACACTCCCAAGTCCTGCGATCTGATTCAGACGTCCAAAAAATGAACAATACAACTTCCTTTTGCAAAATTCGTAAACCAGATTTTCGGATCCATCTGGTAATGCGAACCTACTCGCTCGTCGCCGCCTGCCGCAGGGGTTGTCTACTTGAGTTGCTCGTGCAATGTTTCACTGCTGACTAGATACTCGTGTGTCTCGAAGGTTTTCCCGGCGCGGTCACGTACATTTTCAATTCACCGTATACAGGGCATCTGACTTCTGCTATGCTATTCGGTCAACCTAACTAGGGCCCCTGCGAGGCTGCGACGTTCTTCCCAAGTCCCAACGCTGCAACGACAATATGGTAAACGTGCTGCAGCGCCGTGTCCCAACTACTCGCAGAGCCCCAGGGAGCCCTCAAGCTGCCATTGCCATCAGCTTTGCATGCCGGGGTGGTAGGGGCAGCTTGGCATGCAGGGGCGTGACGGGGGGGTGGTAGCGGCTGCCGGCCCGGTTGTGCGCAGGAGCCCAACCAACCCCTTGATCGCTGGCAGCCTGGCACGAGCGCTAGTGAAAACCCTGCCTCGCGCTCGAAATCGCCGTCATCCCGAACGGGATTCCAGAAGCTAGCGATCGATTTCGTCGTGTCCGCGCGGTTGGAAAGCACGCGACCAGGCCAGGCCCAGCAGCGCACGCAAAAGGCCACATGTCAGCTGAGAAGATGGCGTATGCGCATTCCATTCCACGGTTGTTTCGGGGTAGGCAGGAGCTGCTCATCTAACTCCACGCACTGCATGAATCTCTCTGATTGCGATTGCTACGCAGTACACCTGTCCCGATTGACCGGCCAGATAGTATAGTACTAAACACTAAACAATTCTTCGGCAGTGGAGGTCACAAGCCTATGCCCAATGATACTGCAATCTCGTTATGCTCCAGAGATTACATAAATCGACGATCGGGAAACGTATGTTCCTTTCTCCGGCAGCAGCCCCCCACAGAATTCGCGCATGTACAGTCCTCCGTGTGGTTGGTTTACCGATCAATCTGTCAAAATCTTCCGACACTGAGGTCATGAATCTAGCCGTGATCCCAGAGATGACCATTTTTTTCCATATGAATTAAGGATGTACTACTTTTTTTGCCATTTTTTTTGCAAAAAATCATAAGGATGTACTACAGTGACATATGCACGCAAGTTGCTCCTTTTTATTAGTCCATAAAGTGGAGGACCGCTATACTATATTTGGGCATGCCATCCTGGCACAATGCCCGACCTACTACATATTTTGCATATCCATGTTTCAAAAACCCAGTCACAAACTCACAGGTGGGAAGGTTTCAGTAAATGAAACATACTGTAACCGACTTTGTTCTATGTTCACTTCAGTGACTCTCCCACTCCCCCCCCCCCCCCTTTTGGCTAGGTAAATATCTAAAGCTTAACTTCATCCAGCGACGGAGCTCCTAAGAGGATAATGAGTTTATGCAAGAGAGAGAGAGAGAGAGAGAGAGAGGATAATGGGGATCATGGTATATGAGCATTTTGCTAACATGGTTGGGCTCGGGCTAGCAAAAAATCCTTATTTGTTTTGAGCAAATTCGTAACCACAATCATCCCCTTGGGCAACAGAGTGCCTATTGGTCTTACGGTCTTTCCACACTTTATATAGTGAAAACATAATTAACTTAAATAGTTTAGACTAGACCCATGCCAGGTTTGTTTTTAGATTTTACTCTCTGTCCAAACCCGTCCCAACTAGGCAACTAGCTAGAATCTTGGACGGGCCAAATCAGCGGCTGTAGTGAACTAGTGAGGTTGTGCGAAAAAAATGCTTAGGTATAGGCCATGACCCCTCGTCTCTTGACCTTGTGCAGACTCCATGAGTTCGGATCATTTGGCTTGATGAAAATTAAAAAAAAAACCTTTCTTCTTCTTTGCTTGGTCCCGTGGTGGAGGTGGAAGTGGAACGAACGCTACCCCAGTTGCCGAGATGACGGCACACATGGAGTTCAGATCCCACCACAAAGATCTCGCAATATCCGCTGGATACCGCTCTCGTGCAGAGCCATATGCATGCATCATCATCGATCGATCCTAGTGGCGTCTATCTGTAACGAATTTTGTCCAGCCGTGAGCTCCCCACCGAACTTATTAAGTTATTAAATCGGTCAAAGTCAGACTAGACTCTCGTAGTGAAACAGAACGGGGTAGAAGAGCTGTGCTGAACAACCTGCAACTACCACCAGGAAGAATTCAATACTAGTCCCCTGTGCATCCAACTTCCTGTGCACGCAGCATACCATTCCCTGCTCTCTGCGTGCCCGTGCCGCCGTTCTTTATATAAGGTCAGACCATCCAGACTCGGCTCTCGCACCGCAGCACAACATACATTTCCCGAGAATCCAAGGGGGGTTTTGCCTGTGTTGCCGCGCGCACAAAGAATCGCGGTCGCAAGGATGGTGAACCTGGTGGAGGCTCAGAAGCCGCTGCTGCACTTCCTGGTCCGGATGGCCGGGCTGCGGCAGCACACCGTCGACGTCGACGGCGCCGGCACCGTCATCACCATCTGGGTGCCCAAGGACAAGGTGCCCAACGAGCAAAAGCCCACCGTGCGCGACGTCACGCCCGGGTCAACCGCCACCACCACCAAGCCTCCGCCACCTCCGGCGGCCAAGAAGAATGACAGGCCCGCCGTCGTGCTCGTGCACGGCTTCGCCGCCGAGGGCATCGTCACCTGGCAGTTCCAGGTGCGCTAGCTAGCTACTTTCAGCTAATAATCCATTCATGCCATCGTGACACTATACAGAATCGGTGTATATATACATATGTAACTATGTATATATATATGTATGTATGCAGGTGGGCGTGCTGGCGAAGCACTACGACGTGTACGTGCCGGACCTGCTCTACTTCGGGGGCTCGACGTCGCCGTCGACGGACCGGTCGCCGGGGTTCCAGGCGGAGTGCCTGGCGACGGCGCTGCGGAAGCTGGGGGTGGGGGCCTGCACGGTGGTCGGGTTCAGCTACGGCGGGATGGTGTCGTTCAAGATGGCGGAGGCGCACCCGGACCTGGTGCGGTCGCTCGTCGTGTCGGGCTCCGTCGTGGCCATGACCGACTCCATCAGCGAGACCACGCTCGAGAGGATCGGCGTCAAGTCCTCGGCCGAGCTGCTGCTTCCCGAGTCCGTAAAGGGGCTCAAGGCGCTGCTCTCCATCGCCACCTACAGGAAGCTCTGGTTCCCCAAACGCCTCCACAGGGACTACCTCAAGGTAATATATCATGTGTCGCCGTACTTTAGTGGACGAACACATCAGCCTGCTCTTTATGGTCAGCACCGAAACGAGAGACTACAGACAGATTGACGGTGGTGTGGTGGTTTGTGCACGCAAATCATATCGCAGGTGATGTTCACCAACCGCAAGGAAAGAGCGGAGCTGCTGGAAGGTTTGGTGGTCAGCAACAAAGACGCCACCGTGCCCGTCTTGCCGCAGGTACGGTTTGGTCACCGCTCCCCGACCTCTACTCCTAGTTGCCGATCGCCGGCATGCCCTCGTAGGATGGCTGCTTCGGTGGCCACTCGTCAGCTGGGTTCAACGAACATATCACATAGTCTAAACAGTGGAAAACAAATTTAGCAGCCAGGGCCGTCAGCTAAGCATTTATGGTCCTCAACAAATCCCTGCACCTGCACGCGCGAGCTGAGGCGAGTGGCGCAGCCTGCGGCTTCAATGCTTCGGCGTGCCTTCCTGATCTTCGGCCCGGGGTGGCTCTGGCTGCACCTGTACCTGCTTGCCTGATGAACTGGCCAATCACAGGAATGGAAAACAGCTGCCCTGTTTGACGTATGGGCAATTGGGTACCCATCCCAACAGAGCGGCTAGGAAAGGCAATGCCATGAAGTAGAAATCACCAGCCACCAATCGGTCCCTACCAGAGCATGCCATGAATTTAGGTAGAATTCATTGAGCATTTGAGCCATATAGCCGCCCCTACTATTGCGCCACACTTGAATTCTACAGTTGGTTCGCTTCTTCTTGACCAAATGACAATGTGACATACTGAAACGTGTGCAGAAAATACTTTTGCTCTGGGGGGAGAACGACAACATCTTCAACATCGAGCTCGCCAAGACAATGAAAGAGTAAGAGTTTCAAACCTGAATTTTTATTGTTCACCCACAAATCAGCATAGGTCTTACCTGACACGACTTTGGATTTGCACCTGCAGGCAGCTGGGCGAGAAGACGATGCTGCAGAGCATAAGGAAGGCAGGGCATCTCGTGCACCTGGAGAGGCCCTGCGTCTACAACCGGCTCCTCAAGGAGTTCTTGGCGTCCGTCACCGCTACCGAAATCCCCCAAGGGAAGCCGTGATCACAGGGAAGTCGTGAGGAATTGAAGTTGATTGTTGTTTGGCTGCCTACGTTCGAGACTTGCCACGAAAGCCGATCGATAGCTACCGACGGCAACTATGTGGGAAAGGAAAGCTTGCTAGTACTCAATATCTACTGTACTATTGTTGTTTTGAGACTGAATAGACGCTTCATCCCTTTGTACTACTAGTTGATTTTAATTAACTGTCCTTCAAGATGAACATACTCCACAAACAAAATCTTATTGCAAATATCAGTACCTCACACGATCGCACCATGAAATTGGAAAAAAAAAACCTCGTTTATAGTTTTTTTTTGTACAAATAAAAACTAGAACAAGTTGGATTTCCTGGTGGGAGGAGTTGGGCTGGAACAGAAGCACAGCGAACGTGGTCGATTGGGCTGGTAGAGTGGAGGCCCATCACCACGAGCCGTTGGGCGTGTGCGCCCCATTTCTTTTCTTTTCTTTTTTTACCCGCGCGTGTTTCTTTGTTTTCTGCGATAAGCATATAAATTTGGAAACGGTCATCGTGTATCCATGAAGAATATACTCAGGATACGAGGTCATACCAGCGAGTATAATTTGTCTCTGCATATAGTACACATCAGTCCATCTTAGATGCCCTGCACCAGTAATATTCCAGCGTTTTTTTGCCACTAATCTAGGTCATCTTTTCCTCGGCATCAACGGTGACATGTCTTTCAAACGCTACCCACCAAGGCACACCAGGCATCACGAATATCACCGGGTACAGGGCACGGGCCACGGGCAATTAAATAACCCCTTCTCCGTGGAATGACAAGTTCGTTTCGCGCAGCTCAAAGATAAATCTCCGCACCGGAAAAAACAGACGTCTCCGAAGCCTGAACCAATGGCAACTCTCCTGTAAAGGCCTCTAAGCTGCTGCCGAGTCCCGATCACGCGAGCCTGGCTGGACTAACTACCCGGGCATCACGCCGGATATTCGCCTCAATGTCCACCGGTAGCTTCGTTCCGCACGAGGAGAAGAGACACCCCTACGTTTTGCCTCGTCCCCGCGCCGGTCACGCTTTCGCTTTCATCCACGTCGGTAAAAAGAGCAACCAACCAGTAGAGTATTTTTTTTTTGGGCCTGATAGATTTTACTGTTGCGAGGTGAGGTTGCCACATGGCCTTTCTATGTGATGAACACATGTGGCCCTAATTAAAGTGCAATCAGGAGTGACGTTCTTTATATAATTTTCCAATACGGTTCTCCTACCCTTCTATCCTTTTTTTTAAGCAACTAGTAGCTCGTAATTTTGGGTGGCAATGGCACAATGACGGTAGTTTCGATGCAAACTTCCTCCTCGATCATGTTGGGAGGTGCGTCCGCAGAATTAGACGTACGTGATGGCAAATGCAAGCACACAAAATTCAGTACCTGAACCAGACGTGCATGACGCGTACGTTAGCTCAGCAAGCGCACCCAATGACTCCACAAGTCCATGGCCACGACGAGTTCTATAAATACAGGACCAGTAGCACAAGAAGCACAGCACGGCAGCTAGCTAGAGTGGCAGCTAGCACCACGTACTACACGAGCCAGCCATGTCGACCGAGAACTACGACCCCTACTACCCCGACCAGCCGGTGGTCGAGCAGTACCTCCCGGTGTGGGCCAAGCAGCCGGCATTCGCCGCCAAGCCTGCCTTCATATGGGCCGACGACGACGACACCACGCCGTCGTCGTCGTACGCCACGCTGACGTACTCCGACCTGAACGCCGCCGTGGAACGCATGTCCCTCGCCCTCCTCGACACCGTGTCCAGGGGCGACACCGTCATCCTCCTCGCGTCCCCCGGCCTCCGCCTCGTCAAGCTCATCTTCGCCTGCCAGCGCGCCGGCCTCGTCGCCGTGCCCATCGTCCCTCCCCACCCGTCCAACCTCGCCGCCCACCGCCACCTCCTCCGCGCCGTCTCCCAGACCTCCCCCGCCGCAGCCGTCGCCGACGCCAGCTACATTTCCGCCCTCATGGACTCGCCGCCGGCGTTCTCCTCCGCCGCGCTCAAGCGTCTCCGGTGGGTTCCCGTCGGTCTCTTGGAGACGATTCCAGCCGGCGACGGTGGCGAAGACGACCCGTCACCGGCGACGAGGACGACGACGACGCGGTGCTACAAGGGGTGCGCGGCGGGGGAGGCGTACCTGATCCAGTACACGTCGGGCGCCACGGGGGAGGCGAGGCCGGTGGTGGTGACGGCGGGCGCGGCGGCGCACAACGTGCGGGCGGCGAGGAAGGCGTACGGCCTGTGCCCGGGCAGTGTCATCGTGTCGTGGCTGCCTCAGTACCACGACTGCGGCCTCATGTTCCTCCTCCTCACCGTCGTGTCCGGCGCCACCTGCGTGCTCGCCTCGCCGGCGGCGTTCCTCCGGCGACCGCGCCTCTGGCTCGAGCTCGTCGACGCGTTCGGGGCCACCTGCACGCCCGTCCCCTCGTTCGCGCTGCCGCTCGTGCTCAGACGTGGAGGCCGCCGCTCGGGGAACGTGACGCGGCCACTCGACCTCGGGAGCTTGCGAAACCTTATCCTAATAAACGAACCCATCTACGAGTCGTCGGTTGACGAGTTCGTGCGAGAGTTTGGCCGTGCCGGACTTGACCCGGCGTCCATCTCGCCGTCCTACGGGCTAGCCGAGAACTGCACGTTCGTGTCCACCGCATGGCGCGGAACAACGGAACCCAAACAGCTCCCGTCGTACAAGAAACTGTTGCCGTCCGCTAGGCTACCGTCGTCTCTGGCGTCGTCGGAGCCGGAGATTGATATCGTCGTTGTTGATGGGCAGACGGGAGAGCCAGTGGAGGACGGTGTCGAAGGTGAGATATGGGTGTCGTCGCCGAGCAACGCGTCGGGCTACCTCGGGCAACCCTCGGCGAGCCGCGAGGTGTTCTGCGCCACGTTGCCAGCAGGGAGACGTCGAGCCGGCGCGAGGTTCGTGCGCACGGGTGACTGCGGCGTCGTAGTGCGTGGCGGAACGGAGCGGTATCTCTACGTGCTCGGCCGGACCACGGATACCATTATTGCCACCGACGACGTGGGGTGCCAACGGCGCGTGCACGCGCACTACATTGAGACGGCGGCGTTCGGCAGCTCGCCGGATTCACTGAGAGGAGGCTGCATCGCCGCCTTTGCTGCCACGTCAGCTTCGTCCGTGGTGGTGGTCGTGGCAGAGCTGCAGAAGGGAAGATCAGGCAATGTACATTTGCGTAGCATCTGTGATGGCATAAGGCGAGCCGTGTCGGAAGAGGAAGGTGTGAAGGTCGGGCGTGTCGTGCTGGCCGAAAGCGGCCGCGTGCCCAAGACTACGTCGGGGAAGCTGCGGCGACGCATGGCGAGGGACATGCTCGCCGGCGAGCTGATCCCCAAGGTTTTCGAGGCGCTCTATGATGACGAAGACGACAAGGGCGCTGCCACGTGTGCACTGGGCGGCGACAATGAAACGCAGGTGTGTGGAGGGACGACGAGCTGGGTGGTGGGAGACGCCGGAGGGGAGGTCGCTGGCGTGGTTGCCATGGCCAGCGGGAGCACTAGTCACCGCCTGCGTTTGCAGTCATCTCTCTGAACTGAAGATTTGCTTCAACAACTGAGTGTAGTTGAGTGTGAATGTACTGTGCGGCCATTTTATTTCGGCCTTTCGATTTGATATACGTGCGGCAATCATTCTATGACTACAAGTGAAGAGTAACATACTTATATACAGATTGCACATGCATAACTATCTTTTGTGGTACAGCTTCATTTTTTTTCATTCACAAAAGGAAGATGAATGGATGGCCTCTCCGCATTGTGCTCTATGCTATTCCCACTGTTCCGGACAATGCTCTCGTCCGCAACCGCTCCGGCCGCTCATCGTGTTCGGATAAAACCAAATATAGGAGGCCATGAGGGGAGTCTCATTCTATATAAATGCATGCGTTCGCTCATCCCGGGACAGATCCTCCTGTCAGTAGAGAGAAAGCTCAGCAATAATGGCCAAGGTTTCTAATGCATCTGTAGTTCTCCTAATGCTGCTCATCGCAGCATGGAGGACGACGCCGGTGCTGTCCCATGCCAAGCCGGAGCCGGAGCTGGATTACGGGCCCGGGTACGATGAAATGTTCTCCTTCATCTCCATTGCCATGCATGTAGAATTATAGATCACTCGTATCTTGTGTCCAGTCGATCCTTTTTTTTTTTTGGGAAGCAGGTTTGCTATTGATCTATGCTTCAGTAATTAATTTTTTTTTCTCTCTGATGCTTATTAATTAGGACGAAGAAGGCACCAACAGCGGCAGTTAGCAAGGGAGGAAAGGTACATGCCGGCAACCAGGCAGCCGCTGATGCGGCGATTCTGCTCAGGGCCAAGGAGGAAATGGCAAAGCGCATGGTGAAACACATAGAGATCATCATCAACAGCGTGAAGATCGCGATCCAGCTGAAGGCGGCGCTGCTGATTAAGTCGGCGGAGTTCATGAGCGCCATGGCCGGCGAGGTCTCGGTGCACCTCACCAAAGTTGCCCAAGCGCACGCCCAGGTCGCCGCGGCGGACTGTGTGGCGGCGCTCAAGCTTCAGCAAGATATTCTGAAGAAGGCCTCAGAAAGCTGTAAGGCTATCACAAACGATGTTGCGGCGACACACAAGGCGAGGCAGGAGATGCTCAAGGGCGTGGCGCACGACCTTGTTAAGGCTGCAGGAGACATAGCGGTCAGCATGAAAACCATGGCTGAAGCTGCAGCTGGTAACAATGCTCAATTGTTCTCACACCTGGTGTTTTTTTTTTCTTTTTTGGTCAGTCCCAATTGTCAACTCAAGGTTTACATCTGTACGAAACGTAGTAACTTGATGGCTTTGCTTATATTGTAGGAGTGGCCGGTGGGGTATCAATTGAAGGCAACATCCATTTTCGTGCTGGCGTTAATGCTCGTGCTAGCGCTAAAGCTCAAGCTGCTGCTGCCGCCGCTGCTGGGGCTCAAGTAAGCGGTGGGGCTGGAGGGGAAGCTAAAGCGAGCAAGAGCGCCGGCATCAGTGCAGGCGGCGATGCCGGTGGTAGCACTGGTGCAGATGCTAACGCTGGGGCTGGAGGCGATGCAGGTGTTTCTGGGGGCATAAGCAAGAGCGCCACTGTGGGCGGCGGTGCAGGAGGATATGCTGGCGGTAGTACTGATGCTGGTGCCGGAGTTGGCGGCGATGCAGCCGTTTCTGGTGGTGCCAAGATAGGTGGTGGCGTTGGCGGAAACGTAGGTGGTAAAGCTGACGCCAATATTGGCGCTGGTATCGGCGCTGGTATCTCTGCAGGTGCTAAAATCGGTGCTGGAGTAGGAGGAAGCGTTGGCGGGAGTGGTAAAGCCAGTGCTGGAGTTGGCGGCGTTGCAGGTATCTATAAAGGCGCTGAGATAGGTGGCGGCGGCGATGTCGCTAAAACTGCAGAAGTTGGTGGGGGTATTGGCGGGAATGCTAACACCGGCATTGATGGCAGCGTAGGCTTGTCTAAAAGCGCCACAGTTGGTGGGGCTATAGGAGGAAATGCTGGTGGTAGTGCTGGTGTTGGTGGTGGCATTGGAGGAAATGCCGGTGGGAGTGGTGGTGCTAGTGCTGGCATTGGTGCAAATGCTGGTATTGGTGCAGGTGTCGGTTTCTCAGGAGGCGCCAAAGTAGGTGGGGGTGTTGCTGGAAGCGTTGGAGGAAGTGCTGGTGGGAGTGGCGGTGCTGGTGGTGTTGTTGGAGGAAATGCCAGTGGGAGCGCCAAGGCCAATGTTGGTGCTGGAATTGGTGCAGGTGTCGGTTTCTCAGGAGGTGCTAAAGTTGGTGGAGGAAATGCTGGTGCGAGTGGCAATGCTAATGCTGGTGTCGGAATTGGTGCAAATGCTGGTATTGGTGCAGGTATCGGTGTCTCAGGAGGTGCTAAAGTTGGTGGGGGTGTTGGAGGCAATATCGGTGGTAGTGCTAATGGGAATGCCGGTTCTGCTGCTGATGTCGGTATCGCCAAAACCGCTGCAGTTGGTGGTGGTATTGGAGGCAGTGCCGGAGGGAGTGGCAATGCCAATGCCGGCATTGGTGCTGCCATAGGCGCTGGTGTTTCTGGAGGTGCCAAAGTTGGTGGTGGCATTGGAGGAAATGCAGCAGGAAGTGGCAATGCTTATACCGGAACGGGTGCAGGTGTTTCTGGTGGTGGTGGTGTGGCGGCTAGTGCATCTGGTGGTGCTAATGCTGGAGTTGGTGTGTCCAAAAGCATTGGTGCTGGTGTAGGAGCTGGAGTTGGTGTGTCTAAAAGCATTGGTGCTGGTGTAGGCACTGGGGTAGGAGCGCAAGGAGGCATAGGGGGCAGCGCAAATGTTGGTGGCAATGCCGGTGTCGGGGGTAATGCTGCTGCGAGTGCCTCTGGTGGAGGCAAGGCAAACACAGAGGTTGGAGGTAGCAAGTCATCAGGAGGCGGAGGGGATTTTGGCTATGGTTCATCAGCGAAGGAGCTCTAAAGAAAAGAAGAGAATGCCATTGCAAACATAATACCTCTATGACGTTCGTTTCACAATTCCTTTCTGCTTTTTTTAACCAAATGTACTATTGCTAAATGTCTAAGTAGTGTGGTGGCAACATAACTTCTCCCTTCGATTAGACATGACACTAAGTTGTACCACGTATAAAATAATATGCCCATGTAAACGAGAATGGATGTGATGATTTTCACGATTAACATGATTGATTTATGTAATATTTTTATGGCTTTATGGTTTCATGGTAATGTTTCATACTATCTTTTCATAATTGCATAAATGCTAAGAACAACACTCTAAACAAAACATGCCTGGAGGGCTGCTGCTAGAAGCACATCTGGACCAAGCCAAAGCGTGCCATGGAAGACAACAACTTTAGATAGAGGTCAAGACAACGACACATTCTTTTACTCACATCGTTCTATGGTTCCAAATTGTAAGACCACATGAAATTTCTTTAACCTTTAAAAAGTGTGTTCAAATTACACCATGTATAATACCAAAATAATTTTACCAAATCTATCAAGAAAAACATGTCTCCGTACCCCCTCCCCCCTTTTTTTAGTTATAATTGCTTATATATTTCTTTTAAACAAGATTCAAAATAAGTAAGTTTAAACTTGGAATAAAACTAAAATCTCTTGTATCTTGGGAGTACATAATAAGAAACGGGTTCTACCACCGAGGATGCCAATATTGTTCTTCGATCAATGCCTTCTAAAAAGGCAAGGATCCTTGCTCACTATAACAAGCCTAGCAAATACTACAGGGTATGTATTCATATGCATAGAGAAAATTTGAATGCGTTTTTTATTATGATGAGTGATGACTTCTCTAAAGTCCTAAGATCTGGACCAAACGGGGACTGATTCTGATTGCAGTAAGGTTGTCTCCAACATCGGATAGGCAAACTAAAGACCCATTCTTGAATTGGGTCATACACAGTAAAATTGAGGAAACCTAAATTCTACTCGTCTCCAACAGCCAACACCCAAACCCACCACCGCTCCTTCTCCTTCACCTGGTCCCGCTTCATCAACCATCGCGCGGCTGCAAGTGATGGCCTGCGCGGCGGCGCGGAGGCTCCGCTCCTCCTGGGTCTTGGGCGGAGGCGCGTCGCAGGTGCCAGATTCACGAGCTGCATGCGGTTGCAAGGACCAGCCAGATTCAAGACCTGGTGGATGGAATCACAAACTGCAAGGAAGATTCACAAGCTGCTGGGCACAATCATGAACTGATGGCCGAAGATTCACAAGCTGCCGGGCACAATCATGCTGCTGGATGGGATCCATGGCCGCCGCCGCCTCCATGTCGCCTCCGCCGGCCAGCCCGCTGGCTGCGGGCGCAGTTGGCAAGCTCCGCCGACCACGCTGAGCATGTGCTCCTACCCCGCCGCGACGAGGCATTTCAGCAGGAGCACTTCGCAGGTACGCGGCTGTGGCTGCGGCTGCGGCTCTGAGGAGGGCGCAGGCATGGAGGAGCTCGATGTGGTGACCTCGCCGGCCATGGAGGAGCTCGATTCGGCGACCTGGGCGTGTCCTGAGCAAAAGGCGAAGCTGCTGCGCGAGCTGGCGGGAGATGGAGGAGGAGCATCAGATGCTGTAGATGGCGGAGGTCTAGAGGGAGGAGCGCGTGTGCCATCACCGTCGTCAGGCCGCAGGAAGAGGTGTAGATGGAGGACAAGGTGGGGAGGACGAGCTGGCGAAGGGCATAGGGAGACGCGCAAAATGGGCCGCTCGTTTGCCTCTTCCGTTGGAGACTGGAATTGATAGGCAAATGTACTGTGCATGACTGATTTTAGGTATGGGTCACCATTTGCATGAGCTGTTGGAGACAGCCTAACACAATGGACGACAGTTCTCTAGAGTCCTAAGATCTGGACCTAACGGGGACTGATCCTGATTGCAGGAACACAATGGACGACAGAAATAGAAATAAACGTCTCACATTGAATATACTTTTTGTGCCACCTATACTAAAAATATATCAATTCAAGAGACAACCTACGGTCACTCCGTCAGTGCATTATCCATGGTTACTTCCAGCGATGATGTCGCATATGCAGCAGTTGTGATAATGAATACCCTAACAATCATGTGAGTGACTAGCAGCAGTGAGCTGATTTTTTTTTTCTTTAATCGTCGACGAGCACCAATCTTCGGCTTGTCATCGCCATGACTACTTCTTTCCAGTACGGGGCTTTCCTTTCACATCAGATTCCTACAAACCAAAACAAGGAGAAACTATCATTCAAGGAATAAACAGTACATTGCTACCATCATCCAATGAAAACAGCAGATAGAAATTGTGATGTTTCAAATTACATTTTATCGACATGCGAACTTCAAATCAACCAATCGCAATTGATTTGTATCAACAGCAAAATGCAATATTTTGTTAAGAAAAAAGAACTGATAAAATCTGAGCTTTGTAGCATTTATAAAATCAAAATAACCACATAAAAAATGTATTAAACACAAGGCATCTAGTACAAAAGTACAAACCTGTACGCTATGTATAAAGATATTTGTTTTTGCAGTAGAAGGATTATGCTTCTCAGCACCCTTGCTCCAATCATAACATACCTAAACAAGACACATCATCAGCAAACTCAGGATTTTTAGTACATGTCCCAGCAAGAGGGAATATAATAAAGCATGTAAAATCGTTACACTTTCAAACTAATAACTTCAGGAATGAAATCCATGGCCATATTTGGTTGGTAACTACTATGAAGCATGTATGAACCTCTTTCTTCCAAACCAATAGTATAGAAACATATTATACATAGCGAAATCTGAAATGTATCAAAACATGTGTATCTGATATGTTATTCCAATTCACTCTACAGATGCTGACAACTGATGACCTACCGCATAAGCAAATATAGAGCCGTCCTGATTGAATGTACTGCATGTGATGGGTGCTGGACACTTACTAAAAGCCTGTAAAAGAGAGAAAAAAAAGGCACATTAGAGCTAAATCTTTAAACACAGATGCCCATATTAAGGTTTTCAATCGTTTGGCAAATAAATGATAATGAGCACATTTACCATATTATGGTACAAATCTTACAAAAAAAAACTGTTAACATTATGCACCTATGTCATTTGCAATTTTTTTTAACACAGCAATTAAACCAAGCACAAAAGATGATATAACATAGAAGATTTTTAGTTTAAGTGAACTGGTTAGTGACCTTTTGCTACACACTAGAAAATAAAGTACCATTACAGGCACGAGCGGTTTCATAGTTAATAGGAAACCTGAGGATATCTGAACTTGAGTGTGGAAAACTTCTGCTTAATGTTCAGATAAATCCAACGTTTCAACAAAGCACACTGTTTTAAAATGGACACCGGTTTAGATAGTTGAGAGTTCGCAAACAGATGCCATTTTGGGTTTTCAATGCAACGCCTCAAAGCTAGTGTCCACTGGCGTTAGAGAGCTTGCAGAGTAATCAACAGGGGCACACCACCAAAAGCAAAATTTTATTTCCCCTTTATTATACGTGGACTAGACTAAAATGACAAATAAATACAGGGACATCACTAAGTTCCTTTATTGCAGACCACATGACAGTACAACTATACAGGGACATCACTAAGTTCCTCTAGTCTTGAATAAATAAATGTTGTTATACAGATTTAGTCTGAAACATAAATTTGGTGGAGGAAGAGTGCCAAGAAGGTTCAGAAAGACAGGCAACAAGGATTCAACTCCCTGGTCGTCATGGGGTCCAGGCTTCTCTGGAAGCACCGCAACTCTTGTGTGTTCGAGGGAGCCAACCCATGTATGGATAAGTTGTTACAATCCTTCCGAGATGAACATCACCTCTGGTGCATGGCTGGTGCTCGGCGGCTTGGCTCCTTGAGCATCGGCCAGACCGAGGGTGTGAGCTAGAGGTCTTTAGTGTGTTGTCTTTGTGGTCAGGCCTTTCCTTAGGTTTTTTTTTTTGTTGTTGTTAAAACTACAGCTGAATATAAGTTCCAGCTCCCTCACAGCTAGGTCCGGAGTGAGGATTGTACGGGACCTTTCTTTATATCTCTATCAATACAAAGATACGCAGCTCTCCTGCGTATTCGAGAAAAAAAAACTGATCTATTTGGATTCACAAAAAAAAAAGGAGAGAATGTGAATCTATTTGTAAAGCTGGTAGACAGTGACATAATTTTTAGTAGCAACTGTTGAGACATGACTACTTACACAATCTTCATATGATCATTCTAGATATTCCTAAAAACATGCAGGTAAAAGTTTAAATTGGTAACCGCATGCATTCTAGGATAAAAAAATGTTTTTGACTGAATGACATAGCTCACAGAGAACAACCACAATAAGTCATTGTTACTATATATTTTCCTATTCCATTGTTTGCGTACAATTTTGTGTTAAAACGATGGCAGTAACTACTGTGACCAGTAGTAGTAGAGGATGCGAGATATATCTTAAAGAATATTAGGGAAACAGACCTTCAGTCTTTGCTTACTGTCCTTATCCCAAAAATTGAAACCTCCATCAGATCCTGTAGTAGCAAATGTGCCATGCACCTGGAAGGAATGCATACCAGGACAGTTATACTTGCTTTGAACGAAGTAGTTAATAATGACTGCTCCTAAATTGGTCAGCACATTCAGTTGTTATAATTCAAATGGAGATCTTTTTTTTTAATTGAACATGCATGATAGCTGTGTATCTCATTTATATTGAACAAGAAAGGTAAAACACATAGTACACACCCACACCCTTATGGCCTTATAAACGATCCGAGCTGAACTTATGAAATTTCTACCTCCAAATTGCAAAATTATTTTTTTATGGATCTCGAAGAACTCCTCAAAGCCAAGGAAATGATAATATAAAATATTTGAATTACTGAATTACATAGTGTAGAAGAAAGGGTATCTTACAGGATGGAAGTTCAACGAGTTAACAGCGTATATATCATTGCCATCACGGTGACATTTAAATGTAAAGTTTTTGCTTTGCTGAGAATCATCCACATGATGAACACCGACTCTTCCTTCTATAGATCCAACCTTCAAAACAAGTAAAGTTCAATCAGCTGTGCAAAACATTTATAGTTGACCATTCAAACACCAATGCCATAGTTTAAAAACTAAACAAAAGCTGTTAACAACAGGTACGAGCAAACAAGATCAAGGAATAATGTATTTATTTACTATAGAAATATTGGAAAAAAATAGTTTCAAGTCAGAAACCCTCCTCAGGAGAAATGAAATGAATGCCTAATAGCAGTTGTGTTAAATAATTCTAAAAAATGGGTAGATGTTGATATTGCTTCTCACAGTTCTTAATCGAAAGCAATGGTATGGCAATATCCACTTTGCACACAGTAAAATTGCATGGTGATAAAATCAACATGGGATTAACGTACCTTAGTTCAGATAAAAATAGTTGAGGTCATAGTTACTATAATAGTTTGTAAGTTATTTTATGAGATAACCGGTATGCATTGTTCCATTACTTGCTTGAGAATATAGAATAATTCTTTACAGCACCTTCCTATCATATTGCCCAAAGCAAAAAACAACCATCTGTAGGACATTATGAGGTCAAGTCAACTAGCCCTTATTTTTCTGGTTTTCACCTTTTCCCCTTGTATTAAGATGGAGGCCAAATTTGGGTGTTATACAAGACTTGTTAGCCACATAGTTTATTGCAGAGATGATATACACAGAAACACCAAAGTGAGGGAGTTACCAAAAACCCTTGTTGATCAGGAAATGCAGCAAGACACCTTGTCTGAAGCTTCAAAGGTGATACAATTCTCTTGAATTCAGCCTGTTACAAGGTAATGAGAAAGTCAAAAGTGCAAATACAATAGAGATTAACTAGTATTATTTTTAACAGTTCAGGTGGTTGCCTTGGCGTCAATTGTTTTGTTAGAAAAGATCAAGGCAACAGTATTTTATCAAGTACTCTTTGCCAAAAGATAAAAATGAATGATACTGTGTTCTCTTCATTTTTTGCATGTGAACTCATAGTTTTCGCTAGGGATTTAGTGAACTCATAAATCTTCCAGCAACTGAGATGTAAACTATTTTCTTCCATGGTTTCTCATACCATTAGATCACTCTACATCTTGAAAAAATGAACAAGATAGAGGTATTGAATGCAACGGCGATTGTTAATTTTTTTTAAATCTTCTGAACAGGGTAAGACTGGATTAATGAACCGGTCTCACTGTAATGCAATATATTGTAATACTTTTACAGCTAAAATTTTCAAGAGATCAGAAGCCTTGCCCTCATATATTGGTTACACAAACACACATAAATCAAGTTTCATGAAAAAAGGACTGGTCAAATATTGATCAGGTTGGAAGTTCCTAATTCCTTACAAAGTTACAATTCATGTGTGTAGACATAATACAACTAAAATAAAGTGACCCAAAGAAGAGGAAAATATAACTTTCCTGTGGATTCTGCAGATTGAAGACTACTATGTTGCGATCAGCAGTGCCAACCACCATTAGAGGATAACAAAGCGATAGAGCATAGCATCGCTCGGGGAGTTGCTGAACATGCACCGGTTGAGGTTGCCTAATGTCCCAGTACCTTAGAAAACGGGAAGAATTGATCAATAGATGAGGGTAGCCATCTTGATAGTGCTAAACTGATTAGTAGTTTCGTTTTCTTGTACGTATGTAAGCAACTAAGCATCAGGATAACAAAGTACTCAGTTCTTGGAGACAATGTTGAGGTTAACTACAAGTTACTTATGTGGCTGCTGCATCACTATGCAATACATCAGTAGCATTGCATTGGAATGGACAGATACTGCTGCATATGAGATAACTATACATGAATCTAATGCCCAAACCTCAAAGTCTTGTCCCAGCTCCCACTGACAAGAAGATTCATCTGTGGCACCCAAGCGAGTTCTTTGACAGGCGCCTCATGCCCTGAGAAGGTTGTGGGTTGCCCACCAGACAGCAGCGGCCACATTTTAATCTGCTTATCACATCCCCCTGAGAAAACAGTCATCCCATCATCCTTCCATGCCGAGCACAAGACCTGCGTGGAAAGGCAACACGTCACATCATCGCCGAATGCAGGCAAGATAGAGGGATCTAGCAGCCCACAAAGGCCCCAGACCAAACAGCTCTGCATCCATAATTAGCTAATGGAACAATAAATCACTTGTGAAAAAGAAAAATGCAAGACAAATCATAATACCGGCTCATCGTGCGAAATCGAGGCCTTCGCCTGGCAGGCCCCTCCAGGCAGGACCTCCCAACACCTAACCTGCACCCGGAAGCTATCAGGCCAACCGCATCTCAATAAGTATTTCCCCACATACAGGCTTCTGACAACGGTGGGGGAGCTCACCTGTTTATCCCATGAGGTGGCTACCAGATGGTTCGCCTTGGGGCTGAAGCTGAGGCTGGAGACCGAGTCTTCGGGCGCCGGAGTCACCTGCAGTAGACAACGGAAACACCACCCGGTCAAATCGAACCCTGGACACGGCATTTTTCTGCCCGGGGGTGGCGGAATGGCGGTCGCAATTACGGCCACCCGGCCACATGAGCGCGGCCACGCACCTCGAGGGATTTGTTAGGATTCTGGTTGGCGGCGGCGGCGCCGGCGGGGTTGAAGCTCGCCATTGCGGTGGGGGGAGGCGTTCGCCGAATTTGGGAGAGGAGGGAGGGAAGAAGAGAGGGGAGAGGCGGGGATTCCGGAGGTTTTGGGGAGGGCTTTGGTTTTAACAGAGGGATCTGGAGGGGAGTGTTGCGTGAGATTGACGCGCGGCCTTGCGGCTGCGCCAGCCCGCGGGCCGAAGAACGCGGTTGGGCTCTTGGCCCATTTGGTGGGGTTTGAATGCGGAGACAAAAACAAACCACGGGATTTTTTAAAAAAAACACGGAAATTAAATTTAACCAACCCTCCATTCTAAATGATAGTTGTTTTGATATATTTAGATAGATATTAGTTATATTTATATAGTGTGTGTCTAAGTATTAAGACTGTGTATATCTAAGCAATACTACTAAATATGTATTTAAATATGCTAAAATGACCAACAATTTGGAACAGATAAAGTATTTTTTTAGAATAAGGTCTTAAAAAATATACATAATTAATTATATATTGAGATGGACTTTTTATTTTTCTATGATGGTGGGATACTTCTAGAAAATGTTTTATTTTTAACATAAAATTAGTTTTACTATTTTCCTTGTTTATTAGAGTCTGAAAAACAACTATGAAATAGTTCGTATGGACAAATAATAGAAATTTACTAAAACATTTGAACATAATATGGAAACAATTGGAGCATATTATAAGGACATAAAAATATGCGCGTGCAAAACAAATATGGAGAACAATTAAAGTTTACGAATAGTTAAAATACTTTTGAAATATACATATGAATAAAATTGTCAAAATAATCAAAATATACATGTGGATCAAATCATGTAGGAACAATTGGAATATACTATTGGAACAATTAGATGTATTCTAGGTTCTAGGAATGATTTGGATGCACTATAGGAACATTTAAAGTGTATTATCAGAGCAAGCAAATGCATTGCTCAAATAACTGAATTGTACTATAGGAATAAATGAAGCATCCTACTACTAGAGAAAATTTAGAACAATTTATGTTTCTGGAAATAACTCTTATTTGTCAAAACCATGAAATGTAAAAATGAATTTGCACAAACAACAAATTATGTTTCTTGCAATGTTTTCAAATCGTTAAGTGACATGCGAAGAATTTATAACATATCAATATGAAAACACATAGGAGGATGATTTAGGATACATATGCAACAGTGGCATGCGAAGAATTTAGGATGCATCGTTGGAACATATCAGAACATATAGAAGAATGTTTAGGTTTTTTCCAGGAACACTATAACTGTATGGCAATAACAATTTAAACATATTATAAGAGCACAAAATATACTAGAAACCTAGAAAAGGAGGGGAAACTTAAATAAATTCAACCAATAAACACTTCGAAACATAAGAAAGTATGAAGATGAAAACACAAGAAAATAAAACTATGATATTGCACCTAAGCATTTTGGTCTGTTGGAAATCAAACCTTAACCAGACCATCAACAAGACAACAACTCTATATGGGCTTGCAATACATATCAACTGGGCAAAAGCATTTTTAATAGAGGTGGTTGGAAAGGAAATTTTGTTCCACTGCCACGCAACAAGGATAAATCCATGGTAATCAAATATAAATTTTTGAGAAGAAGATATACAGATTTTGCTGAAAATATTTTTAGAAAGATTAATAACAAATTCTTTTTATTGTTTTTATAACTTTGTGCTGAAAATTTTGACTCAAAAGTTTGGGCTAAACTTCTCTCACTATCTTTTTCTTCAAAGTTTTGGAACAATCATTTATCTAAAATTTTCTATCTAGATGCTACACATTTTAGAAGATTTAGTGTATGCATCCAAGAGAGTAGAGGAAGACAAGCGTGAGGGCACGAGGGCTACAGCATGTTTGACCTAATTTGGAACACAATGTGTGTTTTCATTATGAAAAAAAAAGTGGGGGAGCTCTAATTTTTATAGAAATAGAAAAGCCTAGAGGTTGTTTCCCAACAATGAATGTCAGTTAGCTCATATAAGTGTCACATTATATTATCTAGTTGGAGGATAAAAAAAGAGTAAGAGGGATAAAAGCTATTTATTGATCAAGATATAGCAGTTTGCATGTTTCAGCAATGTGCTAAAAGTTATATAATTGGAAAAGTTATGTCGTATACCACTTATTATCGATAATGTGGAGTGTACCACATAGACATAAGAGACAATAAGATATAGTGTAAGGGTCTCATAAAAATATTGTGTCTACAAAGTCCTCACCCCCATTTTTTGTCATTTTTGTGTTGATCCTCTTACAACTTTATTACTCTTCCGCAGAAAAAGAGCACATGATGCTTTGGATGTGGTATGGTTTTCAATGGATACCTTTGTAACTCTCCCCTTACAGATCTGCTTATGACCCAACTTCTCTTGTGGAATGGGACCACATACACATACAACCTCACTTACAATCTCTTCGTGCAAACACGTTAACCTGAGGTGATACGTCTGAAAAGTGTTATAAGCTGACACTCAACATCCCAAACTTCAAAGGTGGTACTAAAGCACCCAACTACAACCACATAATTAGGCCACAAGGGCCAACAACTTCAACTACTAGGTATATTGGGCGAGAATATTGCATTCACCCCACCTTAAAGGCTGACGATCTCAGCAGCTCAGCACATACGCAACAAGCTCATAGAACCCCCCTGGTACACGACTGTGTCATAGACCTAGCTATACGCACATCACACATGCAACGAGGTTCATGCTCTAAATACCATATGTAACACTCTTTCTTCCAAAACCTTCTTACGGCCTAGCTTCTCATGCAAAACGGGCCCACGTACCATACCATCCCTCCTTCACTTTCGTTCTCACATGTAAAAGTGTTAACTCAAAGGTATATTTGGTTAGGGTATTGCAACCTTGCTCATTATTTTTGGGTGCGCACCAAACCAATGTGCAATTTAGCGGTTACATAGAAAACTACTGTGCATGATTTTGTTTAGGGTGCTGTTGAATACTGCAAAACATAGTAAAAGATGGGTAAAGACTTGGAAATGATTGTATAGTTTATTTTTTTCAACATATCTACTTGAGTTTGCGTTCTCGATTCAGCACAAGTGCTCACATCGACGCTATTCTTTTAGTGGTAAGATACATACTAGTTGACAACGAGCCCTCGAAAAAATGTTAGCACATCTTTTACAATACTATGAACAATCTATTGAATTGGAAAAAAGTTAAATAAAACAAAGATTGATTAAATGGATGAAGAATGAAGGGCTTTTTTATTTTGTTTTTTCACAAATATACATACACAGTACACATACATAGATTTTACATGAGATGAACAAACTACTACATAACTGGGAGATCGATTGATCTGCAAACTAGCTAGCTAGTGGTAGTTATTCACAGGCGTGCATGGATCGTCGGATGCTCCTCCACTTGCTTGAGTTACTCTTTAGCAGCCACACGCCCACTTACATGCATGTCGCCTAGATCATCAGGTGCTTCAGCCTGCAGGAAAATAGATTTGCGGATCAGCGGATGCAACTTTACAATTTTTTTTGCCAGTCACAAAGTTACACCGACGGGTATTTGTCCAGCAAGTCCCCGGTGGCAGTGGCATCTGAATCGTCCTCTCGTACGTACATGTCTGCATGGCGGCCCCATGGGGCGCCGGGACCAAAGTGCCAGCTACCGTGATATACTGGAGTTCCTATACTTAGGAACCGTTGAGAGGGGCCTACAAATTTGGGTATCTTATTCCAGTCTTCATGCGTAATTTTCAAACTTAGTGGTCCTAGAAATTAGTAACTGAACTATACTTGACTACTTGAGCTGGTAGCGTAGTACTACTATCTGCAGCTAACTTCAGCTTCAAGCTGCCGTTAGGCTGAAGCTGCTTGACCTAAAGAATACCTAGCTGTGTCTAGCTCCCTGCTCAAAATTCATGACGTGCCCAAACCGGAAGTATATACTACTCTCTGTAACTCTCTAGTTCAATTCCTCCACCGGTTGACTAACATGTACATCAGTGACAACCAATATTGTCTATGTGACAGTGTGGATGATGATCGAGCTTGCAAAGCAACCGGAAACTAAACGAGTCATTAAGCTGTACGTAGCGCGATAGATCTTTACCTGTCCGCCTCGATCAGTAGCGGCGGCCCATGGTGATGTTGCCGGGGGCACCGCCGGGGCACCTGTAGGCGGGGAAGGGCACCTTGCCGGACTCGATGTGCTTGACGTCCTCCTCCAGCAGCTCGTAGTAGCGCCTCACCTCCTCGGGCGACTTGTTCCCAACCACGCGCGCGATGTTGTCCCACCGGTCCGGCGTGTCCCTGTCGTACACCGCCAGCGCCTGCTCGAACAGCTTGTTCTGGTTCTGCGTCCATTGCGCCCTCGACGAGCTCATCGACATCGACGCCATTTCTAATTTGTTTGTGTATATTTCTTTCTTATCTCTCAGGAGAAGGTAGCTAAGCTAACTGAGCGATCGAGCTGGGCAAGGCAGGCTCGCTCTTGATTCTTGCAGCTCGCTCGATCGCTTGGGTCGTGGCTTGTGTTGTGAGGAGAGGAGAGTGAGAAGCACCGCTACTTATAGGGAGGCGGCCCGTGTAGTGGCAGGGCTCTCGTGTGCTGTGGAGCCAAGGGAAAGCCACCAGGAGAATATGGCATCGGTGAGCCGGAGCGCGGAGAGCCAGAATGAGGGTCGACAAGGAACAAAGATCTGTGTCCCAGGGAAGTGGGGGATATATCTCGCGCCGCTGCACCTTTTTATCGCTTCATCTCTTCCTGCTGTATAGATACCGGCTAGAGATGCATGGGTGGATGGGTACTGCGCATGCACAGCCAGGTTGTGTCATGACCCAACCCTGTCGGCCTTCCCAACTGTGCTGACTGGCGACTGCTGAGTGCCTGGCAACTTGCATTGCGACTGGTCTGGTCAGTCAGGGGTACCTGGGGCACTCGTGCTCGCGGCTCATGTGTACACAATGGAGACCACACATGAGCTCGATCGTGTGCAGATTATGGAGATCAGGCTGCTGATAGTGTCATGTATATGCCAAGCTTCTTCCTCACATGAAATTAAATATATAACGTAAGTATGTAACTATACTCTTTCCAGTCTTGTACTTGGCTCGAGCTATGGTTCTCTTGAGAGCATCCTTAACACGGCCTTTTCATTATTAGATCTATAAGTAGTAGTTCTACCTTAAGAGAGTTTCATTTGGACTGAACTGCCATATTTGCTAGAGGGCTAGAGGTTATCAAATTTTCTGGCTGAGATGCAACTACGTGTGCTAGTCAAAGTCTGGACTGATGGAAGCCAACTATATATGTATTCCTAGGTATGATTATATACGAACAGCGATGAAAGCCTTTTTCATACTATAATTAATAGAAACATATAGGTGTTGAGGGTGCAAGCAAAAAACTTAATTAGTCTCTCGTGTAATGGAATTATTTAATTTCCTCCACCGAGAAAAGTTAATAAGCAAGTTGGCATAATATCGAAATAGCAAGTTGAAGAACAGTATATTCCGTGACCAGAAAGAGGGCCCTCGTGTATTAGAATCTAAATCTTGCCTTTTTGATTCCAAAATAGAACAATATCATATTGAAGGGTCCATCCAGGATTCGGACTATGGTTTTTTAAATTTTTCTTTGCCCCTTTTCCAAACTTTGAGCTCGGTATTCTGGAATCTGCATGCTATGCTGAATCTAGTCTGATGTCCATGTCTCCCTTAGACTATCCAAAAGTAAATGGAGGGAACCTACTCGTGCGTATGGCCTTTAACATTTTTTCCATACACTGGTAGAGTTAACGCCTGCATATATCCTGCAGCAGCATATAGTTTCCATACATGTGGCTATAGTAAAAATGTTTAAGGTCAGTTGAGAAAGAACAAAATGACCCCCAAACAAAAAATTGAAACGAGCCGGCAGAGAAGTTGCCAGTTTAATTAAAAAGAAAGAGCAAGCAGCCGGTAAATTAAATTAAGAGGAACAACAGGATATATTTTGTGCATAAGGTAGCGGTATATATGTGGACAATGACCATAGATCGATTTGATTCAAGTACACGTTATATCGTCAGGTTGATTTGGCATCAAATTATGAAAGAGCCACTACAAATAAACAAAAGCCTAGGGGCAAATGCTTGTTACAACTTGCTGCCGACGGCCCGATCCTTGGAGCGGCCGAGCGGCCATGTGATCGACCGTGAGACCGAAAGATTCCATTCCTATTTCCTGGACAAGTTGCGCTTGTATACGTGAATCTACACAATTGCTTCATATATTGGTACAGATGTGCAGTAAGTTTCTGTATACGGTAGCTGGGATACCTTCATTGGCAGTATTATGTAATACTCCGGCAGGGCTCCTTTTATCTTCTTCCTTCCTAATCTTCTCATTCGGTTCTCATAGAGAATGCCCTAACCTTTTTTTTATAATTTTCTTTTATCCCGAAAATCTAGTTTTTCTCTCACGGGGAATCGAACTTAGGCCTGGTAGATGCTAATTAGGTGCTCTAACCACTAGGCTAAAATTTTGCAATAGAATTACACAATCGATTGTAATTTTATTTTTAACGATCCTACATCTCTACCACTCTTTGGGCTGAATCTTAGGGTGAGTCGTGGCCCATCCAACCCACCCCCTGGATGCGCGCATGGCGACCACCTGTTGGGCCTGCTGCCGCCAGTGACCCTCCTAATCCCACCAGGCGATTGGAGCCCCAGACCCTAGAAACCCAAAGTCCTAAACCAAATCCCCACCCCGCCACGGCTGGCCTCAACCTCTGCCCACAGCTGGCGGCGAGCCGGAGACCACACATGTCGCTTCGCCCCCTCGCTTCGCAACCACCTTCACCCTGCTCTCCTCTCCCCCTTAGCCGCATTCATTGTTGACGTTTCTCTCCAACAATCGTATAGCGGCAAAAGCACACTATATAGGGATTTTGGTACTTTGGATATTACCATTATATTTTTGCATCAGAGAATTTAGTAACAGACTATAATGTGTATGCTATTTCCAAGCTGATATGGCATATTAACACTTCGCTTTTGATTTTGATTGTCTAAATTCAAAACTATATGTTATAACATTGTAAAGTTAAGGGGTTCTCTTTGGTAAAAAAAAGGTCTAGGGTTTGTGGACCTCATAACGCAGATCCTAGGATGCTATTGCAATATTTTTTTATAAATGACATCTTAAGGAATCTAATATGTGATTTATATGAACAAACTAAAGCTTGGTATAAAAAACAAAGACGCTACAATGGAATCCAGCTAAGTTTTCTTCTTCATCACTATTATCACAACCATGGTTGTTTTATCCTCCCCCCCTCCCCTTTCACTATACCAAACTGGAATTGCCTTGGCGGCCAAAAACCGCCAAGGTAATAGTTTCTGGCGGCAAACCGCCAAGCAAACCCCGCCAAGTCTAGAGAGCCAAGGAAAATCAATAACCTTGGCAGTCGACTGTCAAGGATTGTTATCTTGGCTGTTTGGCAGCCAAGTAAACTAGGTTGCCGGTAAAATTTACAAGCCGCCAAGAAAATAACAAATCCGCCAAGTAAATATATTTCCTTGGCAGCCAAAAACCACCAAGTAAATACCTTACATTGGCGGCTCCAGGCGGCCAAGTAAATTTATTGCCTTGGCTGCCTTTGACAGCCAAGTAAACTATTTTCTTTGGCTGCCTTCGACTGCCAAGTAAAACTGTTTCCTTGGCGGCCTTTGACTGCCAAGCAAACTATTTTCCTTGGCTGCCTTCAACTGCCAAGTAAAATTGTTTCCTTGGCTGCCTTCGGCTGCCAAGTAAACTGTTATTCTTGGCTGGGTTTGACAGCCAAGTAAACTATTTTTCTTGGCTGGGCTCGACAGCCAAGTAAACTATTTTCCTTGGTTGGACTCAGCAGCCAAGCAAACAGGTTTCCTTGGCTGACGGCTGCATTCTCTGGCAGTAGCCCAATGCCAACTTAACTTCTTTCCTTGGCGGCGTTGCACAAAATTCATTTCCTTGGCAGCTTTGCCAACTGAATTCATTTTCAATAAAATCCACAATTTTGCAGCCATAAATTTGATAGCAGCACTAATACACATCGTGTCCAATATCCGTTTGCTCATTATATGTCCATTTTGTATAGAGCAAACATGTCACAACATAGAGGAGCCTAAACCAAACTATATGACAATATTGTATCAGGCCTACATATCATCCTACATGTCGTCATCAGACATTCACAAAAGACTTTACAAAAGCTCAGCCACACATAATGTTAGCTGCTACCAAAATAAGTCAACATCAGGCAGCAGGTCACTAGGAGTTGGCATTAGCTGGCCTTATGCCAATTCAATTCAACTTGCTTCCTACAGATCAGTCACTAACAACAGTATTCACCATCAACCTCCCTTTGTAGGTCAGGATCATCATCCTCCTCACTTTGCATCTCATGGTCGCCATCACCATCTTCGTCGCCATCCCCATCTTCATCTTCGTCGCCCTCACCATCTTGATCTCCTCCATGGGAACGGTCATCGGCATCCCTTTCCTCAATGTTCTCACCGTTGCGCCTGTCATCAGCTGAGTGGGAGCATCCTTGTAGGGACCCAACAGCCTGCAAAATTAGAAAATCTTCATATAATATGAAGAGCAAATACACCATGCTCATGTAATTAATTATTTCCTAGCTAAGAAAGCTAAAGGGCAGCGGCATAAGGCTCCCGACTAAGAAATATAAATCATATGCTCAAGGACCTAACCAAAAGAACTAAGCAAAATTAAGAGGAATCAGCCAAGTTGAACTAATCTTGGCTACCTTACCATGAACATATATCTAAAGGTGATATTTCTAATCAACAAGAAGCCACCTTTTCACTGCTGCAACTCATATTGGCATTCTGGCACCAAAAAATATTAACTCTCTAGATGAAATGTCCTCCAAAAAGAAAACATGAACTGTACAAGCATTTGGTAGAAATTTTAACCTGTTGACGATGAGCATCAATACTTTCTAGACGCCGCAGCAGCGCTGCTGGTGGTTGTTTTCCAAGATCAGAATACATTTGCTGCAATAGAAAAGGCATAGGAGTGTTACTTTCAGATGCATGCATAGTGTTGCCCAAACCAAAACATGTTTTTTGCTAGAAGGAATAAAGAAGTAATACCATGATCAGTGCACGATTAACACTATTTTCTTCACAGAGTATCTCATTAGTCTCTTTCAGCTGTTCATTTTGTTTGACCACTTTATCGTAATCAGCAGGATTCACACATAGCAAGCATATATAACATGCAGAAAAAGTATAACAACAACAGCTAATAGAAAAAAAGATGTTGGTACTTACTGTTAGCACAAAAATGCTATCTCAATCAAAATGCACAGCACAACTAATAGATGCTTGCTCCACTCAGTTCAGCCTTGAAAATAACTGCAACAAAAAAAGTACAGCATGTGAATAATAGTATAGCTGCTATGCTGACTGGTATAACTTGCTGCTAGAAACACCTAATAGAAAGTTATATTGATACTTACTGCTAACACAAATGCTTTCTCAATAAAAACTCAGATGGTCACCTCCTCGAATCATCAGTTTCGCCTGAAAATAAATGCAAGATACAAGCACACCACATGAGAAAGATATAGTATGTGTCCCTCTTTTAAATTGCGCCTAGAGCTTTTTTATTGCCCAGTTCATGGATCAAATGCAACAACGTAGATTCACTTCCCACTCTGAAAGAGAAGGAGAACTACACTACAATATGCATCTCATGAAAATTATTTCCCAATCTGACCTACTACTTCAATGAATACAAAGAGAACCTACACTAATATACTCTGCATTTGACGATATATAGAAACAGAACCAAAATAAATCTACCAAATTTGTAGTCAATCATGTCGCTAGTGGATGAGAGAGACAAACAATAGAGAGCAAAGAAAAGATTTGGATGGATATCCAGTTGTGTAAAGGCTTTTACAGACAGCAACAACCATTCATCCAAAGAAATGATCCATTTAAATGCTTTGAAATCTATATGTGAAAGAAGTAGAGAGAAGTCCAATTCACACCCTTAAATGATCACAAAAAAAAGTTTGATTTCTCACCTTCAGGTACAAAATTGGAAATTGATGACCATACAACTATTGAAACCAAGAAAATTTAGTCTTTTAGGTGGTTTTAAAGGTTATTTTCCATAGTATAGGAAATTTAAAGATCTTGGCTTAGTATAAATATTTGTAAATATGTATTTTGAATAAAAATGAAAATAATACCATTTTAAAAATATAATATGTCTATTGATGCTCTATTTAAACTAGAGTGGAAAATGATAATCTAAATACATAACATGTGTGAATGAAATCAATATAACACTAGAAACAAGAACAAAAAAGATGAAAATAACTCTAAATAAAAAAAGTGATATAAACCCATTTTGCTTAGGAAACACACATATACCATCAAATATATATGAGATAGAATATTAGAATTTTAATATTCCCTACAAGAGATATACTAAATTTATAAATTTATGTTACATTATAAGTTACATAGAGAACTGCGAAGTTGTTTGATATTTCCCATTACCACCTAATATTCTTCACAATTATATATTTAACTTATGTTGAGACCGATTTGATCGATTTAGTCAACCATATAAATGGTATGGGGTTTAGGGGCAATTAGGTCCTTTCACTATCCAAGCATTAAAAAGGAATTATAAATTGGTAACAAGGAAAAGAAAATAATATGTTATTGTTATAACAGGCGATTTTGCAAAGCACGTACATCAATTTTTTGAAGCCCAATGTTTACAGTAAAAATTCCTAATTTCTCATTGGAAAGGGATGAGAGAAAAAAATCAGGAGGGAGTGAATGGTTAATAAATGGAAAAATTGGATATATACCATTAAAAGATCGTAAAGTTGGATATATACCATTGGACCCACATGTAATTGACTCATGTGAACCCCACATGTAATTGGGTAAGGTGTATCTCTCTCAATAAAAAAATCAATGACACGTGTGTTGTATCGACCTAAATACCCCCTTCCTCAATTGTGGCCTCCAAGTGAATCATATATTCAAATTAAATCATATATCCAAATTATCTTAGATTTTCCAATCTCTAATGCAATTTTATATCAATATTTGACCTTTTAAATGGAGTTTCTACACAAATCCCTTGATGATAATAAGCTCGGTTTTTTTAACTCCAACAAATTTCTCAATCCAATTTGGAAAATGGATAGCTATAAGCACGAAATGATATGACCAAATAAAGGGGTTTACGGTGCAGTTGTAAAAGGCCACCGGCTGGGGAGCTCCCGCCAAGGCTCAATCCTTACCTAGGGGTTGTCGCAGTGGTCATTGGTCCATGGTAACTATGCAGCCTAAATTCGGGTGGTTGTGGTTGTGGTCACTGGCCTAGGGTTTAGGGGTTTTCTCGACCGGAGAAGGTTGAGCTTCTCTATCGAAGAAAACGGACATTGGGTCCAGTTAAACACTCCTCATTCCAATTTAATTAATTGGAGATGCTCTGGAGAAGGCCACAGTCCTCCATTGGGTGCCAATACTAAAAAAAAATGACTGGTATTGTAACATGCTGGCGTTCTTGCAGCGAGGAAATGTTTTGATCCATGGGAATACTTTAATTAATTGATCCACAATATTGACACAAGAGAGGAACGTATACAAAGCATTCATATAACTCCATTGCCCATAGATCAAAAGCTGAACTTGGTATACATAATGATCAACGAACAACATATTGGCCATTAATCCCGATACACTAGCTAGCTTTGCCATTTTCATTTCACCGCACGCATGACCATTTACATGCATAATTTATAAAGCTTCTTCCCTTTTTTTTTTTGGGGGGGGGGGGGGGGCGGGCAGCACAGCTAGCCACTGTAATCCTTTTTTTTTTCCGGGTAGCCACTGTAGTCCTTCCCTTCATAGAATCTCAGGTAGTTCAACCTACAGCCACATTGTAAAGGTTCATGAGAATCTCAGGTATTAATGTAGAACCGTGTGTATACACTGCAGTCTAATAAATTCAGCACAATAAAAACCAGACATGCATGTATAAATGGACACATGACCTTTTCTTTTTCCTGACCGCAATAATTTACTCGTTATTTTTTGTAACTGAAGGCAACTTTATGCATATTTGCATCTGTACCGACGAGCGCAACTGAATCTAGTATGATGATGCGTGTGTCTATTTCATATTGCATTGTTCCCCGGCATGATGGCTGATGATAACGTAGTATATTCCGTGAGAAGTACTAAACCACGGAAAGATGTGTCTCTCGAGGCAGAGCAGGTCGCAGTACTTACGTACTAAACCAAACTAGTCAATTAGCAGCCTAAATCAAAGTTGCCAACTTGACACGTCGTACCAATCTACCATTGGAATTAACAGCATGGACGGTTATCTAAACAATATTAAACCTTATCACAGCAACGCCAGTGGCATGCAATGATGACATTAATGCTGTTTTATAAGCCGGCTGCAGGCATAATGCGATTTAATTATGACTTATCTAATCATTCTCATGGTATTTGCCGTTTCGAGCATGCACCAACTGTGTCTTGAAGGATCAGATCTCATGTGGCGCTGCAGCTGTCCACATCTAGTTGACACATCACGGATGGCTAAATATATGGCATGTTGGGTGCTCCAAATACTAATAATAGAAGGGCGAGCAATTAACGGCCGGTTGGTTCATTACCTCGCTGCAGCGTGGACGGCGGCGGCGAGGCGGCGTACCAGTGGAAGGGCACTCCGCCGGACTCGATCTTGGCGACGTCCTCGACGAGCAGCTGGTAGTGGCGGCGCACCTCCTCGACGGACTTGTTGCCGCCCATGTAGCGCGCCACGTTTTGCCACCGGTCTGGGGTGTCCCTGTCGTACACCGCCAGGGCGCGCTCGAACATCTTGTCCTCCTGCTTCGTCCACTGAGACGACGAGTTGGATGCCATGGCGAACGGACAACACAGGCAGGGTCCCGGTCTTGGTCTTCCTCGGAGGTTTGTGATGTAACCGGCGGAGGGAAAGGAAGGTTTGAAATGGTTGCGAACTTGCGATGGAAGACCGAGGAGATGAGAGGGTTCAATTTATAGGATTGTTGAGTAGTCTGGGTTTGGGGCCAAGTGGCCGACCTCTGTTTCCAACTGGCAAAAGAACCGGGCATCACCACCCATGTAGGAAAACAGAGAAATAAATGATGGCCGTTTCCATTCTCTCACAATCTCACATACAGTATGTCACTCTGACTGTCGTCTTTGTATTACAGTACCAATATCGTAAATATATTTAATGCGTTAGTTGTGACGGTGCAGTAATATAGTACGTTGACATAATTCAACAAGGCCTCATCTCATAGACCTTTTTGAAAGAAAAAAAACGTTGAAGAAGAGTTGGCATATTAAAATTGGCTAGTTTCGTTAAGTGATGCTCCATAAGTCCAGAGAGGATGCAATGAAGAACCTAATATGCTGTTGGGCATAATTGCTCACAAGTTTAAGGTTGAAAAGAGAGTAAATGATTTTGTCTTTTTAATATGTCATTTTTGAAGATTCTTTTGCATATCTTTGTCACAATGTTATTGTATAGTGTTACGATGTCCTTTTTACTAGAGATTTGATGGCCTAGTGTTGTTACAACTACAGTAGAGGATTCGGATTTCTGAAGATATATATAGCAATAAAATTGAGAAAGCCTCACCTCGCTAACTTGAAAACAAACAACATTCTCGGAAGTATGGAGTAAACTTGCTATCCTTTCAACTTTGTGCTTCGAGACCTCTCTAAAAAAAAAACATTTAGGATAGTTGACATAGTAAATATCCTAGATATGGTAAGTGATGCGCCAAGAGTCCAAAGCGTATATTCTGTCAAAAAAAAGTCCAAACATGATGAAAAAAAACTCATACTTGGGGTATAAATGGCACTTTGACAGTTATTTTGCAAACTCACTCTATCCTAAAGTACAACTCATTCTAGAAATTAGAGGGACTTGCTAAAGATGCATACCCCTAAGTTATAATGTGTGGAGTTGTGTTGTATTAATGAAAATTGCGAATAAAAAGTTTATTTTTACTGATCCACCAATCAACCAAATTATTTTTTAACCAAATATATGGTGAATTAAATGAGCAATTGACCAAATGTGACAAAAAATGTCTTGTGTTTGAGGATGGAACTTGAATTCTTTGATGTCTTATATTTTACTAGTATGGAGCGAATATCTTTTAACGATGTAGTAATATAGTGTCATAAATGTTCTTTACTATAGATTTAATGGCCTTTTTTTTTTTGCAACAATCAACATAGAGAATTAAGAGCTTATATAGTGGCAAATAAAATCTGAGAAACCCTTGTGAATCCTAAAACAAAAAAAAACATTCTCAAAAGTATGGAATAAAGTGCCTAGCTTATTACGTACTGATCCAAGGAAACAAATCAATAAAATAATTCCCAATCGTCGAGGATCTATGATATTACGATGACGATTAGAGTATTGAGTATAAGTTGTTCAAAGAAATTATGAGTATATGTTTTGGAATGATCAACCATCACTCCAAACATATTGACGCATGGTACAAATGTAATATCCTTCTCAAATCGTCTATGGTCTTACTCTAAAATATTTCGTTTATTTAAAACTATTTTATCCTAGCACATTGCAGATAACCAAAACTAATGGTACAATTGAGTTTTAGCCAAACATAGAACAAATGGATATGCTCACATACATACGCATGCACACCCTCATTCCTATTAACGTGTTTGAGGGACTAATATTGACAAAATCACTGTAATTACCAAAACCCATGCTGAGTCAAAGGTTCAAAACCAGGAGGTGTGTTTCACCACAAGGGATCTGACCAACATGTCGAGCTGGCTTGGTTACTGATGGGAACTAGGGTGCCTGATCTTCCGTCAGGTGAAGGGTAACTCGTTGTTGCCAGAGTGCAACACACCGATCCGGCTTCAAATCAGCAAACTTGAACTCCGCAATCTTAGCACCACAACTCCTCTGGTTATCAACCATAGTCACAATCCGGTTGACCTCGCCGAGAAGGCTAATCCCTGCCTCTGCAATGAAGAACACAAGTAAGAACTCGAAAGAACGCATCACTCAATAAAGTGACAACTGCACATGAATGATTAAGCATGAATGTTGGGGTTCCACAAACCGATGAACGGCGAAACTGTATCAAACAGAATAATCTAAGTAAAACCCGAGTCTAAGTGGCGGCGGCTGCCCTGTTTATGATGGAATAGGGGCGCCCTAGGGTTAGGACGACCAGAGGGGGCGCCCACAACTTGGGCCAAGGCCCGACACAATACACGGCCCGATGATGGCCCAAAAAGGTGACGCAACACCTTGTCGTGGTCACCCAACGTGATCCATGACCCTTCTGGAGCTTGGACCAGGAGGATCCGTTTGCAACTCCTCTTGAAATATTACCCTGGTTGTGGGGATTTTGAGATAAGAAATTACTAGACAGAATGAGTAGTCATGATCGCGCACTCGACGAAAGAGCTTTACAAGCAGTCGTCCTCGTTCCAACGCATCCTTATACGTCTCATTTCGGTATCGGATAAGAGTGATATCACCGAAACCGTGCAGGGATGTCGACTGAATCCGAACAGAACATGGCTGCTGAGTTGGAGAAGACTGTAATGTATGCAATTCCAACGTGGCGATGTCCTCATCAGTTACTAACAGATGCAAATTTATTTATTGGAATATCAAAGCATCACAACATGGAGAAACTGATGCAACCAATAATGGATAACACCTCACTCACATTTATACTTTTTTTCGCTCTATAAATGCTATGCACTGTGATTTTTATGAAAATAGGGTCACAAATATCATAGGTTATGAACATTCACGTGATTTTTGCAGAGAACCATGAAAGCAGAGATATCATCATCATCATTCATGTTTATCCACTCACCATATCTTGAGAATCAATACCAATAAATCGGAGAAGTGGAGGAAAACATATAAAACAATACATTGTCTATTTTTTTATAAGGCGTGCTTTGTTCTTATGTACACGACTTTGGCCTAGAATTACTCGATTAATATTTCATTTAGCTGATATACTTATAACAAAGTATTTTTAATACAAAACTAATGATGTCAACTTTGTGTTACAAAATTATGTATTAATAGAGTAAACATTGGTCAGATACTTGTCCTAATGAAACTAAATAAGCCATATTATTTCCAAAAGAAAGGGTGTAAGAGAATCTAACTCATGCATTAAAAAAACCATCATCATATAGTATTCTCGTTATATAACCTTATAAAAGTTCATCTCATAGCCACTTATAGGTGACAAAAAAACTGACTATATAATGAAGGATGCTAGAATTTTTTTTAGAAACGTTACAATAGTTTAAAGACTACTTATAGGGTTATATATTTTTCAAGATTCTATATGTCTCTTAGCATGTATTTTAGCAAGATTAATATTATTTTATATACCAAAAAGAATTCTATATGCTATTAATTTGCTTGAATTGAGGGCATAATTAAACATTATGTTTTCTTGGAGTTCTATATGTTTTGGACTGCTGTTCACGATTTCAGTAGATTTTCTAGAAATATTAAATTATCAATTCTTAGTTCATATAACTACTACCTCTATTCCAAATTGTAGTTTACTTGACTTTTTTTACCCTCCAAGTTTGAATACTCATTTTTTTAAAAAAAAAATATGCACTATATCATATTTTTTATTATGACTTGCTTTATTAATCAAAATACTTAAATTTGACTATGTTTGCAATTGTTTTGAATAAAATGAGCGGTCAAATTTAGAGTAAAAAAAGTCAAACATGGAACGAAGAGAGTATTAAGTTATCCAGACAGTTCCTTTGAATAGCTTGCCCTAGTTGTTGATTATATCAAGGTGGCTTAATCCCTGATGCTTCAATAGTCTCAATTGTTGTCCATTGTTGCTTGGAAGAGCCTTCACTTTTTCCTTAGTTGATGCATGGCATCCCGTCACAGTTAGCCCTTTTTCTATTTCCTGATTCCTACGGGAATTAAACTGTTTCCAATGGAATCCTTAATCCATTAATTTTCTTTTTTTGTCATAAATTGCGAGGCGCAACAGATGCCTCTACTTTCCATGTCAGGTGCTGGCCCTTTTACTGCGAGTTGCACGCAGGATGCATCTACTACTGCCTCCAACAATTTATCTCACATCAATTATTCAATATACTATACTAAAAGAGATTAAAGAAAACATAAAAGAATGCATAGTGCCTTTCCCGGCCGGGTATATTTGGTAAATCATATCTCCTCAGAAAGCCTGGACTGCGGTTGGTAGATGCCGCGGCCAACTTGGTGATCGTAAAGGTTCGCGTGGCTCATCAGCTAGCCCTCTGGGACTCCTGCCTAGCTAATTCTGTATCTTCCGGGGACAGGGGAGGGGAGAAAGGCGCGCGCGATCGGGAATCTCATCGTCAGGGAATCCAGCGTGCGTGCGCGTGTGCGCGAGGGATCGGAATTCCCCGGAGCTAGCTAGCGACGTGAAAGGCACACCTGACGTCCTGCCCCTTCGGTAGGATTATTGTTTAACCTAATGGTGTGCTTAGCTCACACAACGAAACTTTAGCATACTTCCGCTTGCCAGAGACACACAAGTTGATGCAATAGAATCTGTTTAAAAATGGATTCTCGTTTCACCCAATCCAGCAGGGCGAGTGTGGAGAACACAGGTTGATTGTGACGGAGAGAATTTTGTGGGCTGCAGGAATATCAAAGAAAATTATTTCAATCTCCTGGGAATCTAGAAAAAAATGCCCTATTTGTAGAACCTCATTTTTTTTTAAAAAAAATGAAAGCTCGTCCTAGCCCTTCTAGATCGAGTATCAGGTGATTGAAAACTGCAACTGGACCTGCCTTTCCCATCCGACGACTTGTCAAAGAAACCCCCGCTCCTAGATTGAGGAAAACCACATGCATGCACGACAGTGCAAGTGAAATCCAGAACATATGCCGCCGGCCAGAGGCCACCGTCACTGATCCCTGCCTCTAAATGGTATCGCCATCCTTTTCTATAAACGTACTGCACAGATTGGCCTTAACGCAGCTAATCATGTTACCTCATGATTGTTATTTGTTTGTTCTTCATTTCACGTGTCGATGTCGGCCATGGGTTCATGACCGACCACACACAGGCCTGGTTGTGCCAACTGAAAACAGTGCATCTGTACATGAATTGTGAATTTGTGATGCGCCTGCGCAAAATTTCTAACGTGGACGCTGGGATACAATAGCTAGATACACGAGATAGCCACCTTTCATCACGATTTGCAAAGTGGGGGTGATATATAGTGATATATATATAATCAGTTTCCAGAAGAGGTGGCATGCATAAATTTATTTGATGGGGTTTAACACTACCGGACCTTTTATCACCTACATTTGTACCGGCCAAACAAAGACCTGATACCAATATATAGTACGTATCAGGTTTATGAAACGGTACATTTAAAATACTTTTAGTACAGGTGATGTTATTTTTCGATACCAAAGGTACTTTTTTGCCGAGTGGTGGCACTGCCCAATACTAAAGAGTAAGTTTTAATAATGACCTATTGGGTGGTAGAGGTGTACCACCTGGTGCTAAAACCAAAGTTTCTTAAAATAAAGGTTGGTAGCACCACCCTATACGAAAAGTTACCACGCGAAATAGCTTAATTAGCCAAATTTTAGCTACTTAACACCAATATAGCTCTTCAACGGACTAGCCATCCAACTCACCAAGCCATGGGGCTATCCAAATTTTGGGCCCCTCGTTAACCCAAAGTAGCTAGCAAACTAGAATGGGGAAATAGAAAGTCTATTGGAGTGAGGTGTTCACTATGAAGTGAAATATTTACGAAGAGGAAAATAGAGTCAAATAAAGAGTAGAAAATAGAGAGCCTCTTGGGGATGCTCAATACTGAGTCTCCATAGGTGATTTAGGGAGGAAAGTATCTACAAGCTAATATAGACTTCGTGTGAAGATGAGATGGTAGAGAAGCTATACGCCAGACAAGAGGTTCTAGGTTTGGATTCTACACACTGCACACATATATGTATTTGGACCTTCTGCGCGTAACAATGTAGTTGTCTTTCTCGGTTTTAAATAATTTTATACAAAATATTTAGTGACTTTTACTCTCGGATTAAAACAATATTAAATGAGGGTTTGCACTATTTAATAGTGAAAAATGAGAGATAAAAGATATATACCAACTAATTATTAATAGGGAAGAGAGCATGTGACAAAACTCTTATGGACAATATTTTATCCCTAAATACGTGTCTAAATTACCCATGTTTGCCATTGAAAAAAATGCTAGAGTATTGTCTAAAGACGTGTCTAAATTACCTACCTTTCTCATTATAAAAACTAATTTAAAGTAACTCATAATCTTCATGTAAATTATACACGAGTAAAATTCATGGTGGGTACACCAACTTGCAAGCAAGTGTCATCCGGGTCCCCTAACTCTTAAAATGCATTTTTATGTCCCTAAACTTGTATTAGTCCCACCAGCCATCCAATCCAGTGCTAAACCAAACCAATAGATGACGTGGCTATTGATCGTAGAATTCCATCTCTAGTCTACGGCATGCCATTGTTGACCAGCGGGTGCAGGTGCCGTGTCAGCGGAAGGTGGCCGGAGAGCGGAGGCACCTCGGTCTCGACGATGAGGGTGCCCGTGCCGGCACTGCCTGTCTGCCTGTGACGGAGAACAGCTGGTCGGCGCGCTCGTCACTGCTGCCCCTTGCTATTCTTGGTTCAGTTCGCCACCCCATCGTTGTCATGCATGGATGAGAGCTCAGGTTCGATTCACTGCAGAATCTGGGGATTGTAGAACTGACTGCTCGTTTTGGCTTTGGGAGGATGAGTACGAGGATATTTTGACAAGCAAAGGGCATGTTCAAGAAATTTAGCACTATAGAAGAAGCTCGATCAGTGAATGAAAATGGCCCTTCTGTCGCAAAATTGGCGCCATCATTGAGCGGCACGAGCACGACCACTGTGTTGGGCACCACCTGCCAGTAGCTTCGTTTTCCTTCCGCTCCAGCCGCTGCTCCCTGCCGATCTCCTTCGAAACAGTGAGTGAACGGAGGATCAACGTGGGATCCAACTTGGAAAGCAACGTCACCTGTTTGGCCAGGTTAGCACCGGATTGGATGGCTGGTGGGACTAGATACAAGTTTAGGGGACATAAAAGTGCATTTTAGGAGTTGGGGGACCCAGATGACATCTGCTTACAAGTTTATGTACCCGCCATGAATTTTACTCAATTATACACCTATGTCATTATATAGATAATATCATACCTAAATTTGCATATAAATTATTCAATTATAGTATTATTAAAAGGTAAAATAACCACCAATTATTAATCTAAATTATATAATTATAATTTTTTTAAAATATATTAATATAAAATTCTAAATTAGTATTTCTATTATTAATAATATATTAGCTATGTACTACCATAATATGTGTTACCAGACACTCATGTTTGAGAGGAGAGATAAAAGTACCAATTTTTGTGTTCATATGGCTTAAACATAGGGTTCAATTAAACACGTATCAAACATATATGGTGGTGTGATGCATAATAAAAAATTGTTAGTAACTAACTCTAAGGCAATTATGCAATGATAAATATTTATATTTAGAGTATTATTTTAGAATATTTGATAGATGAAAGAGAAGCTCATATAGATAATTATAATTATTAGCTATTTCTAATCAGCCTGTGCGGCAGCACTAGTTGAGAGGCTAGTTAAATACTAATCACTACTCTCTCCGTTCCAAAATATAGCTACGTTAAGCGTTCAAAATTTGTCCCAAAATATAGCTACATATGAGTTGTGAAGCCTGATTGAATGGGTCAATGGACGAAAATATCACTTCAAAAATTAATTGTCTTGTGGTCCTAGTTGTAGCATGCATAATTCCTTTTAGTAAGCATGGAGATATATAAGGCAGATATAGCTACCATATATACATGCATGTACAAATTTAATCAAAGGTATATGAGACATTTTATCGCACTTCTTAATTTGTCTTAAAAAGGCTAAACCTATTTTGGAACCGAGGTAGTAACAAATATGAATACACATGCTAACTATAGACTAAGATCCGATATATGGAAGTTAATTTGGCAGATGATATTAAGCCTAATAAGTTAATGATTTAACAATGTGATGCTATAATAAAGATATGGTAATGATAGATTAATTAAGACTAATATATTCATCTCGCGAATTAGCCTCTATCCAGATGTGTAATTAGTTTTATAATTATCTTATGTTTAGTCCTTCTAATTAGCATTCGAAGATTCGATGTGGCAAGGACTAAATTTTAGTCAGTCTTAAGTTTTTTAAAAAAAGACTAAATTTTAGTCCCTGGAACCAAACACCCCTAGTTTGCATGGTTGTGTCATTGTGTGTATTATGCTGGGTGCTGAGGTCAGAATAACAAGCCAGTTCCTATCTCGAAATGGAAATTGAGCTTAGTATATCTGTCTCTAGAAGGTCGTGCTTCTTGCATCTTTATATTCCTGATGAGGAAGTTCTGCGCCCAAATAATGGAGTTCTGTATTACCTAAATCAATCTGGAGCAGATTACAGCAACCTTGCAAGCTATTGCAAGAATCTGCAGCTGGACTCTTTCCCTGGAGCTGCCACACTAGGATTCTAGTCCTGTGAGGAGCTTGGCATGACTTGAAAGAATCTAGAAAAAGAAAAGCAGTCATACTTTCCGGGACAGGAAAACTGCTAATCTACAGCCTGCTGAAATACTGACAAAGAACCAATTCTTCCGTGACCAAGCTACATTGCGAGGGCAACTGGCATTCACTTTAAGCATCTGCATTTGTCTAGGAATTACTCGGCACCAAAGGCACTACAAGATATATTATTTTTCCCAACAGTGTCTTTCTATAAGTGGTCAATAGTAATATTCCCTCCGTTCCAAAATATATGTACATTTAGGATGTTTCAAAGTCAAACATTCATAACTTTGAACTAGTATGGAAAGTTTACAAAGTTTATAGCAAGTTTACAAAGTTGCTCAATTAAACTAGTATGCAAAGTTTCCGGGTCACTAGTATTATAAAGAGGTATCATAGTGCATTATGGCGCAACCGATGTACAGTCTATGCTAAGCCCTTAATTAGGTACCAATATTGTAACTTTTGTTTAATTACTAAAGCTCTATATTTTCTCGAAAACAAAATAAGAAAACAACGTGCCTTTTGAAGTTGTCCTAAAGAAGAGGCCCGTGTTGGGCTGCCCCGGTTTGCCTTCTCTGCTCCCATGCTACATGGAGCCCAATCAGCACTCCAGCAGCCTTCTCACAGACTGCAGCCACAAACTTGTTTTATTTACTGTGCAAAGTGCTGGTTGTGCTCGCCTAACTGTTGTAAATCTAATTGCATGGCCTTCGACATTACTAGTTTCAGTAAAAAAATTAAAATTTCGAGTAATACAAATTCCAGTAGGCAGCTCATTAATTTAAAAAGAAAATTAGAAAATTGTATATAATTGAGAACAAAAATGAAATTATTTTATAAAAAAGAAGGCCTCTTATTAAATGTTAACAATAAATCTACATTCATGTGCAATAATCTGTTCAACACACATGAACTAAAAAGCGCCACACAGTTGTGTGACTATAACGCTTTGCCAATTCAGTAAGCTCGTGATACCCTATTTTTGCCCTTTTCTCGTATGTTGTACCGACCAAGCCATCAAGCTATATTCGCATCTTGGATTTCTTTAATAATGAACCACAAAAACAATTTGTATCCGTCGTGATCCTGAAGCTTCCTAACTAGAGAGTTGCAACATGTTTCAATAATAGTTGTTATTATAGCGGGTCTTCTAAATTAGTCTCGGTACAATACTAATTTGGATAGAAAACTTACTATCCATTATCATAGGCGACACTTCGAAAAATATTTGCGAGAAATCAAGTTCAATGGACTCAAACATAAGTTTATTGCCCTGATGTTTTATTTTTGCTATTGTAGCCTCTTATTTCTCCACGTAAATACATGTCTTTTTCTAGAAAACTTAGATGCTTAATTTTGATCCAGTCACAATAAATAAGCGTCTTTAAATTGATGATGCTCTGATATGGCTGATGCATGGTCACAGGTTATAAGGCGTCCAAAGTCCAAACTCATGGTCATTTGAAGCTTCTAATTTTCCATCTTTTTATTAGCTCAGCAGCAAATTTCATATTATAGACAGTTGCCACTAGTTGCAAATTGGAGGAAAACAAATTTCTAGTTAAGTGTCACGAATACAACTTTTTTTTAACCAAATATAAAGGCTAAAAACAATTCTAATAGTAATCTCCTCTGATATACTTCTTCAACTGTTTTACTTCTTGGTGCTGTTGGTCCACGATTGCTCTAACAACGTCACCAACGGAAATCATACCAACTACCTTCTCGTCGTATACAGGAACATGTCTGATATGCTTGTCTGTTGACAGGAGGGAAACAAAACCAACAATTAGATCCTGGGTTTTCCCTGTAATTACAAAACCAAATAAATGAATGAAACTTTACCTGTCATTACTTCCATCGCTCGTAGGATATTCGTACTACTGGAGACTGTAATTAGCTTGTCCTGGAATGTTTTAAAGAAAACGATGAGGACTAGGAGAGATGCTATGATATTGTTTAACTACAGTGATTTGCCACTTTTCTGGTCCTTTCACCCCACCTCTTCTGTCATGATATCTTCAACTCTTGTTTCTTCTGAAGGTCTCCCTGGCAAGAGGATCTTCCTTGCAAAATCTGTAGCAAAAATGTAGTATGTAACTTAAGTGCATTTTTTATTTAAACTGTTCTGAAAAGGCTTATGTGGTCTATACTGGAAAGTGGATATGCCATCTCGTCCATTTTATTATACGTACATATATGAAAATTCAGTGTTTTGTATTATATATATCAGCACGCATTATTCGAACAGTCTGCTTCATTTAAGGCTACTTATTGTGGTCGTTGATATTTTTGTTGTCTTGATACTGACTTTCTGTTATTCTTTTCTTTATTTTCATAGAAAGACCAGCTTGATGTTTAGCTCATGAAAAACATAATTAGGTATCACAAAAAAAGGTATTTTGAGTTTTTGACAGATTACATGGATTCAACTTGGCCATCTTTCAGTAGCTGTTTTTATCTTACCTCTCTCGGTTACAATTCCTGCAAGCTGCTTCATGTCCCCTGACTTGAGCACCACTAGAGCTCCAACATTATGGGCTGTCATCTACAATTTTACGGACGGTTTTGAATCACTATGCTCTAGTCACATATAAGAAATGAACAAACTGATCACATGTCCGATGCTTCTAATTGAGAAAAAAAAAAGACTTACGTGTTTGACAGCTTCATGTACCAAATTGCTGGTGTCACACCAGTAGACTGCTCCAGCCTCAGCCTCCCCTTTTGCCTTAAGAATCTCGCTGACCGTGATGTTCTCGAGCCCTATGTGAGGTATAATCACAGTTGGTGACTCGCTCTGTATGCGCGAGATCAGGGTGGCCCAGGAGAAGATCCCCTTGTTCATATGCTGCAGAACTGCGTGTCTTAGTTGCCGTCCATGGAGGCGCAGCGCCTTTGTGATTCCTTGCATATTTGATCTGCTGGAGTGACATGATAGGTGATGATAAGTAACTCAGGGTTTGTTTGATTTTAGTGGCTTGACATCTACCGATAACTGCAATCCATATAGATCGTGTGCTATTTTGTTGAGGTGTCATTTGCAGGAAATGTTTGGAGCGTGACTTGTTTGTGAAAGCAGTAGAGTCGGAGAATTCATGTTAACTGATTCCATCAGTTTTGTAAACATAATGACAATAATTTCGCGATTTTAAAGCAAGGTCTGATTTTCTCCCCTAAGTACATTGGCAAGAAGAACTGAACCAGAACTCCACGTACCTTGATGGGGCAAATGTTGCAGTCCTGTTCTTGTGTTTCTTCCGATCCTAGCTCGATTGCGTGGGTGAAGATGGTGAATTCCTCGCGGCTGGAGCTTAAGAACCGTGCACAGAGCTTGGTCGCTTCTTATGGAGCAAGTTTCTCCCCTAGCCGGCATAAAAGACCTGGTACCTGCCTTTGCCATTTCGAAGGAAGGAAGGAATCTCTGGTCATTAGAAGTTCAGACAATGGAATGTTGTTCCTTCGTTTCAGGGGCAAACCAAACCTTTGCGTTATTGATTGCTTCCTCTGGTCACCTCCGTGCACATGAGGATGAAGCTAGTAGGTTTCCTTAATCCATTTGTTCGCCAGCTTTGTTGGTACGTTGGTTCAGTCATCAGTGCTTGTTTTGTCGCCCATATCATGTTTATCGGATGTTCATACGAACACCTTCAAAATAGCATGAATGCTATTTTAGAGCAAATGCCGGGCAGGCGCATGTTGCAGTGCTTCAGAGTTCACACAACTGGTAAAAAAAATTAATAAGGTTGCAGTATGCATTCCGACGACTGGTAAAAAGGAATAAAAGGAGAGGGAAAACAATTGCGAAGGAACAGACTCGCTTATTGTTTTTTACTTTCTCGACTCGAATGTTTGTTTGCGAGAAACGCTCAGCAGCCCAGCCCACGATCTGCTAGGCCTAGCAAGAAGCAACCCAGCATTGGCCCAAAACGCTCAGCAGCCCAGCCAACGATCTGCTAGCGCTCATGGAATACCTTTGATTGGGACGGGCTCTCGGCTACAATCATCGAGTCAAGGGCTCAAGGCACCACATGAACTCTACCTAAGCATGGAAGAAAGTGCAAGGTGGTTGGAACAAGCACTGTCCGTAGGAGGGAAAGAAGTCTTAATCAAATCAGTAGCTCAAGCTGTTCCAACTTATTCAATGTCGTGTGACACAAAAAAAAAAAACTTATTCAATGTCGTGTTTTAGGCTCCTAGGGGTTTATGCCATCATATTGATAGTTTGCTAAGGAGTTTTTGGTGAGTGAGCAAAGACGGCAAGAGAAGAACATGCTGGGTAGCATGGGAAGACATGACCAAACCAAAATTTGTATGAGGTTTGGGTTTCAGAGATATTGAGATGTTCGATGTGGCATTATTGGCCAGACAAGCTTGGCGCCTACTACAAGAACATGAAACACTCAGTGCTCGGGTACTAAAGGCAGTTTACTTCCCGCAAGGAGAATTTCTCGATGTTGACCTAGGAGCATCGTCGTCTCGTGTATGGCATACTATATTTGATGGGAAAGAAATGCTGGAGCAAGAACTTATTCGTAGAATTGGTAGTGGAGAATCTACGAGAATATGGTGCATCAACTGGCTCCCGCGAGTTGAACTTCTCAAGCCAGTTTGTAGCACTAGCTCTAATCCACCACATTTGGTGAGTGAACTAATCGACCTAACAATGAGCAACTGGGATCATGAGAAGCTACTGGGGTGTTTCACGCCAATGGATAGGGAACTCATTGCTAATATTCCTTTGAGCACTATGAGAATGGATGACTTCTGGGCTTGGCATTACGAGCGATATGGAGTTTTTTTCGGTGACGTCAGATACAGGATGCTAGTGCACAATAGTGCGACCAAATCAGCTTGGTTGGAGGAGGAGATGGGAAGTCTGACATACAATCTGTGGAGAAGGAGTGGTCCGAAATCTGGAAGGTTAAAGTGCCCTAAAAAATCCGTATGTTTCTATGGCGGCTTGCTCGGTAGTCTATTCCAACTGAAGATGTACGTCAGCGCAGAAACATGACGACCAATAGTTGTTGTGGCATATGTGAAGCTGAGGACTCATGGAGACATTCACTACTTGACTGCAACATCTCTAAGTGTGTGTGGGCATTAGATAAAGAAGAGATTACAGAATTGTTAAGTCAAACTCAGGAGCATTGCGCCCACGATTGGCTAGCGGAGATGATGAGAGCTTTACCACATGATGATCTTACTCGAGTTGTGGTTAGATTGTGGGCTATCTGGCATGCACGCCATTAGGCGATTCATGAGAATATATTCCAAAGCCCTCTGTCGACTCATTCTTTTGTGGAAAAGATTTATAGCAGAACTTAATGTGATAAAAGCAAGGCCAAAGGACCAGCCACAACAGGTTGGTCAAGGTATGATTCCTCAATGGATTGCGCCTCCTGCAGGTTTCATGAAAATCAATGTTGACGCGGCCATTTCGAAGAACTCTAGCTTGCGGCTCTCACAGTGGTGGCTAGAAATGACCATGGTGTTTTCTTGGGAGCATCAACATTGGTGATGGTCGGGATTACTGACGCGGAGATAGTTGAAGCACTGGCATGCAGAGAAGGAATGGCCCTAGCAAATGATATCTGGTTACAAAAATTCAGATTAGCCAGTGACTGTAGCAATGTGGTCAGAAACCTCAAAGGAGCAGGTATGTGCGGATATGGCCGTATCATACAGGAGATCAAAGCTATGAAGAACAACTCTGTAGGTCCAATATTGATGCACATAAGCTAGCGAAGAGTTCAATTTACAGTGCTATAGACAGGCATGTGTGGTTTGTATCACCATCTGAGGGTGTTTGTAACTCTTACTCATCTGATTAATAAAAGGTGGTGACCAGGCTAAAAGAAATGAACTCTACGTAAGCTCCACAAGAGAATATATGTTTCGGGCCTAAAACGACATTCAGCTTATGCGCTATGCCTATGCGCTGAAAGAAAGAGTTTAATTTTTCATATTCACCTTCCCAGTCAGTCTGCATAGAAATAATCTTCCTGTTAAACTTCCTTTCAACAAGGTTCTGGAAGGCATGAAAAACTTTAAAAACATCAGACTTATTCTTAAGAAGATAGATCCAAGAGTATTTGCAGAAATCATCAATAAAGCTGACATAATAAGAATATCTTCCTACGGATGTAGGCGCTTTACCCCAAACATCAGAAAAGACTAAATCAAGAGGTGCTTTTGATATGCTGTGCGACTTGGGGTATGGTAGCTGATGGCTCTTGGCTTTCAAACAAGAATCACAAACTTCACCACTATTTTGATCACTAATACAAGGAAGATTATTGTTCTTTAGCACACGTTCGACAATAGGAAAGCTGGATGCCCTAGACGACTATGCCATCGTGATGTAGATGGCTTTATAAGGAAAAGCTTGTTTCGACTTGGACCCTGACCAATGCGAGACTAGAGGATAGAGGCCTCCCTCACTTCTGCCTTGATGGATGACCCTCTTCGTTTCCCGATCCTTGATAAGGAAGAAATTAAGATGAAACTCAATAGATGTATTATTGTCAGAGGTCAAGCGATGAACAGAAACTAAGCTTTTGCTTGCACTAGGCACATGAAGAATATTTCGAAGATGTAAATTTTGCTGTGGGGTATGAAAGATTGCATGTCCAATATTGCTAATATTCATACCTGAACCGCTTGCGGTGTGAACTTAATCTTGTCCGTGATACTTGTCACGGACTGAGAGCTTTTCGAGCTCGCCTGTCACATGATCGGTAGCGCCACTATCCGCGTACCAATTCATGTCGACCCCATAGCTGGTGTTGGCGGCCCCGACAGACTTGTTCCTTTGACCTCCTTGGCAGGCCTCATCATAGCGATGCCAGCAATCTACAGCGTCATGATTAGCCTTTCCACAAATTTGACAGATCGGCTTACTGTTGGAGGAGCCTCCTTGCGGTTGTTGACGCTGCTGCTGCTGGCCGCCGTAGAGCCACCACGCCCTCGTGATGCGGAGTTCGCGGAGGACTGATAGCCGTAGTTGTTCCCATCTTGAAACATCTCGTATCTTGTGTCGTAGGCGAGGATCTCTGAGTATAATTCACTCAAGGAGACCGGGGTAGATCGCCCTACGACCGAAGACACGAGAGGGTTGTAGTCGAGGTCGAGTCCGGCGAGGATGAACGTCACCATCTCTTCTTCATCCACGGGCTTCCCTGCGGTGGCCAATTCATCTCCAAAGGCCTTCATCTTGGCAAAGTAAGCACCTGCGGATAGATCACCCTTCTTGCATGTCGTCAATTGCATGCGGATGTTAGTAATTTTGGCACGAGATTGTGCCGAGAACATGGTCTCAAGGGCCTTCCAGACGGATGACGAGCTATCCATCAATGCAACATGTGCGAGGACTTCCTTGGACAGAGAATTGACAAGATACGAGAGGACCTGCTGATCTTGTGCGAGCCACTTCTCGTATTCGGGGTTGGAGATCTTCTCCACCTTTTTGTTGGCGTCGGTCACCTCTAGAGTGGGCTCCGGTGCAATCTTCTAGCCGAAGAGGATGGGCAGGAGATTGGCTCCTCTGATCGATGGCATGATCTGTGCGCGCCAGAGGAGGAAATTCTCCTGAGATAGTTTCTCGGTGACAGGAGGTCCAAGCGCTGGGAGAGGCGAGTTCGTGGAGGAAGTCGCCATGGCTGGCCTTTTCTGTCGACTAGACTTAGATGTGATTTGGAAGAGTGGCTCTGATTACCATGAAAGAATTGTTGAACATGATGGCTATCTTGGCTCTCCATGGTTGCATGTTTATATAGGGCCAAATAGCCAACAATATACAAGAGTTTCCATACAAGGATTTCCATAGCTATGCTATCTATTTCTATTTCTATCTTTCCTATCTTGTTACGCACAACTATAAATAGATACATACCATATATGTGAATACATACTATATTTCTAACACCAAATTCAGAAGCGGCGCCTGCCGTATGCGTAGAGCTCTATGCGTATCTAGTTCGGCACCAGCTCGCGTAACGGAACGGCGCACGCGCATCCGCGCCGCAATCATGCAGCAGGACAATTAACAAGTCGTTCTCGCATGCTGTAGCGCCATCCCGGCTGATTGACCTGGCTTTACATATATATATAAACCGTCCTTGCTCTTGCACCGATTGTCGCGAAAGTGATCCCGAATGCCTTCAGCTCGAATCGTCTTCCGGGACTTATATAGTAGCATGTTGTTAAATCGTGTCGACTCGCCGGCCGGCTGGGTAGCAGCGCTGCTAGCTCTCGTCGTCGTCTGCGGCTTCTGCAGCGCTGCGAGCTCCGGCTCCTCCCAAGACGGTATGGTCAGGGAGGACGAAATGCTGGGCTCGCGGCAGCTCGTCGTCGTCACGGTCGACCAGTCTGGCCGAGGCGACCACCGGAGGATCCAGGACGCGATCGATGCCGCTCCGGCGAACGATGACTACTCCGGCTCCAGCGTCGTCATCCGGATCAAGCCCGGGGTCTACAGGCAAGTAGACTGAGCAGTATGATGGTCACTCTGTGCGCAGTTCATTTCTGCCTCCATATAGTACAACGTGCTCTGTTCGACTGCTTGATCCACTGTTCATAGAGCTCAGGGTGCGTTTAGTTTCCAGATTCTTCCAAAAAAACACTATTCATCCAACTTTTCCCTATTCATCCCACTCCTCCTACTCACAGAACACTATTCATCTATAGTGTTTTTTTGGTGAACAGTGTATTTTCGGGGAATCTTTTCCCAATCTAAACACACCCTCAGCACCCCACATTTATAACAAGTTAACAACAGTACATGTGTGTTTGCACTACTTTGTGCAGAGAGAAGGTGGTGGTGGACAAGCCCGGCATAACTCTCGTCGGCACGAGCGCCAGCTCGACCGTCATCACCTGGAACGAGTCCTGGGCCACGGCCGAGAGCCCGACCGTGTCCGTGCTGGCCTCCGACTTCATCACGAAGCGCATAACGTTTCAGGTGCGCATATCCATGAATCTAGCTGAGCCGATCCACGGTATTTGTTCTTGCACGGCACTATGTAGTAGCAGTTAATAGCACGCACGTCTCTTGATGCTCGTTTATATTTTGCAGAACACATTTGGGACTAGCGGCCCGGCAGTCGCCATGAGGGTCGCCGGGGACAGGGCCGCGTTCTACGGTTGCAGGTTCGTGTCGTTCCAGGACACGCTACTGGACGACACGGGGCGCCACTACTACCGTGGCTGTTACGTCTAAGGCGGCACCGACTTCATCTTCGGCAATGGCAAGGCTCTGTTCGATGTAGGTACATCAGTATGGCAACCGCCGGCATTGTAATACTGCACACGTCATGAAAAAGAAATTAAAGGTTTAATAAAGTCCAACGTTTCTGTTGCCCAAATTAACAAATGCAGAAGTGCCACCTCCACTCCACCTCGCCGCCCGGGGCCGGCGGCGCGTTCACGGCGCACCGGCGGTCGTCGGAGTCGGAGGACACCGGGTTCAGTTTCGTCGGGTGCAAGCTGACGGGCCTCGGGGTGGGCACGTCCATCCTGGGGCGACCATGGGGTCCCTACTCACGCGTCGTCTTCGCGCTCAGCTTCATGTCCAGCACGGTGAGGCCGGAGGGCTGGGACGACTGGAACGATCCTGCCAAACAGAGGTGCGCGTGCTCATACATATCACGGATAGATACATCGATCAGCATGTACCCTGTTCACATTGTGATTTTTTTTTTTTTGCATATGTGCGTTATCCTGGCGATATGGTTTAATATTTTGTACGTCGTCCGTTGTGTAGGACAGCGTTCTACGGGCAGTACCAGTGCTACGGGGAAGGGTCCAAAACTGACGGAAGAGTCGCGTGGTCTCACGACCTGTCGCAGGCTCAAGCTGCACCGTTCATCACCAAAGCTTGGGTTAGCGGACAAGAGTGGCTTCGGTAGAAAAACACTAGCTTATAGGATAGCCATAATACTAATGGCATTGCATCTATTTGCTTTGTAGCTCTGTGGCTGGTTAACTGTGTAATTTCAGTCAGTTCTCATTCCGAATTACTTCACCACCTTACACTTTGCATGTTCCATTCCCTCCATTTGTACCAGTATGGAATCTAGTCCGTTTGTGTGACTCTGTGAAGTCTGAGTGAGTGAGTGGAGTGAGTCTGAGTGAGTGGGCACCGGGGAAGAGACTTGTTTCGTTTTGGAGTCCGTCTCGCTTCGAAGCCAATTCATTGGCAGTGGTGAGATCTTAGGTGCTCTCACTGACACGCGTCACTAAAAATACATATTAAGTCATTAGTGACGGATTCAATGTATTGCAACATTAGTGATGAACGTGAGCTGTTTTGGTCCTGTTTTGGTTTACGAGGAGACAATAGAAATTATGTGCGTAACCTGGGCCAAGGCCACCACGGCCTTTCACCTGGCCCAAAACACCCCTCGCCGCCTTGTGCCTCCTAGCCTCTTGTTATTAGTGATGGCCGTGAGCCCGTCACTAATTAGTTTCACATTAGTGATGGAAATTTTGTGATGCTGGACTTTGCTGTCACTAATTAATGTCTAGAGCCGTCACTAAATGACTCTTTATGACGTAGTGGTGTATGCTACACTTTCACTAGCCGTTATATAAGTATAGATATAGCTAGACAAGTATCATATCTTTGCCTCCGTACACTCTATGTAGTACGCTCTTTCAACAAAAAAATGTATAAATTTCCGACGGTCTCTAACTTCTAAGTGACTCAAAGACGCATGTCACTAAATTAAAAAAGACGCATGTTACTACATAGATGTCAGCAAGCAAGCAGCAGGTATTCCTCCCGCTCGCACTACCCATGTCGCTGTCACAAGTCACTTCTGCATTGCTTCCACCTTGCATTACGTACTCTCCCGACCATTCCAACCGTAACTCTCTCGATGGCCAACTAGAAAAGGCACCTCGCCAGCTCTAAATTGGGTCTCCACCCACCTTAAGATACAGATTTTCATGATCTCCCTGAGCCTAGACGGCGCATAACGGCCGCGGAGCAGGGGCGGACCCATGTTCATACCAGTGAGGGCATATGTTCCCACTAGAAATTCTAGGACAGTGATAATCGGTAGCTCTCCACCATGTGTTAAGTCATGCAAATTTAGCTTCATTTGAGCTATGCCTTTACTCGATTTGAAACCTAGGTCCGCCCTTGCCATGGAGCAACGGCAATAACGATGGCCTCCTCTCGTTACCGCCTCTTCCGAAATGCTCTCAAGCGTCGTTCTTGTCCCCTTCGTTCTTCTAGCCACGCTGGTTGACATAAATAGATACCAATTCTATGTGAGTACAAAACATATATACATGTTGATCATCTCATTTTTCTCTCTTGTTCCCATTCTCTGCTGGTAGGGGCGGATCTACTGGTGGGTCAGCTAGGGCTAGAGCCCCGTACCGCCAGAGAACCCTTGGAGACCCCTCAGCCCCTAATTTTCTCTGCCATGGAGAGAGGATGGAGGGGCCGAGAGCTTCAGTCTGGAGGTTGAAGACGAGGAATGAGCAGACTGATAATAGTAGACGCGACTGGCCTGTCTAGGCTAGATATGGGCCCATTTGATTGTTTCCCCCACCAAGGGCTAGCGACCAGCTGAGTGGCAATGTCCCAAAACCAACCAAGCGATCCTTTTTTTTGTTCCCTTGTCCACTGGGTGACTCGGTCTCTCATATCTGGTTCTCTCTCCGCCTCTTGTACTCCTCCCGACTCAAGTAGACCTAGGCGGGGTGTGTAACACCCCAGCTCAGGGTTTAATAGAATTGATAAGAATACTCATACCAACAAGTTGCAACTTCTTTTCAGGAGCTCATCCTGAAAGAACTCCGAGGTTAAACGTGCTTGGCCCGGAGCAATTCAGGATGGGTGACCGACCGGTAAGTCCTCCCCGGATGCGCATGAGTGAGGACAAAGCGCGCAGAAAAGATAAGTGTTGGTCTGTGGGGGCATTCTTGGGATTCTAAAGAACTGCCAGACGTAAGCGGGCCCAGCCCGGAGTGGCGGGACGTTACTGGGCGAGCGGCTACCGTGGGCTACTCGGCCTCGGCACCTCGCCACCTGAGCGAATCGCCTGCTCAACGGTCGCTCGGTCCCAGCGAGAAGCGCTGTAGTGGGGTAGGGTCGCGGGCGTGGCTGTGCAAGGGGGCAACGGATGCATCGAGCGACCCACGGCACGGGCGGCAGAAGGGCGAGCGGCCGAGCACAACCGCACATGTGGCAGCCGGAAGGCGGGCAGCTGAGCGCATTGCAGCGCAGACCGCAGCGGGTAGCCAGCTGAAACTTTCAGTTAGGGGTCAAGGATATGATGGTGCTAGCAATATGCATGGTGAGTTTAATGGCTTGCAATCCTTGATCATGAGAGAAAATAGTTCAGCTTATTATGTCCATTGTTTTGCTCACCAACTTCAGCTAGTCCTTGTGGCCATTGCTAGAAAGCATAAAGGAATTAGTGAATTTTTTACTATGATTTCCATCTTATTAAATGTGGTGGGTGGATCTTCTAAGAGAAGGGACTTGATTAGAGACATTAATCTTAAAGAAGTGAGTAAGGCATTAGGATGCGGACAACTTCAAACTGGGATAGGTTTGAATCAAGAGCAAAGTCTGTAAAGACCTGGAGATACACGTTGGAACTCCCATTATAAGTCTCTCAAAAGTTTGGTTGACATGTTTCCGACAATAGTCAAGGTGCTAGAAATTGTAGAAAATGATAAAAAGGATTGGAAAATAAGAGACCAAGCATCAAATCTCTTACAGTACTTCCAGTCTTTTGATTTTGTCTTTTATTTGCACCTCATGTTGACTATATTGGGAATCACAAATAGTTTATCATTGGCACTGCAACAAAAGGACCAGGACATAGTGAATGCTGTTAAATATGTGAAAGCAACTAGATGCCAATTGGAAGAGCTTAGAAGTGAAAAGTGGGGGAAAATACTAGATGATGTGCATGAATTTTGTGACAAGAATGATATTTGCAAATTGGACATGGAGGACGAATATATTGATCCAAAGAAGCGAAGGCATAAATCTGGAATTACAAACAAGCATTACTATCAGGTAGATTGTTTTAATGAAATTATTGATTGGCTGCTTCAAGAGCTTGATAGTCGCTTCAACAAGACAAGCTCTCAATTGCTTGTTTGTTCTGCTGCTTTTAGTCCAAGAGATGCATTTCAGGATTTTAATATAGAAAAACTTATGAGCCTGGCAAAGTTTTATCCACATGATTTTGATTCGGGAAATCTGAGGGACCTTAGCCATGAGCTTGGACTCTATATATCTGATGTGAGAGATGATGATAGGTTCTCCAACCTGCAAACAATTGTTGAGCTTTCTCAAAAAATGGTAGCGACCGGAAAACATGAACGTTATCCAATGGTTTATCGACTCTTAAAGCTTGTGCTAGTATTACCTGTCGCTACTGCTACTGTTGAGAGGTGTTTCTCAGCCACGAAGATTGTGAAAACATATTTACGCAATCGTATTGGTGATAAATATATGAGCAATTGCCTTATTTGCTATGTGGAGAAAGAAGAGATGATGAAAGTCACCAATGAAGCAGTCGTTCAACGCTTTATGAAAATGCAAGATCGAAGATTCGATGATAAAGATTGAAGGTGATGTATTATATTTTTTAATTTTATTATTCTTCTTCCATAAAAAAAATTAAAATTCAGTCATATGTCATTTGTTCACCTTTTCAGGCCATTGGATCAGTGCCATTTTGAATACTTGACATGAATTGACGTCTTTTGCCTATGTCAATACAGTTTTGTTATCCACCTCGAAGAAAAAAATATTATTATGGACTTCTTTATTCTGGTAATATTTTTCTCATCTTTATTCTCGCACCCTCCTCTATTTCACTCTAGCTTCGCCACTTGCTGAAAGCCGAGAAAGAGCAGGCGTAGGCAAAAGCATCAAGCAGAGCAGAGGAGAACTAAAAAACAGGAAAAGTCCTAGGTAAATGTAGTGGATTACTAGCTTAATGTATTTTGGTTGCTTTAAAGTCCTACATTTTTCATTTGAAATATAGTTTGAAAGGTGGATCTCCTCATATATAACTATTTGTTGCAAATATGCTTATGGATGGATTTGCTACAGTTGACCATATTAATGTTTGTTGTAACTATACATACTCAGTGTATGCTTGTTGTCATAGTTAAAACTCAACTCCCCTAAACTTTATCCTTGATCTGCCGCTGTCTACTGGATTCTGCCTTGTGTGACGATGCACTTGTGCAGATCTTGATAAGCAACGTGAGCCGGCTGTGTTGTGCCATGCGAAATCCATGGTGACACTCAACAGCAGCTAGTACCTGGGTCCGACCATAAGAGCATCTCTAGCCGGGCCTCTAAATTAGATCCTCTATATTTCTTTTAGAGGCTAGTCCGCAAAAATTTATGGGCTTCCAACTCTAGTGGGGTGACTAAATTTAGAGGTCTTTTTCTAAAGGCTTTGAACCATAGTTTGGTGGCGTCCCTAAAATAGAGGTTCGTTAAGAGGCACGGCTGGAGATGTTTTCTCTAATGAGAGCATCTCCAGCAGGTCCTTCAAATGTGCATCTATCCCTTATTTTAGCCTCCCACTAGAGAAGCATCTCAAGCCGGCCTCTAAACGAGCTTATATTTTGGAGTGTCCTCCAAGTTATGGTCCAAAACCTTTAGAAATGGAGATCTTCTAAATCTAGTCGAGTTGAAAGCCCATAAATTTTTTTAGAGTGGCCTTTAAAAAAATATAGAGCCTCCAATTTAAAGGCCTGGTTGGGATAGAGGCTCTGGAAATGCTCTCACTGCATGCGTCATCGTGACCGTCACCAACCGCATCGGGCACAACAGAACGGGGTGCACCGACGGGCCGGCGTATGTGACGGATAACCAGCACGGCGCACACCGCCTGGCTGCGCGCCACCGTGCACGGCGCCATCGTCGTCCTCCCCGGAGGCCGAGATCATGCATATGTATCCTGGGCTCAACATCGACCCGTGCGCGTGGTGCCCGAACGGGTCCCGCCCTCGCAAGCGCACTACGGCAGGGGACTCGGCAACTTCGACCTGGCCGAAAAAAAGACCCCATTCTACCTCGGTGGCCTTTAGAAGTTTGCTAGACGGGAGGGTATTGTAGCACGAACGAGCCCATTCTCTTCGTAGAAGAGCCGCCCGGTCGGCATCGAGCAGCGACCCTCGCTCTTGCGACACAGACCGCCTCCGATCTCCCCTTCCCGTGCGTGGAAGAAACCCAGGAATAATCAGCTTTTGCTGCCAAACTAACCCGAAGGGCTGACAATCCAGGCGTCTGGTTCTGGCACACGAGCTGTGGGCCTGGGGCCAACCGGCCAAAGGCCCCGACGAATTGGATCTGCCCAAGTGATGAACCAACACAGGAGACCGGCACAATTCCCTGCGATTTTCTATCGTCTGTGGAGTTGTGATTTCTAATGAACTCCTCTGTGGGCCTGGCCATGCTTCAGTCCAATCAGCCCCATCACAAACAAAGCCCATAGAGCACAGGAGAGGTTACATGTCCAATTGTCCATCCGACATTCCGACATGCAAGCAGGCAAGCAGCTGTAGGATACTCACATATCAGCGTGAGCTCCACAGAAGCCAGGAACCCCGAGGCCCCCATAAGCACGAATCATTTATCCGTCTAAAGAATATCCCCTCGAAAAGTTTTGTGCAAAGAGCTTGTGTTTTTTTTTTGGTTGGCGTCACATGCGTGCACTGGCAGAAGGATCCACGAAGCCAGGGAGGAACCTGTGTCCTCGTCTCTCCGGTGTTGTCCCCTCTAGACTTTTGCCCAGCAGGACAGCAAGTGAGATCGCGCGCCGGCGGCAAAGGTTTTGCAGCCACATATGGAGAGCACTGTCTACTATACATACGGGTATGGCATGGGGGCGCCTCTCAGGAGGATCTCGGTTCCCCCATTTCGGTGGATCCAAGTATCCGACACGAAAGTGTCGTACACCACCCAACCGATGCAAAAGCCAACAGAATAACCGGAAGATGATACAAATAGGCATCAGGCTTGGCCAACTCATTGCTCCAAAAATGATTGCTCCGACGCCTCGAGGTGTCAACGTCAACCAGCCATGTCGGTTGGGCATCGCGAGTGCGTGCTGCAATATTATTTTTGGGGACTCTGAGTCCTTGACTGTTTTGGCAGGCCACATGTGCACGCATAAAACACTCGTGTGGCTGGCCTCTGGCGGCTGTGGGCTGGACTTCTTGTACCCAACCATTTTAAACTAACACATGACATAAGTATGCCTTGTATATACGACTTTTGCTTTAACGCATGTGCGTCTTGGAAGACCAAACAGACCATAGCGGCATAGCCCAACCAGAGAGAGTATCATTTCAGTGACACCCTACTGAAAATATTACCCTCTTGGCGCGGATCCGGAAGAGTGGAATTAATCATTGTCGTGCCATGCATGATCATTGGTGCATCATGTGCATGTCAGCACGTAATAATATATAAAACGATAGGAGGTGACCATCCATTTTGCTCTGGCTGGCCTGAAGGAGATTGATCTTTGAGACTTGAGAGATATACCATATGTACTAATGACCGAGCTGGCCTGGCCGGCCTCTCAAGTCTGAAGTCTCGACGTACATGAATAACCAAGAAAGAACATGCACGAAGAACAGTGCTCGCGCGAGGATCGTAGCCAGGCCAGTACGTAGGACGTGTCACGTGTGCGGTGGGGAGCGGAAGTATTGTGCGTAGCAGGGCCCAACCCACCCAACCTAGCAGGAGGTCAGGCCGGCCAGCCTCTTGCTCTCGCGCCCACACAGGCACACGCACTTCTTACGGCTCGCCCTGGCCGCGGCGACATAGGAAAGCTAGCGCTCGTTGCTGTTGCGCGATAGATCCACGTACGCGACATGCACGTACGTCGCGCACCATGTGTGCCCGTGTCGCGCGTGGTGGGTTTGTCTTCTGCGAGGACGACGGGACGCCGGCCGGAAACCGTCCAAATCCCACGGGCGCTCCGCGTTACCCTACCGGCAGGGTTGCGTTGTCCGGTCCGTGTACATCTTGGAGGACAATTTTTTTTTCGTCCCTGTCCGTCGTATGTCGCCATTGGGATCCCGGTGCCCGGCTCCCCGCCGACCATCTCCGACGACACTCCGTCGATCGTCTCACTCAAGAATAATCTAGTCTCAAGTCTGTTAATCTTTTCTTTTACTTTCATTTTGAGTCAAACTCGCAAGGTGTTCACCAAATGAACGTAAGATATATTGACATTTATAGCTTCAAATATGCACTAAGTGACTAACACGATAAATTTTACCGTGGATTTACTAAAACCAATTTGGTGTTGGGTTTACTAAAATCAATTTGGTGTTGTAGATGTGAACTTGATCAATGCTAGATATGTTTGTCTTAGAATGAAACTAAAGATTGCTTATACTACATATGTTCTCTTTTATTCGACACTAGGCATCGAATAAAAGAGAACATATGGAGTATTTTTAAATTAAGTAAAGTATTCATCACAGCTATAATAATAATAATTCCTTCAGTACTGCCAGAGCTGTGTCAGTTTGCCAACATCTCATTATTATTCTACCAAGTTTGCAGGTTGAAGCCAATGTTGTTCTTAGTTTTCTGTGGCAATGTGTGTTTACTTCACTCCCTTATGTTGACATAATTTCTTATCAGACTTTGCTTAGTGCCATAATAATAAACGCAAAGTCATGCTCCATATATAGTGACAAACTCTAAATACTAATTTTTGCTCTCCTCCTTCTGTTCCTTAATAAAAATGTTATCTAGGTTCAACACTTTTTAATTATTATTTGTAAAATTGGTCTGACAAGTTAGAATGCAATCCAAGTAGAATTGGATAATTAAAACTTCTAAAAGATTTTTGCTTACAGGGCAAGGTCTCATCACTCTATAATAAATGGCCACAAGTAATTAAGGGGCTATCATTCAATCGATCAACTGATGCAATTTATTCATATCTCTCTAAACCCTAATTGCTCAACTTTCTTCGTCTCTACAATGGTTGAAGAGACGCTTTGAGTGGCCTAATGATCTCAGTGCAATCGTAGAAACATTATTGCTGACATAGTTCCTTTCGAGTTGGTGTTTTTAGGTTAGTGAGTCTCCAAACCTGTTCGACCAAATTTCCGTACAGTAGGTTTGCGTAGAGATTCTTCCACGAGGTGACTTTTGAGTTTTTGACGACCACACGATCTAGCGTTTTTGGTGTACGTGCCTGAACACAATCCCATTAAGTTATAGTTTCATCACCAGCATAGCAAAGAAGATCTATGGGCGGTACGGAGACAAACAGCCACCATGGCTCATCTCCAAACTCTGCAGTTGGTCATGGTGTGACAAAGGGGTTGTTTAGTTTCCGACCAGCTCTCGCCACGCCTGTTGTGGCGGCGCCGAAGCTATGGCATCGTTTTTAGCCGCCGAACCTTTGGTAGAAAAATCAACTAAGAAAGCCTGTGGCAGCCTACGCTTAGGTACGATCCAAACAACAGCTAAAATGTTGTGGCTACCGAACTCGTGGCGTGGCGAGGTGCGGCCAGCAACCAAGTACCTTCCATTCCTCCCAATCTAGGCCCTCCCTTCTCGCTCTCGTGAGATGTCTTACTGCCAAAGGCAAATAATTAAGTCAGTAATTTTATTTTGGGAAAATAATTACAGCAGTGTTTTACCCCAGCTGCCCCGCTGGCCGCAAGTCGCCGCCGAGCAACCTACTCTGACTCACCGCCGACGGCGAGGACAGGAGTGACTAGACGGACATCCGGCCCCACCACGTCGACCCAAATAAAAAAATGCCACCTTTACCCGGCTCCACCTACACTCTCGTGTCTCGATTCATCCGTCCTTCTCATTCCCCACTCGCAAACTCCCGACGCAATCAAACCAAACCTATTTGAAATTGGAATCAGCAGGCCCGGTGGGTGGTGCGCTGCCTGCAGCTGCGCTCCTCCCCCGTTCCGATTGCCGTCCCTCCTCTCTCTAGAAACGGCGGCAGCGGCAGCGGCGGCGGCCATGGAGGAGGTCGCCACCGCGCCGCCACCGCGGCGGCCCCACCGGGAGCGGCGCCACCGGCGTAAGGCGTCGGACGCGGCCGCGGCTGCGCTGGCGGCGCAGGCAGCGGCGTCCTCCTACGGCGACGTGTTCGGCGGCCCCCCGCGGTTTGCGACGCCTCCGGCGTTCGCCGCGGGGGCCGAGGCGGCGCCGGCGGACTACTCGGAGGTGTTCGGCGGCGTCGCGGCCTCGTGCTCCATCCCCTACCTCGACCTGCCCGCTGCCGTTGCCGACGGCGCCGGCGCCGCCGCGGGCGGGTACGGCGAGATCTTCGGCTGCTTCGACTTCGGGGACTTCGCCGTGCCGTACGAGGAGATGCTCCCAGGGGCGGACTGTTTGGCGGAGGAGATCGTGTCGCCGAGCGGGAGCTCCAGGTATCAGTTCTGCCCCCATTTTAGGATTTCGTTATTTTCCCATTCTCGTTGTGCTACTGTTGCGTCAAGGTCACTGTTTGAGCTAAGAATGGTGGCTTTCTGCTCTAATTTTGGGGCTCTGGTTTTGCTCATGCTTTTAGAGGAAAGGGGTTAAGGGGGCTTAAGGTCTGCTGTGGAGGCATTGCTCATCTTTACCATCCACCATTTTGGGAAGGGAAACTCTTCTGTGGGATGGTCGCGCGCTACCCTCTGCCGCTGCGGGTGCCACCGCCGGTTAGGGTTCAGGGGCTGCCGGGGGAGGCCTTCATCCTGGCGGGCCTAGAAGGAATCGGGGGCGGTGGCCGGCCCGGCGGAAGCCAGTGGGAGGCCGCCGGAGCGGACGGTGGACGGGTGGTGGGAGCAGCGGGGGCGACGAACGCGGCAGATTAGCATGCGTGCGTCGGCGTGGCGCCGGCGCAGAGGCGGGTCGTGCGCTCCCCAAGCGTGCAACCGGACGCGCGTTAGCTCACTCCTTTGGTGAACAGAGTGCTGCCTTTGCACTACCAATTTACGCCCTGATTTCCCTCCCTTTTCCATTTCGGTTAGTATGAGTAGGATGGAATGATGGATGGTGGAATGTCGTTTCCAAGCCACGTGTACTGCAAATTTTCGGATCCATAAAGGTGATTGTGTTAGGTGAAGTGCTACATTTCTCATCACAAGCTTAATGCTCACCATTTTAGGCTCCAGTGTGTGTTGTGGAGCAGCGCCATTGGAGAGGCTGAGTATGACATATATCTAGAGTTGTTTTAGCCCTTTTGGACAAAAGTAGTTCCTTCAGGTTGAAGTGCTGTCTTTTCTTCTCAACTTTGGAGTTGGTGTAACCTGGAAGATTTGATTATAGTTAAGAAAAAGCTCACGATGTGATTGTGAAACTCAGAAATTCCACCTAAGGTTCTTGATTTAAAATGCTACTGTTCAGGTAATTTTGGTACCTTTCTAGAATATTGAATTTCATTGCATGCTTTCATTAATGGTCAGATACATGCTGTGAATCATGATGATGATTGCCAGTTACAATTTTTTATCCTAGGTTCCCACAACTTCTGAGATAAGATTTGCCTACAAATGTGCTCCTGAAGTGCAATGGAACACTGGCCAAGCCCTAATTTCAGCACCATTCTTCCTTGAAAACTCTTTCATCTTGCTTTTAATTCATCGTTTTTAGTTTTGTGTTTTTCTTTTCGGGAAATCACACGTGTGCAAATTGGACTTGTTCTTTTTCTTTATAATGGGCTAAACGAATGCAGATGTAACTTTTATTGTTTCTGACTTATGCCTCGTTATTCCATATCCACAGATCATCAACCAAAAAAGAATCTGGCCAATTGGACACGGAGACATATCAACAGTATTCAGATTCTGGTTGTGACCAAAACTATGACGAGGAGCAATTTTATCCAGTCTCCTTCCCTCCAGATAGCCAGCAAAGGTTTAGCATGTCATATAACAAGGCAACCAGGGGAAGACCAGATGATCTTGTTGAAATGACCACTTGCATAGTGGAACCTTCAATTAGCTATGTGGTTGACTCTTGCAATCTGTCAAATGGTTCAGAAATGGATAATGTCCCAGTAATGGATGGCACACATGCTAATCGTGTCAAAGAGAATATGAGCCCACCGAACGATGTAGCCATCAGCCTGAAGAGTGCTGATAGTGCTTCTGTAGTTGATCAGCAGCCGCATATCCCAACATGTCCCCCCATCTCTGGAAATATTTGTGAGGAAAGTTTTAACAAGAGGTCTAGCATCCACTTAGTGTTAAGTGAGGAATCACCTTCCTCTAATGATGGTGTGAAAGTAAAGATGAGCCCACCGAATGTTGTAGCAGTCAGCCGGAAGGGTGGTAATAATGCTTCTGCAATTGATCAGCAACCATATATCCCAACATTCCCCCCCAACTCTAAAAATATTTGTGACGAAGAAAGCTGTAACAAGAGGCCTAGCACCCATTCAATGTCAAGTGAGGAGGCGCCTTCACCTAATGGTGTGCAAGAGAAGATGAGCCCACCGAATGTTGTAGCTGTCAGCCTGAAGGGTGCTGATACTGCTTCTGTTGCTGATCAGCAGCCGCATATCCCAACATGCCCACCCAACTCTGAAAATATTTGTGACGAAGAAACCTTTAACAAGAGGTCTAGCACCCATTCAATGTCAAGTGAGGATGCGCCTTCCCCTAATGGTGTGAAAGAGAAGATGAGCCCACCGAATGTTGTAGCTGTCAGCCTGAACGGTGCTAATAATGCTTCTGTTGTTGATCAACAGCTGCATATCCCCTCATGCCCCTCCATCTCTGAAAATATTTGTGAGGAAGAAAGCTTTAACAAGAGATCTAGCACCCATTCAATGTCAAGTGACGAGGTGCCTTCCCCTGATTATCCATTCTTGAGGGCATCTGACATAAGCCTTCCAGCAGCGCCAATCAAAGTGCAACCACCACCAATGCCACCATTTAAGTTGCTTAGTAAAAAGGGAAACAAAGAACACGGAGATGCTGATGTCAACCCTAACTCTGCTGCTGCTGCTGCCATGAAGGAAGCAATGGAATTTGCTGAAGCTAGATTAAAAGCTGCAAAAGACTTGATGGAGAGAAAAGGCGATAGTTTTAAATTCCGGAAGAGGCCAGCTCATCACAGAAGCACAAAATCAACTGAAATTAAGGAATGTAAGACACCTGAAGAAGTGCACCTATTTGAAGAAAATCTGGACATGAGAAGGTTGCCAAAAGAAGAAAATCGAAACATTGATATAGCTTCGCTGGATAAGGACAGGGGTGGTGGTGCATTTAAGACTGGTCACTGTGATCATGACAAAATGGGGGTTCTGTCACCAGGGAAGCCTCAGGAGATGGTGCAAAATGGCCGTGAACAAGAACAATTAGGAAAGTGGACATCAGATGCTGAATTTTATGAACTGGTTAGCAATGATCAGAGATCCAGACCTAATGAAGCTGCATGCCAAGGAAATAATGATCCGGTGACAAATTCCTTCACCAAGCTTGATCAGTCTGAGAAAGAAAAGGTGGAGAGTTCTGCAGGTGAACCGAAAAGGTCTAGGAAATTGTGGGGTATTAACAACACAATAGGTCTGAGAATGGAACATGTAGATGAGGGAAAAGATGGTATAGCTTCTATCGCTGAACAAAAGGCTCCTAGGTTGCCAGAAGTTCCTTTTGGTGCTGAAAGGGTAACATACCAAGAGCCAACAGAAAGAGATAATTGTCTGTTGACGAATTCTTTTGTGAAGCTCGACCAGTCCGATAAGGAAAAGGCAGGGGGTTTTGTTGGTGAGCCTAAAAGGTCAAGAAAATTGTGGAGCAGTAACAGTACAACAGGTCTCAGGATCGAACCTGTTATTCAGGGAAAAGATGGTATACCTTCTGTGGAGGCTGAAGAAAAAGCACCTGGGTTGCCAGAAGTTCCTTTTTGTGATGCAAGGGTGACTTACCAAGAACCAACCAAAGGAGATAATAGTCTGGTGACAAATTCCTGTGCAAAGCTTGACCGGCTTCACAAAGAAAAGGCAGGGAGTTTTGCAGGTGAGCCGAAAAGGTCTAGAAAATTGTGGAGCGACAACAATACACCTGGTATGAGGATAGAACCTGTAAATCAGGGAAAAGACAGTATAGCTTCTGTGGGGGCTGAACAAAAAGCTGTTAGGTCACCAGAAGTTCCTTTTTGTGATGAAAGGGTGACATACCAAGAGCAAACCAGTTCCCATATGAAACAATGTTCGGGGTTCGAGAATTCTCAAGGACACAGTAATGATGTGTTGTTTGAGATTTCATGCATGAATAGTTTACCTACAGTCCATGCTGATCCAGAAATGTCCTGTTCCTTTTTGGAACCTTGTTTATCGGGGCTGCATTCTGATGGTAGAGCTCAGGAAACTCCACTGGTAGGGAATTGTAACCATGACGACAGCAATAGAGAGAGCCTTGAGCTTCCATGCACTGATGAGTTGCCATGTACTTTAGCTGGGACTCAGATTTTACAGGATCTTCCCGATGTCCCTATTACTGATGAAATCAAGGAAGGTTCAATGAAAGTATCACAATTAGAAGAGTCTGCCAAACCACATGAAATTTTCAAGAAAGAGAGGCTATTCGATTTTGTTGATGAAGCATGCCTACGGAATGAAGATGAAAGAGCAAATGAAGTAACTTCAGTATCACTCAACCACGAAGAGTTGACAAAATATGGGATTGAGGAGAAAGACGATGTACAAGAATATTTTCAGGAGGGAGATGTGGATCAGGTAGCTGGATCTCCTGAGGATGAAGGTTATGTTACTTCGGGAAGTGGTATTGCTAATGAAAGTGAATATGAAGAAGCAGAAGACGATGTGTTTGTGGGAGACAGCAAATTGATGGAATCCAATGTGAAAACATGTGGTACTTTTGACAAAGATCCATATCAGTTCCAAGAATCACAGGGGTCATTGGGACCCCAAGATTTGGAGAACAACATGGACAGAGTTGAGGAACTCATATCTCATGGTGATGGAAAGGAGGCACAAAAATCCTTGCTAGAGAATGTTGACAGGATACTGGTGGAAGAAGTACCGAATGGTGTATATCCAGAAGTTAATGTAAGGTGTGACATAAATGATTATCCATTTGATTCTGTTAACGAATCTATCACTGATGACGGCAGTACTTATGCCATGAAGATGGGCACATTGCCAAGCACTCTGCAGGCTTCGTTTTCAGAAGCATGCACTAGTATGAAGCACTTGCCTCAACATGCTGAGTCTGTTTCTCCTGAGAAGGCTGATGTTCTCAAAAATCCTGAAGTGAATTGTAGAGAAGCAAATAGAGAGATTCCAACTGAAAATTTTGCAACATCAGAAGAGGGGCAAAATACTGGAAGCAAAATGGAAGAAAGGGATAACTTTGCAGAAGATACTACATCAGAAACTGTTCTGAAATCAAGAGAAGAAAACCTTGATGTTCAAAGAACTAAAGCAAGGAATGATATAAAAGATACTGAAGGAAAACTTGAGAAGGAGTTACTCATAAGACTTGATGAAGAGAAAGAAAAAGAATTCAAACTGGAAAAAGATAAGCAACAAGATAAAGAGAGACGGAGAAGAGAGTTAGAAGAAGAGAAGGAACGGGAAATGGAGCGAGCAAAAGATAGACTTGCTGTTCAGAGAGCTACTAGAGAAGCACATGAGAGGGCATTCGCAGAGGTTCGTGCTAGGGCAGAAAGAAAAGCATTAGAAAGGATTACTTCAGCACGACAACGAGCATCTGCAGAAGCTCATGAGAAAGAAGAAAAGACAAATGCTCAAGCAGCTCTTGAGAAGGCTTCAAGAGAAGCCAGAATTAAAGCAGAGCGTGCAGCAGTTGAGAGAGCAACTGCTGAAGCTCGGGAGAGGGCAATTGAAAAGGCAAAGGCTGCTGCAGATGCAAAGGAGCGAATGGAGAGGTTCAGGTCTTCTTTCAAGGATAGTTTTAAGGCCCCTAATCAGGTAGCTAATCTCATTATATACACTTTATATATTCACACTTACTGGACTGAATGCATTCTAATGCGCATTCTTGACACAGGATAATCAACATGAGGCACAATTTCAGAAGACAGCTTCAAATAACCATGGAAAAAGCACAGATATTGAAGGTATTGTTAATTATCCAGAACTATTTACTACAGTAAAGAGACAAGATAGTTCAAATATTTGTCTTTGTCATCTCTAATATATCTTTATAGTTATGATATTATGGTTCATGGTTTGTATTTTTTGTATTTATTTACAGTTGTTGAGGTTGAGTCAGCTCTAAGACATAAAGCAATATTGGAGAGGCATCAACGTACAGCTGAGCGAGCGGTGCGCTCCAATTCTCTGTTCTCTCCTTAACTTGTTCAGTGTTGTGTGGTCTGGTAAATGGTAATTCTAATGATTATCTACTTTCAGGCAAAAGCCCTTGCTGAAAAGAACATGCGGGACATGCTGGCTCAGAGGGAGCAGGCAGAGAAACATGTAAGGCAGTTGATCATCAAGAAAAAAAAATTCCTTCGGTTTCTAAATAACCTTTTCTTGCATGGAATGTTTATTTTTGGTACAGAGATTGGCTGAATTCCTTGATCCTGAAGTCAAAAGATGGTCAAATGGAAAAGAAGGAAACCTGCGAGCATTGCTGTCCACATTGCAATATGTAGGACTTCTATCTGAACCATTACATCTTGGTTACTGTAGAACTTCCACTGGTTTTTATCAGAATCTTGCTTGAGTTTGGTTGTACTTCAATTCAGCAGTGCATCATTTTTTGCTATCATGTTGCATTACTCTACACATCACTCCATTCATGCAAATCTTTTTCTTCTGGGCAGATACTTGGTTCAGACAGTGGTTGGCAGTCAGTTCCCCTCACAGGTCTCATTACATCTGCGGGTCTCAAGAAGGCATACAGGAAGGCGACCCTTTGTGTCCATCCAGATAAAGTACAACAAAGAGGTGCTACAATCAGACAGAAATACATTTGTGAGAAGGTGTTTGATCTTCTTAAGGTGTGTTCTTTGTTGATATTTGTATTTTGAGGCGCTGCTTATTTATAGCTAATTATGTTTCACATATTTGTGAAGCTAGGTAGATACAATCATCATAATCGAATTATCGAATTACAACACCATCCACTTTATTGTTGACAGCTAGCCTAGTAGCCTAGTCTTTCGTATCCTGAAATTGGCTGGCTTGTTCGAAAATGTAATAAACAAAAAAAATCACCAGATTAATACCAAGTTAATAAGTGGAAATTGGCACTAGTGACTGACTTGTAATAGGTCTAATGCTGCTTTTGAAAACCTTGCTCATTCAAAATTTCTATGCCCTGCTAGTATGTTTTCCAGCAACATCTAACTGGTAAAAGAGTTTTGAAAATTATAACTGTAACTAGTTATTAGTGAATCAAGGTTTGTGTTGGCGAATTTGTAACCATCTTCTGGCTGTATCAAGTTCCTGCTTGTTGCATGGAGGCTAACTTTTTTCCGGCGACTGTGCAGGAAGCTTGGAATAAGTACAATTCCGAAGAGCGCTAGTGGGGAAGATAGGTATCATTTTTTTTTATGAGAACAGGAAATTGGTTCAATATTAATATAGCTTTTTTTTTTGCATCGGTGTAAATATGCGGCTGTGAGCTGTAGAATATGCGGCTGTCAGCTGTAGAGGATGTGTTCTGGTTATTTCATATCCATATCAATTCAGCAGTAGAGTATTGCCTGAAAACCCAAAAAAGAAGAAGAAACGAATCAGTTGCAGAGCATCTATTGTCTCGTACTTTTATTTATTACTATCAAGTATGAACATAGTAGGTGCAACTAGATCACAAGCTGCTAGAAGTAGTGTCTTGAGGAATGTGTTTCTTGAGTTCTTTTACCTTTTACAGGGAGCTTGCTTATAGGATATAACAACACAATCCAGACAATTCGTGAACTCAAACACAACGTGTTCACAAGTAGAATATAGCATCCACGAAGGACAGCGATTTTGCCTCGCACCATTTAGCATTCACCTAGGACAGCGGGTTTTGCCTCACACCAATGCTTGCCGTTGTCTGAGCAACAACCGCCGGGCCCTCTGTTTCTAGAGTCGCATCTGTCTCGTTCTCGCCGAGCGCGAGCAAACGTAGCCGAACATCTCGACGCAGAGGCAGAATTCGACGTCGCTCCAGTTGTCCTGGGCCCCTCCTGGCAGAGGAGGTGAAGACGACGCGGCCGTTGCCACTGTGCCAGCGTCCGTGCACGCTCGCTCGCATGAGGCGCAGCATCCCTTCCCACCACACCGCCTGATCACCCTCTTGTTCGGCTGTATTAAAGCTGGACTTGGGCTTAGATTTCGCTTTTAGGCCAGCTAGATGCTCCTTTTATTTATTTATTTATTTATTTTTTGAATTCCGCCCGAAAATTGACTTGAGGATCGGAGATGATGTGTCCCGCTGGGTCTCCTTTTTTTCTCGATCACTTCAGTTTTTTCCTTGTCGTGCTTAACTTTAACTTCAATTAACAAAAAGCAGGAGGCTTTGCAACTTGTGTCCGTCTCGGATTTCCGCACGATACCGATACTGCTCTTGCAATGTTCATACTATAAAGACCAGGGCCGAGAGAGACGACCACACGACGAAAAGCAGTTAGCCATGCAGTGCCTTGCGAGGGTGGTTAGTCGGAGCGCGTGCGCCGCGACGGAGGTTTGTCAGCACCGGCGACGGCGCCGCCAAGGGTTACGCCAAACGGAGGCTCAGGCTCGCACGACACCTGAAGCGCATCAAGTCTGAAAAACTGGAGCCAACGCGGGGGCGCGACCGCCCCACAAAGGATGCAGCAGATAGAGCCCCGTTGCTGATCTGGACGCCGTTGACATGGCATCCCGTCCTCCGGGGCTGCCTACTTGCCGAAATCTTCGCTTCAACTTTTTTCTCTTAATTATTTTATTGTAACGACTCGGAGGATGCTAGCGTCGGATGATCAGCAGTGGAATGAAATTATAGCGACATATAAACTTGCTGGATTGCTGGAATAAATCTAGGTTAGATGGAGGCGGTGGTGCGAGCCAAGAAGTCGTCACATAAAAAGTGATGCACAGTTCAGGAAGAACAGTAGCATCCAATAAGAAATGCTCTAAAGCTCTAAAAGAAAATAAGTCAGTTGCAGAGCAACTATTGTCTCTTGATCTCTGTTTATTTACTATGAGATATGAATATAGTAGGTGCAACTAGATCACTCGCTGCTAGAGTGCTGTCTTGAGGAACAGATGTGTTTTTGAGTCTTTACGGCGGCAAGCTTTTATATTTATTACAAGGTGTTTACTTATCAGGATGTATACAATAGGAGCAAGCTGTGGAAAAATCTGAAAATATTTGTTTCGGGATAAAATATCACGTAATCCAGAAAATTATGAACCCAAAGACCACACAAGTAGTGGAACGGACATATAGCATCGACTCGATCAGGACAGCAATTTTGCCTCAAACGAGCGCTTGATGTGTCTAAGCGCCAACCGCCGGGCCTTCCGTCCCAAGAGCTGCATCGTCCTTCTCGCCTGGCGCGCATACTGAGGCAGAGCCATCCATTCCCGCCGCCGTGGCGAGTGGGATCAAACCCTTCTCCCGGCACGTCCGGATGGCTGCATCGAACATGTCCTCCACCGTGTACCTGAACTTGAACCCATGGTCGAGGAGCTTCTTGGACGAGAAGTGCACGAGCTGGAGATCGTCGTCAATCCCCGGAAACCTCTCCGGGACGTAGTACTCGGGGTACCTCTCCCTGAGCATGGCGGCGAGGCCATGGATGGTGACGTCGTGGGACGAGCAGACGTAGCGGCCGGCGGCGGCCGGGTTCTCGAAGAGGAAGATCTCGGCGTCGCAGAGGTCGTCGAGGTGGACGAACTGCACCTGCTTCAGGATGGAGTAGTGCGCCTCGTTCCCCGTCAGGAGCGCCAGCGCGGTGACGAGGCTGGGTGGCATGGCCGCGCTGAGGAATGGCCCCACCACCAGCGTCGGGATGATGCTGATGAGGTCCAGCCCGTGCTCCGACGCGTACGCCATGGCCGCCTTCTCCGCCAGGGACTTGGACACGAAGTACATCTGCGAAATTAGGCACAGTAGCACGACATTAGTGAATGAAGCTGCATACAGAGCAGATCAGCAGAGTATATCGTTCTGAATTAGATAGACGTATACCCATCCGGTCATCTTGACGCGGCGGCAGAATTCGATGTCGCTCCAGTTGTCCTGGTCGTAGACGGGCCTCGTGCGCTCCTCTATGCTGACCGTCCCGGCGGAGGAGGTGAAGACGATGCGCCGCACGGTGCCGGCTTCCTTGCAGGCTCGCATGATGCTCACCATCCCTTCCACCGTCGGCTTGATCACTCGTTCTGCAATGGGAGAATCAGCACACATCACACATGTGTCACTCACTCACTCACTCACTCACAGGAGAGCAAAAATCTGGCAATATTCTTAAGAGCTCCCTGGTTTTGGGCCTTATGTGTAAACTGCACTTGGGCTTCTACTTGGTTTTTAGGCCAGTTTCTTGTCCAGGCCCGAACGCTAGTACCTCTGGGTCTTTGGACTCGAAGTCCATGGGCGTGGCGATGTGGAATACACCGGTGCATCCCCTGATGGCATCGTCGAAGCTGCCTTCCTCGGCGAGGTCGGCTTTCCATATAGACAGTCTCTCCGCTGCTCCGGGAAGGTCCAGCAATGGCTTCGTCTTCACAACGTTCTCTGAAGGAAGACACGAAGCAAATCAGATTAAACTTCGAAGCCATAAATTAAGCTGACGCACGCATTCGTACATGCGACAGAAAATCAAAGCTCACCGGGGTCGCGCACGGTGGCCCGGACGGTGTAGCCGGCCTGGAGGAGCTTCATGACGAGCCAGGAGCCGAGGAAGCCCGACGCCCCCGTCACCACCACCGGCCCTTTCGCCGCCGCGCCTCCTGTCATCGCTTCTCCCTTCACGGCCACTTCCCCCATCTTCCTTTCCGTTTTCTTTCTCACCGAGCTTGCAGGTCTGAGCTGACACTTGTTCTTGTTCCTGCTCCTTCAATGGCCCCGCTGACTATATATATTCAAGTATATATAACATCCGATCGATGGATGTGTCGCTATACCTAACGCCTATAACGGCGAAGTAGCTGCGCAGCGAGATGGAGCGCACCGTCAGCACCAAACGCCACACTTGATAGGTAGGTGGCCGGGTAGCACGTGCACACCGGCCCATTCGAGCGCATCCTCCGTTCAACACGCTGCCGCTGGAGTCTCCTACGGGCGACGCAAAAGTATCGCCACCGGCGTGTCAAAAGCGCATCCACGGGTGGCGATACTTAAATTGCGTCGCTCATAGGAGGCTACTTACTCCAGCTACTTACTTACCATACATTGACGCTATAGATGCGATATTCTCAAAAAAAAAAAAAACTAGCACCATAAGATTTGGTTGCACTGGTACTTTAATTTTTACCTGGACACATAAACTACCGCTAGTTACTAATTAGATGTCACTAGTCTATCAAAGCACAGGCTAATTAGAAATAGTTAACAGTATATATCTATATGAGATTATCTTACATCTATGTTAAATATTATAATAAAACTTTAATATACATTTATCATTATATGTTTGTATTGGATTTAGTCACTAATATTCTTTTTCCATTTTGTATCATATTGTTTGATATGTACATAATTGAATCTTTTATTTGAGCTTCGTAAACCTAAAAATTATTATTTTATTCTCTCCCGGACCCTCAAACATGAATACATGTTGACACATATTATCGATATTATTTTTACACAATAATAACATAAATAATATGTTAAAACTATAAAAATAATAATTTAGATTTTATATTGCTATACAAGATTTTTTTAAAGTTATATAATTTAGATTCAGATTTAGTAGTTTTTGAACTTTTACTAACGACATACTCCGTAACTGGTATTATTTTTAGGGGAATTATTTGATAGTATTTTTAGGGGAATTATTAATGGAGACGTGGCCCGATCTTCCGAGGAGGTAGATGATAAACTCGATAGGTTGGATCAACGACGTTGGCAATCCGGGCTTCTAATCAGCACGACTCGAACCCCTGCAATCGTTACACCGCTGCTCCGCTGGTTATCAACCAAGCTCAACTTGATTGACCTCGCCGAGAAGGCTTTTCCTGCAGGCGAATCGAGAACACAAGCAAGAAAGTATAAACTCGCAATCTGAAACTGCAGATGTATATTGAAGCGAATTTGAATAAATGGGTTCGAGGTCGAGAACACCAAAGGACTAATCGCAACATGGGTGGAGAACAAGAACAGGGGCCCTGGATCACTGGTAAAAGGACTCGGCGTCACAGTTACAATGATCGATCTGTTTCTCGAAGGAAAACTAGACTTTAAACAAAACCCAAGTTCTAATGGCGGCGGCTGCTGAGTATTAAAGTCTAGGGGCAACCTAGGGTTGGGGGCGCACCTAGAGGGGGCGTCCACAACATGGGCTTAAGGCCCGACATGATACAAGGCCAAGTTGGCCCAAAATAGGTGACGCAGCACCTTTTCGTGGTCACACAGAATGATCCATGAAGGCTCTGGAGTTAGGACCAGAACCAAAATGACGGCATCGTCGTTCCCTTTTCAACGCATCCTTAAACGCCTCGTTTCGACTTCGTATGAAGAAGTTATGGTCGAAACACTGGATGGATGGCTGAACCCGAGGCAAACGTGGAGGCTGAGTTGGCGACGAACTGAAACTTGAGGAAGGCCGACTCATGAGCGTGTCCAGCGTGGCGATGTCCTCATCAATTATTTGATAGGATTTTAGGGGAGTTATTTGATATTATTTTTATAAGGGCATAATTGGATAATTTATATCAAAATTAGGGGTTACTTCAAATTATTTTTATAATGGCAGAAGTGGGTAATTTAGGTACATGTTTAGGGGTTACTTTAGTCTATTTTTATAATGGCAAGGTGGGTAATTTGTTAGAAAAGATCACAGATCCAATAGCTATTATGATTCGAGTTGTTTGACTGATGGTCGGATGTTTTTCTTTTTTGTGAGATTTTTAGGATGTTTCTATTATTTTTAGAGTGTCCACCTAGGATCCTAGTTGGCTACGCGTAGAGCCCTCAAAGGAGATTAGTACGTCGATACACTTTTTTTAAGTATCCAATTTTCTGTGGATTTTAGGTATTATTTTGATGTATTTGATCTTAAAATCACTTAACCTTTCCGTAAAAAAAGATAACTGTTTTCTGATCCGTCAATTTCAGGACTGAATGTACTCGGCTTCTTGCTATAGTGCACTCCCCTCCGTCCAAAAAACAGATCACACTACGATTCAAATTTAGTTAAAAAAACATCTTACACTACCCTATTTAGTATATATGCGTTATGCATACTAGCATATCATTAGAAATAGTTAATAGTTAACTATCAATTTCACACTTTTTTCATCTATTAAATATTCTAACACAATACTACAAAAATACATATTATTAGCTAATTATAATTTAGTAATCATTTTCACTTTGCATCACACCTCCATATGTTCTATAAGTATTTCATTGAAAAATTTGTTTGAGCTTCGTGGACAACGTGAAAATTGGCATTCTTATCTTTTTTTTCTTCATACATGTTTTGGGTAGTATTTTAGTCTATTTTATAATACTATATATGGATAACTTATTAGAAAAAAAACATATCGATAGCTATTATGATTAGAGTTATCGAATTGATGATAAGATATTTTTATTTTTTTAGAAACCTATAAGGTTTCTCTTTTTTTTTTTTATACTTTCCATCTAAGATTTTAGATGGCTTCACGTGGAGAGGCTTCAAAAAGAAACCTCAAAATTAGTAGGAGTAGTGAGATAAGATGCAACAATAAATTTAATACTATATAGAGCTAAAAATAAGGGATAAGTGAGGCCATTTACCTCTTTCTTAAATCTTAATAGTTAGAAATTCTAACGTTTGGATGTAGATATTAGGGGTTTGGAATTAGAATTGAATTTGGGGTGCTGGCATTTCCTTTCCATCTACATCCAAACAATGACTTTGGTATTGTAACTCAATACCAATACCACTTTGATTCGGTATTTGCACCAATTCAATGTCAAGGCTCCTAATATCAACATCCAAACGGAGATATTATTTTAAGACGGAGAGGATCCTAATATCAACATCCAGATGGAGATCTATTTTTGAGACGGAGAGGAGTAAGCTTTTTCGATTAACCTCGGGTACAAGTGAGAGAACAGGCAAAATAAACTAAATTCATCGTTTGGTGCTGCAACAAGCTCCCAATAATCTGGTTTTTAAGGACTAGTGGTTATGGATCATCTGCCCGTTCTCAACGCGGCAGCCAACCTGCTCAAGCGCAGCCGAGAAGAAGGTGCCCCCGTCAATTCTTGAGTCCATGCACGGCGGGGAGAACATGGAGATGATGTCCCTTCTCGTCACCACTCGTTCGACATGCCCCTGCTCATCGACGATGAAGCTGCAGCTGCTCCTTGAAACTGTCAGTTTCTCCATAACTTGCTTCAGGGTGTCGGATTTCAGGTTGCTGACTTGCAGGCCCGTCCTCTGCTGCCCAGTGTTTCTGAGTGCTAGGATGTTTTGACCCTCGCACGCAGATGAATTTTGAGCAGTGTTGTGTTTGTTTTCGATCTTTTTATTCAGGTTGATGAACTCTTCCATAGTTATTCTCCTATTAATAAGGAAATGTGTTCACGGATTTGCATAATATTTCGAGGAAGATGACGAAAGAAGATGTGTAGAGTAATACTTACGTTCTCTTGCTGAAAATGGAGCTGTCGTCCAGAAGAAGACACAGATCACTGCACTGTATTGATCCAATCAGACAGCTGGTTTTCCTATCAACGACTGCAACTCCTGCTTTTTCCTTTGAGAGAATATGCAGCCCATCAGCAAGGGTCTGATCTGAGTACACCGAAGCAGGTTTCCTCACACTTGCAAACCTGACGGCAAGTCAAATGAGGCCTTTTATAGCTCTATACAAAACAATAGAGTTTCATACTTGCTGAGGATTAAGTGCAATGAGCTCATGCGCACGCGCTTGACAATTTCACAGTTAGCTGACTTTTTCAGGATATTTCCACTTAAGGCATTTCTCTCGTAACATTCCAAGAAATGAAATTAACGTAGAAGCATTTGATCTCACTACAATGCATAACTGATGCATATAGTTCCATGTATAACTGAATCACGGTGACCATTTTTCACCTACAACTGCCTCTAACATCGGTTTGCTTTTGTGGGTCTTTACGCTAACCAAACTGCATTTGGTAGTACTTAGTATTCAGGCTCATGGCTTACCTAAATTCAGAAAGCTGTTTGTCTGCAATTTTGTCGAGCCACTCAAGGCCACTTGACTGGAGAAGCAACTCCATAACCGCATTCTAGTGCAATTAATTGGTCATTAGCTTCATGATTGAGTTCTGCATTCAAAATCACTGACCATAAAAGGAGAACTGATGGTGGACTCAAAGCAGGCAATAAAGTACCTGAGTGACGAATCCAATAACATTCGAGTTCATCGACTCAACAACAGGTACCACGTTAAGCCTGTGGTGTTTCGTGAAGAGAAGCATTGCGTGAAAGAGCGTCTCATGGGTTCGGACAGGGAAGAAGGGTTCCCATAGGAACAGCTTCGCTAACCACGCAACCTGTTCAGTTCATCAGAGCAGCAGCCGAAATGTAAAATTATACGCAATGCCCATTTTAGATATATATATATATATATATATATATATATATATATATATATATATATATATATATTGTCCTATTTCACTAAGAGAAGGATATTCCGAAACAATAAATTTAAGGGATCAATTTCAGTGTTCAAACATTAAAAAAAAATAAAAATACGAGGACACATTTGCTGATTGCAATGTACCTTGGTTTCTGCAATATGAGGATTCCGTTTCAGACATGAGAGGAAGTCCGAACTAATGTCTGCTGTTTCATGCTCCACTTTGCCAAGTTCCTAGGAATGAAGAACGCAATTGACAGAGTTGTCAAGATTAGATGCCAATCAACAGTAACGGTCGTTCAGTATTTTACTCGAACATGCCACATAATCTGTAATCGTCTAATCGACGAAATCTCAGAAACGTATTGCGCTGCGCCAACAAACTGATGAACAGCTAGCAACAACAGCACAAGATTAGATAGCCAGGTTACCTCAAGAGCCCATAAGACTATGCTCGAGAACTCAACGAAGCCGATGTCGCGATCGACGTACTTGCCGAAACTGCTCCGCACCTCGTCAACAATCACTGCGCCCGCCGCGTTGCCGCCGTACATGGCGTCGATGGCGTCCAAGACACTGCCGTCGAGCTTGATCTCCACCGCTACATACACACATCAGAACAAGGAGGAGTTAAGTGGCGCTTTCTTTGTGCTTGAAGCAAAGAGTTTCCATGAGCCTAAGCAGCGATGAGAAGAGTACGGCATACCTGGGCAGGCGGTTGGTTGGAGCGCGCCGGGAACGGAGGAGATGGGGATATGGTCGAGGAACGACTTGAGAGCCTCACTCCAGTACTCGCCTGCCGGAGCCGGCACCCCTCCGGCGGCAACTATGCTCGCTGCTGCGTCTCTCGCCGTGTCCATGGATCTCTGCTGCCCCTGTCGGTCTGAGCGTTCGCCGACTCTTGCGGTTTCAGGTTCTTTTTCTACTCGTCTTTCTTCTTTCTGCCCGTTCTCGCAGTGTACTTTCGCCGTTTTGCTCGATGTTGCGGGACACGTCTGCGGGTGCCCCGGGACACATGGCGCGACACGGGCCGCCACTCTCCGGCACGAATGATTGACGACCACCGTACTTACGTGTTGTTTGTAGCTAGACTCGCTTGGATTAACAACTCCTCAAAGGGAATGCCACGGACTTCCAGTTTATGACAGGTGACATCCGCCCTGAGCACCAAATTCAAATCAAAGAAATTGGTCAGGACGAGTTAAATCAGGCATCAAAGAAATTTGACAGTTTCTGACCTGTTTTGACCTCCAGACCAAGCCGCTGCCGCTGCCTCAGAAGCCCATGAGGTGGAAAGCATACAGCAGCCCACGACAGCCAAACGCTTATCCAGGTCCCCGTCCAACGTCTCAGCGCTTCCTCTTGTGCGTTGCCTTTATACTGAACTGGGTGCCTTCTGTCCTTCCGTCAGCGTATTATTAACCCATGTGAAAAAGGGTTGCGCATGCCCTTTTTTGCCACTAAACTCCTTTTGAACATCAACCCTTTAAGTTGGTTCAATGCATCAAAATAATGTAAAATGTAGATTGCAAACGGTTGCCCATGCATGAGAAATTGAGAACTCACCAAGAACCAAAAAATGTGTCCCGAAGAACCTGCGGATCAACCAGCAGACGATGCAAATATGCAATGCAAAAGGCCAGTAGACCCAAGCATGCTCTATTATTGCTTGTCTGCACGTTCCACGCATACTGATAATAATCTCCCTCCAGTACAACAAAGAGAGCATCCTAGTTATTAGTACAACGTAGTTTAATAGAACTAGTACTACACAGGCGAAATTCCCTGATGCTGATACAGCAATCAGTATCAACTTATGTTCTACTAGGAATAACTCCCATGTTCATCGCCTATCGCAGGTTTCAACTGCACTCGCGATGAAGTAACACGGTGTTCAGATCAGATGGAAGCCAAACAAGTTAAATGGCAGCAGAAGACTGAACTCAGCGCTGCTTCCTCCTGTTCGCTCGCCACTGTTTCAGGACGAACTGGACAGCTTCCTTCAGGGTCACCTTTCGGTCTTCCTTGAAGTTCCACAGTTCTCCAACTGGGTAACTACCCTTACATTTGTATTCATTAATTTCATACAGTGCCTTTGTCACCAATGTGTAGATTTCTTCCCCATATTCTTCTCTCAGTCTTCGAAGCTTTGAATCATCCTCAATTATTTCCTACAGCATAGCACAGCACCGATGTCAAATAAGGTATATCACAGGTAATATTTACAAAAAGAAAGTCATCCGTCAAATTGGAGAATGACTGAGGATACATGATTCGCTATTTTAAATGGGGAAGAAACACCATGCTCCTAATGAGCTTAGACCACATCCATATCACTGTCTGGACATAGCTATAAGAGCAGGGTGTAACAGAAGGTAGGGATACAGTCGTTCAAGACGATCCAATTAACAACTTCTACAGGACGGGATAGGATTATCAGTAACTAAAAAAATAGTCTCTAAACCTAGGGATCTGTATGGAAGTAGTAGCAAATGAAGATTCATACCATCTCCTTTCCATCAGCAATGACAATCCTGAAAGGGTGCCAATCAGGGTTTTTAATTTCAGTCTCCCACTTCGAACAAAGAAAGGCAGCAGTAACTTCCACATCTTCTCCTGAGCACTTCTTCTGGCAGGCCTTTGAAAATGCTTTCAGATCAAGTTCCCCCATTCGTTTGATTCCTATATGTGCCCGCCCACCTGAAATATCAAGCAAGCCCTGCGTAGCATGTCGTTGAACAAAAGATGAATAACAATGAAATCACATCACCAGCATAAAGACACATAGATCTCATCAATGAACTTTGAACAACACCAGATGATGCAAAGTAACATACATTTTCTAGCTCATTTCGAGCTTCTTGCAGTTCAATATTGCTTTTGCTTTCTTTAATAACCAGAGTTTGGTTAAGTGACTCCATTCCATCGAGTTCATCTATCTTTTCTTGCAATGCCTCACTTAGCTCATTAATTCTATTCTTTGACGCCGAATCTTCATCACCTGGCATATGCTCCATCACTTTCAGTTTGCCCTTCAGCTGCTGTATTTCTAATTCAAGCTTTTGTTTTGCATCCAATTGCTGTTCTAGCATCAGAATCTTCTTTAAAGCAGCATGTTTCTCTCTCTGCAATTTCCATAGAGTAAGACTACCATAGGACACATTCCTCAAAAGTTATTGTATTGCATCACAAAAAAGGGGATCAGGGTCATACCTTTTGTTCTTCCACAAGCTTCAGCACATTCTCATCAGCTTTCTGCTGTTCCAATGTTGCCATTTTAAGATGGCTGGATCTGATAGCATTCTGAATTCAAGCAACAACAAAGCAAATAAGTTGCATGCATAATTCTAACTCAGACTGCCCAATCATTTGCACTATAGTACCATAGTGCTGTAGTGCAGAGTGCAGACTTCGAAGATGGCTAGTGCTATTTACTGAACAAACAAAATATATTAAGACAACTAATATGGTGTTGCTAGCAGAAAATAAATATTATCTACAATGTACAGACTAACAAGACACTCAGGAAATTAACTCAGACTATTCTTCTAAAGAGGGGAGAAGTAGAAAAGGTGGAGAAATAACATACCTTCTGCTTCTCCTGCTCAATGTTCCTCCTGTCATAACCACTTTTTGCGGCAAGCTCATCAAGCTGCTTGGATCTCACATCAAGTTCATTCATTTTGGTCTCAAGTTCAGCGCGCAGCTTTTGATTCTCATCAATTATCTTCTGAGAATGCCTACGAGCTAGTTGCTGCATCTTGCGAATTTCTGGTAATGGCTATGCTTATTAAGAGTTTGTTACGCAAATGAAACGTTGCTGCGGAAATAGAAACTGGATATACAACTAGATCTTTACGGGGAAAATAATTATAAAAAATAAAATAAACCTTCATTGTATGACTGGAGAAGTTGTTCCCTTTGCCCCATCATCTTCTCAAGAGAGGCGGTTGTCTCACTGTATTTGCACTCAAGCTCCTGTAAGTACCTATTCTTTACCTCAATTTGGTTAGCTAAATTAGCTACAAGTTTGTCAGTTTTGCGTGCTCCTTCCCTTGCAAGATCATTGACAGATTTTAAGTCACCATTTTTTCTCAAGTGGTCCCCTATCAGCCCTGGAGAATTGTAATCTTCAGCTCGTGCAAGCCATCCATAAAGATCTGATCCTTGATTCTTTTTTCCCATCCAATCCTTTTTACCATATCCTCCTGCTGCAAAGTGACCTTCAAATGTCCGTGCATTTCTGAAACCATTCCAGTCCTTTCCAAACTCAACAATAGCATTTCCTGTATGACCTCTAAAGGTCCATAAAGGGATTACCTTCAGTGGGCAAAACTGTGATAGTTGCCCCTTCAAACGATTTCCACTTTCTCCAACTTGGCGCCCATCCTTCAATTCAGTAGGCACATTAACTAGAATGCCCATCCATGGCCACACAAACTTCTCATCTCTGTTCTGAAGAGGCTCCACAGGAATCACCTGTGGTTTTAGCTCAGGTGATTTAGCAAGGTCATTTTTCAAATGTTTCACAAGGGCACGATGGGTTGCCTTATCTTTTGCCGGCCGATTAGGTGCTGCACCTACTCCTGAAGCATGCTGAACCAGACTAGCTAGACTGTAATTGTTCTTCTTCTTGCTGCTACAGAAGGGACAGCTGTAACTCTCTCCATTCTTCTTAACCTTCAAATCTCCAGACATCAGTCTTGCATAAATTTTGCCTTCATAATCATCAATCTCGGAATCACTGATTTCTGTATCTTCATCAGACCTAAGATCCATTTTCGAAAGGGAAAAGGAAATATTGACAACCTAACCAGGAAAAATAATGAAGATTAAGAACAAAATATCCACTCTATTTAATTTACACTTCAAAATACCAGTAAGCATATCAGAACTCGTAATACAAGAGAATGTATTAAAAAAACACGGCAATAAGTAGTCTGTTTCTTCCATAAATGGTTTGTAAATAACATAAATAACATTCTCACTTGCTGGCTTTGCTTATTAGAGTAAGAAACCAGGTGGCCACATACTTTTGCTTCTTTTTCCTCCCGTTGGTTCACAAACATTCCATTTTTCCTTTAACCTTTTGGTTGTTCAATCTTGGTGCCACAAAATTGTGAAAGTGTGAATATCTTCTCTTCGTGGTATCAGATCAAGTATCATATTGGCACCTTGCTTACATTCAGTTCAAGCTCCACCACTGATCCTAAGCTATTAAATTTTCAGAACTATATGCTCTGACTATTTAGACAAAAAAAATACAACTGTTCAACAAGTAGGAGGCTTGATAATAGGATGCGAACTTGAACAAAAATTCCAGAAGTTCCAATCAATAGAATCTGAAATGTTTTTTTTTTACAAAAACAGCATGGGAGTTCCCCACTGTAAATTTTATATTAATATGTAAAACTAGATATATATAAATTACAAGGCCTTATGCCCAAAAGAGATCCTATCCGATAAAATAAAATCTGAAATGCTGCTCTACAAAGTTGATTTATTGTACATTGCAGGTTTCCACTGCAAAAGCACAGGCAACCAACTCTTATATACCGGGGGAAATCACATTATTTTGTCTTCAAAGTTTATATCATATACCACCACAAATGTGAGACTCGTCAGAATGACTGCAAGAACTTGATGGCGACGAACAACTGAAAAGCAGTGACACATAGGTTTGCCTGGTCACGTCACGACAGAATAAGTACAGACACCATCATAAGATATGGACTGTTGGAACCGAGGATTGCCGGACAATCAGTAGGAACACAAGACACTCGATTTGGTGGGCGACGAACGCCCCGCCGGCGACGAATGCCGCGGCCGACGAACGGCCTGTATCTTGGCACTATATTCCTCTCGGCTCAAAGAAAACGGTGGAGTACAGAGGCTATTTAACAGCCAGGGAGCGCACACACACAGCCAAGCACCTCGCCATGATCCGCACGATCCGGCCCTCAACGACCCGAGCACCACACTCTCGTTCAGGACGACTCGGCTATCTCCCATGCTATCTGGCAAGAGCCCTCTACTGCTAACCTCCTACGACTCAACCACTCGCCTACTCTTCCGGCAAGCCATGCGCTCTGCTCCACACATAGCTGACCACCGACTACTAACTCCACTAACCTGAGCACTTACTCAGCTAATGACCCGGCCAAACGCATGCATTATTCTAACTGCTAAACCCATGCAATGCATGCACTAACTGACTCACGCGACACACACACACGCATGAACACATTATGCAACACATGCAATACCTAGTCCAGATTAGTGCTAACATGGACACCCAATTATCGATTTGGTTTCATAGAAACCCAATCACCGGCACTCAACATGCGCGGATCTATCCGCGCCTTCTTCAGTAGGTCTACAGGGTCAAACCGGGGGGAGAATAACAACGCTAGAACCTGCGGAACAGCCTAATAATCCAGCCAGGCCGCCAACAAATCCGCAGGCAAACGATACAGAGAGGATGAGATTTTTTTTTTTTTTGGGGGGGGGGGGGGCTCAATTGACTCCCAGGGAAGAGACCATGAGACCCCCCACAACAGAACACGGAGACGTATCGAATCTTCCAAATGCCATGCGCTAGGGTTCCTTACCAGGAATAGAGATCAGTCGAGGTGCATGCCACGGCAAGCGAGTCCAGCGGAGGGGCCGAGGAGGCAGCGCCCGCCAAGCCGCCAACTAGAGAGGGCGCTGGTGAGCGAGGGAGATGGAGGAGGACGCCGATCCAAACCCAATGGCGGGAGGCGGGGGCTGAGGAACAGGTGGATTTGGGATGAGACGGCAGTGCAGGTGCACGAGCAGAACAACCCCCCGAGGCAGCAGCAGAGTAGTGCGTGTCTCATGGAGTGTCACATTGACATCCCCGCCCAGGCCGACGCGCAGAGAAGAGATCGCCCCGGGTAAGGCTGTGTTGAGATCGTATAACGGTGTGTTTAGATTGTAGGAAAAAACACTGTAGCATAAGAAAAACACTGTAGCATTCGTTGGGAAACGTGTTTTGTGAGGGAGGAATAGTGAAAAGTTGGAATGAATAGTGAATAGTTGGGAATCTGAACGTGGTCTAAGTAAAAAGTAGTTTTTAGATTAGTAACGGTGAAAGTGTTATGTGGGTGGGGTAAATAGAAAAAATTTGTTAAAGAATTATTTTTTTCTAAATCTGAACACAGATTTGGATGACGCTATACGCCTACGAGTCTAACATACATACCGTAGGACAGGATGGAGTGGATACGAATCCACCGGGCCCCAGTTCGTGGGGCCCCGCTGACGCCGCTCCAGCAGGCGCCTGCTAGCCGAACGCCGCTTCCACTGGCTGCATGCAGTGTTCCCGGCGGAAGCGACCGTGTATTGCCGCCGCTATAGGTTGTTGACGATAAAAAATGGAGCGAGCCGATAAGGCCAACCAGTCAGATGAACTTTGCTAGATATATATGTGAAGCATATCCGACGGCTACAGAACAGTAGCCCAGAGTCCGACGGTCACCGCAGCCGGATGGGCATAACAAGCACCATGCATTAAAAGCGACGAGCAAAAACAGAAAAAAATTATCAACAGGATGATAGATCGAGCTCTTCCAAACCAGGTAATAATAACGCAAATACAAATGATCTTATAAGGTTCGCTGCAACTTCCGTCAGACAAGCATCTTGTCGCCGAACGCTTGACGACTATATTAGGCAAGCAGCTCCACCCATGTGTCGCCATAGTTACACGATGGATCTAGCATTGAAGGTTCTTGCTTTGTAGGCGCACGCTGTCTATATGACAGACCCATCCTTGATGGTTGCATTCTTCAGGATCACCACGATTCCGGACCTTATGTAGTACCCTTCTTCCGGGTGATCAGCCTCTTGGATACCCTGTCACAAAAAGTGGAACCCCTGGTCACGGCACCAGCCTTGGATAAACGAGCACAAAAGTTTGCAGCCATGTAGGTGCACTCCTCACCTTACTGTTTGCGATCACCACGTTCTTGCCGATCTTGGCGTTCATGTCGATAATACAGTTCCTGAAAATCAGCAAAGGAAGATACCGTCAGGTTTCAGTGAGCGTGACATTTGGGAACTACGGGCAGTCTAAACCCACACCTTATCTTTGTGTTATTTCCTATCCCAATTGGGACCTTCCCAGCTAAAAGTAGCTTTGATGCCTCTTCTTCAGTTTGATATATGTCGGCACCCATCATCAGGGTATCCTGTAGTTATTAGAAAGCACCAAAGCCAATGAATTGACATTTGTCTTAAAAAACCAATGAATTGACAAAAATAAATGTATCAATGAACAGATCAAGTCTTGATCTAGGTTTAGTATTATGTCATATTCATGCTCTTTTTTTTTCTCGAATACGCATAAGAGCTGCGTATCTTTGTATTAATAGAGAGAGAAACAGCCCCATGCAAACTCGATCCCTCACTCCGGATTGGCTGTGAGGGGGTAAAAATTACATAAAGATGTAGCTAATAAACCTTTTGTAAAAGGACTTGACCACACACACAGCACACTAAACCTAAACCCTGAAAATCTGCAATTTGGTGGTGTATAACAATCCAAGGTGTTCACATGCTAAACAGATCAAATATGATACAAGTGATAGAAGCTGACAGAATCTGAAGCTTTATGGGGAAAACAATATTTACTTGTCCAGAGTCACAAACCCTATTTGTGATTTGACATTTTGTGAACCCTGGTGTTGATATGGTAAACTAAAATGTATAAGGCAGAGGCAACAATTCTAGTGGCTCAAATCAATTTCTGATGCAAAAGAATATACAAAACATCAGCATACATCTTGGCAGAGTATGTACCATGAGTTCACATCCAGAGCCAACATGTGAGCAGACTCCAATCACAGAATGCTTGATATTGCATTCTTTTAGCAAGCAGCCATCTGAGATAAATGCATCTTTGATCTGCAAAGGAGAAACCCAGAGTTCAAATATGTGTACATCCTGCTCTGAGGTGACACTTGTGTCCCAAAAGATTTTATACCTTGCATTTGTCCAGTTGTGTCGGAGGCAAGTGCCTGGGCGCAGTGAAGAAAGGTGTTTTTGGATCATAGAATTCAAACTTGGAAGGCTGAAGAGAGATACATGAGGTAAATTTATGTTCACATAGTCTATTAGATGGTAAGTTAACTGAAGAACATAATGAAACTAATATGTTCTAAGCCTATACACATGTTCCACGCACAAAATTTCATGCAATATACATATCCAGTATACAATAGATATATGGCATAGTACCTGCTCCGTGAGGGCCAAGTTTGCGTCAAAGAATGATTTAATTGTTCCAACATCCTCCCAATAGCCCGTGAAAAAATATGCCTAACACAATTAGTGCAATATATTGTTAGTCATACAGATGCATGGAGGCGAGAATTCATAAATTTTACACTGCAATCCTACTTGATAATATTAGCGTGTAAACTGGAAATGAAACAACGATGTAAAAACTTCAGGATACACAGTGCAATAGATCAAGGTTACCTGCACATTATGCTCTAGTACAGCTCTTGGGAGGATTTCAGATCCAAAATCATGCAATTGGGTATATTTTGACCTGGGAATTGACAGTATTAGAAGACAAACTAGAATTTGGATAAATATAAATTGCAGGAAAGTGATTACTTGAGGAGGTCTAAAAGTGCGTTTCTTTTGAAGACATAAACGCCCATTGACGCAATGTAGGGATATTTGTGTGTATCCCCTATAGCATAACTGAGGAAGTTGGTATCAACTCTCTGCAACACCAGTACTTTTAGGGTTAGATTCTACAATAAAATATATAATCATTTCTGAAGAAGCCAAGTACAGTGGACAAAGGAAAGAAAGGAAACAAAAGAAGTACTCAACGAATTGCTAACCATAGATTCCAAATCAGCACCGATTGGTTTCTCAAAAAACTCAAGTACACGTCCAGTATAATCAAACTTCACTAGTCCATAGTTAGAAGCTCGGCTGCCCAAAGGGGAAACAAAAAGAAACAAATTAGACCACATGCATCTTGTGATGGATGACTAAACAACATATTCATGAATTTAGGTCGATCAACAATTCATTTACCTCTCATCAACAGGAGCGCATGATATAGTGATATCAGCATTGTCATCAACATGTTTCTAGAAAAAAATACATGCCAAAAAAATGAAAAATAATTGGTTAATCTAAAATCAGGACATATGTGAAACTTAAGGAACTCGAACTAGAGTACAATTTACCTGCACAAGTTCCATGTAATTCATCCGATAAAGCTGATCGCCACTCAAGATTACAATGTGCTCAATATCATTGTGATTGTAATAATCCTGAGTAAGTACACAAGAATTCAACATTCCGAAAAATAAATGCTACAAGAATGAGTGAATGGTCATCCATAAAAGAGAAATATTAACTACCTCAAGTACCCAGACAAATTTTCTGATAGCATCTGCTGTGCCCTGGAACCAACCAGCAGGCTCTTCAGGCATTTGTGTAGCTGCTAATACCTGCGTGTCAGAACAAGTAGTTTTACAATTGATCTCATAGGAATCAATGATTTTCCCATTCTACAGAACATCAAGACAAAGTTATGACGTGAATGGTAGATACTCTGTCGTAAAGTACTTTTGAACCACAATGCTTTAGATCTAGAGTAGAATCTTGGCGTCTCTTTATTATACCCTTGACGTGAAGTTACTCCATATCAAAAAGATGAGGCAAATTACCTGTACAGATCCATCAGTAAAGGTAATCCCGCCTCCAAGGTATGTACGATGAATATGGCGGTTAAGCGAAGCAGAGTTGAACTGAGTCATCACAAATATCTTATTTATACCACTGTTGAAGCAGTTGCTCATAGGGATATCAATAAGCCTGTGACATCCTCCAACTGGGACCTAAGTAATGCAACAAACAAAAATAAGAGATCATTTTACCTAAGAGATAAAGTTAATTGCTTCAGGAACATATTAAACTTTTGAGAAGATTTGGCTGAAAGTCTACAAGAAGAGTGTAACTTTTACATGTTTTTATTGTCCTGTGTATGTTAATTTGATGGTTTGATAGTGTAATAATATTAATTGAGACAAATCCACTAAATATCACAGAAGACTAACAAAAAACTCGACATTACTGTCTGTATAATACTAAACAGAGCAACCAATGTTGGATGTTCAACGTCATCTCTTACAGCAGGTGTAGCCATTGTGCTTGTCAAAGGAAAGAGCTGAGCCCCAGCGCCTCCACCCAAAATGACAGCAGACACACGATTCGCGTCAGCATACCTTTTTCTGGAGCAATGTGTTTGACAGTTCTGCAAATATTGGGCTGAGAGTTATATTACATAAATCAATCCTAAACAAAGACACAAGTGAAAGCAAATATGACGCAGGAAAGATAGATTATTATGGAGAGACAAAGGTTGACTACATATATAGGACAGGATGTCATAGGGTTTGATTTATAGAAATAGAACCAATCAAGGGATATCATTGACTAATCCAAATACATCTATCTATGCAGCCGACCCCCCCCCCCCCAGGCCCAAAGGCCAGCCCAATATAGCTCTTGCTAACAATAAGTAGTGCATTTATACATGCCCTTATAATAATTCAGGAAAGATTGCATTGGTTAATTCCCATACTAAATTATTCATCTAGTACCCCACAAATTCCCTTTTCCTGGATGCAGTGAAGCCACAGTTTCCCCAGGATCTCAAATAATTGCGATGAGCCTATTTGAACAAATCCATACACTAATAAACTCAACAAAATCATAGTACATTTCACTAAAAACAAAAAGTACAGTAAACTTCATTCATAAAGAGAGTATAGTAAATTTCTGTAAAAAGAATGTATAGTAAGCCACCATGTAAGAGTAACAAGTTTGTTAGATGCTTACAAGAGTTTCAGGACAAGAATCAGAGGTAACAACACATTGTGTGGTTCTAGCAACTCCGCCACTGAAGCATCTATTCCTCAAAGCTTTCTCCTGATTGATGACCCCAATATTTAATCTTTCCATCGACTTCTCACAGCCACCACCCTCACCAGATTTCCTCATCAGGTGAGGACTTGTGTTCCCATCCAATGCTAGTGTAAACTGCATATCTAATCAACCACCTAAAGTCCTAAACACACCTGCAACTCAAATAAATGAGGTGGGTAATTCTTTTACAGTCAGGGAACATTTACGATGAACTGAAGTGAAACAACATTCTTCCATATATATTCACAAAGAATGCCCCTCAAGTCAGAACCACACCCCGTACGGGTGGATAAAATTGCATGCCACTAACATGATTCTAAAATCAGAATTGGAAGTTTTACTACGGTTAGGATATACCGTGCAATATATTATTGGCAAGAATGAGCAATCCGAATTATCATAAAGCAAACATTCAAATCTCAGATGCATTTGAAGAGTATACTGATGGTAGCATCTCACCATCTTTCTATTAACACTTCACAAATAGAATTAAATTAACAAATACAGACATCAAGGAACTATACACTTACAATAGGATAAGGAGATGGCTGCGTGATCGATGTCACACTTGCCTCCCCTAGTGTTCTTATGGCTCCAATTGCTACTCTGTGTCTAATTGTGATGCTGTCGATGTGCTTATAAAGAGTGGAAGGAGGGCAGACAGGTGGAAATGAATTGTGCGAAGGTATCAACAACCATGGAAAAAGCTGGGTGCCTTTTGCGTTACGGACTTGTGTCCACGAACAGAAATGAAAAGAGGTTCTGAATTCTTGCAGATACTGTGAATAGCTGGAAGCATTTGGCATTATGTCCATGTATAGAAACAAAATGGGGTTCACATTTCTCGCAAGTACCTCCTGCATACTCACGCAATGCAAGCGACCATCATTAGTGTTCCAATTTTGCCCTTAGCCTTCGGCATAAACATAATAGAACATATTACCTTTGCAATATATGTTCATTCTACTTTCTTGAAGTTCACATCAGATGAAGATGCAGAGCTAATTGTGTATGAGCTCCCTTAGTGCAGGACATATTTTTGAAACAATAAGTAAACTATAGAGTAGGAAGACGATCTGCTGCAGCATTCGGATGTATTGTTATGCTTTATGTTTATTGGTGGGCAGAAAGGGCAAGAAAATAAATAGACACATGGGGTATGTGATGGTGGGTGGCGAGCCATAGTAAGACAGACAATTGTGTGTTAAAGCTGTTTCTGAGCAAATAACTTTGGCGTGCAGCTTTCCATAGATGATACTTCCAAAATGCTCAATTGTGGTTTGCACCTTTCTGTAACCAGCTCATAGTTTTAGACCCATTCAGCTAGAAAAACAAACAAAACAAACTAATTTGCATGCAAACAACATACTGAAGGTGCTTAAGTTGGAAGTTATTGTCAGGAACAATTCCCATAGCACGCATGAAACCTTTTTATAAATAACTTTTCTGAGCTGGCAGGAATATGCTAGTAAGCTAGCTTTCACAAACGTTCACGCATGATAAATTTATAATGCTCAATGTTGCTTTCAGAAAAATGCCAAATTGCCTTTGAAAACACGTGATGCATAGCTCTCCCTCTTAGCACACATTTTCCAGACTTTCCTTCCATCCCCCGCAAGAGATATATCATGTGCTCTCTCTGAATGCAATGTATGCTGTTTTAGCCTTTTCTACTATTCTCTAAACATAAGTCATTCTAGAACTTCTATGCACCCTTCTTGATAAATGCTAGCGCTCTCACAAATAAACGAATAGCCTTTCCCAGTGCAGTATAAACAAAGGGCAACATGATCCTTTGATCTCCTTTCTCAATCCTTAAGAACAATTCTGGAACAACTTATGTTTGCATCCAGAGCAGTTTGTTTAAGTTACAAGAAAAAACAATTTTCATGAGAAACTTCAAGCCTTGAAGTCATTATATCAACCTTACCACCAGGTCCCAAATGTGATTCCCTAAAAAAAAATAGAATCTATAACAGGAACCAGAGGCGAAGGTTGCTAGGGCCAAAATGGCCCTGTGTAGTTCTTTAACACAAGTATGGCTCAAAAAAAAAGTTCTTTAACACAAGTAGTAGTTTATCCAACTCTCAGAAAGTAGTAGTTCGTAGTAGGCTGTACGATCTGAGCCAAGCTCCGCAATTGGCAGGAACTATATATCCTTTTTGAAGGATGACAATCGAAACACTCAGACCTGGCAATGTCCAAAAGACCAAAACAATTGTTGACTCGCCATAGAAATGTAGCACTAATTACTACAAATTCTAGTCGAATTAAATTTAACATTAATAATGTTGATATTCTGCTGCAGTTCATATAATACATAATAAGTTAATAACTAATTTGCATCACCACCTAAATTTAATTCTCTTCTAATAGCTACCTTGAAAAGATAAATATAACCTCAATGACTCTGCCACAGGAAAAACTTATCCTAAATTTGCATTGATAAGTTGTGGCACAACCACAGATCGACAACCTTTTCAAGGGGAAACGAGGCAAGACCCTACAATGCCCGGTCAATTTGGGGAAACCAGACTAAATCTAGGCATAAATGAGAGACTAACTAGCTAACTAGACCTCGCCATCTCCATCTAATTGATCCGCGCCGGAAACAGCCATCAACACGAGAAAGGAACTCCCAAAGTCCCTAACAACATTCCAAGGAGGGCACATCGGTCATCTGAAGACTAGAGCTGATTTTTCACCCAGAGAACCATCAAGATAGGGAAGCAGGGCCACCATGATAATGTATCCAAGGACCATCACCATGATAATGTCTCCAAGGACAAGAGTATCACCGGCAGAAAGCCAAGCAGTGCTTTTGCACAAAGCCCCCGCATCTTGCATAGCCCGCAGACCCAAGTGCAATGCGCATACCTCATTGGCTCAGTCTCCACTCTCCATCATCGCCATCCATCCACTAACCCAGCAGGCTCCCAGGCATCCGTGTGGCATTCGCTTGAGCTTGAGGGCCTTGAGCACGGCCTGAAGCTCTGCCCTGATGAGCCGATGGCACTGAGCTGGGAAGGCCATTGGAGAAAGTGCTGGAGGCGGTGCCAACAACAGCACGTTCAGCCGCGCAACACCCATGCCATCAGAACGGAACGGCACCGCCACCGGAGCGCAGGCCGCGAACAGGGACCAGAGCTCCACGTTCGCCGCTCGCCGTCAGCCCATCAAAGCTGGTGAGCACGGAGAAGGAGGCGGCTAATGCTGTGTGAAACCCGACCGTGCCGCGAGGTCATCCGGCCGGATCCACGGAGAGCCCGCAGACTCTGTATCCGCAGAGTCCGTCGGAGAAGCCTTGAAGACCACCAAGCTCAGCTGTGACGCGTGCCTCCGGGCTCCGGTAGCCATGACACGCGGCAGACCTCATCATCCCGCTACAGTGCTCTGAACGAGGTGCGCGTCCAGATGGACGAGCGCGGAGGATCCCCACCAAACGTCGCCAGATCAGGTCGGAGGAGGCGAGATCCAGGGAATGAGAGCCGAGCGGTAGCCAGCGACGGCCGGAGAGTGTCGGAATCGGAGGGTGGGGGCCGGGGGAGAGGGAGAACAGCGGGTTGCAGAACGGTAGCCAGCGGCGGCGGTGGCGGTGGCGGTGGCGGCGGCCGGGGAGTGTCGGAATCGCATGGACCGTCGCTGGGGGCTTTTGGGCCGTGGGCGCGTTTTCTTTTCATTTCCTTTTTCCACTTTTTTGAGTGCCTATTTTTCGATTTTATCTTTTAAGGACTATTTTTCGATGTTTACCAGCTTTAGTCACAAGTTTTCTTATAAAAAACACATATAAGAAGAGTACGAACAAAAAATAGCAGTGTTAGCTTGAAAGAATAAAGTCCATTTTTGTATTGATATATTTGTATTTAGGTTTAAAATCAGTCTAACCTCGAAAACCAGGACTGATATGCTTAACTTCAAGGGTTAATTGGATATATGCCACGACATATTGTTGCGATTCGGAGATATATCATTACTATTCAACTAATATGAACCATGACATTATAATTTCTTTGTAATTTGAAATATGCCATTATGTACGCTGGGAGCAATGTTGGACCCACACGTAGGCGTACGCAGGCCAGACGTATTTTCGTATGGACTAAAGTGCCCCCGTTCTCTACAGTCACTTACACATAGACCCCACACGTCATCTCCTTCGTCCTTTTCTTCCCCAACCCTTTCCTCTTCTTGTTCTCGTCGCGACGCCGAACTCGGCTGGGAGCGGCGCGAGGAAGGAGCAGAGCAAGGGCCAGGCCACGCTTGGAGCGCGCGCCGTTGCCGTGCCTCCACGAACGCCGCCGCAACGCGCTGCATGGTGGAGACGGCTGCGCGACCCAGCAAGGGTGGTGGCGCGAGCAAACAGCAGGATGGGCTACACGACCCCACGGCGCCGACGGGACAAGCGACGTCGATGTGGCTGCGGCACTGGACGACGAGCCCTCTTACCCCGACGAGAACTAGCTTGGAATCTGATGGTGCCGACTATGGCAGCTTGGGAAAACTTCGATTCTCTAGGCCAGACGGAGACGAGAGCTGGAGAGGAATGTTCTTGAAGGGGGGGCTTAGGAAGGTGATGAGCTTTGGTGGAGGAGATTTGGACTTCGTGGAGATTAGCGGCTGGAATTTGGCTGGCAACCCAAGCTGCTCATGGCGGATGTGATCTGCCAGAAAAAGAAGAAGAGAGTCCGAGAGGGAGAGAGAAGGAGAGAACCTTAGCTTGGTAATCTCGCCGCTGTCCACAACCAAGGCGAACTCGCTGACCCCGACCACCTCGCCGCCAGCCCGCCATCCATGGCTAGGACAAGCTCGTTGTGGCCTGGCCACCTTGCCGCCGTGCACGTCGAGGACGAGTTCATCACCAACGACCACGTCACATCTGTCCACAACATTGTTGAGCTCGTCGTCGTCCACCAGAGAAAAACAAGTTGGAGAAGAAGCCTTGGGGAAGAAAAGGATGGAGGAAGAATATGACATGTGGGCCTTATGTGTAAGTGACCAGAGAGAAAAGGTGTACTGGAGGGTATTTCAGTCCATAAGAAAATACATCTGGTCTGCGTACGCCTGTGTGTAGGTCCAACATCGTTCCAGGCGTATATAATGGCATATTTCAAATTATAAAGAAATTATAATGACATGGTTCATATTTGTTGAACAATAATGGTATATCTCCGAATCGCAACCATTGTAATGGCATATATCCTATTAACCCTAACTTGAATCACCCGCGTGATGGGATAATCTCACAAATTACTATGTTTACGATAGAGAATATGTTATTTACTCTCTAAAAACTATAGGTATTTTTTTAAAGACTTGCACATTTCATCCGTTGAATGGGGTTTATTTTGAAGTCTATTATTTTGGTTGCTAAGATTTTACCCCTAGGCATTTGAGACATGGTAACAAAATTCGTGAGGAACCTCTGAGCTAAACCCCGTTAATTAGATCATCTTCTATTGATCAATCTAATTAAAAGAATTTAACTCCGGTTGTCCTTGAGATGTGTCCTAAACATTGCCCAGAATGAAACACCTCACTAAGCACAAGTTAACATCATCATTACACATAGCATTCTAATACATAGAGCCACCATTCACGAAAGCTTTTAAGTTTTACAAACCAAATTCAAGTTTCTTGCATAAAAGAAAAGATTGCAGTGGAAGATTTAGACATCGCTCTCATACAATACGTAGCAAAATAAATGAGTTCACTCTCATGCCACAAGTGACTCATCAACTATGGTAACCAAAGGGCCATTATTCCATGCCCGCCCCTCCATCGGTAGGGTAGAAGTATCCGAAGACCGACTATGGCGGGTCCTCACCTGGAATCAATTTAACGGCAGCACCGTTAGTACATTGCGTACTAGGAGGACTTATCCAAACATTTATATATGGTGGATGCAAGGGTTGACCGGATTTTAGTAACCAATTATGAAATAGCAAGCAAGTTTTCACAAGTAAGTAAGCAAAAGACTTGGCAATAATCCCTAACTCATACACTAATACATTTGCATAAGTAAAGTGATCATGGATCCTCGACTATGATCTCAATCTTCCATATGCCCCTTCTCCGAAACTCTACGTTAAAATCCAAGTAAATGAGCATGTTCATATCCGAGAACGCGGCTATTGTAATAGATAAAAACTCTGTAGGGGTGTACAACTTTTTCCACACGAGGTGCAAGACCAACGACCATATACGAGCGCTAAGCATAAGTGTTAATTCATGACCTCACCGTTCACATACCCACCCCTGGCGATGAGAGGGCAGCCGAAGATGTATAGGGGTAACGGACGCCGCCATCTACCTCTCATCACAACCCATGTCAAACCGTCTCATAGCAAGGTCCGGCTTATAGTACTTGGCTTGCCCATCCCATCCTAAGCATGTGGTTTGTACGAAAGAGTGCTCAAGTATTACGGCGATAACGTCACGGTCCTTAACCAACTTAGACAAGCCTAACCATTGAGCTCCACTCTCACATGATCCTACATTACTTTCCCAAGTCTCGAGTCATATCCATAGTTCTTTTCTTTTAGCTCATTCCATCTATCCAAGCATATGAGATATTAGGCAAACCCTAAAACTCGCGAGGGGTGATGCCCTTGTCACCTCTCCACTTCTAACGGCTAAGCATTACTAAGCCAATTAAATCGGACATCTAACATTCATACTTCACTAGGAGGTTGATCTAGAAATAAAAGTTCATGCATATTAGGTTCTACTCTACTCAATACGCATGAACTAAAAAGGAAGGGTTATGCACGATCATTCAACAATTTAGCGTCTAAAAATGGTTAAAAAAAGGGTGCCTGCCTTGCTGCACAAAAGTGGTCTCCTCAACCACGTGGTCGGGCACGATCTCAACCTCGGCGATCTCCGGCGTCTCGGTCTCTACACGAATGCAATGACATAATAAGTGCATATGTTATGAATGAATGCAAAAGATGTATGAATATCGAAATTTAATCATGGGCTTAGATATGCAACATCATGGGTTACAATACTTGATAATATTTGAATATAACCTAGGATAATGAAGGATAACTCAAGTATTAAAGAAAGTGTTAAAACTGTGTAGAGGTGGACTATCCGTGGTGTGAGGGGCGGACAGTCCGACGTGCAAAAAATTAAACGGCGGACAGTCCGTCATGGAGGGGTGGACGGTCCGTAATTCAAAAGTTCGGGGGCCGAGGTCGTGCAGAGCCTCTGGTGGATTTCAAATACAGTGGCGGACAGTCCGGTCCCGTAGGATGGACAATCCGCCGTTCAAGGGGTCAAGGGGCGTGTTTTGGCGGAGCCTCTGGTGGCTTTGGGTGAAGGGCGGACCGTCCGGCCCGCTTGTGCGTACGGTCCGGCCTACGGGCGAGCTTCACCGGTGAGCTCACCACCGGCGATTCCTGTCGTCATTCCGGAATCCGGTTGTTTCTAAAGGTTGCTGGGAACTCCTAGGCTTCATCTCAAGTGGTGGTTTTGACATGCATAGGGTTTTCGAAGCTCTAGCTCATCAATGGTGATCTATCCATCAAGAACACCATGAATTCTAAACCTACAGCAATGGAGACTAGATCGGGGGAGGGAAAGGCTCACCGGCGATGTGGGGAGCTCCAGTGACGGCCGCAAGTTGGAGTAGGGCGGTGCTTGGGGCTAGGGCATGCGTCTCCTTGCTTGAGCTTGGTGGGGATGAGCAATGGAGAGGGAGGAAGAGGCTTGGAGAAGCTCCTTCTTCAAGCTTAGAGGTAGGGGATGATGTAGTGGAGGAGCACATCGTTGGCATGGTGCTCCGACGAGGTTTCCGGCGAGCTCTTGGATGGTTTCAATGGAGGAACCTTGGGGGCTCATCCATGGTGGAGTGAGGAGGAAGAAAGAGAGTGTGGAGGGAAAATGGGGTGGAGGGGGAGCTGAGGGAGAGGCTCAGCTCGGGCTAGGCAGGTGGCCTGATAGGTGGGGCCGAGGGGGGTACGTGGCGGCCGAGCTATGCGCCGCTGCCACACAGGCTCCGTGCAAGGGCGGACCGTCCGTCATTCAAGGGAACAACTTTTAGCCTAAGTTTAACTATATTTTTAATGATTTTTAACCTTGGTTTAATGCTAATGATGCACATGATGATATGCTTAACTTCAATTAGATTTTTGGGTCCTTACAAAATTCATGGTACAGGAACTTTAAACAGCGGTGCACAGAAATTAAGTTGAATTTACCTTTGTAGAGGCAAACAGAATTATTACGCCCCGCAACTTTTCGAGAAAATCTTAGCAAACCATTTATTTGGAGAACTGATCTAGACCAAGGAAAATATTTTTTTTAGCACAAGAAAGGAAAAGAAATTGTGCTCCTAAATAATAACGAGACCGCTTGGGTATTTTCATGGGCCGTTGCTCTTCCCACGTAGCCCAAAATCAAACCACGAAATTGATGGAAGAATCTAGAGCCCAACCAAGCCTAGACGACAGCAACAGAGGGGATAACATTAGCGAAGCGATAAGGGGAAGAACAGAGACAGCAGCCGAAGCGACCGTCGCAGCTGCGCGCGAGGCAAGGCCGTCCGCCATGACGCTCTCCCTCTCCACCTCCTTCCTCCCCACCCCCGCCGCCGCGAGGGCTGCCTCCCGCACCCTCCGTTCCGTCGTCCCCTCCCAGGTACGCGCGGGCCTCCCTCCCTCTCGCAATTCCTGTACCAATGAATAGCCACCGTGATGCGCTGAGAACAAAAACCAAACCCGGGCGGCGCGATGCAGGGGATGCGCTGCTCGATGCGCAAGAAGGGGCTGCACCCGCAGATCTACGAGGACGCGAAGGTGTACTGCAACGGCGAGCTGGTGCTGGTGACGGGGGGCACCAAGCCGGAGTACACGGTGGACGTGTGGTCCGGGAACCACCCCTACTACGTCGGCGACACCTCGGCGCTGGTGGTGATGGACAGCCAGATCGAGAAGTTCCGCAAGAAGTGGGGCCACATCAAGGAGTACTGGCCCGAGGACCAGTGGAGGGAGATGCACCCCGACGGCGACCCGGAGTTCGAGCCCGAGGGGGACAACTGATCGACAACGGCGTCTGCTTCTGCTTCCCTCCTCTCACCCGGTGCGTGGCCACGGGTTCTGTTTATGTTGCTCTCTCCTACGGAATTTGAGACTTGATCCGTTTGGTACGCTCTCAAGGTGTTCGATTAATGTCGGGAATGGAATCGTATGAGTATGTGGTGGTATCTTGGTCGTGCAATGCACACTAACCTTAATACTCATATGATCATATTCATATCGATTGACATGAGACTTGACCCCTGGGTAGTATCAAACTAGCAAAATGTTCCCGAACTAGAGAAAAATAGGTAATACAATTTCATATCATAGTGTTTGGGGTCTCCTACTCGCCTGCCAGTCGACAAGCCATCCATCTAGTAGACTATATACGGTACTATGGTTTAATCAAATCTGCCTTCGCTTGATCGAGGTTCACGTTTTCGTCAGTCTGCTCTTTACTCAATCTCAACCGTAAGCTTGAATTGCCTGGGTCCTTCTCATCCCGGAATTTGGCTCTCCATTTTTTTAGAGGACGACCTTTCGCCTGGTAAACAAGTATTCGTCGTGTTCCCCCTTACATTCTCGGCCCAATTGATTTTTTTTGGGACCGGCCCAATTAATTGTTTTGAAGAAAATAAAATGGATTCAGGCCACACAATCTCCAAAACCGAGCCCAACTTCTGTTGCTCCAACCAAATTGTGCGTCTGGCCCTTCTTAATCCCAGAAGAAAATTTGGCGCCAGCCCAGCACTGAGCACACCCGTTGCTGCACTTCATCGACTCTCCCCTTCCTTGGTCACTGGCTCGCTCTGCCAGCCCCACGGTGCTGCCGTGCTCCTGTGCCCTCGCGTCCCCTGAGGACCTGAACTAAACAAGTGTGTCCTCGCCTCCTCGGCGTGCGTCGCTCTCCTACTCCTAGTACAGATCCTGACGCGCATAGTGCTCCAGTTGTTTTCAGCACAAGACCCCAAAAGTCAAGACCACTCGAACGCCGGTGTCCGTCCATCAATCAGCCAACAAAGCGTAGATACGGCCCTCTAAACTTGGCAGCTCTAGGTTGCCCAAATTATTGGAGCCCCCCAGCTGTGCGGCTGTGCCCGACCTGGACATGCACGCCGGTCGCGTGGGCTGCGTCTCCGTGCGCGGAAGAACATCGACGTCGACGGTGAAGTGGGGAGTCGCAAAGGCGAGTGGCGACACCACTGCTTGTCGCAGTTCCTGGTGCTATTTTCGGCTCAAGGACTCTAGCAGGTTGGTAGAGGAACAGGAAGATCGTCGAAACGTGGAGATTGGAGTGATGGATATTGATTGGTTCTGTTGGGTTATAGGGATTGAGCATATGAACACATTCCAACAAGGCGCCTGTAGCTCAGTGGATAGAGCGTCTGTTTCCTAAGCAGAAGGCCGTAGGTTCGACCCCTACCTGGCGCGTGATTTTTTTATTGGTTTTATAAACCACTGTTTACATCTTTGCTCTCATTTACCTACAAACAGCAAGCCTGTTCACACTAAAAAAAGCTATCCCCCCCCCTCACAAAAAAGAAAGAAAGAAAACAAACATGACCTTTTTTTTAAACCATTGTTTCCATCTCTCCTGCTCTCATTTACCTACAAACAGCAAGCCTGTTCATAGTAAAAAACTGCCATTTTCCCAAAAAGAGAATGGAAACATGACCAAAGTACTGAAGTTTCATTTTCACATTGTAGTGGAAATTGCAGAGTTTGACTTCTTTGTCCTACATGGTTTTCACAATGGATATAAACAAATTTTAATTTATCATAATGGCAATGTGTATTATCAAGTTGTTCGTTATTTTTTGGAGTCAAAGGCAGAAAAACACGCTTTGATCAAAGAATGATGCTTATGGAAAAAGGGGTAATCACGATATATATAATAACTAAGGGCACCATGTCTTGGTTTTAGCACGGTACCGAACTCAGAAGGCTAGTCCTAATTTGGTGTGAATTTTAAGATTGTTTAAGAAAAATATGGGAGTATTCATAAATTATTTGAAGGACGGAAGTGGTTCTTTTCATTCGCTTCCCTTTTTGGCAGATGCTATTGTTCTTTTTCTGAGTTAATGTTTAGGGCTTAAAATTAAGGTTGTTTTGCTTTTGATGTGTTCAAAGATCCCCTACAAAGCAGACACACGCCTAACACACAAAGGCAGCAAACAATTATAGACGCAACGTTCATTGATGACTCATTGTCTTATGGTTCATATGATATCCCAAAGTAAGATGCAATCGTTCGGCCTAAAACATCTATCTAATCAATCTTTCTCTCTCTTCAAAGTGAAGGATAAACAACAAAGGTTTAGAATATTAAGCATTAGAACCTCTATCTTTCCTAAAAAAAAGAATCTCTTTCTTTCTCTTTTTTAGATCTGGCTTAGAACCTTTGTTGTGTATAGCCTTCTATCTTTTCTTATCACAATTGGCAAGGTTGCACTGGTCCAAATTTAGAAAATTATATTGTTTGATCTTTTGGGCCTTTTTTTTTGGCGGGCAACCTTGTCATATTTCTCTCGTACACAGGAGTTTAGCTTTAGGCGTTTCAAAAAAATAAGGTTATGTTTTATTAGGAGAAGCAATTTGGCTCTTTTGGTGTGCCCAACAAGAAAGTGAGGCAAGGTCTAAACAAGAGTTCCGAACCCGCTATTCGTTGTGGCAAGTTTTTTTTTTTTTTTAATTTTCCTGCAAGGCTGCAATACAGTTAAACTAGCCAGGCAATAGTGCCCTTCGAACCAAGAATTCATTCAAGAGGGCCCTTCGCAAAATGCAAAATGCAAAAAAAAAAGTTAAGAGACGATGGGTATGTTTGGATAGGGGGTGCTAAAAATTGGCACCCCCATTTGGCCCCAAATTAGCCCATTGTATCCAAACATGAGGGTCAAAGATGAGGCCAAAATGGTTTAGCACCCGTCAATTTTGTAGTCACCAAAAGAGGTGCTAATTGAGGCCAAACTCTTCCTCTCCCTCTCTATGATCTAAATTAGCCCTATGATCCAAACATGCATGTGTTAATTTTTTTTGCCCTTGTTACTGTAGCAACGCTACAGTGCTGCAAATTGGCCCCTAAGCCAAAGTATCCAAACACGCCTGATGTTTCTCCTACTCCTCGTAGCTGAAGAAAAGGATAGTTTGACTGCCCGACTTTGACCGTCCTGCTGCGCATGTACAATATAAAAAGGCCGGTGAGTACTTGTGGTGGTTGCGGCACAAAGTTTCCCCTGATTAAAAGCGTAAAACGGTGACCACCCATCTGATCATCCTGAATCCCGTGGCCTCGAGCCCTCGATCAAAGCTTCCAGAGCAGACTCTTGTACCCTCCATGCCGTACCAGTACGTCGTCTGTCTCGAGAAGAGGAGCGAGGTGACCGCACGACGACAAGGAGCGCCCTGATTTTGGTGGCCTCGAGCACCGTCCTTGCCCTGCTCCTAAACATCAGCGCCGAAGCAATCCATCCCCCTTGGACCCTCGGGCTTTGCCTGAGCTGCTGCGCATGCATTGATCCCTACGCGACCGTACTAGTACGTAGGAGTACCACCCCAACCGCAGCGATTATCGGCGGGACACCGCGGGCGCTCGCTTCCACGCCACTACCTGAAGCGCCCATGATTTCCCGTCGCCGTTTCGCTCGCTCCCTCGTGCGTGCCCCGGTGCCCGGGGCCCCGTCTCGACGTCTGGTCCGCTCTTAAAAAGTCAGGGCGCACGCGGGCACATGTGCGCGCTGTTCGTGCCCGTTCGTCACGTTTCCTTGCGTTTGGGAAAGGGAAAAAGCGTTGCGCCCTTGCCGCCGCGGCCCCCGTCTTCTTCCGTTGTTGTCACATCGCAGGGAGCCGGGAGCGATCCCCTTGCCGCCTTGGTGCGACGAACCGTGGACGGTGGACGCCCGGTCGCCAGGCACCGGGGACGGGCGCCGCCCGCCGGTCCGCGAGCGCAACTGCGCAAGGTGAAACATGGCCTGTTATTAATGACTGCTGCTTTGTCAGCTTGTGCACATCCATCCATCACACACGCTGTACTGCACAACATAGACTGCCCACAGCGGTTCGTTTTATCGATGCCTGGAGTAGGAGAGAGACGGATCAGGCACCGAGGCAACTATTGTAGCCACGATGCTCGAACTAAAAATTCAAAGCACCGGGGAAGGTTGATGCCTCGAGGCTGAGAAATAAAATAGTATATTTTAGCAATCCGGCCGTTGGTCCAAAACAACCGTTGCTGGCTTCCGATCTATACACACGACCGTTGCTGCATATGCACTTGTTCTATATATACACTGTCTTCGTTCAAACATCATATACCATCTACAACCATGGATCCAAATAAGCAGCATTCTTCAGCTAGTTTCACAAATCTTCTCAACCCAAGCATAAGTTCAGACCCACCAGATCCAAGCGCCCAAAACCACCAAAATTTCCACCGACCATCATACACTTTGAACTATCCACCACCAACTTTCCATGTTCATTATCCACATGGCATCACCAATCTCTTCGCTGCTCCATCAAGCTTTCAACAGTTCCCTTCCACACCACCTGGCTACCATGGAGGTCTTTATCAAGGCAACATGGGGCAGTACCTACAAGGGATGGCTGGTGCTTCTCCAGCAGGACCTATGGCCTTCTTTGGGGGGAGTGGAGGCAGCAGCTCACGAGGTGATGAAACCAGCCCAATTGCTTCATCTTCTCCAGTAGGAGGCCCTCCAATGCATCCAGCTCCTAGTGTTCAAATTGCAGAAGATAGTGAGAGTAGCACAGATGATAGTGGAAACAATGGAGTACGCAAACTTTGGAGTCAAGAGGAAAACCTACGGCTAGTTAGTGCTTGGTTGAAAAACTCAAATGATCCGATTGATGGCAACGGAAAGGCTCGTGATCGCTATTGAAAGGAAGTTGCAGCAGAATATAACAAGCATGCCCCGAAACAACAAAGAAGAACAATGCAAAGAACACTGGAACAAGAATATCCCTCACATTAACAAGTTCAATGGAATCTACAATGATGTGAAGAACACATATGCTAGTGGTCAATCTGAGGATCAGCTCATGGATAAAGTTCGTGAAAAGTGGAAGTCAGTTATGAAAAAGAAAAGACTCTTTCCATTGGAACATTGGTGGATACAGGTGAAGGACCAACCTAAATGGGCTAGAACTTACTCGGTTCAAGAAATGCAAAAGAGGATTAAGTTGAATTCATCATGTGCCTACTCTTCTTCGACTCAAGGCACTGATAGTGTTGATGCTGGTGATCGTAGTCGGCCACAAGGGCGAGATGCAGCCAAATCTGAAAAGAGAAACAAAGGGAAAGGTTTAGAAGGTAGCAGCAGCAGGTTTACAAATGAAAGTATGGACACATTCAATGACCTACAGATACGAAAGACAGTGGTTGCTGAAAAAATGGCTGATGCAGCAATAGCTCAAGCTGTAGCTGACAAGGAAAAGGCTGAAGCTTACAAGGACAGGGCAAAGGTAGACAAGATTTCAAAGTATGTACAACTACTTGAAAAGGATACTTCTTCCTACGATGATGTGGCGTTGGCACGCCATGAACGAGTTCTGTCTTATTTAGCTAAAGAGCTTGGACTGTAGTGTTTGTATAAGTAGTTTGCCATGTACTTTCCTGCAATGTGTCTTTAGTGTTTGTATAAGTAGTTTGCCATGTACTTTTCAGCAATGTGTCTTTAGTGCCTGTACAGTAGCTTGCCATGTACCTTTCTGGTTGTATCTTATCCATCATATATGAATGTACCGTGCCCCTTTATTCATTCACCTGTGAGCGAAAAACAAACTAGCTGTTAGAATCTGTATTAAATATATAACATAGTGCAGCAACAGAATATCTATTGGAAACTAGCTGTTAGAAACTAGCCGTTGGAAACTAGCAGTTGGAAGCTAGCTGTTGGAAACTATCCGTTGGAAACTAGCAGTTGGAAGCTAGCTGTTGGAAACTAGCCGTTGGAAACTAGTTGTCCTGAACTACTTCCTCCTACAAATAGAGCTCCCAGCCTGCAAACTAGACATACTACTTCCTCCTACTCCCAAGCAGACTACTTCAATGTAACATCCCTGGTTTTTAAATAAGCTAAGACAAGTAATTAAGTCTAACAAAGCTTAATTTAAAAAAAAAAAGAATTCAAGTAAATACTAAAAGAACCCGATAAGAGATAAAAACACTCCAAAAGAGGCAAAATAAAAAGTTCAAATTTTATATAAGAACTTGAAAAAGTGCAAATGGGAAAGTTGGAGTATAAGTCAAACCAAGAAACTTCCCTGTTCAAAACATAGCCTAAAAACTCTTGGAAGCATCTCAAAATTCAAACCCTAACTTTGGAATTGGAATTTTCCAATTCAAATTCAAAGCTGAAATGGAATCTTAGCCAAATCTCAAGGTTTTACCACAAAACATCAAAATCTCCAAAAAGCAAAGTTGTTCTTCATCACATTTCTGAACTTTTCCTTTCTGGGCACTTTGGCCAATTTTGCCATTTAGCCCCTCGAATTTCAGAAATTCAGTTCAAAACAGGGATTTACCCCTTTTTGAATTACAGCCAAGATTTCAACTTTTTCTTAAAATCTCCAGTGCAGGAACGTGTCTCATGAAATTCTAAACAACTTTCATGTTGGAAGATTTTCGAGTCATGTTCACAATTTTGAAATTAGAGCCATGCCAATCAGTTGACCTTTGCAACGCTCACGGCGCGTTCACGGGTTGCCAGCACCGCGCCCGCGCGTGCCGCGCTCGCCGCCGGCAAGCGCCTGCCGCCGTCCGGCCTCGCCTGAGCCAACAAGTGACATGGCCGGGTGTCCCCACTCATGGTGCACGCCTCTGGCAAGGTCTCATGGTCGGAGACGCACTGTAGCGCTGACTCCGCGCTCGCCGTCGCGTCGCCGCCGCGGACCGCCGGGTTTTGCCGTCGCCGCCGTTGCCCGCCGGTCCAAAGCGCGACTTTTGCGCCCCCGCGTGCTCCTTTTCCTCGCCCTGTCGCTTCTCGTTCGCCCACGCGCATCTGCCGCCTGCAGCACGCCTGCGCGCGCGCGTTGACGCCGCGCACGGCGCCAACACGGCCGCGGCAAGCCTCTGTCGCCGCGAGACGTCACCAAGCTGCCCCGGTCTCCATCTCGTGCTTCCCGAGCACCCTTCCACTCCCCTCTCGCTCCTACATAAGCCCTCAACAGTTCCCCTCCCTTCCTCGCCGGAAAAACGCTCGCCAGAGCAAGCAGAGGCGCCGCCGAGCTCGTTCCCGTGAGCAGCCATCTCCACTGCTCCTCCGGCCAAACCGAGGCGCGCAATAGCTTCCCCATCACCCACTGCCACTCTCCGACCACACCCCAACTCGTTTCCGCCACCACAGCCGCCGGCGCAGCTCGCTGGAGAAGCTCGAGCTTTCCGTCGCCGCCCGCGCACGTGGACAGCTCGCTCCGCTCCTCCTCCGGCTGAACCGAGGGCACCAACAGCTTCGCCGTGCCGCACTGGTGCTCATCGACCCCTTCCCCGACCTTCTCCGACCCCGACGTCGCCGGTCGCCGCTCGCCGGAGTTGCCGAGCCGCCACCGTCGTCGCCGAGCACGTTCCCGGCCATCCCCGCCGTCGACTTCTAGCATAAAAGGACCGCGGTGAGCCTCTCTACGCGTAGCGCCACTCACCGAGGCCGGAGACCCCGGCTCGCCGCCGGCGTACGAACGCCGACGAGCTCGGGGACCTCCCTGTGTCTTCTACCTTTTTCTAGCAAAGGCCCATCACAACAACTCCTCCTCGGCACCCATCCCGCTCGAGAGGTGTACGACCACCCTCGAGCAGGGATGCCCGTGGCGATCGAGGCTCAGCGAGCTCGAGGGGAACGTCCACCCTCGATCGGGTGATTTCCGTCACGTTCGAGCCCAGCCAAGCTCGAGGGGAACGTCCACCCTCGAGCAGGTGATTTCCGTCACGTTCGAGCCCAGCCAAGCTCGAGGGGGACGATCACCGGGCGTTTTCCGTCTCGCGGAGGGGGCCGACTGTAAGATTCCAGGGACCCTTTTTTTTTTAGGATTCAAATCTTCTAGGGTTCACGGCGTAAATAGATTCTATCCTTTGAGCACTTTTCACTGCAACTTCAAAAATTCGTAGAAAATCGTAGAAAAATCAGAAAAATGCCAAACCAATTTTGTAGTGACCAGTGAATCTAGAAGAACAAATTCTTCCTTTGCACCTCACCCATTTGAGCTGTAGATTTTGAAATATAAATTCATTTCAGTTTGAGCACTTTTCATCATAGTTCAATATCTATACATGCACTAGAGCTGAGCTTGGGATATGTTGTTAGGGTGGTTATCTTTAGCCTAATGCGCAAAGGGTGCACAAAAATTCCCAGTGGATTTAGGGTTATGATTTTCCAAACATATACCCTACTGTTTTGGCAAATAAATCACAGGAAATAATGTACTCAGTGAAAAATCATCTCCTTCACACAGAGACTAAATCAAGACATGAGAAACCTTAGAAAAATAAAAATGGTAATTTTTGGACACTAGAAAATGGCTAAATGATTTTTGGTAGTTTAAACATGGTGAAATTCCACAAAAATGACCCTAAATCAAAATCACCTGCAAACTTGCAGAGAGGTCACCCTTGGTACCCTAAGTCACTGTGCCAAGTGATTTGGACAAAAACCTTGTAGTTATTTTTGTAGGATTTTAGTTTGATTTTTAGACAAAAAGATAAGAATAATTTTAATAAATTATAGAAAAATTATCTTGAGCCAAATTTTGGGCTAAGCTCCTGCCTTGGCATGAGCAAGCCTCTGGCCAAATGGTACATGAAAATAAATTCCCTAAGTTCACCTTTTGAATAATAGAATAAGGGCTTAAAAGGTGGAAAAGAGAAGAAAAAGAAAAGAAAAGAGAAGAAAAAGAAAAGAAAAGAGAAAAACCTAAAACTCTAAGATCAAAGTGAAGGTTCAAAATGAAAAGAATATATTCACTTATAATTAATGTTTATCCTTCCAATTCATTAACTAAGATTTAAATAAACCCTGACTATTTAAATCTCGATATTTAAACATTCATGCATTTCGTATAGATTCGGGTCTCGCCGACGGAGTCTACGACCTAGTTCCCGCTGCCGAGAAGATCGCCCAGGAGTCCGAGGTGAACGTGGTGCACGTGGATCCGAGCCCCGAGCAGGAGTACCGCTTCGAGCCGGAAGGCAAGCCCCGGAGCATAACCTAACTTTACTTACGCGATTTACTTGATTATATGCTTGTGCATTTAAGTTTCAAGGAGTTGAATGAAACCCTAGATTGCATGATCATAGGTTCCTTTGATTGAACACTAGTATGTTAGGTTCGATAGTTGCTATGCTTAAGACCGTTAGAAGTCGAGTGTTTTCCGACACTCGCGAGATATAGGAGTTGTATGTCTACTCGTATCAGAAACATAGAGATGATGGACGGATGCTGGTAGATTCCCGTCTATCGATATTTTAATTGGAAACATGTGGTACTTTTGTGTCAAGCGTTTGAACGTACCACATATATGCACGGTTTATGGGACCGGTAAGTCCCGGTATCAGATTGAAGCAGCTAGGGCCGACAGCCATCTCTCCTTGGAAACCATTGTTTTCCCCTGCCGTACACTTGTGGATATATGCGTGAGACTGTGAGTGAAGCAGTAAACCTTTATCCTGAGGAAATGGACTCGGTTCCGAATTGTGGATCGATGAGAAAGGATTGGGGTGTGTTGGCATTTCCAACCGTTCCGTATGTGTGGGTTTCCCCTGGCCAGGTAGTAAATTCGGTTCGAACTGTCCGCTTCTCGCGGTTAATGAGACTGCTTGACCGATGTATGGCATATTATGAAGTGAAACTTGGAAGGATAAAATCTTTGTATGGAATAATTGTATTGCAGAACCTGATTGTTTAGCTAGGCTCACCTAGAATGGATAGGCTAAAGAAATTAAAATCAAAATGAAGAGATTAGAAAACAGCTTAGTCGCTTTTGGCAAAAGAACCCCACTAGCCAAACAGCCTCTCATTTTAGGAGTCGGTGATGTAGTGATCACCAGTCGGTTAAGTCTTGTTGAGTATAACTAGTATACTCAGCCTTGCTTGTGGCTTAATTTTTTTTCAGGACCTTCCCCTCAGGAGGTAGCTGCCTCTATGGCTTGGGCCTCCCAGCTTCCTCCTGGTTACAGTATCGAGTGGGAGCCGACCTCTTCCGAGGATCGTGAGAGTAGCGTCACGGCGGACTTCATCGTGACGATACTATGGATCGTCGCTAGTATCTCGTTTACATTTCCGCTGCATGAACTCAAACTATTTTATTTATCATTTCAATTTGGTTGTAATAACTCTAAGACTTGTTGTAATTTGAATTGTGGAATGATGTGATCTTTGGAACTCACCTTCGAGTGAGCGTATGGACGGACGATCTTCAGTAGCCGTTGGTCGAGCTTGACTCGACGGTCGAATCCGCACTTGGGAACATTTTTGTATATTAGCACCAATGGAAGGTGGAATATACTTAAGTGGGCCCATTTCTCGGGTGAGATCGCTACAGCTGGTATCAGAGCTGACGTTCATACACTCCAAAGAAAACATCAGACCCTAACCAATGTTCTCTGAAATAAAATCTACCAAACCCCGATTCCATTGCGCCTAAGCAAATGGGATGAAATAGGATCGTTAAGGATAAAACTGGAACGTGAAGTCCTTAAGGGTTAAGGGTTGCGCTTTGTTAGGTGGCATAGTCTAACTTAGGATTGATGTTTGCTCTTTCATGAAACCCAATCTTTAAAAGGCTTTCGTCGCGAGTCCTCTGACTGGTACGTAAGGTTTACGAATAGGAGTCCGACTAGATCTATAGAGAGAGACGTGTCTATGCCTAGCCACCGGCACTAACTCCGAAAGTCAAGTCTGACTTAAGATGTGAGGACGTTAGGTCTTGCATGCATCTCTTAACTAAAACCGGAATAATAATAAACTTAAGAGAGTCAAAACCCAATCGATCAAATCAAATTTATGAATTAAATTGTAACCTTGTGTTGCTGAAGTTTACAAGGGACGACAAATTGAAATATCATTTTTATACCCCCATATCAGTTGAACCTGTCCTAAATTCGAAGAACAAAATTGTGTGTAATTTTTTATAAACAAATGTCACGCCAAAAATAAGGACTTTGGATGATTGTAATTCAAGTTATGCCCAAAATCATACACCTCGGTTTATGAAAAACAACAAAGCAGCGATGGTGAAACTAAATTTTCAAACCTTCCAAGTAATTTTGGTGCTAAGCTGAATGCCACAGTTAATCGGCACTAGTTTTTCTTTTCCCGAACAAAGATAAAAATGTTTCAAATGTTGGAGCTGAGAGCTACGGCTTTTCATCTACGAGCACGCTATCTGTCCATAAAAGTTGTCCTTTCATTCAAGCTCTGATATCTTTCCCGTGTGCTCTGCTCTTTGACAATTCCCTTGAAGCAAGAAAATATAAACGACTTCCCTCCACTTTTCTTGGTCCAGCCCTTCTAAATCCAGTTGTTTTCTCTTGGGAAACGGAAAACAGATAAACCTATGGTTACTCCTCGTGTTATCTTTCTTCATGATCAGTCACGTAAGTGGCTAAAATAATAGTGGACCGACAACTTCAAGCGTAAGAGGATCATTTTCCATGCACTAACTTCAGTCAATAGTAGAAATCTTGGATCCCGAGCCTGAGCCATGCCCTATTCCATTATGGTGTGTTACCGTCCAAACCTTTTTATCTCTGATTCAGTACACTTCAAATTTCATGTCTTGATTAAATTGTTTTCACCACTTCTCGTTGAGATGAAATTTTTATTGCGTAAACCTTCTTTGACGTTTTAAACTACATTACCTTGACTTCTATATGTTTAAGCATTCTACCATGACTGGCCATTTCAAGGACCGCCTACCCTGTTTTTCCCGCCATCACCGCAAGGTCTCACGGGCCAGTTGACCTCCTCCGTATCCGTGCGCCGTGTGCTCTGCCTCGTTCACCGGTTCGCCACAGTCGCCATCGTTTTTCCCCACCGCCATCGCCCACGTACTCGTCGCCGTACCAACGTCCCATCGCCAGGGCATCCCAATGCCGGCCACTACCGCGCCATGCGCCGCCCTCACGCCATCGCCCCGTCGGCCCCTACCTGATGATGTCGACACGCCACCACCATTCCTTCACCCCAGCCGTCAATAAAGGTGACCCCTCCACCGGCTACCACCACTCCAAGCCGCTCCACTTGAGCAACACAACTCCGCCGTTCTCGTTTCCCTCCGGCAGCCTCCACGGTGCCCAAGTCACCCATCCCTACCGTGTGTTCTCTTCCTCGCTGAGCAAGCTACGCCTCCATCTCTTCGTGAATCCACAAGGAAGTGCCCTCTTCACAACCTACCTTGCCGTTTCACCCAGATCCACGACCCCAACCTCACCGAAGGAGTTCGAGCAGAAGCCCCGGAGGATTCCGCAAGTTTGAAGTCGACAAGCAAGGAAGTATTCAACCTTCGCCACCATCCATGTCCTTCCCTTTCTTTCCCCAGATTGGTCCCGGAGTTCAGTGGACAGTGTTGGTATATTACTTTTGTTTCCTATGCGAGATCTTGATAATCTTAGCTTTCCATGTCTACATCCATCGCCCGCTCCCGCATGAGCGCCGTGATGCTGTTTGAGAAATCTTGTATCAGTTATCATCTTCGAGTTGTGAATCTTGTAGGACTTGGTGTGTTGTATCTATGTTCTTTGAGTAACGCCTCTTCCTTCTAGTGAAAAGTTCCATTCTTCTCCTCCTTCGAATCTCGGGACGAGATTCTTTTTAAGGGGGGTAGGCTGTAACATCCCTGGTTTTTAAATAAGCTAAGACAAGTAATTAAGTCTAACAAAGCTTAATTTAAAAAAAAAGAATTCAAGTAAATACTAAAAGAACCCGATAAGAGATAAAAACACTCCAAAAAGAGGCAAAATAAAAAGTTCAAATTTTATATAAGAACTTGAAAAAGTGCAAATGGGAAAGTTGGAGTATAAGTCAAACCAAGAAACTTCTCTGTTCAAAACATAGCCTAAAAACTCTTGGAAGCATCTCAAAATTCAAACCCTAACTTTGGAATTGGAATTTTCCAATTCAAATTCAAAGCTGAAATGGAATCTTAGCCAAATCTCAAGGTTTTACCACAGAACATCAAAATCTCCAAAAAGCAAAGTTGTTCTTCATCACATTTCTGAACTTTTCCTTTTTGGGCACTTTGGCCAATTTTTCCATTTAGCCCCTCGAATTTCAGAAATTCAGTTCAAAACAGGGATTTACCCCTTTTTGAATTACAGCCAAGATTTCAACTTTTTCTTAAAATCTCCAGTGCAGGAACGTGTCCCATGAAATTCTAAACAACTTTCATGTTGGAAGATTTTCGAGTCATGTTCACAATTTTGAAATTAGAGCCATGCCAATCAGTTGACCTTTGCACCGCTCACGGCGCGTTCACGGGTTGCCAGCACCGCGCCCGCGCGTGCCGCGCTCGCCGCCGGCAAGCGCCTGCCGCCGTCCGGCCTCGCCTGAGCCGACAAGTGACATGGCCGGGTGACCCCACTCACGGTGCACGCCTCTGGCAAGGTCTCATGGTCGGAGACGCACTGTAGCGCTGACTCCGCGCTCGCCGTCGCGTCGCCGCCGCGGACCGCCGGGTTTTGCCGTCGCCGCCGTTGCCCGCCGGTCCAAAGCACGACTTTTGCGCCCCCGCGTGCTCCTTTTCCTCGCCCTGTCGCTTCTCGTCTCGCCCACGCGCATCTGCCGCCTGCAGCACGCCTGCGCGCGCGCGTTGACGCCGCGCCCGGCGCCAACACGGCCGCGGCAAGCCTCTGTCGCCGCGAGACGTCACCAAGCTGCCCCGGTCTCCATCTCGTGCTTCCCGAGCACCCTTCCACTCCCCTCTCGCTCCTACATAAGCCCTCAACAGTTCCCCTCCCTTCCTCGCCGGAAAAACGCTCGCCAGAGCAAGCAGAGGCGCCGCCGAGCTCGTTCCCGTGAGCAGCCATCTCCACTGCTCCTCCGGCCAAACCGAGGCGCGCAATAGCTTCCCCATCACCCACTGCCACTCTCCGACCACACCCCAACTCGTTTCCGCCACCACAGCCGCCGGCGCAGCTCGCTGGAGAAGCTCGAGCTTTCCGTCGCCGCCCGCGCACGTGGACAGCTCGCTCCGCTCCTCCTCCGGCTGAACCGAGGGCACCAACAGCTTCGCCGTGCCGCACTGGTGCTCATCGACCCCTTCCCCGACCTTCTCCGACCCCGACGTCGCCGGTCGCCGCTCGCCGGAGTTGCCGAGCCGCCACCGTCGTCGCCGAGCACGTTCCCGGCCATCCCCGCCGTCGACTTCTAGCATAAAAGGACCGCGGTGAGCCTCTCTACGCGTAGCGCCACTCACCGAGGCCGGAGACCCCGGCTCGCCGCCGGCGTACGAACGCCGACGAGCTCGGGGACCTCCCTGTGTCTTCTACCTTTTTCTAGCAAAGGCCCATCACAACAACTCCTCCTCGGCACCCATCCCGCTCGAGAGGTGTACGACCACCCTCGAGCAGGGATGCCCGTGGCGATCGAGGCTCAGCGAGCTCGAGGGGAACGTCCACCCTCGATCGGGTGATTTCCGTCACGTTCGAGCCCAGCCAAGCTCGAGGGGAACGTCCACCCTCGAGCAGGTGATTTCCGTCACGTTCGAGCCCAGCCAAGCTCGAGGGGGACGATCACCGGGCGTTTTCCGTCTCGCGGAGGGGGCCGACTGTAAGATTCCAGGGACCCTTTTTTTTTTAGGATTCAAATCTTCTAGGGTTCACGGCGTAAATAGATTCTATCCTTTGAGCACTTTTCACTGCAACTTCAAAAATTCGTAGAAAATCGTAGAAAAATCAGAAAAATGCCAAACCAATTTTGTAGTGACCAGTGAATCTAGAAGAACAAATTCTTCCTTTGCACCTCACCCATTTGAGCTGTAGATTTTGAAATATAAATTCATTTCAGTTTGAGCACTTTTCATCATAGTTCAATATCTATACATGCACTAGAGCTGAGCTTGGGATATGTTGTTAGGGTGGTTATCTTTAGCCTAATGCGCAAAGGGTGCACAAAAATTCCCAGTGGATTTAGGGTTATGATTTTCCAAACATATACCCTACTGTTTTGGCAAATAAATCACAGGAAATAATGTACTCAGTGAAAAATCATCTCCTTCACACAGAGACTAAATCAAGACATGAGAAACCTTAGAAAAATAAAAATGGTAATTTTTGGACACTAGAAAATGGCTAAATGATTTTTGGTAGTTTAAACATGGTGAAATTCCACAAAAATGACCCTAAATCAAAATCACCTGCAAACTTGCAGAGAGGTCACCCTTGGTACCCTAAGTCACTGTGCCAAGTGATTTGGACAAAAACCTTGTAGTTATTTTTGTAGGATTTTAGTTTGATTTTTAGACAAAAAGATAAGAATAATTTTAATAAATTATAGAAAAATTATCTTGAGCCAAATTTTGGGCTAAGCTCCTGCCTTGGCATGAGCAAGCCTCTGGCCAAATGGTACATGAAAATAAATTCCCTAAGTTCACCTTTTGAATAATAGAATAAGGGCTTAAAAGGTGGAAAAGAGAAGAAAAAGAAAAGAAAAGAGAAGAAAAAGAAAAGAAAAGAGAAAAACCTAAAACTCTAAGATCAAAGTGAAGGTTCAAAATGAAAAGAATATATTCACTTATAATTAATGTTTATCCTTCCAATTCATTAACTAAGATTTAAATAAACCCTGACTATTTAAATCTCGATATTTAAACATTCATGCATTTCGTATAGATTCGGGTCTCGCCGACGGAGTCTACGACCTAGTTCCCGCTGCCGAGAAGATCGCCCAGGAGTCCGAGGTGAACGTGGTGCACGTGGATCCGAGCCCCGAGCAGGAGTACCGCTTCGAGCCGGAAGGCAAGCCCCGGAGCATAACCTAACTTTACTTACGCGATTTACTTGATTATATGCTTGTGCATTTAAGTTTCAAGGAGTTGAATGAAACCCTAGATTGCATGATCATAGGTTCCTTTGATTGAACACTAGTATGTTAGGTTCGATAGTTGCTATGCTTAAGACCGTTAGAAGTCGAGTGTTTTCCGACACTCGCGAGATATAGGAGTTGTATGTCTACTCGTATCAGAAACATAGAGATGATGGACGGATGCTGGTAGATTCCCGTCTATCGATATTTTAATTGGAAACATGTGGTACTTTTGTGTCAAGCGTTTGAACGTACCACATATATGCACGGTTTATGGGACCGGTAAGTCCCGGTATCAGATTGAAGCAGCTAGGGCCGACAGCCATCTCTCCTTGGAAACCATTGTTTTCCCCTGCCGTACACTTGTGGATATATGCGTGAGACTGTGAGTGAAGCAGTAAACCTTTATCCTGAGGAAATGGACTCGGTTCCGAATTGTGGATCGATGAGAAAGGATTGGGGTGTGTTGGCATTTCCAACCGTTCCGTATGTGTGGGTTTCCCCTGGCCAGGTAGTAAATTCGGTTCGAACTGTCCGCTTCTCGCGGTTAATGAGACTGCTTGACCGATGTATGGCATATTATGAAGTGAAACTTGGAAGGATAAAATCTTTGTATGGAATAATTGTATTGCAGAACCTGATTGTTTAGCTAGGCTCACCTAGAATGGATAGGCTAAAGAAATTAAAATCAAAATGAAGAGATTAGAAAACAGCTTAGTCGCTTTTGGCAAAAGAACCCCACTAGCCAAACAGCCTCTCATTTTAGGAGTCGGTGATGTAGTGATCACCAGTCGGTTAAGTCTTGTTGAGTATAACTAGTATACTCAGCCTTGCTTGTGGCTTAATTTTTTTTCAGGACCTTCCCCTCAGGAGGTAGCTGCCTCTATGGCTTGGGCCTCCCAGCTTCCTCCTGGTTACAGTATCGAGTGGGAGCCGACCTCTTCCGAGGATCGTGAGAGTAGCGTCACGGCGGACTTCATCGTGACGATACTATGGATCGTCGCTAGTATCTCGTTTACATTTCCGCTGCATGAACTCAAACTATTTTATTTATCATTTCAATTTGGTTGTAATAACTCTAAGACTTGTTGTAATTTGAATTGTGGAATGATGTGATCTTTGGAACTCACCTTCGAGTGAGCGTATGGACGGACGATCTTCAGTAGCCGTTGGTCGAGCTTGACTCGACGGTCGAATCCGCACTTGGGAACATTTTTGTATATTAGCACCAATGGAAGGTGGAATATACTTAAGTGGGCCCATTTCTCGGGTGAAATCGCTACATTCAACAAAGGCAATGGCATCAAACTCGTAGCCTGATTCTCCTCCTGAGGAATCAAGCAGTAGAATTAACATCCAGCAGTACTTTTGGGATTTCATGAATGATCCAATGGAGGCGCAGATTGAGGAACAATTTCGAGCTCAGATTGAGGAACAACAGAGAGGTACGCCCAATCAGCATCGACATTTTCCTAGAAGGCATATAGAAATCGTGAAAGTGCTAGTGACAGACTAGTAGGTGATTATTTCTCGGATGATCCAGTCTACAATGATGTCCATTTTCGACAAAGGTATCGCATGAGGCGCCACATATTTCTACACATTGTACATACCCTTAGTTCTTGGTCTCCTTATTTCTGTCAAAGGAGTGATGCATCTGGGAAATTGGGCTTCTCACCCTTGCACAAATGCACAGTTGCTATGAGGATGTTAGCATATGGTACACCTGCCCATTTGTGGGATGAGAATTTTAGAATGGCTGAATCCACAATTATAGAGTGCATGAAAACTTTCTGTCAAGGTGTCATTGCAACATTTGGTGAAAAGTACCTAAGAAGACCCACTAGTGAAGACATTAAGCGTTTACTTCATATAGGTGAAGCTCGTGGTTTTCCTGGCATGTTGGGAAGCCTAGATTGCATGCATTGGCAATGGAGAAATTGTCCAAAGGCATGGAGGGGACAGTATACACGTGGTGATATAAAACATCCCACTGTCATGCTAGAGGCTGTTGCCTCACATGACCTTTGGATATGGCATGCTTTTTTCGGTGTAGCTGGGTCAAACAATGATATCAACGTACTAAATCGGTCACCTTTGTTCATTCAAGTACTACAAGGAAGAGCTCTAGAGGTTCATTTTACAGTCAATGGAAACGAATACAACATGGGGTACTATCTAACATATGGTATTTATCCTGAGTGGGCAGCATTTGTGAAGACAATAGCCTTGCCTCAGTGTGAGAAAGACAAACTGTATGCCGAACATCAAGAGGGAGCAAAAAAAGATGTGGAACGTGCATTTGGTGTTTTGCAGGCTCGGTTTGCCATTTTATGGAACCCATCAAGAATGTGGCAAATGCAGTCACTTTCTGAGATCATGTATGCATGTATAATATTGCATAACATGATTGTGGAGGATGAGAGAGATTCCTTTACAGTTCGCTACGACGATAACTATGAGAGTGAATATGATCAAGGCTCTTCTTCTACACCATTAGCTGGATTTGGCCATGGGCCGATTCATGGATTTTCTAGGCTACTGGAGATAGAAGAAGACATTCGAGATAGAGATATGCATCGTCAGCTAAAGGACGACTTGGTTGAGCATATATGGCAGAGATTTAGAGGAAATAGAGCTTAGCCGTATTTATTTTGTCACTAAGATGAATGGTTGTAGTTCTTGTACCCACAATGTTCAGATTGATTTAAATTTCAGCTATGTTTCAGCTATGTTTTAGTGTACAAGGTCAATCTGCAATAAAATAAAGGCTGTTTCCTTCTTTATTGATACATTGCACTCACAGATCCACCAAAAAAAAATACGTATGCAGCACTAGCAAAGATACGTAGTACTAACCGTTCATCCACTAGTGCTTTCGCGTGATTTCCATCTCCTTTCGTCTGCGTGCCATCTGCCTGCTCCTGCTTTGCCGATGTCGTCGTGCGCCACAGCTCTCGCCTCAGCAGATGCCGCCGTGCGCTACTTTTGCAGCGCTCGCCTCGCCGACGCTGCCGTGCGCTAATCTCCGCAACGCTCAGGCAATGGAGGCAGCTCCCCTGTCTGTCTGCGCCTGCGCAGCATCGCCGGCAACAGAGGTGCCATCTTGCCGCCGGGAGCATGCAAACTCGCCTGGGGAAATTTTCTCTCCGTTGATGGGGAAATTTTCACTGGATCTATGACTCTGAATGGATATGGATTTAGGATCTGGGGGAGGAGGACTTGATTACAGGTGGATTTGGAGAGATCGATTGGGGGATTTGGCACCAGGTTTTGACGGCGAGGGAAAGCAAGTGGGGAAAAATCCGTCTCGCGCGAAGGAACAGACAACGAAGGCGAGGTTGTCTGACTAGCGGGCCCCAATTGTTTTTGGCACCGAGGTTATTGCTGTGGGCAGTTCGATTTTCAGGGGAACCACCAACGTGTCACGGGGGAATAGGATTCGGCATCAAAACCGCTGTGGTCAGTCTTATGTCCGTCAGGCGCTAGGAGTGGCGTTTGAATTTAACGTGGAACCAAATGCCCCCGTGCCGTGCAGTGTGCCCCCCTCCGGCGGGCGGGAGGGAGCGAGGGGCGGTCGATCTCGTGATGAATCGATCGACTGGAATCACGCGCGGATCTCCACGCGACCAAGATTCACAACGTCCAGAGCGCTGCCCTGCCTGGCGCCGGTCAGGTCAGAGAGCCCATGAAGGGCACAGAATCCGTGCGCCTTGCACAAAACCGTCTCGTCCCCTACTCCTCTGGCTGCGGCCGTGCCGCCGTGCGACCCTCGGCCGGCCTGGTGGCCAATAACCCGCCACGCCGAGAGCACAGGACCAGGGTAGTTTGCATGCCACGCTCCACGTGATCTCCGATGAGAGACCGTGACTGTGACCACACCCCAAGCTGAAGCTTCACCAACCTTGTGACTAGAGGAGTGAGGAGTGGAGGGACCCTCGCACAGCCACAGGCCGCGCAGGACCCAGCGCGCGCGCCGTGTTCAAGTCTCTGGAGGACGGTGGACGCGATCCCGCGGTCTCTTTCCTGAGTTCCGCAGTTGATTAGTGGGCAGGGCAGGCAGAGAGGCTACCTTCTAGTAGTAGCGGCAGCGCTACGGAGGGAGAAGCGGTTGTGTGGGGTTCAGGAGGTGCTCGTGCAGGCGTATGTGATGCGATGCGATGGGGTGAGCTGCGTCTGCGTGCCACCCGCTGCTGCGTGCATTGCATCAGTTCTCTCGCTTTTCTTGGGCTCCTCACCTGAAAAGTAACATTTTGACATGATGATCCATCCTTACTAGTTGTGGATAAAGGCCAAAGCCTACTGTTAATGTTTTTTCTTTACAAAAAGAAATCTAGGAGTAGTAATTATGAATAGCAGCAGGATGCTAAATTCAATCATTGTGGTGCCTGGTTGTGAGCGAGCGAACGAACTGATAGACAGGTCCTACGATGTCAAGAGCAGACAGATGACAAATTTCAGTGGCTCGTTCTTTCCAAAAAAAAAAACAGTGGCTCAAGTGCACGCTATGTATTATGAGTACCGGAGTCCCAGTTAAGACAGGTGTAGACACAAGGATGCCGCAAAAGTGCGAAAGCTTGCCTAGTGATTTGGTAAGTAGACCGCAAAGCAACGATGAGCTAACGACTGGACCGAAAGCGTGGAAAAGATGTCTAAGATTTATTCGGAAACCACTTATAACCACCCAAAGATATTGTCCTTGGCCCATTACATGAACACCTCTTAGTCCTCTTTGAGAACTCCCTCCCAATCTCGTGGATGGTCTCATAGGATCGGAACACACGATCAAGGTCGTTTCCAATTGGTCCAACCCGGACCTTCCAAAGTACTAGTAAACATTCTCAAAAGCTGCATTGTTGGTTTCTGTCAATGGTCCAACCCCTGTAAGTGTCTGTATTTGTAACATTTCTGCCTCTGCCCTCTGGTTAAACTTGTTGCTATCCATTTTGTTTTTGCCTGAATTTTCTCCCCTAAGGCGTAAGCACACTGTTGAACTTCAGTGGTGGATGAGTTTTGCTGTGCGTGAAGTAATAAGTAGTGAAATTGCACCGAAAACCTTGCGTAAGAACCTCCTATCTCTTACCTTCCACAGAATCCGTCATATCATGCTGATACATGACATTGTCTATGGCGGCATTATTGGCCGATGTCCAAAGCTTCATAAATTGTCTATGTTGCTCTTCGGTGAGGATAACTAGTTAGGAAGGTATCTGTTTTTCATTTATCATTTATGACTACTCTAGATATATACAAGCATCACTACTCTATCTTGTTATCATTTCGGTCAAGGTATTGTGACGAGGGGTTTGGCATCCCTTTAGTTGGCATTTAAATGTTGTGCGGTTCACCTAGATACAAAGGAGCACTCGGTGCGTCATAACACTATTTGATATTGTATCTAAAATTGGCGTGCAATAAATATCTACCTTGGCACATCTATACCGCGTTTAAGTCCACCGCTTATGTTGTGTCTTGTTTTTCTTTACCAAAACCTAACTTTATCTTAGCATTCTCCGTGGATTATAGTTCATGATGCATCGCACACCGGTAAAAGATCGGTATATGACATTGTAGCATATTATATCACCGCTAATAAAAATTTCTCCCCAAGGTTGAAGCAAACCATTGAACTCCAGCGGTGGATGAGTTTTTCCGTGTGTGAAGTATTAGCTAGTGAAATTCCACCGAAACATAGCGTAAGACCCTATCATCTCTAACCTTCCACAAAATCCATCATATGATGATGATGCATGACATTGTTTGTGTCGACATTACTAACTGATGTTCACATCGTCATAAATTGTCTCCTTTGCTCTTCGGTGAGGATAAATATAGGACCGAAAGGTATCCCTTTTCATCTGTGACTACTCTAGATACAAACATCACTACTTTATCTTGTTATCATTTCGGTCGTGGGGTTGTGACGAGGGATTTGGCATCCTTTTAGTTGGCATTTAAACGTTGTGCGACTCACCTTGATACAAAAGAGCAGTCGATATGTCATAACACTAACCGATATCTAACGTTGGCGTGCAATAACTATCTACCTTGGCACCGCGCTTAAGCCCACCGCTTACGTTGTGGCTTGCTTTTCTCCACCAGCCTAACTTTATCTCAGCATTCTTCGTGGATTGTAGCTCATGATGCGTTGCCGCACCGCTAAAAGATCGGTATGTGACATTGTACCATGTTACCTCACTGCTAATAAACCAAAATGAGATGTAAGAACTGAAATGAAAATCTGCCCGAAAGTTTTTTTTTCTTGAACGTCACCTAGTATCAATCCATCCACGGATCACCCACTTCTCTCCAGCCCAACAAACCGAGGATGGAGTGAACTCCACACGACTCCATATAACCGGCACTGCCACTGCCCCACCACCCACCACCTCACTAGTCACTGCCCTCCCTAAACCCACAGGATAGCCCCTGGGGACCTCGATCGATCTCCTGCGCAGCGCTGCGCCTCCCCAAACCCCACCACACCACCAAAAGAGCAGAGCAGGCCGGCCCCGATCAATGGCCACAGCCGCCGAAGCCAGCGGGGGCGCGGTGGCGCCCAGCGTGGCGTGGCGCGTCGTGCGGGCGGTGGAGCTCCTGTTCGCGGCCGTGGGGCTCTACGGCTTCTTCCTGCAGCTCCCCTTGGCGTCCGCCGCGGCGTCCTCCGTCCTCCGCCTCGCCGCCGCCTTCTCCGTCCAGCAGTACACCTTCCTCCTCGGCAACGCCATCGTGATCGCCCTCTTCGCGCTCTTCCGCCGCCGTGACGACGACGACGAGGAGGCCTCCCCGTCGTCGCCCTCTCCCCTTCACATCAGCTGGTGGTGGCCCTCCGACGGCGACGCGCAAGCAGACAAATACCTCCCGCTCCCGGGCCCGCCGTCGCTCATGCCTCCGCCACCGCCGGCGGCGATCACCGACGAGGCGGGGGAGAAGGAGATTCCGGCGGTGTTCGAGGACAAGGAGGCGGTGCACGTGACAAAGGTGCGCGCCGCCCAGCCACCACGGCGGAGCAAGTCAGAGAAGACCACCACCAGCAACAGCGGCGCGGCGGCTCGTCGGAGGCGGGCGGAGCCGGAGCTCCGCCGGGGGGAGTCGGAGAACGGGCGGCAGTGGCTGGTGGCGGCGGCGGAGGCGACGCCGGTGGAGTCGGGGATGGAAGTGGAGGCGTTCCAGCGTTTGATCGAGGAGTTCATCGAGAAGAAGAAGACGGGATTCCACCTCGAGGAGTCCGCCGCCGCCGCCAAAGCCGCCGCCGCTGGTGGAGCCGTGGTGGTGGTGAAGTGACCGGCGCGCGCGCGCGAGTAGCGCAGCAGGGAACCAAAGGCTGCTGGGAGTGACTGCAATAAGAGTGATGGCTGATGAGTGTGAAAGGATTGAAAGGGAACAGGGGGGCGATCGATGATCCAGCTAGTGTGTTGTAAAGAAATCGCGGCAGTGCCTTGTTTAGTGAACAAGTTTTGCCTTTTTCCCTCTCGTCTTTCGCTCTCCACCGTATCCTGAATATGTTTTTTTTTTGTTTCCATCTGTTGTTTACTGTTGGATGTTCTCAAGTGTGTTAGCGGCCGCCAATACTCCTACTAGCATTCCTATGCATTCTTCCCCACCATCGTTATGCAATTTTTCAATTGCCTACTCATAGGATATGCATTGCATTGTATAAAAGATCGTCACATGTTGATTGAAACCGTACATCACAAGATCGATTCAGACGCGAGCTACGTGATGACACGGCCTATTCAAAGCAGCGGCGACAAGAGTTCGTGTGATCGTGTCGCAGTATTAACACTTTTATTCAATAATAAAAAATATAACAACTCTAGCGAGAACTGCAGATTCGTCGTTCGTCTCGTCCCCGGGAGACACGATAGATTGGACGGCTCACATCAAAGCACAGCTATCTTGCACCCGATCGATCGACAGCCAAGATAATCCATAGTAGACTCGAGTAGTAGAGAGGTGGTAGTGGTGCCGGGCGGGTGGGCCGGCCAGTTGCTCTCTCGACGCGCACGCTACCGCCTTGCCAAAACGAGGCGCGGGATGCACGAACACGTCGCGAACTCGGCACGCACCGGCTCGACGCAAACGCCGTGTGCAGCGCAGCGCGTGCAGTGGAGAGACCGCGCGAGAGGTCAGAGGCCGCAGCAGGAGCAGCGTCGTTGTTGTTGCGAGGGCGAGGAAACACTGACATGACCATGCATTCCTCGCCCGCGATCGAGAAATTGTTTTCCGTGGGACTCGACTGACAGGACATGGATGGGGTAGCAATTTTTTTCCCGTCCCTGGCTCTGGCTCGCTCCCCGGTTCCAGAACGCACGCGTGCGTGTACAATCACGTACTGTACTCTACATACGCAGCTTGCGCGACAGGGAGGTACACGGTGCACGTAAACAAATCCTTTTCACCTCTCCGGTGTGTCGTCTGCCTTTTCTTTTTTCCTTTCGGTGTGGTTCGTTCACTGCAGGGCGCGCGCGCGAGAGAGAGGCTGGCTGCCCTGCGTTGAGCTTGACATGGCTGTGGCCTGTTGCTGGCCGGCCCGGTTGGCTTTGCGTGGAGTGCGCGCGACGACGAGCCAGCGTGCGTGCATGCGTGCCTGACTGACTGCCCCGCGTACCGCGCGTGTACGTGCACATCAGCACATGCATGATGCATGGCTCGCACTGTTGCCGGTGTTGGCCTTGGCCCGGACCCCTGCAGGGCCGGTCTCCCGGGCGCGGGGCCAGAAGGGTTCGTAGCCGGCTAGTGTAGAGCACTAGAGCAGGCACTGGCGTTTAGTCTTTGGACTTTGGTTACTAACTGTAGTGGCATACAAGAAGAGGAAAAACTTGGCCGTGGCGTCCCATTTCAGTGTTCCCTTCCCCTGTACCATCCCGTCACCTTTGCTAAGTTATCGATCACATACAACTCGATGCCGACATTATTAGTATCTAGCTAGTTCTTATCTGCTAGTGCGACCACACTTTAGTTACCAAAGAGATCCATTTAAATATCCACAATCTTTCGATGCCATGATTCTTCCCGTGCGGCAGAAGGAGGCATGTGGGTTTGTTAGTCCTATATCCTGACCCCAGCAGAAGCACTCTCTCGCAGATTTTTGGGCGCTAGTGGGAGCAGGATGATGCCAACAAAAAATAGCTTTTGGAATGCCCACTTTATTCAGCCAGGGGGAGCTGCTTTAGCTTCCCCTTTGGTTTATGTATGCTCCAGCAGAACCCACGCTACTGGTTCTTTCATGCTTGATGTTTTAGGTCCATATGATGGCAATCAGATGCTCCCTCGTCAGCAGAGCAACTGAGCAAGGGCATTCGATACTTGTCAATGGAAAATGCTGCTGATCAATTCGGCACTCCTTGCTTATGATATCCGGATGGCATGGCAGGGAAAAGGAGGTGGCAGATGAGCATCTTTTTTTTTTTTGGTTGAAGATAAAGCTAGGACCTAATCTTCTACGTATGTTTTGTTCTCGATCCTCTGCTCCCTCTACTTGACGAGAACTTCGAATAAGGGAAAGTTGACTGTGTCATTTATTTCTTCTCGATGCAAAGATACGCATTTCTCCTATGTCCACTCTATAGAAGTTCTGGAAAAACTTTGCATTGTGTAGTAACATCTAACCTACACGATGCAGGGTTTTCCAACGGTTTGCAAACGACATAATTTTCGTGCACTTAATGTGAAACATCAAACTGCAACATATAAACCAAAGACCAAGCTCATATTTCACTCCGTCATCGAAGGGTATATATAGCGCAGCTAGTAGTCAAATGCTCGCCCATCATGCCGAATCTGCGAAACCAACCCTCATGTTGCCGTAGTCAAAGATGGTGTGATAAGCTCCCATGAAGACGTCACCAAGTATCCTGCATCAGTTTCACGAATAGGATTCAGGGATCCGCATCGCGCGGAAAGTAAACTGTAAAAGTTGGGTGGATAGATCATGATCTACAGACTGCAGAGAATGTCCAAGGTTCAGTTCTTCCAAGTAAATTATATTCACCGATCCATCGATCTTACCAGAGAGGGCCAATCGGAGGGGGAATGTCCAAAGCCGTGAAGCCGCTTATGCAGTGTGCCATGAATCCCTCCCCAACCTTGAGAATGTACTGCTCGGACAACAGGAAGATAATATCAAATTTGTTGTGGACTTTTAGTTGCTTTAGAAATGATTCAGTGAAGGTAATTACCTGATCAGGCCGGAGCTCAAATGCTCTTCCACCGATGCTGAATGCTACAGAATGTAGGGAATCGATGTGTCTACAATCCACATGTGATCCCACAGGATCAGGCATGTTTTCGCAGAGCTGTCAATCAACTCACCTTCTAGTTAGACATGTCTGTCGTCTGATGTACGTTGACAAAACAAATTAGTGACTCAGGAATTAAGGTTGAATCTCACCCTGTCGACATACTCCAATGTGCCATCCTTGGTTTTGTTTGGGTTGAACTCGCTTTGCATCCAAATAACTATCATCTCACATGCATTGCATATAGCATCGGACATGCCATCTGCAGATCCTACTTCACTCTCGATACCAGCACTGCATGTATATAGACAGAAGGAGAGGGCATTAGATGATGTGTGGCCATACAAAACGGAAGAGCTTCTTGCAAACCTAGACTTCAGAAATGCAGCCAAGGTAAAGGTAGGTTGTCAATGAATTCACGAACCTGACTCCATGTTTTCCGTCGAATGTGCAAAGCCCAATCTTCGAACATACTTGTGCTGGTGGTGTCTGCAGTTGACCAGAAATGTTGAATTACTTGCATGGTTTAACCAGAAGGCTGTATCCATTTCTAGCAAAGTAAGTAAAATTAGTAGATGCCAGGAACTTGGAAGTCTCAAGCAGAGAATGAGCTAAAACCTGAGCTTTCAGCAGCTCTATCATTTGTTGCCCGTACCCAGCAACAACTTGTTTGCACTCATGGTTCACAATCCCAGCAGCTCCAATTTGTTCATGAATCTGGGCAATAGCAACCTACATAGCACAAAATACTCAAATAGAACCCTTCTATGGCAATCCTTCAGCGGTAGCTTCTCTTTTTTATTTTGTAATGATCAGAGTTGACATATAGACTAAATTTCAGAGGCGATGAAACATCTGGAAGGCCCTATGTATCGCTTACCAAAGGACCAGCAATCAATGAAGTTCCTGAGTCCGCAATGGCCGCACAACCATCCACACAAATTCCTATCACAACATAGATTATCTATCAGAGAAACAAATTATTGCAACTATGAGCACACCCTGTGGTTGGAAGTTGGAACAGCAAATAAGTTTAACATGTTACCAGTGCTCTTCCCACCAATAAGGAAGTCACTCATTTCAAACTGCAAACCATAAACAGAAGAACAAGTAAACTTTGAGGGAAATTTGGTGGAGAGAACTGAGAACAGCAGGTCCAGAAAAAGAAAAGAAAAGAAAAGAAAAGAAAAGAAAAGAAAAGAAAAGAAAAGAAAAGAAAAGAGGTCAACCTGCCAATAACCTTTCCGAGTAACTCTGGTGTATGTATGACTGCCTTTGTAATGTTGGGGATCAGAACCTCCAAACACAATTTCACCTCCATCCCCTTCGGTTGGGTCTCGGTTTAACCAGAAGGAAAAAACAGGTTGCGTCACCAATCTTTGATTCACCATGTTGTACCTGATAGGTCATTGCCGATGCTAATTACCACAAAGTAGAAAACAATTTACTGCAAGTAACAATATTCAGGTAGAAGCTATGTATGCCAAAAGGTAGTCACTTGATGAACAACATCTTGTTTCATTAAAACAGGTACTGAGCACACATTTTGTTTGGACAAAAAATATTATTAGTACCGTAACCTTGAAAGCAAAATTATATAAGCCTCGAATGCATCGATCTTAACTATGGTTATTAAATTGTTTTTTTACACTTGATGAGATATATTTGTTATCTCTCTCATGCATCTAAGGCAAAATGCAAATAGATAAAAATAACCAGATGAGCACAGCGTGTTGCAGGAAAACTAGTACAACAGCAGCTACTGTCAACTATCATACCATACTGGAACTGATCCTTCAACTGAAATTTCCTGAAATCCAAGCCCAAGGATGCCATCAAATTTGGCTAACAAAAAGGTGAAACCAGGCTCATGAGTAGCTTCAATGAATTCCTGAGTGGTACAAGATTGAGTTCAGTAAATCAGTGCTGTATATTTCCTAGGTGAAATAAAGGTCATAAATAACAACATGGGAAATGAAGCACCTGATTTTGAACTACTAGATCGCCAACTGTGACCTGATCTTGGCTGTAAAACCCAGCAATTGCTCCTGATCCGTAGTGAATAGAAGCCGGTGTTCCTGAATACCACAAAGAAATGTATAGCTTAGACCATGCTAGCTCACTGGTAACGTTATTACCTCTGTTAAAAAAAGTAAAAAGCATATCTAATTTTGGAGGAAGTCAAATTTGGGTATACTTTGACCAACATATTGTAAAATTATTACGTATTTTTAGTGTATAAGATTATAAAGTAAAGCATCACATTTTAAAATACTGTACAGTATAATGGTTTGGTGGCTATAAAAGATACACTTTGTGAGAAAGCAGTGGAAAAAAAAGCAATTTCACTCAATAGACTACTGGACCAAAATAATAAATTTTATTCTTGGCAGGAGGGTAGAATTTGCGAGTCTCGCGACGAAAGCAGTTCAAACAGTGTACCATACCATTTGGTTTGTAGGTGCTGGATATACTTGATTCATACTTGGGATGGAAGAGGCATGCAAGCTGTTTCCAGAGCAACCAAAATCAACCACAATCACGAGACAAACCATCCATAATGAAAAAAAAGCAAGAACAACACCAAAACAAAAAGCACGCATCATCATTCCTACCGAGAAAAAGCACTTGGCAGAAGGGACCCAGAGGTTGGCGCTCCCGGTGTCGAAGACGACGGTGAAGTTCTGCGGCGGGCAGCCGACCCCAATCTGCCCAAAGTACTGGGCGTTCAAGAAGTTCTTGAGCGGAACAAGCTCCGATTGAACTCCACCACGCAAGCTGCTATAATTTCCTCTGCTCCCACTGTAACTCCAGTAGTACCTGCGCCTCCGCTCCATGGCCGCAGCCTCCACCAACATCTGGTGCTCCCTCTCACGAGCTTGGAAAATGGCTTCCCTCACTGGATCGCTGAAGACCTCTCTCGCTGCCGTGGTTTGGCTCTCTACTGTGTTCGTCTTCGGTAGAAGCTCGCCGTAGATGCTCTCCATAATTGATCTCTTCTTCAACGGGATACGGATCAGGCCATCAGGGTTCGATGATGCGAGCGATGTCGAGATAGAGAGCACGGAGAGAAGGATACAGATCGCTCGGCATGTTCGATGCCCCATATCTTAATGAGTGGAACTGCAATGCATGCACTGGACACAGTTCAATCGCGCGGTTTTATAGACGGTGGACGGGAGCACAGCAACGTCGGAGCAAGCAGGGGTTGGCGTCACGTTACATTTTCGGGCCACTGCGTTCGGTGCGGTGCCTTGGAAGTTCAACGATTCTCTCCCCCGGCCCGTGCAAATGGCAGGAGTTGTAGCGTCATGTCGCCATGCATGATGCCTGGGTTACGTTGGGGAGGTCGATCGAGCAAATGGGAGAGCAGGGAAGCCTTTGGGGGCACGGCAGTATGACGACACGAGGGCGTGAACTTGTGCTCCACTTCACGTCCCCGGGAGGATGTCTAAATTCTAGTAATGCCTAGCTACGCTACTTCGAGTAAGCTAGTGAAGTAGTGATCGCAGGCATGTAGCAATCATGCAAGCGCAGGGGCCTCGCCGGATGCGAAGTGCACAGCAAGCTCTCGTGATCGTTTTGACCGATCAAGTGCCCGGCAAGCAAGCAAGGAGGACCCGCAGCCGTGCAGGGACTTGGCTGCGTAGGTTTGACTGAACGAAACAGAGAGGAATCCGTTAAGGTAGGGAGAACAACAGTGTTGTTTTAGATTGCTGGGAGATTGATTGTGCTTAATTTGGTGCTTTGCGTGAGATGCAGTCTACTCTAGCTAAGCTAGCTACAACTTGGTCCATCGGACCGAACAGAAAAAACCTTGACGTCTGCAGTTTGTCATCCGGTGACGAGTAGCACAGCATTAGCATCTACAGAAAGAGCACTCTGACGTGGCACTCTCGTCTCATTCTCATATAGGAGTAGCACATGACTATATACGAGCAAAGACTTTTCAACGGATTGCTTGTGAAGGCAATTAACGGAGCAATTTACACATTCTCCACAACACAAGAACAAATTACTTACAGCTTGTGGTGATGGAACTCGACAGAGCCACTGAAAAGTGGCGAACATAAAAGAGAACATGAAAAAAACAATGAAAGAATCGTGGGATCAATCGGCGCTTCCACACACACACAAAATCCCAGCACTGGCGCGATCAAGCCTGAAGTTTCTTCAGAGCTTGAAGCCGAAGCGCACGAAGAAGAACAAGAGCTGCGCCACCACCACGACGGACTCCACCAGCCACATCAGGTGGTACGCGACGCGCTGGAACAGCGCCGCCAGCACGTTCCCGCGGGGCTTCCTCCACCGCAGCGCCGACGGCAGCGCGCCCGCCAGGAGCTTCCTCCCCGGCGACGACGGCGCGGACGCCGCCGCCGGCGTCGACGGGTCGCTGTCACCGAGGCCGCCACCCGTGGAAGCCTTCTTCCTCCTCGGCGCCATCCGCTTCCGCATCCACTCCCGCACCTTGCTCTTGCTCCCGCCCGCCATTCTCCAACTCGGAACGATCCGGTCGATCTTTCTCCAACCAAGCGCCTGACTGTCTTTTCTTGTCTGCTTCCCACAGCTCTCTGCAACTGCAACTCTGCGAGTGCACGGCCTCCGGTTCTTGTCTAGCAAAGCCTTTTATTCTGCGACACCACGCGGTTGGCAGAGTTGACGACGCCACTCGAATTTTTCCCCAATTTCTACTAGTTGCCCTGCTTCCACTGCATGCCGAACTGCGCCGATGGAGGCGCAACAGAATACTATTCGCAAACTCGCCAGAAGGAGCACAAGACTTGACGGTTCAAAGTCAAACCGCGCCTTGGTGAACAGGTCAGGACGTCAGGTAAGCCTGAAGGCTGAGGAGGCGGTTGCCCTGAAGCTTCTGATAGGAAGTGGGAACCGTGCTGCTGGTGTACAATACAACGCAGACACGATAGCTTGGGAAGGGGGTTGGAAGATCACTAGAGTAACTAGCAACCAACCGTTTCCTCCAGATTATCATAATCAAACCATTTCTCGACAGTGATGGTTGTCAAATTTCGCCGCGCGGTTTGGTTGATTCGTTCGTCATCCATGATGCGACATGCGACGCTAGCTACTCGCAAAACGTTTGACTCTGACGCACAAGGGCTGCTGCCAACAGTAGATTGTTTATGTGGGTACAGAGACCAGATGCGTTTTCTTTCCTTTTATGTGTGCAAGTTTGTTTCTACAAGAACATCATACCTCATGATTAGGCAGTTTGCGGTTTGTTTCTAGAAGCATACTATACCATATGATTAGGCGACTGTGCAGAGTTGGCTCGTTTCCATAGTCGTATATGGCCAGGCATGTACACAATTTGTTTCTAGAAGCAGATACTACTTGGAGATACTTATAGGGTATCCGTCCATAGGATTGAGTGTGATTTTTTTTTTTTGAAAGGATGGCGAGAGCTTCGCTGAATTTTTATTACAAGTAAAGAAATAAAGAAAACAACTAGACAGTGGTGCGCCGCCCGACAACTTTTTGCACCAGCGTCAACCAAAAGAAAAGGAAAACACGCTAACTTATCTAGAGAAAAAAACACTAGGAAGGGGTGTTAAGCATATTATTAGCTAAACCGAATTGTTGAGAGTCTTCTTTTCTTATGAAAACCACTTCCTCAGCTGACTTGAATACTTGGTTGATGGTTCTTCTGTTGTGTTCTTTCCAAATATTTCACCAAAAGTAGACCAGTAAGCCATCAAAGAAAGGTATGCTCTGTGGGTCTAATTGAGCTCTGCATTTCTTCCACCATCCATGCAGCGTGGGTGATGCAGAGGTTGGTGGTAGGTTAGTAGCTCTTAACCGGATTGAGTGTGAATCAGGGCGGATATAACACGAATGCTAGGTGAGCCATGGAATACCCTAGGATTGACCTAGCCCATACAAAACGATTCGATCTCGCAAGGTTCTGTGGTCATGATCATGACCCACACGACACTGAGGAGCACTCCGGCGTACTCGTGGAGTAACCGAGGAGGAATAGCAAGCCCAAAATTCACCACTGCTAGGGTCCACCTGGCACATGATACCTCGACGGCCGACTCTATGTGTGTGTCCATTCCACGATCTCTTTTGTGTCCTGTCTTGAACCCTCCACACTAACATATTCTAGGTTGTATGCAAACCAAAACACTAGCTTGTTCTATGCCTCTATTTGCACTGTTGGTCCATGGTTTGATATAATTTTAATGACCAAACGTTTATCACGTTTGTTCAATACAAATATACACAACTCTCTCCTGCATATTCTAAAAAAACGTTAATTATGCTCATAAAATAGTATAGAATAGCTGTAGTATTGATGCGTTGTACTTATTTTACAATTGTTTACCAAATTGTTGAATGAATTGAATTGTAGAAAAAATGGTTCTCCATATCCTTTGTTATTTCTACTTTGTTCCACAAAATGACCTTAAGTTTATATGATCCTTAGAAACCAAATATGAAAATGTTATTGACGTGTTTCGATCTTTAGGAGACAAAACCACCTAGTGTCCTCAGTCAACTTTTATAATCCTTAGCCTACCTTTAAATCTAAGCCTTTTTTAGAGGATTAAGTCCAATACTTTTTTAGGATTGAATTTAATTATTTGAGGCATGAGAATTGCCAAAAGACCATATGCTGTAATTTTCTAAAAATAAATGTATCATGAGTTTGTATCTGAATTTATAACTTTTGTGTTAGATATAAAAAGAATAAATGATTTGCATATGTATAACATTTTTTCTTGTTCAAAGGTTGTGAATCATTTTCTTTCTTCATTATAACTTTGTTTCTAGTGCAATCAATCGGTGTTGGATTCTTCAACATTAAGTTGTAGGCAGACCCTACTTTTCAAGTACTAATAGAGGTGCTTTCCATTTATGATACACATGAGATCAACAACATTCAACACCCGTAGGCTAGGATAGAGGAAATAATTGGCCTTAGACTCTTAGTAACATCAGTGACATACTAGTACATGGTAGCTATGAAAGTAATCTTTCGACTCATCGTATTCGTTCTAATTTTTGCCATGTTTGTAACCCATCAAGCTCAGGGTGAGGGTGATTGCCATACTGAGAAATTGATTATTATAATGAACTGCAAGGTTACTATAGAATATGGTGATGCTTTTGTTGATCCATGCGAAAAATGCCGTAGCCTTGTGAAGTTATATGACACGGATTGCATTTGTCGTAGCTTTACCCTTAAAGGTCAAACTCTTGTAGATGCTCGTAAGGTTATTAAACTCGCACTCATTTGTGGAAAGCCATTGCCAATTGGAAGCAAATGTGGAAGTAAGTAACTAATGTTGTTACTCTTATTTTTTTAATGAATCCAAGTACAATTATGCATCTATCAAGTAATGATAAAGTAGCACATATAGAAAGTACTTTTTTTTGATAGTCTCATGTATGCTATGAACCTGATATGAACTTATTTTCCCCCTAGTTTGGACCGTTGGGCCACCACCACCATCAAGGGCCCGTCCATAAGGATTTGTCAAGGGAAGCAACCCAAGGAAGAATCAGAAATCAATAATTAATATGTACTCAGTTGTCATTTTGTGTCATGTTATAGGTTGAGTTATGTTGATGAACAAAAATGCCACCTATTTTATGGCATAAAGATCATGATGGTCAGAGGTGTCTACGCATCCCAAGTGCGTTTTTGTGGTTTGATGACAACAATTAAGGTGCTAATATAGTCTAAGTAGGTGGGTCTGGTACATTTTTGGATTAGCATCTCCAACAATGGTTTCTAAATCACACCTTTTACTTTTTGAGTAAGGGCTCTCTCTACTTCTGGAGGGCCCTCTCCCCTCTAAATCTAATAGATGAGGCCCATTTGTCGGAGAATAGAGGACTCCCTAGGGACACCCAGGAATAAAGGGTGAGGGAAGAGATTTAGAGACCTCACCAAAATAGAGGAGACAATAGAGGGACTACTAGAGTGTGTTTTTTTTTCACTACACCCTCCAAATTTAGGAGGGAGGCATGTTCAGAGATGCTCCTGGAACTGCAGTCAAGGATAGGGGCCTTGCGGCGTTTAAAACTTGGGCCTTGCACAGGCCTACATAACCACCTGTCGACAGTCGTCTGCCATTCTACTATCCCTCTGGAGATCGTTAACTAGAATTTTTGTGTTGACCCCTGAAACAGCAATAGCCACAACATTTGAGCTGATAAGTTCTATAGAGCATCTGCCAAATGGGGAAAATCAATAGGCGTTACCAAGCAAACATGTGGCAAGGGTTGGGTTTATCAACGAACAAACTCACATTCGGTAGGTCGAACGCAAACCAGAGAAGCATTGCCAAGCACCAAGGTTAGCAACACTAACAGCACCTCATATGCAGCATCGTAGAAGCAGGGACAACTGGACCAGATTTGACAAGGTAACAGCGCAAGAACCAAAAGAACTGACCAATTGACAATTGTTAAACACCCAACCAAGGGAATTCCCTAGGCACCAACATATAACCTATACAGACAACAGGAGAACAGGTGATTCTTCATCAAGAATGCTTCTACTCGACCTGATACTAGTAGACCTAAGATTCAGGTAGCAACATCAGGGCTTGCATTGCCCCCACCACCTACCAGCATGACCTATCAGGGCAGCAATCACCTGGTGATTAACATCATTTCTCAGACTGTCCATGATAGTGTCCATATTTGCAGGCCTCAAGGTTGAGATCGGTCTGATGTAGCGCTGCCAGTCCTCTCTACCTTCTTTCCAAACTCGGTGGAGTTTGAACCCTCAGCAATAGACTCAATATCCATGCTTCCAGTGCGACTCCGCCGGTTTCGCCGGTCCTGTGTTTTCAAAGGTAACATGGTAATCCGATAGTTTACTTACAGTAAAACATTGAGGTGGGTTTTCATTTGTTATTACCTCACGGTACGGAACTTCTTCAGACTCGAGCATCCTGACAACCTGACCCATCTTGGGTCTCTTTTCAGAGTCAGGATCAACACACCTTAGTGCTACTAAAAGAGCCCGCTTAAGAGACCTAATAGATGGTCTAACTTCTAAGCTTGGATCAGCCACTTCCTCTGCTCTTCGATTGGCCACCATTGTTTTGAGCCATTCCACAAGATTGACCTAAGCAAAGGTGGGTCATCAGTTGATGGGTAAAATATATTGAATATATATGGCGATTTGACTGGATGATAAAATATCCTAAAATGGAAAACCTATGGTCGTTGGAACTATCACTAGTACTCTGTTAACAAACTGACACAGTTTAGTTGCCATTACATTGGAACAATGGTTCTAGCAAAGTGATGTAAAATTCAAACAGATGGAACAAAAATGGTATAAGTAAATACTAAGTAAGCACCAACAATACCTCAATGGAGGTTCGGCTATAGTCAACAGGACCCCTTCCTGTCACAGTTTCCAACAAGAGGACACCAAAACTATAAACGTCACTCTTTTCATTTAACATCCCGGTATTAGCATATTCTGGTGCAACATATCTAAATCAATAAAAGTAAGAGGAAGGTTAAAATCCATATGAAATTGCAAAGAAACAGGGCTAACGATGAACAGGTATTAGTTGAAAGGAAAAAAAAGAATACCCAAATGTTCCCATCACTCTAGTAGTAATGTGGCTTTTATCTGAACCCAAAAGCTTAGCCAATCCAAAATCGGAGACCTTGCCATTGAATTCATCATCAATCAATATATTGCTTGATTTAATATCTCGGTGTACAACTTTAGGTTCTATAGCTTCATGAAGGTAAGCAAGCCTGTAAACATCATATTGGACAAAGAATATTAGAAATTTAGGTTACCAGTAAAAATACAAAATGGAAATTTATAAAAGGTAACTTGTGGACTAAAAAGTTGGTGAGACTTACGCTTTTGCGGTTCCTGTTATAACCTTCATGCGATTTTCCCAGGTAAAAGCACCACGTTGACGCATAGCTCCATGAAGCCACTGCTCTAAGTTTCCATTGTTCACAAACTCATACACCAGCATCCTATAATGGAAAAGACACTGCTATAACATGTCTTCGGACAGAAAGACTAAATTTCTACCAAAGCTATATGGGCTACTGCAGAAAGAATTAAAAAATGCAGATAATACAGAATCAAATTTCAGTAAACTGTGGTGTTTGTTATGATTATGTTCTCCAGTATGGCATAGTGTCGTACTAAATTATAAAAAAAGAATTTAAAATACTGAAATGCCCGAATCGATACGTCAGTGTTCTTTAGTTTGTGGAGATCGGAAAATAGTCTGCCAAATAATTAGTAAATTTTATTTGCAGATAGTAGAGGATCTGCACTACAGTTTATTGGTGATCAATCAGCTCGGTTCCCTTTGGCACAACCAAAGGACACTAGCAAAGTAACATGTTTTATAACATGGCTCTTCGTTTCCAGAAATGAAATAAAAATGTAGAACTTCTGCTAAATTATTTACTTGTCAAGCGCTAATGTAGCATAAAAAACAAAGTTGTAGCCGTTCCGTTGAATTTTTAAGAGCGAATTTTAAACTGAACTGGAAGCCCAATTTTCAATGGTTTGTTTTTAGCAATTCGGGAGGGGAGAGGGGGACCCCAACCGATCATGCAAAAAACTTTATGCGTGTGAACCAAGTAAAAATTCAAGGAAGCGCAAAGCGAAGGGGAAAGGAGTACAGAGAAGAAACACTGAGGTCCCAATTTTCAATGTTTCTTACAGGGCTTGACATCATATTCATTATTGACAATTTAACATACATACCTGTTTACACCCTCAACACAGTATCCCAACAAGCGAACCAAATTCTTATGTCGGACATGGCCAATAGCCTCAACCTCCACTCTGAATTCCTTTTCTGCCTGACCCCTGCAAACCCAGAGATAATGTGAGTATGTGATTCATAATTAAGTATGCTAGTTTGACTAGAGAAAATGTAGTATAAAGATCAAGGCAATAGCTAGAAATCAGAGGTGACAGGTGAGATTACATGTTGTTAAATATCTTCTTGATGGCAACTTCAGTTCCATTTACCAGACGTCCACGGTACACAACTCCATAGCCACCCTCTCCAAGCACATTCTCCTTTGAGAAACGGTTTGTGGCAAGCTCAAGGTCACGCTGAGTAAACCAATGACCCCAACCAAGATGAGAGAATTCAGGAAGGCCGACCAGAGGCGATGCTGACACAAATGCAGCAGGCGAACTGGGCTTCCTCCGTGGCCCCGAGCTCCCATCCTCACCGGAGTGGACGCTAGTGGCACGGTCGACATTGCAGACTGAGCTCCCCTGGCTCATGTTATCATGATCCGAGGACTTGCTGAGTGCCAGATGGCCCAAGGTTCCCCCGGCTGGCTCCCGGTTCGTGTACTTGTCCTGTGGTGGCAAGCTCGGCTGCTCGCGCTCGTGCATTGTCTGCGCGAGGCTGCGGCCAGCGACCCGGTCTACGGGGATCTCCTTGGAGTAGATGGGGATCTGCGTCTGCCTGAGGTTGTCCATGGTTCTCTTTGTCCTCCGGCGTGAGGCAACCCAAATGCAGATCATCAGCAGGATGGCCACGAGAAGTGCCACCACACCGATGGCAATCCAGACCCACAGCGTGAGGCCAAGAACCGTCCTCTTCATCTCCGAGCTCAAATCGCCGGAACCCATGGTGCTCGCAGGCCCAGGGAGTCGATTCAGTCAAGCTCCTAATATTCAGCCGTGTATTGACAGCGCAGATCCCCTAATGCACATCAGCAACAGGTGCAGATGAAGTTTTCTCCCTGCAGAACGCGAATGAAGCACTTAGAACGCCATGTACGCGCAGGCTAAAATTCTGTGTACAAGAAAAAACGCAGACTAAGTCGGCCCTGCACAATGAACAAGTATCTGCTCCTTAGAACTACTATCTGTCAGAGAAACGAGGTGGAGACAACATTTCCCCCATTTTATTCGGCGGGATGCATCGATGCAAGCAGGAGGCGACTGATTGGATTCTGCAGCCACGCCAAAGGAACTAGAGCGCAAAAATGCCCTGTGATCTCAAATCGCATTAGGCTATCAAACGCGAGGACAGTTAAAAGCTCACCTCTTTCCGCAACTGGGCCTCCTTCCACTCATCCCTCAAGCAAAGAACCTGAAACCACAAAAAGGACCCCGCCCCCCAGCGGAGCTGAGAGATCGAATCGCGCACTTAAGCCAGTCACAGATAGAAACTGGAATCAAGACAGGGATCGTACCAGCAATCGCGTCGCTTGCGGGGAGGAAGAAGAGGGGAAGAGGGAGGGGGACGGGGGAGTAAAATGGGGGCTCCGGAAGAGGGGGGTAGTGGATGTAGCAGGTGTGGCATTAATGGCTGGATCAGCGAGAAGTGAATCCGGGGGTGCGAAACGAAAGAGAAACGGGTGGGGCGGCGGTCAAAGAAAGAGATTGCCGGCGCGGTAGAGTGTAAAAGCGGTGAAAACAGGAGCAAGATCGTCGACGACGAAGAAGGCGGGCGAGATGGGAGAGAGAGAGAGAGAAGAACGTGCTCTGCTGGTCAACTGACTGTGCAGAGTAGAAATAGTAACCGAGGGCGCATCAGCATGACACCAGCGATTCAGGCTGGCTCAGCTACCTAGCTCATGGCTGGGCAGCAACGAGCAGCCTTGTTTGCCATGCGGCCATGCCACCACCAGGCACACCACCATTCCCTGCCAAAAACGATTTCTCGCTGCCTCGCTCACCACCACCTCGATATCCGTCCAAATCACCTCATCTCTGCCTGCAATTCTGCGCCCGCGGCCGGTGTCGTTGTTGTCTTGCGCGTTTTTTTTTATTTTAATTATTTGGCCAGGTCTGATGGTTCTTGGTTGCATGCCGGGTCACAGCTGTCGCTGCTCATGAAATTCCCCCGGGATCCTCTGCGGTCGGCGATTTGATGCTTGGGCGCTGGGTGACTTGACTCTGGATGGATGTTTAGGAATCTGCGCACATGTTGGGCCTGCGACATCGAGCCATCAGTCACCCTGCCAGATTAGGCCAACCAGGATCCCACCCTTTGACCCGTCAAACCACGAAGCCGGAATCATTAGTTTCGAAAAGAAACCGTGAAAGGAAATCAAAATTTCTATCGTAAAAATAGGAACATACGGTATTAAATAGTACTCCGTACCATCACGACTTCGGGTAACGCAGACGATCACCGCCCGCCTCCAAAGCAAAGCGGGCCACGGTGCCGGCGCTGCGCAAGGAACGTGACGCGAGAACTGGAAAGGCATCCAGCCATGCAGCGTGCGGACAGGGAGCAGGCTCGCATCTCGCGTGTCATCCACAGGCAGCAATCGAAGCAGGCGCCATCGGCCCGGCGGCCGCGTCCCCGATCCCATCGCGGGTTTGCCAGCCGCGGGCGCTGCCCTCGCACCGCTACCACCGGAGAACCAGCCGAGCGGGCGGGCGTGGCGACGATCCCAGCGCTGCGCCGCCGTGGATCACCGATCGGGATGACACAGAAACCATTGGGCTCTGCCGCTCTGCATCTGCCGGGTCGGGTCGAACGCCTCGTCGCCGCTCGCTCGGCGCTTTCGGGCTGGCTGGGCTGTTCTTGGCCTGGCTGGCGCGTGTCGTTTTGCCGAGCTCGGCAGGCATGGGCTGGTGGTTGTTGACACGCCTCGCGGCGTCTGTTTGTCTGTTCGGGAAGTGGACACAGCCCGAGTTCGGAAGGACTACGGCGCTTTAGGTTAGCCCTAGCTACGTTCCAGTACGAGGCGCCGTTCCACTGGATCGGATCGGACATTCCGACCAGACTACTAACATCACGGTCCTGTACGTGCTACAACTAATCTGCTGCTATTACAAGTAGTAGCTGTTTGTCCATCTACCAATCCCCCATAGTACTACGTTCGATCCAACCACAAACAACGTGTAGCTTTAGTGAGCTGTCTAACTCGTCTCGTCACATAAAACCTTCCAATAATCTTGTGTACCAGCACACCACCAGTGTTCAGAAAAAAAAAAACGAACCTACTACACCAAACCGGAGTACAGAATCCCCGAAACCGGGGGGGCACTTGCCACTACGCCCGGCGCATACGCATGTCCTCGTGCAGTTATGCTGGTGGACCGAAGGGCACAGCACCACCACCAACATGCCTCCCCCCTCACATCCACCACGATCTGATGATCCCATCCGCGCTGTAGCCAACAGCATCGCTCGATCGATCGGCTGTCTCCGAACGCCGTGGCGCCATCGCAGCCGGTCGGCCTCGGAAGGCAGCGCATGTTACGCCTCGCCCGAGCCGGGCATTATTGGAGGCCAGGCCAGGACAGGACCGCCGCCCGCCGTCGCCGTGCCCCCATCCGCGCTTGGGGCGCGCAGCTGTTTTCTCGTCGCCCACAGCGAAAAGGGCTACGCTGACAAAAGCCTACAGTGTCCGGGGGTGCCGGGCTGGCAACAAAAGCGACGCATATGGGGCTACTGGGGTCGACGTGTACGTGTGTGGTGGCATGTACCGGTACGCGTACACGTCTACGGCCAGCTCATGCCGATACGGTGGCGACCTAGTAGCCTAATACGTGACGTCGCCTTCGTCGCGTGCTATGGACGAGCATAAGCTCGATCGGTGCGCCTCTCGCCACTGTGGACTGCTATGTTCCCCCCCGTGGCACGATGTGTGATCCAGCTGGTTGCTGATGCTGATATGAGCGATAGGGTATGTATTGTTCCCTCTCATAGCATCGTGACATGACACACACGGTGCCAAGCCGGAAGAACTTGCCGCACGCGTTCATGCGTTTTTTGGACTTCCTTTTGGAGCCGGGCGACAAAAGCTTTAGCATTGCCTACGGATTCGGCATTGCCTGGATCATGATTCCGGTAAGACAGTGGAGCTCTCAAAGATAGATATCGCTTCAGTCAAAATCGCACAGACCTTACTCCGTGAAAAATTGGAATCAGTTGGTACTGAATGAATGTATCTATCTATAAAAGAACGAGTTAAATTGAAAACGTTTCTCACCCAAATTAGGTCCGCGGTATCCCTCACGCCGGACCCACTTGTAAGGGTCAATAGAGGTGGGAAGAGGATCAAACCCACAAAAACTGATATTTAGAAAATGTTTCTGCCAAAACGTAAATGTTTTTGTTACCGTCATGCCTACCCACCCGTAGGCCTGTTAAACAGTTGTTTATTAAACAAAACAGTTTGATTGACACGCGCGGAACGGCACGCCGCGGCCTCCTGCTTGTGTGGGCCCGTGGTGACGGTGTTGTGCTGGTGGAAGACCGAATGATGCACGATCCGCACGGGAGAGGCTTCGGTCATCCAACGATCGCGGCGCCGGAGTGTGGCTCTGATCTGACTGTTAATCTGCCATGCATGCGTGTAATTAGCCAGTCCTTCTATGCGTGCCAAAAGTAACAATACAGACTCGATCGCTGCAACTGAATTTTGTCCTCCTATGAGGAGCCAAGCAGATGAGTCTTTATTCCTAGCTTTTGTTCAATACAGGCTCGCTCTATAATTCCCGCAAAAAAAAAAAATACTCGATCTATAATCTAGGACACTTAATAACAGAAAAAGTAACAATTACAAGGGAAAAGCAGCTGCTACTTGAAGCTAAAAAAGAAATAGATTTCATCGTGTGGCCCTAACACTCAATTAAGAATGATACAGTGGGTTTAAATTGATGGTCATCGAACTTTCATTGTATCACGTGCGTGTCGCACGTGCGTCTTTGCTAGTTATGTATACGTACTAGCCACGATTGCAATTGCCCTGTTATCTCGTAACAGAATGTTGCTCCTATCTACTCTCTGTCTAAACAATGTAAACATGATACTTTTGAACGAGTAATCATGATACTTGATCACTACACAGGAGGCTTGGGAGTTGGGACCTTGGATCAAATACGTCACCTAGATCTGTGACTGAGCCTCTGCTGCTAAAAGCTCACTCGGTCAAAACAATTCAAGTTTTCCCAAACTCTGGATCTGAAATTCGTTACATCTTACGTAGATGGGCCCACACTACTAAGTTGGGCTGGACCAACGAACTAACTTTCCCCAGCCTGCGCCCCCCCCCCCCCACCCCCCCCTCCTTTCTGAACTAAAAAGCCTACAAACGCGTTTGGTGTCCGCCACCGGCCCCTTGGGCGTGAACCACATTACTTCGCCTGGGGGACCAAAAGGATTCGGACGGTCGAGGCTGGGCCGAACAGCCCAATATAACAATCAGTAGTAGTAATATGTTTTTAACAGCATTTCCCCTCTAATATTTTTCACATTGAAAAATCTATGTTTTTCTATATTTTCTATTGGTTGTTAGTTGACAATATTTTGTATTGCTACATCTTTCCATAAGATTATAATTTTTTTTATCTTTGTTACCATTTTATCAAGTCTTTTCTAGAGAGTTGAATCATCATTGTTGTTGAACATCTAATTATAATTTTTTTTTATCTTTGTTACCATTTTATCAAGTCTTTTCTAGAGAGTTGAATCATCATTGTTGTTGAACATCTAATCGAGATATATCTCTTAGGGAGAAGTCTATTTTTCACCATCCAACTATTATAAAAGTCTGATTTTAACCCACAAATACAAAACCGCACTATCCAACTATCAAAACCGTGCAAAATTGACTTTTCCCTATCTCCTCTTAAGATCGTAGCATTACTTTTTCTACTTGTTTGTCTAGAAAATCTACTATCTCTATCTCATGAAGAAAGTATTTCTATAGACTAATTGGTGATGGTGTGAAAAATATATACATGGCCTTATTTGTTGGGCGCATGCAACTAACAAGTGTTCTAAAACACGAGAAGTTAATTTGTCATGCAGAAAACTTAACCATTTGATTTTGCACTTAGTTGTTGTTCGATTCCTAGGATTGCACTTGTGTGAGATCTTTAAATGCAAAATGTTAGGATTCAATTTTCATATGACATGGTGTGTGGAGTAACTTTGTGGCAAGATATTTTCATTATTTATAATGACTATATTTATTCTTACTCCAACACTTAAGAATTGACTCAACCTCCTGGGCTTACTTTGTCGCATTTCCATTGGAATTTGCCTTTAGTTTATTCCATCCATACCCTAGATACCTCCTCATAGAACTAGCCCAATTCACATTTGAACGTAGATTGTGTTGTATTTAGGGAGTGATCTCCAAAGGATGAACGCAAATACCTGATGAAATTTCTCTTATCAGAGCTTGCACCCCGATTGAGGAGCAAGGAAATTTTAGTTCCCATCCTGTAGAAACTATTACCCTATCCAATCTAAAAAAAGTAGGTTCAGACAGTGAATTAGCCTACTGCCGGCATCTTAACTCTCTCTTTTAAATCCAAATTATTTATAACAATGCTTAAAAGATAAGGGCATCTACCATCATAGCGATCATTACCATTTCAGTATGACCTCTTATATTATAATATTAAAATCTCCTCCAGTTTAATAGCTCTATCTTTGCTTATGTTAAGCTACTCTATAAAGTGCAATTAGGCTCCACTCAAGCCACAAACTTTATTCCTTAAATAAAATATAATGTAGAAATTCCCTTGGAACATGAAACCTATATTAAAAACCGTTGGATTGATTCCCAAAAGTATTCTATTAAACTATCTCTTGGGTCCTATCCAAGTCTGTATGAATTTTCTTCCTCCACAAACACTGTTTACTTCTCCATACGTGTAATTAGTTTTGCAAGTTTCGAAAAGAGCAATAAAATAAACTTCGTTGTGTTTGACAAAACCCAATATTTAGTCATGTTCCAAATACCTTTAGTATTCTAGAAAATGCCTTTATTTTTCACCAATTGGTTGTTATGTTTGTATTTTCCCCTTTGCTAGCCAAAAAGTTGTTATGTCTTTATTTCATTTTTACTAGCTTGGATGGTTTAACTTACTAATGGATTTTTATTTTCTTTTACCTAGACTCAGATAATAAATAAATAATACCTTGATGGCTATTATCTTTGATCAAGTTTCCCATCAAAATATGACATCGTGACTTTTATCTTTGATCAAACTACCAATCAGAACATCGTCATGGAATTGAGTATGCGTACAAGACTCCATGAGCCTTAGCTCAACCATTACCTGTGATGGGTTTTTCTATGACGACCAGAACCACCGAGGAAAGTGCCCTAGTCACAGATTATGTATGTAGTCGTAGTCGTATTACAATATGTTGATGCTTAGAACATTCTATACTTCAACTTGCAGAAAGAAATAACCCGAATGTACGAATCGGTGATAAATAAGGCCAGAACCGCTAGTGAAAGTTCCCTGGTTGGACTCTAGACATAGTCTCAGCTGTGTTACAATATGTCAATGATTAGCGTGGTCCTTCAACTTGCAAAAAGAAACAACACGATCATACGAATTGTCCGTATTAAATTATAACGTTGGTTCTATGGATGTACGAGCGAGCGTCGTGTAAGTCATAAGATACTAGAGTGAGGAACTGAGTCGTTGGTGCTTGCGTCTCCTATTCAAATTCTTGTGTGCATGCTGAATGCAACGTGCTACACATGTGGCCCTGCATCTGTATCGGATATATTGGTTGACGCTGAAGTGGTGGCTCCGCGTGGAGCTTCACCACGAGCAGGTTCACATGCAGTTATCCCATACAACCTTGGCCGGCTTCTCTTCCTTTCGTGCTGTCGTACGCGACTACCCAATCATTTCTTGGTACACCATTTCCTCGGCGTCCGAGAGGAAATTGTAGCAGAGCGCACCTGGGACCTTCTGCCATGGCACGTCTCCGGCGGCGGTCTTGCCTACTGCTGGCCGTGGTTGTGGCCGCCCTGTTGAGCGCGGGCTTCGGCTTGTTGGGGAGCAGCGCCAGAGCGCAGGAGACGTGCTCGGGGATGGTGCCCGCGCCGCCGCGGCGTGGGGCGAGGGTGTCGTTGGCCAGCTCCGGCGGCGTGGGTGACGGCCGGACGCTGAACACGGCGGCGTTCGCGCGCGCCGTGGCCAGCATCGAGCGCCTCCGCGCACCTGGCGGGGCGGAGCTGTATGTGCCGCCCGGGGTGTGGCTAACGGGGCCTTCAACCTCACCTCGCACATGACGCTCTTCATCCGCGCTACGCAGGTAAAGCGTCCGTTATTAGTTCCTAGATCTTGATCTCCGCACCCCGGACACGACCATTGATTCTGTTATTTCGGAGCGGAGCTTTCGCCAGTAGTTTGTTTTTTTTTACTAGTTTGAAAACGAAATATCAATATCTTCCGTTAAGGCAGTGGTTAAAAAATGTATGCTTTCAAAAAAAAAAAGTTATGTCAATATCTCCCGTTAAAATTTGCGCTCTCTTACCAGGACACATCAAGCTGGCCGCTGATGGAACCGCTGCCGTCGTATGGAAGAGGGCGAGAGCTGCCCGGCGGAAGATACATCAGTTTGATCCATGGCAACGGCCTTAAGGATGTGGTTATCACAGGTTGCCTTGTCACGTTCACGTTGGTATTTCTCCTGATCCTTTTAGACGTTTAGTTAGTTGTTCCTAGCGTCCTTCTTCAAGCTTGATGATATTTAATCGCAACCGTGGCGTGTGCAGGTGAGAATGGAACTATCGATGGTCAAGGCAGTGTGTGGTGGGATATGTGGAAGAAGGGCACGCTGCCCTTCACTAGTCCTCACCTGCTTGAGCTCATGAGCTCGTCGGATATCATCGTCTCCAACGTCGTCTTCCAGGATTCACCATTATGGAACATTCATCCTGTTTATTGCAGGTGAGAGGAACGAGTTCGATTGATTACTTCAGACCCTAGTTTGGCTAGCAAATAGTCGTGTTGCAGAATCTTAGTATACTATTCTGTGCATGCAGCAATGTTGTGATAAGAAATCTGACCATACTAGCTCCACATGACTCCCCCTACACGGATGGAGTCGATCCAGGTAAGCAAATGTTTATCCTCTATCTGTCAGATTGCCACGCAGAAATGTACTGATCAAATTTCAAAGCTGATGTTGTTGTCCAAACTTTGCAGATTCCTGCAGCAACGTCTGCATCGAGGATTGCTACATTTCGACTGGCGACGATGCGATCGCCATCAAGAGTGGCTGGGATGAGTACGGAATTGCTTATGGCCGGCCCAGCTCCAACATCATCGTTCGAAGGATCACAAGCTCTACCCCTTTTGCAGGCTTTGCCATCGGAAGTGAGACGTCGGGGGGAGTGGAGAACATCCTTGCAGAGCACCTGAATTTCTTCAGCTCAGGGGTTGGGATCAACATTAAGACCAATGTTGGCAGGGGTGGGTTCATCCGGAATGTCGCTGTCACTGATATTACCCTGGAGAATGTCCGGTATGGCCTGAGCATCGCCGGCGATGTTGGTGGCCACCCTGACGAGCACTACAACCAGACTGCTCTCCTCGTCGTTGACTTCATAACGATAAAGAATATCCAGGGCCAGAACATTAAGCAAGCAGGGCTGATCAAGGGTATTGTCAACTCCTCATTCTCCCGGATCTGCCTATCGAACATCACGCTCAGTGGCGACAGTGCTCGTATCCGGCCATGGATATGTGAGGCTGCCAGTGGAAGCGCGATCCAGGTGCAGCCATTCCCATGCTCAGAACTCTCTTCCACGCCCGGGACAAGCGTATGTACAGGTTCACTCTAATTCTGATGTTAGCTGCTACAGTCGTATAGGCTAAAATCATTAAACACTGTCATTTTCCAAACATGTCACTAGACCATATGCATTTTCCAACCCTTTTGTAAAAATATTATGAGGTTAGATGCTACTTCAGCAAGCTTGCTTCATATATTCTTTCCTTTTTCGTGTGACAGGGATTTTAATCAATACATCTGTTGATCTATATTTTACCATATATTTGTTACGTGGTATACTTTGGGGGTGAAATTTATGAATGTTGTTAAGAATCTCGCTGTGTGGCAGGACAAGTTGATTTCTGCACTAGGTCTGTTTAGATTCCTGAAAAGTACTGTAGCAAAAGTATTGTAGCACTATTCCTCTTCTCACAAACATGTTTACCAACAAAGTTTGCTAGTGTATTTCCCTACTTCTCCCCCAATTAAACACCTATTAAGGCCAGCTGCACTTGTTATATTAGTTTGTCTGCATGGGCCGCTCTTGGGCTTATATGTTGGAACCATATGCACAAATTGGACTTTATATGTCGAACCCTGTCTGTGATTAGGAAACTCGTGTTGGTCACACAAGCATAAAAAAATTATGGATTACTATATGTAGCGTGGCAACATAATCGATTCTGTTATTACCGCACCGTCGACGCTTCTCCATTGCTCCATTATTCCACCATTGATGAGCGTGCACCATTCCTCTGCCCTAAAATTTGACACCAAAAGATACTTCAATATTTTTCTTGGCCCTAAATTTTTTTTCCTCCCCAACATTACATGAGTTTTAATTTTGATTCCCTATTTGACATATTTCCGTCACTTCTGTAAGCTAAGTTGGGCAAAATAACCTCCAAATCACCTTAAAAAATCATGAATTTTTTTTGCTGATAATCAAATGAAGATAATATATTTTTATTAAAAATATATAAGCACATTTATAATTTTTGAAATGTAAGTCACCAAATTAGACTACTTTGAAACTTATTTGAATTTTATGGCATCCGATTTTTTAAAAAAATAGAAAAATAACCAATATTCCTCATAATATATGTAGTAATTTATTAAATTATTTCCTGCCATAAGTATCATTGAATATTATGAATAATGAAGATTTTGAGAAACTTTAGAAGAACCTCATAATTCTCTATGTAATTAAGGAAAGAATTTTATAGATTGTTACATCCCATGTGAGGAATATTAGTTAATTTACCATGATTTTTTGAAGTCTTTTGTGCCATAAGTATTCTTATCAATTTTAAACGTAACTTAATTTGATGAATTTGAATTTTAAAATCGTAAGAGTATATATGTGCGTTTTAAGTAGAATGAGTTTTTCTTAATTTGTTCAATAACTAGAAAAGGTTCATTAATTTTGAAGATGATTTAGTTGTCATTTTGCGTGACTTAAGTAACGAGAGTGATGTTAAATAACAAAATAAAGTTACAAAACAGTGTCATATGAGGGATAGAAATTTTTCTGAGGGATTTTTGTCTAGAGAACAATGCAAAAGTGCAATTTTAGCCACAACACATCTCATTGGTCAATTATGGCTCAGACGCACCCTAAAAACTTGTTTTTGTCCATCACACATCTCCTTAATTTAAATAGTGGTTTGTGGATGAGAAGGCTGGTAAACATTCCATTTGCCCTCTTCTCTTCCATTCCTCTTGCGTGCCACCTCCTTCGTGCCTCAAATCCCGTGGCAGCTCGTTGCACCATGCTTCGCAACAGCGCCAACTCGCTCAGTGCGCACCAGGCACCATCTCTTCGACAGTTGTTGCCTGCCAAGCGATCTTTCCCAAGGGCCAAGGCCATCAGCTTGTTTTGCTCATCCAAAAGCGCGCACACAGACATAGAGCTCTTATCGAGGTGGCCAGTTACTCTTTCTGTTCTTGGACTACTACAGCTAGATATTCGCATTCTGGAGCTCAGCATTGATGGTAATAGGAGTGGATCTTAGGGGGGAGCTAGGGAGCCCCACCCCCTCGGGTTTTAGGCACCATGGGTTGAAGAAGAGGAAGAGAGAAGAAAAAAACATGGAGAGATGGAGGACCAAAGAGAAAGCCAGCCTCCCTTTAATATTTTGCTGCATCCGCCACTATGTACTGGGATGGGTAAGTGATGCTCTGCTTGAAAAAAAAAACAAACTATAAAATTCACTTCAATAGCAAGGCAATACTGACAGATGAAAAGAAAAATCATTAGATCCGATGATCAAATCTGCCAATCTCATGTTCATAGGCACTCTAGGTCCTTAGTGTGGAGGTTCCTACATTCCTATGGTATAGCCAATTACACCAAAAACATTGCCTATTACAGCATGTGTACCCAGTTGTGGTGGAGGACAATAATAAAGAGGTGCGTAGTTAAAGGGTTGCACAATGGCTGCCTTTAAGTAGGGGTGGGCATAATTAACTTGGAATTATTTCGTTTACTTATAACACAAAACCAAACTACTAACCAAAAATTTTGGTTTTAGTTATTTTGGTTCGGTTCTTGAGTATTGATTCGGTTTTTGGTATTAATTATGCCCACCGACATAAGGCCTTGTCCAATGGTGATTGTTCATCGACTCTTTGCTAGCTCTTAAATTGTTTAACTGATGAATAGTGTCAAAACAGTACAGAAGTGGGTTGGCTCTTTGCAAATGGGTTGACTCTTTGCTAGCTCTTAGCCGTCTCATATTCATTGAAGAGTGTAAAAGTGATGTGACCGGCTCTTGTTGAAGAGCCGGTTACATCAAAAGATGCACTGTTCAATGAATATAAAATGCTATGAACTAGCTAAGAGCTAGCAAAGAGCCAACCCAGTGTACTCTTTTGGTACTATTTTGATACTGTTCATCGATTAAACAATTTAAGAGCTAGCAAATAGTGCCTTGTTGGAGAAGGCCTAATAGAGACAAGAGGTGTAACATTGAAGTTTGTTGGGCAGAGGCCTAGTGGGCTATGCGAATGGTTCTTTGACGTCACGTATGCAACAATATGATTTCAATAGATCACCACCAACACACTGTCTTAAAAAATAAAAATAAGAATTGCAACCTACAGTCAAATTAAGCTCTAGCTTCTTTTTTTTTCTGAGAATTTTCTCGGTTCTTAAGGAAATACCAACGGTCTCAGCTATATGCCTATATATAACTCCATTGGTATTTCCTCATTCCTCAAGAACTATTTTAATTTCAGCATAAGAAAATGAAGTGGAAATTTTATGGTATATTCCTAAGTACAATAGTAGAATATAATCTCCAACATATATAAACATCCGATGCTTCCTCTAGAACTGGGGCGCCGCATCGCCACCTTTCTACAACATATTATAAGCAGGTGTTTTGGCAGCTCTGCTCTCCCAGGTGCCAGGGAGCACCATGGAAGTCCTCGGTGCAATGCAATGCACCTCTGAGTTTTTTTCAGCCACCGCAGACGGGGCGCGCCATGTAACATTTGAACTGAAGCTGTCGTGTGTAGAATTGCCATCTTTACACATGTGCGCCCTCTCATTTAGAGACGTGCAGAGATATCGTCGCGACTAGAACGCACAGGAGAGCCAACACGGCCCTGCCCTGCCCCGTCGTCGCGGCGGCGCCGACGTCGTTGTAGTCCGGTGGAGACGTTGATCCGTAGCCCGGAGGGGACGTTGATCCGTAGTCAGGAGGGGACATTGAGCCGTAGTCAGGTGGGGACATCCCATACACGGGTGTGCCGGTGTCCGGCGTGGTAGGCGTTGGGGTCATCGGGGTGGTCGGGACGGACGGCGGCATTGTCGTCGTCGGGGATGGTGGGGGCATCGTGGTCTGGGTGCCACCGCTGCAATTTTCACACCATGATGATCAGTTTTGTTTAACGAGATTATATTAAGAATAGTGTGTTTTGTTTCAGTTCCTTTTTTTTTTTGAGTCGCACGGACGCTTACCTTGATGCTGGATACTGGCACGACCCTGAACCTGCAAGGTTGGAAGAAAACAAAAATGATTGCGTGAGGAAACAACATTTTTGGAAGATTCTCTGCTGATCAAGGACACGCCGCGCGCGCGTAAGAAATGCAACAAATGCGTTGTGGTTAATTGCGACTAGAGGCATTATTGTTGTACTCCGTAGCTTACTGGGATCAGTGTTGGTGATGGTGGCCGTGCCGCCGAAATCGCAGCTGGTGGGGACGGGGTTCTTCTGGTAGTAGCTGTTGAAGGCGTAGGACGCATGGTCGTGCACGGTGTCGGGGTTGAAGCAGCTCCCGCCGGGCTGGATTGCGGAGCAGTCCGCGCCGTAGCCGCACGCGTAGTCCAGCGCCACCTGCAGCGCGGTCGGGTTCGCGCTCTGGCTCGCCACGCACCACGATCCGCCACCTCCACCGCCGCCACCCGCACCGGCACCGGCACCGGCACCGCCGTTCCCAGTCGCCAACGTCGGGAACGTGGGGGACGGACTCCCCGGCGAAGAGTATGCGTAGGCCGACATGGGCGTGGTCACCGTGGGGTAGGACGGCTTCGACACCGAGACCGTGGTGAGCGTCCTGTGTGGCGTCGCTCCATCGGCTGCCTCTGCTCTCCTGTGCTCTGTTCCTGTCGAGATGACACGGAACGCGTCTGATTACTTTTTACATCTCGGCCGACCTAGTAATCTTTTACTTCTCGGCGGACCTAGTACGTACGCGTATCTTGTTTGTTCACTAGAGCAAAGCACTGGACTATATATATTTCATCAGAAATAAGGTGAAACAAAACAAGAGGAAACGGTTCAAGCAGTATGAAGCACCAATAACATGATTCAAATTCTAGGCAGAACTTGACCTTAACCAAGCACGTAAGCTAGAAATCGAAGGATTTTGTGCGAAAAGATCAATGTGAAGAACCTCAGCAACTAACTCACCACCACAGAGGGCAACAAGCACAAAAATGAAGCCCAATCGATGCATCAACGGCTTATGACCCATGTCGTTGTCTCTCCAAATCCCAACCTTGATCTCCGTCCAAAACACACGACGACCAAAACCAGGCAAACGCAGCAGCGACGGACAGCTACTTGACGAAGAAGAGGTGTAAAGTAGGGGCCTTGCTTTCCCTGCGTCCATGGCATATATATATAAACATGACGCCGTCACGTCGAATCACAGGTTCCTTCCGCGGCAGGGGAGAGAGGGGCGGAGAAAGAAGGACAAAGAATAAGAGGAAACTTGGGAGTGGAGGATTGGAGCTTTGCTGGGTTGGGGCACGCAACGCCTGTGTGGGCAATCACTAACTTATGGCAAAGAAATGCACGAGCAAAGCAAAAGGCTTTGGTCGATCAGGGTGGGTGAAAGATCTAGCGCCGCAGCTCGATGACGGGGGGAAGGAAAGCTGCACGAGCAGTAGTGCACTTTGGAGGTGAAAGAATTCTTCATGTCGGCTGCATCCATGATCGCATCGGTCCGAGCGAAGAGCATCGGGATTGGGGAGAATGTTTGGCTTTGCGGTTTTCTATGTCCGCAGGGCCTGTACGAGGTTCATGTTTATGTTTGTTAATGGAGTTTCGTCACAAAGTATAGCTCTGTCTGTGTGTGGATGATGAAATTGCTGAGGCCATATTTTGGAGGCCCTGTTTCGAAATTGGAACGACGTTAGCTTTGGCTTTTGGCAGGAATAATCCGCACACTTTAATGATACGAGACTAACAAACTGTAGGGTTCATCCTTTGAATATCATAATCTTATTCTGAACTTTGATTTGATAGTTGTTTGTTCATCAAGTACCCGATCATGTCGACTTTCATCATTATTCCATTTTTTTTTTCTTTCAAGTTCATTATGCGCAGGAATCAACGATGGGTGCAATCTAGTTAACCAATCACCTTCTGCACACAGAACTATACAGTGACCATATTCGCCCATACGAAAAAAGAAAACAGAGACACATAGCATATGATGATTCACCTCTCAAACTAAAGAAACCATCATAAAGTGCAGCAGAAAATCATGGATATACGAGTGCTATTTCTGACAGATGTCTTTCTAAGAAAAACAGTTCCATTTCCACTAAAAAAAGAGAAATAGTCATTTCTATTGTGCATGCATTATGCCTTTCTAGAAACCAGCACAACGAGAAATGAATACAATCAAGAACCGTCTCTTGCCGTCATGTCATCGACATGCGACCATTTCGACACATCCTGCCAGCAGAAGGTTGTGTGTGCCGCCGGACTGCCGGAGCACCGACTGGCGACGGACCGACGGTGGTGACGGTGGTTGGAGTTGAAGCAGAGAAACGACACGCCCTTTTTTCTCCCGACAGAAGCTCCGATCCGGCCGCCTTTCACTGTAGTAACTAGCAGCCATCAGATAACAACTAGACGAAGAAAAGGCACACCTGACCCTGAAGCTCTCCTCTTATCTCATCACTCCCTAAAGACGACGATGCCGTCTGCCTCCTTTCGTTCCCTTTCTGCTGTGCAGATATCATGGTGCCCAAAGCGTCCAGATTTGCTTTTTTGTCCATCCAGACATCCAGTCCAGGCAACGATCCTGACCCAACGGCCAATCAACGAGGGCCTGAGGAGCTTGATCGGCGCATGATGTACATACGTAGGCACAGAATCTGCCAATCCATTCGTCGTTGGCTTGGAATGTTTAGATGGGCCTTTCTGTTGCTCGCCAGGAGAGAGAAAAGGTGTGTGGTTAGGTATGGAGTCCTGGGCTGTTTCCACAATCGGTTGTTTCTGGTGCTTGGATCCCCCACCAATTTGGGCTTGTCATGTTCTTCTGATTCCAGTGCTTGAGCCTTTTAGTGGCCTCAAACTGTCCCCACTCTAAGTTGGGTCAAAGTTAATTATGTCCAGACTTGAGAGGGATTGTTTGAGGGGTTCCGTTCCGTCAAACCTACTTCCCTCTCCGTCATCAAACCTACAAGTCACTTTACTTCTCCTCCGGTGGGACTGAATAGATGTTTTCAGCAGACGCTATTAGATGTTTTGCAGACCAGCTATCTAGGTTGGTGGCTGATGCGCATAAATGTGAAGGTAAGATCGCAGGAGAGGGATCATCTACGGTACTTTTCTTTAGAGTTAAGTCAGTCACTTAGCGGCAACTGCTACAGGGGAGTCTCGCTGAGATTGCTGGGGGCGATTGATTGGCAATACTAAGAAACGGTGTATGCTCGTCAATAGATAGGATTGCAAATCGCCCGTATTAAGCATTATTGAGGATACCAAACAACGCTAGGATGGGGGAGAAAGAAAGAAAGAAAAATCAGCGCCGCCTCCTCGGACGACTTGGGGTGACAACTTGAGCCTTATGTCAGCCACCCTTTCCGTCCCCTCCAACCCCTCATAATCCCCAGTTAGGTGGCAGGCAGTCAAGCCACCCTTGGTACAATGCTTCATAAGTTCATAGCCGTGTCCTTCCTATAGCAACATAGACATGATTGGTATTAAAGGTCTACTACTCTTTGGTTGCGGATTGTATGTCGCTTGATCATCTCTGGGTTGATTGTTGGATGTTGTTGGTTTGTTTGAATTCATTACTTGTGAAGATAAGGCAGTCGAGCTATCTTCGTGAGCTCTCATCTCTAAGCTATGGTGGCGGCTCGCTCTTCAACCAGGATTTTTGTTATACGCTTGGTGATTCTTCCTTTTGTCAAGAATATAAAATTTCTTGCGTTGTGCAACCCATTACTTTTATGCCTTTCGATGTAGGATTTTGTGTGTCCCTATGTATGGTGGCCTTGCCAGCTGCACAAATATTGTTGGGACATGAGGCCCATCAAGGTTAGTGCCATTGGGTTGCGGATAGTTGGGCCAAATGTTTTATATGGAAAGTCAATATGGTGTGTAGGGATGTCTTGGGGTTTAGTATCACCTTGCCAATCAGTGGTGGTTTTTTTTTTGAGGAACCAATGGGGGCCAGGAGCCCACCTGAACTTTAAATTCCATCAAGCGAGAACACTTCGAGCAAGCGCGGCGCTCAAAGGGAGAATACATGGGGGGGGGGGAAGGAGAGAGCAGGACATCTATCTATTTTACATCGACTACGGTCTGACACCAGATCTTGAGGGGTTCGACGTCCAGCCGGCAGGGGCGCGGCACACCCACAGCTCGATGTGTTGTTGCAGGTGGCGAGTCATGGTGGGGGCATCCTCCTACAGGTTGCGAAAGATCATGGCGTTCCGTGCCTTCCAGATGATCCATAGCACACCCACGGCCGCTGTATGGGCAGCCATGTCGGGAGCGGCGAAGGCAGAGCATATGGCGGCGACCGCCCCTTGGATGGAAGAGGGGGGGTTTTGCTCGGGCAGGAGACGGGACAAAGAGGTCGACAAGGCGGGGGCAGGTCACGAACAGGTGGTCGGCCTCCTCCGTGACCCCAGGGCAGAAGGGCAGTCCGACGAATCTCGTGCGCCGTGGCGGTGGAGCGAGGCGCGCGTTCTCGTGCGCTCGTGCCGGAGAATCCAAAAGAAGATCTTAACCTTCTTCAGGGCAAAGCATTCCCAGTTGACCCGCGTCATCGGAGGCCCCCCAATCGGCGCCCGCAGCGCGTTGTAGATCTCGGCAGCTCGGATGTCTGAGGAAGGACCGCCCCGAATCCATCTCGTGTCCCGAGCGTCGTTGAGCTCAATGTCGTCGAGCGCGTTCATCAGCAACTCCCGTTCAGCTTGGGCAGTCGAGGAGAGTCGAGGTTGGAGGGCCGAATCCAGGCCTCCGGCGAGGACCACCTCGGCTACCGTTGGGTCGGTGTCGGTGGAGTGAGAGTAGAGCGCCGGGAGGGCATCGCGGAGGATGCCGGCTTCCTACCAAGTATCGTGCCAGAATGATGTGGAGTCGCCATCACCGAGCGCAACCACCGTGATCGCACGGTACTCCGGGATGAGCTTCTTGATGTCCCGCCAGCAGGGCGTGTCGCCGACTGCCCGGCCACCGTCGTACCAGAAGCGGATCCAATCCGCCCAGGGGTTGCTGTCGCAAGCGAACAACTTGTGGATGTGCTTCATCATTAAGCTTTTGTTCATGGTGGCGAGGTCCCGGAGGCCAAGACCGTCGTCTTCCCTGCTCCGGCAAGCCAGATCCTAGGCGAATTGGCAGGCACCCCCTCCGCACTTGGTGGCGCCGGCCCAGAAGAGCCCCTTTCTGGGACGGTCGAGCTTGGCGAGAGCAGTGAGGGGTAAAGGGAGGACGAACATGGCGTAGATGGCCTGCGCCGTGAGCACCGACTTGACGAGGGTGAGGCGGCCCGCTCTGTTGAGGAGGGCCGTGCGCCATCCAGGGACAGCGCGTTCCATCTTGACGGCGATCGCGTCCAAGGTCGCCGTGGTGATTTTAGCCGTGGAGAGTGGGAGGCCCAGGTATGTCTGGGGGAAGGCGGCGACCGGGCATCCCAGGGTGGCCGCCAGGCGAGTAGCATCGGCGTAGCCCACGCAGATAGGCACGAAGGTGCTCTTGTGGTAGTTGATGTGGAGCCCGGTCACAGCAGCGAAGTCGGTGAGGATGACCTTGAGGCGCCGCACTTGGTCCTCCTCAGCCCGGAGGAGGATCAGGGTGTCATCTGTGTAGTGGACGACGGGGCATGGTAGGTCGTCGACCAGCGGATGTTGGCGACGATGAGAAAAAGGTAGGGGCTGAGGGGGTCCCCTTGCCGTAGGCCCTTCTGCATGTGATCCAAGGCCCAGGAACGCCGTTGAGGAGGACCGAAGTCCTGCCGGAGGAGAGCAGGGAGGCCACCATCGCCCGCCAGTGCGCACTGAAGCCCCTAGCCGACAGAATGTCGTCGAGTGCGGACCAGCCCACCGAGTCGAAAGCTTTGCGGAAGTCGAGCTTGAGGACGATGGTCGGCGCTCGACGCTTGAGGCAGCACTGCACGAGCTCCGTGGCGAAGAGGAAATTATCCTAGATACATCTCCCTTTGATGAACCACGTTTGTAGGAGGGCGACCAGGTCAGTGATGTGGCGTTGCAGCCATGTCGTCATGATCTTGGAGGCGATCTTGGGGGCGCAGTTCTGCAGGCTCACCGGGCGGAAGTCAGTAGCAGCAGTGACGACGTCCTTCAGTGGTGGTTAGAACACCATGATATAAGGAAGGGTCTAGTGACGGTCTTCAAGTTGTAAAGCTTGGGTTAATCAGAACTTCCATATATGCCCTGAGAGAAGGATAACATTTTCTAGGTTCTTCGCCTTTCCATCTGTAATGACTGCACGGGTCCGTGGCTAGATTTCTGGACAGCATATTCACAACCACTCGTCACTGTGTCCCCTCTCCGAGTTCATCAAAATTTGCATAGACTATATCGCTCAATCATATTCGCTCCCACGTGTAACCCATTGTAATTGTTTATATACAAATGTCATGATGGATGTTTGGTTATGTTGTATTGCTATGTTTCTAGCATGTCTAGGGTTTATTGATTTATCGTATATATGAATATGCAGCAACAACCATGTGTCTTTATTTTTGCTAGTATTTTGGTATCAAATTAATCAAAATTTGTGACAGGTATGTTATCGAAAAAATCCTCAAAATAAAAGCTGAATAAGCGAGTGATAATTTGTTCTACCAAACTGCCCATGGTTTCTTAGAAGGGGTGTGTACGTATACAATTAAACACTGCATTTGTCCGGGTCTCCGATCCATCCCATGGGTAAGATTAGCGATGGAAGGAGCTGATACTGCAAAAGTATTTGAAAAGGTTCACGAACAATTCAGCAAGATGATGAGACCAAATATACACTATATTTGATTTGAACTTCAAACCAAGCATCTGCGTTCGATTAGTCTTTGCAGCTAATCAAACTCTCTTTACATTACACAAGAGAACCAAAAGATCCATACTTGCATGCAAATTACAGTGACTAACAACTTTTAACAACATATATAATTTACCAGCATTGTATGCATAAAAACACACCCAGCTGTTTGCTGTTGCCGCGCCCTGCACGCCCAGCGGCCGGCGCTGCAGCCTACTTGGCGACCACACCGTCGTTGCCTGCCAGCATCATGTATTTGTCCCGGCGCGTGAGCCCGGTGCACTCGAACCCGAGCGCCTCGCCGAGCCGGCGCTGCACCCAGTTGGCCACCTCGACGCCCGTCCTCTCCCCCGCGGCGCGCGTCCACTCCCTCGGCACGGCGCCCAGGAACTCCACCCGGTACGCCGGCGCCGGGTTGGCGAAGAACGCCACGGGGTCCATCCACTTGTGCCCGCTCGCCGTCGTGCCGTAGAGCATGGTCACCTGCGCGTCCAGCGCCACGGGCTCCATGTCGTCCGCGAGCTCCGCGAACAGCGGGCTGAACCGCAGCAGGTAGGGCTCCCGGCACGTGGTCCCCTCGGGGCACACGGCCAGGTCGCCGCGCCGGAGGAGGCGCGACATGGTCTCGGCGTCGCGCGCGCGGTCGCGCGTCAGGCGCACCGTCTTGATGGGCGCGATCAGCTCCGACAGGCGGCTCAGGCTGTACGTCAGGGCAGGCACGGGCTTCTGCAGCGCCGTGGTGAGCATGATCGGGTCCACCAGCGTCCGGTGCGTGCACACGTAGAGGACGCCCTTGCGCTGCTGCTGCTGCTTGCCGTCGGCGGCCGGAGGAAGAGCGCGGCGGAGGCCGGAGGTGCGGAAGCGGACGCCGAAGATGGCGCCGGCGAGGAAGTTGATCTTGTAAGGGAGGACGATGCCGATGCTGATGCGGATGACGGAGAGGATGACGCCGAGGGGGAGGAAGAGGAAGAAGGCGAGCATGGCGGACGGGGTGGGGAGGAACGCGAGGCGTCCGTCGTGGAAGATGAGCGGCTTCGGGTACTTGTCCCGCGGTAGCGTGGCGCTCTTTGTGCTATCTCTGCTCACGACATAGACTTCCTGCGAGAAACCAAGACATAGTCAGTCGGTAAATCAATATATAGACATTATTTAAATGATGGAATGACTTTAATACAATATGAATAAGATCAGTAATAACATGTTTCAGCTTTAAGGCACCGTACAAAAAGGTTTTGACATAGAGTTGTGCTAAATATGTGATTTTTAAGTTGGAAAACAAAGGTGAACATTTTTCGTCTTCACAATGAGCAGATCTCATCACTTTTGTTTTCTTAAATTTTGTTTACATTTAGTATCGCCTTGCTCATACTACTGTTAGAATAACCGGGTCATTCTCATCTGTTCTGTTTTGAAACAGTTTTCTTCAATCTAGTTATGACCTGCAAGCATATGGATCAGCAAGACAATTTGGGCATTTGGCTTTTCCCTAATATCAACCTGATCGCATCAAATTGTCAACATGTATAGAGGGCGTGCGTTGATTATTTGGAAAGCATGTGGCGCACCAAACTAAAAATATGTTGTACTACGGTGAATCTTTATTTTCTGGCAAGGTAGCACCCTTAACTAACAGGTTTGAAACTCTTTATTTCCATGATCCATCACTGAAAACCAAACAAGCATTTACTTGCTAAAAAAGAGGGTCTAACTATCCATAAATGCCTTTTTACGGCTACTACAACCCATAAATACAACTAGCATTTGCACAAAAAGGACAACCAATTACCCACGATTTAAGAAATCCATGAATAAGTGGTACCTTTTTCAGAACTACTAACTAGCTATCCGTTAAAAATAACTTTTTAAAGAAGACTCGTGCATATAAATAAATAAATAAATTTACCATTGCATAAATCTAAATAAATAATTGCAACATCATAACAAAATCTGTATTTATAGGAGAGCAAGAAAATCCTGTGCTCACCAACTATGAAATAATCAGGCACTTAAGTGGGATGTTGATCGGATCATAAAAAGACTTTCATTTTCAGACTTTAATATAGATCACTCTGACACACATGTTTGACAAGGAATAGACGACGAGCATAAATAATTTATTGATACTTGTGTGGGCTGTGGGCCGTCGATAATCATTTCAAACACTGGTGTGCACTGTAGATAAGTTACGATCAGTTGTACGATGTGTTCAGATTGGAAGTATAAAGTACTTTTTCTAGACGAATAGTACAATGAGAAGCGTGTTCTGTGAGTGGGATGAATAGAAAAAATTTATTGGAAAAGTACTTTTTCCTAAATCTGAACACAGCAATGCGGCATTCAGATGGAGAGGCCCCTACCTAGCAGTCTCAAAATTTCCATGCGTTGGTGCACGAATGCATCTGGAATGTTCCTTTTTCTTTTCCTTTTCCTTTTCCTTTCCTGTACTACGCCTTAAAACGGCCCCGTAACTTTTGAAAACCTAGCCTATCAAGTATCCGTGCATGCATGGAAACACATGGCCGTGGCATGGCCAGTCGTGCACCATAATAGCCCGTGTCGGACGACGGCCACTCTGGTAGCTGATGAATAGCTGATCCCCCGGACCCCGGTGCCCCAACTTGGCGATTGAGCAGGTGGTACGAGTAAAAAACCAGCGAGGCCGACTGGTCCCTTCGCCCTTCCCTGGCCCTGGAACAGGTGCGCGGCGCCGAGATGAACTATACTGCCTAGAGCGAACTAACGCTACGTACTAGCGTGGCGTCGGCACAAGTGCCGTATTGGCACGGACCCCGCGCGCGTGTCTCTGCAGCGTGCACCGTACGTGCAGAGAGACCCGGGAAGAACAGTACAGTTCATAGGAATACCAAGAGTAGAAGCGTCACCATGAAAGGACACGGTGGCCGGCCGGTGGCCGCGGATCACCACCACCACCTGCAGCCGCGCCGCGCTCGTGGCCAGGCCAGGTGCGCACGGCACACAGGAGGGCGGGGCCTGGGAGAGACGAGCGGACAGTGGATGGAGAAAGCACACACACGCTTTAAATGCTACCAAACGCGCCGTGAATGCGCTTCAATGGCGTGCGCTCGCAAGCACTGACCCGTGCCCTGTGTGTCCTCTCCGTGAGCGGCGGGGGGCCATGCCCATTCGCCCGGCCCGCGTGTGCGGCTCTTCTGCGAGGCTGGAATGCTGGATGCACTGCTCCGAGCCGCCGATCCATCCACCCGGTACCCCTGCCATGTGGCGTGGCGTTCTGGTCCAGAATCTTTGAAGGTTTATTGCCACCGTCCATGGGAGCTCCCTCTCACGTGTACGTCGGCTGGGCAGGGCTACAGTGGGTGACGATAACTCTGCAGATCCACAGTGTATCCACATAGTATATCCTGGGCATCAATCTGGGCATCTGGCCTGACCTGGAGTTTTCTAGTGGCCCTTCGTGTTGTCCCTAGGGGGCTAGCTAGTTTCGTGGACCCGTTTCGCCAGTGGATCATGCAATTACTCGTGACGTCGAAGGTGCCCGCCGGGTTACGCGCTATAGGCCATAGTTACGCCGGTCTAGTTCGAGGGTTAGTGGATAGTTGCTGGCCTGTGCACCGTTGTTTGGCAGGCATCGCTCTGAAAGTTACGCCGGCCTTCTCTTAATGAATTTTTAATTAACCCTTTTCTTAAGAGTATCCATAATTAACGCCGGTCTAGATCCCGGAACTATCTACGTACGATGAAAGAAGCGCATCTACTCTATCTACTATGAAAAGATGACAAGGAAAAGATTATATATGCTACCCTAGTCCACATCTTCTGATTATGCATCCTTTCGCCTTTGGAATTTGGATAAGGTACACCGTACACACGACCTAGCTCAAAATCAACACAATATAGAGTTTGTATGCGTCTGTCTTAAGGGTGTGTTGAGAATGAGAGGATGACGTTTGATCTGTGGGTCCAACGCCACTAGTACATTATTTGCCATGCAAGTAGCTGGTGAAATTTTTCTCTCTTGTGCTAATAATCGGCTTGTTATTATTATGTTGCAATAGAAATAGCTTATCACCAACGACTTTTATCTCCGCTATCTCTCCCCTCTTGAACAATACTAATTATGAGGCACATACTTTTTTCTGATAGGTTAATGACGATGATGCCTCGAAAACAGGTCCCTTCCATGGCTAGAAAAAAAAAAGCAACGTGGTAGTAGCAAGCACGCACGCACCTTGCAGTAGGGGACGAAAAGCTGCTGGTCGACGGGGTTGGAGTTACTGACGATGCCCACGTCAGCCATAGTAACCTCTGCCCCGATCGCCTCCTTCAGCGCTTTCTTGCTCGGCTCCGGCCCATCCAGCACCCCCGTGAAGTACCGTCTGCGGCCGACCGTGACGAGCCGCAGCTCGAGGCCGACGACAGCGTCAGCAGCCATGTACTCCTTGAGGAACCACTCGGACATCACCCTCGGCGCGGCGGTCACCACCACTTTCTTCTTCGAAGGGAGCCACAGGCGCTCGTACACCGCCGCGTTGAGCTGCGCCATGTAGTGCTTGGGCATCACGGCCCGCGCCACGAGGTCCATGTCCCTCGTGCTCAGCCCCGCGAACGCCACGAACGCCATGACACGGATGCCGGCGACGCTGCGCTCGCCGCCGAGTGCCCACACAAGCGGCAGAGCGCAGAGCAGAAGCATGGCGCGGAGCAGGCTCCCGCCCTCGAACGCCACGAGCATGAAGTAGGGGAAGAGCGACGTGGAACGCAGCAGCGCGCCGTGCATGTCGAAGACCACCGTCCCGTCTGTGGCCGCAGCCGCGGCGGCGTCGAGTTCGAGGACGGCGGCGGAGCTCTTGACGGTGGTGGTGGCATGCTGTCCCTGCTGCGGCGAGGCGGCGACGGGGGATGGCTTGGTGGTGGTGGTGTTGCGGTAGTAGAGCTGGAAGGCATGGCGCCTGAGCTTCCGGGCGGCGCGGTGGAACGTGAAGAGCCACTGCGCGGCGACCTTGGGGAGGACGCCGGCTGGGAACACCATCTCTCTGCCTGACGGCGTCTTCCTACGTACGGTACGTAACTTATTATTACTGCTCGTCGGTGTAGACCACTTGAGGCATATAGCAAAACCTACGTGCCGGCCCGTTTGTGGGGATGTTTATGGTTGCTAGCTCGGCAGAGGTTCGCTCGGTTTCTATCCACTTCTGTCGATGAAAAGGTGAAGATCGAACGTGGGGGGAGTTTGGGGGTGACGAAGCTGTAGTCAGATTGCCAGGAGCAGTGCAGAGCTTGGAAGGGCAGGGTGTATATATATAGCGGGAAGGCCAGGAGCTCGGGATGGCCGGCCGGATGCGTATACGACGGGACTAGCTAGTAGACGCGCACACTAGTGGTCTACTAGTGGCCGTAGGGGAATTTAAGGAGGTTGGTGGGAGGATGAAGTGAAGTGAAAAGAAGAGGCCACGGACTCGCAGGCGCATCTAGCAGAAGCAGCAGTGGCGGCAGTGAGTTTGACCATCGCGTAAAACACGCGGCGAGGCGCAGCGAGCTCTGCGCCGCATTCATGAGCCTCACAACTATAGGCGGCCGGCCACGGGGCGGGGTGGGGCGGCCGGCCGGCCGGGGCCGAGGCGTGCGCCTCAGGATACACGACGCGCGGCCAGTCGCCGTCCGTTACCACGCACACGCCGGCATGGTATCGCAGTGACAAAAAAGGAGGGACGAATGAGCCGCGCCGTGCATGCACCGGGGAAAACGTAACGTCGCGGCTCTCGATCTCGGCCCGTGCGTGGGAGTGGTTGCCTCGACGTGGTGGCTCGCTCTATGGAGTCTGGACCTCTGGCTACCCGGATCGGACGCGGAGAAGAGGGAGTAGTTAGCCAGCTCGGGTTAATGCTTGCTGCCGCTGGAGCTCCAATCCATGGCGTGCGATCGACGTGATCACCGATCATTGATGGAGTTGCACGTTCGTGGTTGGTAGGTGATGATGTGGGATTAACCGGACGCCACAGCCCACACCCCACAGGGAGGGGTAAAAGCCAGTCTCAGTGGGGTTTTATGATAAATAAATAGAGTGTCATGTAGACATTTTTGATGATGTGACCGTGTATTAATGAAGAGAGAGGTGAAATGGGTTTTATGAGGATGAAACCCTGCCTACACAGTTACCTAGACAACTTTGTGTCTTGTATGTTATCTAGGGAACAATAATATATAAACTATGCATCGAGAATGAGGTGTTTCATCCTAGTTTCAAAGATTTTTAGATGATGTGTCATTCTAGATAATTGGGTCCATAAAACTCTCATTGAGACTGGCCTAAAGATGATGTGCTAGCCATAGCTGCTAAGGTATGCTGGACGTGAGTATATACAAGAACAAGCTGCTGTCATATGCTCTACGCTAAGTACGATACAAGAACTGCACACAGTAACGGTTCTAGGGTCGAGCCTCGACCGAGTACGAGGACTCCCGCTGGCAACAGGTCGGTCGTGTCTGCTGTTTGGGCTTGGGGGCCTGGGTCATGGGGCGCGCTGACCGCTGGGGGTGTCTACGGTCTACGGCAGCGGCATGTGCATGTGTATCTAGGATGATGGGTCTCTTGCATAATTTTAGATCTCTGTTCACAGTTCAGTTCCCCTGACACCAAGGTATTTCGTATACTATATAGAATCTATCTTGTTTGGTGAGACAACCGTGCATCTGGCGCCAACAGCATGTCGTTAACAAAATGGATTCCTTTCATAGATTCTTTTTAACTATTTTATACTGATTAGGTGTATTAAATATAGATTAATTACAAAACTAATGCACGAAGGATGTGTAATTTGTGAGTCAAACTATTAAATAAAAGCATATTTATTAAAATAAAGGCTGAAAAATTATAAATAATTATATTAGATCATTTAAAATTATATTTATTTAAATAAAATAATTTAGCGTGATCGAATTGCTTGGTATGGGTTCGAGATTCAGACACACATACATGCACATGAACCATGTTGCTATTGCATCAGCCGCTACGTAGCCAGCTAAAGGGCGCACATATTATAGCTTCACGGCCAATTGTTATCGAGTACTGCTCGTGAACATGACAAGGACACCCTTGGATAAAGCAAACATGCCCTCAATTCTGAATAATTTCTTTTACACTGCTACCAAATAATATTATTGTACATTAAAACGATGCAGAAAACCAAAGAGTACTTAGAAGAAGCGTGAAGGTAGAGAGGACCAGCAAGGGGCGTCCAATTACATGGATGTTGAAGGCGCTGAACATATCTCAAGTCCAGAATTTAAAAGCAGCTCGTGGCGCCCTCCCTTTCCATTCCTCCTTGCTATTCCTCTGCACCCACTCAGCACACCCTTCAGGCCCGATTGCGGGGGATGGCGAGCGCCGACCCGTCAGGGATGGTGCTGCGGTCCTAGTCAGCGTGGCAGTAGGAGATGATCCCACCCGCCTTCAGAATGTGCCCCGAGATAGAGTAGGAAAGTGACAAGAGATAGCAGTGGAGACAGCAACTACCAATTAAACCTATTACAAATACGGAATGATAAATATATATCTTTAGATTACCGTGTTTGATTATTTTATTATAGATCAAAGAGAGTGAGATAGATAATTATAATTATTAACTAGAAGTCTTATTTTCATATTAATTTTAATTAGCCGTGCTTGGGCCTCTAGTTTTAGAAAATAGGGTAGTACGCAATAATTAGTAGAAAATAGGGTAGTACGCAATAATCTGGTTTTATAAATAAAAGTTATTTAGTTTACAGTGTTTTTGGTTGAGCTATTTTCTACAGAAAAAGTTGTGTTTTTATGAATTTTCTGGCATCATTTTTTTAATTTGACAAAGATAGCGCAACACTATATATATATATTCACGTAACAAAATCTCAATCATTTCCATGGAATATTTTGAATTTTATGCAGCTACAACCATTAGGACATGATGGCCATGTTCCTCAAATGTTGCAAACAAAGGACATATACAAAAATAATTAAAGAAAACTTCGTAATAACTATAATTTGTTCCACACAGTTTGCACATAGATAATACGGACCTTCAAACAACCGCGCCCAGCTTCTCAAATTGTCATCTTTCCTTAGTAAAGTGAGGCCACGGCTAGGTTATTACTGCCAATATAATTCATATTATTAGTTCTAGATTATATAATATCTATAGCGCTGTTTATTTGCTCAGATTATTGGGGTATATATGGTGTATAAATTAGCTGAAATAAGTATCCTTTGAGTAGCTTCTTTGTTTATGATAATCTGAGAGATAGATTGTATTACCTCCACCCTAATTTATAAGTCGTTTGACTTTTTTGACCCTAACTTTGACCACTCATCTTATTCAAAAAATTTATACAAATATAGTCAAATTTAAGTTATTTTTGAAGAATATTCATTAGTAAAGCAAGTCATAACAAAAAAAGAAATGATATTTCACGTAATTTTTTGAATAAGACGAATGATCAAAGTTGGAGCAAAAAAAGTCAAACGACTTATAAATTGGGATGAACAGAGTCTAGACAGTAATTTAAGTTGTTTGTTGTTTAAATTAAAATAGATTATAGCAGATTATTAATTTGTAGAGTCAACATACAGCCTAACAATAAAGTTCCTGTGATGCATACAAGTGCAAGCTGTCTGTCGGCATAATGTTAATGATTCGGTTATATTAGCCCCTCGATAAAGTAATATGCTCCTGCGATTCCATACAACAAGGATGCAATACGTAATGAGAGTACACTGTATGCGCGGGCGATAAACTTTCACGTTTAACATTCCAAAGACTATGAAGTACACTGCACATGACCGATCATCTACAGATATATGGCGATCCAGACACTACGTACTAGTAGAGTCTAGAATCATACTATAGCGTCGTAGTACCGTTCTTTGCACAGTCGGACAGCACGGTGGGCCAAAAACAAAACCCTACTGATGGAAAGGCAAATGTACTGTGGCTACCTCCACGGCCCCGGGCACGTGCCATGTTACTCGCGGCGGGTACCTAAATGCTAAAGCCTGCTATTACCGTGTGCTCAAAAGGTGAAGGACGCACGTTAGTAACTGAGGGTGTCTCCAATGGTCTATCTATTTGGACTACTATTTGGAGGGGAGAAAGAGGAGGTGCAGGTGCTTGGGAGGAGAGCTCGTGAGAGATGTATCAGAAAACGTGCGAGCTAGCTAGGAAGCAAGAGCTAGTGAGCACTGTATAACAACTGTTCATTGATTAAAAAAAGCAAATAGCTAGTCAAATAGCTAGCCATTGGAGGAGCCCTGAAGGCGTTCTCGGTAGCTAGCTCGGTGAACGATGGCCCCTTCTTGGACCAAATTAAATTGAACTAGGCAGAAGGCCCGCGCAAATAGCACGGGTAGCTAGATTTTTATACAAATATATGATGTTTTAGTTAAAACAATTATCTTTAATTGATTTTGTATTGTCCTTTTCCATTATTATATTATATGTTATTTAAACAAATTATAAGTAATTTGCTTACATGATGTAGATGTAATTAGTTATTATTTATATCTTCTACAGACTTTCGAAGTATTTTGCTTCCTAAATAATTTAAATTATATTTTGTATATAAGCTCAATTTGGTCTCCAAATTATTTAAAACATATGAGGTGTAGACTCTCATTTTGGTTCCCAAAGTTGGTGTCGACGCGTCTATCTACTGCTCGCATTGTTACCTTAGGACAAACTGACAAAAAGCAACATATTTGCGACACCATTGATGGTGTGTTGCTCGCATCCAAACATGCTTATAGGTCTTACATCTCTGTTGCAGTTGCTACTCATTATTTTTCCCGCACTAATAGCATGCCTAGACTCACTGTGTTGTGACCTTTAAATTGTATATGTTACTTATATATTAGCACAATCATTATTTAATGTTTTTCTTATTTTACATTCTCTCTCCATCTCATTAATTTTATTCTTCACATATGCATCCTAATTTGCACATTGTTTATTTGGCCTTATGTATATTTGCCTCAGATTTGTTTAAATTTAACTTGGGAACCATCTCCTATGTATACGCTTGGTTAAAAACACATGTTTATACTAATTATAATTGTGTGATCCATCTATTTAGATAATTTTTCCTTTTATAAGTGGAATGCAAATCTTATTTTTATCCATTCATTCTTTTTTTAGCATAATATATTTCACTCTCTAAATTATCATTTGGAGCGTCATTTACAAAAATCACTTCCTATATATTTTCAATCTTTAACACGTTTTCTATATCTTGTTTACATTCTAGAGAGCGATTTTTGCTATCTATCTTTGGATATGGAGAAATCCAAAATAGACGATAGCATTATTTGGATACCCACTGTCGGCGGGTGGCACACGGGGTACCTCACGCCGGCGAGTGTCGATCACAGAACACACACGTCTCGGTGGAGAATGGTTCAAGAGACGCAAAACAAAGAGGATTATACTGGTTCGGGAGCGATCCCTACGTCCAGTGAAACGAGCTCCAAATCGTGTTGCTCTCTTGGCGGCGGATTACAGCGAAGGCCGGTTCAAGCCTTGTGTGTGTGAAGTGTGCGTGTAGGGGACTTAGTGCTCTAGAGATCGAAAAGGAATAGTCCCTCTCTCTCGTAGGGACGCCCTTCCCTTTTATAGTCCAAGGGGAGGACAACTTTACAACGTTATTTTACCTATCTACCCCCCAAGGGCCGGATGCCCCCGGCGGTTGCGCGCTGTCGGCCTGGTGCGTCTGGGCGACCCCTTCCTCGGTTGCCGCGTGTCCTCATCCCTCCCATCCGCAACTTCCCGGTAGCTTCCTCCTTGGCAGTTAGCGCGAGAGCATGCATGCAGCTGCCTTTTCCCTTGCGCAGGGCCACAGATCAGCTTTTGCAGATGGCAGGTGATGTCGGGTGTCGGTCGGGAGAAAGCGTTAGCCGCACGCCTTCTTCCGCACAGTCAGATTTGACCTGGGGAGGATCTACGAGAGTCCTCCCCCTTTTCCGCCGTGAGTGTTTATCAACGGGCAGGACCCCTCGCGGGGGTCTGCCCATCCGACCCGGGGGTCGGGGGTCGGGCGAGACGGACGCGCCCGACCCCTCCGACCCACGGGTCGTCCGGAGCAGGCCAGAGCTGGGTGAAGTGGGGAGCTTGCGTCCTCGCGCCCTCGGGACCCTCGGAGGGTCGGGCGAGACGGAACCTTCGGACCAGTTTGTCGCTGGAGTTGCCAGGGTCTTCCCCTGTTAACGCGTCGTTCGCTGGCGTACTGACAGTGGGCCCCCTAATCCATGACCCCCACAGTAGCCCCCGACCTTGCAGAGGAGTCAAGGACTCGTGTGCGAGGTCATGTCCTTTCCCTCGGGGGAATTGGATTCCGTAGGGAGGCCCTTGTTTCTCTCTACGTTCTCGCAAACTCCTGGCGTCCTTCGGAATTCCTGGAGTGCGACTTGGGCGACGCCTCGATGGCGAGGCCCGGCATCCAATACGTCACGGGGGTCACGGCCCTCTTCGCGAGGCGTCAGCCCGAGCCCAGCTGCGCGCGGCCATGAACAGGCAGATCGCGGGGATCTGGCTGGGCCCAAGAATCGCGGTGGTCTGACCAGTTGTGGATAGGAACAGACCTGCCACCGAGTACGACACGACGCGGTGGTCAGACTTCGGACTCGACCCTGCGGTCGTGGTGGGCCCAACGAGGCGCACGGGCGTGGTGGGCAGTTAATGCCCTATTCCGCCGCCTCGTGCCACGCGCGCACGTCGGGCGCACCTTACGCCGTTGGATTTAATCCGAGGGCGGAGAGCGCTCGGTCGTGCGACCCTTCAGTGCGACAGCCTGCCACCCCGCCGCCCCTATATATTCAAGGACGCCGGCGTGACAGGGCACGCTTTTCGCCTCCCATCGCACAGCTCTCGCCTCTTTGCTTCCGTTCGTCCTCCGTTCGTGCTTAATTCTAACCTCCAATCTTCCTCCCCCAAGTCCTCCACCGTCGAGATGGCCACCAGGGGTTCTTCCTCGGCGCAGCTTCGCCCATGGGCGCGGTCGACCGTGTCTGTGGCCGCCCTCGAGTCGCTCGTGACTCGAGGGCTTCTCTGCCCGCGCACCGAGCGGGAGGAGTGGATCTCTCTGCCCCCCTCCCACAAGACCCCGTCACCGCCGGCGGGGTATCTGGTGAGCTTCATGGCGTACCACGTCCGTGGTCTCACCATGCCAGCTCACCGCTTCGTCCGCGAGGTGCTTCACCACTTCGGGGTGCAGCTCACGCCCTCGCCCCGAACGGGGTTCAGCAGCTGGCCAACTTCGTGGCCCTGTGCGAGGGCTATCTGGGCATCGACCCAGATTTCAACCTCTTCCTCCTCTTCTTCAAGGCGGCACTCGTTCGCGTGCACGGCGTCCTGGCCCCGTGGGGATATTGCTCGCTACAGGCGAAGCAGTCCCGCGTGGACATGTTCCCGCGCTCCGAACTGCGGGGTTCCAACAAGGATTGGAACAAAGGTTGGTTCTACCTCAAGAACCATGCGGAGGCCGCCCTTCCTTCGTTCGACCCCACAAGCTCGCCACCGGCCAAGGAGCCGGCGAAGGCCCCGAGGCCATTGCCCGCAAGAAGTTGACGGAGCACCTCGCATGCCTCGCCAAGCTCCGGTCGAGCGGCCTCACCGGCATTGGCATCACGGAGGCCTTCCATTGGTGTTGCGTTGCCCCGCTCATGGCCCGATTCCTGCGCCTCTTCGAGATGCTCCCCACGACATCCGAGGCGGAGCTCCGCGCCAGCCTCGTGTTGCACGTCATCCCCTCGGAGGACGAGATACGGGCGCGGCTGGCGGAGCTCGTCGACTCCCAGCAGGCCGCCTCCATATTGATCCCCGTCCCGGGTCAGCCATCGATGCTCCTGGGGCCCGGGGTTGTGGACCTCGTAAGTCACACTCTCCCATCATATCTCGCTTTTTGTCTTAGCCTTTTTCTGTCTTCTTTTCCGTGGGTCAACGTGTCGTCTTCACCCCGCAGTCTCTCGAGGCCTCTGGGGGTCTTCACGCCTCGAGGGGGGTCGTCCCTGAGGAGGTGTTCTCCCGTGAGGCGGCGCGGTGGAGGAACCGGGAGGCCGGGAAGGCCGCCCGGAAGCGCAAGAGGGAGGAGGCCAAGAAGCGCCTCAGCCGCGAGGAGCGGAGGCATGAGAGGGAGCGCCGGGAGCGCTGGGGGAAGGAGGTCAGGTCGGACTTGGCCTCCTCGTGCGACGGGAAGGAGAACCCCGGAGGCTCTTCTCCCATGGTGCTGGAGTACACCATGGAGGACCACACCGCGGTGGACTCCCCGCGCATGGAGAGCGTCAGTTCACACCCGTCGGCGTGGACGAGCTCGCCTCCCCTCCTCCGGGCACCCCACCGACGGGGGCGTCCCGCGCGCGACCAACCTCCTCCTCCAGGCCGGTGCGGCTGACGGTTCGTCGGCTCGGGACGTCGAGTAGGTCCGTTGGTGCTTCCTCGCTTGTTGTGTCTTGTTTTCGTGGCCCATGAAGTTAGGGTCTCTTAGAACCGTTGTTGTGTTTTGCAGCCGGGTCGGCCAGGAGTCGGGTCCTGGCTCCGCACCAGTGAAGCGCCTTCGTCGCGACGCTCCACCTGCGACCGCCCCCGACTCCTTGAAGCCGAGGGTGGTCGCCGAAGCTCGGGGCGTTGGCCTAAGCCCAGCCGAGGCCGAGGGGCTGGCTATAGCCCCTGCCCTTGGGAACTCCCCGTCCATCGCGGCGAGCGTGGAGTCCGCGCAGGTGGTCGCCGCTACATCTCCGCCTGCCCCTTCTCCTCCGGCCGGGGAGGGGGTTACCTACGTGCTGGCCTCGTCGCCCGTGGCTGGGGAGGTCGCGGGGTCGGCGGATGTGGCGATGGACGTGGACGCGCCTGCTGGGGCTTCGGCCGGTGAAGAGCCAGGGGTTGGCCCTGCCGCGATCGTCGTGGAGCCACCCCCGTCCGCTGGGATGCCTATCGAGGGCGTGATGGTGGATGCCCCTGCGGAGGCGCCCTCCGTTCCGTTGTCCACGCCGACCACCTCCGAGCCCCTCTCGGTGAACCCGAGAGAGGGCGTGGAGGCGAGCCGGTGGTCGATGGAGGATCTCTTTGGCGAGGCGGAGGCGCGGGCGCGCTCCGAGACGGAGCCTCCCACGGCGCCGTCAGCACTGACGCTGGTGTCGGTGCTAGCACCGCCACCCACCGCCGCGCCAGCGGAGGCTTCGGGGTCGGGTGGCGGCCAGGGGGTCACCCTCCCTGCCCTAAGCGAACCCGCGGTCGATCCCGAGCACATTGTGCAGATCGACGCGTGGCTGGAGGCTCTTTAGCAGATGCGCACCTTCCCCGCGACGCTCCTGCAGATGGCCCTGACGTTCCGCTCCGCGGCGATCCCGTCGAGCTAGGTTCGTGATCTACTCCATCTCTTCGTCTTTGTTTGTTACACGATTGCTTTCTAGGTCTGACCCTGTCGCTGCCCTGACTGGGCTATTTGGTCGTTTTAGTCGATACTGCTATCGCTCTCCCGGGCCCGGACCGTCGAGCGGGAGTCGATCGACCAGGCTCGCCGGTCGTGGAACGCTGCCAACGCGTCGAGGGACGCTGAGGCCAGTACGCGCGACGTGGCTGCGGGCAGCGCCCGTCGAATCTCGGAGCTGGAGCGTGAGCTGGCCTCCCAGGCTGCGGCGCACCAGGAGGAGCTCGCCGCGCTGCGCGCCGAACTGGGCCGCCTCCGCACTGACGCCTCCGACGTCCGCAACGGTTCGTTCCACTTCTTAACCACTTGTCTTTTCGAATGCTCGAACTGGCTCGATGATGATCTTGCGTGCCGCCCTTCTAGGGTTCTAAGCCCAGCTCGACTCCCTTCAGGAGGAGAGGGCTGCCGCGGTCCAGGCGTGCGCCGACGCCCAGAGGGAGCGCGACCAGGTGGTGAACGCCAAGGAGGACGCTGTGGGGGCATGCACTGAGCTTAGCCAGCTCGTCACCGACCTTCGCTCCGAGGCGCAGACCGCCACCGGGCGTGCCGAGTCCTTGGTGGCCTCCCTGTCCACAGCACGCAAGTCCTTAGAAGAGAAGGACTCGGAGGTCGAGGGTATGTTCTCCATCTCTGTCTCTTGCTCAGCCTTCATTATCGTATGCCTGTTTGTTGTCTAACCGTGGTCTCATTCTTTTTGCAGCGCTCAAGACTCGTGTGGCAGATGGGATCTCCCATCGCAACACGCTGCTATCGCGCTTCGGGATGCTACGCGACACGGCGGGGGCGGTCCTGACGAGGCTCGGGTTCCCTCTGTCAGAGGACATCGAGCGGCTCCCCGGAGACCTCCACCGCGCGGCGGATTGCTGCGGCGAACTACGCGCCGTAGCCCTCGGGATGTTGGATGCCCTGGAGGTGCCGGTCAGCGGCGACCTTGCCCCGGCGTGGATCGGAGCCCTCTCCAAGCAGTCGCTGGTGCGCGGCATTTAAGAGGCCTTCACGTTGGTGCGCTCCCACTACGACGGGATCTGCTTCGACAGAATGGCCACCGGCTTCCCCAACAAGTTCACCTCGGAGGCTCTGGACGCCATGGCCGAGGAGCTCAGGGCTCCTACGGAGCAGTTCGCCAACGGCCTGGCGCGACGCGGAGGGCAACCCGGTGGACGGCGCCGCCCCCGACCAAGCGCCTTTTTATTTCTTTGCTGTTCTTGCTGTGCCCTCGCGTGGAGGGATCAAAACTTCAAACCTCTGGGAGGTTCCGCATCGACGGGACTCCCATATTTTGAATATTTGTAATAATTAGTTTACCTTTCTTCTTCGTCGTCGTATTTTCGTTTTTTTTCATTGCCCCATACGCGTGGGCTTTTGTTTGTTTTTCTAATAGCTATGCCCCTGCCAGCCCCCGAGTGGGGTCTGCCTTCCAGTTTCTTCGCGAACTGGTTGGGAGGTGCCACTTGAGACGGCCTCTACGGGGTTAGTTTTGTTTTCTCGGCAACTCATGGTTACCGATTAGGCCTTCGAGCTATCAAACCTTGGCTTTGGGGTGAGCAAGGTAAACCCGATGGTTCTACCGAGCCTCTGAGCCTTTAAGCTTTTGGCGGTGGGATGGGCAAGGTGAACCCGATGGTTCTGCCGAGCCCCCGAGCCCCCAAGCCTTTGGGCTTTGGCTGCGGGGGAAGCAAAGTGAACCCAATGGTTCTGCCGAGCCCCCGAGCCCTTGAATTCCTGAGCTTTGGCTGCGGGGGAGGCAAGGTGAACCCGATGGTTCAGCCGAGCCCCCGAGCCCTTGAACTCAGTTGTGAGATGACCCTGAGAGGTTGGATCTTTAAGGCTTTCAAGGTCGTCGGGTTTAGATCCGAGGCTCGTGCTCTCGGGTGATCCGAACGCCGAGCGGTCCCTTAGCCAAATTACCCGAGCCCCCCGGGCCTCTGTATCGCTTGCCGTGGCTAGGCGCCACCCAGCGCTTGGCTGCGGGTCCCTGCAAAAACATAGACCCGACAGGTCAAAAACATAGTTAGTTTCCTTCATCCGAGCTTCGTCGCAGGAATGCCTTTGTGCATTCTCGGCTTGATTCGTGTCGAGAAGGGGTCCCCCGGCCCGGCTGTGTTTGCTTGGGTATGTTGGCAGGGTTGGCCGTCCAGCACGACAACCGTGCGATCCGTAGCCGCGGAGGCGTAGGCCGTCGCAACGCGGCTGCGCCAGACGTCCCTGCCTACCCGTTCAACAGCGCCAGGGGTCTCCTCAAAATCATAGGGCCGGATAATAAATGAAAAGCTTAAAGGAAATGACAATGAACTGAATTGAAATAACTGAAGTGTAGAGGGTTCACTTATCTGGCCGGCTTGAGGCCAGGGGGAGGGCTTCCGTGGCCCACCCCTGTCGAGTCTTCTACCACGTTACGAAGAGTTGACGCAGCACCGTGAGCTTGAGGCTATGATGAGGCCGCCGTCGCGACCCAAGGCTCATGGTTACTGTAGCTTCCGAGGCTTTACGGTCGGTGATAGTGCCCCCGGAGACGGGGCTCCATTAGTTGGGTGGTGGCATCTGCCTCCGGGGCATTACCGCCGAGCTGTTCAACCACGGTCAAACTGCTTTTTAAGTTGTGCGGCTCCCCCGTCCGCCGGCGATGTGGTACTAAAAATAGATACCATCCGCCGCGGGACTCTTCCCATAAAAGGAAAAGATTGGACCTCGTTCAGTCCCAGCGCAATTCCGGTTTCGGCCTTTTGGGCCTATCCTCCTCGAGGGTCCTCGTCGAACCCCTTCGCACTAGCGGGGATCTCCCGACCCCTCCGTGGGGTCGGGCAGGTTGGTGTCGCATCCGCTGCCCTCTCCTCCCTCCGCGGGTGGTCATAGGTAGAGGCGTCAGAGCTGCTCAATGTTCCAAACGTTGGAAAGGTGGATTCCATCTGGCATTGCCAGTTTATAGGAACCCAAGCGGAGGACCCGCACTACGGTGTAAGGCCCCTCCCAAGGGGGTGAGAGCTTGGTGAAGCTGCGGCGATCTTGGGCTAGCCTCAGGACCAAGTCGCCCACTTGAAACGCGCGGCCACGCACTCGCCGCGCGTGATAACGCCTCAAGCTTTGCTGGTACTTGGCCGAGTGTGCCACCGCTACTTCCCGAGCTTCCTCCAATTGGTCCGCAGCGTCTTCAAGGTTGATCCTATTCGCTTCTTCGTCGAAGGCTTGAACCCTTGGGGATCCATAGTCTACGTCGGTGGGGAGGATCGCCTCAGACCCATAGACCATGTAGAACAGGGAGAAACTCGTGCCGCGGGTCGGAGTCGTCCGCACTCTCCACAGGACGAAGGGTAGCTCCTCCATCCACTTGGCGCCGAGCTTATGAATGTGCTTGACCAGTCGGTTGAATATCCGCGGCTTCAACCCTTGCAAGATCATGCCGTTGGCGCGCTCGACCTGGCCGTTTGTGCGTCGGTGAGCGACTGCCGCCCAAGCCACCTCGATCCCGTAGTCGTCACAGAAGCGGGTGAACCTCTTCCCCGTGAACTGAGATCCATTGTCGGTGATGATGGTGTTCGGAACACCAAACCGACACAGGATGTCACAGAAGAAGCGGACGGCTTGCTCCGACGTGATTTCCTTCAGCGGGCGCGCTTCGATCCACTTCGTGAATTTGTCGACAGCGACAAACATGTGGGTGAAGCCCCCGGGCGCTCTTGGCAGAGGCCCGACCATGTCTAGTCCCCAGACCGCGAATGGCCAGGTAATGGGTATGGTCTGAAGCACCTGGGCTGGTAAATGCATCTTGTTGGCATAGAACTGGCAGCCTTCGCACGTTCGCACGATTCGCTCGGCGTCCGCGACGGCTGTGGGCCAGTAGAGTCCTTGCCTAAAGGCCGACCCCACCAACGATCGGGGCGCCGCGTGGTGACCGCACACCCCGCCATGGATGTCCCTCAACAGCGATCTCCCCTCTTCGTTGAGGATACAACACTGAAGAACACCATTGTGGCCCCGGCGGTACAGGTTGCCCTCGATTATCCTGTAGGATTTGGCCCTTCAGACAAGGTGTCGGGCCTCCGTTCGTCCGGCTGGGAGGGCCCCATCGACGAGCCAGCTTAGGAAGGGTGTACGCCAATCCCTCTCTAGCTCGGGTGGGTCTTCCAGAGGCTGCTCCTCATCGAGATCCGGCCCCTCGTCGGGGTCAGACACGATGGACGCCACCACCCTCGTTGGGTCGAGGCTTCCCTCGAGGTCGAGCGACTGTTCGGGGTCGGGCCCCAAGGCAGGCACTCCTTCGTTGAAGTTTACTGACGGCTGGTGCTGGTCGTCCATAAACACGCCTGGCGGGACTGACTGCCGCCAGGACGCGAGCTTGGCTAGTTCATCGGCCGCCTTGTTGTACTCCCGTCGGAGGTGGACGAAACCTAAACCCTTGAACTTCTCTTGCGCCCTACGCGCCGCCTCGCAGTAGACCGCCAACTTTGGATTGTAGCACTTGGCGTCACCGTTGACCTGATCGACCACGAGCTGAGAGTCGCCGCGGGCCTCTAGCCTGTGGATGCCTAGCTCCTTGGCTATCCGCAGCCCGGCGAGCAGGGCTTCGTAATCCGCCATGTTGTTCGACGCGGGAAAATGGAGGCGTATGGTCTAACGCATCATCACCCCCATAGGAGAGATGAAGACGACCCCAACCCCCGACCCGGTTCGGTTCTGAGCCCCATCGAAGTGAAGGATCCAGTACTCAAGGTCGGCCGGGGCTGGAGGGAGCTGTGTCTCCGTCCATTCAGCGACAAAATCTGCAAGGATTTGAGATTTGATTTCTGACCTTGGCGCGTAGGAGATGTCGTAGCCCATGAGCTCGAGGAACCACTTGGCGATTCTTCACGTCGCCCCCCTGTTGTTGACCACCTCTCCTAACACGTGCTCCGTGACGACAGTGACACGATGAGCGTCGAAGTAGTGTCGGAGCTTGCGCTTGGCGATGAGAATGGCGTAGATCATCTTCTGGATATGGAGATAACGTGTCTTCGACTCGGTCAATACCTCGCTGATGTAGTGGACCGGGTGCTGCACCTTTAGGGTGTGCCCTTCCTTCTCGCGTTCCACCACGAGAACAGCACTGACCACCTGAGTGGCGCCGCGACGTACAGGAGAAGGTGCTCCCATTCACGTGGGGGCACCAGGACGGGCGGCTTGGTAAGCATGTGCTTGAGCTGGTCAAGCGCTCGCTGAGCCTCCGTGCTCCACTCGAAGCGGTCGTCCCTCTTCAGGAGCTTGTAGAGGGGAAGTCCCCGCTCTCCCAGACGTGCTACGAACCGCCCTAGCGCAGCGAGGCAACCGGTCAGCTTCTGGACGTCCTTGACGGAACTGGGCGGCCCCATGTTGGTGACAGCTGCAATCTTCTCGGGGTTCGCCTCGATGCCCCTGGCGGAGACAACAAATCCAAGGAGGAGGCCTTTCGAGACCCCGAATACACATTTCTCTGGGTTGAGTTTTACGCGGTTCGCCCGCAAGCGTTCGAACGTGGCCTCCATGTCTTGGACTAGATCGTCCGCTCGCCTGGACTTGACTACGATGTCATCCACGTAGACCTCGACGGTTCACCCAACGAGGTCCCCTAAACACTGGTTCATGCAACGCTAGAACGTTGCACCAGCATTTTTTAGCCCGAAGGCTATCGTGGTGTAACAGAATACACCGCAAGGGGTCACGAAGGAAGTGGCCAGCTAGTCGGATTCCTTGAGCGCAATCTGGTGGTACCCAGAGTAAGCGTCAAGGAAACATAGGGCTTCGCACCCAGCGGTAGAGTCTACGACCTGATCGATGCGGGGGAGGGGATAGGGGAACTTTTCGCAAGCTTTATTGAGATTGGTGTAGTCGATGCACATTCTCCATTTCCCATTCTTTTTCTCGACGAGTACAGGATTTGCCAACCACTCGGGGTAGCGTACCTCCCTAATGAACCCTACATCTAATAGCTTGGCTACTTCTTCAATGATTATCTTGCGTTTGAAGTCGTTGCAGTGCCTTGTGGGCTGACGGACAGGCTTCGCGCCTTTGCGAATGGCCAAGGAATGCTCGGCGACTTCCCGGGGGATTCCTGGCATGTCTGCGGGAACCCAAGCAAACATGCCGATGTTCGCCCGGAGGCAGTCGACGAGCGCGCTTTCCTATTTCTCCTTGAGGGTGGAGGAGATGATGTCCGTCTTGCTCCCCGAGCCCTGAGGATCGAGGAGCGCCCTCTTCGTGTCGCTCGACGGCTGGAACTGCCTGTCAGCCTCCAACTCGAGCATCACTTTCTTGCGGGCGGGGCCATTGCCATCCTCAGCGTCGTGCACCTCTCGATCTTCGGGGATGGAGGTTAGGACCGCCATGGCGTTGACCGCCGCTTGAGAGACGGTGAGCTCTTTGGAAGCCTTCACGGTCGCCTTGGCCTTGGCGAGCTGTCGAGATGCGACAAGAGCTACCGCCTGCGCGCAGCTCTCCTTCTCGCACTCATACGCCACCTGCGGGGATGTTCCCACCACAAGGACGCCGTTGGGACCCGGCATCTTGAGCTTGAGGTAGACGTAGTTTGGGACGGCCATGAACTTAGCATAGCACGCCTGCCCAGGATAACGTGGTAGGAACCGTCGAAGTCTACCACCTCAAAACAGAGTGTCTCGGTACGGAAACTCCCCCGATCTCCAAAGGTGACCAGTAGGGTGATTTGACCCAGCGGGACAGCCTCCTTCCCCGGGACGACCCCGTAGAATGGAGCCCATTCCGGGCGCACATGGGACCTTGGGACACCCAAGGCGTCCAGCGTGCTCATGTACATGATGTTGAGGCCGCTTCCTCCGTCCATCAACACCTTGGAGACGCGCTTCCTCGCGATTATCGGGGCCACGACCAGAGGGAGCTTCCCCGGATGCTGGACGTACTTCGTGTGGTCGGATTGGTCAAAGGTGATCGCAGCCTCAGACCATCGGAGAAACTCCTGGTCGGTTGGATGGGCCGCGAACACGTCACGCTCCATTAGCTTGGTGCGTCATTTTGACGCGTGTGTCTCAGGGCCACCGAAGATCATGAGGCACTCGTCAGGTTCGGGGAACAAGTCGATCGCTGCTCCCTTGCTCTGCGACTGAGGGGTCGGGCTGACCCCGTCCAGCCTACCCATGAGGAACTTCCTCATAAGTCCGCTCGCGGTACTTGTGCTTGACGGGGGTCGCGTGGTTCGGGCACGGACCCTCGAGCAGCTGCTCAAAGTAGTCGGGGGTCGGACCCTCGTTGGGTCGTCGCCCCTGGGGTCGGCCGTCTTGTTTTTGGCCTTGCGGCATCCGACCCTGGGGTCGGGAGGGCTTGGGATCTGCGACGGCGATGAACTCGACCCGCCTCTCCTTCTTCTTCTTCTTCTTCTTCTTCTTCTTCTTCTTCTTCTTCTTCTTCTTCTTCTTCTTCTTCTTCTTCTTCTTCTTCTTCTTCTTCTTCTTCTTCTTCTTCTTCTTCTTCTTCTTCTTCTTCTTCTCTTGGTAATCCGATGGTCCTGCCTCGTCGGCAGTCTCCTCGCGCTTCTTCTTCCCTCCGTCCTTGGGAAAATGCGCCAGTACGGCTTCCTCTCCTTGCGCTTCTTCAGCAGCCATGTCGAGGACCTCCTTGATCGTCTTCGGGCACTCCCTGCCGATCCGATTGACCAAGGGTCGGCTCTTGGTGCCTCCCATCAGCGTAGCGATGGCATCGGCATCAGTGGCGTCCGGGAGGTTGTTGTATTGCCGAGAGAACCGACGCAGGTAATCGCGCAGGGTCTCCCCGTGCCTCTGCTTGCACCTCTTGAGGTCCCAGACCTTGCCTGGGTATGCGCAACTGCCTTGGAAGTTCCCGACGAAGATACCCCTCAGGTCCGCCCAGGTTCGGATCTTCCCGTTTGGCAAGCGCTCGAGCCACACGCGAGCTGGCTCTGCCAGGTACAGGGGAGGTTTCGTATGATGACTTTGTCATCGGAAGCCCCTCCCGCTCGGCACGCAAGCCGGAAGTCGGCCAGCCAGACCGAGGGGTCTGTCTCTCCATCTTACTTGCTGAAGTTGGTGGGGAGGCGGAACCGTGGGGGAATTACGACGGTACGGATCTCGTGAGAGAAAGCGGCCAGGCCGGGACAGTCGGAGTCGGAGTTCGAGCCCCACTCCTCCTCAGTCCCGACGTGCGCCTCGCGCCGGCGGTGTCCGATGCGTGGAACACGATCCTCCGGCTCTTCTAACTTGTCCCGACGCCGAGCCTCGATGGTATGTCGCACGTCTCGGTCGGGGCCCAGCCGGTTCTGAACCCTCGTAGCCTCCATGTCCGGAGGATCCCGTCGTGAGCCATCGGCCGGCCTCTTCCTGTCGACGGGGCTGGGGGAGCGTGAGTTTCTGGCAGATTGCCGCCTTCTTCCCGCGGAGCTCGCCGCCTGCCGCACCACAGCACGCTCAAAGAGTGTCCTCAGCCTGTTCTGGATCCGACGTTCCTCGGGGGTGGACGGCTGTGGCAGCTGTCGGCTGAGCAGTGTAGCCGCCGTGATGCACTGGCTCGCCTGGTCGAAGAAAGGGTAACCATCGGCGTTGGTCTCGATCCTCTGGCTCACCTCACGGGCGCGCGCCCGAGCGGACGGTTCCATGCTCGCGTCAAGCTGGGCCTGCTCTATCTCGATGGCGAGCCGCATATCCTCCAGCTCTTGCTGCTTTGCCGCGACCTGCTCTGGCGTGAGCCGGATCTCGGCCGCGTCCGCCCCGTTCGTTGCGTCGTCCGGGGGAACCACAGGGAAGCACTCGCACGTGGGGCAGTTCGCGCGCATCCTTGGAGGGACGTGCGCTTCCAGACCCTTCTCCCACTCCGGCTCGCTCAAGGCGGTCACGGCGTCCGAGGACGAGTGGCGCCCTAAGATGCCTTCATACCTCAGCAGACGTACCTTGGCATGTTGCCTTTCGAGGCATTTCCAAGCCTGGCACGGCGCCGAGTCAGAGAGAGTTTGTGACGCGTTCTTCAGCCCAAAAGGAAAGGTTATCGCCCTGCCTTTTCGCGAGTTCGCGTCGATCCTCTTGGTCACTTGGCCTTTGGGGCCGCGTGATGAGGGCGAACCCGAACGCCTCCCGTGGGGCACTTTGGTCAAGTTGTTGCTTCTGCCAAGGTGGTGCACGATTCGTTCGCGCCCCACCCGAGACACTTCAATCGAGCTCCGGGAAACGACGTTCTCAGCCGTCGTGGCCGTCATGGCCTCTCTCGAAGCGGCCGCGGGCGCCACCGGGCCTCCACAGGGGACGTGTCCCGCGCGGGCGGCCGGTGTTGTCGACGAGGACAAGGCGGAGCGCGCCGCCACAAGCGCCCGGCATCTCGTTCACGAGGAACTCGAGGCTGCCGAAGCGAATGGTCGCGCCCAACCTGAGCTGATGGTCACCGAGACCAGCCATCTCGCACCGGGTGTCGAAGAAGACGTAGACGTGCGCAGTCCCCTACCTGGCGCGCAACCTGTTGGCGGGTGGCACACAGGGTACCTCACGCCGGCGAGTGTCGATCACAGAACACGCACGTCTTGGTGGAGAATGGTTCAAGAGACGCAAGGCAAAGAGGATTATACTGGTTCGGGAGCGATCCCTATGTCCAGTGAAACGAGCTCCAAATCGTGTTGCTCTCTTGGCGGCGGATTACAGCGAAGGCCGGTTCAAGCCTTGTGTGTGTGAAGTGTGCGTGTAGGGGACTTAGTGCTCTAGAGATCGAAAAGGAATAGTCCCTCTCTCTCGTAGGGACGCCCTTCCCTTTTATAGTCCAAGGGGAGGACAACTTTACAACGTTATTTTACCTATCTACCCCCCAAGGGCCGGATGCCCCCGGCGGTTGCGCGCTGTCGGCCTGGTGCGTCTGGGCGACCCCTTCCTCGGTTGCCACGTGTCCTCATCCCTCCCATCCGCAACTTCCCAGTAGCTTCCTCCTTGGCAGTTAGCGCGAGAGCATGCATGCAGCTGCCTTTTCCCTTGCGCAGGGCCACAGATCAGCTTTTGCAGATGGCAGGTGATGTCGGGTGTCGGTCGGGAGAAAGCGTTAGCCGCACGCCTTCTTCCGCACAAGTCAGATTTGACCTGGGGAGGGTCTACGAGAGTCCTCCCCCTTTTCCGCCGTGAGTGTTTATCAACGGGCAGGACCCCTCGCGGGGGTCTGCCCATCCGACCCGGGGGTCGGGGGTCGGGCGAGACGGCCGCGCCCGACCCCTCCGACCCACGGGTCGTCCGGAGCAGGCCAGAGCCGGGTGAAGTGGGGAGCTTGCGTCCTCGCGCCCTCGGGACCCTCGGAGGGTCGGGCGAGACGGAACCTTCGGACCAGTTTGTCGCTGGAGTTGCCAGGGTCTTCCCCTGTTAACGCGCCGTTCGCTGGTGTACTGACAGTGGGCCCCCTAATCCATGACCCCCACACCCACTAAGAGAATTTCTTGGATGATTTTTTTCAATCACCATCTCTATTCTTAACAATTAGGATGGATATAGAGAGCCTCTCCGAGTTGCTCTAAGGGCAGAATTTTGTTTCTATCCCGTTGTTATTGACTCCCTTGCCCAGATAGAGTCTCTAAATACACTAATCGTCAGCCCTTCGTCTACTCATCCAGGCACCATTGTCATTTTTGTACTCCACTGGATGGAGTTTATGCATTCATTCCTTGTCAAGGCTCTCCATTATTCCTTCACTGACGACCATGTACTTATTATCGTTGGCAACATCCCTGCTCATGCCCTTTCAAAAAAAACATCAGGGCTCATGTGTAGCACGATTTAGCATAATTTGTACTCATCTATCCCTTTCTAAGTCGTAGTGATTTTCCATGTATGTAGAATACATTAGATGTAAGGCAATGCTATTTTTTCTATTTTGAATCTTGTCGATTTCAAATATTGCCTTTCCATGTAAGCCTATTCAAGTATAATTATGTTTCAAAACGTAATAACATATTACATTGATCTACGTGTTATATATCTTAGGCCCATCATGACAAATGGTGCACATGTTTTTCTTTTTTTTTCAAACATGCATATGCATGTTGAGGTGTCACGTCTGTATTAGCCGATGTCGTACCGAGAAAATATGAACAGGCAAAAAATTATGCACGAACATCTCTATAGATGAGGTGGGCCTTTTTGAAGAATTATTTTTTTTCTAATATATTGCACCATATACGATCTAAGTTTAACGAACTAATGAGTAGAGTTCGTCTAAAACATTAGTTTGGTTCATTTAATTTATCGTTTGCATATTTCATGCACAGACTCAATGACATGCATGGCGGACCAAAATCCAATTATTATTATTATTATTCTTTTTTATTCCGAGCAATGGGCAGAGTTTGACTCAAACATTGTTTTGATTCATTTAATTCTATCTTTAGCCTATCTCATGCACGGACTCAATGATCTGGTGTACCAAAATTTAATGGTTATTTCTTTTTGTTTATTCCAAGTTTATGTATTTAGTAGTCGTATTGGACATGGACTCTTTGGATTGGTCTAGACCGTTAGATCTTCATAAAATCGACGGTCCGAATCCTTCTCTTTTTTCTAATTAACGTAGGATTTTATTAGCCCTCTCGGTGAACGTGGTGGCTCTTTTTTCTTAGAGTAATAATATAATAGATGTGTTCGTGCACCGCATCCGCATTCAACTAGTGAGCTAGGTACACAGTGGTAGCTAATCCACCGGCCGGGACTGTTGAGTCGCCGCTACTGATTCCTGAACCCGAAACATGTAGACCCCGGCCGATCGACGCATTGACGCTTATTGAGACATGACATGGCCCCGATCGATCCATGGTGGTGTCTGGCGTACGCGCCGAGCCGTACTACGTGGCGGAGAATTAACTGAGCGTACGTCGGCAGTTAACCCCCTCCTGGAACGGGGCACGTGCATGCGTACGCCTCCCCGCAGGTCACCGGCCCGGCCGCGCGTAACGTACCGTACGAGGGCCAGCTCCGTCGCGGTGCAGCTTCCCTCAACGAGAAACGGCGGCCGCAACGGTATGGCATTGGCGATGGACCACCCGTGGTTTTCGGCTGCAAAAGCTGAATGGGAGGGCCATCGGCGCGGCGGGTGGAGGTGGACGCGGAGGCGCACACATAGGATACACCGGCGCGGCGGGCATGACATGGGCACGGACGCACGCTCGGCTCGGCCACCGCCAGCTTTCCTGGCATTAATAAATCCCGCGCGCGGGTGCACGTACGGTCGTACGTCTTCCGTGTCAAAATCGCGATCGAGCGGGGCACGGAGTGCACGAGCACGCAGGCCCCCCACCCTGGCTAGCGACGGACGCGGACGTGGCGCGGCGTCTGGCGGACGCCGGCGCCACGTACTACGTGCTCGACGGACTGCAGCGATCGACCGATGCGATACGGCGATACGCGTCCGGGAACACTACGTCGTACGTCTAGCACATGATGAGGTCATGAGGATCACGGCGGACGGCATAATTTATATGAGTGTTGCTGCCGCCGTGATGCTGGAAATACATGCTGGAATGCATCCGTGGCGCTAGGAGTGCAGTGCGGGCGGGCATGTAGCATCCATCCAGTGCCTTCTGGGAATGCATGCGTGGCAGACATGTTTACCAATGTGGCAACGTACAATAATAAATGCACTACAATACTACTAGTACTTCGTAGGCACGGGTGTACAATAGCTAGGATTAGGTCGTAGGGTGCCAAGACAACACCCCCTGTTTAGATTTCCCAACTCTTCACTGTTCATTCCAACTTTTCACTATTCCTCCTCACAAAACACGTTTTCCAGCAAATGCTACAGTGTTTTTCTGATGCTACAGTGTTTTTCCTACAATCTAAACACAAGCTTGTTAAAAACGGTCTTATTAAAGTATGACTCAAATATATCATACATAATAATGTTCTTTTAAACTAACTTTGCTTAACCATGTATTCGATCCAATAACAAATAAACTATTTGTTTAGCGTGTTGACATAAAATAATGATTGAATATATATAGAAGATCGATTGCACAATGCAATGCTTTTGGTTCTCATCATTGATCGAGCATTGATAAAACATAATAGCGAAGAAGAGCATAAATATGGGTACAGTGAGCCAAAGAAAATAAGAAGAAAACTAAATATCAATGACTAAATGTATGTCGTTTAAAACAAGCAGATTAGTTCATTTTTGAACTTGATAGCTTATCCTAAACGACATATACTTAATGATGGAGAGAGTATTTAAAAGAGAGTATATTTGTCTCTTATAAACTTATAAAAAAGGGCAATTGACTTATATTTAATGATTAGTTCATTGCATTAATTTTTTTCATTGAGTGACTAAGGGACAATGGTGGATCTAATGTGGGGGTGTGGGTGGGGGGCCCCCACCCAACCCTAGGAACTCCATTGAAATAAGAGGGAAGGAGGAGGGAGAAGAAGAGGAAAGAAGGGAAAGGAGCCCCACATCCCTCCCAACATGCCTCTCAGCAATTTAGTTTGCTTTGAAACTTCCACATGTAGTACAAATTTTACATGTTATGCACAATGCAAATCGAAGCAGCAGTGGGGCTTCTTCGTCAGGTGCATGATCTTCCAATGCCAAAGATTGAAGTACAAATTCTTGACGCACCCATGGTCCCCAATTTGCTTGATATGCTTTGGCAAACATTTGGATTTCAGGTTCCAATAAATTAATACGTACCAAATGGTTTTATGTTCTTTGTCAGATATGTATTTGCGTTGTGTGACCACCTAGGCGTATGTGTCATGCCCAGGGTGGGTTGGCCGTCCCTACGGGTCCCCAAGCCCTCCTTTTTTAGATCACATAATTGTCAATAAGTCTATTGGTAATCCTGTTGACGACCAAAATTGGCAGGTCTGAGACACCGGTTGGACTCCCTGTCACAACCGATCATGACCGGCTGTACAAAGTCCTCAAAATGCAAATTAGACTTCACCAATAGATCCCACTAGTCGAGTAGATAAAAATTCATATGTCGAACGTCCGATTTGGAGTTCGGGCGAGAGAGTTATGCTTGTGTGAAGTTCTGCTCTCTGAGACAGGCGGTTAGACCGCCCATACAGGAGGAGGTTAGACCGGCTGTGCCTGGGCAAACTGAGTTAGAGTTGTATTTTGACAGGGTTTCTTTAGGAATTCAATTCCTTGCGGGGTAAGACCTCCCACACCCAATCGTCAAAAACACAAATACATCTATTACTTGTTACCTTTTCTTTGATTCATTTGCTCTAGCTTTTCCAATCCCATCTGTTGTTCTTCCATCCTCTCAACGACGACCGAGGATGTTCTAGGTGGCCTGCCGATCCTAGAACAACCCAAGATGCCCCTACCCTGACGGGGTCCCTCCCGATTGTGCGTTCGTTGGTTTCTTGCCGGGTTGTCACAGTGACTCTGATTGCCTGTCACGGGGGTCTGACCACCCGTCGCAGAGGTGGTGCAGCGAGCTCCTCCACGCACACCGCACGATCGAGTGCATTCGTGTGTTGGCCCCAAAAAGGCGTCAAAAAATCCCAATAGACACTCTAGGATATAGTCACCCCCCTCTATTAGGCATGACAGGCCCTCCTTGATTTGTTTTGGATCTTGCTGCCTGCTGCCTACACCGACTTGTGACATCCCATGTCTTTAGAGAAGAATGAAGTTTGACCAAAGTACAAATTTGGTCAAAATTCGACATATATTCAAAGTAAATATTTCAAATAGACAAAAGAGTTTTAGGGAGAATTGTGGATACAAATTTGGGATGAAAAGGAGTACGGATATAGCTCAATTAAATGGAGGAGAAAAAAAGAAAAAAGAGTTACTATTCACTATCTGAAAATAGAGTTAATTTTCAGTTTTGAAGATGATTAAACAACCATGTTTGAGGCCGAATTGAGAGCAAAAGGTTGGTCTTTTGAGCAAGATGTAAAAAAGGGAAGTTGTTAATCATGATACATTAGAAATCTTTGATGTTTGGATCACACCAAGATATATATTACATCTAGGAGAAAATCCGAGATAAAAATCGAATCATGAAAAGGGAATTTAGAGTTGGTTTAAAAAGTTGAAATGTTCAGACTCAAATTGGGGACAAATCATTGAGAATTTGGTATGGGTCCAAAAAGGAAAAATGAAACTCAACTCAAATATGAGAAATTTTGTATTTCGAGAAAGGTCAAGTTCTATACAAATTTTGGGAGTAATTTCAGTTTGAAATCCGGTCTGAATCTAGAGTTTCATGGAGAAGGACACCTTTTGTGCCGTTTGGATTCGACGCTCGATTCCTGGCCCAAGATCAACTAGTTCAACAAAGTTCAAAAGTAAAAGATGAAATTGAAGTGTTACTTTAGACGTTCATGTTTGGGATCGGAGAGAGTTTGAATGAGAAATCAAGAGAACTTTGGCAACTTCGAATCTGGGGATGAGAAATGGAGAATGGAGTCACCTGACATTGGAGTTTGATTTCTGCTCAAAATATCGACGGGATCAACAAAGTCAGAACAAGAAATTTGTTGAGCAATGACCCCTCTATAAGTGTTCTTCTTGGATTTTATGAGTCGGGAAGAATATTTGGGAGAAAAGGTACCCGCAATCTCTCGGTTTAGAGATCGGAAGAGGGGCAATGGCGGCTGACCTCGGTTCCAACATTGGTACGTTGTGCATGCAATCCGAGGTGTTGAGAGTTGCAGCAGGGTGTGGTGAATCCTTGGGTTGGTTTCTCGTTGAAAAATATCGTCCCACCGGCCTTAATCTAATCATTTTTCCCTTTTCTCACCGTTTCCAGCTAGCTCTCGGCCCCTGACGTTTTCCCCATCGCCATCCACCGCCCGGCGACCTCCGTTCAATTCCCTTCGCTAGCAACATCGCCTTGACCTCCTTTATCTCTCGGACCAGCTCTTATCTTTCCTTGTCGACTCTAGAGTCTACATGCCATCGTCTTCTTTCTCACTGTCACCAAGCTCGGCTGGGTAAGACCAGCCACCGTCGAAGTCCCTTATGCAGTGGTTTTAGTCGGGGTTTGAGTGAGTGCTGGGGTTGCTTGTGAGCCGTCGAAGTTGTAGGTAGGCTTGGTTGGTTGAGAGTGTCTCTAGGTCGGTGTGGAAAGCCATTCATCGCTGTAGTGCGCAGCCGCCATGGTCGGTGCGCGTGGCCAGCTCTGCTCGAGCCGTCTCTGAAGGAGATAGCACGCGTGAGTGTCTTCGGGTCTCATAGTTGCTCGTAGCCCTGTTTTTGGTCACGGGCTCGCGCCGTTGGGCCGCTCGGCGTGCCGCCACCAGTGCCATCATGCGTCGCCGCCTGCGTCGATGCGCATTATAGTGCCACCACGCCTGCTGGTTGTCTTACCCACCCTTGAATGCGGTTTGGTGAGGCGGTGCTGCTCGTAGGCTTGTCGACCCGTAGGACCTAGTTGACGGTGAGTTCCACCGCTAGTCAGCACGGCGGGGAGCCGGTCAACCCGACCCTCTGTTTTAAACTGAGGGAGGGACCACGGGGGAGAAGAAGCGGTTTTCCAAGGGGTTTTGTGTAAAAGTCTTTAATAGATTTAGAAATAGATTTAAATTTACGGATTTTCTCTATTTAATTCGTAGAAATTTAAGGAATGTCCAAAATTAATGAAATTAAATTTGTTAATCTTTTTTTAAATTCTGCTATTCATTAAAAATGTTAAATAATTAAATTATTTAATTAAATTAACTCCTTTATTTAGTTTAATTAAATAAATTATTACTAATTACTAAAATGCTAAAATTAGGAATACTTTTTTAATAATTAAAAATTATAAAAAAAATTTATATATTTATTTAAATGCTTTATTCGATTAGAAATTAATACTAAATCTTTAAAAATCAATTAAAATTCATTTAAGGCTAGTTTTATTAAAGGAAAAAATGCTAGGAATGGTTTAGAAATCTTGGGGTAGCTAGTGTTGGCTTGCAACTTTATCGAGAAAGAAAAGTTGATTTTCAAAATGCATGTCATATCACTAACTTGCATTGCGTTTTTAGCATCTCAAGCTTCGGGTGAGAGTTCGCTGAACTCTCGGACGAGCAGCGACAATTCAAGGAAGTGACCATTGTCACTGCAGAGTCTCAAGAGTTCGTAGAAGGTTCTAACTTGCTTGTGATTCCAGGTAAGTCCCGGTGCATACATTCCTATATGTTTATGAAATAAGCACGTGTTCAATATATATGCTTTTATATGCATTACATATAGGAATTATTTGAAACCTACTTTGATGCATTGAACCATGCTTCGATCTAAGGACACCTTTGCCACTTGTTTAAATAATCTAGATGAGATGTCATCACTTAGTCATGCTTAGCTAAGCTAATACTTTAATATTGAATCCAAGTTAAGTTGAATCAAAGTTATGTCATCTAAAGAAAAAGGTGAGCAAGAATAGATAGGAGGATTAAGATGGAGCTTAATCCTATAGTGTTTCCCACATTGATGAATGGATTAAGGAGTTGATGTGGTTTAACTGATGATCAAGTGATTTTACCTGGTTGCTTACTGGGTATGGGACCAGCAAAATCGATTAGGTTGTTTGACTCATAGATTGGAAATATTCGTTACTCATGCTTGTTGAGTCAGAGAAAGGCGGGGACATAACCTGAAACTCACGAGGTGATCGCCAGACGTGGGACCCACGTGGGGGTGCGTTCCCGGGTTCGAGTAAGTATATTCTGGTGTTTGGCCCAACCAACTGAAAGATTGCAGCACATAGTCGGATCAACTGTGCATAGCTGGGAACTAGGTATCCCTTGCAGAGTGTAAATCGGTTCGGATCGCCACAATTATTGGCTATGAATACACTTGATCAGCTGCTAAGCTCCGTAGCAAGTGGAATGAGATGACAATTGATTCAATATGCTGGATGAAGCTTAGTACTTCTTGTTTGCAAAAGCTTTTATAACTTAGATGGTTACGTAATAACTTAATCGGATGTAAAACTTGAAAGTTAAGGATCAAAGAATTAGTAAGCTTTTTAGCAAATGAGTTGAGGCAGCCAAACTACTCAAAAGCTTTGCATACTCCTTGAGAGTCTTTTGTTTGGTAAGGCGGGTAAGTCTTGTTGAATACCTTCATACTCAAGGGATCTCCCTTGTTGTTTTTCAGAAGCAGCTCCTGAAGTGGTCGAGACAGAGGTCCCGAAGACCTAGAACATCGTGGTCCCGGTGTTTCTAGGGTTGAGCCGAAGTTGTAGATGCTTGTGTAATAGAACTTCTTCGACTAGTTTGTATTTAAACTATTAGCAATGGGTTGACTTGCATTTAAGTTTACCTCAAAACTTGGCTTGTATTAAATAATAACGTTGGTATGTTATGTAAAAATGGTAATGCTCGTTGTGTTTTCCTTTCCGAAAATGATCATATCGTATGACAAAGATACGAGTTTAATATGGTTCATCGAGGAGTCCTTGTGACACTCGATAGTTCACTAGTTTAAATTGTTTGAAGTATGTTCAATGTCCTTAAGTGGATGTTATGGCGCACTTGAGCCAAAGCATAGTAGAAGAACCGTCCACACGTGGGGCTTGCGTTCCTTGTGTCAGGGTGGGCGGGGGTTCGTTGGGTTTTATAGGCCTGCGCGAGAAGATCTCCATCTTAAAGCAACACCATGGGGGCGGTCTTCCCCCGCAAGCCTAGTTTTTTTAAAAAAATAGAGAAATCATAGAAATTCTTACAAAAATAAAACATCCGACCATTAATGCGATAGTTCTAATCATAATAGTCACTGTATCTGTTTTCTTTTTAATAAATTATCAACCTCTGCTATTATGAAAACAGGCAAAAGTAACCCTAGAAACATGTATCTAATTGCTCACCTCTGCCATTATGCAAGTAATATAAAGTACCCCCCTAATTTTCATGTAAATTACTCTACCTATGATATTACAAAACTAATGCAAAATAAGCCCCAAATTTGCATATGAAATATGCAATTATGTTATTAATAAAAGTTAAAGTGACATCTGAATCTGAATCTAAATTATATAACTATAACAAAAATCTTAAAATGCATTGATATAAAATGTTAAATTACTATTTCTACCATTAATAATATTTTTTTGTTATTATTTATATAGAACTCATGACGTATGTCACCATGTACTCAAGTATGAAGGAAGCAATAAGAATACCAATTTGCATGTTGTTCACATTGGTCAAACAAATGGTTCAATTGAATACATATCAACACACATGGATGTGCAATGCAATGTGAAAAAATAACTACCAACTAAACCCGTTACAATTAGGTAATGATTAGTCAGAGCAGCTACTAACTAATTAATAACTAGAGCTGTCGAAGCCCGTCGCCGAGTCGACGGTGGAAATATCGGAGACGGCAAAGGGCCAAAGGCTGTGGAAACAGTCCAAAAGGGTGTAACTGGGCGTTGACGTGATGCTGACATCAAGCAGCCCCCATCAGGAAAGAGTCGAACCACAAACACGCACACGCTCCCGTCTGTATTCACAGTTTCACACACGGTTGTTTACGGTTTTCTGCCTTCAATTTTGGTCTCCCCTCGACCGAATCATCATCGTTAGCGACTGATCATGAGCCAACCAATAATGCTATACACACACAAAAGAAAAAGGAAATCGGCTTTCAGCACCAGTAGCCAGTCAACGACGTGATGTGCGGCAGTGGTAAATGCTGTTTGCTGAAGAACCACAATCACAGCATGGCTCTCTCGGTCCAGGGCGCGACGCCGATGTGTAAACATTACGGCAGAAAGCAGCTTGACAAGCCCCGCCACATGTTGCAGGATCTGGCAACAGTTTTTTTTCCCATCTCCATCGAGCCAGGCCTTCGTCTAGTTCTGAACTCCGCGTCCACCACTGTGCCGATCGAGTGCCGACCAGCCGCCCCCGGAGCTCCAGTTACTTCGGTCGTCCTCTTTCTCATCTTCTCCGCGGCACAGCTTCGCCCGTGTCAACTGTCAAGTCGTAGGGGGAGAGGCAAGGGATCCGTTTTTCAATAGTCTCGTTTTCAGTATATCCAGCGTGGAAAAATGCCAACGTCCCGATGTGGCTGACTTCAAAGCCACCCATAATTTCATACCACTGAAACTATCGAATCATGGGGAAAGAGTATTAGAGTAGAGTCGATGCATCATTTTGAGTCAACCTTGGCTCCTAAACAAGCTAACCCAATTGTCAGCCTCTCTTCACATGACCACTGTATTCTAGAGATCATGTGGACTACTAGGAATCGCGAGGTTCTGCCCTCCTAAATCCGTCCCTACGAAAAATTATGAGAGTGGATGATTTTAAAATACAAACCCAACAATATTTATAGCGTTCGTCCTAAGGGTGAGTTTAGATTGGGAGAAAAAAAAACTGTAAATCCAGAAAATACTGTAGATCATGCTGGGAAGCGTGTTCTGTGAGTAGGAGGGATGTGATGAATAGGAAAAAGTTAGATGAATAGTGTTTTTTTTGGAGAAATTGGGTGAACTAAACTCACCCTAAGTATTAAGTATTATAACCTGCGAAAAGCTTGAGCATGGCTACACTGTTTTTTTTTATGAATGCAAAGTTTCTTCGATTACATAATGAAAAGTGTAGATCGACCACCATAGCTCATCGGTGCTGTGCTTACTAAAGGCACGCGTGCATAGAAAATAATATGAATATTCAAGGACTAATTACTCATTACGACTAGAAATATTTGTCACCATTAACTTTTGCTTGCAACATTTGGCCACTCATCTTATTCAACCATTTACTGTAAATATGCAAAAAAAAATCTTCTTTAAAGACCCTCTAGTGATAAAGTACTAAGTCACAAATAAAATAAACAATACTTATATACTGTATTTCTTTAATGAGACGAATGTTCAAAGTTCAAACAACCTAACCAAAAGCCAATAGTGATAAATAATTTAGATTGAATTTTACAACAAAAAACTAGCATTGATAAATAATTTAAAGTGAATTTCACTATGGCCTTTGGGTCCTTGAACTAATATTGACGTACCATTCATTCCTGTCAAAAAAATTTGAGGTATCACCTAGATTCATAAACTACAAAGGAAAAAGTCCAAACTACTCCCCTCAACTATAAGCAAAGTCCACATAATGCCCTAAACAATTTTTTGGTTTATTTTACCCCCTAAACTATGTCATTTGGCCTATTTTACCCCCTATGCAATTTGTCCTTTTTATTTTTCCATGTACAAGTGTCATATTACGTTCAAATTTTAGAAGATGATAATAGACATCTTAATGCACGATAAAAAAATATAAAATGATTTTTTGACATTATTTTGATGGGATATGATATTTAATATTTAATTAATTCTTAGGATACAACATTATACAATAACTTATGACGAAAAAATCATAATATATTTTATGAAATACATTGTGATGTTCACTACAATAATACAAATTTTGAAATTAAAATTCAGCTTATGCATAGAGAAATAAAAAAGAAAAATTATATTAGGGGGTAGAATACACCAAGTGACATAGTTTAGGGGGTAAAATGAAACAAAAGATAGTTTAGGGGGTTATATAGACTTTGCTTATAGTTGAGGGGAGTAATATGGACTTTTTCCAACTACAAAAGTAATTATCTAGTTCCTTAAACTAATCCCAAGGCCTCACCTATGTCCATGAACTGATAGAGCGGGCCATCTATGTCCTTAAACTAATCCCGAGGTCTCCATAAACTATAAAAGATTTCATCCGTGGATGGTTGGAGATTGCATCTTGAAGCCAATTTTGATCCCATGTTGGCAGCACCATGTAAGAAAAAATTGCATCCGTGGATGGGCGGGGTTGTGGGGACTTCCACAACATCTTTATAATAAATTGGGGACCAATATAATCACTTTTATAGTTCATGCACCTAGGTGGGACCTTAGGTTAACTTTAAGGACCTATATAATTACTTTTATAGTTTATGGACCAAGATGAGATCTTAAGATAGTCTAAGTACCACGGTGAAATTTACTCAATAATTTAATATAAAGGTATTACATGTCAAGATCCCTATAATCTGGGATCTAGGATAGTGGCTTAATCTGCTTTTGCACGCCGGAGCCCTATTTGTTCAATCCAAATGTGTGTGCTGGAGTCTCAAGTTGTGAGCATCCAAAGCCCGCAGGTATGCAAAGGATTTGCTATATTTTGGGCTTTGCAGTAACTTCTTTAGAAATGGAAGAACTTGTTGACTTCAAAGAGAGGCATTTTGGGCTTGTAGGTTCGTCACCAAATGCATCGTTCATCTACTCAAGGCTCCAGCATGATCATTCCGACAGAAAAAAAAGACAAAGGCAACACCTCCTCCACAAAAAGCAGTAATACAGGTAGAGCTGAACTCAACTAATTAACCTGAGGATTTAGAGCATTCAGGTAGACACTGCCTGTGCGCTGCGGATATGAGGCCGTTAATGAGCGAGCTTCTGTGGGCCTAAAACCAAACAGCCCCAAACGGACTATTGCGACCTCCAAACTTCTTGACTTGCTTTCTCCAACAAATGTATTATATGGCCCATAAACAATCAATAACTCACCAAATTAATAACAATAAATTATTACGAGTCGTAATCATTATTACATTGAAAATCTAGACTGCATGCACAGATACTGATTTCATTGACCAATAACACAAAATATTTTGTGGAAACTAACACAACAAAATATAAAAGTTGCAAGTACATATATTTTTTCCATAGACGATTGCTTCAACTGGATAGCACAATAAATAATTGTACAAAGTTTTTCCTTCTGAGAAGAGTCTGTAAAGTGTAAACGTTACGTATCAGGTTCATTATTTCCGTTGTTTGCATGGTACGACAGTCTCTGTCTAGTGTGGTGTGTTAACAGCAGCATTCAACTTTATGAGGAAAATTTTAAAAGTGAAACCTATAATTGAAACTGAACACACTGGCGTAACTGTTCTTGCGTACGGTTCTGTCCTACAGAGTTTGCAAAGAGGGGCAGAATACATAAAGGCAATATATTTATTTCCAAAAAAACATGTGAACAAATCATACAATTATCCACGTTGGGGAACCAGAATTTTTCCTGATTCAACTACAATCGAAATATTTATTGGGTAATTTCTGTAAAACCCCTGCACACCAAATGGGCCTCAGGTTACTCAGAAAGGAGCATAAACCGAATTGAATTTAAGAAAACCAACCTCCTCCACCAAAGTAAAGCACAATTATTGCCATATTAAAATAAGCTACGATTATAGCTCTCAGATAGATTAGTCCACACTGACAGGCGCCACTCATTCAAGTGTGCTGCGGCTCCAGGGCTGTTTATGGGCTTCCAACGCTGCCATTCACAATTCAGATTGCTTCCCGAAATGTCAAGGTGCACAAGGTCGAAACTGTGCTCGCGTGTCCCAAACTAAAACAGATCAGATCACCATAGATCTCAATATGAATCGCTCATATCAGTAGTATCGCATAAGTCAAGGACTGCCCGAGGACTTAATTCAGGAAAGGCTGCTATCATCTGGACTCAGTTGCATATGAGTTCTCGATCTGAAGTGCATCATGTTCAGATGACTCAATCCAAAAGGGTGACAGGGACACCACTTTTCCGATAATTATTAGAGTCGGAGAAACTAGATCAGCCGACTTGACTTCATCCACAAGATCCTTTAACAGTGCGAATACCTACAGAACAAGAAATATTAAGCATGTTTGGTTAAACAGAGTTTAGTTGTCGTGAGCATATGAGTCAGTACCATTCGTTGTTGAGGGGTAGTGCCACGCTCTACTGCAACAGCAGGGGTATCTGGAGGAAGGCCGTGCTTCATTAACTTTGGAGCAAGAGATGGCAGTGTTGACAAACCCATGTACACAACTAAAGTTGTATCCGGATCAGCTGCATTTCCTGCCACATATAGAGGATCTGTCCCACCATTTCTAGAGTGCCCAGTTAAAAATCTGACACTGCAGACAAGATTGTATGTCAAAGACTATCCTGATAAAAACTTCAAAAAAAATTACGCTGTACAATACAACTTCAGAAAATTTGGCATGGTACGATAAAACATCAGAAATGAGCTATTATCTTTATTTCATTTACCAATGCAAGAGGCGACAGAACAAAATGTTATAGCCATTTGGCATGGTAGTGTCATTCAATTCAGTAATGTAGTATTGTAGCATGTAAAAACAATGATACATCACTAGTCACAGAAGATCAAAACAACGAAACAATCAAATGCAGAAATGTAATTTCAAAAATTTTAAGTATGCAGCGTATGCGTGAATGGTCAAGGAACTGCCAAGCACTTAGAGTATACGCAAGTAAACTAGGAAAGCTTCAAGACTCAACACTAAGCCAATGTAAAGAAAATCCTTATCCTAAATGAGACATGCATGCTAGTGGCTAAAATGCATTCGACGAAGTGTTGCAGCTCCTAAACCAAAGCCTGATCAGTTATGGTGAAAGTTATGCAAGAGCAATTTTGAAAAAGTGGTTATCTAAAACGAGCAAAATCGCTAGGCATGACCAGAAGCTTCATACGAATGATAGGTAGAGATGCAAATGCAGAATATTAGCATTACCTGGTAGCAACACCTCGATGGGTTAGTGGAATTCCTAGCTCTGCTGCAATTCCTGAAGCAGAAGTAATTCCTGCAGAGTTTCGATGCAAGCAATTCATAACTGGAACGAACCAATAATACTGCAAATTATCCATATTCCATAGTGTGTCTATCAAACCTGGGATAACTTCAACTCTAATTCCTTGCTGCTGTAGGAAATCCATCTCTTCCCCGCCTCTTCCAAAGACCTGAAAGGAAACAAAGGGAAACTTTAGGGTCTACAACTGGAATTGAAACATGAATCCTCAAGAGATAAGCAGGTTTGAAATAAGGAGTAACATATTACCAGAGGATCACCGCCTTTCAACCGCACCACATTGGCACCAGCCTCTGCAAAGCTGAGGAGCAACTCGTGAATCTCCTCCTGCATTGCATCAATCAACCATAAGACATACAAATTACCAAAAAAGGGAAAGAAAAATGTAATGATTGCACGCTCTGTTTTAAAATCCTCTGTTTTGCTTCATGAAAGTTGTGTGATGGATTGTCAAAAATAACAGTAACAATAATTTGCTTGAATTAAATCTTAATTGCAGAATGCACGCCCAATTGGAATTCCAACGGCATTTAAACCTCTTCCTTTTGCGGGTAGTGCCTTAATTGATCTCCGAATCAAAGGAACACTATTTCTCACCTGGGTGCGGCTGTGATATCCCGCCGTCTTGCCGACGTATAGAAGCCTGGCGCCCTCGCCGACCAAGTCCAACACGTCGTTGGACACCAGCCGGTCGTAGAGCACCAGGTCCGCGGCCTCGATGGCACGGACCGCCTTGAGCGTGAGCAGCTCGGGGTCCCCGGGCCCGGTTCCGACCAACGCCACCCTCCCAGGTCCGCCGCCGCCGCTCTCGCCCTCGTCGCCCCTCCCCCTGGAAGCCCTCATCGCGTCCAGGAGCCTCCTCAGCTCCGGCAGCTGCAGCGCGATCTCGTCGTCCCGGCGGCCCGCCGCCGCGGCGGCGGCGGCGGCGTCGGAGGACGACGACGGCGCGGAGCTGGATGAGCCGTCGGCGGCGTAGGACCAGGCGTCGCGGCGGTAGCGCGAGGAGGAGGTGGCCTCGGTGAAGGGCGAGGCGGCGGAGGCGCGGATGGCGGAGCCGGCCCTAGGCCTCGCGTTCGCGCCGGCGACGGCGGCGAGGGAGGTGGAGGCGGGCGTGGAAATGGAGGCCGGCCTCGGCTGGAAACGGGGCGTGCGGACGGCGAGAGCCATGGCGATGCGGAGGAGAGGGGGGCAGCGGATGGCTGGCCGCCGCCGGGTGGTGCGGTTTTATATGGGGGCGAGGTGACTAGCTGACATTTTTTCTGTGTCACTGTGTGCGTGGCTTCGGATTGGCGAAGGGGTGGAAGGGGAAAGCGGAGGGACGAAGGGCTGGCTGGGTCCTGGACGCAGAGAGACGAGTGGTCGAGTGCAGCAGGGCCGCAGCACGCAGGAAGGAGACGCCCGATGCGCGATGCCTCTTGGCGGCTTTGGCTGGCCTTGACGAGTGTTGAAGGGCCAGGTTCAATGAACCACAGAGCCAAGGGGTCTTTTTGGTGGCTGGCGACTGGCGTGTACGGGCAGCTTGAGCCTAGAGCCGCCGCGTCGAGGTGGGCAAGTCCCAGCGGGAGTGTGCTTCTCCGGGCAGCCCGCAGCCGGGCAGGTGCGCCCGTCCGTGGCTGGTGGCGGCGGCACCGGCAGCTCGGGTTCGCTGACGTCACCACATATGTCAAAGGTGTGTTTAGACTCGGAAAAGATTCCCCGAAAATACACTGTTCACCAAAATACATTGTAGATAAATAATATCATGTGAGTTGGAGGGATTAGATGAATAGGAAAAAAAATGGATGAAGTGTTCTTTTGGGAATCTTTGGAAAACTAAACGGGGCCTTAGACTGGAGTAATGTCATATTTACTTTTTTTTTTAGATTTACTCCTCAATTGATTGAAATTTTGCAAACCCATCAATCACCCAAAGCTAAGCTTCTTCTTCCCCATCCTTCCTTCTTCTCCAACTCCGGCTAAATACCGGCGAGCTCCAGCGAGGTTAATGTTCGGGTTAGGATTTCGGGGTTGCTGGTGGGGGCCGGTGCTCACCTCCGGCCATAGAAGGAGGGTCGGCGGCGGCAGCCCGGCCCGACGGTGGTGGTGGGAGCTGGGGTTGCAAGGCCGGTGGCGCCGCCGACCCGGGCGGTGGTGGATGGCGGTTGGACCAGGGAAGGGTGGGGGTGACGTTGGAGAGACGCTCCGGCGCGGAGCTCGGGCGGGCGGCGGTGGGAGGGTCTTGCGAGGTGGCCGGTGTGGGCGGGCTAGGTTCCCGTCGGAGCTCCGCGCCGTCGGTTACATAGCAGAAGTTCCTGGAATGCCTTTTTACGCTTCTATAGTTATGTTCTACTCCATCCGTCCAAGAAAAACAACTCTAGCTTAACAAGGAATCCAACAATTTTAAATTTGATAAAATTTATATAACAAATTACGAATATTTATATCTTTAAATATATTTAGTATAAAATACATTTTATGGTTAATTTAATGATATCATATTTCGTAACATAAATGTGTTACTTGTATAAATTTCGTCAAAATTAATATTATTTGAGTTCTCAGAAACGAGAGTTTCATACATATGGAGGACTTACCTTCGTAGTCTACGCGTGCACACTGCGAGACAAAAACCATGTTACCTTAGAAAGCAGAGAGTTGAAGTCCAAACAGCCACTGGAGCCTAGGAAAATGTCATCATTTATATTGATTTCCATAGTATACAGTGGAGTATCTATTCCAAAATTACATCAGGACACTAATCTGCTATCACATCTTTGATAACAAATGATGAAATTTCTAGTGCATTCGTAACATGTAAGAATCCCAAGTACAGCCACCTATTACAACTCCCAAAAGGATGCACCAACTGCCTAATTGTGTACAATAAGAGCAACTCCAACAAGATAGGCAAATCAATAGAAATAGGTATTTAGCACTAAAATATGGGTCCAACAGAGTCGCTATGTTCGTCGGCTCGCTTCGAGGTATCCCGTCAAACTCATGTTTGCCTATCCTCCGCCGCTTGGCATCGCAGGATTTCGCGCCCTTTCCTCGACTTCGCGCGCGTGAAATCGGTCCTCCCGCGCTGCCGTTCCAGCGATTGCCTCCCATGCGCGCCCTTTCCTGCCATCCTCGACTACAAAAAGTTGCGCCGCCCAGCATTGACCTCGTGCAATTCTCTCTCCTTCGTGCAATTGCCGCCACTCTCGCTGCTCCAGCCCTTTCGCGCCGTCGCCGCCCCCGTTCCCTCACGCCGAAGCCGCAGGCGTCACCATGTACAGGGCGCCGCACCACTCGAGGACCCGTGCGCCGGCGCTGATGCCCGCACCACGCCCTGCCTCCCTGGCGCCGGTGGGGCTCCCGCTCGCTTCCTCCCTCACGCCAGCGGGGGTCCCGCGTCCTGCCTCCCCTAAGCCATCGGCGACAGCTGCTATTTGACAACAATTTGATTAACCTCCTGGCTACGTACATTAGTAACACAAGAGATAGGGGCACGTACCTTGTGGCCAGCCAATCTCAAGCTCACGGCCAGGCAAGATAGCAGAACATGGAGATTACGAAACGCACGAGTCAAAGCGATCACGTACGAGCGGCCGGCGTCGACGGCTCAACGCGATCGGCAGTGGCAGCATCGACGCGACTGCCGCGACGTCTGGCGGCAGCCACTGCGAGACCTCGGGGAGAAAAAAAAGGATAGGAGGAGCTGACGTGGAGTTTGTTTGAATTATGGATATCAAGGTTTACCAAAGTTGATGGTTTCCCAACCTTTTCTTTCCTATTTTCTCTCTTATATTCAGAATAGGTAAAAGCATATATTTACCTACTAGAATAGCTATGCTTTTGGAGATACTCTAACGGGTAAACAGAAAAATGAAATATGGCCCATCTAAATCTGCACTCAGGCGTGTCAATATTCGCAGCCCGCTACAACCAACGCAGCCCAAGTAGGCCGAGTGTGCGAATTCATCCGAGAGGCCAGGCCGAGGCCATACAAGCGTCCCGTTAAGCCCACTTCGGTAGTAATGTCCCAAGCGGACAGAGAAGCCCAACGCTGCAGTCACTTTTGCTGCTGCCGTCTTTTGTTTTGTTTTATTCTTTTTTGCTACCCTTCCCCGTGTGGCGTGTGTGACTGCGACACTGCGCGAATGCGAGCGTGAGGGAATGAACGGTGGGACGACCAATTGCCGAACCACGTGGTGCTCCGTTCGGTTCACCTTCATCTAGTGCACGGCAGTCTGCACGCACCAAATTTCTTCCATGTGCACGGGTGCCTCCCTCCAAGCATCTCTCATCGTTTTGACCAGCACACACTCCCGTCCGTGGATCCAGGCACGCCTGCGGCGCCTCTGGCTGACCGTCACGACCCCCGGCCATCCATGCGCGTGGCGTGGCGCACGCCGGGCGTAGCCGTAGGGTGGTGGCAGGAAAGGAATAATTGTTCTCCGCTGGCCAAGGCAGGGCGTGGACAAGTGTAAGGCCCTCGGCGTGCACGTGGCGCATGCACCAGTTTGTTGACAAACCCCGTGTAGGGCTAACGTGCCCGCATGTGCCTCCCCCTCTGCACATGCGTGCGTGCGTGCTCGATCGGGCCAGGGGTCAGTAGACGCGGTGCTACTCGAGCCGGAGCTTTGCTTGCTTTGCCAGGCGTCGGTAGACGGCGCGCCGCGGACGGACCCTCGCGTTCGTTGATGGGGTCGTGCGGCGGAGATAACCTGGGCTAGCTACTAGCTAGGCTAAACCCTGCAGACGCACACACATCCATCTCGGTATGGTTGGGAGGCGCAAGCGCCATGGCAAAGGTGATGCGAATGCGATCGAGGTCAAGTCGCCGTATGGCCGCGTGGGGTGGGGCTTAAGAATTTTCGCGTCAAACTAGCGTGGCCGGAGCCCGGAGCGGGGCCGCAGGCGCAGTCGTCGTCCCCTCGCGCGCGACGCGGCATAGGCGTGTACGGTCCCCGGGAGGCACGGCGATGCGGCTACGAAAATCCCACCCGGGTTTCTCCTCAGTTTACGGTGCGCGCCGCCAGCGCGAAGACCGTCCAAACCCAGACTCTATCTTAAAGTATATACTTTAGAAATTATAGATTTAGAGTTTAAATAAAAGATCAAGTTCAAATAAAAAAGATATTTAATACAAAGTTAATAAATAAGTTTAGATTCTAACATATAATATAGAGTCTGTGGGTTGGGACTTTTGCTCCCGTCTGCCCCGGGTCGCGTCGGGGAGGGTGGATGCCGCGCGCGGCCGCATCGGGATCACGCCATCACGTGCGCGCAGGTGCGGGTGCGGCTGGAGGGAGGGCACATGATGGGCGAGACCAGGACGACGGACCTGGCGGAAACGTCCAACACCAACACATGGGTCGGGAAGGCCAGCCTACGACTCTCCCGCTTTTGTTGTTGTGGATTTATGCGGATCGGATGAGGCCGGATCGATCAGGCCCGTCACTTGCACAAGGAACTGTACCTCACTCGTGCGAATTATCATGTTGATAGGCATATCAGATTTCCACCTTTCTTTTATAAAACGTTATTATAATTAATTCTAACGCGATTCTTAAAAATGAAAAGGTGTATTGATGATTGATACATGCTCATATAACCTCTACAATCCGTGATGCATTGTTGGCGATCCTAGTACGATACCATCTCCGGGCTACACGTAGCCGGTTGACTAGGCAATAACAGGCTAGCAACGGGCTGGCAGTACGTAGTGGCAGATGCGTTGAACGAGGGCGCGCCCACATGTTGACACGTTCTCAATCCCACCCCCCAGCAAAACGCCGTAAAGCGATGCCGCCACCTCTCGCCTCTGAGCTGGTAACAAACTTGCCTGCGGCACTGCCGGTCGCGGATATATAAGCAGGGGCAAGCAAGCGCGGCACTTTGCGCACACACACATCCACTCCACCAGACGCACCAGCGCGCGCGGCGGATTTTTTTAGCCATCGTCATTCAATTCGTCATCCGGCTCGGCTCTCGATCCCCGACACCTCGATCGATCTGTGGCTGCACCGCGCCCGCCATGGACACCCACGTCGCGATCCTAGATGTGGACGGCCAGGAAGGGATGGAGAGGCGGCAGCAGCAGCTCGTGCTGCGCGAGCGCGGCCGGCGCATCAAGGCGGCGGCGGAGCTGGGGCTGGCGCGCTCGTCGCGGGGGCGGCAGTGGGGCCGCGCCCTCGGCCGCCGCACCCTCGTCGTGTCCCCGGAGGACGGCGAGGTGACATCGTCGTCGACGACGGTGGGCAAGCGCCAGGCAGCGCAGAAGAAGGCGACCTCGCTGGAGGATGAAGAGGAGGTGGTGGTGGAGGAGAAGGTGGCGTTGCTGCGGCAGCTGGTGCCGGGCGGCGAGGACATGGCGGTGGAGGGGTTGCTGGAGGAGACGGCCGACTACATCGAGGCGCTCAAGGCGCAGGTCGGCGTCATGCGCGCGCTCGCCTGCCTGCTGTCTGGGTCCGGCCTCGACGCGCTGATGCCGGAGAAGGCCGCAGCCGGCCTCCTCACGCCGGAGAAGCCTCACTGACAAAGTGACAAGTGACAGCAGCAAGCATTGCAGGGCTTTTCCTCTTCTTTTGGCTAGTGATCTGGAACTTTTGTCAGGTGTTCGTTCCCGCAGTCTGTGCATTCCGAAATGGGAGTTGCGGTGTAGATGCTTCCATTGGAAGCGCACATCTCGTCGTGTTCCTAGCGGAAAACTTTGTCATTTTTGGTTGAGAGGATGTACAATGAGGAGCAATGGATCGACGATCGAGCACGCTGGTCCTAGCGAACTAGGCATCGGTTGATCGGAGGCCCAGTGGAGCATGTGGCTCTCTCTTGTAAATATTTAGCATGAATTGCAGGACTACCTTTTTTCTTTCTCCATGTTCGTTGTTGTCAAGGTACTTTTCCCATGTGGAGCAAGTGGGGAGAGCAGCGTGGTGGATCCTAGACTAGGATGGCGCCGGGGACCTGTTTCTTTTTTAATTCAGATAGCTCAACTGTAAAGGAGAAGTTGATCTTAACTGTGAAATGTGTATGTGCTTGTAGCAACTCCAGCAACGTGCTAATAAGTAAAAACCAAGGTGTAAAAAGTTATACGCGTCGATATTGATACCGTTAATACCACAATTTGCTGTAAAAAAGTTCTGGTGGCAGACTAATCGACTAGGTTCCTCTAAGATCACATCTAACGTAATATATATTATCCTTTAGGATCTAAGTCAAAGTTTCTCGTAATCTTTGATTCATTAGCAAAATCTTATTTAAGTTTTCAGGAGGGAAAGAACAAAAAATCCACACGCACCAACACAATAAGCAAAGAGTGGCACTAGCGGGCTTCTTTAGAGACGAGCTTCTTTTGCCTCCGCGCCGGCACTGTGACCATCATACCCCGCTGTGGGCTTTCTGGCTTTCGGCTTGGACTCATTGTGTGTCGTTTCATGTGCTGTTAGATCAAGCCATGTTGACATGCTAATTCATGTGTTTGTTGTCCACTTATTTATCCATGCACAAAGCTACAAAAAGCAATACTTCTATATTTGCAAACAATCGTGGTCTTAATATATACTATTTCGAACACTTCTTTACAAAAAGAACAAACTTTGTAGTTCAATGAAATGAATGAAATTATATATAAAAAAAACTATAGCTGTTTCTGCTCCCCGCTACGGAAAAAAATGTAAAATACAGACAGAACTAAAGCTAAGCTGGTTAGATGACAACCGGGCACACACTGTCAGAGCCCAGATCCACCCCTCTCGCCGTGGGGCAGGACGCCAGCGGGCAGTGCTCCCCGGCCGTCCCCCACCAGCTGACGTTCCGGTTCTCCATCGACAGCGTGAAGTAGAGCAGCACCCCCATGAACGCCACCCCGGCGTCCAGCGCCGCCGACAGTATGTAGTTGTACCGCTCCCACCACCTCTTCCTGTACCGGAACACGAAGAAGTTGAAGGCGACGCCGATGAGCAGCCACGAGTTGTAGTTCACGGCGGTCGCCGGCGGCATGCTGGCCGTCGCGCCGATGAGCACCGGCAGGTTGATCATCCGTATCCACGTCTGCTTCGGGAACGCCTTGTGCAGCGCGTACACTATGGCCGGGCCCACGGCCCCCACGAGGAAGAACCAGTTGAGCGCGCCGTAGTTTCCCAGCGACCCAAAGATGCGTCGCGGCCCGACGAGCCCCCAGATGACGGACGCGTCGAAGAAGACGCGGTCGCTCGGGCACGTCCACGGGCTGTCGGCCGGGAGCAGCGCGTCCTGGCAGATGTTTGGGATGGACCCCAGCAGCCAGTAGGCCACCGCGAGGTTCACCGTGCCGGCCACGATGGTGCCCACGAGCTGCACCAGGAACATGGACTTGGGTGGTATCTTCATGTAGTGTCCCAGCTTGAAGTCGGCGAGGAACGACACGGCCTGCGACATGCTCATGTACCCGTACACCTTGAAGCAGACGTTGGCGATGGGCTTGCCTGGGAGGATGAGCCCGATGACGTACTCCGACAGGACGTTGAGCCCCGGGGTCTGGTTCGTCGTCGCCGTGATGATGCTGATGGGCAGCGTGAACGCGAACGCCATGGCGCAGGCGAACAGGAGCCCTCACCATGGGAGCTGGACCTCCTTCTTGAGGACGGTGCAGAGGACGAGCGAGACGGCCGCGGACAGCGCGAGCAGCGAGTAGAACCACCACCCGGGCGCGTCTTGGTAGCTCTTCTTCATCAGCCTCGTGTGCACGTCGGGCTTGTCCTTGTCCTTCTGCGACGCGCAGAACCGGCGGTAGATCTCCTTGCCGTGGAACAGCGCGACGTGCGTGATGGTGGCCGCGATCGCCGCGAAGCTGAGCCCGTACGACAGCGCGAAGAATGTGCTCATGTTGATCCGACCTTGCTGGCTGTACGCGTCCATGTCGATCTCGAACCGGTCGTTCACGATCGCGTTGATGTCGTAGTTGTTTCCGTTGAACGTGAAGAGGTGCGACGAGAAGATGGGGAACCTCCGGGCGTTGTACAGGTCGAGGCCCCAGTAGGCCGTGGGCACGATCACGTACATGAAGACCAGGAACCCGGCGAGGATGTTGGCCGTGGCGAAGAAGGGCGACACCAGCGGGCTGAAGAGGAACGACGACACGGCCGTCCAGTCGAGCGTGAACGCGCCGAGGCCGAGACCCCTCATGCCTGAGCCCAGCTGCTGCGCCGTGACCGACTTGGAGAAGATCCAGCACACCCATGACACGGACGTCAGCGTCGGGAACAGGTAGCCCGGCACGGCGTACCACAGGAAGCTGCAGGCCAGCGCCACAAGGAAGAACTTGGCCCGGGACGTCCTACCACCACCTGTGTCGTCGTCTTGGTTCTCTTCCTTCTCGTGCAGCGCCCGGAACAGGGAGACCTGCACGAGTGTGCCAGGCCACCACATGTGCGCCGGCTCCACCACGTACTTTCGCATGAGCCCGGCCCAGCCGTAGCCGAGCACCTGGGTGGTGGTGATGAGCAGCCAGGCGGCGAGGAAGGAGATGGAGCGGCGGTAGAAGGCGCGGATGATGTCGACGATCATGACGGCGTAGGCGGAGCCGTTGCCGAAGGCGCAGCCGGCGTTGGCGAAGATGGAGATGAGCACGTGCTCCTTCATGTTGAAGGGCCCCGGGTTGAGGCTCCACTCGCCGCCGCCGAGGAGCGCGGGGGCCTTGAACTTGCGGGTGGGGAGCACGCGCGCGAGGAGGTGGCCGAGAGGGAGGGAGGCCACCTGGACGGTGATCTGGGTCACGATGATGGGCTCGGTGCGGTAGGAGAAGAACTGGTTGAGGAAGCTCATGAGCACGCAGGAGAGGAGCCCCAGTGTCCACATCCGGAACGTCCACACCGGGAGGGTCGGGTCGTCGCTGGCCGGCACGGTCAGCCGGACCTCCTCGATTGGTGACGCATCGTCGTCGTCGCCGCCGTCCTCCCCAACCCCGGGGATCATCGCTGCTGCCCCGGGGTCGCCGCTTTCGATGTCTACTATTTGGACCATCGTGGCGCGGGTGGAGTACTACTCGTGTGTTGGCTTTTTTCTGTAAGTTGTGGTGGTCTGGGACGTGGCCATATATAGTCGTTGCTCGGCGGTGGCCCAGGGTTTGTTTCGGATCTCGTTGTTCGAGACGGACTTGGGATGCCGGCTTCGTCTCCTACAGTCCTATGGAATCCGAGTTGGCAAGGGCAACTGGATCGCGACATCGCGTGCAGTGTCCGAGCTGACCTGATCGCACAAACCTATACCAGTACAAATCGGAAACCGGGTCTCGAAGAGAGTGAATCCAAGGAACTAGGAAGCTTATTTAGCTGCCCGGTGGTAACGAATCGAACATAACCGTTTTTTCTAAAAGAAAAAACTACTGAGGCGCAATCGATGAAATATGGCACCAAATGTAAGCTTAGGGTGTGTTTGGTTGGTTGAACCAACTCATTCCTGTATGACATGATACAAAATAACAATGATTCTCTTGTTTGGTTGGGTGAATTGTACCAACCCATCCAGGATGAGACCATCCCACTTAATACATTGTTGTACTAGTTATAGTGAACCAAATGGTTCAAGTAAATTGGTTGAATCATCCCATCCAGGATCATCCATTCATGCATCCTATGGTGCATGGAACCAAACACACCCTTAGCTTCCCGGCCGGTAGTAACGAATTGAACTAAACATTTTTTTTAACCACAATGTTCCGATCCAGCCCTAAAAAACTCAGCACTAGTGCCCCGGCCTGCATGGTGTTGGGCCCGTGCTGGCTCGGCCCGATGCGTAGTGTCGTTCCTGGGCCACCGCTTCGACCCGTAGTGCTGGCCCAAAGAACGCATGATTTTTGGTGGCCTGATGGACGCCCAATAGAAGTACTACCAGCCCATCCCATACCCCTTTCATCCCTTAGACAATGCAAATCTCCTCCCTCGTCTATTTGATGATCGCACTCTCCTCCCTTATCTCTTTTGACGGCCCGGTGGACTGGCTGTGTCTGGTGGGTTGACCGCGTCATCGGGCCAGACCGACACTAAAAAAAGGCCTTAGTGTTAGTTCGGCCCGATGTCCAGCCTGACCCAGTATGAAAAAGTTACCGGACCTGATAGTGTCGGGTTGAGTTGGGCCAAGTCGGGCTAAGGCCGGGCGACCCATCTGGCCAACTATACCTACAATTGATTAAAATAGCAGACGCTAGCCTGGCTCCCCAGTTGTCCCACACGCCCCCCTCTATCGATGTACCCACGCCCTCCCCTTTCTCCTGCCATGCCCCCATTCCGGCCTCGCCGCCGCCCACCTGGTCTCAGCCTCGATCACCCTCCACTCGCGCTCCCAGGCCGCACCGGGTTGTCTCACCCCTGGAGTATATGCAAAGTGCTGAGAAAGGTGTACCTCGAAGAACGCTTTGGCTGGGCCAAATATGAAGTCAGTCCCGCTTTGCACGTAACAATCAGAGCAGTAGTGGAGTCCCTCTTCAACTAGTATTGTCTTGGTACGATAACAAAACTGCATCCATAGAATGCAGCCCTGTCTTCGGCAATCTGTTCAGCAAGTGTCAGCGCTCCATAGCCATACACGTCCTGGACATATATTAGTATGCAATTATGCACTTCATAATAAGTCATGTCCAATATCGAGGGTATATATGTACATATTTTGGGGTATACATGTACGTGTTTTGGGGAGGTAGGGGGGCTAGAGCCCCCTCCTATCTCTGCCCTGATATAGAGTCGTCGAGCTTTCATCTGTGGTTCACTTCCCACTCCAAGTTAAGATGACCGAGCTAGCACTCGTGCCAATTAGCAGAGAGATTTTGTTCTTGTTCACCATGATATCAAGTTAAAATGAATCAGTTTTAAAGGTATTCAACGTTGTTGCCTATAATCAAGGCCGGGAGGAAGTACCAGTTATAACTTAGATTATAAAATACATTTGTTTTGAGTCATGTAATTCTTTACTCTTGTAAATGTTTGCAGGTTGGGTCTGTTTCTAAGTGCAAACCCAGGTATATATTATATAACTTGCCTGTCAAAATGACAAAAGCAGCAGTTATCTCCAAAGCAGCAATGATTAACACTTTAACATCAACGTGACATTAACGAAACCGGATATGAGGCATCTGGAGCTAAGAGTCCGACTATTCGATCATCATGGCACCTGCTGACGACCATTTGTTTTTTAGCTAGATTAGATTGCATATCGATGCATTTGCAGAGTGACAAATGCATGTTTACTCGCCTATAAGTGCCGGGCATGATATTGAATTCTTGATGAGGACCCCAGCGGACCTGTTGTCTCCTGTGATAGGATCAAAGGAACGGCGTTGATAGCCTCCTATGTACTCCTGGTACCAGTTGCCCTTTCCGTTCTGGTCAACGGTAATAGGGACCAACGGCTCCTGTGATCTGCAGTTAAAAATATTATCATCTCCTAAGAATAAATAATTGGATAACTTTGAACGAAATTAAAATTGTATCTTCATTGCAGTTTTGAACCTTTTTTTTGGATTATTAGGCGAGCTCTAGGTGTGTTTGACGTATGTTGTTTCTGATCTAATTGTGGATCACCTTTAATTTGGAATATCTACCAGCCTAAACCACGTCTGGTGAGTGTCACCTGACTCTGGAAGATTTGATCCTCTGAAATCTAAAACAAGTAAATCAATGTCAAGTAGGAGTACGACTTATGAGTAGCTTCAGGGGCGAATCTAGCTCGGCCGGTCACCGGGGTCAGCACCGTTTTTAGCCGGGGTCAGCTTCTTGGTGGAACAGTGCAAAACAGTAATCTTCACTGAATTTAGAAGAACTCATCGGGGTCAGTTGACCCCGATAAATGCCCTTGCATCCGCCCCTGAGTAGCTTAATAACTTGATTTCAGAATTAAGCACCCACACTATGTTGAAATGTTTTGTAAAAATAGTATATATTGTTGTGGTTAATGAAATAGTCTGTTGCACATAGGTTGAGATTCATGTCAGGTTTTTGACAAAACACTCATATGGCTGCTTGCAAAACAAAATTACTGACAAATTGAGTTCCAAGCGAATCATTATGAATTGTGCTTCAGTTTACACAAACAGTTCTATACAAACCAACGGTAAAAATGTTTCCATTTACATCACGTCATATTCTTTAAATTGATCATGTCATATGATACAATTACCACAATGCTTATAGAATATCAGTTAGGTTTCACAAAATAATTCATAGCATCATAAGTCTGTGACTATGAACTGTATCTATCCTAACGTAAGTGCAACCAACTCTAATGCATTTTTACGGAGCCCTCACACCGGTGTTTGAGCTTAGCACGTGTACAATCGTAATTTTTATCTTACGGGCTACACATTTTAAGTTGTAAGATGGGCCGGGCCGGTCCAAACTCTCTTTTTGTGTGCGCTCTCTTTTCTGCCAACAGTCTTTTTTTTTTGTATTGATAGAAATAAATTTATATCACCTGCGTCCTGCGATATCAATTTAAGAGAACCAAACAAAACATATATATATCCCAAAACAATGGTAGCAAAAATATACTAGACTGCTGCCACTATATACTACGGGCGTCATCGACTCATCATACGGTGTAGTAGCTAGCTAGGCAGTCGTCCCGGATATAGTGGCGTTAGGTTGTAGCGTAGCATGATAGATATCTTTTGACGCGTGCGTACGTAGGCGGTCGTAGATGGAAATGCAGAAGCGATAAGGCAACCGATCGAGTTGACATAGTACGAGTACCTATACTTCGGCTCATAAAAAGAAAAAGAGTACGAGTGTCCACCAAAACAGGTAGTAGCACTGCCCATGACGTGACCTGCTGGCTACCTCACAGCCCTTGATCTCTAGGCAGATCCTATCGTGTCTACTCTCTCCACCTGTTCCTGGCTTCCTGCTGCTGGTGGTCCAGAGCTACCTCCGGCCTTCAAGGGGTGGTGGAGTCGCCATATATATATCTGTGGTTGTTTAAGACCCGGGATCCTTCTCTTCTCTAGCTAGTTTTCTCTGCTACCGCGCTCAACTAGAACCACACTGATGGACTACCCTCATGTTAGTTTATATACCTATAAATGTGATCTGCATGGTTAAATTTGTGAATCGAGTCTAGCTCGGACTTTCTAATTTGTGTTGACCCCGGAGACTACTAACTAGGAGTACCTAGCAGCAGTACTACGCAATGCAATGACTAATGCATGGGCAACAGATTTTTCGAACGCTTTACTTCACACCATTTCCCATGGACCATATATAATCCATATACATAAACGGAGGTGGGCAGGTGGCACTGGCAGAGACGGATCATCACGAGGGTATATGGTCCCAGCTTCCAGGCTCCATCCATGCATGGACCGACCGAAGAAGCCTCTTTTAGGTTTCTTGGAAAGACTTCAGAGCAAAAACTACTAGCTGAACATCGGCAGTTCACACAGGCACATCATATATATGGGGGAGCATGCAGGACCCATCATCTGCTCAAGTGGGCTATTTATATAGCCGTCGTCAGTGGTCTGCTGATCACATGGATTATCATTTTAGGAGTGCTTTTCTTCATATCGCAACATATAAATTGGACCTTAGTGTCATGTGTGCGCTCAATTATAACCTCTTTGGCGCCTTTTTAATCCACCAACCTGCAGAATGATGCGCCAATGATCGTGTGTGCCTGCTCCAACAATTCTTTAGTGTTGACTCATGCATATATATGAAAACTAATAGCTGGTGGCTGGGGGAAACGTATACATGAGAACAGCAACAGCTCTTTCAACGATCGATCACGTGAGAGACAGCTATGACAGCAGCGATGTGGTGGTGTGGTGGCGTCGCCTTGGGCCGATTATCCTTTCCGCGTTTCAGGATTTATTTTGCGTGCATGTTCCTCGTGTATGTTGGCGTGTACCTTTCACTCCGGATCGTCGTGGTATTTATTACTCCTATACAGTCTTACTGATGGTTGAACCAGCTTTCTTTCTTCTTCAACGTTTTACGCTGTTTTACAGGTGTCACGGGTAGGGTTTTTTATACCGGTTCAAACCGGTCCGGTTCCCATGGTTCCCGCTAAAATCGGACCGGACCGATAGCAAAAAGTCCCGATTTACCGCTCCTAACCGAACCTAGCAAACGGGTCTATTCGGCTAATCGGTCGGTATGATCGGTTTACCGGCCCGGTTTTTTTAAGCAAAAAACCGCTACGGGACCGGTTTAAAAAACCCTGGTCACGGGTTTCGTCGCAAATACTAATAATGTCTTTCGGTCAGAGTTTACACCATGGGGAGATTTCAGCGGGAAGAAAAATTCGACAAAGACACGGAGTGTGCCTTTTCAAGACAAACGTGCCAAGCAATATACCGTGAACATCCAGGCAAGCAGGCTGTCAATGCCATTGCCATTGCCATTACCATTGCCATTGCCATGGCAAGGAGCATTCCACGTACGTCAGCGTCCTACGTGGAAAAAACGATGCTAGGTCTGGACATCGATCAGTCGGATACAGGGAAGATGGGATCATGTGTGTATTTGCCGTATTGGGGCGATAGACTAAAAGCTGCCACACACACGGGGCGGAGCACGTGCAGCGGTGCACACGATGCAGCAGGATCGCCGGGCAAGCAAGGCATCCGCCCGTCCAGGAGGTCGTTAGCTGGTGCCGTCGCTTGAAAGCAGGATCACAGATTCACAGCCCGGGCCGGCACGCGAGGACGATGGGGACGAACCGTGATCGCGGTCGGTGATTCGATCGATCAGCGCCAGCCGCTCGTCACGCGACGCGACGCAACCCAACCTCCGCGGGCTTCCAAACAAAGCAAACCGACGCAGCCTTTCACCGCCGCAAGGAAAAAAAAGGAAGCAGGACGGCGGGCGGCGTACGAAAGGAAGCACCTCTTCTGGAATCCGATTCCCCTGGACACCACCCCACCACCACCCCTGAATCCGATTTTATCCGAAGCAACAGTCACCTTCAGCTCGTCCCCGGGCGGCAGGGCGGGCAGCCAGCCGGCCACGGCTCGCGCGACACGTAGCGGCGCCGAGAGCGAGAGAAAGAAAGGGACCCGTGCGCCCCAGCCAAGGCTAGGAACGATGCCGTCACCGACACTCTCGCGCGGCTGGGTGTACCGAACGGCGCCCATCGCAGTCATTGCCGTAAAAATAAAAAGCGATGCCGTCGGAAGCGCATAGAAAAAGGGTTGGTTTGTGCCGGACGCTGGGGGCAGGGCCGGCGACGCCGAGACGGCGACCTCCGAACGGAATTGCTGCTCAGGTGTTGTGTAGGCACACGAGTGGTATACATTATAGGCTCCTGCGACGGCGAATCAAGGTACGTATTCTGTAGTATTCAGCTAGCAACGGTCGTCGGTAGTGGTTGCCGAATACTTGCATTGGTGACCGACTGACCGGTGAGAATGAGATGTGTGCATCACATGTACTGCTACTGCAAGTTATACTACCAGACGGTGACAGGGGATCCGACTCCTGACTCGTCACTGCATGCATCATCGGCAGAAGCATGGGCTGTGTTTAGATTGGAAGAAGTAAAGAGTAGTTTTAGATGAATAGCGCACTAGGAAACGTGTTCTATAAGTGTGGTGAATAGAAAAAATTTGTTGGAGAAGTACTTTTTCCTAAATCTGAACCCAACAAAGGTGAGATGCGAATCAGCGACCTACCGAATGGGCCGGCAGGGGTATATATGGCAAAAAAAAAAAAAAGACAGACATTGCTGTTGAGGTAGTAGGTGGGTATTTTACAGGTGGGCATATTTAGGATCCGTAAGGAAAAAATCTCCTCCTTGGAATGGATAGAAAAAGACATTCAGGAAGACGGCCTTCTAGAACTGCAGTTTAGCAGTCCTGTCAGTGTACTCCTACTGCTAATCGAGTGAGAAAGCACTTTTTGTGGTGCGTAAAGAAAAGCTAGTCGCGGTAGCCTTGATTGTTTCGGATACCTCCATCTGTTGCCTTGGATAATTAGTGGCTGGTGCGTGCCAGGTTATTTTCCTAGTTTGTTCCAGAGACACTTTTGTTCCAATGTCACCCCAGTCAACTGTGATTTTAACCATCTCGTGTTGGATAATCCAGTTTCTAGACCAAACTGCAGGTTTCTTTTCGGACATTATTTACTGAAGGCCATTGTCAAGGCCACTAAGTAAAATATTTCTATATTAAAGTTGCTTTACAACTGAATAAGATCACTCTTTTTTCTATACTGAATTTATATGACATTTGCTCCAAAACGTAAAACATTTTTTTTGTTATAGGAAAGACTTCTCAAATTTAATTTTAAAAATACTATATTAATTATAGATATGGTTAGAGAAGTATGATTTGTTATGAAACTAAAGTATCACATATAGAAACGACGGGAGTAAATATGATAAAATTATATTTTTTTGGTGCCTGAGGCACCATCTTTTTAATTATAAATCAGCATATCTCATTACATCTTGAAACTTCTATAGGTATCTAGCCATGTGCTTCGCGTGCGTTAGTTCACATCTTACCCAAGCCTCTTGCATCTACCTTTAACAGTAGAGGAATAATAATGCAACACAGCGCTCAAAGTTGTAGGTTGAATGAAGTTTCTTGCAAGAAGTTGTTAGCACAACAGGAGCCTTGATGACGCAGCTATAATATCACCACTTAATTAGTTGGAATTTCCATTTCCGCCACTAGCTAATGCTCACCACCTAATGCACCACCCATGCCCAAAAGCGGGACAGTGCGCACTTAACCTATACGCATGTTGGAAACAAAAACGCATGCAGGCGTCATGGGCTAACGCAGCCGGCGGAGACGCCGCTTTAAGAAAAGCCAGTGGTGTGCGGGTAGATCAGATACGCAACCATGCATGAACCACAGAGACCAAAAGACAAAACACACAAACGGGGCGGCTAGTTTCTCAAATGGATGGGATACAATCATCAAATAAAGACGAGGAAAGAAGGAAGAAGGAAGCGAGGAAATGGAGATTTGAAAATAAGCTCTGAAATTCGGATTTCGCAACGGTAAAGAGGAGAGCCGGGGCCTGGCAGGCACGGAAAGCAAAGCGGCAGCCGCCGGATCCGACCGGACCCTGGCCGGGCTAGCGCCGTCGCCGTCGCCGTCGCCGACCCCACTGCGCGCGGCGAGGCTTCCGTTTTTACCGTGCTGCCACCGCACTGGAGCGGCCAGGTGTCTGGCACCTGAATGTTCAACGGGCAAAAACGCCAACCCCAACCCGCGTTCAAAACCCCACTATCTCTCTGTGTCCTGGGCACGGAAAGCCGGATCACGAGGACCGGGCCACGGCTTTATTTTGCAGGAGTGAAGCCTGAGGGCATCGCACTAGTGAGCCGATTTATTCCTGTCACACCTAAGCATCTTTCTTCTCTCTCCAGTACAAATCGCATCAATCTACCGTGCTGAAAAATAAAAAACTGTTTTTTCTTCCCACCATCCATCTCACATGCGCAGCAGCTAGTGACCGTTTTCCTTTCTTTAGTCAGAACGAATCGGCTCATTCTATTGAATCGATTCACACTCTCTCCTCAGTGAATCGATTCATTCCAATTGTGATGATCCGATTCTTTTAGTCCACGTCGGCTCTTGATCCGGCTATAAAGTGGAGAAGCCCTGAAGAGGAAATGCTCTTGTTAGCGGTTTCAATTTCGTGTTCTCGAGCAGAAAATGCTCTACACGTTACCCACAATAGCACAATCTTGAATTTAAAACTGCAGCTGCGGGTACGAACAAGATAGTACAGATTTCGCTAGCCGATCATGGTTATTCATCATCAGGCGAGTAATGAATGAGTGCTAGCAAAAAAGGATTGACCTGCCAGAAATAGGCGGATAGGATAAAGCGCACATTTCCCCCACCATTATTGGCCGCCCACCATTTTAACCCGTCTAAAAATCCTTCCTTCCCCTTTCATGCCGCGCATTAAATGTGGGTCGAGTCAGGTCAGACGCGCGGCGCGGAAACAACCGCCCGATGCGGATCGAACGGCGGCCAACCCCTACGACCCATGACGGGCGGCCAACCGGAGGGCAATCCCGTCCAAAACCCACCCCCCTCCCCTAGATTCATGGCCACAAAAGAAACAACACGGGAGCCCACTACCCGTCTCCTCTCTCTCTCTCTTATTCCTCCTCCCCGGAGCGCTCGCGCGGACCAGCACGAGGAGGGAGGAGGAAGAGGAGAAAAGAGGGAGAGAGAGGGAGCCCTAGCCCTGCCCTGCGCGCCGGCGTCGCCGCAAGGGTTAGGGTCTCCCCCCACCCCACCCGCTCAGCGTTCCTCGCGCCGTCCCTTCGCCGTCTCCCTGCTCTGGCCGATCCGCCCGCCCGACGCGCGGGGGCACCCCTGCGGCGTGCGTGCCATACGGCCTCACACGGCGCCGGTCAATGCCGCGTGCCTGATCTGACCGTCGGTTTGGGGACTCGTTCCGTTCGGAGCTGGCCGGCCGAGCTCGGCGGTACGGCTCGTCCCAGGAGGTTTGCCGCGAGATCCGCACGCCGGCAAGATGCAGCACGATCAGCGCAAGAAGGTGGGTTCTCGGATCGAGAGATCCCGCTCCGTTTCGAGCATTTTCGCAGCTCGGTTCGCGCCGCGGTTCAGCTTGTTTCCCGAGGGATTGAGCTGCCTGCGTCGTTGGGTTGATTTGGACTTCTGTCTGCCGATCGAACAATTTGTTTTTTTTTTGTTCCTGTTTGGTCCAGGATTTTGTTGTTTCTCAGGCAGATTTGAAGACCTTCAGTGCTGTTCGGCCTCATTTATGTGCCGTGTCAAAACGAAAGTTTGAATTTCCGTAGTAACTTGTTTTCTAGAAAGGTCAATTTTTCGGCATATTTCTGTTGACTGCTAGCCGTTGCTGATCTTTTGTTACCTATATGCTTGGAATGTCTGATATGATTATGTCCTCCTTCAAGCATCGTTGAGTTCTGAAATATTCTGTCTATTTTAGGAAAAAAAAAGGTCAAAATTGTTGCGTTCTTGCTGCAACAGCTCGTAATTAACATGCAAAAGTTGACTGCACGTTCTTTTTTTTCCTTGTCGGTGGGCAAAGCTGTTGCTTTTTCTTGTGGGGTTTGCCCCAATCTTTGCACGAACATTTGACTTTACACTATTTGTGTGCGAAGATTTCAGTTTTTGTCAACGAATGCTTAAAGATCTTGCTTGTAAAGCCAGTATTGGTATCAGAACAAGTTGGATTTTTGTGTCCATTCAGTGATGCTAGTTCTAATTTCCAAATCATTGCCCCCTCTGAATTTCGGTCATTAAAAGTGTCTGGATCCATGCAATGGTTTCTATATACAGCCAACTGTGTCATTTCCAGTTTGTGGGTTATGCTGCATTTGTAGTTTGGCATTAGTTATTTGCATATGATTGAGAGGGCTATGGTCCATTGATAATTGAAGCCTGTTTGATGTCGGTGCTTAAACGGTTGATGGTACATAATTTAGTAATTCAAATTTGCAAAATCTTTGCAGAGTTCTGCGGAGGCAGATTTTTTCACAGAGTATGGGGATGCAAGTCGATACAAAATTCAGGAAGTGATTGGTAAAGGAAGCTACGGGGTAGTATGCTCCGCAATAGATGTCCACACAGGAGAGAAAGTAGCGATCAAGAAGATACATGACATATTTGAGCACATATCTGACGCTGCTCGGATTCTCCGTGAGATAAAGCTTCTGAGACTCCTAAGACATCCAGACATTGTTGAGATCAAACATATTATGCTGCCTCCATCAAGAAGGGACTTTAAAGATATTTATGTTGTTTTTGAACTTATGGAGTCCGATCTTCACCAAGTTATCAAGGCTAATGATGACTTGACGAAGGAACATTACCAGTTCTTTCTCTACCAATTGCTCCGTGCTCTGAAATACATTCACACAGGTAGGCAGATTAGTGCAATCAGATCGACGTGGTTTTTCCTGGAAGATATAAGTTATATGTCATACAAAATTTCATTGCGTGCTTTGCACCAAAATTACATTGAGTCATTGCCTTCTATTATATACTTTCTGTGCGTCCTTCGTATGGTTGGTGTAACCTGTATTAGGCATTTGATAATTCATTTAGCCAGTAATCTCCCATGTAGTATTTTACAGGATAACTGCAAACATTTTAGTATATAGCTAAAAAATGGTTTCAAATAGTGCTATGCTTGATTCAACATCAAATGCACCCTAAAATATTCAAAGTACACTATTCTTTTTTATCTATTTTTGACGCGTTGGAAGTAACAAGAAATTAGATTTTTCTTAAAACACAAATATTTCTCACTGTTTTGTATGTTTTTTTTATTGAATAACTATGATTTTTTAACTTTACTATATTATGAAGATCTTGTCTTGTAGTTTAGTGTGCAAAGTTATATAGTCAACAATTGTTATGGATAGTTTATGGACTTGATAAGCAGGAAGAACACATCTACTCGCTCTCCAACGGAGGCTCTGAGTATGGAGATGAATCTTTTGACGTAATTTCTAACAATTCAAAAGCTATTACATATATAATTCTCAATCTCCTAACAATCTCTTTCCTAAGAACTAGCTTTCACCTTGGGCTTCTTTCTGCGCTGAAATTTCCTTCCAAAGAATATGCCCACAGCAGCAATGGAATGAAATGCTTAGGACATAATTGTAGTGTAATTAACTAATCCCACATGGATTATAATTGCAACCCTTTATGGGGTCTTGGTAAATACTATATAGTAGGCTAAATATATTTTAGATTCCTTAGAAATCCGTTTTCGATTCTAGATGCTATATCTAGTAGGGTATTCTTAGGAGTATTTACTTCCCCTAAATCTGGATCCAAAAAATAGTTACAAAATGGTTTGATGCGGCAATTTGTGATGCCTTCTTTCTAACTCATCTGTAATATAGAGAACACATTTTCTTAGTGCTTTATACCGGCTCATTGAATGTATTCTATTGTGCTGTAAAAATCTCAAGGATACATGTTTTCCTGAAAGAAATATGTATACATAATCTGGACAGACGCTACTTTTTCTGCCTACCGTCTTTGCTGATAGTATGCTACTGTTACTGCAGCTAATGTTTATCACCGGGACTTGAAGCCAAAGAATATATTAGCAAATTCTAACTGCAAACTGAAAATTTGTGATTTTGGACTAGCACGAGTTGCATTTAATGATACCCCAACAACAATCTTCTGGACGGTATGTTCTGTGAAATATTTTTCCTCTCTTAGTCTCTTTTCTTTTTCGGGGTGCTTAATGTGAGCTGGTCCCAATATGTTTCTCTGCTTATTTGCCTGCAGGATTATGTTGCACCAAGATGGTACAGAGCTCCAGAGCTCTGTGGTTCCTTCTATTCGAAGGTAATCTTTGTGGAACATTGCAATGCCTTCTTGGTTGAATAGTGATTGTACATTAAGCTGAAACAAATAAAGTTCAATTTTGATTATGATTCATCAACTTTTCGTTATAATAGCTCGTGCACAGATAGTGATAAACAGTAAATGATCATGCCAGAGATGTATATTTTCAATTTTTTCCAGTTCAGATGTTATTAATGCAAATGAGTTATTCACATTGCAGTATACACCAGCTATTGACATTTGGAGCATCGGATGCATCTTTGCTGAGGTGTTGACAGGAAAACCTTTGTTTCCTGGTAAAAATGTTGTCCATCAGTTAGATCTGATGACTGATCTTCTAGGCACACCATCCATGGATACAATTTCTCGGGTATGGTACATAATAAGTTAGCGAACCTTATGTAGCTTCTCTCTTGAGCATCATTGAAGGCGTTGAAGTCTGTCATTAATAGTTCCTTTCTGTTTCTAGGTCCGGAATGAGAAAGCAAGAAGGTATCTAAGCAGCATGAGGAAGAAAGAGCCAATCCCATTCTCGCAGAAATTTCCCAATGCAGATCCGTTAGCATTGGATCTTTTGCAAAGACTTTTAGCATTTGATCCAAAAGACCGTCCAAATGCAGAACAGGTAATTATGTTGTTCCTGATGTAGAACTCTTGTCACCCCGGTTTATCTCTCTCTCTCCCTCCCTCCCTCCTTCCCTCTTGAAAATGTTTATTTATCTCTTTCACTATGTCTTGTATCTTCAGCTTGCTGTGGGTAAGCTGATACATTTGTTTGGAATATGACACATTTTTTTATCAGGCATTGGCTCATCCATACTTTAAAGGGCTAGCCAAGGTTGAGCGAGAGCCATCATGCCAACCAATCACAAAGATGGAGTTTGAGTTTGAGCGTAGAAGAGTGACGAAAGAAGACATAAGGGAACTGATATTCCGCGAGATATTGGAATATCATCCACAATTGCTCAAAGACTACATCAATGGCACGGAGAGAACAACCTTTCTGTACCCAAGGTTGTACCACCTGTAAAGTTGAACAAACACGTGGTGCTTTTGCACATGCTCGTATTTTTGTATTAATTGTATCAATCTACCACCTGCAAAACTTATTTGCCTATCTTTGTTTATACAGTGCTGTTGACCAATTTAGGAAGCAATTTTCTCATCTCGAAGAAAATAGCGGAAATGGGCCTGTGATACCAATGGAAAGAAAACATGCCTCTCTTCCTAGGTAACATTTGAAATCTATATTCTATACTCTTCACATTATTGCATAGTTACATGGTATACCAGAAACTCAGAAGGTGCTTATGAAGTTATGATGGGATCTTCAGGGTTCTTCAGTTTGACCTATGCTAACTAGTGAAATAACTGTTTTTCGGAATTTATATGGATAAAGACCACACGTGAAAGCATGTACATGTGCTAAGCTGCTACACCTAGAAACACCTAATGAACATGTTGTTTGGATATATCCTTGGCAGCTAAGGTGAACCAGCCACTATTGAAATGAGATCTGAACAAATTGGCATTCATATAGTGAAGTTAGTGCCAATGAATATAGTTGCTGCTATACTGTGGTACTAAATGTTGAGCACAGTACTAAATGAGTAAAAACTAGGTCGAGTTCTCCAACATCCGATTTGCCCATTCTCAAGGTGAATTGACTAATGTTACTGATAATCTTGTTCAGTGTTATATGCAGCCCTGATTAAAATGTCAGGAACCGAGACACACTAGCAACCAATCATACTTACACCAAAGTTGTGGTTGATAGCATGCATTTAGATAACCATATGTGAATTTCGCATTCGTAGTTCTGTACTTCTGCATTCCGTACCCCACCCCCCTCTTTTTTTTTTCCTTTTCAATTTTAAATGGTTAACCCTTTGTATTTTGCAGGTCAACCATTGTTCACTCTGCTCCAATTCCTGTCAAGGAACAACCTCGTATCGGGCCATCTAGGGAAAAACCTTCATCTGATGAGTCTTATAAAAATCCTAGGGAGACAGAAAAATATTCTGGCAATGTTCCGAGAATGTCACAGGCTCCACAAAGAGTGCCAACAGGTAGCGTTTTGTTAAATGGCATATAAATGGTCGTCTGATATTGATCTAACCATGCAATGCCTCTATTTTTATAGCAAGACCAGGAAGGGTTGTTGGTCCAGTGATGCCTTTTGAAAATGGAAACACCAAGGATCCCTATGACGCTCGAAGGTTGGCAATGAACTCGGCATATTCTCCCCAACAACAAATCCCACAAACATATGGTTATTATCAGACACCTGGCAAGCCGGCTTGCTCTGAGCTGTCGCAAGCTGAAAGGTACACGCTGCATCAGCAGGCATACGCCTGCGCAAACAGTACAACTGTTGCTGATGTTGCTCTGGACATGAGAGCACCCCCTTTTCACCATCCATCGGCAGGGCCAAAAAGTGACTCTTCTGATAGGCTAGCAGCAGATACAAACTTGTACACGAGATCGCTTAATGGCATCACTGCTACTGCAGCTGGAGTGGCAGCAAGTGCTCATAGAAAGGTCGGCGTTGTTCCGTTTGGCATGTCAAGGATGTATTAGTGGCCTAATCATGGCGGATCCTACATGACTTGATGGAACTCTGCTGGTTACTGGTGGCAGAACATTGAGAAAAAAGCGGCAATCAAACCTTGGCTGGATGCTGGATGCCGCAAGGTACAAACTGCAGAACTATCCAAGGTCGACTGAGCTGTCTGGTCAGGAAACAACATCGACGGCACCGAAATTTATCTGCACTTCTGATCAGGCCATCAACTTGTATCTGCCTGTGCTTGAGTAGTGTGCCCTTTGGCTGCACACTGAAGGGGATTGTGTGGCGGCTTGTAATCTGGGCAATTTAGGCGCCAATTTCTTTTCTAGAGCGAGGAGAAAGAAGGGAAAGGGAGGAACACTAACATTTTTAAATGATGTATAGAGATGTTTCTCATATATCCATGTTACATCAGAAGGACTTAAGAAAGATACAGATATATAGCGTAAATTCGTTTGGTTTTAGCCTTTCATAGGTAGCTTTAATGCTATTCCTCACCAGGTACTATAAGGTTTGAAGATTGGTGTTGGAACTCACCAAGAATATGTTAACCTTTAATATGGAACTATATAGGTGTAATGTCCTATTGATCGGTAGGTCAAAGGTGAGCATTCGTTTATTTCAGCTGGACTGTCTATCGCAGCCAGCGTCATCAGCTGCCCAGTTCAGTCTTGGTATTGCTTTCATGCAACACATGAGGTCACGGACTTCCGCAGCGGTTGCATCGGATGAAAATGCTTGTTTCCCTCCCATATCCAAGAATTGGGGGTCTGCTCTTCTTTCATTTCTTCGGCTCAAAAATTTGCAGGATTCTATTTTGGGGGTATATTGATAGTTATAGTGAATTATAAGTATTGGTCTAAGACCTTAAGCAACTGGTCCTTTGATCCTTTCCATTGCTCAAAACAAATGTGAGAACGCAGTAACTCCTTGCCTAGACAAGCTGGTTTTACTGGGATACATTCGTGCAACGCAACAAAATCAAGCTGCATCACAAGCTTACAACTTACAAGATGTAACAGCAACAGTAGCGTATAACACCAAACGCAACTAGCGAGTCAAAGCCGGACTGGTTCTACGGCCAATTGTTCAGGGCGTTGTTGACGCCTGCGCGCCACCTCCGGCGAACGCCCCCGTCTGCAGCACCCAGCCCTCCATCATCGCCTGCGCCGCCGCCCCGACGATGACCGCGTTCACGAGGGCGCCCGAGGCCTCTGCACGTACCCGGCGAGCCGGCCGCTCTCGAGCTTCCACACGGCGTGTCCCGCGTCCAGGAACGCCCAGGCCACTCCAGCCCCCGCACCGACCCACGCCTCCACGGACACGCCGGCGCGCTGTGCAGGTCGAACACGCCCTGACGCCCTGGAACAGCAGCACACGCACAGCCCCGTTCCGTGCCAGGACGGCCTCGACGTCTCGCTTCGCGCTCTTCATGATGTCCTCGGCCAGTGCCTCGGACACGGCCTCGCTGCACCGCACCCACGTCACGTCGCGCCGCCTTGGCCTCAGTCGGTGTTGAGGAAGTCGCGGAGCGGGCCGGTGACGTTGCGGAGGAAAGCTTATGATCTTGTCCCCTGGCGTGTCTCTCCAATTGCCGGCCTTTCACGAGTCTCACCTCACACCGTCCTGTTCTGCATCGCCTCGACGGGCGCTAATCAGCCCGGCGAAGTAGGCCTGCTCGGCGGCGTGCACGGTCACCGGCGCGATGGGGACGAATTGACGATGCCCTGCCCTGCAGGTTCACCGTCCTCTGGCCCATTGGAAGAAGCTTAGGAAGTGTTTGGTTCGGTAGATGTAACGTAAATAAATCACGGAGTGTTATGAGATCGCATTACAACCATTTGTTTCAACTTGATTCGTAAATGGATACCGTGTAATCGGATATCAGGTTGCGTGTCGCTGCCCCAGACTGGAATCACGGTCTTGCTGACTTGCTTCATTTCAATACCGTTTCCTTTTCTGCTACCAAACAAAGGACGTAAATACCACTCCCAGTGCCAAACCTCCCGTATTTTCCATACCGTTACCTGTGTGCAAACCAAACACTCCCTTATTGTCCTTGGCGGCCGCGGGGATGTATGTACTTACCGGGTTAGTAGTGCACGTGGTCACCGTCATGACGAGGACGAGGAAGAGCGCGGTGGCGGCGACGCGAGAAGGGCGCCACGCCATGTTTGTGGCCGTGGCTGAGCCACAGCCCACAGCGTGGTGATGAGTGTTGACTGCAACGGGGCTGGTGGTAACGTGGTAGGACGGACGACTACTAGCTGCTGTCTGTGAAGGCCCAGCGCGGTTTTTATGGCTTAGTGACAACTTGCATTTTGTTTGTGTTTATGACATCTTGGATGATGCACGCAAGTTGAGAATACAGGATCAAATACCGAAACCAATTGACAAATGAAAGCATTGGATTTGAATCAAATTGGGTGGGCGGCTAGGATTCCTGGCTGCCTGCTACTGGGAAGATCCAGCTCAGGATTTACCGACTCTGCGTAAGCTTGAAGACCTGTCAAACTAGCATTAGTGACATGTTGCTTATTTTGATGCTAGTACGTCATGATGTGTCGGACGTGGACAAGTCGGCCCAAAATATTCCAATTGTTGGTCATATTTGTGCCTCATTTATTTTTTTTCGAAAACATGCAGGTGCGTATCTTTGTTTTAGAAGGCAGGAAATTCAAATCAGGAAAGTAACTCAATACGGGAATCCAATTCACCAGGAAGTGTACCACTATAACAAAACCACAGTATTGGCTTCCGCTTTGTTCAATATGGGAACGAAGCCTACTCAAACTCAAATTCTAAACTCTCAAGCAAAATTGCACTCAGATCACTTTATTCAGCACTACTGTCCGTTCTGTACAATGATCTGTGACAAAGAAAACCGAAAGAAACATACATATACAAGCCATTTTCATCGACTGACTGCAGTTTATGCTTGCTATTTGTAACAGCTAACATAACATTAATGGGGGATCTTGATCCTATACCTAATTTCTCAAGAATGGCCTGCACCATGTAGAGCGGACCTAAGGTTCTATCACCAGACGAAATGATTGATATGTATGCCTCTACAACTAATTCTGATCAAGTTTATCGTGGAAGGCCTTCGAGATAATAGGCCTAACATCCTCTGCATCCACGAGGCTCTCTAGGAACGGAAGCAACTCGATCAATTCCTGATCTGAGGGGTCATCAAACCAGCTCTTGATTGGTATGCCATTATCCACTTGCAACTGGAAAACCTGGAAGAAGAAATGCTTCAATTAACCCCAAAAGAAATGTATGCTGTGTGTGAGTAAATACTTCAGGAATAAGAGCAGGGAAAAAAAGGTGATGAAGAAATAAACTTTAGTCGGCCACCAATAATTAAGAAGGGGGTGATGACAGTATAAAATCCTAGATTTACAAGCTATAAGGATAACAAATTTACCAAAAGGCAAACGTTTCTACAAGCACAGATAAAGCATAAATCTTATATCTTGGAAGGGATGCTACCTGTGGAGTATTGTCGATTATAGCAACTTTTGCTAAGTCGACCCCTAGAATTGTCAAGTTCTTTGTATAGCAACCGTCAGAGAATAAACAGGAATCACGGTAAATTCTCCGTGAAATATATTTCCCATCAGGATCAAGTCTATCTATAAGCTGCTCAGCATAGATTCTCTGACTAGCTGTGAAAATAACAAGCTCAAACATCTGAGCAACCTTCTCAAGGAACATCTTCAAGTAAGGCCTTTTCCTCACATAGACAGTATGATTTTTCATATTAAAGAAAACTTCTAGAGTAAAATCAGCGTTGTCGCAGTGATCCAATGTTGAATGTACAAGAGTCTCTGCATATGAGAAATGGGTTAGACTATCTTTCAATTGAAGTATCATAGTAAATACAATGTTCATACCACAAGATGAATTTCATGACAGGTCAATAGGATACAAATACTAACTAAAAAAATGTGATGACATGGCAGTTAAAAAAAAGCACGCAACACAAATAGTAACACTTCATGATCAGTACATCAATGCAATAAAATCAGTTGGGTGCTGGACACAGATGGAGAGAGAACAGATATTAAAAAGTACCAGAAGGAGAAAAAAATGCATTCAAAGTAAAATCGCATGACGTTGAGTGCCTGCTCACCATCCAAATCCAGCACAAGAGTCACATGTTTTGTTCTCACTGGTGTTTTTGTTGAGCGACTGGGCGAGTCAACATCCATTAAATCAGGCAGACCTCTAGAAAGGAGCTTTTGATCAAGATACTCAGTTTCAACCACATCTCCAGCAGCAGAACTACTTTCAGTTTCAGAATCTATTGGTTTTGTCTGAAGGTACAAGGATGTTTCATCAGGGTCTAGAGTATTATGGTCTACCTGAACCTCATTGCTAGTGTTATCTGGCTCCGGTGTGTCATCTAGAGACAAGCGAGCAACAGGCCGCTCTACCATGTCAACTAAATTCATACAGTCATTGTAGGAAGTACTAACTTCATTTGTAAAACCCATTAAACTATCAAACTGGAGAGAAGAAAAGTTTTCTGTGACATAGAAGTCCAGAACATCCCAAACTTGGAATTCAGTTGTATTGTATCCTTCATCATTGCCACTAAGAATTAGGTGCAGAAACTCAGTGCTCTCGTCCATTGCTGCAATTGACAGATAAAGAAAAGCAAAGACAAAGAAATGATCAGGGCCCAAATGTCAAGTAGTGGGACAAATAATTCGATGAACCAAAAAACACAATTCAGCAAGACATCCAATATAGGAACTTAAATGTAATGAAACCTGAAATCAAATTACTACATATATAGAGTCAGGAGGCGAAGCGGTGTTACCTGAAGCATTGCAGTTTATCTCTTTCAACTGAAGATCACTGTAGATTGGATCTGGCGAGAGGATACTCTCAAGGTCAGATGATGATGGTACTGATATTGGAACCTGCAAAAAGATAATAATAGTTTTAATATTCAACTCATAGCATATACAAAAATCAAATACACAAAATAAAGATGCAGTTGTTCTGCACGACTTTACATGATGTCGCTAAGATCATCCATTTCACATTTCCTGATACACTATTATTTTTGTTTCTAATCAGAGTGTTCACAGTTCGAGAATTGAGGACAGGTGCATTAGGACAGATCAGATCCTGATCATGCACTAGAGGCGTCATATTAGTTATTCAGTAATTTGGGTTGCACAAAACTAACACCAATAAGAGAGAATAGTTTTTTTTTTCTTCTCGAAAATGCAGAAGAGCTGCGTGCCATTGTTATATTAGTAGACGAAAGAGATTCTCGTGGCATAACGATTAGAGAGAATAGTTTTATAGTTTACAATCAGAAATACTGGATAATATACCTATAACAAATCTCAATCCATGCTATTATGATTTAGGAAAAGATGCATAATATTTAATTGACTTAGTCCTACTTCAGCCTAATGCCTTTGTGGTTTCAAATATAACATTTTTTGAACAAGGAGATTCAAATTAAAAAAAAGGCCAAACTTTTGTGTACTCAACATCACTACTACTAGCAAAAGAAATTGTTCAAAGTAACTGAAACTTTTAAGAATATAAAGTTTATTAAATCGAAAGAGAAGTTAAGGGAACATCCAAAATAATTTGATTGACAGAAGCTGCATGAAGATCAAGAAGTCGACGGCGTGGTATTATCTGTAACCTTTATGAACTATGTAGCAAAAGTAATATGGTTTTTGGTTGGCTGATAATAATAATGATTCGAAAAGAAGTATTTTTTTTGGTTGGCTAGTTTGTGTCTTTTTTATCCCATTCTTCTTTCTATTTGTGAAATCACAGTATGAACTATGAAGTATGAATTAAAAAAACTCACTTCTGAGAAATATGCCAATAAGCAAATGAAACAAAATAAAAAAAGTGTGAGAACTAAAATGCTACAATATAATATACTAATGTTTTCTGGAACTTTATAAAATGAAAATAAAGAATAGTTACCATAGATCTTGGCCCGCATGACAACAATGGCAGTGGTAGCAAACTGGTGGCTGCTGCATCAGGTTCATCCTGCAATAAGCTGATTTCCATGATTTCAGTGTTTTCCCCTGATACCTCGGCAGTAAAGCACACTGTAAAAGGGGAGCGAAATTTGTAAGGCACAAAAGTCTTGCAGTCAAGCTATAAGCTGCAAAATACAGTAAAACTCTTATTCTATATTACCCACGGTGTCAGTAACTACAATTTACCCTTGTGCATTTTGACACAGCAAAGATGCTCACGGTTCGAGCTTACAGGCTACAGCTAATTGAGTCGGTTATAAACTGTAAGTTGATATTTCCTCCCAATCCAAGCAATAAGATCTAAAAATAAAAATCATCTTAGTAAAACTTTCTGTAAGTTCAAAATATTGTTATTGTTATTTTTGTCTTGGTTGGAAATAGTGTGATTCATCACATAAAGATATCAGGCTGTTTCTGTAGTACAAATATGAAGAGAATGGTTCCTTTCATGTTACAAAGTAGCGCTTAGTCAAAATATAAACAGTGCCAATTCTAACAATATGGGCAGAACTGAGCAGAATTACAGACTACTCATGCATATTCCAAGCAGGAAAAGCAGAATTCAGTGATAACACAAATGATCAAAACGAATCAAGTGGGTAGCTGAGACTGGTAACTGCACAGACTTTACCATTTTGATGACTTATTAGAGTTGACCCCACCGCTGTTTTACCGAGTACAATGTCTTGAGAGTATGAATGTTCCAATGTTTCAGTGGTCTTGCAAAATGTATGGTGCTCCTGTGTCCCTAAACAGTCGTTGCTTAACATTTTATTCATCCTTAATGCAAGTATTTGCAAAAAGCATGTTCAAAGTACTGCAGTTCCAGTAGGAAAAGGCCAACTGTTGAAACATTTGATATCACTAAAGACATTAGTGGGGGGAATTGAAAACGGTAAATTATCTACAGCCTAATGTAGTCGAAAGAACATGCTTAATCACTAATCAGTCTGTTTTAATTTAAAGGCCGAGCCACGAATCATTTTCCAAAAAGAAAACATAGTATCACGAGGATCTGTGTCTGGACAAAGCAATTCATATAAAGTGTAATCATTGTCAACAAAACAGGAAGAAGCTATGCTTCTTTGGCTAACCACTAGTAACTAACTCTGGGATCCTGATGTAGCAAGTAATAACAGCTCTATCGCTGTCATCTCCTTGCAAGGACTAAAAGGCGGCCCTCCTTCCCCCTTCCCCCCTGCTTTCACTTCCAAGACTCAGCGCACAAATCTTGTTGCCATCTGCTTGCAAGGACAGAAAAAGAAAATCGGAGCCGAAATATACCATACGTCAAAGCAGCAACGAACCCCCTAAAATTCCCCACATCACATCGCATAAAAAGGTCATCGGCAAATCACCGAGCAGGATACAGGCTCACGGGTCACGAGTGGAGAAAAAAAAAAGTGCGGAGACGGGAGACCGGTCCAACAACCTTCACCGCACATCTATGTTCAGCTCCAAGTCTGAACTGACGCGAATATATGATCGTATTTGGTCGACTCAAATTCGCAAGCACGCATACACACACACACAAAGGTTACGCGCTTAGCAGCTCGCCGAAATTTCCTCGCGTTCATGCTTTTTTAGAAAACCAACCAACAAAAAAAACCCCACCAAATTCACCAACAGAAGCGACCCTTCCCAGCTCAATCACAGACGATACAGTCGATCGAACGCACTGAGGACTGATTACTGCTACAAAGACTAGTCAAGAACTTAATCTCACGCCTCACGAAACCTTGGACCCGACGGAGCGAGAGAGGCGAGGGAGAGACACGTACCCAAGCAAGCGAGCTCGCAGCACCGCCGACGACCTCTCGCAGCTGTAGTCTTGTGCCCAGCACAGCTGCAGGCTCTCCTCGAGCCGCCTAGCCTTGCTCCGGTAAGCACAGGGAGAATCAGAGAGGAGCCGAGGAAGAAGGGAAGCAAGCTAGCAAGCGCGCAAGAGGCAAGCGCACAGGTAGGGGACAGCTCGATCGCTCGCTAATCCCGCACCACATAATCTATGCGACCGATCCGCGTCCGCCAAGACCAGGCCTACTCCCCTCTAGCAGCTCCAACCGACAGGTGGGCCACTATATTGCGGACCCACGAAGATGCGACTCAAACTGGAAACAGTTCACGTAGCTTTTGCATTTTCCGGGTGGGTTGCGGCTCTTGCCTCCTCGCCCACCTTTCCCTGCCGCCTCCGTTACAATGGTTGGGCCTAAAACTTCAATGACGCGCGGGCCCGAGTATTCCGGCCCCAGACGTCAGTTGCGGAGCTTGGATGCATATCAAGTGGTTGGAAGTTATTCGGGGCCCGATGGGTACACGTGGACGGTGAGGATGCGGTAGCTCATCATGCCGGGCGGAGTCCACCCGTTAATTTATAGCGCCTGGTCCTACTTTATGAGGTCGGCATACTAGTCGTACGCGTCGCTGAATTCTCGCACTGACACGTTGGGTAACCCTACGCGGGGCCCGACGGTCAGGGAGAGGAGCTACGCAGATGTCTGCGGAGGATGGAATCGATGAGGTTGGTGGGGTACACGCGGACCGGAGGACGGCGCTTGATCTTCTGCTCCCTGTCTGCGGCTGCATCCGCTGGTTTGCCGACGCGTGGGCCGATTGCCTGTGCTGTCTGTCCGCACGGGCGGTGCGGCCGCCGCCGTGTCTGCCGTCCACGCGGACGACAGGACCGGGGGTGGGGAAGCGGAAAAAAATTCTGTGCAGCACTCCTGCAAACCGAGAGCTGTGCAGCTCCGACGTCAATGGTTGCCGCGTGCCCGCCCAGGAAATCCGACGTCCGAAGGGAGAGCCCCACACGATTGCCAGAAATGAGCCGTTGTCTCACGGAATAACTTTACAGGTCGGCTAGACTCAAGTAGGCTCGGCTCACTGGAACCTGGACTCTTACATCACATCTGTTCGCCTAATCGTTCTACGACCTCTTCTTCGACCTGCGTCCAGCGACCTGGCGGCGCAACCTGTTGCCCTAGGACGAGGCTGCTGCCATGCGTGGAGACGGCCAGGACATTTGAGGCAGTCGCCATGGCAGGAGGAGCCCAGGAAGTACAGGAGATCGAGAGACCTAGAACACGACATGGCCATGGCCGAGGAGTTGAGGCATTGAATTGTATTTTCATTTGTACTTAGTCAGTTGGGACCATGAATTCGATCTCTGTATGACAATCAGCCATTTGGGTAATTTGCTTCCAGTGCATGTCATTTCATGATAAAGAAAGGAGAGATACAAACTCAATCTTATAGCATAATATACATATGGTATCTGAGAACCTCCTAAAAGAGAGACCAAATCAATCTTTCATGAAACCAGTAAAAGGTTTTGGAACAATTTCTTTATTTAACCACCCATACATTGAACAATTTTATAACTACACTTTTCGTCGGAACAGAATAGGATCAACAGTCTTTTTTCTTTAACATCCCTACATTGTACATTTTTTTACTACACACTGCACAGAACTGAGCAGCATCGTGTCCTTGTCCTAGTTCTGAGATGATCCTGAAGCTCTCTTGGACAATACGAGCAGAAGCAGCAGGTCATTCAGATGATTCTGAAGCTTTCTTGGCCAACACAATCAGCAGGAGGACTTTCAGAGCCATTGCGCTGCCATCAAGAGTGTTTTCAGTTGATGCTGAAGCTTTCCTGGCCAACGCTGATCAGCGGAAGGCCTTTGATCCTTCCACACCTTGATTTCCTTCATAAACAGAAAGGAATTTGGAAAACATGCTCTACATCAAATTCCCTGAAACAATGGTCTACTATAGAAAGGAGGACCTTGAACGTGGAGAGCTCAACTAATCACCTGACCGTGGCGAATGGTGGATCCTCCTGGAGCAGCACTGAGATCGTGGCGTGGACAGGCTCCGCGAGGAAGAAGGAGAAATGCGACGGCGTCCTCGTAGAGTCTCAAGCTATGGGAAGAGCACCCGCTTCCCGAAGCTGTTGACAGGGGCCTCACAGAAGCATGAACAATTGGCGAGGATACAGGACCATCGAGGGATTCGGCGGCGAGATGAGACGGCGGCGCTTGGAGTGACCTGCGACAGAAAAGCGGAGAAGAAGATGTCGCTCGCTAGGGTGGCTGAGCCGAGATGCGATGGCTCGTTCCTGGCTATCAGCGTGAGGCAACGGCTCGTTCCTGGCTCGTTTCTGGCAATCGTTAGGGGCTCTCCCTTCGGGCGTCGGATTTCCTGGGCGGCCACGCGGCAACCATCAGCATCGGGGCTGCACAGCTCTCGGTTTGCAGGAGTGCTGCACAGAATTTTTTTCCGGGGAAGCAACGGCGAGCACGTGCGATCTAAGCATGGATTTCGACTGTTTTATTTGGCCTAATAGCATTGTTACAGTTGGCGCGATGGAGCTTGCTGCTAATCAGTTGATCAACATTAGGATAGCTTAGTGAAAAGAACACTTCTCTTCTAGAGATACCTCTAGTCGGCACTTTTTTTTTTTTAAAAAAAGAATAGAAGAGACAGACAATGCTTAAACGGTGCCGACGTTTTGAAAGATAAAACTAGGACAACTATTCTATTGGCAAAAAAATTTACCGCAGGAAATACAATAGTAGGTGCAAGTGTTGTTTATGAAAGGCATTATTACTTTTCTGGTGTTCTAATAATTATGATTGTAGGGTGCGACACAACCATTAGACACTGCTTGCAGATGAATATAACAAAAAATAGTTGTAACAATTTTTCTAATGTTTTAAAAGCATACATTGAAGATGAAAAAGCTCCTCCATTTTTGAAATGTAATTTAATTATTCAAAAAGATACCGGTGTTCAAACTCAAATAAACTTACTACAGGAAATCCGAAACAACAATTATTTTGAAACTAGAAGGAGTCTGAGCGGAGATGTCTCAAAATAGTGAAGTGATATCTAGTATTCAAGGGCACTTATTTTTAGAACACTATTTTGAGTAGATGAAGGAAATTGCATGAATGGACATATTACTAAGCGCCATAAATATATATTGTGATTCTATTTGGAATATATGAAATCTATAAAGACTTTTCAAAACATTAACCATTTTTCTAAATTTTCTGTAAATCCTATGTTTTTTTTAAAAAAAATCCATATTGTTTGTTAAAAAAAGTGTTATTATATAATACATAACTCGTTCATCAATAAAGATGCGTATGTGATGCCTAAGTCAATTCTAAGACCTTTCCTCTTCTTCTTCCTCTTTTTTCCTTCTCTCCCCTTCTTGTTCCTTTCTTCTCGAAATTGGAGGGGGACCCAAGGTGGGTGGGTGTGTGTGTGTGTGGGGGGGGGGGGGTTGGGCTATCCATTGGTTGTGCACAGGGCCAAATTCATAGTACCTAGGAACACTATAGAAACAGTTCACTAGCTGGATTGGCCTTTTGTTGCGACAATAGTGTCACGTGGAGAATCCAACCCCACACCTAGGGCCATGGCCCTAGGCTTTCCTCCGCGCCTCCGCCCCTCGGTGTAAGGGGGTAGCCGGTTGGAGGGCTTATACCATGCACCCCCTAGAATCATCCCTCCCTCCGAAGTGAAACATTGTGAAGTTTTATAGATTAATACACATCAATATCCTGCACACACTTCATCTAAGATTGACTTTTATTTAACTATAACTAAGTTTAGCGGCCTGGATGTGTATTTTTGGAGTGTAAGGACTTAAATGACATTCTAGGCTAAGTTCAGGGATTTATATATGAAATTTGAGAGTATATAGACAAAACCATAGCTGAACAAATTTAAAACTGGCCATATTAATTTACTCTTTATTTTTGTAAAAAAAGGAGAGCAAAGCATAATGTTGAAGAACTACGAGTCGCCTCCCGTATGTCTGTATCAGATGCAATCGATCCAACAACAAACTACTAGGGAAAAAAAAAAGAGAAAACGACAGACCCACGCACGACTCATTGACTGATGATGGCGCCTCAAAATCTGCGCTAGAGCTTTTTGAGCATGATCTGTGCCCCATGGTCTGGCTGCAGAGTGGAGACCGGGAACGGCGCGTGCGTGTAGGACGGCGAGAGCCCGAAGGAGAAGTGCTGCAGGATGCTGCTGAGCGCCATCTTGGCCTCGACCAGCGCGAAGTTCTGGCCGACGCAGATCCGCGGCCCCCACCCGAACGGGAAGAACGCCGGCGCGTCCTTGGACGCCCTGGAGATGCCGTCCGCGAACCTCTCCGGCCTGAACTCGTCCGCGTCCTCTCCCCACACGTCCTTGTCGTGGTGGACGAACACGATGGGCAGCGACAGTACCACACCAGCCGGGTACGTGACGCCGCCCAGCTCCATCTCCTTGTACGTCTGACGATCCAGTTGTACCACCGGTGGGTACAGCCTGAGAACCTCGTACAGTATCATGGTCACCTGCACATAAAGGACCAGATATAGTTCAGAAGCGACCGTGTGCTAGCTAGATTTCCATTTCCGGTGAAAGTTCGTGTGAGCGAGCTCTGGCTGGGAATCGAATACTCACGATTTTGAGCTGGTGTATGCCGTCCAGGTCCGGCTGGTTCTTGCCGAAGACACGAAGAACCTCCTCCCTCGCGCTGTCCTGCCACTCGGGGTGCACGCTGAGGACGACCATGGTCCACGTGAGCAGCACGGCCGTGGTGTCCATCCCGGCGAAGTAGAACAGCTTCAGCTCCCCGATGATGTCTTCCATGGTCATGATCGGCTTCGAGGTCCCGGCTTGCTTCGTCTCCGCGATGTTGGACTCCATGAGCAGCCCCAGCAGGTCGTCGTTGTTGTTGGCGCGGCCTTCTTTCATGGCCCTCTCCCGCTTGCCGACGATGCCTCTCAGGAGTGCCTCGACCTCTCGCGCGTTTTCCTTAATCCTTCTGTTGAGTTGTGTCGGCAGGAATCTGCAACCCATATATATATAACATGAACAAGAGCACTGAATGACCTACAGTTACCTTTTCGATCATGAGTCATCAGCTGGTGTTGTTACCTGAAACCTGGGAGGTACAGAGTGTTGATCATCTTCACTAGATTTTGAGCCTGCTCTGACTGTAACTGGAAAATCCTCCTCCCTTCGCTGAAGCTGCTGCCGAAGGCCGAGCGCGAGATCACGTCGCCGGTCAGGTTCTGGAACTCCGGCCAGACATCTATCTCCTTCGCTCCATCGGAGTCCACGTAGCCCACCCATCTTGTTATCAGGTCGTTCGAGCACGCCGCAAAAGCAGGCAGCATCTTCTGCAGAGCGACAAGCAAAACCATCCAGGTCAAGGCTTGGCATCTGAATCGACTAAATAACTGACAAGCCACTAGAAGAATAGAAGATTACTGGTGACGACCTTAAGCTTTTCGAGGTGAAACGCCGGGCTGATGATCTTGCGGTGCACGGCCCACTTCTCGCCGTCGTGGCTCACCAGCCCGTTGGCCAGCCGCTTGACGAGGCCGTTGTGCTTGCGTTTCCGGAAGTGCCCGAACTTGTTCGCCATGATCTCCCGCACCAGCTTTGGGTCGTCCACTATCACCCTCGGCGTCGGACCCAGCCATGTCACGGCAATTTTACCTGCAAGTTCATATTGCCACTGTTCTTGCTCCTCTCACGTTGGAAACTAATATCTGAACATTGAACTCTGCCCTTGCAGTAGCAAACAAACACGTCGCATTTTTTACAGGCGATGGATGGGTTTATTACCATGTTCCCTGATGATGTTGTGGTAGAAGCGGTGCACGCGCGGCGTGATGTCGTGGGACAGCGGCATGGGCTTGGCCCGGGCCGCCGTGGCCTGCCGGGCGAACTCCCTGAGGTCGCCGAAGGGGAAGCGGTACACCGTGCCGGGGAGGCCCTGGGACTGAAGGGCGCGGTCGAGCCTCCTAGGGATGATCCAGGTGGACTCGAGCACACGCCACGCCCACCACAGCAGCAGCGACACGAGCGCCCCAGAAAGGCAGAGCAGACTCCACTGCTGCAGCAGCACTGCTCCGATCGCCATGGCCGGACGACGTGTAGAGTTTGGGAGGAGGGAGAGCTGCACCGTGGCGGCACACTAGCTTGGAGCGTCTATTATTATATAGGAAAGTGGCGGAGGGGAAATTTCTCAGTGCTTGGCGGTTGGACGCTTCCGTTTAGAGCGTAACGTTTTGATGGACCAACCGAAGCTTCATGCCGCGATGGCTGGATTGCTGACGATGTATGCAATCATCGCTTACAACCCAGCTCATGTCAGCGTTGTCAGGCAATGAGAAACGAACGGGTCAAAGAAAAAGATCAATCCGCGCTTGGGCCTTGGGCCAGACCTACATTTGTTCCTAGCCGACGGAGTTCACAAACCTCTCCAAGGCTTTTTTCATTAAAAAGCATAATTCTGGAGTTAGATATTCCCATAAAAAAGTCTAGTTGAATGGTTCATATCAATCTTACTATTACTACTCTCCCGGTTCCAAATTATGGCTTCAAATTATAATTCGTCTGACTTGTTTGATCCTAAGTTTGACCACTCATCTTATTAAAAATATTATACAAAATATTTTTTTTGTTATGCCTTGCTTTATTAATACAAGTTTTAAAAAATAACTTAAATTTGACTATGTTTGCATTTTTTTCCTACATTTGCATAAATTTAACTTAAAAATATAAAGAAATTCTAAAAAAACTAGAAATATCCAGTCGTTGATCTGATAATTCGAATAATAATAGTCATTTAATATATTATCTTTTCTAATTAACTGGCTTAGGCTGCCGCAGGACAAGGGTCCTCTAGGTTGGCACAGAAAGCCGTTTAGAACATTACTATGGTTCAACATAACTTTGACTTATACCTTTTTGTTATAAATATTTATAAAGTATATTTTTATAGAATCATATTTCAATAAGAATCTACTTATATCATTTCCACATCATAAACTTAGCACATTAAAAATATTTGTAGGCAAAGTTTAAAAAAATTAACTCAGAATAATCTCAAAACAACTGCATTGGTGATACAGAGGGAGTATACACGGATAGTAACTTTTCATAGTAATGAAATTAAATGTACTATTTAAATCCTATTAAACTACACCGTGCATGAAATTATGCATTCATAATGAAATTAAGTGTACTATTTAAAGCCTATTAAACTACACCATGCATGAAATTATACATTCGGAGAGATAGTTTCAAACACTATTTCATTTTCTTGTTGTTACGTGGCTATCTCGAAAACATAAATATAAAGAGAACATATCTGGTGGAAACCAACTTCCCATGGAAACTATGGAAACTTCAATCTGGACCACACGATGTTGATCCAAGGGCTCGCCTAGATCAGGTGGAAGGGGTGATATGCAAAACTCAGGGGAGGTGAGAGGGGTGATTTGCAAGATGTTTTTGCAAATCACGCTCCCACCTGATCTGGTCGCGCCCTTGGATCAACATCGTGTGGCCCATATTTTAGTTTCTATAGTTTCCACGGAGAGGTTGGTTTCCATAGGATACGTTGCCAAATATAAAACTCCTAATTACGATCGGCTTTAGCAGCAGCCGGTAGGTTTAGTTAGGGTTACTACTAGGTGTAGATCTACATTGGAAATTTACTTTTGCAATGTTTTTTGCATTATTATTATTTGATCAAATTGTATTTTTACTGACGTTGCTGCCCCATATTCCCACCAAGGTGGAATCAAGTAGGATATAATTCAAACACAAGAATGGGAGCCAACAGTACCAGGAAAGTTAAAAGTCCGTCATAAATTCCACTCTTTATCTATAAATGATTGTACTGAAAACCTCCCTTCCTTTCCCTCCTCTCACTCTAACTACCACTTAGAAGTAGAGGTGCAGTTCATATTTCGGTTCGTGTTGTAGAAGCCAACTATTGATGGTTTCCGCCCAGAAACCTGAATGCATGGTTATATGACTGCAAAACACCTCCAATTTTAGCATGCAACATGTATAAGTAAAGGCAATATTTTACATATATAACAGATGAACACAAATGGTTCAATGCGACCTGTACATGAGTACTGAGTACATCACCTGATCTCGCATTATCTTATTCTTATTTATTAAATGCCCAATCAAAACTACAAGTAGTCACTATATATATACGTAACATGATTAATTAAATCTTCTTCAGCATTATCTGTGCCCCATGATCTGGCTGCAGTGAGGCGACGTGGAATGGTGCATGTGTGTAAGACGGCGAGAGTTCAAATGAGAATCGTTGCAGGATCATGCTCAATGCTATCTTGGCTTCAAGCAGCGCGAAGTTTTGGCCAATGCAGTTCCTCGCCCCCCAGCCGAAGGGGAAGAATCCTGCCCCGTCTTTGGAGGCCTTGGAGATTCCCTCAGCGAATCTTGCCGGCCTAAATTCATCCGCATCTTTTCCCCACACATCTGGGTCATGGTGAATGGTCACTATTGGTAAGAAAAGCTGCACTCCGGGTGGGTACTTGATTCCTCCGAGCTGCATCTCCTTGTGCGGATGCCGTGCAAGCATTGTGAACGGTGGGTACAACCTAAGACTGTCTCCAACAGTCAGTAGCCAAACGTGAGACCCAAATGTAAGTTTGGGTAGTGTTGAGTGAAAAGGTTTGCAACCCAAATGTATGTTTCTCCAACAGAGACGACGCATCCTTATAGCATCCTCATTGCGAGTGGACCCCGCACGTGGTTGGCTTCCTCCTCGGCCAATGGTGGCGCTGCAGAGATATGGGTATAGGAGAGAGAAAGACCTTTCTTTGCGTCTCCTTTGAGCTGGTACCCAAAATGGGTATTGTGTTTAGGTCACCTGTTGGAGCTTGTTGGGTAGTCAAAGCACTATGGGGGACGTATCTTTGGGTTTGGGTTGCCCGTTGGAGTCAGTCTAAGAACCTCATATAGCACCATGGTCACCTGCCATATATATAAAATACAAGAGCCAAATGTAAGCATTGCTGCAACTCAAAAGAAAACAAAAGTAGCTGAAAATACTTACAACTTTCAACTGATTCACACCATTGTGGTCCGGTTGATTATTCCCAAAAACATGGAGAACTTCATCCCTCCCGCGCTCCTGCCACTCAGGATGCATGCTTAGCATGATCATCGTCCATGTGAGTGTCACCGAACTTGTATCCATTCCAGCGAAGTAGAAAATCTTCAGTTCGCCAATGATGTCATCCATGGTCATCATTGGTTTGGAGCTGCCACTCTCCTGGCTCTCTTTCATGTTTGACAGCATTAACAAGCCTAGCATATCGGTGTCATCGGCATGGCCATTCCTTAAGGCCACCTCCTTCTTTGTGATGATTGCTTTCAGGAGAGCTTCGACCTCTCGGGCATTTCTTTTTACCCTTCTATTGAGTTTGGTTGGTAGGTAGCTGTATATATGCATAGACAAAAATGTAAAAGTATATATATAAAAAGATCAACAAGAAGGTGGGATTTTACCATATAAGATTAAAAAAGGCTATATACATACACCCTGCTAATTCTCTGGTAGCATGCTAAATATCAAATACTCATTATATGCTAATAACGACTAGTTTCTGTAGCTTTCGAGTGATTAATATGAACTCACCAGTAACCTGGGATGAACAAGTTCGTCATGGTATTTGCTAGTTGAACTTGTTCGGATTGTATCCTGAAAATCCTTCTTCATTCACTCAAGTTGCTGCCGAATGCAGCGCGGGAGATGGCGTCGCCAGTGAGGTCCTGGAACTCCGGCCAGACATCTATCTCCTTCGCGTTAGCGTCAGACCCTATCAAATCCTCCCATTTGTCCATCAACTCGATCGTGGAGTTAGTAAAAGCTGGCACCATTTTCTGCAGCGTTACACCATTATTACGAGTCAGTGTAGTACTACGCAACGTCGCAACCATTACTTGGTGAAAATTAATTTTGATAGTAGATTATTCGCGTTACCTTCAACTTCTCGAGATGGAAAGCAGGGTTGATGATCTTTCGATGGACGGCCCATTTCTCGCCTTCGTGGGTCAACAGTCCCTTGCCGATCAGCTTGACGAAATTGGAAGGCAGCTCGTGCTTCCTGTAGTCAACCTTATTGGCCAGGACTTCCCGAACCAGTTTGGGGTCGCTGAGGATCACTCCCGGCGTAGGACCCTGCCATATCATCGAGATTTTACCTGAAGTTTCAGTTATATATTAATTCATCCATGGAATCAACATCAACCAGGATCCCAGAATTAATAACAGACACGTTCAGCCGTTCAGGTACATGGTATGGTTGTTAAGAGAGCATACCATGTTCGTTGATGGCTTTGTGGACAAGAGGCTGCACGCGAGCCGTGATGTCGTGCGCTGACGACTGCGGCAACGGCTTGGCTCGCTGCGCGGCGAGGAGACGCGTCTCCTCCGCCAGGTCACCGGATGGGAAGCGGAACGCCGTGCCACGGAGGCCCTGAGCACGCATTGCCCGGCCCAGCCGCCGTGGCCTGAGCCAGCCCCACTCCAATGCCCTCCAGACGAGCCACAGAATCGCCAGGCCTCCCAGCACGTAGAGCAGCTCAAATGCAACGATTGCCATCGCTCTCGCTTCGTTTCGATCAAGCTGTACGATGTTTAATTGTTGCATGTTTCATAACGGGGCATGGCTTCAATTTATAGGAGCACCTGCTCTCTGATGCGTTCTGCCGCTTGCACGCGCCCTTGGTTATTTTTTTATTTTTTATTTTTATCTTTGATACATCTTACAGGAAGCTGCCATGGCGGGCCGTGGATCGTTTCTTCACCTGCTCCCGTGCGGCGCCTTAGCTTCATTCCTTGGGTTGTTTCTTCTCATGGCGCGTGGAAGAGTAAGCGTCTACATGGCTGACAGCACATAGCTTCCATGCAAATACTGCGTAGATTCCAAACTGTGATGTTATTCTGTTTTCAGGTACGTACGTTGAGCCTTTTTCCGTGAAGGAAAACAGAAAGAGAAGCAAAGTAGAAGGTGGTCGAGAAGCAGTCGAACAAAGATTTGACACGACAGTGAGAATCAATGTTACAATATTATTTCGCGCGCGGGCATTACATTATTTTTTCATCTAGGGTGCAATCCAAACGGCTAAAGATTTGGGTTCGGGTAGGCTTAATTACTTTTGTCGGTCAATATGGTTGATTAGGATTGCATTAGTTTTTTGTTAACAAGGCAGCCGGCAGGGATGAACAATCAGAATACGCTTTGTTGTGATTTACTGATGTCATGCTAGCTACTACCGAAAATTGGCTATATGCCGAGTGCCAAACTCTTTGCCGAGTGCCCGCTCGGTAAAGAGGTCCTATGCCGAGTGAGACCAAAAAAACACTCGGCGAAAATCGAACACTTGGAAACTCCTAGCTTTGCCGGTGTCAGAATTCCAACACTGGGCAAACCCTCGGCAAAGCAAAGGTTTTTTGAGTGTTTCTTGGGCTTGCATTTAGCAAACAATGTTTTTGTCGAGTGATTTTATCGTCCCTCAGTAAATTATAATTTCTGAATTCAACAGCCTCCAAATTTTTCCTGCTCTCCACATATTGTACGTAGGACTCCATATTATAATTCGTAGATTTCTTGGTTTGTTCGCTATATTTAGTTAATTTATTTCATTTCAAAAAATTTATGTGAATAAACAAAATTAGAGCTAGGATTGATTCAAATAATGGAATAAAATCAATGCAAAAAATGATATTAATTGAGTTTTATACTGGAAATGAGAGCTAATTTTTAACATCTTGTTCATGAAACATATACTTGGATGTGTGGCGTAATATGGCTGTAAAATTCTATAAAATGTAAACGAAGTATTAAAATAATGAGATTTGCTGAGACATCATGATATCTTGCACGGTGCTGTGGTAAAAAATTGAGAATGTTTCACACATATTATCACGTACAATAGTTACAAATGGAAGTATCTCCGGAGAAGAAGTGAACACTTCAGAAGTATTTGTTAAGATTTGGAGCCGAAATGATGGTCAAGTTGTGGATTGACTTCAAAACGTTTTGTATATGCAATAGATAATTTAGATTGTCTCTTGTGAAACATTGGTAATTTTTTGGATCAATTTGATAATTTTAATATTTTAACTACAATTATAGAACTTTAATTTCTATAACTTGATTTTGAGCTACAACTACATACAATAATGGAATAATATTCGTAGAAACATGAAACGTGCATTGTAAGTAAATTTGCATGTGATACTTGTGGATGCTACTTGTGATATTCTTGTGGATGTTGCTAAAGTTTATTTGCACCTATGAACTGTCTGTGATACTTGTTCGTGATATATGTGAGTCAATATCTATATGAACTGCCTGTGATGATCATTGTGATATATGTGAGATGCATGTGCGTTTCATATACGCGATCCAACAAATAAAACAAGTAGGGTGTTGCAACTTTGCCATGTGCAACACTCGGAAAGAGACGGTTTTATGAGTGTTTTATCATGACACTCGGCAAAGAGGCTTTTCTGTGCATTCTGGAAGGCCTTCGTTGCGACACTCGGTAAGGCCTTCGTTGGGACACTCAGCTCGAAACTCGACAAAGCCTGAATATCATGTTCTCGAACTAGAATATGCAATATAACTCTAGTTTTGCAAATTTTGTTACTTTACAATGTGTAGCTTACCCAATTGAAAAACGTCTACTCGTGGTGGCTGGTTTAATAGTTATTAATGGTAACCGAGTAGGCTTGGTCAGGTTGATACAATGGGTGTAGATGGTTCTGCATTGGAAATATACTTTTGCAATGGTCACTTTTGTTGTTGTTGTTGTTGTTATTGGGCCTGTTCGGCTGGTGCGGCTGCAGCTGTTCTGCCGCTGCTTGCTAGCTGCAAGCGGCTCCAGCTGGCAGCTTGTGTATAGCGTAGCAGTGCAGCCGCAGCCAGCAGCAGCGCAGAGAACATGCCCATTATTATTATTATTATTATTATTATTATTATTATTTATCAAACTACTGTTCCACTGACATTCCTGCCACATATGCCAACTTCATATGCCCACCAAGGTGGCATAAAGTGGTAGATAATTCAAACACAAGAATGGGAGCTAACATTATATTAATCTCTCCCTAATTCATTCTCTAATGAATGGATAGTAGATGAAAACCTCCCCCTCCTCGAAAACATGCTCCCTTCCCCCAATTTTAGCATGCAACATGTATAAGTATAGACAATATTTTACCTAAAAGATGAACCCAAATGGTTAAATGTGACCAATACATCATGTGAATCTCGCATCATCTCACTAAAGGATTTTGTTAGTTTGAAATGTTATCTGCAAAGCCTGGAATATCCTCGGTAAAGGGTTTGCATAGCGCAAGACTCGGCAAATGACACAAAACAAAGTCTTGTCGGCAAAGCAGAGCTTGCCAAGGCGCAAATGACACAAAACAAAGTCTTGTCAGCAAAGCAGAGCTTACCAAGTACCTTTTGTCAGTCACACAACAAAGGCTTTGCCGTGTGCCAAAAAGCACTCGGCAAACTTTCCTTTTTGCCATGGAAAAAAACTGGCCCGGAATGGGAGAGGACCCACCTGCCAGCTGTTGTGTATTTTTTTTACGTAAAATCCACATGCTACATGGCTGGTGGAATTCGAACCGGCGACCTCTCTCTTACATGTAGCCTCCTCCACAACAGCACTACACGCTCTTATGCATCTGTCGGTGTTTTGTTTGGGTTAGATTGTCGAGAACAAGAACCAAAGGTGACAAGTGACAAGAGACGATTTAGACAGGTTTTGGACGCAATATGCATAATACCCTACGCTTGTTTGGCGTATCTTTGTGTTGAGATGTCTCTCTCTCTCTCTCTGCCTATCTAGGGACCCAAGCCCTCTTTTATATATCCCAGGGGGCAAGGTTTATATGGCAAGTCTCCTAGTAAGTTACAATTGAGGGGTCCTAGTAGGACAATGTATATATAAGTATAGCTTCCTTAGGGAACACAGGGTTTCTACACCCATCAAGCTCTCGAGCGCTTTATTGCCTGATGTACAACCTTGTTGTGAGTCTTATAGTGTGGTCGAGATGTTTTGGAGTCAACCTGAGTTCTTCTGAAGTCATGGCGAGTTGTGAACATCTCTTGGCTTGGTTGTATCAAGACTTTGAGGTGCTCAAGAATGTCTGCAGAATCTCATTGGTGTGCACCCAATTGGGTAGCCCCGAGTCTCGTTTTGCTTGAATAAGGAATTCGAAGGTCTTCATTGAATATTTTCCGTAGAGCTTCAATTTCCAAAGAATCCGGGTTCTTTTGAACCCCAGCGCAGCCTCCGAGATTCGGTCTTTAACCAAAATTTTTCTCTAAAATCTTTGACTAGGTAAATTGCTTGTTTGAGGCTCTAAATGAATTCAAATGAAAAAGCTGACAACGAGGCTCTATTGCGATTTGATTCCCCATATATTATACCACATCGATTGTAAATTATAACCAACTGAGAATAAATTGCTTGTTCAAGGCAATAAATGAATTCAAATAAAAAAGTTGACATCTAAAAAGTTTCAAAACATTTTGAAATCTACGACTTTTGTTATGGAAGTTTCTCCATCCAAGGTCGTTTATAAAATTTGAATTTCAAATTTGAAAGGCTCATACGTAGCCCCCAAGTTCTTTAGGGTTTAGGGTTTAGTTTTTATTGACAATATAATCTCTAATGAAAAAGTTTGAACTACAAAGTTTCCTCACTTGTCGGGATCTACAACTGTCATTATGGGAGTTTCTCCATCTGATGTTATTTAAAAAAGTTCTAACTTGAAATTTATGAAATTCAGACCTAGTTTTCATTGGTAAAATTAATTCAAATTAAAATGAGTTCAAGTACAAATTTAAATAACTTCTGAATGGCTACAAATTTTATTGTGGTCATTTCTTCATTCAACAAAGTGATATTATCATTGTGCACAAATATTTAACCTCTTTAGTTTTCTGAAGTTATACGAGAGATGTAGATTTTGTGAACAATATTTCTATAATTTTGTTTGAATTTAGATATGTCCAATATAAAAGTTGTATATCTCGTGAAGTTATACAACTTTATAGTTCAAAACATTTTTAATTTGAATTCATTTAGGCCTTCAAAATGTGCTTTCAAATCAAACTTTGCCAAGTGTTTCAAAAATACACTTGACAAACTATGTCTTTGCCGAGTGCCAAAAAATGACATTTGGCGAAGAACCTTGTTTGCCGAGAGCCTTTTTTGTTACATTCGATATACACCCTTTATGCGGCCAGCGACCCTACGCAGATTGGCATAGCTATGTATGTGGCCAACTTCGGTCAAAGCAATTCGATGACAGTAACACATGATTTAGTTTCCTATAATTTTCCACTTTCCAAGTCTTTTCTATAAAAGCAAAAGCTAGGCCTTAATAAACAACTAATCTTTCAAGTAAAGAGAGAAAGAGGTAAAAAAAAAACAGGGGATTGGTAAGAGCTCCTCCTCCGATAAGACTAGTAATCTACAATCTATTCTTTTTAAAAAAGAAAAGTACTCACTTAACAAAGGGCAGATTCATTATCGTGAACAGGATTCTTCCCACCATTGGAAAGTAGGCTGGCAGAAAGAAATAGCTTTTCTCTCATCACCATTTATGGTTACGGCCCTGGGGATTGACCCTATACGGCTATGGCTATTGCGCTTATCAGTTTCAAAATGAAAATATTCAGCTTATCATATATTCTTCTAAGAGCTTCTAGGGCATAGAATCTAGTACCCTCTTTTCTTCCTTCAAAGCAAGCTTCAATCTTTCAGGACCGATTTCACTCGACCAGGCCAGCAGCACCCCTTGTTTGCCGAGTGTTTTTTTTTTCATGAGTATTTTCAAAAATACACTCAGCATAGAGATAAGCACTAAGCAAACACATCGGCACTCAGCAGACTCTCATTTCCGGTAGTGTCTTATTCTTTATTAATTACATGTCCATCATCTTATTCTTTATTAAATGTCCAACCAAAGCTATAAGTGGTAGTGACTGCCTATTACACAATGCAAGGATTATACAGGTCAACATACGTAAAATGATTAAATCTTCTTCAGCATGATCTGTGCCCCATGATCTGGCTGCAGTGAAGCGACACGGAATGGTGAATGTGTGTAAGACGGCGAGAGTTCAAATGAGAATCGTTGCAGGATCATGCTCAATGCAACCTTTGCTTCAAGAAGCGCGAAGTTTTGGCCAATGCACCTCCTCGGCCCCCAGCCGAAGGGGAAGAACCCTGCCCCGTCTTTGGAGGCCTTGGAGATTCCCTCAGCAAATCTTGCCGGCTTAAACTCGTTCACATCTTTTCCCCACACATCTGGGTCATGGTGAATGGTCAATATTGGTAAGAAAAGTTGCACTCCAGGTGGGTACTTGACTCCTCCCAGCTCCACCTCCTTGTGTGGTTGCCGTGCAAGAAATGTGAACGGTGGGTACAACCTAAGAACCTCATATAGCACCATGGTCACCTGCCATATATACAATACATGTGCCAAATGTAAGCATTGCTGCAACTCAAAAGAAAACGAAAGTAGCTGAAAATACTTACAACTTTCAACTGATTCACACCATTGTGGTCTGGTTGTTTATTACCAAAAACCTGGAGAACTTCATCCCTCGCGCGCTCCTGCCACTCAGGATGCATGCTTAGCATGATCATCGTCCATGTGAGTGTCACCGAAGTTGTATCCATTCCAGCGAAGTAGAAAATCTTCAGTTCACCAACGATGTCATCGATGGTCATCATTGGTTCGGAGCTGCCGCTCTCCTGGCTCTCTTTCATGTTTGACAGCATTAACAAGCCTAGCATATCGGTGTCATCGGCATGGCCATTCCTTAAGGCCACCTCCTTCTTTGTGATGATTGCTTTCAGGAGAGCTTCGACCTCTCGGGCATTTCTTTTTACCCTTCTATTTAGTTTGGTTGGTAGGTAGCTGTATATATGCACAGGCAAAAATGTAAAAGTATATATATAAAACGCGATCAACAATGAAGGTGGGTTTTACCGTGTAAAATTATAAATATACATATGAACTCACCTGTAACCTGGGATGAACAAGTTCGTCATGGTAGTTGCTAGTTGAATCTGTTCGGATTGTATCCTGAAAATCCTTCTTCCTTCACTCAAGTTGCTGCCGAATGCAGCGCGTGAGATGGCGTCGCCGGTGAGGTCCTGCAACTCCGGCCAGATATCTATCTCCCTCGCGCTGCCGTCAGATCCTATCATATCCTCCCATTTGCCCATCAGCTCGATCGTGCAGTTAGTAAAAGCCGGCACCATTTTCTGCAGCGTTTTACCATTAGGAGTCAGTAGTGTAGTACGACGACGCAACCATTACTGATTTACTGGGTGGCTATTTTCGGATTAGATTCGCATTACCTTCAACTTCTCGAGATGGAAGGCAGGGTTGATGATCTTCCGATGGACGGCCCATTTCTCGCCTTCGTGGGTCAACAGTCCCTTGCCGATCAGCTTGACGAAATTGGAAGGCAGCTCGTGCTTTCCGTAGTCAGACTTGTTGGCCAGGACTTCCCGAACCAGTTTGGGGTCGCTGAGGATCACTGACGGTGTAGGGCCTTCCCATATCATCGAGATTTTACCTGCAGTTTCAGTTATATTGATTCATCCATGGAAGATCCCAGAATTGGCAACGACAGACACACGTTCAGGTACTTGGTATGATTGTTACAGCAGACTATAGCAGAGAGCATATACCATGTTCGTTGATGGCTTTGTGGAGAAGCGGCTCCACGCGAGCGGCGATGTCGTGCGCCGACGACAGAGGCAAAGGCTTGGCTCGCTGCTCGGCGAGGAGGCGTGTCTCCTCCGCCAGGTCACCGGATGGGAAGCGGAACGCCGTGCCACGGAGGCCCTGAGCACGCAGTGCCCGGCCCAGCCTCCGCGGCCTGAGCCAGCCCCACTCTAATGCCCTCCAGACAAGCCACAGAGCCGCCAGGCCTCCCAGCACGTAGAGCAGCTCAAGTGCAACGCTTGCCATCGCTCGCTCTCGCTTTCGTTTCGATCAAGCTGTACGATGTTTGTTGCATGTCTCACAGCGAGGCATGGCTTCAATTTATAGGAGCACCTGATCTCAGATGCCACCTGCCGCTTGCACGCGCCCTAGATTTTTTTTAATCTTGATACATCTTACAGGAAGCTGCCTCTCCCATGGCGGCCCGTGGATCGTTTCTTCACCTGCTACCGTGCGGCGCCTTAGCTTCATTCCTTGGGTTTCTCATGGCGCGTGTGGAAGAGTAAGCGTCTACATGGCTGACAGCACATAGCTTCCATGCAAATGCTGCGTGGCTTCCAAACCGTGCTGTTATTCTGTTTGCACGTACGTTGATGAGCCCTTATCCGTGAAGGAAATAAACAGAGAGAGAAGCATAGTAGAAGGTGAGAAGCAGTCAAACAATGTTTTGACACGACAGTTAGAACCAAATATTATTTGTCGCGCGGGCACTACAGATACCACCTCCCTATATGTATTATCAATGGGGGCAATTGGTTTTCATCTTGGGTGCAATCCAAACTGCTATAGGTTTGGGTTGGGATAATATATAGATGTATTTTGTTGGTCAATATGGTTGATTAGGAATGCCATTATTTTTTAACAAAGCAGCCGGCAGGGATGGAGAATCAGAATACGATCTGTTGTTGTTTTATTGATGTCATGCTAGCGCTAGTTTCCATGTTGATTTCCGTTTTTTCTGGAGACCACGCTGATTTCCTCCGAGTTGTTTAACTATGTACTACTCTCTCCGTCCCAAAAAACATGCATGTTTGGGATGCGTGCCAGTTAAAATAGTTTATGTTTGACCAAATTTCTAGAGAAATATATTCCTATTTATGGCTCTATATAAATTTGTTAAAAAACTACATTTTAAAAATAAATCTAATGATATATATTTTATCTGATAAATATTTATATTTTTTTATTTATAATTAGTCAAAGTTAAGATTCTGAAATTTATTGGGAAGCGAGAATTGCATGTTTTCTGGGACGGAGGAAGGGAGTAGTACCGATTAGTCGACGCGTGCCATTACGTAGTAATGCTGCAGCGGCAGTCACCACGACACTGCCTCTGACGGCCTCGTGGCACAGATCCCTGCTGCGCCGCCGCAACCAACGCGTAGGCCTGCTCCGCGGCCTCCTGCGCCGGGGAGTGGCCCCACGCCACCGGGCGCACCTGCAGGGTCGCCCAGCCGAGGAGGCGCTGGCGGCGAAGCGGCTCTTCATCGTTCATCCTCGACTAGCACGACGTGTTCGTGGCGTCGTGCCCTACGTGCAGAAGGTCTGGGGGCAGCCCAATTAACACGATGCTCGACGGCTCCCGCACCGTCTTCTAGATACAGAAGGATTGAAGGAGGGGTAAAATTGTCTTTTCACCTGTAGCTAACAGTGGGCTAACAGCAAAACTAACGGCAGGGAGTGAAAATTAAAACTGATGGCATAGAAGGGAATTTGTAAATTGTAATGGTATATAAGAGATTGCTGTAGATTTTGATGCCACATAAGAATTTTTCTCTAATTCTTACGGTATGTATGTGTTGCATATAGGCTAGAGACACTAATGAGTATTTCATAGTGGAACTACTTTTTTCAGAAAAGCTAACCTCACCTAGGTAAATTAAGCCACTCCTCATCCAAATTATTCCTTAACCCAAATCCTCCATTCCTCTCTTTCTTCTCCAACTCTCTGGCAAACTTCCGATGAGGTTTGGGTTCCAGTGTTGCCGGGGGGGGGGGGCATACTCACCACTAGGCTTAGAGGAGTCTCGAGGGAGGCCTGGGGTGGCGCTGGCTTGGGCGGCAGTTGACGATTGGCGAGCGAGGGTGGTCGAAAGCTGCGTGGAGCGCTAGGAGGCGGTGGCTGCACTAGCCCAGCCGCGCCGTAGGGGAGGAGGCAGCGGCGAGGGCAGTGATGAACGGCGAGATGGGCGGGTGGAGAAAGAGGGAAGAGAGGGAAATGGAAGAGAGAAAAAAAAGAAGATGTAGCCACTGATTTGAAATCTAATGGTCTAAAAATTTAAGTGAGGAGAGGCTCTATTTTATCAGGGTCAGAGATATACACCTTTTTATAGAACCTCGGCAACTTTACTACTGGAAGAAATCTCGTAGCTAAACCGGGTGAGCTACGCTTACTCATAGTAACTTTGATATAATTAATGATCAACACATCTAATAAATTGACACTACTGCTACTCGCTTAGGCCAACTTGGTGGAAGCAACGACCATCAAGTCATTTTTTACTGTGGCACAAATTAAAGATGAACCAACTTGTACTACAGATAATTCCATTCTACAGTTTGATCTTTGCCAAGCTTTGTTCCACCAATGTCTCAGTAGATCTGACTTTGCAAATCTATGAGACCACCATGCCAGCCTGCCAACAGCACCCAAGGCCTACAACTCGAAGAGAGGCGTAGGACACTAAAAAAATAGAGTACTGTGGCAATGCACCAAAGATTGTCTTAGAAACCAAATGTGCACGAATCCAAACTAGTGATATTCTAAATGAAGTCCCTAACAAGGAAACAACGTTCAAATATATCAGCATTGCCATGTTGGCTAGTTGAACTAGGGGGTTGTTGGAGAGGGCTTCACAATGATGCCTAAAAGGATATGGAATGGTGCCTGAGATGTGACCATCATCTACAAAGGTATGAAAGAAAGGAATTTCATATGTGGCCCTTCCTCAACCCTGGCCATTTTAGGCCTCCTATCGATCATTCACTTGATCATTATTTAGCCACTCTATTATCACCCCTAAGTTAGTTGGTGGATATTATTACTGGAAAGCCTTATCACTCTATTCATCAATATTCTTTAACCATAGTGCTTCCTTGAGGAAAATCACCTGGAATACTCCAGGGTGAAATGCTACATTGGTTATTCTTTGAGCTTGCGGAATCTAAATCCTATTGGGCATAGGAAGCACCAACTAACACGTCTAGCGCCGCTATTGGGACCACTAGTAGCAACATTGAGGAGTGCCAACAAGGGACGATCCCCCATCATCATCGGTCGGTTGTAGGATCGAGGATAGCGACCAGAGTGGTGGTGGTGGTGGTGTGGCTGAATAGGCATTTTAACTAAGAATACAATACTAAAATAAATTTAATTAGTAACAGAAGATAAAACCTATTTCTTTGCTTGAAAGTAAATGAACATTAGAAATTACCGAGTACAGACACAAATGTTACTATGTTGATGACTTGCTCGTCACCCCTAACCCATGTTGAGGTGGATTCAAATCTTCTAATTGCTCCTCTACCAAGAGTCCACTTGGTGTATAAGCAAACTTGGAATTAATTAGTGAACCACTCCACACCTTGATTCCATTGGACACTAGAGTTGCTCTTCACCACTCCATGAGCTGAGCACAAGAATCTCCCACAAGAATCAACCAAGGCTTCTTCGTAATCTTCTTTAAAGAGATAGATCAATGGATCCTCAATCTTGAAGCCATCTTGGAGGTGGTGGCAACCTTCAAGAGTAATCAATCGAAATCCCTTTCTTGAAGACTCACTAGTGGCACAAAAGTCAATCAATGGATGTAATACACTAGGATGCTTAAATATCACAAAGACCACAATACCTAAGAAAAGTGAGTGAGCGAGGGATATGGAGTAGGTGGGAAGCTCTAGAGTGTTTCACAAATGTTGCATATGACCAAGAGAGAGAAAGCTCATTCCCAACAAACAAGTATATATAGAACACACTCCAAAATCCAACCGCTACGTTCAAATACCTGCTTATAAAGTTTCCATGGACAACCCGCCTTTATGGGTGTTGGCGCTCCTTAGCAGCACACTTTTACCCTTGTTTATCTTCAATAATGGCATGAATTTGACATCCAAACTATTGATCATACTCACTAACCGGTCCATTTTCACATATGCACACATTTTTGGAGGATTTGTGTTTATGCAGGTTTTTGAGCTATTTTGGAGCAATTAGCGATGAGGTTCGAGATCAAGCGCAACACGACGAAGGGTGAAGGCTAAATGCCCAAGCAAAAGGGGCTAAGCCCATGATGATTCAAATACCGTCCATACTCATCTTTTGCAAACCAACCTCCTGGAAGGCCAATAAACAAACGAGACAAGGCAAGTTAAGTTGGGATCAAGAAAAAGTAATTAAAGATTATGGAATAATTTCTATTTCCATCCTTATCCCGACGGAATCCTGAAGAAAATCATCATCCGAAGCCTTCATATATTGAAGGGCATATGCTCCAAAAAGCTCTAGAAGATTTGGAAAGAAAGGAGACTGTGAGCTGAGGAAACGGAAGGCCAGGCCGATCGGCCTAGGCCCCTGCTAGCCAGCCGACCAAGCCCCTTTATGGGTCGGTACGATCTCCCCTTTGACCTAGAGCTCAACTGTGGTATAAATAGCTCCTGTCGAAAGGTTTCACACATCAACTCATTGTCATATGATGCCAAGGAGCAAAGAAGCTAGAGGGACACCTTTTGGAGAGCCAAGGGTCGTGCTAGTTGTCCAGGGATTGCCCTAGCCGACGTAGGAACCTTGCAAGGAAGACCACATCGGAGTTCTGGAGCTAGGATCATCAAGATCGAGGTATGGCTCCGGTTGTGATCTTGTGACATACAATCATTCATGGTGAAGTTATTTGTGTTTCCGAACTTCTAGTGATCAATTATCTTCTGGGTTGGCTCTTGGGAGTGTCTCCTTTTAAGGATTTCGTTCTATCTTTGGGTACGCTTGTTCTTAGATCCATTATCGAGATAGGTCACTTTGGGTATTCTTGTATCTGTGGTGGCTGCGGGTTCATGTCGGATATACCAAAGGGGGTTCGACACAATTATTCGTGCTCTTAAGTTCCTAGGCCGATAGGGAGCACTGTGACAGGGTTTGAGCCCATGTAAGACAGGGCTTTCGGGGGCTTCACCGGAGGTCATGTTTTAAAGATGATTTTCATTGATGTACATATTCATGATCTACCACTTCACTTTATTATCTACCACTTCACTTTATCTAGCCAGAACTACAACATATTCATGATCTAGGTGATCTAGATTGGTTATCTCTAACTCTTTAGTTCCATCAGTGTTCATCATTTAGTAGATTAGATTCATTTTTCACCATCTCATAACCAAAGGAAATTCTAGGCTAGTTAGATTGTTTCTAGCTCTTTACACAGAACTACCAAGATCCTATCCCGAGCTAGAAGATGACAGACATACAGTCCACCCTAGGGTCTAGGGTAGTCCGCTGTAGAGATGTTTCGTCCACACAGAATTGGGATGGATTCTGTTCCAAACTCGTAGTCAATGGCAGATACTCCATGGCCAAAGAGTTTCGAGCAACCAACAAATCTTTCCAAGTTCTATCCAACTCGAAATAACTATTTGCCTATCAAAGGCGGGATGGACAATCCACTATGAACTCATAGTTAGTCTTTTCAAAACTCATTTAAAGTCAATCTTTTTCACTTTTTCAAATATGACCATCCTATATGCATGCAACACAAATGTTTGAGCAAAGTGGCACCCTATACTCATCAATGAAATTGATAGTACGTCAATCTAGCCTATTAATTCAGTCAATTATCCATCACTAATAAGCTCCTCTTGACTGACAAAAATAAGGATCCTATCTTATACCTTTGCCTTGAGACTTCCATTATGTATGTCATCAATTGCTCCCCTTTCTAAAACCATATAGCATTTTGCCTCAAGCAAATGTTTTCAATGATTTTCTTCAAGCTATCTCATGGCTTTATTTTGCACTTGATTTACAAATTCAATACTAGAACTAACCTAACTTTGTCACTAATTATCAAAACACCAAATTGGGCCTATATGCACAAGCAATGTAGAAGCTGGGATTTGTCTTGAGGGAGGTCTCCTTTGGTAGTACTTTGTAGCTGTCCTAGTGTCACCCATTGGAGACCACGCTCGAGCCGACTAGATGTAGCTTAACACAACCGTACCTAGATTACCTTTGGATGTGACTATGAACTAGATTGGCTCCATAACAGGTGCACTGGTGCCACTAAACACCATGTAGCCTTGTCGGTGCATGCTACTCCCGTCACAACACAATTTGTTTGAAACATTGCATGGCATATTGTTGATGATATGCCCAAGAGGCAATCATTTGCAACTTAAATTAGAGGCCAAATAGTTGTTGATTCATAATGGATTAGGTTTTTGACAGAACTAACACATGGAAGGCTATTAGCATATTGTATAAATACGTGGAGAAGGGGCTAGGTGCGGATCGTTCCACCCTAGAAACTCTAGTTGTCACCTCAACTCATCCTTACCCAAAAAGGTCGAAACCCTAGTTAGGTACACGGGGCTATTACATCGGAGCAGGATGGTTGCATCCACATACATGTACGTGGACTACATGGCGACGTTCTGATCATTGAGGCTGCTACTGGATAAGCACAGGGTGATTCGTTCGTGACGCGATCGAATATTTCCTGTACACTGACACACATATTCGTTGAATCGGGCAGCTCAAACTCTTCTTCCCGCAGCGCCACACATCTAGTGGTAATGATCCATGACCGCTCCTTGCTCAAATGCTTTCCTGATTGAACGTGGTAGAAAATAATTCTTATAGCAAGCATAGTCTACCCGTTTTCTATACATGTGCCATACTATCACAAATTAAGGTGAGACAGCCGAGAAGGGTGTGTTTCCCCAAAGCAAAAAGTGGGATAGAGAGGACCCAAAGATGACTTAACCTAGCTAATGAATGAATTTGCTGCTGTAATATTGATGTATGCATTATTTATATTGCAAAGTTTGCTAGAGAATGTTTCTCTACTTACTTCCCTTTGTATTGTCCAGCACTCCCACGCTTTAAAGATGCAGCACTGAAAATGTGTGAAAAATACAAAAAAAATGGATTTATAGAGCATGTGATAATCTACTACGATGTGTGATGTGTCATATAACCATTGTAGTAAATATAGTAAATAAATCCACATTATTACATAACCCATCGGTGTTTTCTTCACCCATATACATTGCATTTTTATTTATCTAACAATAATATTTTGATATCTGCCAAGTAAAATGATTAAATCTTCTCGAGCATGATCTGTGCCCCATGATAAGGCTGCAGAGTAGAGACGGGGAACGGCGCGTGGGTGTAGGATGGTGAAAGCCCAAACGAGAAGTGTTGCAGGATCATGCTCAGTGCTATCTTGGCCTCAAGTAGCGCAAAGTTCTGTCCAATGCAGATCCGTGGCCCCCAGCCAAAGGAGAAGAAAGCAGGTGCTTCCTTAGAGGCCTTGGAGATCCCCTCCGCAAACCTCTCCGGATTAAACTCGTTCACATCTTTTCCCCATATATCTGGGTCGTGGTGAATGGTGACTACTGGCAACACAAGTTTTACTCCAGGTGGGTACTTGATCCCTCCCAGCTCAATCTCCTTGTATGTTTGCCGTTCTAAGAATGTGATCGGTGGATACAGCCTAAGAACTTCATATAGTACCATGGTCACCTGCCAAATAAGGATAAATAATGAGCAATATAATGCTGCAACTGAAAAAAATTGATTTGTCAATAATTCCCTATGATCAGTGGTAGATACTCACAACTTTTAGTTGATGTGCGCCCTCATGGTCCGGTTGTTTCTTCCCAAAAATGCGAACGACCTCCAGCCTCGCACGATCTTGCCACTCAGGATACTTGCTCAGAAGGATTAATGCCCATGTGAGCAGCACCGAAGTTGTTTCCATCCCAGCGAAGTAGAACAATTTCAGCTCTCCGATGATGTCGTCCATGGTCATCACTGGTTTGGAGCTTCCGTTATCTTTACTCTCTTTAATGTTGGACTGCATTAGCAGGCCTAGTAGGTCACCGTCATCGGCATGGCCGTTCTTCATGGCCCTCTCCTTTTTTGTGATGATGCCTTTCAGGAGCTCTTCAACCTCTCGTGAATTTGCTTTAACCCTTCTGTTGAGCTTGGTTGGCAGGTAGCTGAACACATATTGACATAAATAGGCAAATATATCAGATCAATGAACGAACAAAATTAGAGAAACAAAATATTGTTACACTGCCTGCTGACAAAAATGAAAGGTTCCTAAAAATCCACAAGAGAAAAGCGGAAAAAGGGAAAGGTGAAAGTTTCAAACAAAAAAATTATAATATTTATGAATAAATTCAACCAGTTTTTTTGTTCCGAATTAAGTAATTATTTATATTTATAAAGTATATTTTCTATTTTATGTGGTATCATATTTATGTTACTAATCTTCATGCTTCTAGTTTAAAATTTCTTAGTACAACGATATGCTAAAATTACCTAACAACCAAATAGCTCATAATATTCTTACTTGCATCGAAATTATAAATTGGGAATCATATATTGGAAACTACGTTTGCATATATCAAGCTAAGATCAAGTAATCTAACTCAACCCACTTGTTTATCGCCATTTATTGTTGGTCATAAATAAGAAATATTTTGAAGCTATCTAAAGTCAACATTTTATTAAACTTTGACAACTTCTTATTTTTACAATATATTTATAAAATGCAAGCTCTATTTGTTTTTATATTTTTTAGAGTTTATGGTTTATTTATTTTTCCACTAGAAGGATTAACAACATCATTTGTGAGAATATCAATCTTATTAGTCTCTAACTGCACACGTCGGTAATTTAGATGAAGAAAATGAATATTTATAATTTTTTTCATATCGGTAAATGTGAGTAATTTTGTAATACCCAACCTAATATGCCTGGTTGGTGAATTTGCCGATACATATGGCCTAGTTGTGGACTTGTAGTTGTAGCTGGTTGGTTTAGTACCACCTTCAAAGTTTAAGAGGTTGCCGGATAGCTTGTAATCCTTGTCATTCTAAATGTATCATCTTCGGATTAACTCTTTTAAACAAAGAAAGGACAAAAGTGTAAAAGTTGTGGTATGTGTATGCGAGCCTGTTCCGCATGAGAAGTTTTGTAGTAAGCAGATTTTGGAAGTAGGGTTTGCAAACTTATATGTAAATTTAGGTGGTTACTTTGATAGTTTTCATAATCCATGAGGGGATTAATTTATATGCAAATTTAGGGGGTTACTTGAACAGTTTTCATAATGGAAAACATGGGCAATTAATTAAAATGCAAACTTAGGGGTTACTTTGATTGTTTTTATAATGGGAGGGTGGATAATTTTTTAGAAAATATAATAGATCCAACGGATATTATTGTCAATCATCTATTACAAGCTTAAGTCCATAAAAAAAAATCATCTATTACAAGCTAACAAATTGATGGCTGGGTGTTTCTGTTTTTTTAGAATTTCTTAGATTTCTCTCTTTTTTGAGTGGCCACCTAGGATTCAAGGTGGCTTTACGTTATCTTCAAAAAGAGCCTCTAATTTCTAATTTTGACTGTTTTCATAATAGCATAGGTGTGTAATTGTTTGGAAATATAATAAGAGGTGTGTAATTCTTTAGAAATATAATAGATCCAACGTCAATTATTGTCCATCATGATTACATGACAGCTTTATATGTTTCTAATTTTTTAATTTTTTCTACGTGTCCATTTACGATCTTCTGTAGTTTTACGTGGTGTTTTCTCAAAAGAAATTTTTATTTAGTAACAGTAAGATGTACTGAGTGAGTAATATGCTCACGTGTAGCCTGGGATGTAGAGGCTTGTCTTTGACATGTGGGTTGCGAGTTGAACTTGCTCTGATTGTATCCGGAAGATTCTTCTCCCTTCACTTAAGCTGCTGCCGAACGCCGCACGAGAGATGGCGTCACCGGTAAGGTCCTGCAACTCCGGCCAGACATCTATCTCCCGCGCCTTGCCGGACTCCACCAGATCCTCCCATCTCTTGATCAGCTCACTCGTGCAGGAAGTAAACGCCGGTAACATTTTCTGCAGCGTCAAACAGTTAGCCACCCATTACACTTACACCACACTCTCCTCCGTACTCTCTAGTCTCTACTGATATTCCCAGGAGTACTGGAATACTAGATGGTTATTTTCAGGGACTTTGCTGTTTGGTAAGTTAGTTTACGGAGTAAATCTGTCTTCACCTTCAACTTCTCGACATGGAAAGCAGGGTTGATGATCTTCCGATGAACGACCCATTTCTCGCCTTCGTGGTTCGCCAGCCCGTTGGCGACCATCTTGATAAAATTGGCGGGCAGCTGTGATATTTTAAAGTGCCCAAACTTATTGGACAGCACTTCCCGAACCAGCTTGGGGTCATTGAGGATCACTCTCGGTGTTGGACCTTCCCATCCCATCGAAACTTTACCTGCCGTTTCATTTATTGACAATATCCATACAAGAAACTTACTGAGTCTATCCACGAACTTGGAATTAACCGCCACTCTGAAGGTAGTTTCAGACTTTCATCAGTAGATGAAAGAACTATTACCGTGATCCTTGACGCCTTTGTAGAGCAGGGGCGCCACACGGGCGCTGATGTCGTGCGACAACAGAGGCATCGGCTTGGCTACTTCGGCGGCGAGGAGACGCACCTCCTCCGGCAGGTCACCGGACGGGAAGCGGTAAGCGGTGCCGCGGAGGCCCTGAGCGCGCAGTGCTCGGCCCAGCCTCCGGGGGCTCAGCCATCCCCACTCCAGCACACGCCAAGTGAACCACAGGGCAGCCAGGCCTCCAAGAACGTAGAGCAACTTCAGCAATGCACCGGCGATCGCCATGGCTTTCGAAGCACTTGTTGTTGGTTGCACGATCACAGCAGCAATGGTCTCAATTGATATGAAAGAGGCGATGGTTCCACGCCCTTGATTTTTCTTTGCTAGCTTCAATTACCGAGGAAGCTGCTCCTCCCATTGGAGGGTTTGATCGATTTGTCACCTGCTCCGCTGTGTCGCCGTAGCTTCCCACGTTACATCACGCTTTTGGCGTTCTGGGCGTGGAATTGTAAGCATCTAGATTTGGGTTCAGCTCTTTCTCCAGTAGTGACTGGGGAGTGTATAGTGGATAGGAAGTCTAGCAGCGCATAGATTCCATGGAAATATACTGTGTGGCCAGTTAACTCGTTGCTTTTCTGTCCGCATGCCGTACCCTTCCTTATCTGTGAAGCAGAACAAACACTGGAGGGAAATTCATGCACGTCAGCGGAGAGAACTCTGTGACAAATGCATCCACGCAACCATAATTGAATGTTCTACGAGTTAAAAGAGATATCTACCAAATATTCCACGGTAACTTTTTCTCTATTATCCCTTTACTTGGTGACCACGTATTGACTACTCCTGCGTACTGAAATGCCCGCTCCATTAGAGTTTTCACAGACAAATTAGCAAAGACGCATGTGCCCCTGAGTTATAGCGTGAAGAGTTATGTTGCATGGTTGTTATTAATCCACTTTGATTGGTCACCTAAGTGTAACATTTATACTATAAGCTAGCTAGTCTTTGAAATCGTGAAGCAAAATCTAATTTCATTCATTAATTCAAATGTCCTTAGATGACATGACACGAGTACACAATAAAACGTTGCACTGAGAATGGTTGTTAACGCAAAAAAATCAGGAGACGGCTTTCACGTACTAACACATGAATATGTGTAACCTTTTAAACCGAGGCGTGCCAGTCAATTTGACATGTAAATTGATAAGGAAATTACAAACGTAAAATTCTAAAACGTATGGGTTGGATTGCCGAATCGTTCCCACATGCGTATCAGTTAGGGGTCCGATACAGATGAATACAATGGTTTGATGTGCAATAATCTAGCAAGCAACCAACTGAAACTTATTCCAAGCTGGTTAACTGTGATAAAAAGCTTGCAAGATAACTTATATCGATAACTGTTGAATAAACTATACGAAACTACTGCGATGCGCTTGGTAATTAAAGCTAAAAATTACTCAATAAACACGCAGCCCAGCTTAGCTTGGATGAACTCGTGAAAAACAAAAACTAATGGCTCCTAATTAGCTAGGATACCGATTTGTACAAAAGTTTTCTAATGACAAAAAGAAAGTATTACACATGAACTCTAAGTTCCTTTCTAGTAGAGTCACGTTTCATGAAAACTCTTTGCTGACGTCGGCTTCCTTGATTGGTCTCCGATTTATCTCCGCAAGCTGTCATCTCCTTCCGCATGCACCTTCTTTACTTGTTCATCAAGCCGATATCATCTTTCCCTTTATTGCCTTCCAACCTGCCTCTACTTGTTCAATAGCCCATTCTCCTTTGGATCAACATGTGCTAACTATCTCCGAAGAAAATAATATAATATCCCGGTCACAATTCCAATCGCATTAGACAAGAATCAAGCTAATAAGATACTCTTTTCTCTTTTATCTTGTATCACACGCATGCAGGCTTATTAATTAATCAATCGGCCACCATCCATCCTAGCTTTGTTTGGCCAATCTGAAGTCAATTTGGACATAGCTTGGAACTCCAACATATAGTGCGCACCTTTTTAGCTTCATTAACTCCATTGGCTCGTTATTACTCATGACGATTTCCAATAAAATACACTATTCCGGCCACACTGCTGATTATATTAAATAAAAGAAATCAAGTCTCCTTTTTTCCTCCTCATGTGACTTTCCATACTTGCAAGCTCCCGGGTCTTACCTGCAAACGCAGCAGCACATCGGCATTCACGTTGATACACGCACATAATTAGCCGATTGCTTTCACATCTCAAGTTACAACGAATTTATTGACAAAATCCCATGTCAACAATGACATAACAACTTTTACAAATAACAAAAGTCCACTTTGACTAATCCACCAATCAAATAAACCAATCGTACCAACTCCGAGGAGAACTAAATGAGCAATTGCTTACGTAGAATGCCTTTTATTTGAGGATAGATTTTGAATCCTTGGATGCTTGTATTTGAGGACGTAGAGAGTAATTTCTAAATCACGAGTTCAAGGCCCACCTACTCTGTCGTCAAGTATTCAAATAATTATAGTTTTGAATAACAACAAACACAAACACAAACATTGTACGTTGAATAAAATTAATAGTATTAAATATATCTAAAATATATAAAATGTGTAATTACTATTGAAGACAATCCAGTCATACCATTTTCAAAGTTAATTTGGAATATTCAAAGATATGTTGATGGTAAAAAGTTAAATGCATCGATTAGTGGTCGATGAGTGTAGGTGCACATATTTAGTGCCACATTACTGGTTGATTAAGGGTGAAGCCTAATTATAAGCCATTGTGCACTAGACATAGCACATTCGGGTTAACTATTTTACATAAAGCGGGGATAAAAGTGTAAATAGGTGCTATGTGTACGCATGTTTGCCCCCACAGAAGGGTTGGGTCACGGTTGTGCATATAGGTCATGGTGCAGGCATATGGCGCATGACACATGTGGGCCTGGGATGGGACACAAGGTGTGGCATATGGAACCGACCAAGACGGGTGAGTTGGACCGACGGGGACGTCGAGTTCTTGGAGGTAGGGTGTATGTCATGCGTGGTGCAATTTGGTTGACACAGTAGTGGCCCTTGAGCGCAGGTGCACATGTTTAGTACGACATTACTATTTGAGCAAGACTGGAGCTAACTTATTAGTCTTTATCCACCAGTTGTAGCATCTTCAGATTAACCATTTTACATGAAACGAGGACATAAGTGTAAGTAGGGTGCTATGTGTATGTGTGCCTGCCCTCATGAGAACAGGTTTCACATAGTATGAGTGTAGATGGATTAGCAGTATGAAAGTTTTTGTTTCCATCTGTTTTCTTAAATAGGTTAGTTTTGAGATCTCTCATTTGCTGTGGAAAAAATCAAAGCTTGGACCTTGTTGACTTGGCAAGAAATTGATAGTAATTCCATCTATTTTGTTAAATAGGTTAGTTTTGAGATCACTCATTTGCCGTGGAAAAAAATTGAAGCTTGGACCTTGTTGACCTGGCAAGAAACTGATAGTAACTTAGAAGATAGGGCTCCTCTCATCGGTTTAAATGAGACATTCATCCATGCATAACTGTAGGCATATTTGTTTTATGAGTTAATTAATCCTAATGCACAATATTCTATTACATTATGTTCTCTTTAAATTCATGTTTGTAACTTATAATTTAGCGTCTGTTTGGATCCAAGTGTTAATGGTATACTAATGAGATTGGTGCTGATGGGAACCAAAGCCTTTCGAAAAGACCTACGCCTACGTGTGCCCCTAACTTTTTTCCCAACCAATAAAGAAGAGAGTATGAGGACACATAGTATTTTCTCACTTTTACGACTAAACTTTAGATATATCCAAACAGACATGTGCTAAGGTTTAGCAGCTAAACTTTAGCAGTGCTAAGCTTTAACATTTGACAATCCAAACAATCTTACAACCTACGTGAGTAATTGATGCCCCCAACAAGAATTTGTACTGGACGTCATTTAAATGAAAACACAGAGTATATGATGGACTGAGAATGGCGACCAGGGGGTGAATGGGAGACAAATAAAAATTCTTCTAATGAAGAACCTAGCCTATTCCCGATTCAAAAACCTGAGCACCACTCTTCCTACAAGGCCAAGATTACATAGAAACATGTGCTACTAACCCTAGGAACCAAGTAATAAGGAAGGAAAGGAAAGGAAAGGAAAGGAAGCAACACAAACAGTGAGCGAAGCGTACCGCAACTCAGCATTGCAAAACAGAAAGCACTAACTAATTTGGTAGTAGCCATAGGGAAGTACCGAATAAATCAATGGTTTTACACTTGGAACAAAACTATTTCAGTGGCAGCCAAAGGGCAGTACCGAATTAGTCCATGAACAACCGAAATCATTGTTCACCCAGGAGCACCAATCAACTTGGTGGCATGAACATGATAGCACCGAACCAGTCGGTGGTGCATGATAAGGAGCAAAAATAGCGGGTGCCAGAAATGTGAAAGCACATCTATTTCGGTGGGGAGATCGCCGGCATCGAAATAGTCGATGGTTCACATATAGAGAGAAATAACCCGAAACATAGAAAATAGAAGGCACCAACTATTTTGGTGGGATATCACCTGATCAGTGAAATAGTCGGTGTCCCAAAAATTAGTAGCCAAGAAAACGAACTTGGATCCAATTGATCTCCCGATTCACTCCACGATTTGATTCAAGATGTGGGACATTTCTTAAGTACCCCAAGGGTAAATAGATATCAGAAAACTAGGTCCCAAACCCCATTAAATCAAGAGGAATCGAGAAGATAAGATCCATAGTCAAGAACATGAAGAACGCGAGAAACCTTCGAATTCAAGATAAGATCCATAGTCAAGAACACGAAGAATGCGAGAAATTTGTGGACCATGCATAGGGATTATGCATGGAATGTGGTAAAATAACCTATGAAGGAATGCCCATGGAAGAACATGAAAGATTTGAAGTCTAATCCAAGAACGCGTGGAAAACCAAAAATCTCATGGGAAGGGACAAGAATCACGACCATGAATTAGTATATGAGGAATATGACTCTTACAAGGTTCTTGTCTAAGATGGGCCCGTCATCCTACCCACTTGAAGATTAGGTGCTGAATCTAGGGTAATCATCCCTAATCTCTAGCTAACCTATCATTAAGCACTTTCTTAGCCTTAGATGAAAAACTAACCCTAAGGGAATGGTGAGGGGAAGAGATCACTAAAAATAGCAGCCCCCATGTCTTCAATATTGGCCTAAACCCAAAGATCAAATTACCCCTAGATATGTTTTATTTGGATATATACCCACACGGGGATGAAATAGCAAAGACTGTGATTTCTCCATTAGACGTGTGTGCCGCCTTCTCGCCTTTGCTTCACCTCAATGCAAGCCTCATGATGACGCCACATGCCCTCCATGAGACCCTTGGCTGCACCAAGTCTGCCCCCGGTGTTTAGACCCAAACCGGTCAAACCCTCCTGTCAGTCTCAGCACAACTGAACGAAGCCTAGTTTTGAGGCCTAAACCAGTCAAACATGCCGCCTTGGTGGTTTCGTGAACAAACCCCCCCCGAAACCCCTTAGCTCATCACTGCACGACATGCCATGGCACCTGTTTTGTGGCCAAACTGATCAAACCATCGGTGAAGATGCGTGTCTAGCCTCGCACCGCCAAGTACCACGATGCTTTCATGTTCTTTTGCACCTTTGCTGCAACGGCAAGCCTGTTCAACCCTTGCTATCTCTGTCCTCCTTACCTCGGCCAACACCATCTTCACCATGTACTCTTGCTCTTCCGTTCACCATGTGAGCCACACGTGACTCCGTCCGGCATCCTCGGGTCATTCGGCCCAAGCCTACTCGTGTGCACCCTTCACCGTCTGGGTCCTTCGGCCTGGACCTTTTGCTCATCCTCCACGACCCAAGCCTAATCACGATCAGGCTTTACCACGGTTCATCGGCGTGACTTTTCGCGCCTGACCTTGACCACAAACTGTCAACCTCCACGCTGCACCATGCGCCTGCACATCACACACATATTGGTTGTCAATTACTCATCAATCTCAGGGTGACCATCACTAGTCCTCAGTATATTTATACATGTTTTTGTTTTTTTTATGTTATACATGCAACCCTTTTCTTTAATTATCTAATAATCCGTGAAATTTCAATAACACATTCCTACATCAACGTTTCACACGTCTCAAAGTTGAGGTATACTCGTATACAAAGTATTTTTAGTATGGGAATTTGGCGTTCTTGCCCCAGTTTCAATGTCTATTGGTGATTTTGCCCTCGTTTTTTGGGTTGTGCGATTTTGCCCCTTGTTTTTGAAAACGAACTCACCGTTTGCCCCTACTTTTAACTCTGTTAGTGGAAGAGACGGTTAAAAATAAAAACAAATAGAAAACCTGTTGAGAGTAATAGGAAAAGACCAAATTACCCTCGTCTCTTTCTTCTCCTTTCCTGTTCCTAGCGAACCTTATGCATTCGTGTCTCTCCTTTGTCTCACTAACCTAGGGTGGAGGCGGCTGCAGGAGGCGCGCGCGGATCTCGGCAGGCGGGCGCTGCAGCCAGCGGCGGGAGGCGCGCGTGAGAGCTCCGCAGGCGGGCGAGGGCGCACGGCAGGCATGCGGCAGGCAGGCGGGCGTGGACGCAAGGGCGATGACGAGCTTGGCTTGCACGGGCGACGACGCCCCCAAGCACCTCCGAGCAGCCTTGCCTTGCTTTCGTTCGTGTGTATGAACTACTGGTGGTGGCGACAACATTTTTTTTATTTCTGGATTTGCTACTCACGTCAGCAATGCTTTTTTTTTTTGGGTTCGTGCATCATCAGTGCCAATCTGTGCTTCGTTCATATCGATCTTTGATGGCTAGATTTGAATCCGCATCTGTTTTCCTTTTTTGTATTCACCGAGGGACTCTGATTATCCGGACGTAACCAAGATCCGGAGCGAACAGACGAACTCCGTTTCTCTCTCCTTTTTTTTCTACATAATAATTGAAGTTTGAGGTAAATCGAAGAACCGTCAGATGGAGTGCCAAGTGGTAGAGACAACGATTCTGGAAATCTTGCAAGATATTTTCAGCATGCGCATAGAGCCGGCTAACGAGCACCATCAAATTTTGTTTCAGATTTGATAATTGCAAGGGCAATCTGGTCTTTTCATCGCATACTTGACACCATTAAGTCCTCTTCGCGGAATAGGGGTAAACTGCATCTTCGTTTTCAGAAAATAGGGGTAAACTCGCACAGTTCAAAAAACGAGGGCAAAATCACCAATAGACATCAAAACTGGGGCAAGAACGCCAAAGCCCCTTTTAGTATTTGTAGCACGTATAATGACCAGATATATAAATTCATAAGGCTTTCAAACATAGATATTTTTTTTAAAAAAATATATATTCTTGTTTATTTCTTTTTGGACCATTGGATCTAAGAAATATATGACTCAGATTCCTCTTTCTCTCTCCATCTCATTTCTCCCCCTATAAAAAACTAGAGGTTTAGGAGAGCTCCGCTCCAAAAAAAAGAGTAAATAGCACCCACTAGACAACAACTTGTATGGTTGTATCATTTTAGTCCAACAAGTTGCAAAATGTGCAAGCAGATACACGAACTTACCAATTGTGTGCATATACGGTCATATATATGCTCGTAGATGTATTTTGTCAACATAGCAGCTGAGTCAGATGATTTTTTTCATGTTACCTCATATATTTATTTTTCTTGCAAAAGGTTATGCATTTTATTAATAGACGACTAAACATTGTATCGCAAAAAAATACATTAACTATGTATGGAATATCCCCATATTCCATAGAAGATGAGGTAGGTATAAAGGCAAAAAAAATATTGTATTGGCTATTGATTCAATATACAATAATATATCTTTTGTCCAACCTGAATAGTTATTTTTTTCCACGGACCTTTCATAAAAAAAATTCATTATTATTAGTGCGTTGAAATTTTGAGCTTTACATACTTTTTAGTCACTTTTATCCATACTTAATTCTCACTGGAAACCACTTCTCACTATAAATATGTTCAAATAAAATTTATATTATTATATTTATACAATATTGCTGGAAACTATTATATTACATCCGCATCGCGGTTACCATACATATAAGGATGGACACAAAATAGGAGGTTACGCGTATAAACACATTCATTTCACCTATCACAGAGACAAAATACATCTATGGGCTTATATATGACTGTATATGCACACAATTGATAAGTTCGTGTATCTACTTGCACACTTTGCAACTTGTTGGACTAAAATGATACAACCATACACGTTGTTGTATGGTGGGTGTAATTTACTCAAAAAAGATAGCTCCACTCCGCCAACTCCATCTTTTTGCAACTCCACTCCAACAACTCCTGCAAAACTTGGAGCTGATGTACATGTTTGGCAAATTGTGGTGCTCCAGCTCCAAAAACATAAGGCCCACATGTCATTTGTCATTTCAGTTGGTTCAAGCCTTGGCGCCTTGACACCAACTATCATGCATCTGGATGAAAGGATTTATATATTGTAGGTCATAGCTGTGCAAATATTAGTGACATAAATGGATTTTCGCAAAAAAAAAAGTTACATATATATGGAAATAGACAAGGAAAACATAAGCTATGTAATCTGAAAAATAACATCCAAATACTGTAAATGCAAGAGTTCATCAAGAAGCCAAGTCACATATGTGATTTGAGTTTCAACCGTTAGTCAACCATTAAAGGGCTTGCGGAATGAAAGAAAGCAATTATAGGAAAATAAGTACTCCCTCCATATTGGTAAAGGATGACGTTTTGAGATTGTCCTAAGTCAAACATTGTAAACTTTGACTGTAAATAATTTTTTAAGTATTAAGTTTAGATATATAAAAATAATATGAGTAGATTTGTATTGAAATATAGTTTTACAAAAGTACTTTTAAAATATATTTTACAAATATTTTATACTAAAAAGTATTAGTCAAAGTTATATTTTGGACACCGTGTCAATGTCTTAAACGTCTTCCATTACCAACTTGGAGGGAGTAAGCTTTTAGTGTACATACACCAGTCTCCGACGAGTAAAAGCAGACATGCACATGCATCAGAATCGAAGAAGTGCGGAACACCTAGGAAGTGCTACTCGCCTGCGAGGGGGTTCCACACCAGCAACTGGCAGAGGCCGTAACCGTAGCGTGGCCTGTCGATGAGGAGGCCGTAGCCGTGGCGACAACCTTGGAATTCCCAGCTGTAGTCGTCATCGCCCGCCGCAGCGCACGGGTACGGAGAAGCGGTCTTGCGGTATGGATGCCGGTGGCGGATCCAAGATGAAGCTGAAGAAGAGATGCTCGCGCCATGATTGGACGCTGCTGAGGAAGACGCTGATAACTCCAGGAGGATCTTGGCGAGGAGAGCGGAGGCGCGTTGCGGCGAGGACGCAGGCGGAGGCGTCGGAGAGGGGGGGGGAAGAAAAATAAAACCAATAGTTACGTGTGTAACTAGTAGCATGGTGAGTAATTACCCTATAACTCCATGAGGATATTTGACACATGGGTTTTTGAGCACCCTTTAAGGTGCTCTAGGAAAAAGGTGGAGTTAACCCCCAACTCTATGATTTTTTTTAGGGTTTTCAGATCTAGAATTTCTGTTGTTTGGCAACGAGTTCGTGGAGTAAAATTAGAAAAGTCGGAGTGGAGCTTTGCCAAACACGCTTTTTTTTAACTCCTACGCCATTTCAATACTGCTTGGACGCAACCGTGACTGAATAGTGTATGGTAGCCCACGACCATTGCTAATTTAAGTACCTTGAATCCTTAAGCATATATGAAACTTTAGTAAATATTTTCTTACAAATTACAATTATTATAGTTTACAAGCACGCAATCTTCCAAGGATCAGCCCCTAAACATTATGTCCTGAGGACCACTGGTGGTCACCCTGAGATGATGAGTGATTGACAACCGTCGTGTGTGATGTGCTCTTGCCTTTGATGCGTAGGTGTAGGGTGCGACGTGGCGATCGACGGTGCGTGGTGAAGGTCAGGCGCGAAAGGTCACGCGCGATGGACCGTGGTGAAGGTTGAGCGTGAGTAGGCTTGGGCCGTGGAGGACAAGCAAAAGGTTCAGGCCGAAGGACCGAGACGGTGAAGGGTGACACGAGTAGGCTTGGGCCGAGGGACCCGAGGATACCAGGCGGAGTCACGGGCGGCTCGCATGGTGCACGGACGAGCAAGAGTACATGGTGAAGATGGCGTCGGTCAAGTCAAGAGTTATGGCAATGGCGAGTGTCGAGTAGGCTTGCCGTTGCGGCGGAGGCGTGAAAGAACTCGAAGGCGTCGTGGCACTTGGCGGAGGCCGGACACGCTTCTACACCGAGGGTTTGACCGGTTTCGCCTCAAAATCGGGGTTTCGGCAAGTCGTGCGGCGACTAGCTGAGGGGTTTCAGGGGGTTTTTCACAAAACCACCACGGAGGCATGTTTGACCGGTTTGGGCCTCAAAACCGGGGCTTCGTCACGGCGTGCGGCGTCGGATGGTAGGGTTTTCCGGTTTGGGCCTCAAAACTGGGGGCGAGTCCGGTGCGGTCGGGCAGCGTCGGATCGGAGGACGCGTGGCATCATCGCGAAGCTTGCGTCGAGGCGAAGCGATGTCGTGATGACGTCGGGTCCGTCCGGTGTACCGATAAAAAGTTGGACGATTTTACCCCTGAGGGGTATTTGTGTTGTATGCTTCATATAGGGGCATTTTGGTCTTTTGGTCAAATGCCTATATATATATATGAGGGGGCTGAAATTTCAGCCACATCTCTTTGGGCTTAGTAGGTGGTGGCTCTCATTTGTTTTGTGAGAGCTTTGGGAGAGAGGGGAGAGTGAGAGATGAGAGGCTCTTTGTGTTGAGCTTTTAGCCATACTAGTTTGGATAAGCGCAAGGATTGTCTTGTAACCGAAACCTATAGAGTGAATCAAATCATCTATCTTGTGTCTAATCTTTTCATCCTGAATTTATCGTTTTCGTTGTATTTTCGGAGCTTTTTTGGGGATTTTTTGTGCGCGCAATTTGAGAGCGAAATTCGTGAAATTTGTTGAAGGATCTTGTTGCTAGGAATCTTGTGAGCAATCTTCGTATGATCCCCCGTCAAATCCTTCACGAGGTTCCCCAAAGTTGTTCTTCATGTTAGGGTTTTAAATTCATCCTAAATCCGTGTACTTTACTTGAGCCTTTTTGGATATTTTTCTTGGATCTGTTAGCTCATGCTGTGGCGCATCTATAGCTGGAGTTTCACTTCGAATCGTTGAGTATCGACGGAGTATTTTAGATTTGAAGTGCGCTTGTGTTCTTGCGTGTTCTTCTCTGTTCTTGTTGTGCAGGCTTCGAGCGGACGAGCGTGGAGGCACCGCAGCACGTGCGCACGCGGTGCTCTAGCGGCGGCTTCGGCACAGCAGCCCAGGCGAATCTCGTTCTGGCCCACGCACGAGCACGGCCCAAGGCGAGGTGCACACAGCGGCGGCCTGCTCACGCGCGAGAAGCAGCCAGCAGCGGCCAGGCAACAAAGGCGCACGTGCAGCCCGGCAAGCCATCCACACGAAGCGACACCAGCAGCTCGAGGACACGGCGGCAGCCTGCAGGTGCTCTCTCGGTCCAGGCGTCCGTGCACCAGGCCGGTGCGGTGCACCAAGCGCATGAGCAGCAAACAGCGCGCACACACGGTGAGCGCAGCAGCAAGGCCAGCACTTGTTCGTGCAGGCAAGCAAGCAGGTTGTTTCTTGGCCTTGAATTGATTTGTGCAGTGTCGCTTTCGGTCTACAGTAAACATCATTTTCTTGATTTATTTAATCCATCTAGCATTTGCTTGTTTTGATCATGTGCTGAAATGAATTGTTCCTTGCTTGTTTAGCGTGACAGCACATACACAAGATTCTCTGCTTATCTCTGTTACTTCACAAATCAAATTGCTTAATTATTTTGGTTTGGTCAGATAACCTTTCACTTGCATGCTTGATCCGAAAAGATATTAATTAATTGCATGCTTTGTCTAGTGAGGTTTAGTCATTCCTTTAATTATATGTGTAAATTATTTCGAGCCTTGTATTTTATATCGCTTCCGTATTACTCTGACAAATTGCATTTTTCGAGATTTTCTAGTCGTTCCTAAGGTGAGCTTGTGACTAGTTGGCTCGTGTCATCTTGACGACTAGAAGAGAGGTGTGTTAGGGTGGCAATCGGGACATAGGCCTAGTTCTTTGTCGGAAGAATTTTTATCGGGTTCTCATTCACCCTCTCTCTGGTCGCCCAGTTCGGTCCCACATGTCCATGGTTCTCTGGTTATTTAAAAAAACATTACAGTTTCTTGAGCTTAATCTGCGCCCCATACTGTGGCTGCAGAGTGGAGATTGCGCATGGTGCATGCGTGTAAGAAGGTGATAGATCGAACAAGAAGCGTTGCAGAATCAATGTCAAGCCTATCTTGGCCTCCAATAAAGCAAAGTTCTGACCCACACATATCCGTGGCCCCCAGCCGAATGGAAAGAATGCAGGCGCGTCCCTGGATGCCTTGGAGACACCCTCTGGCAGAACCTCTCTGGCCTGAACTCGTCGACATCTTCTCCCCAAACCTCTGGATTGTGGTGGATGCACACAATTGGAAATGAAAACACAACTCCAGGTGGGTACTTGACACCTCCAAGCTCTGTCTCTAGATACGTCTCCCGGCCAATTAGCAGTATGGGTGGGTACAACCTCAGAACCTCATGTAATATCATTGTAACGTGGAGAAGAAAAAAATGGAGCTTTTTAGAGTTGTGACTAAAATATGACACAATACCATGTCTTACTTTTGTACTCACAGTTTTGAGCTGATTAATGCACTCATAGTCCGGCTGGTTCTTCCCAAAGACGCGAAGAACCTCCTCCCTTGCGCGTTCTTGCCACTCAGGATGCATGCTCAGAACGACCATTGTCCATTTGAGCAGCACTGCGGTTGTCTCCATTCCGGCAAAGTAGAATAGCTTCAGCTCCCCAATTATGTCGTCTGTAGTCATCATTGGCTTAGTGCTCCCGCTTTCCTGGCTTTCTTTGGTGTTGGACTCTAGTAGCAATCCTAGTGGATCGTCATTGTCGACACCCTCCTCCATTGCCCGCTCCCTCTTTGTGATTATGCCTTTCAGAAGTTCCTCAACTTCACGTGCATTTGCCTTCATCCTCTGTTTCAACTTTGGTGGTAGGAACCTGCGCGAAGAAATCAACACATTGAACATCTTCCCCTCAGATGTGTTGAGGTCTATGTTATGGAGAATTTTATCAGTCAACAGCTGCTGCCCTGCCATTCTTCAGATTTGCTACAGCATATGCTGTTCTGAATTTCTGATAGTTCCATGCATAATCTGTGTTTCATTTTCTAGAGGCCTTTTTTCCTTGTTATTATGCCATGGTGTGGTATCGGTTTTGATAAATCTGTAACTAGAACTTGTAATAAGAACGGCCATGTGCAGTTGTGCACACGCATGTATAAGTTGGGATGTTTGTCTAATTCCATCTGCTAAACAATTTGCGCTACTTTAGTAGATGGATATTTATACTGTGCAGTTGTGCACACGCATGTATATAATTAATTCTCACCTGTAGGCTGGGATATGCATCGTTTGTGCCATCTGTGAAGCATTTTGTGCCTGCTCCGATTGCAACTGGAAGACCCTTCTCCCTTCACTGAAGCTACTCCCGAATGCCGCCCGGGAGATGACGTCGCCTGCGAGATACCCTGGTCTCCGTGCGCCAGGCGCCAGCTCACCCTGGTCTCCGTGCGCCAGGCGCCAGCTCACCCTTGCGCGGGCGCCGCAACGCTCAACGCCACTCATGGCTTGCCGGCTTACCTGGCCACCGCTGCCGGTACATGCGTGCGAGAAATACTTTTGGAAAGAAGCAAGCAAGCGTCTTTTGGAAAAAAAAAAAGAAAGAAGCAAGCTCTGCTAGCAGACTTCGGTGCTGGATCCGTCCAGAGCGAGAACAGAAAGCAGGAGAGAGAAAAGGAGAGGCAAGAGGTGGGAGGTAAAAAAATTTATTATGGTCCCACGTGAACAAACTATAGGTTGAAAAAGACAGTGTCTAAGATGATGTCTAATTGATGTGGCACCATAGACACTGGCTATGGAAACCTTAGCTATAGAAATCTTAGGTTGGGGACGTCCTAATCCTCCGGTGTGTGACCCATTTTTCCCCTTGATGGGTCGTTAGGCCGTTGGCCAGCATCCTCTCAATCCAAATAATAGATCTTTGCTTCCCAAACTTGCCGTGCTTGTTCGTCAGGATCTCCCGCATCAGCTTAGGCTCGTTCACGATCACTCTCGCCTCCTGCCCGAACCAGGTCACGGCGACATTACCTACCATTTCGACGGGATCTCATGAATGAATGGAGGAAACGAGACAAGGCATCATTTTTTTTTTACCCCAAGACAAGACACCAAATTAAGTAGTGTTCACTGTTCTAGTACCATGCTGCCTGGTGATGCTGTGGTCGAAGGGAAGCGCTCGGGGAGCGACGGTGTGCGAGGCCGGCGGCATGGGTTGGGAGCGTGCCGCCGCGGCGAGCTTGGCGAACTCCTTCATGTCGCCGGAGGGGAAGCTGTAGGATGTACCGGGTAGGCCCTGAGCCCGCAGGGCGCGGCCCAGCCTGCGCGGGCGGAGCCAGAACCGTTCCAGCGTCCGCCAGGCCCACCACAGAGTCGCCAGGGCAACGAGCGCACAGAGTTGTATCGGACACTTGGAGGAAAGATGTAGTGAGGAGGAGATAGCCTGGTGGAGATGGCGAAGACCGTGGGCAGAGGAACCTCGGATGAAGCCGCCCTGGACGTTGCTTCTTCCATGCTTCCTCCTGGTGTCTTCTTTGTGGTGTGGCCTCACGCCAATCGCATCCGTCATCTCTGACGAAAGCACAGAGACTTCCTGGTGCTGCTGTTGTCCGTCGGATGATTGACATTGACCACCCACGAAAACAAAGAAGACTCGTCTTTGAGGGAAACAGCGGCGACTCTGCTTCGCATATATAACTATATTAGTCTCACACAACAACTGCAGCTTGCGTAATTCAGCACCTATGTTCATCAATCCCTTTATAGTACAGCATAGTATAATAAATAAATGGAAAAATGCCGTAGGGACTCCGTTGTTCACCGGTCACCATGTCGCCAGCAGACGCCAGCAACGTTTTGGTTGGAACCCTGGACCAAGCCTCATTTTGTGTGTAGGCCTGGTAAATTTTGAACTAAAGTGCCCAGCGATGGGTCCAGCCCGTATTGGCCCGTCTAGCACATCAGGGGCAAGGCCCCCATTGATAATTTCTAAATGGTTATGCCCAGGCTTCTGTAGAATTCAGGATCTATGCAAATTGCAATGGACCAGATTGACTACTTCAATTCGTATAGGCCATTGAACAGCTAGCGCTTGGGTCCTCAGCCAATCTTAATTCATATAGGCCATTGTGCATGCAGAGTGGAGGAAGCAAGAGAGGGTTAGTTCAGAAGAAGGTGAAATGTCTGTTGATCTTTCTTTTCATATTTGATCTGAAGACGTTCCAGAAAAAACCTTGCATGTAGGAGCAACTCATGAGTGGCAAATGACATCCATATGTTAGTTTCGAGCAAGACATTGATATATCTGAGTTCGAAAAATTGAATATCTCTCTCTGAAGTTCAATTGCAGTTATTCATGCTTCTGGTAGTTTACTATTTTTATCAAAATTCCTTGAACTTGCTACAGTAAAAACCCCGGTGAATTGCACATCCATTAGAAAAAATATAATCCAACTTTACTATACAGGTCTCACATACTTTGTTGATTTGTTGAAATATTGAATTTTAGCATTCCTTTTCTATTGTGCCTGCAAATCAAGTATCGATTGAGACTCGGTTCCTGACATGAGTATATGGCTTCTTTACTGATAACTTTCTTTAGTCATGCTCTTTCAAACACCTGGGAAACCACAAGATCCTTCTGTTGACCTCTCTCATACAGCTGACTTTAACAGGCTTGAGACTCGCGAGTTTAATCTTAATTGCTATATTCACACACTCCATCTACTTGTTTTATCATCTCTGTTTAAATTGTTAAATTTTTTTTGTAGTTTTTACCATATGTTGGAAGTTAAAGCGTATGATTCAAAGGTATACTGATTGGTCCCATGCTATTCACCTCTGCCTTTGGTTCTTTGCTTGTAATTTTCTATTGTTGTGTCCCCATCTTGTCATGTTATTGCCACAATTCCTCTTGTAAACAATATTTATTTTCCCTTTTGTGCTTAATGCTTTGATTTCATACCTAGCAAGAAAACAACTTACTGTGCTTTTCCTTGTTTCTGGCACAAGATTGCATGTGCCTTCAATTGCTCAGTACTAATCGCATTTCGTAGCTGGCAGCATGATCATATTTCTCGGTACATGTCTGTGCTTTTCAGTTTCACTTGTTGGCACAACAGTGAAATATGGTTGATTTTTTAGCGTGATAAATTCTTTTTTAATGTCATAAATAAAGTTTGTTATATTAACCTACCCAACTTTCTTGAGACCGAAAGGCTCTATACAGTAGAGTTGGTGAGGCTGTGAAACGCATGCATTTTTAGTACAAATATCTTATTGTCCCATAGCAATGCATAGACACCAACCTAGTTAGCTTTTATTTCGTTAACCCCATGATCTTCAAACCTAATCACAAGTTTGTGCTTGAGGTCGTAGAAGTATGACATGTACATGCGTTCCATTGTATGTTACGAAAAAATAAATTTGATATTTACCCACCGCAGCATGATTGCGATTTTGTTTTCTTATTTGCGCCGCATTTAACTATGTGGCGCATCATAAATTGCGAGCTTTTGTAATTTAGGACCAAGTGCTGGAAGATGATTGTGACTTGACTTGCTAGTGGGCATGGCAATTGGCACATCACATCCAAGTTCCGATCCAATCTAGTGCGGTGCATTACTGTCGGTGAGTTTTACAACTATTATCCCCGCCCCTCGTCTCTTTTTGATAAGATCCATGTCCTATTTAACAATCGACAATGTCTGCACTATGAGTTTGGGAATGTGGTTTACAACTCAGCTGGTGATGATGTCTTTTTTTTTATAGATACATGAACGAATGCTAAAAGAAATTATCTGCTCTCAAGGGCATATGTTTTTAGTAGGAGTATCGGTTGGCACATTTTGAAAAACTGTAAGGGGCACCAATTTGGATCCATATATTTTATTACACTTGAATTGTATATATATACAACTGAGGTTCTTATACTATGAAAACATAACAAATTATTTTTTTCTTGAATCTTACATACAGTTTGGTTGATTGTTTTTTTTTTCCTTAGTGAGGTTGACACCGCTATTAGAAACCTCTGGCAGATTACTTATTCTCATTAGAAAAACTAATCATTCAGTTTTGGGGCCTCAAAAATATTTTGTTTCTTATCTGACATCAAGTTCAATGTTCATTCTTAAACAACAATTTGTTGGATTTTCTATCCTAGAATCATTAAGTGCTCCATAAAAAGACGATTTTGCCCCATTTGGGACTTCCCACTCTTCTCCCTCCTCTGGTCCATGCCGCACAGACCTGGGTGCGCCTCCCCCGCTGCTCCATGCTGCCGTCCGGGCCTGGCCATTGCTGCCCCTACCACCACCCCCACCATATACGTGGCACGGAGGGCTAAGAGGCCGTGGTCGTGGCTAGGCTTCTCCACACTCACCGCCGCCGCCCCCACGGAGGAGGAAGACGTGCACGTGGTGGCCAAGGACACGGCCCGATCCAGCATGTTAGGCCCGAAGAGCATGGCTCCAAGGAACATGCAGTACAGCAATGTGGCCGACATAGATCCGGATGAGGCGGTCAGGCCATCAGTCACGCCATCGTGGGAGGACGAGGCGGCTTGGTTGAAGAGCGAGAGGTTGGATCTAGTTGCTTGATCCCGCTGCATGCCTTTTGATGCGGCGGCATGGAGAAGTTATGCTAAAAAAAATGATAGAGGTTGCTAACTCGAGACCCCTATGTATTTAAGGATATCACAAGAGCACCCATCTTCCACATTGGCCCCAGTCCCAAGCTTATCTTATTCGCTCTGCGCTCTTCCCGTCTCTCTCTCTCTCCTCATCCTCACGCACATCTCCCCTTGCCGCCACCACCCAAAGCCATGAAGGTCCTGCTACCCCACCGCCGCCTCCACCCACGACTGTAGAAACTCCTGCTCCATTGCCACTCGCGTTCATCAAGGTTCCTGCTCCTCGCGACGCCGTCCGCCACCACCTGCCGTCCACCCACAACCTGGCACGACCTCCTTCCCCACCCTTCGTAACCTTCTCTTCCTTGTCCTTATCGTCGGGCCGTCCACCAAGGCTCTCCTACCGCCCGGCTCTGGCAATGCAAGGCGGCACGTCTGCTCATCATGGTATCTCCCACCATCGCCGTCGGGACAACCTCCATTGCCGACCATGCTCTAGATCTGCCGGCCATGGAGCCTGTCCCCCACAATCCCAACCTTATAAGCCACAAAACCCTAAATCCTACCGGCCTCCACCACCACTCACAGCCGGCACGATCCCGCCGCCGTCTTTCCCGCCCTCAATGCGCCGGAAATGGAGAAAATCATTGGAGTAAGTTACGTCCTATTGTGTTATTTGTGTTGTGGGAATTAACTTTGAGTTGTACAAAGTAATCTGGGATAGGCTCTCCATTCAAGCCTAAATGGAGAAGCCTCTTCATTTAGATTTTTCCGAAAATGATTTCCGCCAAATATTTCTTGTAGATGGCTGGTGCTGCATCGAATAAAAACTCGACCAAACCTGGATTTAATTACCATGAATTGGAAGAGCAGACTCTTCAGTTTATCCAGAGCTCGGCATATACTAATTTGTAAGGAGAAATTCTGCATGTAGATTTTAGGAGGGGAGATGGCCGATGATCATTATGTCCCCTGCTATTAGTTCACCATATCCTGATGGTTTTTTTTAAACGAAGTGGCAGGAGAGCTGCCTGTTATATTAAAAAGGAGAAGTATCCAGACAGACCAACAACAAACAAAAAAAGCAAGTCACTGTCCAACAGCAAAAACAACAACAAATGCTACATACTCAAACATAAAAGAGGTGCTCAAGAATGATGAAGCAGTGTTGCCAAGTGCTTTGCTCCTGTTGTGGCCCATAGCATCGCTTCTCCTTTGATTTTGGTCCAAACTCGACAGTTTGGAGACTCAATTTTCTCGAAGATCCTCGCATTTCGCTCCTTCCACACCTCCCAACAAATGAGTAAGATGTGTGAACGCCATATCCTGACGTTTGAGTATGTATGTACAAACTGTAAATCCATGGTGATTTGCAACTGCTGAGTCTGTGCGTCAGACGATGGCAGAGCCACCGCGAGATGTCAAAATTTTCAGCGCAGGCCATCAGGCGAGCAAAGCGGTGGCCGGTCGGCATGGCCGGGAGAAGCGCATGCATCCAGCGGCCGCCCGCCGCTGTTCGCGGGTACGTTCCTGGGCATTGTGCTTTTTTCTCAATGTCGGTCATTAGCTATTACTGACCTTGAGATTTGTAACTCGCTTTTCGCTTTTTAATGAAAAACTACACGGTTGCTAAAAAAGAATAAAGACGTAAAAAAAATAGAGACATGCACTACGCGTGTATACACACGAATTTCTCCCGTGGTACAGCAGACAGCGCTTTGTGAATAAAGCTGCCCGGGCACATGCTTGCAGAGAAATCGGCATGAAAAAGTTTGAAGCCTAGTCAGACGAAGGCCAATAATAATAGGCACGCGTACATATGGAGCGAATATTATAAAACTTATAAACAACACTAACGACAAGGACAACAGATTAGCAGGTACGCGCGCATATGCTGTTGTTTGTTTTCCCTGATAGGGACATTACATACTAGGACCTGTTGTGGTCGTCGGTATATAGATGGCACGTGTTACAACATGATCAGGACTAAAATATATGGTCTCCACGAATTATGGGAGGTGCCCTTCATGTGTGAAATTGGGGGAAGTTTCAGTTGACTTATTTGAACCGTCAGATCGCGATTCAACAATTCAGTCTGCAATTCTCTTCTTTAGCCCTTTCTCTCGCGAAATGTTTGCCTTCTGGGCATGTTCAAGTGTTCCCTCCTGTCTCATCGTCGCATTTTGCCAATTCATCCTACCACTATATTGCATAAACAGACTGTATAATAATCTTAAAAAGAAAAAAAAATGCATGCTGGCTGGTTGTATGAGCGAGTGCAACGATCGTGTACCTAAACATGCAATGCCCCTCTGCAGGGGCAAGTGACTTTGTTGCGAGGCTGACAAGTGAATGATGCAATACATCCCTTGGGTCTGCATAGGTTTTAGAAGGTTGATTTGGATCAGAGCCAGGATAAGTCTTATATAATTGTTTTTTTATCCGCTTATATAGACTTACGAATTATTAATTCACAGACCTAGAGTAACACTATACATGCTGGTTCAAAAAGAGTAACACTTATACAAGCAACTAAGCACACAACCCTAACAATTATTTACGTGCTACGGCTGGTAGCATCCGATCCACCATATTCTTGCACCGGCTTCCATAAGTTTGGAAGGCCATGACCTCCCAAAGCTCTAACCTTGAAGCGAGCTCCAAACCAACGTTGCCCGTATCCAGCGTGTTCAGTCTCCAAAAATTAACTGAGTCGATTGAAATGTAGAAGGCATAATACCTTTTTGAATGTGTCAATATTCATAAGTCGCTTTAGTGGGGGATGATGTTGTGATTATCCTTTTGTTCATCTGTTTTTCTTTAAATGGCCACTTTCGTAACTATGCACTTAAGGGGTCTCCCAAAGTTGCATTGATGTACCTCCCTCCTTCTTAATGAAAAACATGCTATGCGTATTTTTGGGAAAAAAAAAGTAGGTGCGATGACTTAGTGTTGACGAACAAAATTGGTGCATCGACATTGAGCCAATTTAGTAGATGGACAACATATGTGTTATGTTCAAAAATTGATACTGAGCTGAGGGACAAAACGCCCGTTGTGTTGATCGGGCACTGAGCCAATGTGATGTGTCGATGGTGAAAATCAGCACTGAGCCGATCTTATGAGTTGAGACATAAAATTGACCTCGAACCTATCAGATGTGTTGAAATTTAAAAATCGGCATCAAGATGGTCTAACGATTTATGGAACTGATTTGACCCGTTTGGAAGTAGTTTGATTATACTTAGGAAATCTATGTATATTTTTATTTATAAAAAAGACTTTCTTGCGGGTCATACCTCCCTCACTATATAAATGGTCAGGGTCAATTGAGTTAAAATTATTCAATCAACCAAAAACAAAACTTTTATCTTTTTACCTTATCTCCAAACTCTAACTTTCCTAATCCCACACGTGCTATTCTTCGTTCATCTCGATGGTGAATGAAGGCGTTATAGGTGTCATGCTGATCCTAGAAGGAAAAGGTCTATTTTACTCATTCAACATATTCACTTTGTCCATCCCACCCCCTAAACTAAAAGTTGGCTTAATTTAGTCTCTTCTCCTATTTAAAACAGATTAGCTCAGGCGGGCGACGAGTTGGCTTGGCTTGGCACTAGCCTTTGCATGCAACATTCCACGTCAGATATGATTAAATGGCTTCAAATTGCATTCAATCGATCAAAACCGGGTCCACGTAGGGAAAACGGAGTAGGAGTCCAGCTTAGGGATTAATTTATGCCAACCTTTAAGTTATTAAGGGGTGGGATGGACAAAGTGAATAGTTAGGAGAGTAAAATGGAAATCTTCCATCCTAGAACAACCCAACTTTCACCTGCCCTGACTTGGTCTCTTTCTGGCGAGGGTTCTTTGGTTTCTACCGTTGGTTTCTCTTACAAAATCAGCTCGACTGACGTGCACTACTGGAGAAAGGGGCTTTAGTATCGATCGGTACCGCCTCCATTTTAGTGCAGGATGGTAACATGAATCGACACTAAGTGGTTTTATGTCAAAAAGTAAAGTTTTTTTTGACCCACTGGGTTTTTTTTGGGAAAACCCACTGGGTTTGTAACTCCAATAGATATTAAATGATTTCATGTCCAAAAATTAAAGATTTTTTTGTTGACACCATCGAGGAGCCCCACACGTGCAATGTAACAAGCCATGCAATTTTTTCGCACGTGAAGGGTGTGTGTGGTTGAGTGGGGTTTGAACCCGTGACCTCGATTGTGCCTTACTTATGATTCCACATACACGACACTTATGACTACGTAGGAGGACCATCTGGTGGTGCTGGTTGGTAACACCATCCGGTACTAAATGCCTAGATAGCCTTAGGGAGTATTTAGTATGGTTCTAAATGTAACAGGTACTACTAACACCAGCGACGAATGCCTAGGTTTTTATTAGTGGCGTGATCTTTTGTTTTCCGGTGTGTTGGCTGTGAATTACTTGAACACGTGTTTGACTCTGCTAGATTTTTTCCCGTTTGAGAGCTAATTCGATGGGTCTTTAAAATATAGGGCAAGATTTGAAGCCTGTATATGGTATTCATGGTCTCAACGAAATTCTGTTGGAATGGAAGTATATGTTCATGTTCTTCGAGAGCGAAAGGTAAATAAAACCATCTGGTCGAAAAAAAAAAACTACGGCATTAATACTATACATGCTGCAGAATCATATCCATATGGGTAGCTGCAATTAATGCATCGGTGTCAACCAGTAATTGAGATACTTATCTCATAAGTAACTACATATATAGTCAATATGTTCACTGTTCATCACAAGCGCGCGTTGCAAGTGTAACAGTTCCTTGCGTGATTTGCTTCCGCTACGTTTTCTTCTATGCTGTACATGCAGATAAGTTATCGATCAACCTAACTCCATACAGGCACCTAGTGTAGTGTAGGCGCAGGCAGCTCAGCTTAGCGGAGCCTCGTGAGCATGACCTGCGCGCCGTGCTCCGGCTGCAGCAGGCCGAGTGCGAACGGCGCGTGCGTGTAGGCCGGCGAGAGCTCGAACGCGAAGCACTGCAGGATCATGGCGAGCCCCATCTTGGCCTCGAGCAGCGCGAAGTTCTGGCCGATGCAGATCCTCGGGCCCCACCCGAAGGGGAAGAACGCCGGCGAGTCCTTGGAGGCCTTGGAGATCCCTTCCGCGAACCTCTGCGGCCTGAACTCGCTCGCGTCGGGGCCCCACACGTCCTTGTCGTGGTGGACGCACAGCAGCGGTAGCATCAGCATCACCCCCGCCGGGTACCTCACCCCGCCCAGCTCCATGGGCTTGTACGTCTGCCGTTGCAGCGACGTCAGCGGCGTGTACAGCCGCAGCACCTCGTACAATACCATGGTCACCTGAAATAATCAATGCCATTAATTGCAAGTATCAGTATCAGATGATGCAGCTCACTCTATGATCGTTAGTAATTAATTAGGCGACGGCTACTTACGATTCTCAGGCGGCTGAGGCCTTCGTAGTCCGGCGTTCTGCTGCCGAAGACGCTGAGCACCTCGTCCCTGGCACGGTCCTGCCACTCAGGGTGCATGGAGAGCACGATCATGGTCCACGTCAGCAGCACCGACGTGGTCTCCATGCCGGCGAAGTAGAACAGCTTGCACTCCCCGATGACGTCGTCGGTGGTGATGCCGGCCTTGGCGTTGCCGTCGCCCCTGCAGTGCTCCATGTTGGACTCCAGCAGCAGGCCAAGGAGATCGTCGCTGGATGCTCTGCCGGTTCTCAGCGCGTTCTCTCGCTTGGCGATGATGCCCTTCAGGAGCCCTTCGATCTCTGATGCGATCTGCTTCATCCTTCGGTTGGTTTTTGTTGGCAGGTACCTGTGTGCAGGGAAGGCTCTATATATTAGCACTAGTTCATAGTGCTACCACTGCGAATGTCCCATCTTGAACGGGCAAATGAGATGGAAACAGAGTAGAAAGGAAACACGAGATCTCACAAGTATCCAGGGATGTGAATCTTTTGCATGGCCTGAACGACGAGCTGGACCTGCTCCCCTTGAAGCTGGAAGATCCTCCTGCCTTCGAGGTAGCTGCTGCCAAACGCGGCGCGAGAGATGACATCCCCTGTCAGGTTCTGCATCTCAGGCCACACATCCACCTCGTGCGGTTGCCCATCAGCAGCTAGGCCCTCCCACCTCTTCACCAGATCCGTGCAACACGCGGCGAAAGCCGGCAGCATCCGCTGGAAAATGGAAGCCACACATCACGTTAGATGTCATCTCATTGGCAAGTTTTCAAGTGAGTCAGCTGGTGATGGTCACGTACCTTCAGTTTCTGGACATGGAATGCAGGGTTGACGATCCTCCGGTGCTTGGCCCATTTCTCCCCCTCGTGGCTGCCCAGGCCGTTGTGCAGCAACCTCTGGAGCTTACCGAACTTGATCTTCTCGAAGTGGCCGAACTTGTTGGACAGCACCTCTCGCACCAGCTCAGGCTTGGTGATTGTCACCCTTGGCACCGGCCCGAACCAGGTGATGGACGTTTTACCTGTCATTGTCAACCATTCATTTTCAGTCGTGCTTTAATTTGTTGGTGGGTCGCCTCGCCTGTTGTGCTGCTGCCACTATATGATTTTCTTTGGGAACAGCTGTATGTCGCAGATAAAGGAGTACGATCGATCACAACCGACAGCGATCAGCCATCAAATGAAACAAGAATGGTAGTGGACTTGATGGAAGAGGAACTCAGGAACGGTCATCGTCACGGCAAGATGAGCGCATTATAGTTGGAACTGTTGTAGTTTGTTGCGTGGTCCATGCACACACTATCCTGGGTGTATGTGTGGTTCTATGTCACTGGATAGATCCTAGTATCCTATAATATCCAACATAAAGAGGCTCTATTACTATACGCCAGTACATGGAAATTTCTTGCTGCTAGTCGTCTAGTACTATGCCTTGAGAAGCTCTTGTCTGACTCTAGAGACATAGTATGCATTTTCAGGAGAAAATGGGAGAATTAGCTCATTGAATCTGTGAAGCGATCTAGAAAATAACATTCAACGCAAGGCACGGCAAACCGACAGACAAAGAACTAGTATTAGTCAACTATATGAAATATTGATTTGTAGTAGTATTTGTTCAACCGAGAGATGATGCATGGTGTTCCCGGAGAAAAATTAAAATCAACCAAAGACGAAAGGATTTCAGTCAAAGCACAAACAAAAAAAAAACAAATACTACTATAGGAATTGGTCTGGTCAGTATAGTATCCCTCGTGGGAACAAGACCTGCTCCTTCAGAGTTCAGATCTCGTATAATGATATGATTAGGACCTGGAGTGTCTGGACTCTGGAGGAGACCCGTCAAGCAAAGGGATGCCAAAGAAAGAGAAGCAAAGAAAGCAACGTATCCTACCGTGCTCCTTCATGGTCTGATGGAACAGTGGCATCGCCCTGGGCACGACGTCGTGGCATCCCAGCGGCATGGGCCGGGACCTTGCCTCCATGTTGAGCCGCTCCGTGAGCGGCGCGTCCCCGGCCAGGGACCGGTACGCCGTGCCGCGGAGCCCCTGCGAGCGCAGCGCCCGTGCCAGCCGCCGCGGCCGCCACCACGCCCACTCCACCGCGCGCACGGCGCACCACGCCACCACCGCCCACACCACCACCAGCTTCCACGGGAACGCGTCGCCGGCGACGCCGAGCAGCAGCCCTGTCACGCCGCCGCTGGCGCCCATGGCCATAGCCAGGTTGGGGTGCAGAATTAGCAGTAGCGAGGAGGAATTGAACCGGATTCTTTTGGGAGATCGAGACGCTAGCAAGGAGGAGCGGCGGAATGTTTCTTTTTTAAGCAAGGAGGAGCCTAGGCAAAGGGCCGATCAAGTTGGAGTACGAGTGCCGAGTGGTAGCTGCTGCTCGGCATTCCGGGCTTTTATAAATAGAGTTGGGTTGAAGCAAGAGGTTTGCTTTGGTGCGCATCATTTTCGCTTTGGCTCGAGTTTTTGTTCTTGGTTTTGCTCTGCGCTTCCACGATGGTTCTACAGACGCGGTCCCGGTGTGGTCTCGTCTCCGGGCACGCGTAGCAGCGTGAGGAAATTTGGAAAGAGGAAGGGTCGGCGGTTGGCCAAAGAAACAACGTTCAAACGCAAGACCTCTGAGTTTGTCACGTTGATCGCGTCACTTTTGGGACCTCTGAGTTTGTAAGCTTGCGAACACAAATTGAACAGCAGACCATTATAAGATTTTAAGTCTTCATTATATTTTCATTGTTGATTGTGTTTCGAGTAGGGGAGGATTTTTTAGTCCCTCAGATAAATTGGCATACAGACAGTGATGCTATTATTTTCTTTGCTAATTCGAAGGGATGCCTTGGAGGGTCATAGAATTCGACTCTTACTAACATCAGTACCCTACGCGTGTTATAGCTATACAATGTGGCCTGGTCGAAAGCATATATCCCTACTAAACTCTGCTCGGAAACAAAAGGAGGAAATGGCCATGTATGATTGAAAAAAAAAAACACTGCAAACGTATAGCTCGAAACCTACACGTGCATGGCAAGACCGAGTGCATCGGGCACCTAATCTTATCGTGCACCCGTGTCTCTTTCAGCTGTAGCTTTTGCCCGGTAGTGCTTGACAGCGCCCGCGGCATCGATCTGTTGGGTTGGGACTCATCGACCGGTGCTGGCTGGCTGGGAGCTTGCTCTTGGCTTGGGCCGGGAGCATCGCCGCGTCAGGGCCATGTGCCCGCCAGTTTTATTCGCTTGACGTTTGCTTTTTTCTGGGACGATCAGGTGCAGCCGCGCAGATGCAGACGGGCAAGGGACGGCCACAACCTGCCTAGAAAATGCGAAATTGACTGTTAGCTGAATTCAATGCTTAGGAAAAGCATGCGCCGGTACGATTACACACGTGGTACGGTGCTACCTGTTCATCTTGGGGGGAACGTTGAAGTCGTTTATTTTGAGATGTTTGTTGGAATGGACTTGGATTTGTGAAAGCAACAAAATCTTTGATCAATTAGGGTCAAATAAGAAGAAATTTAGCCTAGTCCGTATTGATAAAAACAATTTGCTTCGTGTTCACAGCTGGCCCATTATGTGTTGTCTGACCGTGCCCTGATGATGTGCAAGCAAATATTTCATCTGATTGTGACGTTGGATTCGTAAACATGAGCGGTAAATAAGTCATGGATTATCTAGTAGCACGAGCGTTATTTCAACCAAAAAGGCATGTGCTCTTTTCTGATTCGTCTATATTAATTTTTATACAGTGAGCCGGGGTAAACCACTAAGTCAGTGGGTGACTACTGACTAGCATGCATGTGGATTGTCTTGAACGTTTTGTTACCATCAGGTACATCGTCTCATGCCTCTTGGGAGAATTGCGATGTTAAAAAAGGGATGCAACAATGTTGACATTGCTAAAACTGTGGACAAAGGGGCAAACATTAACGTGATGGTAGAGCGTATCTACGGTGCGGAGCGCAGCATTGGGTTCTAACAAGTCAATAATGGATATCTAGAATCACAACGAGTCAGCATTTTGCTGCCAGCCAGTGGTGGTGATATGTGTAGTCTCATTCCCGGCTGCCCTACTTTTTGCGATAGGCACAGGCTACACATGCAGTCTCTGTCATCAAATTGTGCGCATGCATGTTTTCCTTATTCTTTCAGTGCTTTGCATATATGCCTATATGATGCGTAGAGATAAGATTTGCTCATATGCTCTCGCCATTCCCTCAGGTATTGCGCACATGGAGACAAGCAACACCTCGACAAATTAAATTGTTGCGAGAAGAGTGTGTTTGGTTGCATGTACCATATGATCCATGAATGAATGATTCTGGATGGAATGATTCAACTAATTTGCTTAAACCACTTGGTTCACTCTTGCTAGTACAACAATGTATTAAGTGGGATGGTTTCATCCTAGATGAGTCGGTACAATTCACCCAACAAACAAAATAATCATTATTATTTTGTACCATTCTATAAATAAATCAAATGGTGCAACCAAACATTATGTAAAGAGCAGACCAATGCTCGGCCTAAAGCGATAGTTTTCTGAAGAAATCTAGAACACGTCAGATCCTTGTCTTTGATAGGGATTTCTTGAGCGTAGGTGATATATCATAACTACTGCGAACCGGACACGAGAGGGGGAGAGGATTAGTACTTTATAAATTGCACGACACTTAGTGGTTAGGTTTCTTTGTGATGAAAAATCAACCCAAACGGTCCGAGTGTTTAACTTAACAAGGATACTTGAATTTACAGCTAACTGTTCTTTTAGCGTGTTAGATGATATATATGTCCATTATGCTAATCTCAATATACTTTTTTACGGTGCCTTGTACTACTATGTGGTAGTACATACTATAGATGAGATCAAACCATTCATCGTTAAAGGTAATTTTGTAATAATTACATATATATTAATTACCTTTCGTAAAGAGGTGGATTTTTTGTTTTTAAAAATATATTATCATGACATTATTTTTGTCTTTTCTCCATAATACCCTTATACTACCTATACTACTCATGTATACTACCTATACTACTAGTAAAGTTTTTAGTAGTATACAATTAATTTTGAACATCAGATGTATAGATGGCCAAATGGGCCGCACGGCGCCACGGCCCAACACGGCAGAAACACGAATTGGCACGCCATATTTAGGCGGAAAAAGTCCTTTTGACCTCCATGGACATTGGACCGAGTTTAATTTGTCTCCTTGAACTGCAAAACCAGGTAACCAGCCTCCCTTAACTTTAGAAACCAAACTTTTTGCCTCCGTTAAGCGGTTTTGAAGGCGGTTTTGACTTTTTTTTTTCTTTTTTATTTATTTTGGCTGAAACTTTGAAAAATCATATTAAATCAAAGAAAAATCATAAAATCAAAAATCTAATTTTGATGGACTCCACATAAGTATATTAACACAGAAAATATATAATATGATATGTTTTAGTACAAAACTTTTATCATAGATTTATATCTATTTTTTAACTATAGTTAAATAGAATAATTCATAACTGCATTTTCTATGGTCCAATCATGCTAAAAATTTTTATATCAACCTAGTTATTATATGTTTGAGCTATATTAAAAAGTCCATACCCATTGGATCATGTGTAACTTAGTTCCAAATTTATTTAGAGTATATTTTGCCTTAAATAAATATTTAACTAAGTTATACATGATCCAATGCGTTTGAATTTTTTAATACATTTGAAGCAAACAATAATTAGATTAACATGAAAACTTTACCATGATTGGAACATAAAAATGCAGTTATGAATTATTCATTTAACTATAGTAAAAAAAGATCTAAATATACAATAAATATTTTGTAATAAAACTTTTATATTAAAGCATACTATATTATATATTTTATGTGTTAATATATTTATGGGGAGCCCAACAAAATTATAGTTTCGATTCTATGATTTTTCTTTGATTTATTATGATTTTTCAAAGTTTTAGCCGAAATAAATAAAAAAGAAAAAGTCAAAACCACCTTCAAAACCGCTTAAGAGCATCTCCAAAAGCTTATTTAAATCTCAATCTCCATATTTTTATTTAGCTATCTATTTAACTAAGATTCTTTCTTCCTATTGTGATAAACTCCAACATAATAGCTAAATTCCTTTTCATATTCATCTTTGTCTACTGCCACCGTCGTGCTCAAGAACGGCATCCTCGACACCACCTGTACTTGGTCTTCCTGCAGTATTCAAGATCACTCCAGCTCAACTCAAATCCAGACTCCAGAGGTGCGTCGGGGTCACGGCGGTTGGTTTATGTACATGGTGCCGATGGTGGAGGAAATCACCAGGCGCCGCACGCCGGCGCCGTCCGCGGCCTCGATGACATTCCTTGTCCACGCGATAATTGTCTCGATGATCTCTTCCTGACGCAGACGGAGAAGGGAGAATTAGAACTCAGTTAACCGTTCGTCTGAATCGGTGGAGATTCGATTCAATTTTGAGCTCATCAGCGACGGCATCTCACGAGGAAGAAGACCAGCAACTCGTGGGTGGCCGCACGAACGAAGAAGTAACCGGACGGCGGCAATAAAATAAGGTGGAATCCGTCGAGCAGATGCTGCAGCGCCGAGCACGGGCGACGAGGGGTCGAGGGTGGGGCCGCGCGGGAACTAGACTTCGCGCGTGGGAATTGTCGATGCCGAACGGTGGTGTATAGGCAAATATGCCTACCGTCTTTGACGGATTGCCGAACGAAAAAGCAACTGGATAGTTTTACCCAAGCTGTTGGATGGCAATTTTTTCTCTTTTTTTTCCTACTTTTACCTATCCATACTCATTAACAAAATTTGTTGGACTTGCTCTAAGGGAGGTAAAACGTACGGTTTCTAAAGTTAGGCTGGTTACCCAGTTTTATGGTCCAAGGAGACAAATTAAACTCAGTCCAATGTCTAGAGAGGTCAAAATAACTTTTTCCTATTTAGGCACGGCATGGCTAGACACGACTGCTTAGCCCTGCGTGCCAGCTCGTTGGCCCAAACACAACATGCTTGGGACTTAGGCGTGTTGTGCCGGCCCATCAGCACAGTCAGCACGCCGAAAAACCCTCAACCGGATCGGATCAGCACAGGGAGACAAATTTAAAGATCGCATACGATTCAAAGTTTGTAAAAAAAATTAAAAAGATAAGTTCACAATTCAATTCAACTCAAAACAAAACCAGAGAGAAAAAAAGAACATAGGAAAAAGTCCTTTTCACCTTCCTGGACAATGGGCTGAGTTTAAATTTTCTCCCAAGGCCACAAAACCGTCTAACCAGCCTCCTTGAACTTTTGAAACCGTATATTTCACCTCCTCGAGCTAGGCATAAGCGGTTTTGAAGGCGGTTTTCTATTTTTTTTTATTTATTTTGGCTGAAACTTTGAAAAATCATAATAAATCAAAGAAAAATCATAAAATCGAAAATTCAATTTTGTTGGACTCTATATAAGTATATAAACACATAAAACATATAATATAACATACTTTAGTATAAAGGTTTTTACTATAGATTTAGATCTATTTTTTACTTTAGTTAAATATAATAATTCGTAAATACATTTTTTATGGTCCAATCATGGTAAAATTTTTATGGTAGCCTAGTTATTGTATGATTCAACTATATTAAAAAAATTTATACTCACCGGAACATTTATAACTTAGTTTTAGATTTATTTAGAGTATATTTTGCCCTAAATAAATCTTTAAATAAGTTATACACGATCTAATGAGTATAAATTCTTAGTACTATTGAAGTATACAATAATTATCTCACCATAAAAAATTTTCCATGATTGGACCATAAAAAATGCATTTATGAATTATTATATTTAACTATAGTAAAAAATAGATCTAAATCTATAATAAAAAACTTTACACTAAAGTATATTTTATTATATATTTTATGTGTTTATATGTTTATATGAAGTCCAACAAAATTGAATTTTTGATTTTATGATTTTTCTTTGATTTATTATAATTTTTCAAAATTTCAGCCAAAATAAATAAAAAAAGAAAAATAGAAAACCGTCTTCAAAACCGCTTATTTCCGGCTCGGGGAGGTGAAATATACGATTTCAAAAGTTCAAGGAGGCTGGTTAGACAGTTTTGTGGTCTAGGAGAAAATTTAAACTCAGCCCATTGTCCAGGGAGGTGAAAAGAACTGTTTTCCAGGAACATATGATTAAAAAGTATAATGGACTTTTCGTGTTTAAATGGGCCGACTATTACTCGTGTCGTGTTCGTGCAAACACTATGGGCCGGGGAAGTAGCCCAAACACGGCATGTCATGCCAGCACTGACACGGTTGCCGTTGGGCTGTGTCGTATTTGTGCCGTGTTGGGCCTCGGTGTTTGGCCCATTTGGCCATTTATAATCGGATGTTTTTATACTAGTCTTTTTCAAAAGGAAAAAATCTATTTTTCATCCTTCAACTGTTACAAAAGTACTTAAACTACGAAACCGGATACTAAAGGCCCTCTAATAACTATCCAAATCATGCAAAATTGGCACTTTGGGTGGTTTTGAGGGTGGTTTTGGATTTTCTAAAAATAGTAGAAATATTATTTAAACTTTAGAAAACAATAACTAATTCATTTTGGACCCAAAAAAATATGAAATCAGTGCCAAAAGTTCTCTTAAAATGTAATCAACTTATTGGCACACTATTTAATATTATTTGGGTATTATATATTTATATTACTAGTGTCTTATTGTTTTTTAAAAAATAATTAGAATAAAAATAAGTAATATGTAAATAACTTCTAATGGTGCACCAACATGTAGGTCACATTTTTAGAAAAAACATTTGCACCAGATTCTAATTTTTCTAGTTCAAAATAAATTAGTTATGAATTTTTTAATACAAAATCATTTTTTATTTTTTTTGGAAAATACAAAACCACCTTCAAAACCACCCAAGGGACTAATTTTGCACGGTTTGGATAGTTGGAGGGTGTTTAGTGTCTGATTTTATAGTTGTGGGTTGAAAATCAGACTTTTATAATAGTTGGAAGGTGAAAATCAGACTTTTATAATAGTTGGAGGGTGAAAAAACACGAGTAGAAGGCAGCGGGCGTGCTCACGTGCAGTGTCTCCACGAAGGCTCTCGACAGTTAACACTTCAGCCCAGTTCCGCTCTGCGCAAACTCGAACCTGTGGAGCTGTGGGCGTCCCTCAACTGTGCACCTCGCCGGCGAGGTGGTGACTTCCCTTTCCCTCCCTCTCCCTTCTCTGCGGCAGGAGCGAGTCAACGGCCGAGCGAGACACACTGGCGGCCAGCACTTCTCCTGAGATCTCCCACCAGTGAAACGGATATGCTTTAGGCACTGAAACCGCAGCAAGCCGTTGGATGCGGAATGGACATCGGATGGGAGGCCGAAAGGCTCAGTGTGCCTTGCTGAACGAATCCGTGTCCGGGTCGGTCTACCTGCGGACCCGCCTTCCGCGCGCGAGGAGGCCGCGGCTAGGCGGCAACTAGGGCTGTGGTCAGATGTAAAAAAAACGTTGTTGTGTAGCAGGGAAACGTGTTTTTGTGAGGAACGAATAATGAAAAGTTAGAATGAGGAACGAATAGTGAAAAGTTAGAATGAGGGAAAAACACTATAGCATTAACTGGGAAACGTGTTTTGTGTGAGGAATAGTGAAAAGTTAGAATGAAGGTGCGTTTAGATTCACAAAGAATCCTCAAAAAATACTATTTATCTATTTTTTTGCTATTTATCTCATCCTTCTCACACATAAAATACTATGTTTTTTTTTAAATTTAGACTAATTTTTTCAGATCTACAGTGTTTTTTGGAAAAAAGATTTCTAATCTAAACACACTCTCAATAGTAAAAAGTAGAATCTGAAACAGAGCCTTAAAGCCTAATCAAAGGGATTCGAGGTCAGAGCGCATTCGAGCCAGGATTCGAGGTCGGAGCGGATTCCAGCTGACTTGACACAGCCTTGTGGGACGGAAAAAAAAGGCAGAATCGCCGCGGCTCCTCGGCGCCAGCGAGGCCGTGCGTCGCTGCAACGGAAACGGGCACCCGCATCGCCGCCGTCCTCCGGATCCGGCGAGGACGCATCCGGTTCCCGCGGTTCGTCGGCGCCAGCGCCGACGCCTCGCCCACAGACTCGGGGGCTGCGCCTCCCCGCCGATGCACCTCCCTTCCCCCTCTCATCTCTTTCTGTATCTCCCATTTGTTTTCTTAATATTCCCCAATTGATTTAGACCCCGATCTGTATTGGCGCCATTGCAGTCCTGGATCCAACAACAAGGTGTTTATCTGCTATCTGCGGCGCCCAGCAACCTGCTCGTCCAACTGCCAGAAAGGTATGCTGAGTGATTAATGTGCTAAGCGATTAATGTTGGCCAGCGGCATGATTTAGTGTAGTATGCTGATTGATTAGCTGTATGGATCAATTTTATTTAACTGGATCTGCTCACCAATTGTTTATTGATGGTCTACTAGTCTGTCTATCCATGATGCCTATAATTCTTTGAGTGCGTAGAATGATGTCTCATTGCATTGCAGAGTGACATGCTTTCTTTAATGTTTGGTTTACTAGGTCACCTTAACTTTGGTATTAAACATTTAGCTAATACTGAATAAAAAGAAGTCAAATCTGATATCTGATTTTTTTTAAAAAAAAATTACAAGAGATTTATTCTTTTTTAGAGGCTACAAGTGCTCATTTGTCCAAGTAAACAGGAGTAGCATTTGGCTGTGCACACTAACCAATTTATCGTCATTTCTGAAGTTGTAAGGCTTAATGGTTGTGTTCTAGAATGACTGCTAGTGCCCTGACTTGTTCAGGACTATTTATGAATCACATATTTTGAACCCATCATTTTGGCTTTAATTTATCCTTGTACCTCTTGATCTTTCTTCTACCTTAGCTATTGCATTCTATTGATGTTGCAGCACAGCTTAGCTATTGCATTTGCATAATGTAATGCATTTGTAAATGTAGAACCACAGTAAAAATTAGTTCCATTAATTATTTGTTGAATTTCTGAAAATGCTAATAACTCTGACATGCATATAGATGATTTGAGATAGATTTTGGTAGACATTGTTAAATCTGTATCACTGACATCAATATCACTGTAAAAGTTTCCAAATCTGAATGCCTTACATATTACAAACAGTATCCATGCCCTACAGTCATTTTACGTACTGTATTACATATTTTTTTTATGCCTGATGCCCTGAGTCTATAGGACTCCAAAGTCCAAATCAGAATGGATGTCTGATGCCTTGAATTGACTCCAAATTAACTCCATGAAGTTTACCTCCCTTTGCTAAATATGTCATATTGTCATACAAATGAACAGAATCTGTTTTTACAATTTGATCTGCAGCACATCTGCAATGAGGTGCACCCATCCGCATCTGTTGTTTGCTGATTGATGGCAGGTTACTCTCTTTACATTTCTGTAGCAGTAGCCACTTCTCTGCGCTACTCAACTCTACAAGTTTTTAGATTTATTTTATTTTCATTGCCATGTTCAGACAACGATTTGATTTAGAGCATCCCTCTTTCATGTGTTTGCACATCTTTGGCTGGTCCTTGTGGATATGAGCAACTGAGCATGAATTTTCAATTTTTCATACCTTCAGTTAGTACACTGAATATTTCTCAAAACACATGATTTTTGTTTGGAAATTTATACTGTAAGCCTTTACTGCCACATTTTGACCCAGCGCAAGACTGTGTTTCTTATTCCCTGTTACTAGTATTTAATTCCTTAAGGGATTGCTTATGCAGTGGTGGTGCACTGGAGCCACATCCTGGATTGTGTTAGTTTCAGTTGCAAATATCGCTTGCTGATAATATTATGTGATGTGTGCTTTTCAGGTTGATGACTAGATGCAGTAAGGAATAAGCAGTTAGAGAGATGTTGGGATAGAGACTGGGCATAAACAATCAGAAGGCAGCGAATATTTTTATTTATTATACACTTATCTGAGATATTATATCTGATTTTATGTTGTAATTATCGTATTTGATTTGATGTTGTAATGCTGTAAGATCTTTTGATAAGTCGGCTGATCTGAATGGCTATTCTGATAAATGGTTCGAAAACTAGGCCAAATTGGGTGTTTTGAGATTTTTATGGGCTGTGTATAGTGGCTTAGAATTTAGATATGTTGAAATGTAGCGGACTGAAAAAAATTTGGCCCATCGTCAGCAGCCTAATGGTGACATGGCTAATTAGTCCTTGACGATATTTGATCTATGTGTCTTCCATCATTTTTGTCATTAAAACTGGGCTTGGGCTGGATTGGATAGGCCTAAGGCCATTCTGTTACATTTTAGAATGCTTCAATCTGTAACGATTTTATAAAAACGCCACACGAGTCAATCCATAACGCTCAATTCACCATGTTATACAAAAGTTGTATCTATGACCCTTTTGGGTCCAATGCTTGTAAGGTGCTTGCCCCAAACCATCACTGGTTTAATTGAAATTCAGGTAGGACTCCTCGTTCTCTGGCGACTTTAAACTAACAGAAGCACCTGCGACCAGCATAACGGTCGATCCTTGAAATTCTGCACCCTGTAAGAGCTCTTGTTTAAAGGTTACCGCAAACTGTTTCCTTTGGTATACAAATTTGCCAGCTGAACTTATGAATGTAAGCATTTGAGCTGTTGGCTGATGTCTGATGTAGTCCTGAATTTCCAAGTCTATATTTCGATTTCTTTTATTTGATTTAGGGCTTTAATTTTCTTGCAGGATCCAGCAGTATTGTGCTTGAGCCTTGAGGTGGTGATGTTCTAGGCTTCTTCTAGCTGGCAAGCAAACCGAGCCAGCCAGCTCGGACTAGGTAACGAGCCGAGCTTAACTTTTAATCGGCTGGTTACGATAACAAGCCGATTATCTTAGCGAGTTAAACCGAGCCGCCGGCTCGTTATCCACCCACCCCACAAGGCCACAACCACAACTCCGCAAGGCCACAGGCACAGGCAGCCTACCCATATATATAGTAACCTTTTTATCGCTGGAAGGTTTGCCGTGCAGCCAGGGCGTCAAGTTACTCTATATTCTACTGCTGACAAATAGGGAGCCAACGTGTTGCTTTTTTCCTGCTACGTTTAACCGCACCTGGTGTGAAATGGGCGTCGAGTGCGTTTACTCCACGTAGTGCAACGACAGTGCAAAACGAACACCGACGAGTGCGTGGGCATCGTCTGTGTGCAGTGAACGTATCGCCTTCTTTTTATTATGATTAGTTTCCCCATGCATGATGCATCAATCATTTACTTGGTAGAAGTCCTGGCATAACGGTATCAATCTTCTCGACAACGTGTGAGTCGTGTGTTTTAAGGCCCAAACAATTATATGACAGGCTTGCATGACGCCGTAGTTGCCTACGGCAGAAAGGAAAAAGTCCTTTTCACCTCCCTCGACAATGAGCTGAGTTTAAATTTTCTCCCCAGACCACAAAACTGTCTAACCAGCCTCTTTGAACTTTTGAAACCATATATTTCACCTCCTCGAGCTGGACGTAAGCGTTTTTGAAAGCGGTTTTCTATTTTATTTAATTTTGGTAGAAAATTTGAAAAATCATAAAATCGAAAATTTAATTTTGTTGGACTCCATATAAGTATATAAACATATAAAATATATAATATAATATACTTAAGTATAAATTTTTTTATTATAGATTTAGATCTATTTTTTACTATAGTTAAATATAATAATTCATAAATGCATTTTTTATGGTCCAATCATGGTAAACTTTTTATGGTGAGATAATTATTGTATACTTCAATAGTATTAAAAGTTTATACTCATTAGATCATGTATAACTTATTTAAAGATTTATTTAGGGCAAAATATACTCTAAATAAATCTAAAACTAAGTTATAAATGATCCAGTAAGTATAAAATTTTCTAATATAGTTGAAGCATACAATAACTAGGCTGCCATAAAAATTTCATCATGATTGGACCATAGAAAATGCAATTATGAATTATTCTATTTAATTATAAAAAAGAATAGATATAAATCTATAATAAAAACTTTGTACTAAAGCATACCATATTATATATTTTTTCTTAATATACTTATGTGGAGTCCAACGAAATTAGAGTTTCAGTCAAAATAAAAAAAGAGAAAAAATCAAAACCGCCTTCAAAACCGCTTATAGCCAGCTCATGGAGGTAAAACGTACTGTTTCCAAAGCTAAGGGAGGCTGATTACCCGTTTTGCGGTCTATGGAGATAAAGTAAACTCGACCTATTGTCCAGGAAGGTCGAAAGGACTTTTTTCCCGGCAGAAATCCTCCTCACGTATGCGTGGCCTCACCTAAAAAAACACTCAGCCCATAACAGCCCAGGAAGGCAATAGCCCCAGCAAGCAGACGCATGTCCTGCTCCTCTGCTCGGACCGTCTTAGCTGCTTCAACAAGGCCGGTCAATAAATAGAGTGCCACATAGATAGTTTTGGTGATGTAGCAGTGCATTAATGAAGAGAGAAGTGAAATAAGTTTCATGGTGATGGAACTCTCCATACATAGTTACCTAGACAGCTTGTGTCTTGAATGTAACCTAGGGAATAACAATATATAAAACTATGCATTGAGAGTGGAGTGTTTCATCCTAATTTCAAATATTTTTTAGATGATATGGCATTATTGATAATCATGTCTATAAAACTGCCACTGAGAATAGCCTAATCTGCATTGACGCATTGTTGCAAATACAACTGCAAAAGACCTCACGTGTAGCCAATGAAACATAACAATATTAGTTGAAATGATTTTTATTTTTCAAATTCAATTATTTTATGTACGAATGGATACGATGAGAATGAGGTTATACGAGCATCGACTATGGGTGACACACTGACACAAAAAAACAGCACCAGCTGACCAACCAGACAAATATAGCCATTTTCTAATCTCCGCAAAACAAATACTACAAAACTAATAGGACAGATAATTGTTGAATGTGGCTCACACGGGCGCGGCGACAGCGCGCCAATCTTTCTAGTATATATCACCCACCCTTCTCCCCAGTCTCCAGAAACCCCCCTCTCCTCCGAACAAACAAGCGCCGCCATCCTCAAAAAATCCGAGGGATTTACAACCAAGAGATCCGAGGAACTCTTGGAGGGACCGGGATTCAGCAGAGCCTGCGAACGTGCTCCAAGGCCGGGTACCGGAGTCCCAGACGCCGGCGAACGGGCAGCAGTACGCCAGTGCCGCTCGTTGCTGGTCAGCAAGGCAAATGGCGTTGCTGTCTCGCTTGCTCCAGAGAGCGAGGACTCTCTGGCACGGGCCCTCGTCCGCGCCGAGTCTCCCCCGTGGCGCCGGCGGCGGCTTTCGCCAGCGGATCGCAGTGCTCTGGCGGGGCCCTGTCCCCTCGCCTCCTCGGCGTCGCCAAGCGGGAAGGCTGTTTCTGGATCGTGTTTCGCGTCTGTGGAGGGGACCGACGAGGACTCTTCGTCACCGCTGCGCATCTTGCGCCGCCGCGGGGACGGGTCCGCTACTGCCTGCTGATTCTGCGTTTCATTCGACGTCAACATCCCCTCCCTCGACCATTCCCGAAGTAAGTTCTTGGTTGTTCTTTCTATTCGGTGGCGTGATTTGGTAATCAGTTTTTGGCTTGCTGTCAATGTGGTTGTGACCTTATTAGGAATCGATTACATCTCTTTAGTTGTTCCTAAGAATCTTTCCCTGCTGCATGATTGGGAATCGATTACATCTTCTTAATTGTGTATATCTTTCCCTGCTGCCTTATTGGGAATCGGTTACTTAGTTGGTTCTGAGAATCTTTCCCTGTTTCAGGGAATCTAATGGGAATATTGGTTCTTGGTTATCTGAATTTGCCTTGTACTGTCCGTACTTTTGGGTTGCTGAATATAGGACTAACCATCAAAGATAGATCATGTGAGCAATCTTTGAATGTCTTGTTGTCAGATTACCTATAGGTTCTTGCCTTCTTGGGAACCGATTACATTTACTTGGTTATTTCTCAGAATCTTTTCTGGCTGTAGGGAATCTGGTGGGATATTGGTTTCTTGGTAATCTGGTTATTTTATTTCTTTCTGTACCCTTGTAGCGCTACTGGTTTCTAGGTGGGGTTGCAGAATATGAATAAACTTCAAAGATAGATCATGGAAGAATCTAAACGTTGATAGATATGCACGGCTCATCCCAATTTTCGACCTTGCCACTAGTTGGATGTCGTATTGTAGGGGTACTGTAGTAAGCCTGTGATCAGAAAATTACCTATAGGGTCTTAGTCATTTTCGGTGCTTAGTTACTGAAGATTTGAGGTTTTGAGATTGTTTGGTTGCCATAACGTGGAAAGTGATTCTGAGATGTTTGTTTTCATATTTGGCTATTCATATTTGTTTTTTTAAACAACAGTTTCAACTGTTAAATTATGCCTTGTTTTGGGGCCAATGGTATATGTTTACATCTGGTTCTTGATTAGATTTATTTTCAGTGTCAAATTTAGAATCTCTTCAAAGAAGCGTGCTCAGGCTAACTACTCAATCCAAATCTACATCCTTTGTAGTTAACAAATGCGTGTCTTTTGTTTGATCTGTAATAATTGCTTCCCGATTGTAGATTGCTATTTCTATAGAATAATTGTTGCTGTTACACATTTGTTTACTAAAAATTAAGATGGATAATATAGAGTAACTAATGCCTCATATGATCCTTCAAATTCACTTTTGTGATCAGTCTCAATTGTTTTTTCGTAGGCTTTTGATCATATCTTAACAGAGCTGAAGCTACTTAGGCAAAAGATGGACACAAATAGTGGAGCAGAAATGAAGTGGTTCAAGAGAATTCATGAATTACTTATGTTACTGGCATTGCGTCTGGTCTAACGCTCAAGGAGTGTATCGAGGAGTTGATGCAAGTGTGGGAAGAATCTGATGCTGAGATGATTGAATATGATCCACAGCATTGTGAAATCGAATGGTGGTTGGGTGGGGTTCCTGCCTGGTGAATTGTGATTCCTTCTCTTATGAACAATCCTTGCCTGTTAGCACCAAGGTGCTGAAATATCTTCTGAAACTAGTTACTCATTGGACTAGATAGAAAGTCTTTTCAGAGTTCAGACAGTGCTTACTGAGGATGTATCTCCTCCATTTGTGCAACATTCCTCTTTTGATGCTGTATGAAATGTATGCCGGTCCAATTTTTGAAGTACTGACAAAGTAAAAATGTGAAGCAGCAGCTGATGTTTTGAGGCCTTTTGATATGTAGCGAACATGAAAAGCTTCAACTGTTTGTTCTCTTATGGTTTTATCATATATAAGACTATGTTCTATCGTGGTTTTACATATAGAGCTTGAGTGATCTAGTTATTAATAACATAATGAGCTAACTGCTCGTTCATTTCATCAACATGTATATGGAATTCCAGTTGAATGTTTGGTAAGAAAGCAATTAATGGAGCTTGAGCAATGAATTTTGGACGAAACAAATAAGATAAATGTTTGGAGTATTGTCTCACTTCATATTTGGTTTACTTTCATATTTTCAGAGCATGAAATGTTTCAAAATTGGGTGAAGATAGCTCTACATTGTCCAATTGCTTATGTTTTCTAAAATAGACTGTTCGTTGAAAATGCTGAACTGGAATTGTATGATTGGAAAGCTTGTTAACCTGTTAGTGTGAGAGTACTAAAAATGGAAAAAAATAATTATCTTATACTACATTCTTGTGAATTTCAATCAAATTGATAGGTCGTTTCCTGTAAATTCAAAGACTCGCAACCTCGTTTCCTGTCTTTGTTCTGTTTGTTTGTTGGTTTGTGTAAAGTCGACGCTGAAGGAATGGTGTAGACTGACGAAACTGAAGTACTCAGTACTGTGAAGAAGCTGAAAGAATGGAGGCATGGAGTTAACTTGCTACTTGACGAAACTGAAGAAGTACAGTATTCTGAGGCATCATGGTCCTGCTGCGCGAGTTCTATTTACTAGTTGTAATTATTTCCACAAGCCAGCGCCGTCGGCCGTCGCCCGAGCTCTTCTTCTATGATGTCCGCGAGGGCTGCGCGCTGCGCGTCGTCGATGTTGATCCGGTGAGAGCCCTCATCGCCGAGTTCGTGCCTCACCGCCTGTCAGCGGAAGTGCTATGGGCCTGTTTCAGCTCAGTTCCGTTCCTCGCCGTCCATCCTTGTTGCCGTTCTCCGCCAAACTGACTGAGACACCGGTGAGCCTCCCGCGGTGACCAACACCTCCTTCCCATTCCCGGCTCCTTTTCGCGATCCGAGCTCGGCACTCGCCGACGTTGGCTTGGTAGAAAGATCAAGATGGGTTGCTGGTCCTGTGCTCTGAAAATACGTTAACCGGGATTACGTAGCCGTCGCGGCGAGAACACACAAGGAAGGCAGGGGACGCGTTTTCGGTGGGTTGTTGGCGGGGCTCGTGTGACTGTTGGTCGGGGACGCCAAGCACAGTGTTTCCTGCAAAACAAAATAAAACGTGTGTGGGCGTGTGGGGCTAAAAAGAGGCTTTCCGCGAGGAGGCGGCAGCGGTCAGGGGCAATTTGGGTTCTGTTCGGATTCGCAGATGAATCCACGCTAACTGCGATTCGGACAGTGTTAAAAAAAAAACCCCTCCGATTCGGACAAGGTGGTTCTCTGGATCTCTATAAATCCGCGGTCGAAGAGGCGTGTCCTCCCACCCAAAGCCAAAACCAAAAACGACTAATCACAGGACCCGTCGCCACCGATCTAATTAGTTCAATCCTCAAACCAGACAGAGGCTTAGCCATGCAGACCTTGGCACGGGCGGTTGTCCGTGGTGCGCGTATAGCAGCAGGAAAGGGCTACACCGGACAGAGGTTTATGACCACTGGATACGGTGCCACAAGGAGTTATGTCAATCCGGTGCCCGTCACCAGCGTCGTCCGTGGATCCCAAGGTGGTGCAGGTTTGAAAGACATGGGTCAGTATCAGCTTATACTAGCCGAGATCCGGGCGATGGGGTTGAAGTTAGATAAGATTGCCGCGGAAAAAGCCCGCCTGCGAAGCGAGTCCCAAATCCGCTTCGTCGCCACTCTAGCTGGGTGCACATTACTTGGTTTCTTGTTAGACAAAAGTGGTACAGACAAAAGTGGTACTAAGAAGTAGAATTATCCATGTAAAAGGAGTTGCATCTTTTTTTTTTCAATAGATTCATTGATGTTTACTTTGTTTTGTTTTTTTAACAGATTTATGTTTATGTATCTATTTTGTGTGTATGTATATTATCTGTTTTCCAGGTATTATCTTTATAAATGCATATATAATTAGAGCTCTTTTACAATGATTGACAAGCACTAGCTGGTACTACCAGGTACTTTAAGTACTTTTCCTGATACTTACCGGTACTTTTAACTAGATTTTTTAAAAAATTAAATAAATAATAATAAAGCTATATTAGTACATTCATATACCCTGATTAGATTATACCCTCCCACAACATATCATGATAAATTTTTTTTTCCGCCGCCTCCTCCCCCACTTATGTGGAAAAAGACGTATATACCCTTTCTTTTTAATTTAAAAATAAACTAAAATACTTAGGTGGGCCCCATTTATCCGGTACTTGGTCCCACATTTTAGTACTTTTTGGTACTTTTAGGTACTTCGACATTTTTCGTACCGTTGGATTCTATATGGTAGTACCATGGTATTTGCCAATCAAGATAAAAGAGCACATATAATTATTATAAAGAATGAGTTCATTTGTAAACATTTTGGGCCTTGCTGAGGTACTCCATCTTACCTCCTAGGAGGTAAGACTTCAAATAGATCACAGCCGTCGATTTAATATAATTAATAATTACAGGAAATGGATAAAAGAGAAAAATATATGTATTCTCCTTTTATTTTAAAGAAAAGTCTCGTATTTGCTTTCCGTATCCATGCGAGAGAAGTCTCGTATTTCTTTTCTCGGAACGGACTCGCTCTCGCCGATCTGTTCCGCCGCCGCCGGGTGCAAGGCCCCTTCTCGGTCTCCTCGTGCTCGCCGATCTGTTCCACGGCCGCCGCTGGGTGCTCTTCCAACTCTTCCCCGCCCAAGCAATTCGCATGCCTCTTCCCTCGCCCAGGCAGTTCGCCGGCATCTTCCCCTATCCAGGCAGTTCGCCGGCCTCTTCCCCCGCCTAGGCAGTTCGCCGGCCCCTTCCCCGACCATGCAAGGACGCGGGGTATTGGCCTTCGTTGCTCCAGGGGGGGGGGGGGGCTAAGACGGCGGCGACTGCGCTCTCTGCCCGTGGATGTGAGGAAGAAGACCGTTGATTCGTCTCGTCGCAGACGTGGTCGTCGTAGTGGGCACCGTAGCCATACGTAGCCCATTAATTAGAGAATACAATCAATCTGTTACCTCTTAGGATGCAATACTTCATTATAACCACCCAGATCAACGGTCCACAGTTTTTCTGAAGTACCGTAGCAAGGCTCAAACATTTTACACCCACATAACATAGTTGCCCACCTTACGACGCGACTCACAGGTAGGAACCCAAGTATGGGTCCATAGTCAGGATGTGGATGCTCTAATGGCGGCTATAATGTGTTGTAAAAGTGGTCATTATGTGATAAATGCACCATTGAGAACTAGCTATATACATTGTCCGAGTTCTTATAGCAAGCAGTCCATATATGTGAACTGAGCTCTAGCTCAGCTGGCAAGGTTCCTTGTGGTGGAACCAGTCCACCAGGGTTCGAGTCCTCGACTTGGTACTGGTGCTCGTATTTGCCTGTCGACTTGGCACTGGTGCTCGCATTTGCCTAGATTTATTTCAGGATTTAACCGGCGCTTCTTTCAGTGGTAGGCGACGTGCCCGTCGACAGCGAGGCGCCTGTGGTGACTTCGTCAATTTGGAGGATTTGCTGGCCCAGTCTTTTGGAGGTGCTCATAGGGGTAGGGTTGCGTGCGTATGTTTGTTGGAGCAAATGTGCGTGCGTGTATGTGAGTGTCTGCGTCTGTACTGTGTGATTAAAAAAAACAGTTCATATATGCTTATGGACCGTCCACGAGAGAATAAAATACATTAATTTTTGAGTTCCCTGTTTACTAATAATGAATATAAAACTAATCCATAAGTGCAGTTTTATTATCAACGATAACATTGCAAGCAACTGTAAACAAGCCTCCGATTGTCGTATTAGATGATTATTAGATTGCCCGGAGCTTAATCTGTGCACCATGCATCGGATGGAGCGTCATCACTGTATGTGGCGCATGAGTATACGACGGTGCGAGCTGAAACTCAAATCGTTGAAGGATCATGCACAACGCCATCTTGGCCTCAAGAAGAGCGAAGTTTTGGCCGATGCATATACGAGGTCCCCAGCCGAACGGGATGAACGCACCCGAGTCCTTGGATGCCTTCGAAATCCCGTCAGCGAACCTCTCCGGCTTGAAATAGTGGGCGTCACTTCCCCAGATGTCAGGGTCATGGTGGATATACAGAATAGGGATCTCAATGAATGCACCGGCTGGATATGTGACATTTCCAATCTTCATCTCCTTGTAGGTTCTCCGGCTGAACACGATGGCCGGTGGATATAATCGGAGAACCTCGTAAAGGATCATATTCACCTGTAAATATGCAAATATATAAATCAAATTTATTCATGTTACTTTATATTATCATCATCGAATTGAACGATGCATAACGAAACAGTGAATTTAGTTCAAGAACTCACCGTTTTGAGGCGGCTCAATCCCTGGTATTCTAGTTTAGTTCTCCCGAATAGGCCTATCACTTCCTCCCTTGCACGGTCCTGCCACTCAGGGTGCATGCTTAGCACGACCATTGTCCATGCCATTAACACTGACGTTGTCTCCATCCCAGCTAAATAGAACACCTTGCACTCCTCAATGACATCTTCGATTGTCATTCCCAAACTAGACTGGCCATTGTCATCTGTGTGTCTCATATTTGACTCCAGTAGTAATCCCAGCAGATCATTCCTAGTGGTTTCACCTTCTTTCATGGCTTGAATTCTTTTCCCAATCAGCTCTCGTAAAATGGAGTTGACCTCCTTGTTGATTTGCCGCATTCTTCTGTTATTTTTGTTGGCAAGTACCTGCAGTCAATACATTAAAAAAGGGCCATAACATCAGAGGCCGTGTAGATGTAACTAAAGAAGAGCTGAATTATTATGAGACGAGCAGTCAAAAATAGAGAGCAACTCACATGTAACCTGGAATAACAATCTTCTGAACGGCGGCTACGAAGCGCTCAGCTTGCTCGGACTGGAGCTGGAAAATCCTTCTTCCTTCAAGGTAGCTGCTACCAAACGCGGTGCGGGAAATGACATCTCCGGTGAGGGCCTGGAGCTCTGGCCAGACATCCAGCTCGCACGAACGGTCGGAACCAAGTGACTGCGACCATTTGTCGATGAGGTCTTCGCAACATGCAGAAAACGCCGGCAGCATGAGCTGCAGGGTCTCCAATGATCAGTCACAAATACACAATCCCATTCTCTGAAAAGCTAATATACATGCTGGTAATTGTAATTATAAAAAGAAAATTAATTTATGTGTACCTTTAGCTTCTCGAGATGGAATGCAGGGTTGAGGATCCTCCTGTGCTTCACCCATTTCTCGCCCTCATGGCTCGTGAGTCCGTCAGAGATCAGCTTCGTCAGGGCCGGTAACTGGGGCTTCTCGAAGTGGCCAAACTTGTTGGAGAGCAAGTCCTTGACCAGCGCGGGGTCGGCGATGGTCACGTTGGGGATCGGGCCGAACCAAGAAAAGCACGTCTTGCCGTGCTCCCTGACGTTGTTGTAGAGGAACGGCGTGACACGTGGCACGATGTCGTGGCAACCCAGGGGCAGCGGCCTGGCCCATGCCTCCTTGTTGAGCCGGCCGAACTCCTTGAGATCGCCGGTGAGGAAGCGGTACGACGTGCCACGGAGGCCCTGCGCGTGCAGAGTTCGCTCGAGCCGCCTCGGTTTCCACCATAGCTTGTTCAGTAGACGGCCGCCCTGCCACAGCAGGACAAGGCCAGGGACACCGTAGACCAGGAGGCTGCTGCTGCGTGGTACTGAGGCTACAGCTGCGAACAATGCTCCAAGAACCATCGCTGATGAGGCAAATAAATTGGGCTTTGACTAGATAATGAGGATATGGATGATACGGCACTTGGAGTGAGGTTAATTATATATAGAGGTGTCACATGCACAACTGAATAATGGATGCTATCTTGTGCTCATTTGTTTAAGGTTTCTTGGAGTGTAAGACTTGATATGCAGTTTTGGTCAATCGAAAAGGCGGGGCCACAGGATGCACGTTACGAACTTGGTGGAGAAGAAATTCCGACAGGCAGTGACACATGTGGCGGGTTTGTTTATTTCGGTGTGCTTTAATTTTGTTATAATTGGTTGATGCTATGATGATCTCAGGTTGAACTCAGGTTTGAATTTAGTCGGAGCATAAGTCGTGGCATAAACATAATTTGAGAGTTATTTATTAGAGCTCATCAATCTTCCATAAGAACAGTTTTAAGAAAAAGAGATTTCCTCGTTTACAATCGATTGAGATCTCGCCTTCTCCTCAATTGACGTCATCTTCTGTTGGGATTAGGGTTGGAGGGTTTCTGAGCTGGGGTTACCTCCATGGTTGCCGGCTGTAGAAGAAGCTTGGGGCGGCTAGCCGGCCGGCGGTGGAGGCGGAAGAGACGGCGGAGTGGAGGCGGCGAGGGCGGCGCCGGAGCCGGATAGTGGAGGACCCCAAGTGGACGGTGGAGGCGGCGGGAGAGTCTCGTCCTAGCGTTTAGTGTCGGGCGGCGAAAGAGGGCGGCGGCGGAGGCGGCGGAGGCCGTCGGAGCCGGGCGAGAGGTGGTTGCAGCGGGGGCGAGATGAGCAGAGGAGGGTAACCGGGTCAGAGGAAGAAGAAACATCGGAGGAAGACGACGACTCTAGAAGAATTGGATTTCAATCCAACGGTGGAGGACAGTGACTGACGATGGAGTCGTTTCTCAGTCGATTGAGGAGGAGACACTTCAAAAAAAGTCCGGTTTACACCTTTAACAAAAGTGTGATTTACAACCTCTTACTACAAAATCAGCAATCTAGCTATCAAAATTAGGCATTTGGCCCTGGTTTTAAAGGTGGTTTTCAGTTTCTAAAATTAGAAAAAATAATTTAACTTAAAAAATCATAATTAATTTATTTTAGGTAAAAAATATGAAACATATGTCAATTGTTTTGCTATCAAAATTGTTTGAAGTTATTTACATCTTATTTATTTCTATTCCTACTATTTTTGAAAAATATTAAACAATGCAACATGAACAAGTAAGTCCAAAGTAATTATAAATAGTGTACCAATAGGTACTTTACATTTTTGAAAATCTTTTGGACGGAGAGATCTAGGTGAATGGCGTGGTGGAGGTGAATGGTGTGCCCTGGTGTGTGTGTGTGAGCGACGACGGCTGCAGGGCGCCGGTGTCGTGGGCTCGAGTAAAAAGTTGGATGAATAATGTATTTTTTAGAAATGTTTTAGGAACAAAAATACCCCGTTACAGAGGAGACTTTCGGTCTTGTGAGGGGAGCGGCCGAGATAAGAGCCGGCCGTTGCTGGCCTAGCGCATGCGTGCGCATTCAGACTTCGATTTTTAAACCTGCAGATAAGTGACGTATGCACAGCCTGATACACACTAATCACCGGATGATGGCCCCATCTTTAAGATGAGTTTTATACTAATCTGAAGCACATCATTATCTCTTACTGGTCAGTGCTATCGATTATTTGAAATGAAATTCATATCACCAGGCCGGCCAGGCCACTCGAGACAGATGTGGACCTCGGTGGCTCGGTCCAGTAACCTCTTTGATCATTGATGTTCCAGTACGCACACACGTATTAAGAATTTAAGAAAGCCCATCGGCTACTAATCCACGTAAGAAATTTTAATAGCCTTGTCATTAACATGTGCCACAAATTAGAAAGGCTGCATTTACAATAGCAGGATTACCTCCTCCAAAGAGCACTTTGTTGTCTCGTATATTTTAATAATCTTGCCATGCAGACAATGGGGCCCGATTAAAATTCAATTGACTCGTCCTACATACAGATAAGGACAACATATCTAAGGGCTATTATGATTAGTTTTGTATGATTGATTGATGGTTGGACCTTTTAAATTTTTGTGTGAATTTAAAAGATTTCACTAATTTTTTAGAGTGTCCATTTGGCATCCTAGGTGGCTTCACGTAGAGACTTCAAAAGGAGCCTCCAACTAGTAATAGTAAGATACAAAACCAACTTTAAAACTACTTAAAGGGCAAAAATTGTCCGATTTTGATAATTGGATAGCTCTTCGTGTCTAGTTTTATAGCCACAGGTTAAGAAAAATAGACTTTTAATTTGTTATAGTTGAAGGGCGTAAACCAACTGTGGGGATCATGAATTAGGGGGGCCCACCGACAGGACGCCCGCTAACGGCGCATGAGCAAGGAAAGCCCTGGGCAATGGTGGGAAACGGTACTAGGCTCGGCCGGTCGGAGAGCTCCGTCCCGCCCGACCTTTAGAGCGCCTGGAGGACGCAGGGACGGACACCTCCGTCCCGTCCGACCCCCGACCCTCCTGACGACCAGGGGGACATAGGGGCCAGGCACGTTCGTCTCGCCCGACCCCCGACCCTCCGGGCCGGAAGGGTAGATCCCCGCAGGAGGACCCTTTCATCGACATGCATCACCTGCAGAAAAGAGGAGTCCCGAGGATACTCCTGAAGTCAAATCTGGCCTGTGAAGGAGAAGGCGTGCGGCCTACGCCTTCTCCCGACCGACACCCGACATCACATCTGTAACACCCTAAAAATGCTCTATTTAAAATTTAGTAATTAATTAAATTTTTATATTCAAGTGCTCATAGATAATGTAGGAAAAATAAAATTTTGAATAATTAAAAGCAAATATAGGGTATAGAAACATTATTGTTGCATTCATGCTGGTGCATTTATTTTTGATTGTTGAATTCAAATTTGAATTTGAATTTGAATTCAAATGAGTGTTTGAATAAAAGAAAAACCTTTTCTTTTTTCTCTCTTTTTCCTTCTTCCTTTTCAGCCCAGCAGCCCAGCTTCTTCTTTCTTTCTTCCCCGCGGCCCATCTTCTCTCTTCTCCTCACGCGGCCCAGCAGTGCCAGCCCAGCACTGCAGCCCGCCAGCCCGCGCCTCCCTCTGCGACTGACAGCCCGGTCCCACCTGTCGGCGCCTTTCTCCTCCGCCTCTGCCGCTGACACCCTGGGCCCACGCGTCAGCGCCGTCTTCTTCCTCCCGCCGTGTCCAAGCAGGACACCGCGTCGCCGCGAGTCCGCCTCGCTCACGCGCCGCGCCCGGACTTCGCGCTGCTTGGCGTGCACGCCAAGGAGACCCTGGCCGGCCTACTTAAGCGCCGCCTCCCCCTCGCTCGACCTCCCTCCTTCAAAACCCTAGCCGCCGCCCTCTTTTCGAGCCGCCGCCGCCAATCCATCGCTCCACCGCCTCATTGCCGCCAAAAGCTTGCCCTGGAGCTTCGCCGTGTGGTAAGGAAACGCGCCGAGCCATCTCTTCCTCCTCCTCTTGCTCTCTCGCGCGCGCACGACCTCGCCGGAGTGCCCGCTCCGCCGCCGCGCGTCGCTAGCCCTCACCGTCGCCCAATCCTCGAGTAGAACCCCCAAAACGAGTTCGCCTTTGTTCCCTCTTCCTCTAGGACCTTTATCGCGTCGAGCTTTGGAGCTCCATAGCGCCGGCGAAGCTCGATTCCGGCGAAGCCCCACCGCGGCCACGGGCAGCGCCGCCGAGCTCCGGTGACCTCTGCCCCCAAACGCCCAGAGCCGTCCGATCTAGATCCAACGGCCCAGATCTAGAACAGGTTTTAAACCGAGCCGGTTCACCGTGAACCCGTGAACCGCGGTTCATGGCTGGTCTACGGTCCGGTCCACCGTGACGTCAGCCGACGTCAGCATCCAGCCGTCGCCGTGGCGTTTTTGCAAAAGAGCCCCTGCAGTTTTTGAAAATCAACCCGCGGTCCAGCGCAGTTCAAAAATAATTACAGTTTAGTCCTTTGTCTTTCAGTTTAGCCCCTGCTCTTTTGAAAAATAGTACCCGCCGTCCTGGGAGACGTTTTTACTCGTTAGCCCTCGAGTTTTTATACGAAATTATGTTTTAGGTCCCTGGTTTCTTTCAAAAACACCCCTGGAAGCCTAAAACCTTTACCAGCAAGCCCCTAGAGCCCGTTTTAAGCGTAGTTTCTCCGTTTTACTCTGATTTGAGTGATTTTCGCGCTCATGTGTTCGTAGTGAAGCATACAGTAACTCTAAAGCCTTCTTTTCATCTTTTGTTTATGTTTGGGGTACTTTTCTAATTAAATATCTTGTTTGCATGTATGTGTGGATGCTTGTGTGGTGATTGATGTGAGTAGTTGACGAGCCGTTCGAGTTCGCCGACGAACCCATTCCCGAAGAGCAGGAGCAGCAGCAGTTCGCTGAGGAAGGCAAGTATAACACGGACCATCCTTGTTACCTATACACCGATTAATCACATAAATCATATGCATGTGTCTAATACTGTTAACCACTAAGGATGTTCCTAGTCTTTACCTTATTCCTTGTTTACCCGGGTTTTATGCATTATGGTTAGACTATGCTACGCGCTGCGACCAACATTTATTTTTATGTTAATATTGAACTAATGGTTCACTTCAATGATGGTTAAAAGATGCTTTTTAGCAACATGGCTCGGGGAACTAGAGCATATGCTGTGTGCTTTGTTCTAGTGTCTCTATAAGGTTTGGTCTAGGGAATTAGAGCATGTGCTTCGTGCTTTGTTCTAATGTATCTCCGTAAGGTCCGGTTCTTAAAGCGGCAACCCAGGAACCTGTTCGCCGCCATTGGAACTATAATGGCTTTGGTCTTGGATGATTAGCTTGTACATCTCTAGCTCGCCAGTGGTTACCGAAAGGCGTATGTGGGGAACATTCGTGAGAGTATAGTTTGATCCATCGAGGATGGTTCTATCCGTTGGCTATGTCTCGTTAGGCAAAGTCCCGTGATGTAAGCGCCCGATGTACGGCAGCTTCACACGTTGCGATGATTGCGCTCTCGCTCTGGACGCCATTGACCCCCTCACGTTGCGCCCTGAGCGTACGTCAATCTCGATGCCTCGGGTTATGCTGCCTATGTTGAACCAAAACGGCTACTGTGCTTGTTAGGGTGTTTTGTGAAAGTTCTCGTAACGTAACTTTTGGATTTATGTGACCGGCGGGTAAAGGGCGAAACCTCTGCAGAGTGTTGATCTACCATGATAGCCGTGCTCACGGATACGAGCGGTCTGGATCCTTTTTGATTAGAAGATGATATTAGTGGTTGATATTGGTTTGTTCTATAATCACTTATACCTTATTAATGGGTTTATACTTGGGTTCTGCTCATTTGTAGTAAATTAGATGATAATAAAATGAAACAACTAAAAGTGCTAATGTAGTATAACCGTGTCAAGCCTTTTGTTCTTGCATAACCCGTGTTATACTTGTTAAGTAAGATGGTTTACTTACACTTGCAACTATTCAACAAAATCCCGAATGGGTAACAGATGGAGCATTGAATGATCAGTCGCTTGCTGAGTTTCCAGAGGATCTGCCGTACTTCTAGCTGTGTTCAACCAGTCGGTGTCCCTGTGGACTTGAGGCTCTACTAGTTATGAAACGTTTAATAATATTAAGACTTCCGTTGTGTTATTTGTTTAAGACTATGTCTTGTGTTAAACTCTGATGTAAACTATTTTTCGAGCATTGTGTTCTCTGTGATTCAATATTTGTAATCTATATGTGTTCTGTGGACATACTGGGCACACATATGGAAGCATTCGTATTTCTTGGAAATCTGGGTGTTACAGTGAACCCGAAGCTGGCGGTCTATTACGAAGCAGCGCGCAGGGAGCAGGAGAAGTTCCAGGGCTTGGGCTTCGTTCACCTTCGGCCGGAGTATAACAAGGTGGCAGATGAGCTAGCCAAGCTCGCATCCTGACGACAGCCGGTCCCGCCTGGTGTCTTCGCGGATGACCAGCACCGCGCGTCGGTGGATTTCGACGACGAGGCGCCCACCTCGGGATCGAACCCCAAGCATTCGCCCGACCCTGACGGAAGCCTCGACCCATCGAGGGTAGTGGCGGCCATTGCGTCCGACCCCCACGAGGGGCCGAGCCTGGGGGAGGGGCAACCTGTGGAAGACCCATTCGAGTCGGAGAGAGATTAGCGCACCCCCTTCCTAAGCTGGCTTGTCGACGGATCCCTCCCAGTCGGACGAACAGAGGCCCGACGCCTCGTCCGAAGGGCCAAGTCTTTTAGGATAATTGAGGGCAACTTTGTACCGTCGGGGCCACAATGGTGTCCTCCAAAGCTGTATTCTCAACGAAGAAGGGAGATCGTTGCTGAGGGACATCCATGGAGGGGTGTGTGGTTATCACGCGGCGCCTCGATCCTTGGTAGGGTCGGCCTTCAGGCAGAGATTCTACTGGCCTACAGCCATCGCAGACGCCGAGCGAATCGTGCGAACATGCGATGGTTGCCAGTTCTACGCCAAGAAAACTCACTTACCAGCTCAAGCGCTTCAGACTATACCCATCACCTGGCCATTCGCGGTCTGGGGTCTGTACATGGTCGGACCGTTGCCACAAGCGCCCGGGGGCTTCACCCACATGTTCGTCGCTGTTGACAAGTTCACAAAATGGATTGAAGCTCGGCCTCTAATGAAGATCACATCAGAGCAAGCTGTCAGCTTCTTCCACGACATTCTATGCCGGTTTGGTGTTCCCAACACCATCATCACCGACAATGGGACTCAGTTCACCGGGAAGAAGTTCACCCGCTTCTGTGACAACTACGGGATCGAGGTGGCAAGGGCGGCAATCGCTCACCCATGTACAAATGGACAGGTCGAGCACGCCAATGGCATCGTCCTACAAGGATTGAAGCCGCGGATATTCAACCGGTTGGTCAAGCGCATTCACAAGCTCGGCGCCAAGTGGGTGGAGGAGCTACCCTCCGTCCTGTGGAGTCTGCGGACGACCCCGACCCGTGGCACGAGTTTCTCCCCGTTCTACGTGGTCTATGGGTTCGAGGCAATCCTCCCGACGGACATAGACTATGGCTCTCCAAGGGTTCAGGCCTTTGACGAGGAAAGGAATGCGACCAACCTTGAGGAAGCTGCGGACCAGTTGGAGGAAGCTCGGGAAGTAGCGGTGGCACACTCAGCAAGATACCAGCAGGGCTTGAGATGCTATCACACGCAACGAGTGCGTGGCCGCGCGTTTCAAGTTGGTGACCTGGTTTTGAGGTTAGCCCAAGATCGTCGCGGATTCACTAAGCTTTCACCCCCCTAGGTAAGGCCCTTACATCATAGTACAGGTCCTCTGCCCGGGTTCTTACAAGCTGGCGATGCCAGACGGAACCCATACATCCAATGCCTGGAACATCGAGCAGCTGCGGCGCTTTTACCCGTGACCGCCGCGGAGGGAAACGGGTACGATCCCGCCTCGCCCGACCCCACGGCGGGGTTGGCCACGATCCATGCCTTGTCAACATGAGGGGTTCGACGAGAACCCTCGTGCGAAGAGGGCCCAACAGGCCGAAACTAAAATTGGGCCAAAATCGAATGCAGTCCAGTTCTTTCCTTTTATAGGAAGGCACCAAGGGCGGACAGTACCCGTTTTTAGTACCACATCACCGGTGGCAGGAGGAGCTGCACAGCTTAAAAGCAGTTCGTCTGCGGGCGAACCATTCGGCGGTAATGCCCCAGAGGCGGAAGCCGTCACCCAATTGCCGGAACCCCCGTCCGGGCACTGCCGCCGACGCAAAGCTTTCAGTGCTATAGTAACCATAAGCCCTTGGTCATGACACGTCCTCTACCAGCTACAAGCTTACGGTGCTGCGTCAACTCCTCCTCGACTAGACAGAAGACCTGACAGGGGGGGAGGGTGCGGAAGCCCTCTCCCTGGCCTCCGACCGACCAGATAAGTGAACTCTCTGCACTCCCTTTTCGATTAAATTTGTTGTCATTTCATATGAGTTTTTTGTTGTTCACCGGCCCCATGATTCTGAGGAATCCCTGGCGCCGTTAGAAGGGTAGGCAGGGACGTCTAGCACAGCCGCGTTGCGACAACCTACGTCACCGCGGCTACGGCTCGCACGACTGCCGAGCCGAACGGTCGACCCTGCCAGCGTACCCAAACGAACGTAACCGCGCTGGGTTGACCCTTTTGCGAAGAATCAGGCTGGGAATATACAAAAGCGTTGCCAATGACGTGGCTCAGACGGAAGAAACTAACTCTGTTTCGGGCCTGCGGGGTATGTGGTTTTGCAGGAATCAGCGGCCGGATGTTGGGCTGCGCCCAAGCACGCTGAGGGAGACTTCATACAAAGGCTCGGGGGCTCGACGACAACCTGGCCAAAAGCCTGCTCGGTACCCGGACCCCCAGGAGCGCGAGGCTCGGGTCTGGGTTCGACGGCCTTAGAGGCTTAAAGGTACAACTCCCCGAAGTCATCTCACAACCGAGCTCAAGGGCTCAAGGGCTCGGCGGAATCACCGGGTCCGCCTCGCTCATCTCACAACCGAGCTCAAGGGCTCGGGGGCTCGGCGGAACCACCGGGTCCGCCTTGCTCATCTCACAACCGTGCTCAAGGGCTCGGGGGCTCGGCGGAACCACCGAGTCTGCCTCGCTCACCTCACAACCAAGCTCAAGGGCTCGGGGGCTCGGTGAAACTATCGGGTCCGCTTTGGCCACATCTCACCCAAGCGCAAGGGCTCGGAGGCCAGAGGGGTAACTAAGAATTATCAGAAATGAAGGAAACCCCACAACGGCCGTCTCAAGTGGTGCCTCCCAACCAGTTCGCGAAGAAACTGGAAGGAAGCCACCACTCGGGGGCTGGCAGAGGGAACAACCATAAGAAAGTATATAAAAAAACCCACGTTACAGGGTCAAAAAAAGACAACGAAAAGGAAAGTGAGAAGCAGGAAGTAAGCTAATTATTACAAACGTTCAGAGTATGGGAGCCCTGTCGAAGCGGAACTCCCCAAAATTCAAAGTTTAACCCGTCTACGCGAGGGCACAACAGTATCAAACAAAAAGAAAAACAAGTTTAGAGGGCCTGGTCGGGGTCGGGGCCATCCACCGGGTTACCCTCAGCATCAGTTGTAGGCACCAGGCCGTTGGCAAATTGCTCGGCGGGCACCTTGACTTCCGCGGCCAGGGCATCCAGGGCTTCCGAGGTGAAGTCGTTGGGGAAGCCGATAGCCATCCTGTCGAAGCGGATCCCGTCGTAATGGGAGCGCACCAACGTGAAGGCCTCCAGGACGCCACGCACCAGTGACTGCTTAGCGAGGGCCCCGACGCACAGGGGGATGCGGTCCAGCTCTTCAAGGAGACATGCGGGGTCACCACTCGTCGGCACCTCGAGCGCCTCCAGCATCGCGGCAGCCACGGAGTGCATCTCCCCACAGCACTCCGCCGCCCGACGGAGATCTCCCGGGAGCCGTTCGATATCCTCTGACAGAGAAAACCCGAGCCGCGATAGGACCATCCCCGCGGCGTCATGCAACATCCCGAAGCGCGACAACAACGTGTTCCAGTGGGAGATCCCATCCTCCACGTGGGACTTGAGCGCTGCCCGAAAATAAACCACCGTCAGACCTCTGGCAACCTACCGAAAGAGGAGCAACCGGGGCAGGGAACAAGGGAACGTGCGGAAATGGCGTACCATCAATCTTTGTGGCCTTATCCTCAGTGGATTTGTGCGCCGCTGCCAAGGCAGACTCTAGAGCATCGATCCGCTGCGTGGAGGCTTGCGCCTCGGAGCGTAGGTCGGTGCCAAGTTGCCCCAGCTAGGCGCTCGCTCCCTCGGCATCGTCCTTCACCATCATGGCCTGGCTGCGCTCTGCCTGGGCGTCGATGCACGCGCGGACCGCGGTGGCCGTTTCCTCCCTTAGGGTGGCATGTTGTGCTAGAAGCTCTGAAAAAACCAGCGGCTAAGATTGCCAGCGAGCAAGCTTGAGTCATGTAAAGAAAGAAATGAGGTCAACCAAAGCATACCGTTGTGGACGTCGGCAGAGTGAGAGCAGAGATCGTCGAGCTCGGTGTTCACTGCGGAGAGCGCCTCCTGATGCGTCGAGGCGTGGTCGGCCAATGCGCGCTCCAGCTCCGAAATGCGGTGAGCGCTGCCCGCGGCCTCGTCGCGCGCACTGGCCTCGGCTTCCCTCGCCACACGAACCGAATCCCATGCACGGCAAGCTTGGTTGATGGCCTCCTCCTCGACGCTCGGAGTCCTAGAGAGCGCCAACAGCATTGACTGCGTCGACCAAAATACCAAGTCAGGGCCCTGACGAGGGTAGACCCGGAAGGCAGTCACGCAACTAAGTAAAGGTAAGAAGAAGAGATAAACCGCATACCCGACTGGAGGGAATCGCCATGGTGCGGAGCGTCGAAGCCATCTCTAGGAGCGCGGCAGAGAAGGTGGCCATCCACTGGAGGCTCTCCAGCCAAGCGTCCACCTGCATGACGTGCGCGGGGTCGACCGCCGGCTCGCCCAGGGCAGGCGGAGCCTTGCCACGGTCGTCGCCTGGCCCAGAGGGCCCGCTGGCTGGGCGGAAGATGTTGGCGCCAGGACCGACACCAGCACGAGGGCCGACGGGGCCGCGGAGGACTCTGGCTCAGAGCGTGGACCCGCCTCTGTCCCACCGAAGAGGTCCTCGATTGACCACCGGCTCCCCTCCACGTCTTCCCCGGGGTTCATCGTGGGCGGCCCGGCGGCGGAGGGCGTGACCGGACTCCCGGGCGCGACCACCTCGTCGCCCGCGACGGCGTCTCAGCCGCCGCGGCGAACTCCATGGTGACCGTCCTAGTACTTGCCCCCGGCTCATCGCACACGACGACCCCCACGGCAACCTCGGCGTCCTCCGCCCGCTCCTCCATCCCCTTAGTCTCCCTGGCCATGGGCGACGTGGCCAGCACGTACGTGACCCCCGTCCCGGCAGAGCGTTCGGTTGGGAGGGGGGAGACGGACGAAGGTTGGGCAGTGACCGCCTGGGCAGGCTCCGTGCTCCCCTACACGGGTGAGGGGCCCTCGAGGACGGAGGGTGGAGCCGACCCTTCAGTTCCGGCCGGGCCTGGGCCAACGCACCGAGGCTCAATGGGCGTCCCTTGCTCCGACGGGCCAGGGACGGCCGCGGGTAGCGCGTCTCGGCGAAGACGCTTCACCGGCGCTGAGTCAGGGCCCGACCCCTGACCAACCCAGCTGCATGCATAGGAGCGATGTTATAAGCACCAACGACACGAAAGGAAGAAGTAACTAAAAGATCCGAGCGAACCTGCTCGATGAGCCGGGGCGGCGAACCACGAGCTGCAGCATCTTGGATGAGGAGGACGAGTGCGAGCGGGAAGCCCCCGTGGGTGGGGCGCTCGGAGGTGGAGGAGGAAGCTCTTCCATGACGATGGGCATTGATCGGGGCTCGTCTAGCGCCACGAAGTCCTCTATTGGGTAGTCCCCCAGTAGAGGAGAATGGCCCCCAGGGTTCTCCTCGTCGTCACACGAGGAGGCGAGATCTGACCCGATCTCCTCCTCCCGATACTCCTATGTCCGGTGACGCTTCTCAGTCTCCTCCCTCTTCTGCTTCCGATCAGCCTCTCCCGCCGCTCGATTGCTCCGCCGAGCCTCGTCGCGGGTGGCTTGCTCCTCGGGGAGGACCCCTCTCGAGGCAAGGAGGCTGCCGGGAGCCTCGGAGGACTGCGGGTTGGAGACGTCAATTGAGCACACGAAAAGAAAAGGAAAAAGAAAAGACGAAAACAAGATACGATGAGAATGAGCGACTTACGAGGTCCACGGCCCCAGGATCGGGGAGAATCGACGGCTGGCCCGGGGTGGGGATCACCAGGGTGGCGGCCCACGAGGAGTCGACGAGCTCCGTGAGCCGGGCCCAAATCTCGTCCTCCGTAGGGACGGCGCGCGACACAAGGCTCGAGCGGAGCTCGGCCTCGGGAGTTGTAAGGCCCATCTTGAAGAGGCGCAATGGCCTAGCCATGAGCGGGGCGACGTGGCGCCAGTGGAAGGCTTCCGCGATGCCAATGTCGGTGAGGCCGCACGACCGGAGCTTGGCGAGGCAATCGAGGTGCGGCGCCAACTTCTGGCGGTCGGCGGCCTCGGGGCCCCACTGCCAGTGCGCCGGCTCCTTCGTCGGCGGTGAGCCCGCGGGGTCGAATGACGGCAGGGCCGCGCTAGGGTAGTTCTTCAGGTAGAACCACCCCTTGTTCTAGTCCTTGTTGGAGCCGCGCAGCTCCGAGCGGGGGAACATGTCCACGCGGTACTGCTTCGCCTGCAGCGAGCAGTAGCCCCACGGAGCCATGACCCCGTGTGATCGGACTAGCGCCGCCGTGAAGAAGAGGAGTAAGAGGTTGAAATCCGGGTCGATCCCCAGATAGCCCTCGCATAGGGCCACGAAGTTGGCCATCTGTTGCACCCCGTTCAGGGCGAGGGCGTGGATGTAACACCCAGAATTCCAAGAAATACGAATGCTTCCATATGTGTGCCCAGGATGTCCACAGAACACATATAGATTACAAATATTGAATCACAGAGAACACAATGCTCAAATAAAATAGTTTATATCAGAGTTTAACACAAGACATAGTCTTTCACAAATAACACAGCGGAAGTCTTAATATTATTAAACGTCTTAACTAGGTAGAGCCTCAAAAGCCACAGGGACAACGACTGGTTGAACACAGCTAGAAGTACGGCAGATCCTCCGGAAATTCAGCAAGCGACTGATCATTCACTGCTCCATCTGTTACCCATCTGGGATTTTGTTGAATGGTTGCAAGTGTAAGTAAACCATCTTACTTAACAAGTATAACACGGGTTATGCAAGAACAAAAGGCTTGACACGGTTATACTGTATTAGCACTTTTAGTTGTTTCATTTTATTCTCATCAAATTTACTACAAATGAGTAGAACCCAATGTATAAGCCCATTAATAACAATGTATAAGTAATTATAGAATAAACCAACATCAATCACTAACTTCATCTTCTAATCAAAAAGGATCCAGGCCGCTCGTAACCGTGAGCACGGCTATCATGATAGATCAACACTCTGCAGAGGTTTCGCCGTTTACCCGTCGGTCACATAAATCCAAAAGAATTTATGTTACGAGGACTTTCACAAAACACCCTAACAAGCACAGTAGCCGTTTTGGTTCAACATAGGCAGCATAACCCAAGGCATCGAGATTGACGTACGCTCAGGGTGCAACGTGAGGGGGTCAATGGCGTCCAGAGAGAGAGCGCAATCATCGCAACGTGTGAAGCTGCCGTACATCGGGCGCTTACATCACGGGACTTTGCCTAACGGGACATAGCCAACGGATAAATCCGTCCTCGATGGATCAAACTATACTCTCACCCATGCTCCCCACATACGCCTTTCGGTAACCACTAGCGAGCTAGAGACATAGAAGCTAATTATCCAATACTAGAGCCATTATTGTTCCAACGGCGGCGAACAGGTTCCTGGGTTGCCGCTTTAAGAACCGGACCTTATGGAGAGACATTAGAACAAAGCACGAAGCACATGCTCTAACTCCCTAGACCAAACCTTATAGAGACACTAGAACAAAGCACACAGCATATGCTCTAGTTCCCCGAACCATGTTGCTAAAAAGCATCTTTTAACCATCATCGAAGTGAACCATTAATTCAATATTAACATAAAAATAAGTGTTGGTTGCAGCGTGTAGCAAATACTAACCATAATGCATATAAACCCGGGTAAACAAGAAATAAGCTAAAGACTAGGAATATCCTTAGTGTATATCAATATTAGACACATGCATATGATTTGTGTGATTAACCGGTGTATAGGTAACAAGGATGGTCCGTGTTATACTTGCCTTCCTCAGTGAACTGCTGCTGCACCTGCTCTTCGGGAACGGGATCGTCGGCGAACTCGAACGGCTCGTCAACTACTCACATCGATCACCACACAAGCATCCACACATACATGCAAACAAGATATTTAATTAGAACAGTACAACAAACATAAACAAAAGATGAAAAGAAGGCTTTAAATTACTGTACGCTTCACTACGAACACGTGAGCGCGAAAATCACTCAAATCAGAGTTAAAACGGAGAAACTACGCTTAAAACGGGCTCTAGGGGCTTGCTGGTGAGAGTTTTAGCCTTCCAGGGGTGTTTTTGAAAGAAACCAGGGACCTAAATCATAATTTCATATAAAAACCCGAGGGCTACAGAGTAAAAACGTCTACTAGGACGGCGGGCACTATTTTTCAAAAGAGTAGGGGCGAAACCGAAAGAAAACGGACTTGGTTGTAAATACTTTTGAATAGATGTGGACCGCGGGTTGATTTTTGAAAAGCAGAGGGGCTCTTTTGCAAAAACGCCACGGCGACGGCTGGATGCTGATGTCGGATGACGTCACGGTCTACTGTGCCATGGACCGGCCATGAACCACGGTCCAGGGGTTCATGGTGAACCGGACCGGGTTTAAAACGGGTTTAGATCTAGGCCGTTGGATCTAGATCGGACGGCTCTGGGCGTTTGGGGGCAGAGGTCACCGAAGCTCGACCGTCGCGGCGGCGCGTGCGGCGGCGCTTCGCCGGAATCGAGTGTTGCTGGCGCTGTAGAGCTCCAAAGATCGCCGCGTTTGCTCTGGGAGAGAGATCAGGGGAAGATGGCGAACCCGTTTTGGGGGTTATGCTCGAGGCTCGGGCGATGGTGGGGGCTAGCGACGTGTGGCGGCGACTCGGGTACTCCGGCGAGGCCGTGTGCGCGTGAGAGAGCGAGAGAGAGGGGGTAAAGGGGCTTGGCATGTTCCTCACCTCGCGGCGGAGCTCCGGGGTGGGTACTTGGCGGCAATGCGCGGGTGAGGCGGTGGATTGGCGGCGGTGGCGCGAGCTCGTGGTCGGCGGCTTGGGTTTGGGACTACGGCTCGAGAGGGGGGGGGGAATAGCTGCGCTTAAATAGGGGCTCGAGGTCGCCTTGGCATGCGCGCCAAGCCGAGGAGTCCGGGCGCGGCGCGTGAGCGAGGCGGATTCGCGGCGGCGCGGTCGGACTCGAGTCCGGCTCGGCTATGACGCGGAGAAGACGAAGCTGACAGGTGGGGCCAGCGCATTAGCGGCTGCGGGAGTGAGGGCGCGCAGAGTGGCTGGGCTGAGCGGGCTGCGTGGTGGTGGGCTAGCCAAGCTGGGCCGCGTAGTGGAGAAGAGGAGATGGGCCACGGGGAAGAAAGAAAAGGAGAGGAGGAGTGGGCTGGCTGGGCTGAAAAGGAGAAAGAAAAGAGGGAGAAAAAGAAAAGGTTTTTCTTTTATTCAAACTCTCATTTGAATTCAAATTCAAATTTGAATTCAACAATAAAAAATTAAATGCACCAGCATGAATGCAACAATAAATGTTTCTACACCTTATATTTGCTTTTAATTATTCAAAATTTTTATTTTCCCTGCATTTTTCATGAGCACTTGAATATAAAAGGCCAATTAATTTCTAAATTTTAAATAGGGCATTTTTAGGGTGTTATAGTGGAGCTCCACACCAAGCTGGTGGAGCACCTCACGAACGAAGCGATGGGCTAGCGCCGCGAAGCCGCGGACGTGGTACGCCATGAAGCTCACCACGTACCCCGCCGGCGGAGATGGAGTCTTGTGAGAGGGGTGCGGCGAAATCCACTCCTCATCGGAGGTGCGCTGGCGGAGAAGTCCGCGAGAGACGGGCAACTCAAGGGCGGCGGGAGACGCGCTTGAACGCACCCATGGGCGTAGCTGCGCAGGCGATGAAGGTCCCCTCGAGGCCATGTCGATGATGGCAGGCTTGGTGGGCGGCGAGATTGGAAGTCTGAGCGGCGAAGGCGATGAGGAGCGTACAGAGCGAGGAGATGGAAACGATGACGGGAAGCAAGGAGCTGCGCCTGTTATGCCTGTGCTCCGTTATATAAGGACGGCGGGAAGGTAGGCGGCCGCTCTGAGGGGGCACACGACCGAGCTCCCTAAGCCCTCGATTCGCATCCAACGGCTTCAGGCGTCCCCAACATGCGCACGGGGCATGAGGCGGAGGATTAGGGTATTAACTGCCCTTCACGCCCGCACGCCTTGTCGGGCCCACCATGACTGCGATGTCAAGTCCGGAGCTTGACCGCCACGTCGCATCGCGCTTGATGGACGGGCCTGCTCCTGTTAGCAGTTGGACAGGCCCCCGCGACCAGTGGGTCCAGCCGTATCCCCGCGATCGGCCCAGAAGGGACAAAAAGAATACGGGACCCGACCCAAGGCTGAGGATCATAACCCGACCCACGAAGGGCACAGACGGTCTGACTGCGCAGTCAGAAACTAGGAAACTAATGGCAGCGAGCCTCTGCGTCTGGCTCCTGACGCGTGACGACGCGGGACGCCCCCTGATGGCGACATCTTGGCAACGAGCCCTCAGGACCTGATCGTATAGGCCTGGGAATTACGAAGGGGCGTCAACTCAGGAACAGTGGGGTCGGGCGCGGAAGCCCCCGGGCCAACGCCTTGCGAAGAGGGTCGGGGCCCCCACCAGGCAATTCGCCAACAGCGTGTTGGGTACCGGGGAATCGCCGCCGAGGCATTTCCCAGGTCGCCCCCCCAAAACTCCGGAAATTACCAGGGGTTAGCAAGAAATGGGGAAAAGAAGCCCCCTAAGAAATCATTCCCCCATGGAACGGGTATGACCTCACAAATGAGTTCTCGACTCTTTTGCAAGGTCGGGGGCTACTGTGGGGATCATGAATTAGGAGGGCCCACCGACAGGACGCCCGCTAACGGCGCATGAGCAAGGAAAGCCCCGGGCAATGGTGGGAAACGGTACTAGGCTCGGCCGGTCGGAGAGCTCCGTCCCGCCCGACCTTTAGAGCGCCTGGAGGACGCGGGGACGGACACCTCCGTCCCGTCCGACCCCCAACCCTCCTAACGACCAGGGGGACATAGGGGCCACGCGCGTTCGTTTCGCCCGACCCCCGACCCTCCGGGCCGGAAGGGTAGACCCCGCGGAAGGACCCTTTCATCGACAAGCATCACCTGCGGAAAAGAGGAGTCCCGAGGATACTCCTGAAGTCAAATCTGGCCTGTGAAGGAGAAGGCGTGCGGCCTACGCCTTCTCCCTACCGACACCCGACATCACATCCCCGCCTGCCAACTGGAAAAGCTGATCTGCAGTTCTACGCTCTAGAAAAAGCAACCGCATGCGCACTGATGCGATAACAGCCAAGGGAGGAAGCTGCCGCGAAGCTGCTGGAGGGCAGGCCCGGGACACGCCGCGGCTCAGGAAGGGACCGCCAAGACGCACTAAGCCGACAGCAAGTAACCGGCGGGGAGCGCCGGCTCCCAAGGGTAGAAACGTAAAACGCTATTTTAATGATGCCCTCCTCTTGTTGTATAAAAGGGGAGGGCATCCTCCTACGAATGGGATCCGATTTCCGGACTCTCGATCTCTAGAGCACTTAGTCCCCTACACATATTCTACACCCAAGGCTTGAACCGGCCTTCGTTGTAATCCGCCGCCAAGAGAGCAATACAGTCGAGAGCCTGCTTCACTGGACGTAGGGATCACTCCCGAACCAGTATAAACTCCTTGTCTTGCATCTCTTGAACCATTCTCCACCGAGACGTGCGTGTTCTGTGATCGACACTCGCCGGCGTGAGGTACCAACTTTTGCCCCTTTTATGGGAACCGGACGGGCAAGCCCCCTACTTATTATAAATATATCATGTAAACATTTAACAATAGTTTGTACAAACCCATTTCATGTTTAAGCTTAGTTCTTCCTAAGACTAGACTCTGCTGTAAAAAAAAAACGTATTGTCAAGGATTTCTTCTATGTCTGACTCTCTACTATAAATGCGAACATCTACCAACCTTCCCGTGTATCTTGTTCCACATAATTTTAAAATAATTCAACTTTGAACCGGACGAGAAAATGTAGTCTTGAGTTGCCTGTGTCTTTCGGATGGCAGCTGGTTTATATCAAACAAATATGATTTCGACGTCATGGTTTTTAGAGCCCCGGAAGCTAACTCAAAAATTAGATCTGAATCTAAGTTATATATAATTATAAAAAAATCATAAAGTTCGCCAATACAAAATTCTAACTTACTATTTCAATCATTATTAATATATTGCCAATGTTATTGTTTATATAAAATTATGACCCATGATGTGTGTCATGTATACGAAGAGACAAGAATACCAATTTCTATGTTGTTCATGTAGCTCAAATGAATGTTCAATTAAATACATATCAAACATACATTGAGGTGTGGTGCAAAGTAAAAAGAATGCTTTATTAAATATATTATTATATTAAAAATATTTAAACTAAGAAAAAAGTCCAAATTATTTCCCTCAACTATAAAAAAAGTCTACATATAACTACCTAAACTATTTAATCGTAGAGCCGGCCCTGCCAGGGATATCTGTACTTGATGTAGCATTTGCTCCTTTGTAAAGTCAAACACTGTACGAAGGCACCTTGATATGGGGACTTATTTATTTGCATATGTATTCGTGACAGTATGGCACTCTGACTCTACTATACCCATAGTCTTGAGCTCAAAGCATCAACAAGACGAAGGAGCATGCAAGCAACTCATCACATGGCCGGTGCCTGGACTGAGCGTCGTTACCTCCTTCCAAATCTCCAACGATGCATATTCTCGTGGCAATAGCTTCTCCTCAAAGTTCCTTATTAGGAGCAAGGCATGGTTGACCAGAATACCTCAGCCAGCTCATAAGGCCAGTTTTTGTGGAGATTTCATGGACACAGTTGCTTAGTCAATAAACTAGGTAACTGTTTCACATGAGTTTTATGGGGTAAAACTGCTGATGTGGTAATGGATTTAATTCCCATAAAACCCCATTAAAACTGACCTTAGTCTTACGCTCCTCTAAATAATAAACAAATGTGCACAACAGACTGATCCAGCAGGCAAAGTGGCGCCTCTATTTACAAATCTAAACCGCATCATCAACTTGGTGTACAAACTCTTTCTTCCACCCAGCAGGCGAGAGGCCACTTGTCGTCAAAGCAATGGTTGTTGGAGCCTCGTTTGCCTCTGAGGCCTCAATGCCATGGGGCTTCCTGCTCGGCGTTCCCCTGGGCCTGGTGCTCCTGTGGCAGGCCGGCCGGCTGCTGAACCAGCTATGGTGGCGGCCTCGGCGGCTCGAGCGCGCGCTGCGTGCGCAGGGCATCCCCGGCACGTCGTACAGCTTCCTCACCGGCGACCTCAAGGAGTACGGCCGGCTCAACAAGGAGGCCTGGTCAAAGCCTCTGCCGTTGGGGTGCCATGATATCGCACACCGCGTCACGCCGTTCATCCACAACCTTGTCCAGGAGCACGGCAAGATGAGCATGTCCTGGTTCGGCCCCAACCCCAGGGTGACCATCGTCGACCCTGAACTATGCAAGGACGTGCTGTCCAACAAGTTCGGTCACTTCGAGAAGCTCAAGCTCCCGGCGCTGTCCAAGGTGCTGGGCGACGGCCTTGCGAGCCATGAGGGTGAGAAATGGGTCAAACACAGGAGGATCCTCACTCCCGCATTCCATCTCGAGAAGCTTAAGGTAAACAAATTTAAAGTTTCGTCTGATACAAGGCTAATTTTGTTTTATTTTTGTCCAGTGTATATTTCGTATTACAAAAATTATAAGTTTACAAACGAGGTCGATCGGGACTCGGGAGTTTGCATAATTGATCCTTGGAATCCATGGTTGTGATCTGCAGCTCATGCTGCCAGCGTTTTCTGCGTGCTGCGAAGAGCTGGTCAGCAGGTGGTCGGAGTCCCTCGGCTCCGATGCTTCGCTGGAGCTGGATGTTTGGGCGGAACTGCAGAACCTCACTGGAGACGTCATTTCTCGCACCGCATTTAGCAGCAGCTACCATGTAGGAAGAAGGATTTTCCAGCTACAAGGCGAGCAAGCTGAGCTTGTCATGACCAACATTCAGAAGATTGTGATGCCTGGTTACATGTGAGCTTTATTAGTACTATTTCAAAATCCATATAGTATATACTCCTACATATATAGTATTAAGGTTTGCCGGCACACTTAGTCTTTCTGTACTAAAATAATTTACGGGGTTTGCACTGTTATTGATCAGGTCCTTGCCTACAAGTAAAAACAGAAAGATGCGCAAAAACAACGAAGAGATCGAATCAATTCTGAAAGATATAATCGGCAAAAGGATTCAAGCAATGAAACAAGGAGAAAGCACCAAAGATGACTTATTAGGCCTACTGTTGAAGTCAAACATGAGAGAAACAGAAGAGAATGGCCAATCAAGCATGGGAATGACAATTGAGGATGTTGTCGAGGAGTGCAAGGTATTTTATTTTGCAGGAATGGAGACCACATCGGTGCTGCTCACGTGGGCAATGGTTGTACTCAGCATGCACCCAGAGTGGCAGGACCGTGCACGGGAGGAGGTGCGAAGTTTGTTTGGAAAAAACAAGCCAGAGTACGAAGTCTTAAATCGCCTCAAAATTGTAAGTACTGATTGAATTATTATTTTTTTTCTGCCAAAGACTATGCAGTAAAAACTGTGTGAAATTTGGGCTATATATGGTACAGGTGACCATGGTCCTTTACGAGGTTCTCCGGTTGTATCCACCAGCCGTTTCTCTTATCCGGAAAACATACAAGGAGATGGATATCGGAGGCATCAGATACCCTGCCGGTGTGATGTTGGAGCTGCCTGTGCTCTTCATCCACCATGACCCGGATATCTGGGGAAGTGACGTGCACGAGTTCAAGCCAGATAGATTTTCTGAGGGGATCTCCAAGGCGTCCAAGGACCCAGGCGCGTTCCTCCCCTTTGGCTGGGGGCCACGCATTTGCATTGGTCAGAACTTCGCCTTGCTGGAGGCCAAGATGGCGTTGTGTATGATCCTTCAGCGATTTGCGTTCGAGCTGGCACCATCTTATACCCATGCACCACATACCGTGATAACACTACATCCCATGCATGGTGCCCAAATTAAGCTCAGATCAGTATGATCAAAGCATGGTGTTCAGCGTTAATGGCCCTACTTGTGTGGATGTTGATGGACTAGCATAGAAATCAAATGGGGCTTTCGGTGTTGATTATGGAAATAAAATTTTTTTAATGAACTTTTGTGCATTCATGTATTCTTGGTCCTTTATTATTAGCTTATTATGTTTCTTCACTCACTAAACATTTGGATTTATACATCTCTCTGTAAGGGGTTTTGCTACGGTACTCTGTAATTTGTAGTCAAATACATCTGCCGTTATTATCTGTAAGTAAAGTTTTCTAGTGCCCTTGGTTGGTACCGAGTGGTATTCGCCTGAATATAATTTCTGGCTTATCTTTTGGACCGCAAACCATGACGTCGAGATCATATATGTTGGATAAACCAGCAGCTGTACTAGCTGGTTCCATCTTGAAGGACCCAGGCAACTCAACACTACGGCTCTGTTCAATACAACTGTGGGGAGAAGCGCTTCTCAGGTAAGCCACACAAAAATGTAAAATGTGTTTATTCGAGAAATCTTACTATTACTAATTGGAGGCTCCTTTTGAGGCCTCCACGTGAAGCCACCTAGGATCCTAGGTGGACATGTTGAAAAAATAGAGAAATTATAGAAATTCCCACAAAAAAGAGAAACATCCCGCCATTAGTCCAGCAACTCTAATTATAATAGCCATTGGATCTGTGATCTTTTCTAATAAATTACCCATATTGCCATTATGAAAATAGGCTAAAGTAACCCCCTAAACATGTGTCTAATTACCCACCTCTGCCATTATAAAAATAATTTAAAGTAACCCCCTAATTTTAATACAAATTATTCAACTATGCCATCAGAAAAATAATATCAAATAACCCCCCCTAAAAATAATTCCAAGTATGTCGTATTAAAAGTGAATAACCACTAAATCTGAAAATCTAAATTATATAATTATAACAAAATATTAAAATATACTAATATAAAATTTTACTATTACTAATTGGAGGCTACTTTTGCTTCCTCCACGTGAAGCCACCTAGGATCCTAGGTGAACACTCTGAAAAATATATAAATCCTAGAAAATCTCTAAAAAAAGAGAAACATTCATCATTAGTCTGGCAACTCCAATTATATTAGCCATTGGATCTCTGATCTTTTCTAATAAATTACCCATATTGCCATTATGGAAATAGGCTAAAGTAACCCCCTAAATATGTGTCTAAATTACACACCTCTGTTATTATAAAAATAATTTAAAGTAACCCCCTAATTTTGATACAAATTATCCAACTATGCCATCAGAAAAATAATATCAAATAACCCCCCTAAAAATAATTCCAATTATGTTTCTCTTTTTGTGGGAATTTCTAGAATTTCTCTATTTTTTCAACATGTCCACCTAGGATCCTAGGTGGCTTCACGTGGAGGCCTCAAAAGGAGCCTCCAATTAGTAATAGTAAGATTTCTCGAATAAACACATTTTACATTTTTGTGTGGCTTACCTGAGAAGCGCTTCTCCCCACAGCTGTATTGAACAGAGCCGTAGTGTTGAGTTGCCTGGGTCCTTCAAGATGGAACCAGCTAGTACAGCTGCTGGTTTATCCAACATATATGATCTCGACGTCATGGTTTGCGGTCCAAAAGATAAGCCAGAAATTATATTCAGGCGAATACCACTCGGTACCAACCAAGGGCACTAGAAAACTTTACTTACAGATAATAACGGCAGATGTATTTGACTACAAATTACAGAGTACCGTAGCAAAACCCCTTACAGAGAGATGTATAAATCCAAATGTTTAGTGAGTGAAGAAACATAATAAGCTAATAATAAAGGACCAAGAATACATGAATGCACAAAAGTTCATTAAAAAATTTTTATTTCCATAATCAACACCGAAAGCCCCATTTGATTTCTATGCTAGTACATCAACATCCACACAAGTAGGGCCATTAACGCTGAACACCATGCTTTGATCATACTGATCTGAGCTTAATTTGGGCACCATGCATGGGATGTAGTGTTATCACGGTATGTGGTGCATGGGTATAAGATAGTGCCAGCTCGAACGCAAATCGCTGAAGGATCATACACAACGCCATCTTGGCCTCCAGCAAGGCGAAGTTCTGACCAATGCAAATGCGTGGCCCCCAGCCAAAGGGGAGGAACGCGCCTGGGTCCTTGGACGCCTTGGAGATCCCCTCAGAAAATCTATCTGGCTTGAACTCGTGCACGTCACTTCCCCATATATCCGGGTCATGGTGGATGAAGAGCACGGGCAGCTCCAAGATCACACCGGCAGGGTATGTGATGCCTCCGATCTCCATCTCCTTGTATGTTTTCCGGACGAAAGAAATGGCTGGTGGATACAACCGGAGAACCTCGTAAAGGATCATGGTCACCTGCACGACATATATATTGCACAAATTTCACACATCTTTTAACTGCATAGTATTTTGCAGAAACAAATTACGTCAATAACCTAAATAAGTACTCACGATTTTGAGGCGGCTTAAGCCTTCGTACTCTGGCTTGTTTTTGCCAAACAAACTTCGCACCTCCTCCCTTGCACGGTCTTGCCACTCTGGGTGCATGCTTAGTACAACCATTGTCCACGTGAGCAGCACCGATGTGGTCTCCATTCCTGCAAAATAAAATACCTTGCACTCCTCGATAACATCCTCAATTGTCATTCCCGTGCTCGACTGGCCATTCTCTTCTGTTTCTCTCATGTTTGACTCCAACAGTAGGCCCAATAAGTCATCTTTGGTAATTTCGCCTTGTTTCATTGCTTGAATCCTTTTCCCGATTATACCTCGCAGAATTGATTCGACCTCTTTGTTGTTTTTGCGCATCTTTCTGTTGCTTCTCGTAGGCAAGGACCTGGTCAACAACAGTGGTAAACCCCGTATATTATTTAAGCTAGTATAGAAAGATTAATTAAGAGTACCGGCAAACAATAATACTATATATATAGGAGTATATACTATATGGATTTTGAAATAGTACTAACAAAACTTACATGTAACCAGGCATCATAATCTTCTGAATGTTGGTCATGACAAGCTCAGCTTGCTCGGCTTGTAGCTGGAAAATCCTTCTTCCTTCATGGTAGCTGCTGCTGAATGCGGTGCGAGAAATGACGTCTCCAGTGAGGTTCTGCAGCTCAGGCCAAATATCCAGCTCCAGTGAAGCGTCAGAGCCAAGGGACTCCGACCACCTGCTGACCAGCTCTTCGCAGCACGCAGAAAACGCTGGCAGCATCCGCTGCAGATAGATGAACACAACCAAGGATCAATTATGCATACTCCCGATCCACCACGTTTGCAAACTTATAATTTTTGAAATATGAAATATACACAGGGGAAAAATAAAACGAAATTAGTTTTGTATCAGATCAGACACGAAACTTAATTTGTTTACCTTAAGCTTCTCGAGATGGAATGCAGGATTGAGGATCCTCCTGTGCTTGACCCATTTCTCACCCTCATGGCTGGCAACGCCGTCGCCCAGCATCTTGGACAGCGCCGGGAACTTGAGCTTCTCGAAGTGGCCGAACTTGTTGGACAGCACGTCCTTGCTCAGCTCAGGGTCGACGATGGTCACCTTGGGGTTGGGGCCGAACCAGGACATGCCCATCTTGCCGTGCTCCTGGACAAGGTTGTGGACGAACGGCGTGACGCGGTGTGCGATATCATGGCACCCCAACGGCAGAGGCTTTGACCAGGCCTGCTTGGCAAGCCGGCCGTATTCCTTGAGGTCGCCGGTGAGGAATTTGTACGACGTGCCGGGGATGCCCTGCGCACGCAACGCCCGCTCGAGCCGCCGTGGCCGCCACCATAGCTGGTTCAGCAGCCGGCCGGCCTGCCACAGGAGCACCAGGCCCAGGAGACCGCCGAGCAGGAAGCCCCATGGCACTGAGGCAACCGACGCTCCAAGAACCACCATTGTTTTGTTGACGACCAGTGGCCTCTAGCAGTCTAGCCTGGGTGGAAGAAAGAGTTTGTAAACTAGTACGGAGATGGGTGTGGTACCGGTACGGAGCCTAGGGGTCTGGTTGAATAGAGGCTCCGCTTTGCCTGGATCAGTCTGTTGTGCTATTTGTTTATTTAGGGGAGCGTAAGACTAATGGGGCGTCCTGGTCAACCATGCCTTGCTGCTAAGGAACTTGGAGGAGAAGCCATGGCGACGAGAATATCGATCGTTGGAGATTGGGGAGGAGGTAACGATACTCAATAGTCCGGGCACCGTCCATGTGACGAGTTGCTTCCATGCTCCTTCGTCTTGTTGATGCTATGAGCTGAAGACTATGGGTATAGTAGAGTCAGAGGGCCATACTGTCGTGAATACATATGAAAATAAATACGTCCCCATATCAAGGTGCCTTCGTACCCTGATGACTTAATAAATTAAAGGAGCAAATTCTACATCAAGTACAGGTATCCCCGGTCAGCCTCTCTTTTTCCTTTTTACCTTATTTTGGGCAGTGACTTGAAAGGTGTGTTGTGTACTCTTGCCCGGTGTGTTTAGATTGTAGGAAAAAATATTATAGCATCAGAAAAAACACTTTAGCATTCGCTGAGAAACGTGTTTTGTGAGGGAGGAATAGCGAAAAGTTGGAATGAATAGTGAAAAGTTGAAATGAATAGTGAAAAGTTGGGAATCTGAACATGGCCTAATCTGACTATTTTCTTCGGTGTTTACAACAAAAGATGGCTTCACTTTCGCTCAGATTACCGACTATATCACTATACCATAAAAAAAGATATCCACAAAAGATTTCCTCATACCTTACAAATAGTGTTATCCTAAACTTTTAATGCTAAATAGTCGGTCATGTATAGTTTAGTTGTTTATTCGGGCCAAATGACCATTTAAACGAGTTAAATGAGCATTAAACGGGATAACGGGTGACTAAGCGGACATGTGTAGCCACCATATAGTATGTACACGGCTTGTAAATGCTCTAAACAGATCTATTAACAAAAAACATGCACTTGTATATTATCTACCTCTACCAATAAAAAAAGAATATAATAACCATATGCCTATTTATGAACTATATGCCACTCCCATGAGAAAACTCTAAAATAAAAATATACCTGTCTATAAATGGAAAAATTACAAAAACCCACCTGTGAATTGGGGAATTATAATTAAAATACTCACGTGTAAGTCACTTCATTACTGCGTAACACACATGAAAGTTTTATATTTTCTCAAATACCTCCTTGTGTTCACTAAGCTTTGTATCTTCGATCATGTAGCTGTGTGGACAATTTTATTAGTTTCTGATAAGCATTAAGCTTGACAAAGGCATCTAGCTACGGAAGTTTGGCGCATTCACCATTGAAATTACCTCCATTTTACTACAGTTTCACTGGCATTGCTACATGATTCTTCTACTCAGACAAATTTTGGCACCATTGTTCATCATGAAGTATCTCTAGCATCTTTTTGTGGAGTATACAACAAGGTCGTGTGATGCTACTTTAAACAATATTTACACCAGCTGGTCAAAGGGCATGTGGCAAGATAAAAATACATAAAAACTTGTCGGTGTAAGAGTCAAAGTTAATTGAAAGTGGTATTTACAAAAAAAAAAACTCCACTTTATAGGGTTTTTATTTCCTTTATAAATTACTCAACGTTATTGTTTCAAAAAAATTGCACAAAAATTCATATCCATGTATCTGTATTATTCATCTCTACAATGTATCACGTAGAAAGAACAGAGGATGCACTAGAAGAAAAAATAAAAGACAATTTAGACCCTGTTTAGTTGTGTAAGTTTGCACAAAAAAAAAATGACACTACAACCGTGCCCCTTCTCAGGCACTATTCTCAGTGTTTAATTTTTCACACAACTTACATCTACTAAACAGGCCATAAGTTTTTATATCCAGCTATACATTTATTGCACACTTTATATTAAGATATCAAATGTGGAATTTGCCTGACCATTTGATGTGAAATGTAGTAAGGAAAAGTCACTCTAGATACAATAATAAATAAAATAAGATAAAGCTAATGTAATATAATGAGTATTCTTTTGTGATCCTGAAGAAAAAAGCCCTGAAGAAAATAAGATAAAGCTAATGAATATAATCAGCTACTTTATTAGGGGCACTATATATTACTGGGAGTACAATGATGTTAAGAATTCCACAAAAGTGTAGCAGTATTGAATTTGGACTGTTTAGCCAATGATGTAAAGGAGGATGCAAAGAAAACAAAGCAAATCAAATGTCCTACTACGAACAAGAAGATTGATACAACAACAAAAATTAAAATAAAAGAGCTCATCAAACGGAATGAGCAGCAACATGGTTGGATAGAAAGGATCAATACAAACTATGCATAAATGAACCTGACGTAAACCCCATATCTTGAGGTCACGGGGTTAGCCAAATATTAGAGCAATATATAAACCCACGAATTGCATATGGTGGAACACAATGCATGGAGTCGACAAGAAATGCCGATGTAGCCATTGCTCTATATATCAAGACATGGGAGTGAAATGTATGGAAACATACATGCTATTGCACATCATAACCTAAAATGTCTATTTTAAGGTTGTGGCAATATGTGTACAATTGATGAAACCTGACTTCTGAACCTAAAGAAAAATTAAGAATAATTGAGTTGAGCTGCTCAATACACATCAATATGATGACAATGCAGACCCCAAACAAATGAAAATATGCATCATATTGTAGTACATATTGGCTATCATGTGTGCTCTAGAGACAAAAAAAACCTCCTTTTCTTTAAGAAAATATGGTAGCCTATATTTGAATTATATATATCATGGAGCAGGTACAATAGCAACAAAGAAAAGAGCAATGGTATGGTAAAAAAAATGGTAAATTTAAGATGATACAATGGTATGTTAGGATTCTTAGATTCTTGATACTCACAGCATAAGTCCATGGGGCCACCTTGCTACTTCACTATATGATAAGAGATGTGACCTAGTTTACAAGTGCAACTATGTTGAAAGGATCAAGATGACTAAGAGGGGGAAGGGGTTGAATTAGGCTTCTACAAATTTTTAATACAACAAACAATACTCCCTCCGTATCGTATATAGATGACGTTCTAACGATTCCTTCAGTTGCGCAAAGGAAGACGCTGCCTCCCCACCAGCGCACTTTTGGACGTCCCTACCCTTCCTTAATTCCCGTCCGCGCCGTGTCTCGTTTCCCGTCCGTGCCGCCGGCCGCGCTCTCGACTCCTCGTTTCCCGTCCGCGCTGGCCTCTTAATCGTTCCAGCGTCGCGATTCCAGTTCGCATCTACTAGCACCTGCGCCGCTCCCCGTCCAGTTCATCGTCAAGCCATGGAGTCCTCCCATCCAGTTCATCGCCAAGCCATGGAGTCCTCCCGTCCAGTTCATCGCCAAGCCATGGAGTTCACCCAGGATTCGGAGGTGGTGCTCGCCCCGTCGTCGCTGGACGAGTCGGAGGAAGTGCTCGCCCCGTTGTCGCTAGATGAGTCGGAGGAGGTGCTCGCCCCATTGTCGCTGGACGACTCGGAGGAGGTGCCGGCGACCCTAGACTCCGAGCTCGTCGCTCCGGCGTCCATGGACCTCGACCTCGACCTCGCCGTGCTGGCGTCGCTGGATTTCGAGGTAATCGTGCTGGCGTCATAGGACTCAGAGGTCATCGCGCCAGCCTCGCTGGACTCCGAGGTCGTCGTGCCGGCGTCGCAGGACTCCGAGCTCATCGCGCCGGCGTCGCAGGATGTGGAGACGATGTTGCCGGCGGACTCCTTGTCACCGGGCGCGTTTCTATGTCGTCGGTGCCATCTCATTCACCGAGACCGCGGATCATGGGACCGTGTGCACTCGCGTTCGAGGCCGTGCTTGCGTTGTGGCCTCGTCCACCAGGACTACTGGACGCGGTCCAACGTACGCAGCAGCGACCAGCTCGACTGTGCCACGGCCATGGCTCTCAAGCGCGAGATGGATGAAGAGGCGAAGATTGGAGCAAGATGGAAGGAGGAGAAGAGGAGGAAGATGGAGGAACGAAGACAGCAATATTTGTAAGAATACATTGGCTTCAGCTAGCTAGCAACGATGGCTAGTTGTTTCATGCATGCAGTGTGCTCATCTAGTAGTAATTGTTTCATGCATGCAGTATGCTCATCTAGTAGTAATTGTTTCATGCATCTAGACTACCAATGGCTTCAGCTATCAACGATGTATCACATGAGATCTGCAATGGCAGCTGATCTTCTCTTTCAAGTCTTTCCTTTTGCATGTGAGGGATTTTGTAATTGTTGCAACCTTTAATCTTCATGACTTCCAAGGGTTACAAATATTCGGTTTGCCTTGTGTGGACTGTACTCCATGAAAGACTGCAAAAAAATGTGTAAATAAAAATACATCAGTGAGTAAAAAGACAAATCAAGAATGTTAAAACACTACAATAGCTTGGAATTTACCTGTTGTACTACTGGAATTAGAGCTTCAACTGTTTTTGCATTTCTCTTGTATTGGATGGCTTGGATAGCTCGGAAGAATCCCAAATCAAGAATGTTAAAATCAGGTGAATTGGGTGGTTGACATATTAGCCGAATATCAAATCCATGTTGCTTAGCGGCCTCACAAAAAATTGGATCATCCAATTTTAAATGGGACGGTGCGCTTTACCATCAAATCTCCACGGACACGCACGGTTCTCTCATTACCTCTTTGAGCCGGCTCATAAGTCACAAGTGGAAAACATCCAATTTTACCATAAAAAATACATTCTCCATCCCTAAATCTTGGCCGAGCACAAACACATAGGAACACGAGCCTAGGAATGTAATTCTTGTTCTTACAAGTTTTATGAGGCTCATCTTCTTCAGGCAGCAAGTAATATTTCTCTGATTTTTGTTTGAGGTAAAACCATTTTTCATCAATGTGCACAATGTCAAACAAATCCTTAAATCTTAGATCACCAATGAAGTCCTTGTCAATCATATCAAGACACCACTTCAACCTAGTCTTTTTGTTAGCAGGAGTGAGGTAAGGTTTGATGCTACTAGAATGACGCCTAATCAAACCCTTTCTTAGTAACCTTTGAACCTTCCATTTTCTCATGTTTAGTTTGCTACACACATCTTCTATAGTCATTCTGTCTTTGAGAGGAATGGTGCGCAACACTTCCAAATCAACAGGGATTACTTTACGGCCACATCGACCCTTCTTTCTACCATCAACCACAACAGGAATAAAATTTGCGAGTTGGGTTTTACCCCGCTTCCACAAACGTTGAACTGCCCGGATGCCTAATCCAAAATGATCAGCAACAATTCTTGTATCATTGTTGCCTAGCTTCCCATTCTTGCTTCTTGCTAACAAAGCTTGATAAACTTATTTTGTAAGCTCATCTGTCATCTTTTTTCTTCGGCTGTGTAATTGAACAGGAGGTTCCACAGCAGGTTCTGTATGAACAAAAAAAAATGAATCAAAATCCGAAGGCATGTTGCGCAAACGATATGAGTAGTGACCAATGTTTTTTAACTTACCAATATGGTTTACTTCAACAGGAGGTTCCACGGCATGATGTTCTGTTGGAAAAAAAATTTGAATCCAAATCAGCATGTTTTTTTTTGTACGGCTATATAACAATGAGTAATGAGAGTTTAACTTACCAATGTTGTTTTGAACAAAATCAAAATCAACTGTGCCAAACTCGTCTAGTGGCAGGTTCAAATCAAATCCTACCAAAAAGAGATTGGAAAATTAATACTCTAGCGGCACATGACACAAACTCATTTAGTGGCAAATGAAAAGCTACCATTGTTGTTGAGATCAAATGCAGCATTGCCGTTGTCGCCAACCTCCAGCGGCAAATCTTCATTTGATGTCCCTCTTGATCTTCCACAGGCAACTCATCTAGTGGCATGGAAGGAAAACAATGGAAGCGAATTAAATCATGCTATGAGAAACAAAACTAGTAGCATTGTCGTTGAGATAAAAAGCATCACCATTACCATTGTCGTTGAGATCATCACCTAACTCATCTTCTAAAATGGCAACGTTCAGATCAAACTCGGCCATGCTGCTTCTAGGCCACGAGCGAACGGACTAGCTAGTGGAGAGATGAGTGAGTGGACTAGTGAATGAACTAGTGCACAGAGGGAGGAGGCCTTAAATAGGCACGGCAAAAAGACCAGCTCAAGCACACACGGTGAAAAAAAGAAGCGCCACGCCAAAACTCAACGAGGAAAAAAAACGTGCCACGCCAAAGTCGACGAGGGAAAAAAACGCGCCATGCCGGACTCCTTGCCGCCGGGGGCGACGAGCGAAAAAAATATGGCGCCTAAACGATCGAAACAGTGGCGAGAGAAAAAAGGGGCGCCCAGACGAAAGTTACGTGCCAAAAAAAACGCGCAGAAGTGATGTACAGTCCCATGCAAAATCGCCATGCAAAATCGAAAAAAATTTGCCCTCGCATGGAGAATGGGGAGTCAAACTCCAGACCCCAGCAACAAAACAACGTAGGCTAACCAGTTGAGACACAAGAGGGTTGTGCCTACCAAGCACCCGCAGACGTATTTAATGAGGGCAAAGATGAAAAACTCTACCAAACTTAATGACTTCTTGGTATGCTAACCCTTGTCTTTTTTTTTTGCGAATCACATAGTACAGACGCAGATACTCATATACACGCACGCACACTTGCCCCTACAAACATACGCACGTAACCCTACCCCTATGAGCACCTCCGAAAGACTGGGCCGGCAAATCCTCCAAATTGACGAAGTCACCACAGGCGCCTCGCTATCGACGGGCACGTCGCCTACCACTGAAAGAATAGCGCCGGTTAAATCCAGGAAAATGCGAGCACCAGTGCCGAGTCCTTGCCGAGTCGAGGACTCGAACCCTGGTGGGCTGGTTCCACCACAAGAAACCTTGCCAACCGAGCTAGAGCTCAGTTCGCATGCTAACCCTTGTCTTAAACGTCCTATATTAGCGAAACGAAGGGAGTACTATACAATAAGTCAATTCACCCCATGTGCCTAACAACTGTGGTTGAGAGACTATCTAGTGATAAAAAAAAAGTTTTACAACCTAGGTCCAATCCTATTCTATCATGGCAAGTCTAGAAATTTAAATACGGAATATTAAGTTGCACATAGTAAAGAGAAGGATAGGAAGTCGATGGCTCCGGAGGTATCGATGAGTCGGCAACTCCTCCCTAGTCCATGTTGGAGCACCCACGCAAGGGTATAGCTCCCCCTTGATCCGCGTAAGAATTAAGTACTCGCGTAGTGGATATCCATTCCCCAATCCAGGACGGCGGATTCCAATACCGTGTACACCTTCATGAGGCTTCACACAATATCCTTGTGAGCTCACCAAGGTCACCAACATAAAGCCGTCTAGGTGATGTCGATTCACCAAGAGTAACAAGCCAAAGATCTTCACTTGACCTACACTAGATCAAGAGTTAGATGGATGCACACTTGCTACTCTCAAGCACTAAAGAAGAGTCCTTAATCTTCACAAACCAAGAACTCCAGTCAAACCAAGTGCCTCTCTTGCCTTCAATGCCTCTCAAATCTCAGCTAGGAGCACAGTGAATTTTCTGTGGCAAAAGAGCTTCAAAGTGGGAGAAGAGGGGCTATAAATAGCCCACTTAAACTCCCTAGCTATCGGTGCTGACGCAGAGGGACCAACTGATTTGGTGCCCTCAAAAGGTAGCCACCGAATCAGTCGATGCCTCCTTTGATTTGAACTATCAACAACTAGGCAAGGACCAACGACTAATTCGGTAGACTCCAGCTAAGGGGCATCGAATCAATTGGTGCGCACCAGAGCTGAACAACCACTTCTGGCCATAATGACTGACTAATTCGGTGGTACCCATCGAACCAGTCGGTTCCCTCAGGGACTTAGCCTCGAAGTGGATCTTGGAGACTATCGACTCATTCGGTGGGTCTTGTTTGGGTGGCACCGAACCAATCGGTCCAGCCAAATTCACTTAGTACCGAATAGCAATTTCTAGCCGTGATGACCGGCTGATTCGATGGGTCACGCATGACCACCGAATCAATCGGTGCTTACCTGACTTAGGCTAGAACCTGGCCCCAGGGGGGCATCGAATGATTCGGTGGGCCCTACTAACAGGGACTGAATGAGTCGGTGCTCTTGTTTACTTCACAAAGTAAACAAGGCAACAACTGATTCAGCCCATTGCACTAGTGAGCACCGAATGAGTCGGTTCTAGCAGAACTTCTTCGAATTCAAACTTCTTAAGGCCGAAACTCGTCTAATTCAAATTCTTTGAGTTTTCCAACCTTCACTAGGGATACATTTGTACTACATAGCATTAGATTTCACAAGTGTGTACCACACCTAACTTTAGTCTCGCCTAAGTCAAGCTGCAAACCCTTAACCCCCCTTTATAGTATAGGCAAAGGAAAACAAAGATCTAAACTACTCTAAGTACCTCTCATCATCTAAACTTCTCTTAGAATTATCTTATCTTTAATCTTCGAGCATATCCTTTGCACCAATACAAACATTCTCAAATGAGGGGGGCCAAAAATACCATGAAAGCCCATCATTGCACTAACTTAATATTTGCCTCTACAAAATACTTGTTAGTTGCAACAATTATGTCGTCATTAATCACCAAAACTAATTAGGGGCCTAGATGCTCTTTCATGTGTCTTAAAGCTTTACAATCAAATGGTTAGTTAAAGGCAAACTGAAAAAAATAACCATGAGAGAGATGGTCAGATGGGAAGGCTGAGACACCCACTCAAGAAAAGTCATACAAACATGGTATTCATTGTTAAGGTTCTAAAGGTTTCAGATCCACATATTGATGCCCCCAATCTATTGTCATCATTCCTTGGTGGGGTCCTCATATTTCAACCTGTAGCCCCAAACCTTAATGCTGTCGTGTCCAATGAAGGAATCTTGATGTGATCCAACAACCATATTGAGGAAGAAGATTTAGATTTTCCCCATTAAAAATTGGTGTATCTTGGTTGATTTTTTGATGTTTTGATTACCTCTCCGTGTACTTGTGATGCATGTATTTCTCTTCGTGAACGGGCATATCTTAGGTTGATTTTGGTGTATGATGAAATTAGTTACTTCCACTATTATTAACAGGGGAGGAGGGCTGTTGCATGGCCCGTGCTCCACTCCAATCACTACTAGGGGCAAATGCATACAGGCAAGGAGAGACATCAGTTCAAAAGTGATAATACGGGAAATAGGAGAATAGCGTGAAGAAATATACAATATAGTCATGTTGTTTTTTTACGACAAATGTGACTATTTAAATCTCAGTCATTCATGGAAACCTGAAAGCTAATTATGGGAGCATGATTACATATTTTTTTGAATGGACATGATGTTTTGTTTATTACATTATTTTTAATATCCATGAGATCCGTAGTCAAGCATGACAGCTAAAAGTAGTGGTACCTCCTCAATATATATTATTTTTTTTCTAGACGGATCTCCTAAATAGATTTGTAGTGGTGGGTGTCTTTACAATCAAATTACCCTCAGCTTAACCTGTGCACCATGCATTGGATGCATTGCGACCACAATGTGTGGCACATGAGTATAAGATGGAGCGAGCTCAAACTCAAATCGTTGAAGGATCATGCACAGTGCTATCTTGGCCTCTAGCAGTGCAAAATTCTGGCCGATGCATATTCGTGGCCCCCAACCGAACGGGAGAAAAGCAGCATGGCCCTTGGACGCCTTGCAGATCCCCTCCGAGAACCTGTCTGGCTTGAACTCATGCACGTCGCTTCCCCAAATATCAGGGTCGTGATGGATCATGAGCACAGACATCTCAACAATTACACCGGCAGGATATACAATGCCTCCTAGCTCTACCTCCTTGTACGTTTTACGAGAAATTTTATTGCCCGGTGGATACAACCGAAGAACCTCATATAGGATCATTGTCACCTGCACATCAAAACAGCATGGTTTCACACCTCAGGATTGCATATCATGCATGATTGCTTCAAAGAGATTCAATTAACTAGGCTATCAATTTGTGCTCCCACATGGGCTAATTAGAGTTAATATAAAAATAAGACTTGTAATTAATAATAATTACAATTATATATTTATATCACGTTCTCTTTCATCTATTAAATATATTCTAGCACAATATTCTGATGATACACATTTATCATTATGTAGTTATAATAGGTTTAGTTAGTAATAGTTTTTTTTTGCTTTGCATCACACCTCCACATGTGTTTGATATGTATTTAATTGAACATTTTGTTTGAGCTATGTAAACAACATGCAAAATTGGTATTTGTATCTCTTCCCTTGTATATGAATACATGGTGACACACATCATACCTAGTATTTTTCTAAAATAATAATATAAACAATATAATAAAAATAATAAAAATAGTATATAAATTTATAGTGTAGTTTAAGATTTTGTTATAATTATAAAATTTAGATTCAGATTTAGGAGTTACTTTAACTTTTTAGGGGTTATTTTAGTTTATATATGAATTTAGGGGTCATTTGATTTATTTTAATATTGGGATAGGCAGGCATAAATGTATAATTTACACGAAAATTAGGGGTTATTTTTTTATTGTTTTTTCCAATGAAAGCGGTGGGTAATTTATTAAAAATGAAAACATATCCAATAGCTATTTTGATTTGAGTTGTTGGATTAATGATTGACTGTTTTTTTAATTTTGTGAGAACTTCTATATTTTTTATATGTCCACCTAAAGTGGCTTCACATGAAGGCTTTAAAGAGCCTCCAATTATTAATAATAAGAACCTAGATAACTCACAATTTTGAGGCCGCTCAAGCCCTCAAGCTCTGGCTTGTTTTTCCCAAACAAACTTAGCACCTCCTCTCTTGCACGGTCCTGCCATTCTGGGTGCATGCTTAGTACGACCATTGTCCATGTGAGCAGTACTGACATGGTCTCCATTCCGGCGAAGTAGAATAGCTTGCATTCCCCGATAATATCTTCAATGGTCATCGCCATGCCGGATTTGCCAGTCCCGTCTGTCTCTCTCATGTTTGACTCCAGCAATAGACCCAGTAAGTCGTGTCTGGTGCTCTCCCCTTCCTTGATAGCTTGAATTCTTTTCTCAATTAAATCTCGTAGAATTGTTCCGATCTCTTTGTTGATTCTGCACATCTTTCGGTTGTTTTCCGTTGGCAAGAGCCTGCAAATGGTAAACCTCATGATATTTTCAGTACAGCTAGCCCAACCAAGAGCCCTTGCGAATTTAACAGACGAACTAGTAGCTGGGTGTGCTAGAAAATTTTCATTAGGCTCAATGTATGGTATTGAGATTTAAATATGCTAGTGATTTCTGGGTGTATGGTATTGAGATTTGATTAGCGTGCTATAACTTACATGTAACCGGGAACGGTAATCTTCTGAAAGCTACTCATAACGGTTTAGCTTGCTCTGCCTGTAATTGAAATATTCTCCTTCCTTCAAGGTAGCTGCTGCTGAACGCCGTCCGAGAAATGACATCTCCGGTCAGGGTCTGCAGCTCCGGCCAAACATCCAGCTCGCACGAACCATCTGATCCAGCAAACTCTACCCATCTGCCGACCAGTTCTTCGCAGCATATAGTGAAGGCCGGCAGCATGCGCTGTTGACATAGGGAAGGGGTCATGTATATCCGAAAGCAAACATATATAAACACTCAACAACAGTAAATATTTAGATGACTAATTGCATAATATTTATTTTGAAGCCTTCGTATTAATTATCACGAGATGTAATAGGAAAAGAATAAATCTTAGCCACCTATCCCGTAGCCTAAACATCATAGCCACTCAATATATTATATTTTTGAAAAGTTACTTCATTTTAGTACTATAAAAACTACATAATGTAGCCCCTTTAGTCTCCATATAAATTACATATATGCGATTATAAAAATAACTTGAAATAACTCCCTGAATTTGTATCTTTGCTATATGTGTCAGTGTCAGCATTACTAAAAAAATCCAAAGTAATCCCTAAATCTGAATCTAAATTACCTGAATATGTTAATATAAAGATGCCCCAAATGTCACCCATATATAATTCACGTATAATACTTTTTAATATTTTATTATTAATATAAAAATAGAAATGTAAGATATATATGTAGGAATGTACTAATAAGTGATAAGAATATTGATTTCCATGATAGAAATGTAATTCAAACTAACTTCTTAATTATGTACAAACACATATGGGACGATGATATGCAAAGTAAAAAATATGAATGTGGACGGACTAATTTTTGAGTAATTACTAACTAAACATGATCACAATGTGACAAAGATAACTAGATACATACAAATCTATATGAATATAATATTTATGAGACAAGAGAGGGCGCAAAGTGAACAATCTTAATCAGAGCTATATGTACTGTATAACCCTAATATTTCTATAAATCTGTATTACTTATCTTACTATTACTAATTGGAGTCTCCTTTTGAAGGCTCTAGGTGATGCCACATAGAATCCTAGATGGACAGCCTTAAAAATAGTGAAATCCTATAAAATCTCTTAAAAACAAAAAACATCCACCTAGGATCCCATATGGACATCGGTGTGTTTATTTAATAATTACCCATACAAATAAAAATTATGAAGTAGCCCCTACATATATATATCTAAATTACCTCTACGATGACCTCTATCCTATGCCCAATCACCCTAAAGCATCTCCAAGAGCTCTTGTATACTACCTTCATTGGCTAAAAAGGAAAAGGGGAAGAAAAAACTGTTTCCAACAGATAAGGCAACCGGTTAGCTTTCCATCCACGCTGGCTATATTCCACCCACGCCTTGGCATATTTGTTTAGCACCTCACGGTAGCCATCGTCGTTGGCCCTTTAGATAAGCTGTTGGATTTTACCATTCTTTTGCTAGCTATTTTATTTACATAATAGTTAAATCAAAACTTTAGCTAGTCCTTTTTAGATAATTTGTTGGAGATGCTCGAACACTTGAACTAATCTAATATATCCAGTGGCTAATACAGCTAACAAACCAAATACATATCTACTTGTGTGTGTAGCACCGGTAAGCATTTACGTGAGACTAGCCACATCAATCTGCTAGGCTTCGCAACTCAATTTGCCGACTTTCCAACTCAAATTGCTGGATGCTAGGCTTCTCCTAATCAAAGGCTTCCCAAATCAATCTGCCGTCAAGCATCTGCTACTACTAATAATTAAATATTCCCTGTGATTCTTCTGTCCCTAACTAAAATAGTTATTTCAACTACCAAATTTTATTCAAAGTTTCGTTGCGATACCATGAGTATCAAATATTCTATAAAAAAAATAGCTATTTGAACTACCATGTTTGAATAGTTTTGGTTGAGATAATATGAGTACCAAATATTCTATGCAACAACTGACGTTTTTTTTGAGGAAAAACAACTGACGTTTTGAAGGACTCAGAAACAAATCACAACTGTAACCACACCTGTCCGGGACTCAGAAACAAACAAAGGACTCCACGTTTTAAGGACTCACAACCAAATCACATACAAGGACACCACCGGTCAATCTGTCGTCAAGCATCTCCTACTAGGTGAGACACTTTAATTATTATGTATCCAAATTACCTACCTCTGTTATTAAAAAATAATAATCTAAAGTAACCCCCTAATCTTCATGGAAATTACCCCACATATTTTATAAAAATAATATCAAATGGCCCTCTAAATTTGCATTTAAAGTTCCAACGATATAATTTTTAAAAGTTAGAGTAACTCCTAAATCTGAATCAAAATTATTTACTTATATAAAAATCTTATAGTGACCAATATAAATTCTAAATTACTATTTGTATCTTAAATAATATATTATTTACAATATTTGGGTATATAAGTTACTACTCCTAATGTGTGTCACCATATATTCATGTATGACGGAAGGAATAAGAATATAAATTTTTACATTTTTAAAATAGCTCAACTAAATAAATATATCAAATACATGTGAAAGTGTGATGCAAAGTGAAAAAAATGTTATTGACTAAACCTATTACAATTATATAAGATATTTTTTTTATCTTTAGACTACTATTAGAATATTTCATGGACGAAAAAAGGTGAGATGAATAATTTTAATTATAATAAACTATTTTTAACTAGCCCGTGTGGAAGCTTGGTTGATAGGCTACTTTTTATTAAAACTATTTGCCCGTCGGAGCAGGGGTTTGGACCTTGTACCTTGAGCTTCTCCAGATGGAAACCAGGGTTGAGAATCCTTCTACGCTTGGCCCATGTCTCGCCGTCTTTGCTCGCTACGCCTTCGGACAGCAGCTTGAACAGCGCCGGGAACCTGGGCTTCTCAAAGTGACCGAACTTACTGGACAGCACGTCCTTGGCGAGCTCTGGGTCGGCTATGGTGACCTTGGGGATCGGACCGAACCAGGATAGGCTCGTCTTGCCGTGCTCCCGCATGTTGTTGTAGAGGAACGGAATCGCGCGGGGCGCGATGTCGTGGCACCGCAGCGGCAAGGGCCTGGACCATGCCTCCTGGTTCAGCCGGGCAAAGTCCTTTAGGTCGCCGGTGAGGAACCGGTAGGACGTGCCGCGGAAACCCTGTGAACTCAGCACTCGCTCGAGCCGCCGAGGCTGCCACCATAGACGGTTCAGCAACCTGCCGGCCGCCCATAGGAGGCCAACGAGAACGCCGACAAGGAGGCCCCATGGCAGTGGGACAGCAGCTGCAAACGTGGTCCGAGGAACCATTGCCCTCAGGTGGAGTGGGACTGTGGGACAGTGGGAGTATGTGACAGACAACGAGTGAGCGGAACAAATGAGCTAGTGATGCGAGTGAACTTGGCCGATGACTGGGAATCGATGTGTATTACGGCAATTGGCGTCAGACGACTAAATAGAGGTGGCTTCTTGCATTAGTATCTTTTGTTTAATGTTTCTTGGAGTAATAGAGTGTAGTTTAGGACTTGCGAGGCATTATATGGTCAACCATGAGTCCATGACCAGGTGGGGATGGGGACAGGAACTTTGATGCCCAATATATTCCCTCTCGGATAGTCGGCAGCGTGTTAATAATCGATTTGGTGGGGAGGAAATGGCGACAGACGACATACATGTGAGTATGCAGCAACTTTGTTTGAATGCACATTGTTTTGTTTGTTTCTATGGCTATGATCTCTCTGATCGCCTGGTGGTATATACCTTTTGTGTGTGTGAGAGAGTTAGCATACAGGCCAACCGGGTAAGACTAGCCACAGCGTTGCCCGTGAACGATGCTGAAATAAGGAAAGATAGGTGTCGGCGGGTGGCACACGGGGTACCTCACGCCAGCTAGTGTCGATCACAGAACACGCACGTCTCGATGGAGAATGGTTCAAGAGACGCAAGACAGAGGGTTTATACTGGTTCGGGAGTGATCCCTACGTCCAGTGCAACGGGCTCCTGATTGTATTGCTCTCTTGGTGGCGGATTACAACGAAGGCCGGTTCAAGCCTTGTGTGTGGAATGTGCGTGTAGGGGACTAAGTGCTCTAGAGATCGAGAGTCCAGAAAATCGGAATCCCCTAGCAGGGGGACGCTCTCCTCTTTTATAGCTCAACAGGAAGACAACTTTACAATGTCGTTTTACCTATCTACCCTCGAAAGCTGGACGCCCCTGACGGTTGCTTGCTGTCGGCCTAGTACGTCTCGGCAACCCCTTCCTTGGTTGCCGCGTGTCCTTCACCTTCCCACCGACAGCTTCGCAGTAGCTTCATGGCCGCTAGCGCAGCAACGCGCATGCAGCTACCTTTTCCCAAGCGCAGGGCTGTAGATCAGCTTTCTCAGTTGACAAGCGGGCAGGTGATGTCAGGTGTCGGTCGGGAGAAGGCGTAGGCTGCACGCCTTCTCCTTCGCAAGCCAGATCTGACTCGGGGAGGGTCTTCGGGACTCTCCCCCTTTCTTTACTGTGCGCGCCTATTGATAGAGGGGACCCCTCGCGGGGGTCTGCCCCCCTGGGGTCAGGGGTCAGGCGAGACGGACGTGCCCGACCCCTTCCTCCTGGTCGTCCAGGGGGGTCGGGGGTCGGACGGGATGGATGCCTCTATCCTTGCACCCTCCGGGTCCTCTGTAGGTCGGGCGAGACGGAGTTTTCCGACCAGTCGAGACTAGTGCCGCTCCCTACCGTCGCCAGGGTCATTCTCCGTCCGCGCGTCATTAGCAGACGTCTTGACAGTGGGCCTCCTAATCCATGACCCCCTACAGTAGCCCCCGACCTTGCAGAGGAGTCGAGGACTTGTTTGTGAGGTCATATCCGTTCTTCGGGGGAATTGGATTCTTCTTTTGGGGGGGCTCGTCTTTTCTTTCGTTTTCTCGCTAACTCCTGGTAACTTCCGGAATTTTGGGGGCGCAACCTTGGAAATGCCTCGACGGCAATGCCCGGTGCCCACCGTATTGCAGGGGCCCCGACCCTCTTCGCGAAGTGTCGGCCTGGGGGCTTCCGCTCCGACCCCATTGTTCCCGTGTCTTCTGTTTTCCGACTATGCGGTCCTACCACCCGAGCCCGCTGCGGGTCGGCCTGTATCCTTCAGCCTGGAGCCAGGCCCACATCCTTTTTGTCTCATCCGGGCCGATCGCGGGGATTCAACCGGGGCCACGGATCGCAGCGACCTGAACTGCTGCTGACGGGAACAGACCCGCCCATCGAGCACGATACGACGCGTCGGTCAGGCTCCGGATTTGACCTCCCGGTCGTGGTGGGCCCGACGAGGCGTGCGGCCGTGGAGGGCAGTTAATGCCAAATCCGCCGCCTCGTGCCACGCACGCACGTCGGGTGCGCCTAGAGCCGTTGGATTCGAATCGAGGGCTGAGGGTGCTCGGTCGTGCGGCCCCTTGGTACTGCCGCCTGTCATCCCACCGCCCTTATGTAAAGGTGTAACACCCTAAAAATGCCCTATTTAAAAATTAGTAATTAATTAGCTTTTTATATTCAAGTGCTCATGAAAAATGTAGGGAAAATAAAATTTTGAATTATTAAAAAGCAAATATAGGGTATAGAAACATTATTGTTGCATTCATGCTAGAGCATTTATTTTTTATTGTTGAATTCAAATTTGAATTTGAATTTGAATTCAAATGAGTGTTTAAATAAAAGAAAAACCATTTCTTTTCCTCTCTCTTTCTCCCTCCTGTTTTCAGCTCAGCCGGCCCACTCTTTCTCCCCATTCTTTTCCCTCTGTGTGGCCCAGTTAGGCCCAGGAGCACGCCACCTCAGCCCACCAGCAGCCGCAGCTCGGACTCTGCTCGGCTTGGCCCGCACGCCAAGGTGCCTTGGCCGGGCTATAAAGCCGCCGCCACCCCCTGCCTCTCTAGCCCCCCCCTCAAACCCTAGCCGCCACGTCCAAGGCAGCAGCGCCACCGCAAACCCTAGCCTGAGCTTCGAGCGCCGCCGCCGTCGATCCGTCGCCTCGCCGCCGTATTGACGACGAGATGCCGTCCAGGAGCACCGCAAGGTTCAGAGGAGCACGCCGAGCCCCTAAACCCCCTCTCTCTCGCCCCGTAGCGCTTGCGCAAGCTCACCGCCACTCACCGTCCGCCGCCGCTCGTCGCCAGCCGCCACCGCCGCGTAATCCTCGAGCACAACCCCCAAAACGGGTTCGCCGTCGCCTCCTCTCTCTCCCGGGCCAAACGCGGCGAGGTTTGCTGCCCTGTAGCGCCGGGAAACCCCAACTCCGGCGAGGTTCCGCCGCGGAGCCGGCCGCGCCGCCGCGACTCCGGCGACCAAATACCCCAGCCGAACGCCAGCCGCCCGATTCCCATCCAACGGCCCAGATCTAAACCGAGCCCGGTCCACCGTGGACCCGTGGACCGCGGTCTACGGCCGGTCCACGGCACAGTTGACCGTGACGTCAGCTGACGTCAGCCATGAGCCGCCGTCGTGCCTGTTTTGCAAAATAGCCCCCGCCTTTTCGCAAAATCAACCCGCGGTCCAGCGCAATTCATAAATAATTACAGTTTAGTCCTTTTTCTTTCGGTTTAGCCTCTGCTCTTTTGAAAAATAGTGCCCGCCGTCCTAGATGGCTGTTTTACTTGTTAGCCCTCGGGCTTTTATACAAAATTCTGTTTTAGGTCCCTGGTTTCTTTCAAAAACACCCCTGGAAGCCTAAAAGTTTCATCAGCAAGCCCCTAGAGCCCGTTTTAAGCGTAGTTTCTTCGTTTTAATTCCGATTTGAGTGATTTTCACGCTCATGTGTTCGTAGTAAAGCGTACAGTAACTCTAAAGCCTTCTTTTCATCTTTTGTTTATGTTTGGTGTACTGTTCTAATTAAATACCTTGTTTGCATGTATGTGTGGATGCTTGTGTAGTGATCGATGTGAGTAGTTGACGAGCCGTTCGAGTTCGTCGACGATTCCGTTCCCGAAGAGCAGGTGCAACAGCAGTTCACTGAGGAAGGCAAGTATAACACGGACAATCCTTGATTACCTACACATCATTTAATCATATGATCATGTGCATGTGTCTAATTTTGTTATACCATAAGGATGTTCCTAGTCTTTACCTTATTCCTTGATTACCCGGGTTTTATGCATTATGGTTAGACTATGCTACGCGCTGCGACCAACATTTATTTAGTTGTCAGTATTGAATTAATGCTTCACTTCGATGATGGTTAAAAGATGCTTTTTAGCAACATGGTTCGGGGAACTAGAGCATGTGCTTCGTGCTTTGTTCTAGTGTCTCTATAAGGTTTGGTCTAGGGAATTAGAGCATGTGCTTCGTGCTTTGTTCTAATGTCTCTCCGTAAGGTTCGGTTCATAAAGCGGCAACCCAGGAACTTGTTCGCCGCCGTTGGAACTATTATGGCTCTGGTCTTGGATAACTAGCGTGTACGTCTCTAGCTCTCCAGTGGTTACCAAAAGGCGTATGTGGGGAACATTCGTGAGAGTATAGTTTGATCCATCGAGGACGGATTTATCCGTTGGCTATGTCTCGTTAGGCAAAGTCCCGTGATGTAAGCGCCCGATGTACGGCAGCTTCACACGTTGCGATGATTCCGCTCTCGCTCTGGATGCCATTGACCCCCTCACGTTGCGCCCTGAGCGTACGTCAATCTCGATGCCTTGGGTTATGGTGCCTATGTTGAACCAAAACGGCTACTGTGCTTTTTAGGGTGTTTTGTGAAAGTCCTCGTAACATAAGTTCTTTTGGACTTATGTGACCGGCGGGTAAAGGGCGAAACCTCTGCAGAGTGTTGATCTATCATGATAGCCGTGCTCATGGATACGAGCGGCCTGGATCCTTTTTGATTAGAAGATGATATTAGTGGTTGATGTTGGTTTATTCTATAATTACTTATACATTGCTATTAATGTGTTTATACTTGGGTTCTACTCATTTGTAGTAAATTGGATAGTAATAAAATGAAACAACTAAAAGTGCTAATGTAGTATAACCGTGTCAAGCGTTTGTTCTTGCATAACCCGTGTTATACTTGTTAAGTAAGATGGTTTACTTACACTTGCAACTATTCAACAAAATCCCGGATGGGTAACAGATGGAGCATTGAATGATCAGTCGCTTGCTGAGTTTCCGGAGGATCTGCCGTACTTCTAGCTGTGTTCAACCAGTCGGTGTCCCTGTGTCTTTTGAGGCTCTACCTAGTTAAGACATTTAATAATATTAAGACTTCCGCTGTGTTATTTGTTTAAGACTATGTCTTGTGTTAAACTCTGATGTAAACTATTTTATTCGAGCATTGTGTTCTATGTGATTCAATATTTGTAATCTATATGTGTTCTGTGGATATCCTGGGTACACATATGGAAGCATTCGGATTTCTTGGAAATCTGGGTGTTACAAAGTTGGTATCAGAGCCGTGCTGACTGTAGGATCACAGCCTAGATAGAATGGTCGATTAGATTTTGCTTAATCCTTGCTCTAAAAATTATTTTATGTCCTTGGAGTTGAGTTGCTATTGAAAAATGGTGTTCTATTCTACCTCTGTCCTTTGTGAAAATTTTCTAAGCTTTAATCTAAGGCCCTCCTTTAATTTTCACTTCCATAGATGGCTCGACAGAGATAGACAGTCCGCAAGAGCACCGATGGCTACCTTCCACCCCGCATCGCTGAGTATCCATTGGTGGCACGCAACCCGGATGCCTACGAGGAGCTTCTTAGGTAGTAGGCTGAAGAAGAGGACCCTGAGGAGCTAGAGACCGAGTCCGTGGAGTTAGAGCAACAACAAGAGAAGAATGAGGAGCTGCAGCACCAGTTGGGAGGACCTGCGCCACGCAGTCCAGAGTTCGGTGCACAGTCGCCACCACGCAGAAGGACTCAATACAGCACCCTGGCTTGCCGCACCACCATCGACCCCTAGAGCCTCCCATAATTTTGTAATAAAGATCGAGTAGCACACGTTTTTGAGTCAAAACTGGTCTAATAGTGTCGAGTCTTTTGTGAACTATGTCTTTAAATGCTTGAATGAATTGTTATTATGCTTATGTGTGATTTGGATCTTTGTAATGATTGTGATGAGCGTGGATGAAAGTCTGCAATCATCTAGTATTGGATTAAGGTATAAGGATTTATGAATAAATAGTTGGGTTCCCTATCTCTTGTGCACATCATCTACCTTTCCTCTATTATCTGGGTTCCTTACCTTGTCAGTTCAGTGGACCTTCTTCAGTTTATCAGGACTAGCTCTGAGTCTTTGTGAGGAGTATGTCGGGGACAATAAGAGGGGTAGACTTTCTAGCACACCCCATAGTGCTAAGTGTCTATGGATGACTCCCGAAGCATCGGCTGATGAGTTGTAAGTTCAGTGGAGCAAATGTGAGTTCTGGCTGAAGTAAGTATCATTTTTGGGTCATGAGTTGTCAAATGGAGGTGTAGCAGTTGATCCGAAGAAGGTCAGAAATGTTCTCAACTGGATCCCACCACAGAATGTCAGTGAGATTAGGAGTTTTCTCGGAATGGCAGGGTACTATCGTCGTTTTATTAAGGGATTCTCCAAGATTGTCAAGCCTCTTACGTCACTACTAGAGAAGGATGCTAAGTTTGTCTGGACAGAGAAAGTGTCAAGCTAGTTTTGAGGAGTTGAAGAAGAGGTTGACCACTGCACCAGTGTTAGTACTACCTGACGTCACCAAGCAGTTTTCGGTCTATTGTGATGCGTCTCGTCAAGGATTGGGATGTGTACTCATGCAGGAAGGCAGAGTTGTGGCATATGCATCTAGACAATTGAGAAGACATGAGCTGAATTACCCGACACATGATCTGGAATTGGCAGCCGTGGTACACGCGTTGAAGATCTGGAGGCATTATTTGATTGGGCACAAGTGCGACATCTATACCGACCACAAGAGCCAGTATGTGTTCACGTAATCCGAGTTGAATATGAGGCAATGTCGTTGGCTTGAGAAGATCAATGACTTTGAGCTGGAGATTCATTATCATCCAGGGAAGGCTAACTTGGTGGCCGATGCCTTGAGTAGAAAGAGTTATGCGAATGTGCTAACAAGTCAGAATTTGCCGGAAGAGCTTAGCTGGGAATTCTAACGCTTCAACTTGGGTATGGTAGCCAACGTGACTGAGCTAGAAGTGGAGCCAACTCTTGAATAGGAGATCCGAAAAGGTCAATTGGAGGATGAGGAAATCAAGGAATTGATAAAGAAGGTTGGGACAGATAAAGCGCCAGGATTCCGATTGGATGATCAAGGAACAGTGTGGTACGGTAACAGAATAGTGGTGCCAGATCAGCAACATATCAAGGATGTTATCTTACGGGAGGTGCACGAGTCAGCATATTCCATTCACCCGGGAAGTACCAAGATGTACTTGGACCTCAAGGAAAGATTTTGGTGGTATGGTTTGAAGCGCGATGTTGCAGCACACGTAGCTCTTTGCGATGTATGCCAGAGAGTCAAGGCCGAACATCAGAGACCGGCAGGTTTGCTTCAGCCTATGAAGATACCAGAGTGGAAATGGGAAGAAGTGTGTATGGACTTTATAACAGGACTGCCCCGCACACAGAAAGGTTATGACTCTATATGGGTGATAGTGGACCGATTGATGAAGGTGGCTCACTTTATTCCGGTGAAGACTACATATTCCGGTGCCAAACTAGCAGAGTTGCATATGGAGCGGATTGTATGTTTGCATGGTGTACCGAAGAAGATATTGTCAGACCGAGGCAGTCAGTTTACGTCGCACTTTTGGCGCAAGTTACATGAGTCCATGGATACTAAGCTTCACTTCAGTTCCGCTTACCATCTGCAGACAAACGGTCAGACCGAAAGGACAAATCAGATACTGGAGGATATGTTGAGGGCATGTGCATTACAGTATGGGAATAGTTGGGAGAAGAGTTTGTGTTATGCAGAGTTCTCGTACAACAACAGCTACCAACAGAGTCTCAAGATGTCACCGTTTGAGGCGTTGTATGAAAGGAAGTGCAGGACACCGTTGTTCTGGAATCAGACCGGAGAAGATAAGGTATTTGGACCTGAGGTCTTGAAGCAGGCAGAAGAGCAAGTGCAGGCTATCAGGCAGAATTTGAGAACAGCTCAGACACGGCAGAAAAGCTATGCAGATGTGAGGCGTCGAGATCTCAGCTTCGAAATTGGCGACTTCGTCTATCTCAAGGTGTCACCAATGAGAGGTGTGGAAAGGTTCAATGTTAAAGGCAAGCTAGCACCTCGCTACATTGGACCATTCAAGATTTTGGAATGGAGAGGTGAAGTGGCTTATCAGCTAGAGTTACCAGAGAAATTGGCAGGAGTGCACGATGTGTTCCATGTGTCCTAGCTGAAGAAGTGTTTATGGGTGCCAGAGGAACAGATTCCGTTAGAAGAGTTGAATGTGCAGGAGGATCTTACTTATGAAGAGTATCCGGTTAAGATTTTGGAGGAATCTGAGAGGGTCACCAGGAACAAGGTGATACGAATGTGCAAGGTTCAGTGGAATCGTCATACACATGATGAGGCAACCTGGGAACGGGAGGATAATCTCAAGGCAGAATATCCACATCTTTTCCAATCCACGTCCGAATCTCGGGGACGAGATTCATCTTAAGGGGGGTAGGTTTGTAACACCCTAAAAATTCCCTATTTAAAAATTAGTAATTAATTAGTTTTTTATATTCAAGTGCTCATGAAAAATGTAGGGAAAATAAAATTTTGAATTATTAAAAAGCAAATATAGGGTATAGAAACATTATTGTTGCATTCATGCTGGAGCATTTATTTTTTATTGTTGAATTCAAATTTGAATTTGAATTTGAATTCAAATGAGTGTTTAAATAAAAGAAAAACCATTTCTTTTCCTCTCTCTTTGTCCCTCCTGTTTTCAGCCCAGCCGACCCACTCTTTCTCCCCTTTCTTTTCCCTCCGCGTGGCCCAGTTAGGCCCAGCAGCACGCCACCTCAGCCCGCCAGCAGCCGCAGCCCGCCCGTCGCCGTTGCGGGGCTCCAACAAGGATTGGAACAAGGGGTGGTTCTACCTGAAGAACAACGCCGGGGCCGCCCTTCCCTTGTTCGACCCCACGAGTTCACTGCTGGCGAAGGAGCCGGCGCATTGGCAGTAGGGCCCCAAGGCCGCCGACCGCAAGAAGCTGGCGCCGCACCTCGACTGCCTCGCCAAGCTCCAGTCGTGCGGCCTTACCGGCATTGGCATCGCGGAAGCCTTCCACCGACGCCACGTCGCTCCGCCCATGGCTCGGCCACTGTGCCTCTTCGAGATGCTTCCCACAACCTCCGAGGCCGAACTCCGCACCATCCTCGTGTCGCGCATCGTCCCTTCGGAGGACGAGATACAGGCTCAGCTAGCGAAGCTCGTCGACTCTTCGCGGGCCGCTTCCATGGTGATCCCCACCCCGGGTCAGCCACCGATGCTCCCTGGTCCCGAGGCCGTGGACCTCGTAAGTTGTTTATTCCCATCGTATCTTGTTTCTGTCTTGGTCTTTTTCTTTTTTTTTTGCGAGCCAGACTGACGTCTCCGACCTGCAGTCCCGTGAGGCTCCCGGAGGCCTCCACCCCTCAAGAAGGATCTTGCCGGAGGAGCAACCCGCCCTCAACGAGGCCCGACGAAGGAACCGTGAGGCCGGGGAGGCCAATCGGAAGCGCAAGATGGAGGACACCGAGAAGCGTCTCCATAGGCAAGAGCGGAGACGCGAGAGGGAGCGCAAGGAGCGCCGGGGAGAAGAGGTTGGATCGCATCTGGCCTCTTCGTGTGACGAGGAGGAGAACCCCGGAGGTCATTCCCCTTTGCTGGGGGATTGCATCGTGGAGGACTTCGTGGCGCACGGGGAACACCGGTCGGCGCCCATTGTCGTGGATGAGCTACCTTCTCCACCACCAGGCGCCCCGCCGGCGGGGGGGGGTCCCGTTTGCGCTCGTCCTCCTCCTCCAAGCCGATGCAGCTGGCGGTTCGCCGCCCTGGCACGTCGCGCAGGTTCGTCTAAGTTCTCTTGATGTTCTGTTTTCCCTTTATCACTCACGCCGTTGGCGCTTATACCAGTGTCGCCATGCATGCAGCCGGATCGGCCAGGAGTTAGGTCCCATCAGCTCCGGTGAAGCGTCTCCGCCGAGATGCGCCGCCCGCGATCGTCCCTGACTCTTCGAAGCCAAGGACGCCCGACGAGCCTCGGCACGCCGACCCGTGCCCGACTAGAGCCGAGGGGTCGGTTCCACCCCCTGCCCTCAGGGGCTCCTCGTCCGCTTCGAGGAGTGTGGAGGCTGCCCACACGGCCGCCGCTCCATTCCCACCAGTCCCTTCTCCCCCGGCCGACCGTACCGCCGGAGCGGGGGTTACGTACGTGCTGGCCTCATCGCCCGTGGCCGGGGAGGCCGCGGGGACGGCGGAGCGGGTGATGGACGTCGAGGCGTCTATGGAGGCCGTCATGGGTGGCGGGCCAGGGGCGAGCACCATGGTGATCATCACGAAGCCCCTCCCGGCTGCTGTGGCACCCATCGAGGGCGCGGTGGTGGGCGCTCCTGTGGAGCCACCCATCGCGAATCCAGTCGCGCCATCCGCCACTGAGCCGCTCAGGGTGAACCCTAGAGAGGGTGTGGAGGTGAGCCGGTGGTCCGTGGAGGACCTCTTCGGTGAAGCGGAGGCGCGTGCGCACTCTGAGTTGGAGCCTCCCACGGCCTCATTGGCCCTTACGCTGGTGTCGGTCTTGGCGCCGCCATCCACCGCCGCGCCAGCGGGGCCCTCGGGGTCGGGCGACGACCGTGGGATCGCCCCACCCGCCCAAGGTGAGCCTGCGGTTGATCCTGTGCACAGCATGCAGATCGACACCTGGCTGGAGAGCCTCTAGCAGATGGCCTTGACGCTTCGCACCATGGCGATCCCCTCCAGCCGAGTATGTGATCTATCTCTTCTTCTTGTTTTCACTTAGCTACACAATCGCTTTTCAGGCCTGTCCTCGCCATGGCCTTGACTTGGTTTGCTGGTTGACGCTGTCGATGTTGTTGGCGCTCTCCCGGACCCGGAGCATCGAGCAGGAGGCCATCAACTAGGCTCGCCGGGCGTGGGATGTCGCCAATTCGTCGAGGGACGCCGAGGCCAGTGCGCGTGATGAGGCCGCAGGCAGCGCCTGCCGCATCTCGGAATTGAGCGTGAGCTGGCCACTCAAGCCTCGACGCACCAGGAGGAGCTTGCCGTGCTGCGTGTCGAACTAGGCAGCATCCGCACCGACGCCACCAATGTTCGCAGCAGTATGTCCCACTTCACAATCCTTTCTTTCTTCAGGTGCTTGTACTGGTTTGGCAACGATCTCATGCGCCGGCCTTCCAGGTACGGATGAAAGTGGTATGGATATTTCCCGTCCGACTGACCGACCGAAGACCCTCAGGCCTTAAATGGTACATACCGTATCCGGAACCGAAAAATCAATATTCGACCGTATCTGTATCTGCATAACAAAAGTTGAATGTCTATTGTAGATATGTAATGTATATCAATATCCGATGCATATCCGACATATTTTGTACTTTCCGTATCCGAATCCGATCCGGCAAAAAAATAAATATCCGTATTCGTATCCGGTCATATCCGTCCGTATCCGATCCGTTTTCATCCCTACTTCCAGGGTTCCAAGCTCAGATCAACACTCTGAGGGAGGAAAGGGCTGCGGTGGTCCAGGCGTGGATCGACGCCCAGGCGGAGCGCAACCAGGCGGTGGCCGCGAAGGAGGATGCTCAGGAAGCGAGCGCCCAGCTTGGTCAACTCGTCGCCGATCTTCGCACCGAGGTGCAGACCTCCACCGAGCGGGTCGGGATCCTGGAGGCCGCCCTGTCCACGGCGAACAAGTCCCTAGAGGAGAAGGACTCAGAGATCGACGGTATGGTCCCCCTTACCTCTTCTCGCTTTTCATCCCTGTCAACTTCCCTTACTGTACATTTGCCCGCGGCCTAACCGTTGTTTCGTTCCTCGGCAGCGCTCAAGTCCCGTGTGGCGGACGGGATCACTCACCGAAACACGCTGCTGGCGTGCTTCGGGATGTTGCATGACATGGTGGGGGTGGTCCTGTCGCGGCTCGGATTTCCTCTATCCGAGGACATCGAGCGGCTCCCAGGGGATCTCCACCGAGCGGCTGAGAGCTGCGGGGAGCTGCGCGCCGTGGCCGTCTCGATGCTCTCAAGGTGCCAATGAGTGGTGATCTGGAGCGTCTTCCGGCAGAGCTTGACCACGTCCCTGGGTGCGTCGGGGCCCTCGCAAAGCAGTCGCTGGTGCGCGGCGTCCAGGAGGCCTTCACGCTGGTGCGCTCCCACTACGACGGGATCCGCTTCGACAGGATGGCCGTCGGCTTCCCCAACGACTTCACCACGAAGGCCCTGGACGCCCTGGCCGAAGAAGTCAGGGCATCCGCCGAGCAATTTGCCAATGGCCTGGTGCCTACAACCGACGCGGAGGGCAACCCGATGGACGGCGCCGACCCCGACCAGGCCCTCTGAACATGTCACTTATTCTGCTACTGTCGTGCCCTCGCATAGAGGGATTTAAACTTCGTACTTTGGGGGGTTCTGTTTCGACGGGACTACCATACTTTGGATATCTATAATAATTAGCTCACTTCTTTTCTTTTTCGCCATCTTTTTGGCCCCGTACGCGTGGGCTTTTATTTGTTTTCCTATGGTTGTACCCCTGCCAGCCCCCGAGTGGTGCCTGCCTTCCAGTTTCTTCACGAACTGGTTGGGAGGCGCCACTTGAGATAGCCTTTACAGGGTTGTCTTGGTTACTAATCGGGCCTCCGAGCCCTTGAGCTTGGCTGTGGGGCGGGCAAGGCAGACCCGACGGTTCTGCCGAGCCCCCGAGCCCCTAAGCTTGGCTGCGAGACGGGCAAGGCAAACCCAATGGTTCTACCGAGCCCCCGAGCCTTTGAGCTCGATTGTGAGATGGCTTCGGGGGGCTGAGTCTTTGAGCCTCTAAAGCCGTCGGGTCCAGATCCGAGCCTCGCGCTCCTGGAGGATCTGGGTACCGAGCGGTCTTTTGGCAAAGTTATCCTCGAGCCCCCAAACCTCTACGTGAAGTCCCCCCTCGCCGTGATTGGGGGCGGCCCAACATTCGGTCGTTGACCCCTGAAAAAAGATAGACCCAGTAGGTCCAAAACATAGTTAGTTTCTTCCATCTGAGCTGCGTTGTTGGCAACGCTTTTGCATACTCCCGGCTTGATTCATTTCGAAAGAGTCCCCCGGCCCGACTATGTTCGTTTGGGCACGTTGGCAGGGTCGGTCATCCGGCTCGGCAACCGTGCGATCCGTAGCCGCGGGGGCGTAGGCCGTCGCAACGCAGCTGCGCCAGACTTCCGTGCCTACCCTTCCAATAGCGCCGGGGTCTCCTCAGAATCATAGGGCCGGATAACAAATAGAAAGCTCAAAAGAAATGACAATGAATTTAATCAGAAAAAATGGGAGTGTAGAGAGTTCACTTATCTAGCCGGCTGGAGGCCAGGGGGAGGGCTTCCGCGGCCCCCCCTGTCGGGTCTTCTGTCGAGCGACGAGGAGTTGACGTAGCACCGTGAGCTTGTGGCTGGTATGAGGACGTGTCACGACCAGGGGCTCGCGGTTACTGTAGCTTCGAAGGTTTTGCGTCGGCGATAATGCCCCCAGAGACGAGGCTCCATCGGTTGGGCGGCGGCCTCTGCCTCCGGGGCATTACCACCGAATGGTTCGCCCGTGGACGAACTGCTTTTAAGCTGTGCAGCTCCTCCCTCCACCGGCGATGTGGTACTAAAAATGGATACCATCCACCATCGGAGTCCTCATAAAAGGAAAGGACTGGACTGCGCTCAGTCCCAGCCCAACTTCAGTTTCGACCTTTTGGGCCTTTCTCCCACGAGGGTCTTCGTTGAACCTCTCGTGCTGACAGGGTACAGATCTGCGGCCGACCCCTCCATGGGGTCGGGCGGGTTGGGATCATACCCGCTCCCCCCTCCGCGGGTGGTCATGGATAGAAGCGCCGCAACTGCTCAATGTTCCAGGCGTTGGATATGTGGGTTCCATCCGGCATTGCCAGCTTAAAAGAACCCGGGCGGAGGACTTGTACTACGGTGTAGGGGCCTTCCCAAGGAGGTGAAAGCTTGGTGAAGCCACGGCGATCTTGGGCTAGCCTTAAGACCAGGTCGCCCACTTGAAACGCACGGCCACGCACTCGTTGCGCGTGATAACGCCTCAAGCCTTGCTGGTACCTGACCACTGCTACTTCCAGAGCTTCCTCCAACTGGTACGCGGCGTCCTCGAGGTTGGTTGCATTCATTTCCTCGTCGAAGGCCTGAACCCTTGGAGAGTCATAGTCTACGTCCGTCGGGAGGATCGCCTCAGAACCATAGACCATGTAGAACGGGGAGAAACTCGTGCCGTGGGTCGGAGTCGTCCGCAGACTCCACAGGACGAAGGGAAGCTCCTCCACCCACTTGTCACCGAGCTTGTGAATGCGCTTGACCAATCGGTTGAATATCCGCGACTTCAACCCTTGCAGGATCATGCCGTTGGCGCGCTCGACCTGCCCATTTGTGCGCGGGTGAGCGACTGCCGCCCATGCCACCTCAATCCCGTAGTTGTCGCAGAAGCGGGTGAACTTCTTCCCCGTGAACTGAGTTCCGCTGTCGGTGATAAAGGTGTTTGGAACACCGACCAGCGTAGGATGTCACGGAAGAAGCGGACGGCTTGCTCTGACGTGATCTCCGTTAAAGGGCGCGCTTCAATCCACTTTGTGAATTTGTCGACGGCGACAAACATGTGGGTGAAACCCCCGGGCGCTCTTGGCAGTGGCCCGACCATGTCCAACCCCCAGACTGCGAATGGCTAGGTGATGAGTATGGTCTGAAGCGCCTAGGCTGGTAAATGTGTCTTCTTGGCATAGAACTGGCAGCCTTCGCATGTTCGCACGATTCGCTCGGCATCTGCGACAGCTGTGGGCCAGTAGAATCCCTGCCTGAAGGCCGACCCTACCAATGATCGAGGCGCTGCATGATGGCCACACACTCCACCGTGGATGTCCCTTAGCAGCGATCTCCCTTCTTCGTTGAGGATACAGCATTGAAGGACACCATTGTGGCCCCGGCGGTACAGGTTGCCCTCAATTATCCTATAGGACTTGGCCCTTCCGATGAGGCGTCGAGCTTCTGTTTGTCCAGCTGGGAGGGCCCCATCGACGAGCCAGGTTAAGAAGGATGTGCGCCAATCCCTCTCTGGCTCAGGTGGATCTTCCAAGGGTTGCTCCTCCTCGAGGTCCGGCCCCTCGTCAGGGTCGGATACGATGGCCGCTACTACCCTTGTTCGGTCGAGACTTCCCTCGACGCGAGCAACTGCTCGGGTTTCGGCCCCAAGAAAGGTGCTTCATCGTTGAAATTCACTGACGGCTGATGCTGGTCGTCTACGAACACACCAGACGGGACTGGCTGTCGCCAGGATGCAAGCTTGGCTAGCTCATCGGCCGCCTTGTTATACTCTCGCCGAAGGTGGACGAAGCCCATGCCTTTGAACTTTTCTTGCGCTCTGCGCGCCGCTTCACAGTAAACTGCTAGCTTCGGATTGTGGCACTTGGCGTCGCCGTTGACCTGATCAACCACGAGCTGAGAGTCACCGCGAGCCTCCAGCCTGTGGATGCCTAGCTCCTTGGCTATCCGCAGCCCAGCGAGCAGAGCTTCGTACTCCGCCATGTTATTCGACGCGGGGAAGTGTAGCCGTATGGCATAACGCATCATCACTCCCATAGAAGAGATGAAGACGACCCTCAACCCTGACCCGGTTTGGTTCTGAGCTCCATCGAAGTGAAGGACCCAGTATTCGAGGTCAGCCGGGGCTGGGGGGAACTGTGTCTCCGTCCATTCGGCAACAAAGTCCACAAGGACCTGAGACTTGATTGCTGACCTTGGTGTGTAAGAGATGTCGTAGCCCATAAGCTCGAGGGACCACTTGGCGATTCTCCCTGTCGCTTCCCTGTTGTTGATCACCTCTTCTAACGCGTGCTCGATGACGATGGTGACACGATGGGCGTCGAAGTAGTGTTTGAGCTTGCGCTTGGCGATGAGGATGGCGTAGATCATCTTCTGGATGTGGAGATAGCGCGTCTTCGACTCGGTCAACTCCTCGCTGATGTAATAGACCAGCTGCTGTATCTTCAGGGCGTGCCCTTCCTCCTCGCGTTCCACCACGAGAATAGCGCTCACCACCTAAGTGGTCGCCGCCACGTACAAGAGCAAGTGCTCCCCCTCGCGTGGAGGCACCAGGACAGGTGGTTTGGTGAGCATGTGCTTGAGCTGGTCAAGCGCCTGCTGGGCCTCCGTGTCCCACTTGAAGCGGCCGTCCCTCTTCAAGAGCTTGTAGAGAGGAAGCCCCCCGCTCACCCAGGCATGCTACGAACCGTCCTAACGCAGCAAGGCAACCTGTCAGCTTCTGGATGTCCTTGACGGAGCTGAGCGGTCCCATGTTGGTGATAGCTGCAATCTTCTTGGGGTTCGCCTCGATGCCCCTGGCGGAGACGACGAATCCAAGGAGAAGGCCCTTTGAGACCCCGAATACGCATTTCTCTGGATTGAGTTTTACGCAGTTCGCCCGCAGGCGATCGAACGTGGCTTCCAAGTCTTGGACTAGATCGTCAGCTCGCTTGGATTTGACTACGATGTCGTCAACGTAGACTTCGACGGTTCACCCGATGAGGTCCCCTAAGCACTGGTTCATGCAACGCTGAAACGTTGCACCAGCATTCTTTAGCCCGAAGGCCATCGTGGTGTAACAGAATACACCGCAAGGGGTCACGAAGGAAGTGGCCAATTGGTCGGATTCTTTGAGCACGATCTGGTGGTACCCATAGTAGGCATCGAGGAAACATAGGGCTTCGCATCCCGCTGTGAAAATACGACCTGATCGATGCGAGGGAGGGGATAGGGAAACCTTTCGCAAGCTTTATTGAGACTAGTGTAGTCGACATACATTCTCCATTTCCCATTCTTTTTCTCGACAAGTACAGGATTTGCCAACCACTCTGGGTAGCGTACCTCCCTAATGAACCCTGCATCTAACAACTTGGCTACTTTCTCGATGATGATCTTTCACTTGAACTCGTTGCAGTGCCTTGTGGGCTGCCTGACGGGCTTCGCGCCTTTGCGAATGTCCAAGGAATGCTCGGTGACTTCCTGGGGGATTCCTGGCATGTCTGCGGAAACCCATGCGAACATGCCGATGTTTGCCCGGAGGCAGTCGACGAGTGCGCTTTCCTATTTCTCCGTGAGGGTGGAGGAGATGATGGCCGTCTTGCTCCCGGAGCTCTGGGGGTCAAGGAGCACCTTCTTCTTGTCGCTCGATGGCTGGAACTGCCTCTCGGCCTCCAGCTCGAGCATCGCCCTCTTGCTTGCGGGGTCGTCATCACCCCTGGCGTCGCGCGCTTCCCGACCCTTAGGAATGGAAACTAGTACCGCCATGGCGTCGACTGCCGCTTGAGAGACGGCAAGCTCTTTGGAAGCCTCCACGGCCGCCTTGGCCTTGGCGAGCTGGCGAGACACGACGAGAGCTGCCGCCAGTGCCCAGCTCTCTTTCTCGCATTCGTACGCCACCTGAGGGTATGTTCCTACCACAATGACGCTGGGACCCGGCATCTTGAGCTTGAGGTAGACGTAGTTTGGGACGGCTATGAACTTAGCATAGCATGGCCTTCCCAGGATAGCATGGTAGGAGCCGTCAAAGTCCACCACTTCGAAGCAGAGTGTCTCGGTGTGGAAATTCTCCCGGTCTCTGAAGGTGACTGGGAGGGTGATCTGTCCCAATAGGACAGCCTCCTTCCCCAGGACTACTCCATAGAAGGGAGCCTGTTCCGGCCGCACGTGGGATCTCGGGACACCCAAGGCATCCAGTGTGCTTGCATATAGGATGTTGAGGCCGCTCCCTCCGCCTATCAACACCTTGGAGACGCGCTTCCTCCCGATTATCGGAGCCACAACCAGTGGAAGCTTCCCCGGATGCGGGACGTACTTCGAGTGGTCAGACTGGTCGAAGGTGATCACAGCTTCAGACCACCAGAGGAACTCCTGGTTGGTAGGATGAACCGTGAACACATCCCGCTCCATCAGCTTGGTGCGTCACTTTGACGCCTACGCCTCTGGGCCTCCGAAGATCATGAGGCACTCGTCGGGTTCAGAAAACGAGTCAGTCACTGTCCCCTCCCCTTGTGGTTGAGAAGTCGAGCTGACCCCATCCAGCCTACCCATGAGGAATTTCCTCATGAGTCCGTACTCGCGGTACTTGTGTTTGACGGGGGTTGCGTGGTTTGGGCACGGACCCTCGAGTAGCTGCTCGAAGTAGTCGGGGGTCTGGCCCTCGTTGGGTCGTCGCCCCTGGGGTTGGTCGCCTCGTCTCTAACTTTGTGGCACACGTCCTTGGGGTCGGGAGGGTTTTGGGCCTGCGACGGCGACGAACTCGACCCTTCTTTCATTCTTCTTCTTCTTCTTCTTCTTCTTCTCGCGATGGTCTGACGACACTGCTTCGTCGGCAGTCTCCTCGCGCTTCTTTTTCCCTCCATCTTCGGGAAAATGCGCCAGCACAGCTTCCTCTCCCTGTGCTTCTTCAGCGGCCATGTCGAGGACCTCCTTGATCATCTTCAGGCACTCCCTGCCGATCCAGTTGACCAAGGGTCGGCTCTTGGTGCCTCCCATCAGCGCAGCGATGGCGTCGGCATAAGTGGCGTCAGGGAGGTTGTTGTACTATTGAGACAACTGGCGTAGGTAATCGCACAGGGTCTCCCCATGCTTTTGCCTGCACCTTTTGAGGTCTCAGACCTTGCCCGAGCGTGCACAGGTGCCCTGGAAGTTCCCGACGAAAATACTCCTCAGATCTGCCCAGCTTCGGATCTTCCCGTTTGGCAAGCGCTCGAGCCACGCGTGGGCTGGCTCCGCCAAGTATAGGGGGAGGTTGCGTATGATGACTTTGTTGTCGAAAGCTCCACCCGCTCGGCACACAAGCCGGAAGTTATCTAGCCAGACCGAAGGGTCTATCTCCCCATCGTACATGCAGAAGTTGGTGGGGAGACGGAACCATGGGGGAATTGCGACGGTACGAATCTCGTGGGAGAAGGCGGCCGGGCCGGGGCAATCGGAGTCGGAATTCGAGTCCCAATCTTCTTCTATCTCAACATGCGCCTCGCGCCGATGGTGCCTGATGCGTGGGACACGATCCTCCGGCTCTTCCGACTTGTCCCGGCGCCGAGCCTCGATGGTGTGTCATACGTCGCGATCAGGACCTAGCCTGTCCTGAACCTTCGCGGCGTCCGTATTCGGGGCGTTCCGTCGTGAGCATTCGGCTGGCCTTTTCCTGTCGACGGGGCTAGGAGACCGCGAGTTTCCAGTGGATTGCCGCCTTCTTCCCACGGAGCTCGCCGCCTGCCGCACCGCAGTGCGTTCGAGGAGCGTCCTCAGCCCGTTCTGGACTCGGCGTTCCTCCGGGGTAGACGGTTGTTGCAGCTGCCAGCTGAGCAGCGTTGCCGCTGCGATGCACTGGCTCGCCCGGTCGAAAAGAGGGTAGCCATCGGCGTTAGTCTCGATCCTCTGGCCCACCTCACGGGCCCGTGCCCGAGCCGACAGATCCATGTTCGCATCGAGCTGAGCTTGCTCTATCTCGATGGCAAGCCGCATGTCCTCCAGCTCTCGTTGCTTCGCCGCGATCTGCTCTGGCGTGAATCGGATCTCGGCCCCGTTCGTCACGTCGTCCGGGGGAACCACGGTGAAGCACTCCCGCGTGGGGTAGTGCGTACCCATCCTCGGGGGATGTGCACTTCCCGATCCTTCTCCTGTCCAGGCTCGCTCAGGCTGGTCATGGCGCTCGAGGCCGAGTAGCACCCCAAGATGCCTCCGTACCTTAGCAGGCGCACCCTAGCGTGCGCCCTTTCGAGACCTTTCCAAGCTTGGCGTCGCGCCAGGTCGGAGAAAGTTTGTGACGCGTTCCTCAGACCAAAAGGAAAAGCTGACGCCTCGCCCTTTTGTGAGCACGCGTAGGCCTTCTTGGCCATTTGGCTTTCGGAACCGCATGACGAAGGCGAACCCGAACGCTTCACCTGGAGTGCTTGGGTTTCGTTGTCGCTCCCGCCAAGACGGTGCACGATCCGCTCGCGCCCCACCCCGGACACTGCGATGGAGTTCCGAGAGACGACGCTCACGGCTTGCGCAGCCGTCGCGGCCTCCTCCGAGGCGGCCGAGGACACCGCCGGGCCACCACAGGGGACTTGCCCCGTGCGGGTAGCCAGGCAGTCGGGGTTGTCGACGAGGACGAGGCGTAGTGCGCCACCGCAAGCGTCCGGCATCTCGTTCACGAGGAACTCGAGGTTGTCGAACCGGATGGTCGCGCCCAACCTGATCTGATGGTCATGTTGACGACCAAAAATAGCAAGATGCCGATCTGGCTTTACAGCCGGTCTAACCGCCTGCTACAAGCGGTCTGACCGGTTGTGCCATGTAGCCGGTCTGGCAATGTGCCAGGCGGTCTGACCGCCTGTCCCCGAGGCCGAATAGAATTAAGGATTTCTTGCGGTTTAGATCTGTAAAGGAACTTTCTTGCGGGGCAAGACCTCCCCACCCTATATTATGAAGGGCCATGGCCGATTGAGGACCTCTACCCAATCGTCAAACACAAATACATCTACTACTTTGTACCTTTTCTTTTATTCCTTTGCCCTAGCTTTTCCAATCTCATCTGTTGTTCTTCCTTCGTCTCGACGACGACCGAGGACATTCTAGGTGGCCTGCCGATCCTAGAACAACCCAAGGTGCGCCTACCCTGACGAGGTCCCTCCCGGGTGGGCGTTCATTGGTTTCTTGCCGGGTTGTCGCAGGGAGTCTGACCGCCTGTACAAGCGGTCTGACCGCCTGTAACAGGGAGTCTGACCGCCTGTAACAGGGGGTCTAACCGTCCGTCGCAGAGGTGCTGCAGCGAGCTCCTTTGCGTCCCGCACGATCTAGTACGTTCGTGTGTTGGCCAGAAAAGGCGCCAACATATTTTGGCGACTCCGCTGCGGAAGGAGAAAGATAAATCGGTTACCATGACCGATCTAAATCCTAAACACGGCGAAGTTGATAAATCCAACATCGTCAGGCCTGACCTTGATCAGTTTGAGGCCGACGACTATAAGATCTTTGATGAAAGATTCAGGAAGTTCGAAGAGGAGGAAGCGCAGGAAGTACTACGCCGTAAGGAGGAAGCAAAGAAGCAATTCCTGTCGCACTACTCCAGAGATCGTCAAGGCAAGGTTATAAAGCTCAAGGACGTGGTCTTTGATGAGTCTCCACCTGAGGTACCACCCAATGTAAGTGATGTATCTTCTGGTGTTACAATGGAACAAATTCAAAATATGATGGCTGAGCATGATGCTTTTCTAGTTAATTGGCTTTTATCTAGAGAGAAAAAATCTGCTAGTAAACAACCTGAAACACCTATTGATAATTTGCTAGTTACGACTAGTGTTACTACCAATGTCCTTACATCTGAATCATCGGCAAATCCTATAATAGAACAACCACTATATGGCATGCCGTTGAATTTCTATAGTGGACAGATGGTGACACCTACCAATGCATTGGTAGCCCAGCCTTCATACCCAGAACCTATCACAAGCATCCCAAATTCTGGCCGCATTGGCCGAAATAATGAGCTTGTGAATTTTGCTCCGCCATATAGTACTTTTGCATATACTACACCACCTATACCATCCACAGGTACTGTTGCACCCATCGGTCCTATTCCTAACGAAACATATGACAGATACTTGCAACGGTGGCAGAACAGGCCACGACCGGTCGGACCGACCCCTACAGGCGGTCTGACCGGCACGACGGTTGGACCGACCCTCACAGGCGGTCTGACCGGCTATCAGAGCCAGCACATTACACACACATAGCCAAATTCATCTACACAATTTGATAGAATGTTTGCTGATTATAAGAATGATTTGGCTAATTTGCTTAAAGAAAACCTTGGAGTAGATTTTAGAGGTAAAACTCGTGCATACCAAAAACCGTATCCTGCTCACTTCGATTCGGTTTAGTACCCTGCTGGGTTTAGATTGCCTGATTTTATTAAGTTCGATGGGGAAGATAGTAAAAGTACTTTTGAGCATATTAGTCAATATCTTGCCCAATTAGGAGAAGCTGGTTCTATAAGCAAATGAAAAGTGCGCTTATTTTCATTATCTTTGACTAGAACCGCTTTTTCTTGGTTTATCTCATTAACTCCTTGTTCTATTAGCTCATGGGAGCAATTAGAACAAAAATTTCATGATCATTTCTTTTGTGGGAATAATGAGCTCAAGTTGCCTGATCTTACATCGGTTAAGCAATCACGTGATGAATCTGTGAATGATTATCAGTGTTCGCCTACACGGCCGTTTAGGACGTTTAGACGGCGTGTAAACGATACACGATGGCAAGCCGTGTAGGCCGATTAGCCGTGTAAAGCCGTCTAAACCCGTTTCAGTCGTTTAAAAGGCCGTTTAAACAGCCGTGTAGACCGACTTTTTGCTAAACGACAAGTCAACGACCGTTCACCGTTTAGCGTTTAGGCTAACACTGATGATTATATTAGAAGATTCCGTGATACAAAAAACCGATGTTTTGGTGTGAATATTGCAGAAAAGGATTTAGCTGATCTAGCTCGTAATGGTTTACGTTCTCATATTAAAGAAAAGCTAGATACATCATGATTTCTTTACTGTAAATCAGGTGCATCAAAAAGCTTTGGTTGTAGAAAGCCGAGGTAAAGAATCATTAGATGGCCATAAGCATCATCGTCCTAATGTTCATGTGTTGAGTTATGATTCTTCAGACGATGAAAGCAAAGAGGTCTACACTGCTGAATTTACATGGTTATCTAATGATCAAGCAAACACTTGTATTTCTCTTAAGCCGATTCATAAAAATCGGTAGGAGGAGATGAGATTTACTTTTAATGTTTCCAAGTGTGATAGAATATTTGATGAGCTATTGAAGAAAAGAAAGATCAAATATTTCATGTTATACCACCGCTTGAGGAGTTGAAGAAACGAGCTTATTGTAAATTTCATCACTCTTTTTCTCATGCAACCAATGATTGCAATGTGTTTCGCCGGCAAATACAATCGGCTGTTAATGAAGGCCGGTTAGTATTTCATAACACGCAGGTTGATCACAATCCCTTTCCTATAAATGCTTTATTGAATACCATTGAGTTGGTTAATCCTAAGGTGCTCATTCGGCCGGATCAAGCCGAAAAAGCTAAAGGAAAGAATGTGATCATTGGTGAAGAGAGACCCGAGGAGAAGGTGCTGCACAAGAAGACATGTCGAGTTGCAACAGAAACTTCTACGCTCGGGGGGCAAGAGAAGAGCGACAAGTCTGTCGGCAAGATAGGCGGTCAGACCGGCTGTACAGCCGGTCTGACCGGCCATTCCAGTAAGGCTGAAAATTCTTCTAAGTCCAAGGTTAAAGCAAGGCCGAGTTTTGAAGAGCTCTCCAAATATAAGAGAAAGGGGGCTGCTCAGAAGCAAAGAAATGAATCAAGTAGCATTAGAAATGAAAAGGCACCACCAAGACATAGAGCACAAGGTATGCATGAACAACGAGGTAATTTTGCTTTTGCACCTTATTCTTATTGTGGACCGACTACACCCTGGTCCTGGTCTTATCCTTGTTATTATTCACCTTTGAATTATGGTAGTTCATACATGCGACCTTGTGTTATTTTATATTCCCCTCCATATCCAAGTTGTGATACATTGCGAGGACCGATTGCTAGCAACAGTGATCTGGTCAAGAGTAATGTTATTAAGCAAGGTGAAGGTGGCAATGGGCAACATTCTAAGGGTATGTAGCCGAGGTGGTGTCCCTCAGGCTTATCTCGTACTCAAAGGAGGAGATTACAAAGGATGCGCAAGCAAGGAACAATGGAGCAACAAACTGAAGAAAAGCCAGCTAAGCCAACACGAACCAGGAAGGAGTGGAGGCCAAAGCAGGTAAATGTAGCATCAACTTGAGCAAATCAAGTTTCATGGCCAATAATATGTTATCGCCCTTAGAAGAAAAATGGCCGACAGTAGAGCGTCGCCCTTGGATTGAATTAATGTTTTATGGTACGCTTTGCTTTACCAAAAAACAGGGGGGGCATATGTTGACGACTAAAAATGGCAAGATGCCGATCTGGCTTTACAGCCGGTCTAACCGCCTGCTACAAGCGGTCTGACCGGCTGTGCCATGCAGCCGGTCTGGCAATGTGCCAGGCGGTCTGACCGCCTATCCCCGAGTCCGAGTAGAATTAAGGATTTATTTCGGTTTAGATCTGTAAAGGGACTTTCTTGCCGGGCAAGACCTCCCCACCCTATATTATGAAGGGTCGTGGCCGATTGAGAACCTCTACCCACTCGTCAAACACAAATACATCTACTATTTTGTACCTTTTCTTTTATTCCTTTGCCCTAGCTTTTCCAATCTCATCTGTTGTTCTTCCTTCGTCTCGACGACGACCGAGGACGTTCTAGGTGGCCTGCCGATCCTAGAACAACCCAAGGTGCGCCTACCCTGACGGAGTCCCTCCCGGGTGGGCGTTCGTTGGTTTCTTGCCGGGCTGTCGCAGGGAGTCTGACCGCCTGTACAAGCGGTCTGACCGCCTGTAACAGGGGATCTGACCGCCTGTCGCAGAGGTGCTGCAGCAAGCTCCTTTGCGCCCCGCACGATCTAGTATGTTCGTGTGTTGGCCAGAAAAGACGCCAACAGGTCACCAGAACCAGTCATCTCACACCGGGTGTCGATGAAGATGTAGACGTGCGCAGGCCTCTACCTGGCGTGCCAACTGTCGGCGTGAGGTACCCCATGTGCCACCCGCCGACAATAGGGTTTCAGCATCGATGGACACACTGCGGAGACGATGCTGAAAAAACGAAATCTGACTTTCAAGTAAAGTTCATGCATCGAAAGTGAACGGATAGAGGAAGGATTTTATAATGATTTGGTGAATTGAGCCCACCTTTTGCTCAGCATCGTTTAACGCTTCTCGGCATCGACATCAAATGTCAGACGAATATGTTTTCTTTTTGGCATCACGGACGCTGTGGTTAGTCTAAAAAGATCGTCATCCCTGCGTAGATGCCACGTTTGAGAGCTAGCATAGTTATTACTGGATATAGCGTTCTTCTATTTTTTTGCTGTTGGGTTATATTCTAGAAATTGACGCTCTATTGATCAGAGCCTTCTGGTAAGAGACGAGAGAGATGCAGATTTTTCGAGTGTTGATATTGTACGTACTTTTTAATGCATACAACGTAGCACCTTTTCTTTAAAATTGATTCATAGAGTGGACTAAAAAACGGTTGGCTTTTAGCATATGTATTTGGTACCATATCTTGAGGTGTACTATTTTTTGAATGTATGCAATGTAATTTATAAGACATGTTATCAATGAAATGAGGTGTGCATCTTATACTTGGTGCCTTATGCGGTTATGCCATTAGTCATTTTGCTCGGTAAATGAGGTCTGCATCTTATACCCGGTATCTTGTGGTACTAGTCATTTTTACTAGGTATCAGGTACCTTGTACTGGTCATTTTACTGGGCACGTTGTTAGAAAACCGAGGGATGGTCGAGCTAGTCATTTTTACTAGGAGTACCAGGTAATTGTCGTACTAATCATTTTTACTAAGTACCTGGTACCTTGTGGTATAGAATATTTGCATTGGGTACGTTGTTAGAAAAAACGAGTGATAGGACCGACACATGGCACTTATTAACTTAAAAGAATCTCCATAAGTAGATAAAAAGAATATAATATTGAGTCTTCTCTGAATGTAATAATGGGAATAGAAAAAATGAGTGGTGTCGGAGTGGTGTAGAGAGACCGTTGGGTAGCTACTCTATTTTTAACTTTTATAATGGCATTTAATGTACAAATAAAAACTCCATTACTCTCACTAAAGTACATTTTCAATGATTAGTAGTTCAAAATTTAAAAGTAAGAGGGTGTTCAGATTGAGAAGTTTTCACTGTAGCTCATGAAAATCCCTGTAACGGTGCACTGTAGCAAACTTTGTGCTACCAAAGTTCCCATGGGTGTTCAGATTGCAAAAAAATCCTGTAGCAGCATTTATTGCATTGGTCCAGCTGCATGCAGGATTGGTCCAGTTTTTTTTTCTTTTCAAACATCACAAGAGAGCACATTATTTCAAATTTTGTGCCAAACATTGATTCTAAATGAACCACATCACAAGAGAGTACATGATAATAGGATATGTCCATCATAAACATTATTTCCACGCATAACGAACCATTACAACCAAATAATTTGAAATACAAAGAGAGCACTCAACATGTCGCACAATTGAAACTCGAATTGAACAATTAACATTGTATGGAAGCCACATATTTAATTTGTAATGTGAAAACAAATGCATTCAACATATAAAGTAATACACAAGCCGCAAAGGTACACACAAACTCAACTACCAAGTACTCAGTGCCTACTCAACAATCCTAGGGCAATCTCCTCACGCACTTGATTCATCGATGGCATTTCTTGCCTTGCCGGCATAGTAGGACCACCTACATCCTCATATGCTTCGGGTGGAATATACTTCTCATCTCTATCACACCGTGCAAAGTGTCTATCCCTTAAACCACTCATTCTAATGAAGTTATGGAGAGCCATGCATGCAACGATGATTCGGGTTTGTGTATCTGGGTCATAGCATGGTACTTCTTTCAAAACCCTCCACTTCTGCTTCAGCACTCCAAACGACCTCTCAATAACATTCCTAAGAGATGAGTGACGAAAGTTGAAGATTTCCTTTTTACCTTGTGGGTCAGGCCCGTGGAGGAACTCTGGTAGATGGTACGTGCATCCCTTGTACGGCGCCAGGTACCCCGTACGATTTGGATAGCCCGAGTCAACGAGGTAGAATTTTCCTGCACATTTGAGAACTTGTGAACATAACATTATATGCCATGAGCAGAAGAGGTTATTGCACAAAGAATTATACCTGGCGGAGGATGTGGGAACACATGGCCGTGGGTAGTAATGGCATCACTGAACACCGTCATGTCATGAACAGACCCTGGCCAGCCAGCTACCACAAATGTGAACCTCATATCGAAATCACACACAACCATTACATTTTGTGTGGTGTTTCCCTTCCTAGACATGTACTTCACTATGTCTCGCATGTCAACTACACACTTTATATGAGTGCCATCTATTGCTCCTATGCAATTGTTGAAAAATGGTGCAAATTGTGGCTGCTGCAATCGGGAATGGATGGTCCTAAATTCTGGATCAACAGGTTTAATGAGGTCATCAGCTAGTTTGGTAACACTCTTCAAAACTTTATGGAACATCATGTGGACCGTGGCAGGGGACCTCTCAAATCTATCATCAGCCATCCTCACAGATGTTGGTTGCCCACACATCCAAAGAAACAAGCCTAAGGCCTCTAGTGAAGTACTCTTCCTAGTAGATTGTAGCCCATATGACTGCACAAGGAGGTCATGAAGGCGATGGAACATATTAATGCTCATCCTAAAAGCTGTGTAGCATTTTTTTTCAGTGCGTAGCTTCCTTTCTACCCACTCAAGTCCACTTAATGGGACATCCCTATATGGCTCTCTACTGCAATATTTGTCTAGGTGGATAGCATAAGGAAGCAAAGCGTACAACACCTCAATGTCATCATCCAGTAACAGGTCATCATCCATGTCGTCGTCACTTGATGAATCACTTGACCAGCTCATGATCTGTGAGCCGAGCACTTTATTACTTACTGCAGTTGCCTCATCCTGCAAACAATAATTGGAAATCAATGTTAGATTGTGAAGGAAATCCAAAAACTGGGTTAGAAGACATAAGCCATTACCAAGTGATGATGCAGCAAGATCAAAACTGCACAACACCCACACTTCACACACCCAAACAGCCAAGACCCACAAACTGTATGACAACAAGGATCGCACTGCAGAACACCCACAATTACCAAGTTGGCAAACAACCAACAGCAAACATGTAAACATATAAACAAAAACGATATTTGAACAGCAACATATAAACATCAACTTACATATAAACAGCAACATATTAACAACCAACATAGATAGAAACATCAACATATACACATCAACATAGATATAAACAGCAACATATAAACACAAACAACCACCAACCAACACCAAAGATATAAACAGCAAACAACAAACTGTAAATAGCCAACACATCCATAACATTGATATGCCATAGATCAGTGCATGTTCAATTACAACTGATAGTAAAATAGTCTAAATTATAGTACGTTGTTCAAATAGACTACACATTAGAATTAAGTTCAACATAGATATTAGTGGGCCCCAAATTATTTGGGGCCGAATGGCCTAGCAAAGAAAGATAAAAGAGGCTCTAGTTAATGACCCTTCCAGCTGCTCTCAGAGCATAGTTCCTGATGCACTCAAGTCGGCTCTTCTCAGTAGTGTTGAGAAACACATCCATCCATGTGTCATTCTCAACAATCCTCTGCACACCATTGAACCACAACGCGGTGTGTTGTTCTTCATTCACTCCACAGTCTCGTGCCATCTGCAGTACCTTCTTCACCTTTTTCTCTCTTACATTGTGCAACTCTAGCATAGCCTGCAGCCTAGCCCGTCTTGCCTCTCTCTTGTCTACGAGGTTTTCCTGATACAGACTCATCTTCTTCAGGGACAAATTCTCCATATTGTTCCATTTCCCTTCCCAGATGGCCAAGGCTCCCTTCTTGGACTTTTTAGTTGGGGTGGATGCAGTGGTGCTTGTGCTGCTGGCCCTCTTAGTGCCGCTGCTACGCGGTGTGTACTGGCTACGGGGAATCTGCTGGCTATGCGGAGTCTGGTCGTCGGTGTCCTCCTCTGACTCGAAGTCCTCCCCTGCTGTATCCTGACCACCTGTCTCCTGCTCAAGTGCCTCGGGGCCACTTGCACCAGGGCAATATAATCCAGTATGAAAGTGAAAACGATATATGAGATGGCTACCTTTGCATTCTGTATCCACCAATGGTCAGGAGCGATAATTGTGCCATCTTCTAGAATAACTATGCCCGTAGCTCTGCGGACTACATTACAGAAGTCCCACAGGCCCTTTAGGTACTTCAGAATGTAGTCAAACTGAGTTTTGGTATGACGAAGGCCAGTTTCCCTACAAAAACCATCAGATATCTCCTTCCAACCTTGGGTAGTGATCACCCGGGTATGAAAGTTACGCTTCATGATTTGTTCAACATACAGTTCACAGAATTTGGCGATATGGGCTTCTGTCCAGCAACCTCTATTCGCCCTAGCCTAAATGTTTGTCGACAATAATAGAAAAATGAATATGTGCAAAATTCATAGCATCGCTCATGGAGGTGGGAAGGTGCATAAGATTATACCCGACGTGTGCCGCCTGGAGCTGCTGGTATGGTGGCCTGGAAGTCATAAGTAGGGGGAGCTCGCGGTGCAGATCGGCGACGGCCGCCGCCCCTGACCCTTGCAGGTGGAGATGGCAACCCGTCGGCAGTGGGTTCGACGGGAGGAAAGCCGCCACCTCGGCCTTGGGAGGCCGCCGCAGCAGCTCCTCTCACGGATCGAGAAACCCGCAACCCTAGGGTTCGTCCGCTCGGCTGCGAAATGCCCCTGCTGCTGCCGATGCCGCCGTCTTGGTCGCCGGACCGAAGCAGATCTTAGAAGGACTCCATCCCTGGCCAACGCAGGGAGGGGTCGAGATCCATCGAATGCCCTCCCTGCCCGGCGACGCCGCCCATGCCGAAGGCGGGGGTGGGTGGAGAGAAGCTTGGGGACTGCGAGAAGAAGTCCAACATGTTGCTTCCTTCACCTTGTCCATCCTCCTCGCCGGCTTCGTAGCCTCGGCCTCCGCCGAAGTTGTCGCCGGCGGTGGGTGCCATTCCATGGCCGTAGTTGTCGCTCCCGTCCGTTGGCTTGGGGGAAACGGCGCATGTGGACGGATCCAACGTCCCCGGGTGAGGATCTGGCGACCGCGGACCTGGCCGTGGGCCTTGGCGGTGGGATGCGACGGCGGCGGCGCTCGGCGATGTGGGAGAGAGCGAGCGGTGCGGGAAGAAAGGGGAAAGAAGGGGGGTGCGGTGTGGACGAGAGGCACGGGGTCTCGACGACTCCGAGGGGTAAGGGGACTTTAATGCGCCGACTGCTACAGTAGCCCGTAAAAGGAACAATAGAAAGTTTAGGGGGTGTTTAGATTACAAACTAAGCTACGGTAAAAACTTTTTAATCTGAACACCCTCTAAATGCCATGCAAAGCACATGCCGCGTGGTTCTCATTAAAGGCGCGTCAGACACATTGAGGTTGCGTAAGGAGGCTTTTTATCCAATCATGTCCCAACTTTAATCGGCGTCAGACGATTCCCTCAGTTGCCAGCTACTTGGTCCGTCCCAAAAAACATACACGTTTGGGATGCGTACCAGTTAAAGTAGTTCATGTTTGACCAAATTTCTAGAAAATTCTATTCGGATTTATGGCTCTAAATAAATTTGTTAAAAAACTAAATTTAAAAACGAATCTAACGATATATATCTTATCTGATTAATATTTATATTTTTTTCTTTATAATTGGTCAAAGTTAAGATTCTGGAATTTCTTGGAAAGCGAGAATTGCATGTTTTCTAGACGGAGGTTACACGCATACAGACAAATACAGTCACATAGAACAAGGTTACACGCATCTCGATACATATCCAACATCCACATTAACAGCTCTTCAGAGCGCCGGGAACAAAACTGATTTGAGCTTGATGTCTTGGGGAGAGGAGGAGCGGCAGGTGCTTCAATGTATAGACAGCCGTGTTGAGAGATGGGGAGAGCACCACCTCACGGAAGGAACCTGCATGTGCCACCTGTGGATGGGACATGGCGATGGGTGATGGGGCATGGCCAGGGTTTTATTTTTCGAACCGGTTGCTCGAACCGCCTCCGGTAGCGGTTTACCGGTCCGGTTTGACCGGTTACCGCTAGAAACCGGACAAATTCAAATTTTGAATTCAAATTCACATATCCGGCGGTTTGGAGCGGTTAGCCGCTCGGTTTGACCGGTTAGCCGGACCGGTTTGGCGGTTAGCCGGCCGGTTTGCGTCCAAAAAAAATGGGCTACAAACCGGACAAATTCAAATTTTGAATTCAAATTCACATATCCGGTGGTTTGGAGCGGTTAGCCGCTCAGTTTGACCGGTTAGCCAGGCCGGTTTGGTGGTTAGCCGGCCGGTTTGCGTCCAAAAAAATGGGCCTTAATGGCCGGCCACTTTTTTTTCTTTTTCTTTTTTGATTTAACTTATATTTGCCGAAAAAATACCAAATGAGCAAATATTTGAAAACTTTTTACACCAACAGATTACACGCACCTTAAAGTATTTTTAGTAATTTTTACGATATTTTTCCATTTTTTGAATTCAAATTTAAAAATTTTGAATTTTACCCGGTTCAAACCGCCCCGAACCGCTACCGGTCCGGGGCGGTTTGAGCGGGAACCGGTCAAACCGGACCGGTTCCCAACGGTTTGGTGAACCCTGCGCATGGCAGGGATGACATGGGCTCAGGTGAGTCAGCTTGGCGAAAAAATAGCTCAGAGGAACAAGGTGATCATACTACCTGTCCAAAAAAAAAAATATTACTCTTGTTTATCCAGAAGTCAAACAATTTTAATTTTGACTTAATTTATATAAAATAAGATTAATATTTATGATACAAAATTAGTATCATTAGATTACTCATGGAATATCCTTTCAAACTGAATCTATATATTATAGCTTAGCTTCGAAGTATGTAAGTTACGACCATATCTTTCTTTATGCCGGCTGGATGATCAACGACCTGCTTTTATATCTGGATGCGTACAAGAATGGATCAAGAAACAATAAATTTGAAGAATACTAGATTCACTTCATTTCAAGTAGCACAGACTTGTATGATCCCGTGTTACTATGTACAATTAGAATAATATAATTATATATACTATGACATCGATGTAAATAAGTGCTACTTCCTTTGATCAACAATATGTGTGCTTTCTGTGGCTGCATTGTCATGTTTCCAATAAAATTTCTTGTCATATTGTATTATATATGCAATTGTATAATGTTTTTTTCCAAAAAAATAACTATGTGTCACAATAGGTAAAACATGTTTTACAAACTATGTATTCCTAAAATTCTAATATGGTGAAAGTGTACAAGAGCAAAAAAAAGATGTGTTACACAAAAGAGTCATTGTAACATTTAATAATGTCCAAATAAATAAATAATTATGTTATTGATTAATAACACTTTTCTAGAAATGAGAAGACACATGTGGTTTGTTAGATCATGTAGTAGTAGTAACATTGAACATAGTAACACTGACACATGTGTTACTAGTATGCCTAGTAGCACATTTATTGATATATAGTAATACAAGTTGGTGTTATTATAACTCTGTTTCGTTCTGTAGTAGTGCCCTATTTTCAGATATGGTCCGTGATTAGTAAGCACCTTGATGCACTGCATAGGTGATAGGCAGTTGCCATCGGGAGCTGTTGCATAAGTGTTTTTATAGTCTTCTTGGCTACACTGTCAGCAAGGTATCGAATTACTAAGAATTATGAATTTAATTATCATCGTAGGAAGGAGAATCTCTTGTTAAAGGATCCCTACCACTGACCCATTGTGGACCTTGCCTGTTGTGTAATCCTCCTCATGATGTGGGCAATGAAGAGAGTAATTAAGGTCCTAATAATAATGAGCAGTCATGCATGTAATGGAAATTTAGCCGAAGGCTAGGACTAGTCGTATATGCATTCAGCACCTTGTAACATGCTATTTTTTTATAGAACACCTTGTAATATGCTTGCAAGAGAAGGGAGAAGCTTCTAGAACTAGAGAGGAGACCCACGAAAATCAGAATGGAGCCTCCAAAGGAGACAAATGAAGAGAGCGAGAAGTTCTTGATGCCTATATTATGTTGTTACAGCATTTCTTGGTAGGGTCCTTCTATACTTGTAGCTCCAAATCTTAATGCTGCCGTCCAAGCTGAAGGAATCTTGATTTAATCCCACAACCTTATAGTTGAAGAAGATTAGATTTTCCCCATTAAAGTTGGTGTATATCTTGGTTGATTTTTTGTACTGCGATTATCCTCTCTATATATGTGACAATGCATGTATTTCTCTTCGTGAATGGGCACCTTAGGTTGATTTTGGTGTATGCTGAAATTAGTTGCTTCCACCTACTAGTCTATTACTAGTGGGGAGGAGGGCTGGTGCATGCATGGCCAGTGCTCCACTCCAGTCACTGCTAGGGGGCAATGCATACGGCCAAGGAGAGACAGAGTTCAAACGTCACAATATATGAGACAGGAATTGCGTGAAGAAAAATACAATATAGTAAGGTTCTTTTTTCACTGCAAATGTGACTATTCAAATCTCAATCATTCATGGAAACCTGAAAGCTAATTGTGGGAGCCTGATTTCATTCTAAACGCCCATATGAGATGCATAACAGTTAAAAGTACTGGTACATTATAAATATAATTTTTTCTGAACTCATCTTCTAAATAGATTTGTAGTGGTGGTGTCTTATGATCAAATAACCCTCAGCTTAACCTGTGCACCATGCATAGGCTGCATTGTGAACAAAGTGTATGGCGCATGAGTATAAGATGGCGCGAGCTCAAGCTCAAATCGTTGAAGGATCATGCACAGTGCTATCTTGGCCTCTAGGAGCGCGAAATTCTGGCCGATGGAGATTCGTGGCCCCCAACCGAACGGGAGAAAAGCACCGGGGCCGTTGGATGCCTTGGAGATCCCCTCCGAGAACCTGTTTGGCTTGAACTCGTGCACATCACTTCCCCAAATATCAGGGTCGTGATGGATCATGAGCACAGACATCTCAAAAATTACACCGGGAGGGTATACAATGCCTCCTAGCTCCATCTCCTTGTATGTTTTCCGCGAATATTGAACGGCCGGTGGATACAACCGAAGCACCTCATATAGGGTCATTGCAACCTGCACATCAAATTAGGACGATTTTACACCTCAGATTGCATATATGCATGGTCATTGCTTCAATGAGTTTCAGTTTTGTGAAAGAGCACTCACAATTTTGAGGCCGCCCAAGCCCTCAAGCTCAGGCTTGTTCTTCCCAAACAAACCTAGCACCTCCTCTCTCGCACGGTCCTGCAATTCTGGGTGCATGCTTAGTACGACCATTGTCCATGTGACCAATACTGACGTGGTCTCCATTCCGGCGAAGTAAAACAGCTTGCACTCCCCGATAATATCTTCAATCGTCATTGCCATGCTGGATTTGCTACTCCCATCTGTCACTCTCATGTTTGACTCCTGCAACAGACCCAGTAAGTCATCTTTGGTGCTCTCATCACCTTTCTTCATAGCTTGAATTCTTTTCCCAATTAAATCTCGCAGAATTGTTTCGATCTCTTTGTTGATTCTGCGCATCTTTCTGTTGTTTTGAGTTGGCAAGAGCCTGAAATGGTAAATCCCATAATATTTCTAGTTCAGCCCAACTAAGAGTCCTAGAGAATTTTCTGCATAGACAAACTAGCTACGTGTGCTAGCAAATTTCGGCACAAATGAAATAGCTAGGTGTGCTTGTAAATTTTCATTAAGAGCTTACATGTAACCGGGAATGGTGATCTTCTGAAAGCTCTTCATAAATCGCTCAGCTTGCTCGCCCTGTAATTCAAATATTCTTCTTCCTTCAAGGTAGCTGCTGCCGAATGCAGTCCGAGAAATGACATCTCCGGTCAGGTTCTTCAGCTCGGGCCAAATATCCAGCTCGCACGAACCATCACAACCAGTGGACTCTACCCATCTGCTGACCAGTTCTTCACAGCATACAGTGAACCCATCTGCTGACCAGTTCTTCACAGCATACAATGAAGGCCGGCAGCATACGCTATTCGCATAAAGAAGAGGGGTCACGTATATCCCAAAGCAACCAGCATATAAACGCTCGACAACAGTAAGTATTTGTATTACTAATTGCATGTTTCTTTTAAAGCCTTTGTATTAGTAATTCTAATCAGATGCACTAAAAATGATAAATTCTAAAAGTTCTTTTAAAAATCATAAAGCTCCACCCACTTATCCTGTAGACTAAGCATCATAGCCAGTCGATATATTATAACAAATTTACTCAACATTGCAACTATAAAAAATACATAATGTAGCCCCTTTAATCTCCATATAAATTACATCTATTCGATTACAAAAGTAGCTCGAAATAAGTCCCTAAATTTGCATCTATGCTATGTATATCTGCCATTACTAGAAACAATTTAAAGTAATATCACTAAGTAGAAATCAATATTACCTAAATATGTTGTTATAAAAATGCCCCAACGCTACTACAGAATCGGTAACGTAGCCGGTTTACTTCCTACCCCTCATCACAGCTGGTTGGGGAAAACATTTGATTTATAGTGGTTTTGTTGCTACCTGATTCTCAATCGGTTGTGATAGGCACTCACCACAGACGACGTCTAGTTTTTACACACACGAGCTCAAAAAAATAGCAAAACTTTTTTTTATGGGGAAGGGACCCTACTGGCCAGCTAGACCATCATTTTTGTGGCTTCAACCTGCTGTGTTGATAACACACTCATCACAACCAGTTCGTGGCTTCAACGGGCTGTGATGCCTGACACACTTATCACAGTCGGTTGATAATACAAACCGGCTGTGATGAGTTGCATCATAGCCGATTTGAATAGCAACGGGCTGTAATGTAGTTTTACAGCCGGTTTTCTCAAAATCGGCTATAAAAGAGGCATTTGATTAGCTCGTTTATGTAGTAGTACAAATTTCACCCATATATGGGTAAACTAATATTTTTAATATTCCATTATTAATATATGGAAAATAGAAACGCGGGGTACATATGTATACAGAATATGTACAATGTAAATGATAAGATTTGATTTCCATGTTAGACATGTAATTCGAACTAATGACTAAATTAAATACAAAAACATATTATATTATATGCAAAGTAAAAATTATGGCTAAATTAAGTACAATCCAGCTATTTGAGTTTTAGAGTAGTTTGGAAAAATGAGAAGTGTTGATCCCTAAATATCTAGTGGTGGTAAAGTTGATGGTACCATGCAGTAGTGAGAGGTACCAAAGAAAGGTATGTGGTATACTAGTTAAATATAGTTTTCTATATTGACATAAATATTCAGTTAAATACTTAGCCAGATGCACGACTAACATTAATCACCTAAAATGTACCATGTGGTACCTTCTGTTACCTTTCAACCACTATAAAACTCCAACTATTTGAGATGCAAGGGAGGTCGCAAACTAAACAGTTTTAATCATATAGCTATATATAAGCCCTAATATTTTCTATAAACTTCTGTCAAAATCAATTGGAAGAAAGAACATATACCTTGAGCTTCTCCAGATGGAATCCAGGGTTCAGGATCCTTCTGTGCTTGGCCCATGTCTCGCCTTCTTTACTCGCTACGCCATCAGTCAGCAGCTTGAACAGCACAGGGAACATGGGCTTCTCAAAGTGGCCGAACTTATTGGACATCACCTCCTTGACGAGGTCTGGGTCGACTATGGTGACCTTGGGGATTGAACCAAACCAGTATATGCTCGTCTTAACGTGCTCCTGCATGTTCTTGTAGAGGAATGGAATAACGCGGGGAGCGATGTCGTGGCACCGAAGCGGCAAGGGCCTGGACCATGCCTCCTGGTTCAGCTTGGCCATGTCCTTGAGGTCGCCGGTGAGGAAGCGGTAGGACGTGCCGCGGAGGCCCTGTGCACGCAGCACCCGCTCGAGCCGCCGAGGCTGCCACCACAGACGGTCCAGCAACTGGCTGGCCGCCCACAGTAGCCGGAGACCAACGAGACTGCCCACAACCACAAGGAAGCACCATAGCAATGGGGCAGCAGATGCAAACATGGCCCCAGGAACCATTGCTCTCAGGTGGAGTGAGACTGTGTAGGAGAGACGAAGAATGAGCAGAACAAATGATATAGTGGTATGTATTAATGTATTGTGCGAGTGAAGTTTGAGTAATGACTGGGAATCGACAGGAAACCAGCTATTTGCCGGGTATATAGTAGTTTGCCGAGTGCGTTCTATCGGGCACATAGCAAACAACCTCTTTGCCAAGTATCACCAAAGAAACACTCTGGCGAAAGTTATAGTTTGCCTAGTGTTTCCATGATGCATTCGGCACAGTTTTAATTATGACGAGTGTTTTTATTTTGCTCTTGGCAAATTATTATGTTTTCTTCCTCTCCTGCCCTCCAAACGTTGTATGCTCTTCACATACTGTATGTGGTACTCCATGTTAAAATTTGGTACAAATCTCGGTCTGTTTACTATGTTTAGTGTTTTTTTATTTGAAGGTATTTTTGCGATAAGTGAAATTTGAACTGAAAAATATTCCAAACAATGGAATAAAATTAATGAAAAAATAATATTCATGTTACTGAGTCTAATGTGAGGCCATATCCGGAAATGAAAGAATTTTATATATCTTGTTAACGAAACATAAACACGAACATGTGGCCGAATTGTTTAAAATTTTATATCTGAGACGCAAATGAAATCTAAAAATCATGAGATTTTTTCAACATCTCATTATATCATGCGCGGAGGCTGTGGTATAAAAAATTGAGAAGGGTTCGCACAAATGTTTACAAAATGAAGGATCTCCAAAGAAGAATAGTACAGTTAAAGAAGGATTTGGTAAGATTTGGAGTCAAAAGTGAACTTTGAACTTTGACTGATTACTGGGAATCGCTGTGTACTACACCAATTCGCGTCAGGCTAAATAGAGGTGCTAGGTATACTTTAGTCTCTTGCTTCATGTCTATATTGGAGTGATGATAGTATGTAGGACTAGCGCGCGAGGCATTCTGGTCAACCATGACCATGGGGGAAGGGGACAGGAATTTTGCTGCCCAAGATATGCCTCTCGGATAGAGCCATATAGTCTTAATAATCGATTTGGTGGGGACAAAATGGCAACAGCCGACATGCATGTGAGTATGCCGTAACTTTGTTTGAATGCACTTTGTTTTGTAATTTTGTTTGTTTCTCTATGGCTATGATCTCTGCTCGCCCGGTGGTATATACCTTGTGTGTGCCAGTTAGCATCAAGGCCAACCGGCTAAAAAGGTCGTGCCTGCATAGGCCACGTTTAAGAGCATAGTTATCACTATAGATAGGGCACAAAAAAACCTTCTGTTCAAGATTTGATTGGTCCAAATAGTTGAACAACTGGTTTAAGATGCATGGTTAGCAACTCTATAGGTTTGTGCTTAATAAACACAAGCGTCCTACACCTTACTCCGCTTGTAGAGCCGGTTTGCTAATATAACTTTTCCACAGTGATGAAATTTGAAAACAGATATGGGAACGAACAGGAAAATATGTTTCCTGTTTGTATGGGCGTATTATTTGACCAGGAACAGGACAGCCAGAGCAAGAACCAGACCAGGATATACAAGTTCACTGAAACGAATAAATACGATTTGTAATACAACAGAAATGGCCAGGAACCAGGAACTTACACCAGGATGATATGTTTTAAAGTGAAGTCCATAATTTGTAACGCAAATACACTACTGCCAACATAGTCGCATAAAATTATTTGCTACGAGCACTTCCGTATTAAAAGATATGTTAATAAGAATTTATTTATATAAGTTTCATGCACTAGAGATCGATCCTGGTAAAGCGCTTACACATGAATCTTAAAACAATTAGACAATTATGCTACTAGGTTGCTGCATGATTGGTCGTCGTCAAGGATGGAAATATAATAATAAATTGGCACAATTTTAATTTCTCTTTTCGTGTTTTGTTCCCTTATGTGATCAGCAATTTAAGCTGTGATATCAAACTTATAATAACTGGCCTGCGTATACTTGTAGCCTGAAATGCAGGGTCGGAGAAAGGCGGGGACATAGCCTGAAACTCACGGGGTGGTCGCCAGACGTGGTGCCCACGTGGAGGTGCGTTCCCAGGTTTGAGTAAGGATATTTCCGATATTTGGCTCAATCAACTGAAAAGATTGTTGCGTACAACAGAGCCACCTGTACGTGACTGGGAACTAGGTATCCCCTGCAGGGTGTAAATTGGTCCAGATCGCCACAACTCTTGGTTATGAGTGCACTTGATGAGCTGTTAAACTCTGTAGTAAGGAAAGTGAAAGAAAGATGTATATGATTCAATACGCGAGATGAAGCTTAGTACCACTTGTTTGCAAAAGCTTTAAACCTAGATGGTTAAGTAATAACTTAACTGGAAGTAAAATTAAAAGTGAAGGATCAAGAAATTAGGCTTTTAGGAAATGAGTTGAGTCGGCCGAACTATTCAAAAGCCTAGCATCATCCTTGAGAGTCTTTTACTTTGATTTGACGGGTAAGTCTTGCTGAGTACCTTTGTACTCATGCGATCCTTCTATGTTGTTTTCAGATGTGGTCACAGAGGTGGTGGAAGAGGAAGTTCCAAAAGTCTAGAGTGCATATATGGTCCCGATGTCTCTAGAGATAAGCCGGAGTTGTAGAAATTTGTGTAATAGTATTACCTGTATCGGTTTGTATTAAACTCCTAGTATGGTTTGACTAAGCACTTAAGGTTACTTCAAACTTGGCTTTTAATATCTCATATCTTATACCTTGGTATGTTGATGTAAAAATGGTGATGCTCGTTGTGCTTCCTTACCGAAAACGATCGTGTCGCTTGGTAAAGGCATAAGTAAAGTAATTTATGAGGAGTCCATCTGACACTCGTAGGTTCTCTAGATTACACTATTTGAGGTGCGTTTATTGTCCTTAATTGGATAATTTGGCGTAGTTGAGCCAGTTTAAATTAGGGTACTGTTACATGATACTATATATGGAATGAACGCTTCGCCATGTCCTAAGCAGCAGAAGAGCACCCAATAAAGCTTGGATTGTTATTTTTATCGAAAGGACTTTGCCTTGAGCTCTACAGATGGAAAGGACTTTGCCGTGATCTCTGTAGAGGCTCGTGTGGTAGAACCGCCCAATTTAAACTGGCTCAAGCGCGCCATAACGACCATTTACGGTCATCGGACGCACTTCAAACAGTTTAAACTGGTGATCTGTCGAGTGTCCCTAGGACTCCTCGATAAACCACGTTAACTCATATCTTTGCCATACATCAGGATCGTTTTCGGTAAGGAGAACACAACGAGCATTACCGTTTTTACACAACATACCAAGATTCTTACTTATTACAAGCCAGGTTTTGAAGAGAACTTAAATGCAAAGTCAAGACATTACTAAGAGTTTAATACAAACCAGTCTTGATAGTTCTATATCACAAATATCTACACCCTCCGGCTTAACCCTAGAATCACCAGGACCACGATGATCTAGGTCTTCTGGACCTTCTTAGTGACCTCCTCCGAAGTTGCTTCTGAAAAATAAAAGGGAGATTCCCTGGGTACGAAGGTACTCAGCAAGACTTACCTGCCTTACCAAAGAAAAGACTCTCAAGGAAAATGGGTGGGCTTTATGTGGATTTCGCTGACTCGACTCTTTTGCCAAAAGCATTACTAAAACTTGATCCTTATATTTTATTTATTTTAGATCAGTTGAGTTGTTACTTATCCATCTATGTTATAAAATATTTTGCATACAGGTTGTACTAAGCTCAACCAGCATTTATGAATCAAACCGATCTTGTTCAACTTGTTTCCTCTATGATGTTTAAAACCTAATCAAGTGCACTCATAACCAAGAGTTGTGTCGATCCGGATCCATGTACATCCTGCAGGAGATACCTAGCCCCCAGTCACGCACAGTCGTTCCTACTGTACGCAACAACCTTTCAATCAGCTGGGCCAACGACCGGAAATATCCTTACTCGAACCCGGGAACGCACCCCCATGTGGGCCCCACGTCTGGCGACCACCCCGTGAGTTACAGGCTACGGCCCCGCCTTTCTCTGACCCAGCAAGCACGGGTAAGCGATATTTCCAATCAATGAACCAACTAATCTAATTGGCTTTACTGGTCCCATAACCCAGTAAGAAACCAGGTAGAATCACTTGATCAATCACTTAAACAACGGAACGGTCCTTAGTCACTTAAGCAAGTAGGCAGAACTACGGATCGAGCTTAGCTCAATCCCTCCTACCAACTTCTGCCCACTACCCTTCAACCCCAACCGTTCATGATTCATATAAGATTGGTGAGAGCCTAGATTAACATCTTTTAACTTAACTTACTAAGCATAGCCAGTGTAGAAGTTGCTAATCAAATTTCTTAGCTAGGCAAGGATAGTTCTACCAAGGAATATTTCATGCATCAAAGGGTTTCAACCAATCCCTAACCTAATGCACATAAAATCATAAGATTTGGACTCATGAATATTATGAAATAAAGGGGTGATTCAAAGATGCTCCGGGGCTCGCCTGGAATCACGAACATGTTAGATCCCTCCGCGATACGAGATTCCAGAGCGATGACGATCACTTCCTTGACATGTCGCTGCTCCTCCGCGAGTCCAACGAGCTCGTACTCCGAAGCTTGAGAGACTAAAACGTAATGCAAGTTAGCGATATGATATGCAACACTTTTGAAAGAAGCTAAGCAACTTTCCCTTCTCGATAAAGTTGCAAGCCAACACAAACTACCCCAAGATTTTTAAAAGACACACCTATATTTTTCCTTTAATAAAACTTGCCTTAAATCATTTTTAGCTGATTTTAATGAATTAAAATCATTTTATAAAAGGATAAAGCATTTAAATAAATACATAAAACAATTTTAGAAATCATTTCTAATTATTAAAAGATTATTCAGAATTTTAACATTTTTAGTAATTATTAAACAATTATTTAATTAATCTAGACAAAGGAATTAAATTAATTATCTACACAAGGTTATTTAACATTTTTAATGGATGACAAATTTTAAAACAAGGTTAACAAAATTGATTTCAACATTTTTGGACTTTCCTATGATTTTCTATGAATTAAAAGGTGAAAAACACGAAATTTAAATCTATTTCCAAAACCTAAATGGCAGTTTTGCAGAAACCCCCCCGACCTTCTCCTTCTTTACCCCGACGCCGGCGCCCTCGCTGGCTTGACCGCGGCTACTCGTCGGCGGCGAGCCTCCCCGGCCAAGGGAACGGCACCAACGGCACCCTCACGACCCAGCGCACCTACTCCTCCTCTCTTCCCCCTCGATTGGTGCTCGGAAGCTGGCCGGCGACGACACGGGCGACAACGAGAGGGTGGCGCTCGCCGGCCGGCCAAACCTCGACACGAAATGCCCCGCGAGCAAGCCTACGAGCACCAGCGACTATAGGCGATCCTAGCGCACCGCCTAGCGCGAGCCGTGATGCCCCCAGACGCCCTCCTCACGTGCGCCCACTCCACGGTGGCGCTCACGGCGGCGCTCATGGCGAGCGGCGCGTCTGGGCCAACCCAGGCCCCAAACGACTCGCGAAGAAAACCTACATGAGCCCCGGCCCATGCACAACCCCCGCACGCACTCAAAACCCGACCAAAACCACGGCAGATAGAACCCCGACGGTGGCCAACCTGGTTTCACGAGCGCGCCGATGAGGAAGAAGGTGGCGCAGGGGTTCTGGAGGTGACGAGGGTGAACAAGAGATGGTATGGGAGATAGAGGAGGTCAAGACGAAGCTATAAGCGAGAGGAATCGAGCGGCGATGGTCAAAAGGTGGCGCGCGACGGCGAACCCAGCCGGCGGCTGAGAACAGAGTGAAGGTAGCGAGGAGATAAAGGAATTAGAACGGAGGAGGAAGAAGTTTTTGTAGACGAAGCCATCGCCTCAACCAGTGCCAGCACACTGCATGCCATGCCGGAGCTGTCCTTGCGGCACACGGGCGCGTGGCACAATGGCAACCGCCATTGCCATCGTCGGCGAGCAGGCACGCAGACAGCACCTTCTATTCCCCAAAACTCCTTCCAAACCGTGAGATTGCAGATTCATTTCCTCCCAAAACTTCATCTAAACTTGCCAAACTCAAAACATAGAACTTGTAGAGAAAACCAAACTCTCCAACTTTCATGTTGCAACTTTTTCGATTCAAGCAGTGTGCAACGCGGAATCGAAGCTCCGATGTCGGCGAGTTTCATCCCCAATTTTAGACCCCGAGATTGAAATCTTCAAATTACTTTTGAATTTCCATTCAAACTCTCCTCGATCCCCAAAAGAAACTTGTCCGTAATAACTTCAATTTCATTTTCTATTTTGACACCATACTCAAATTCTCGCTCAATCGCTCGAATTCGAGCCTTAATCCCCAGTCGGGTTAAAGGTGCTCTAAAACCTGAAACCCTAACTCGGTTTCAGAAATTCAAACTCAAATTACTCCCTACTTTTGAATAGAACATGCCTTTCCTTAAAACACAAAAGTTCTTTGCCTTGACTTGAATTTCATTTCTTATTTTAGAACCTCTTTCAAATTCTCAACGGTTTGAGCTCAATTTGAAACTGAAGTTTTCAGCCCTTTAAACCCTGAATTTCCTCAACCTTTTTCTGATTCAATTTTCAACCAAGTTTTTCTCCTTGATTCCGACCTGATCTCACTCTGACCCGAACATAAGAGTTCTTTAGTGTACTTTTCTTAACATCTTTCCTTTTTACACCTTGGTCATCCGACCAATGGTTTCTCCACAATCGACCTCTACATTTGGCTAGTTGTTTACTGAAAATGACACTTAACCAAAATCCTATTTTCAGATGGTGAATAGTGACCCTTTTCCTTTTGCTTTCTCCATTTAATTGAGCTATTTTCATACTCTCATTCATCCCAATTTTGTGTCAAACATTCTCCTCCAATCTTTCTGATCAATTATACATTTTTACTTCAAATTTATATCGAATTTTGACCAAATTTTGACTTTGGTCAAACTTTGTTCCTTTCAAAAATCGGGGATGTCACAGCTCGCAGCAAAGAGTTGATTTCAATTTTTCTGGAAATTTTGTTTACCATGCGGTATCAACGCGGCGCATGGTGAAGCCGTAATACTTTGTCCTATGCCAACCATCAAGGCGCATGGCAAAGCTGCCATCACCTGCATGTCTCCGTCTCGGTTGCTTTTTTTTACCAAGGGTCGGAGAGGTGCTCTGTGTAGAGTTCGCGGTGCGTTCCTAGAAAGCTCTCGGCAAAGATATCTTTTTTGGCTTCTTTTGTCCTGTACGCTTTGCCATAGGCTACCGACGGCAAACAGTTTGCCGAGTGTTATAGATCCTTTGCCATGTGCCTCGTGTGCACACCACGGCAAATGGCATGGCTTCGGTAGTGAATGCAGTATAAACAACAAACATAGTTCAAACTTATCAAGTAGTGACCATCTGTCTATATTAGGTCAATGATAAACATACACAAATGATAAATCTCTATCAAACAATCCAAATAAATATTATTATATCACAAGATATATTGTCCAGCCACACAAGCCAAATAAATTTAACAACTAGCATAACACATCCGCCCATCTCGCAATTCACAATCTCATGGATGGTGAGCCTTGTTGGTTCACGGGATCCTCGTCAATTTTCCATTGCTCTCACCTCAATTCCGTTTCCGCATTTTCCCATTCAGTTTCCATAAAAATGTAGGTTAAATATATCTATTTCTAAAGCATGTAAGGATTTCGTCTTTTTTATCCGACAACAGTAAACCGTCCGAACACCGGAGAAAAACCATGTGAACTAGCGCGGCAAGCTGGAAAACCGCTCAAGTTGACGAAAACTAAGTATGAACGAGAGAAAACTACGAAATATCCGGTTCGTAAGAAAAACCGTGGGGTTGAACCGGCACAACAGAAAACACACAGAATTTCCTGTGCACAGTAAATTATCCAAAAACGGAAGAAAAACACTGTGAAGTGGTAGTTTGTGAGAGAAATTGTGGCAGCATGTTCACCGGCACAAAGCCGGGTGCTGCTGATTAGCGGGCAGCCCCCTTGTGCTTGCAAAAACTGGCCACCCGTGAACTAGAGTTGCAAGCTAGAAAACCAGTTAGCTTGATGAAAACTGAGTATGAACCAGAGAAAACCACGAAAGATCCTGTGTGTAAGAAAAACTATGAAGTTGAACCGATACAGCAGAAAACCGCACAAGATTTCCTGTGAACAGTAAACTATCCGAAAACCAAGAGAAAACCATGTGAACTGGCAACGCGTGAGAGAAACTATTGAGGCTTGCTACGGTACTCGAGAGTAACCGTGGACCGTCGATCTAGGTAGTTATAACGAAGTATTACCTCATAAGAGGTAATACATTGATTGTATTTTATAATTAGCCAGCTACATATGCCCACGATACCCACTTAACAGATCGTGGCAGCCTACGATACGGAAGAGGCAGTTGGAGCAATTTTTTTTAGGATGGCAGTTGGAATAAAAGGAATACAAATGTTTTCCTATTTTATTTATTCCTTTTCATTATCAATCATATTAAAATCGACGGCTGCGATTTATCCGAACTCCTACCCTTAGGAGGTAAGATAAAGTAAGAATACAAACATTTTCCTATTTTATTTGTTCCTTTTAATTATTAATCATATTAAAATCAACGGCTGCGATTTATCCGAACTCTTAACCTCTTAGGAGTACCTTAACATGGCCGAAACTGTGGTAGCATGTTCGTGGGCACGAGGGGGTGGGGTGGGGTGTGGGGATGATTAGCGAGCAGCCCCCCTGCGCTAGCAAAAATTGGCTCCCTGACGTTTCGAACCGCCCAACTGTTGCTTACCAGGCTCATTTGCATTGCCTAACAACTAGGACAACATTGCTTTCGTGACATATGAGACATTTTATTGTAATAACTTTGTCATGGTACGTGCATGGCGGGACATGTTTGGAGTTATGTGTTCCAATGAACTAATGTTGAGCTGCTAAATAAGAATGGCCAGAATTGCAATATTTTAATTTTTTGCGGGAAATACAATAATTTAATTTGAGACATTCCTTATTTATATTCTCTAAAATGTAAAAAAAAAACAATTGACCTTCTAGGGGGGGAGTCACCTCCGGGCATTACTGTAAATATTGACCAAATACCACTAATATTTATTTCTTTACAAATTACAATATCTTTTTATCTTGTTTTCACCTAAAATTAATATTGAGATGCTTACACCAACCAATTTAACCTTAAAACTTAAGCTTATGGAAAAAAAGGCATGCAATTCACATTTACTTCAATAATTAACTTACAGGTGCCTTTGTCTGCCCAACCCCCCAAAAAATGTAAACAATACAGATCAGTCAACACATGTATATAACCCAAGGAAAACTCAAGAATTTATTTTTGTGCAAGACTCTGATTGATTAGATATAGTCAACATATATATATATAGAGTTGCATCTATTTAACCTAAATCAATATGCATTATATTTTCGATATCTTTTCAAAAATATATTGCTAGTTTGTGTAGGCGCATGAACCAATAAACTAGTTATAAAAAAGTATGGGGCTTTTGTAGCAAAATAGGCATAAAATTATCTCACATCTTTTATGTAAATTTGAAACCTAAACTACAGAAAATTGATGGACAAACCCATTTCTCAATAGTTTAGCTTGTGCACGTACTGTTGACATTGCTAGCAAAAAACATGGTAAATCTCCACAAAGAAATTTACATCAAGCGAGGAAAAAGCTAGGTTACATTCAACCGTACGATTTTCAACAGTTTAGCACGCATACTGTTGAAGTTGCTTGCAAAAAAAATATGGTGAATTTCCACAAAGAAATTTATATCAAGCATATATATCTCGTGCCGTTTATTTCAACCTCATAAATGCAAAGTTTTTATACAAAACTCCCTCATTCTCATACAAGTCTTTGCAGGGTTAGCCATCTCGGCGAGGTAATCCGGATTGTGACTACGGTTGATAACCATAGGAGTTGTGGTGCTAAGATTGCAGGGTTCAAGTTTACTGACTTGAAGACGGACCAGTATGTTGCTCTCCACCCCAAACGAATTATCCTTCACCTGATGGAAAATCGGGCACCCTAGTCCACATCACCTTCTTGGGGCTTCACACAATCTCCTTGTGAGCTCACGAAAATTACCACCACCAAGACGTCTAGGTGATATCGATCACCATGAGTAACAAGTCAATGATCTTCACTTGACCTAAGATAGCCCAAGAGAAGGTGGGATGCACACTTGCCACTCTCCAAAGCACTAAAGATGTCATTAATATTCTCAATCAAGAACTTCCAATCAACTCAAGTGTCTCTCTTGTCTTGCAAGCCTCAACTATTTGCATAGTGATTTCGGGTGGCAAGAATGCTTCCTTGTAGGAGAAGAAGATGTATAAATAGCCCCCTCAAATACTCTCCAAAGCGTACTAAAGACGGCATTAATCTTCAATAAACAACTTGCAGCTTACTTCGCTCCCACCCCAAACAAAATGAAATTAACAATACATCCTACATCGATTATGTTAATTTGAAACCCATTTGTCAAACTAAGGAAAAAAGGAAAGGTAGGTTACATGGAATTGTACATCTTCAACTGGTGACATTTGCTACCAAAAAAACATGGTAAATATCCACAAAGAACTTTATATCTAGCATATATCTCTTGCCGTTTATTTCAACCTCATCAGTGCAAAGTTCAAATACACACAAAACTCCATACTGCTCATACAAATCCTTGCACTGTGTGACATACTCGATCATTGACAATGACCGACGTCATATAAGTAATATGATCAGATCTTCTTCACTATTATTGGCGCGCCGTGCTGAGGATGGAGCGTAATCACGGTGTACGGTGCGTGCGTGTAAGAAGGCGACAGTTGGAACTCAAAGCGCTGAAGGATCATGCTCAGTGCCATCTTGGCTTCAAGCAGCGCGAAGTTCTGCCCGATGCAGATCCTCGGCCCCCGCCCGAACGGGAAGAACGCCGGTTGGTCATCCTTGGTCGCCTTTGATATCCCCTCGGCGAACCTCTGCGGCTTGAACTCGTGCACGTCCTTCCCCCACACGTCGGGATTGTGGTGAACTACGATTATGGGAAGCTCGAGGATCACCCCTGCAGGGTATGTGATGCCACCAATCTGCATGTCTTTGAATGTTCTTCGGTTCAGCGTGACGGCCGGCGGGTACAACCTGAGCACCTCGTACAGAATCATCGTCACCTGGATAACAAAGAAATGGCATCGTCGTTAGCAGTTGATGCATAATATAACTGGGCCGTTGTACTGATTATTTACTGTATTGTTTTCATGATGAATATATTCATGTAAGGAATTGCAAACACTTGCCGTTTTGAGTCGACTGAGGCCGTCGAAATTGGGCTTGTCGTCCTTGCCGAACACGGCGAGGACCTCCTCCCTGGCGCGGTCCTGCCACTCGGGGTGCATGCCTAGGACGACGAGCGTCCACGTCAGCAGCACCGACGTGGTTTCCATCCCCGCGAAGTAGAAGAGCTTGCACTCCTCAATCACGTCCTCGGTGCTCAGCCTCAGGCTGCCCTTGCCGCTGTCCATGTTGGACTGCAGCAGCAGGCCGAGCAAGTCATTGCCGCTGGCTTCGCCGCTCTCGATTGCGCGCTCCCTCTTCTCGACCATGCCTCTTAGAATCCCTTCGATCTCCCCGTTGATCTCGTTCATCCTCCGGTTGTTCTTTGTCGGCAAGAACCTGCAGAGGGCACATGTAATGTAACTAAGAAATGTTACGATGCACATGCATCATATCAGCATGCATATGTGATATGTCTCTTCCAAGGCTGGTTTATGTACGCGACGGATGAGAGGGCGTGCTTACATGAAGCCTGGGATATACATATACTGGAAGGCCTTGATTAAACGCTCTGCTTGCTCTCCCTGAAGCTGGAAGATCCTCCGTCCTTCCAAGAAGCTGCTGCCGAACGCCGTGCGGGAGATCACGTCTCCGGTGAGGTTCTGAAACTCCGGCCAGATATCCAGTTCATATGGCGCGTCAGAACTGGCGAGTTTACTCTCCCATCGATCTATCAGTTCGGTGCAGCACGTCGAGAAAGCCGGCAGCATGCGCTGAAAAAATAACTTGTGTTAGTTACTACACATCTATATGCACACGCTTGAGGCTGTGCCGAACTGAAACTGAATGCCTGTCGAGTTTCAGGACTATATATTTTGATATCTTAAAGCCAGTTTGACCACCGTGTACCTTGAGTTTTTCGAGATGGAATGCAGGGTTCAGGATCCTTCTGTGTTTTGCCCATTTCTCGCCGTCGTAACTCGCGAGCCCAAGGGCTAGCAACTTCCCCAGACGCTTGTTAGTTAACTTCTCGAAGTGACCAAACTTGTTTGATAAGATGTCTCTCACTAAATCTGCCTCGGTTATGATCACCCTCGGGATTGGGCCAAACCACGTGATGCAAATCTTGCCTGCAGTCGTTCAACGTTTGTGTGCTTAAAGCTATGGTTCAATTCAAGTAAACCAGAGCGTAGTTAGGTCTTTTTGTGGCCATAATTACTTATCAGGGTAAGACTGATGCTAATTTAATGTGATAAGATGTCTCACACTTAAACTATTTTTTCTGAATATATTTAGAACTGATGCTAATTTTAGTGGTAGTGAATGTTGTCCATCGATCGACAACAAAGCGCTTATTATTATCTTGAGTTTGCCAGTCTTCAGATCCATCAGCATAATCTTTCGAAGGTGAGAATATGTGTGCGTGTGTGTATGTAATGTGTTCCAAAAAAAATGACTGAATCTTCAAAATCTAGAGAACTACCTATTGCACAGTACTTTAGAAATTTCTAGAAATGATCACGACCGCTTCTCCCTGAACTTGTTTAGTGACACAAGGAGATAGCGACAAGTCGCTTGTGGTGGTGGAGCCCTGGAGCGAAAAGCAAAGTTGCATTGGTATCTAGTGGCTAATAAGTCGCAACACTAGTCAAGCTAACGTCAACCTCAAAAATCACGTCCGACGCAACGCAAACTTATTATTCAACGAATTCGATTGGCGTATATGCAGAGCCTGATCCGATCCGTCTTCAAGATTTTACGCACAGCTTATGGACGTGGATTCCCTAAAAAAAGAAATAAAAAAACTGATGGACGTGGTCAAGCGGAAGACCTTTGACGACGATCAACGTACCGTGCTCCTTGACGGTGTGGAGGACATGCGGCAGCACGCGGGGAACAACGTCATGGCACGGCTTCATGGGCTTGGACCTCGCCTCCTCGTTGAGCCGGGCGTTCTCCACGAGGTCGCCCGCCGGGAAGCGATACTCCGTGCCGGTGAGCCCCTGCGCCCGGAGCGCCCTGTCGAGCCGCCGCGGCCGCAGCCAGTACCTCTCCGCCGCCCAGTAGGCCCCCCACGCGACGAGCACGGCGAGGAGCCCCATGAACAGGCTCCATAGCGACGGCGAAGAAGCTGCTGCTGCAGCTGCAGCTACTGCGCCGTCCATCTCGTTTCCTTGCAACCAGCAGAGATGATGTGCTCTGACAACCACAAGCCCGCAACTGTGAAGTGTGTACTTTGGGACACCAGAGAGTGCGGTATAAGTAGTGGCAAGAAGCACGGTCGAGTTGCCGGCCGGGTGAGTGGCGGGCTGCGTTGGCATCACATGTTTTTTTCTCTAGTTTTTTATTTTCTTTTTTTGAACAAAAAAAAATCTGTATAGTTGATGTCTGTGTTTTCTTGGCGGCCAAGTTGGTTTGTGGAATAAGATGCGCCACATGAAAGTACCCCACCAGCTGCTACAAAGCCTACAACCAAGTCTGGAAAAAGGTGCCCGAGAAGACCAACGCAAGACTAAACGCGCGCGTTAATTGATGACGTTTGTTGCTACCGTTTTGTACGTTCCGCTCTAGAAAGAGTGAATATGATAACACAAGGGGTGCATCGAAAGAAACTACGGATTACGTTTGCATGTGCGTAAATCTGTCGTATTATAGATCTCAAGTGTATTGCTTCAGCTCGAGAAATATGTATGGCTGCTGGTGATTAAGACATTTGGAGCCTATATATAAATAGTATATATAGCTGAACAGGGGAATACCCATCCAAATTCATATTAGAACTTTGAGAAATAAACCCAAAATACACCTATACTTGGCTTTATCAGTAAAGAAACAAAGGCAAGTCTAAAAAAGACAACATAATTTAATTAGTGCGCATAAATTGGTTGCACATTGTAAAAGTATGACAAAACAAGCAAAAAATAATAAATATAGCTACATGTAAAAAAGAAAGAAAATGCTATAAGAACAATAGTGATAGTATTGCTGTATTCATATATATTATTGAAAAAGCATCTGTGTTAACGGAAAAATAGTGCAATCTATTCTTTCCTGCTTCCTCCACAATGGCGCGTAGATGGGCCCACAGTTCATGCATTGTCCACATTGTAGTAGTGCAAGGCGTGGTGTTAGGTGGAAAGGGGATTTTTCTATTTTGTGGTAATTTTTTATGGTGTTGGGTGGGCATTGATGCCAAGGATGTCACAAAACGTAGTAATTTCAGATAAAAGATAACTTCGGATCATTGGCAAAGGATTAAGAGTTTATTATCCATGAGTTTGAGCTCTGTATAGAAAACACCTTTCAAAATACAAGAAAAAAATAGTATTTATAATCTCTAAATAGAAAATAATTAATCTCAATAAATTATTTTACTGTCAAAAAGTTTTATATCAAATGAATATATTATAATCACATGACAATTATAACTGCATTGTAAATTTGTATTTTTGTTTATTGGAGTAATGTAGTAAATACTTTTACAACGTAACTTGAACTTTACACATTCATATAGCAACAATAATCGGGCCACGCCTATGTAATTGTGTATATCTATCCTACAATAGTACTATGTGGACCCTCAATTATTAACCCGTGCAAACTTTGATGGGTTTTGGAAATTAAAAAGATCCACTCATCATAATTTGACATTTAATTTTGTATTACTAAGTGTGGTGGGTGGTGATGTTTCTTTATAACCATTGTACCAATAAAAGTTAAAATAAATAAATGTTAATGAAAGCAATTACCATTGACTGTAAATGAAGTAAATTACGAATACTGATTCTAGGGAAATGTTTACCCTCGGCCTATGTAGTAAGTGTGTTACCAGAGTGCCCCAGCACCTTGAATTTGATCCATGGTTTGCAGAGGCATTTGCCCATTTCTTTAAGATGATTGAAACAACAAAAAAAAGTTTCGGTCGCTAAATCATAGATGTATATAGCCATCCCTTATTTCAGCATTGCATGATATCCTACTTAAGAAGCTAAACATTATACTATAGTCCATCCACCCGTGCAACTACAAGGGCAACTGACTTTAGGTTCTCATATATTTCTAAATAAATAACTTCCAAAGTTGTTAGTACAACAATAGGCTAATTTAGCTAACAACCAAATAACTAACAGGGTTCTTACTTGCATCCAAATTATGAATTACACTGGCAACTTCTTTTCTATTATAATATATCTCCAATATATAGGCTACATATTTTTATTACATTCTTTAGAATTTATTATTTACTTTTTTCATGGGAAGAATTAACAAATTTCCATTGTAAGCATGTTGGTCTTACTTATTGTCTTCTAATTGCACAAACCGGTATTCTAGAGAAGATTAAGGGATTATTTTTAATTATGCTTGTACTAAAATGTGGACACTTTATATGTAAATTTAAGGAGTTATTTTAACTATTTTTTTATTATGGCACGGCTAGGTGATTTATATGCAAACTTAAAGGGTTACTTTGATGGTTTTCATAATTAATGACAGAGGTGGGCAAATAATATGTAATTTTAGAGGGTTATTTGACTATTTTCCTAATGGCAGATGTGGGTAATTTTTTAGACAATATACTATACCAATAGCTATTATTGTTCATTGTTATTATAGGCTATTAGAATGCATGAGCATGATGACCATGTGTTTCTAAATTTTGTGAGAACTAGCCTATCAACCCGTGCTACTGCACGGGCTAATTAGAATTAATATAAAAATTATACTTATAGCTAATAATTATATTTTTCTATCTCACGTCGTTTGTCATCTATTAAATATATTAAAACATAATACTCTAAAAATACATGGTTATCATTCTCTAGTTGGAATGTTTACATAGTCGAATTTTTTTCACATAGCATGACACCTCCATATGTGTGTGTTATGTATTTAACTAAATCATTTGTTTGAGTTATTTGAACAATATGATAATTGTATTTTTATTTCTTCTCTTATACTCCCTCCGTACCTAAAAGAGTGTCTTTCTCACTTCCAAAAAATTTATGGTATAATACGAATACTATTAGATAGATATTTAGACCTAGTTTTTTATAAAAAAAATATTTGGAGACTTAAATGTTGCACATATTTTCTACAAATCGAGTTAAACTTGTGGCACGCACACCAACGACGACACTCTTTTAGGGACAGAGGGAGTACATGAATATGATATTACTATTAATAATGATAGAAGTAGTAATTTAGAAATTTATAGTGTTGTATTTTAGAGATTTTTTTAATTATGTAATTTAGATTCAGATTTGGGTTTAATATAATAATGACATAATTGGATAATTTATATGTAAATTCAGGGGGTTATTTGATTTATTTTTTATAATGGTATAGGTGAGTAATTTACATGAAGATTAGGAGGTTACTTTAGATTATTTCTATAATGTCAAAAGTGGGTAATTTAGATACATGTTTAGGGGTTACTTTCATAATAGTATAGGTGGGTTTTTATTAAAAAATAATAGATCCAACGTCTATTATGATTAGAGTTACGGGATTGATGGTTTGTCTCACGTAGATGCCACCTTGTTAGAGTAAATGACGCTTAGTAGATTGATGTATCTTATTGTCTCACGTAAATGATTGTTGATGGAGTCAAGATGTGTCTTATCTCACGTAAATGACTCGCTGATGGAGTCAATTGATATATTAGAACCATACTCGATGTGGGCAGAGCACCGTGAAACTGATAGCATGCGGCCACCTTCCTGAGAAGTCGAAGCCGTCGTCGTGGCGTGGGAAAAAATGACGATCTCGACGGGATATTAAGGAGTCTCACGAGGAAAGGATATCGGTGTTTAAACCGAACGGAAAAATAGGATACCAGTGATTGGTCGTAGTATATTTAGGTGGTGATTTTAAATATATTATTTAGTTAGATTTGTTAGAGTAATTAGATGTGATTGGTCCACCTAGGATCCTAGGTGGATGTTTTGTTTTTTTGAGAGAATTTCTAGGATTTCTCTATTTATTTAGGCTGTCCACCTAGGATCAGCATCACGTGGAGGCCTCAAAAGGAGCCTCTAATTAGTAATAGTAAGATTTCTAGATTTTCTTTATTTCTCTAGAGCAAGATGACTTCACGTAGAGGCTTCAAAAGGTCCTCCAATTAATAATAGTAGGATTAGCCGCCAGATTAGGACAAATGAAATTTGAATTGTTCACAACAGGTTATCTAGCCACATGACAATCAATGAAAATTTGTGGAAATGTTTCATAATCATTACAAAAGCAACATTGTAAACTTCCTTGCCATCTTTGTTGTCATTGTTCAGTATAACTATGTTTAGGTATAGGATAATATATATCTTTATTATTTATTAAAGCATTTATATTGTCTTGACTTACGAGAATATTACCCACTTTCGTACGTAAATACCATATTTATTACTTTTTTTTATCTCCCATATTTATTTACTTGGTTGGTTCGTAATTTTGACCGTAGCAATCCCAGACAATTTATATCTTCGCATTGTTACGCTGCAACGGATGCAATGTCTGACTTTGCCTGGTCGTTCAAAAAGGATCCAATCCGATTTCACGAAACGAAACGAAGCAACAAGGAAGCAGAGTCATCACATGGTGGGTGTCCGTTCCGTCCTGCGCCGCACGCCATCATTCAGTAGCTTTTGACCAATCCGATCTGCGTCGGAACATCTTCACTCCCAAGTTCCTTCAGAGCGAGGTATGGCCCGCATGGTTGACCAGAGTGCCCACGACCTTGATCATACACAAGAACCTTAAAGAAATGGACACAAGGGCACTAAGAAATTCTATATAAGACGAGCAACCTGACGCCATGTTCCACACCCAATCAAACCATCAGGTCAAAGTCCCACAACTCAGTCATCAGTCACCACTCTGTCTTCTCCAGCTTCACTTGAGAGCAGAGCAAAATGGTTCTTGGAGCTTTGTCAAGTCAAGTCGCCTCAATGCCATGGAGCTTCTTCATCTTCAGTCTCCTGGGCGCTCTGCTCCTATGGCAGGCAGCTCAGCTGCTGAACAAGCTATGGTGGCAGCCGAGGCGGCTCGAGCGAGCTCTGCGCGCGCAGGGCCTGCGCGGCACGTCGTATCGCTTCCTCACCGGCGACCTCAAGGAGTACGGCCGGTTCAACAAGAAGGCCTGGTCCAGGGCGCTGCCTCTGGGTTGCCACGACATCGCCGGCCATGTGGCGCCGTTCGTCTACGGCGCCGTCAGAGAGCACGGCAAGATGTGCTTCACGTGGTTCGGGCCGGTCCCCAGGCTGACCATCACCGACCCGGACCTGGCAAGGGACGTGATGTCCAACAAGTTCGGCCACTTCGAGAAGCCCAAGTTCCCGGCGCTCTCCAAGCTGTTCGCCGAAGGAGTAGCCAACTACGAGGGCGAGAAATGGGTGAAGCACAGGCGGATACTCAACCCTGCATTCCATCTCGAGAAGCTCAAGGTATATATATTATAAAAATGTTCAATATCTTGCCTGCGATTCTTTGTACTCTCGTGATTAGTTTACTTCGATCAAGTTTGTGATTGATCCTTGGAGCGTGTGCATACCTTGCAGCTGATGCTGCCGGCATTTTCTGCCTGCTGTGAAGAGCTTGTCAGCCGATGGGCGCAGTCCCTTGGTCCTGACGGCTCGTGCGAGCTGGATGTTGATCCGGAGCTTCAGACCCTCACCGGAGATGTCATCTCTCGCACCGCGTTCGGCAGCAGCTACCTTGAAGGAAGGAAGATTTTCCAGCTGCAGGCCGAGCAAGCTGAGCGCCTCATGTCCATCGTTAAGATGTTTGGAGTTCCAGGATACATGTGAGTTTCGATCCTCTTCAGTCTTCAACTCTACTGTCCTTGCTAATTACTTGACATTCTGAACTTTATTTCCTTAGTAGCATTCTGAACCTCTTCTCAGACACCAAACACTACCTGTGTACGGAGGAACATGACATTTACATTTCCTTCTGAATCCCGTTAGTGCTGTTCATGAGTAACTAAAGATTGGGATATGCCATTTTCAGGTCCTTGCCTACCAAAAACAACCGAAGGATGCGCCAAATAAAAAACGAGATCGAAACAATTCTCCGAGGCATAATCGGTAAAAGAATGCAAGCCATGAAAGAAGGTGAACCCACCAAAGATGACTTGCTGGGCTTATTGCTCGAGTCAAACATGAGAGACACTGACGAGAATGGCCAGTCCAGCCTAGGAATGACGATCGAAGACGTCATGGAGGAGTGCAAGCTGTTCTACTTCGCCGGGATGGAGACGACATCAGTGCTGCTGACATGGACAATGATCCTACTAAGCATGCACCCAGACTGGCAGGACCGCGCAAGGGAGGAAGTCCTGGGCCTGTTTGGGAAGAACAAACCGGGATACGACGGCCTCAGCCGCCTCAAAATCGTGAGTGTCCTTGTCAAATCTTTTTGTTAATTTTCAAATTTTTGCAACCACTAAATTCTTGCTGATTTGTTGTGCAGGTGACCATGATTCTCTACGAGGTCCTCCGGTTGTACCCACCGGCCATCGCTTTCAGCAGGAAGACATACAAGGAGATGGACATCGGAGATGCCAAGTGCCCTGCCGGTGTGATGTTAGAGCTGCCCGTGCTGTTCATCCACCATGACCCGGATATATGGGGAAGCGACGTTCATGAGTTCAAGCCGGAAAGGTTCGCCGAAGGCATCGCCAAGGCATCCAACGATAGGCTGGCGTTCTTCCCCTTCGGCTGGGGGCCGCGGATTTGCATCGGCCAGAACTTTGCACTGCTCGAGGCTAAGATGGCGCTGAGCATGATCCTTCAGAGCTTTGAGTTTGAGCTCGCGCAGTCCTACACTCATGCGCCCCATACAGTGATTACGCTGCGTCCGATGCATGGTGCCCAGATAAAGCTCAGAGCAATATGATCCTGAAAGGCGGCTTTGCCGCGGGATTTGGCCTTTGGGCTTTCATGTGAGCCCAAGAGCTGTATAGCATTGGGCCTTTAACCTTTTTCATTGTGTTTTTATTCGATGACTAAATCGGTGTCTTGTCGTCGTGTCATCATCATCTCTCTGTTCACAAGATTGCGTCTCAGCCCATCGCACAAAAACAAAAGAAAAAAAAAAGATTGCACCGGTATGAAATATAAATAAGTAAAGTAGATTAACGCGTATATCTAAGAAACAAGGTGGCTTGGGTATTCCGAATCTAGATATATAGAATAAATGTTTGTTAAGAAAATGATTATTTAAAATATGATTTCCAAAAAAAATGGTTACTTAAACTGTATTGGCTTTGGCATTGGGTGTACTTGCATTATGGAAATGATGAAAAGTAGTTGTGAAAGGGTGTTTAGCCTAGTGGTTGGAGCAGCCGGGTACCATCTAGCAGACCTGGATTCGACTCCGTTTGGAAGAGAATTAACAAGTATGGAATACAAGAAAAATTAAAAACATAATACTGATGATTCTGTCAAAAAATGGATAGCAGTTGGTGATTCAAAGTGTGTTGAACTTTAAAATAATGAGCATTGCACTTGTTTATTTCACATAGATGGTCATTTAATTTATGAATTCCGGGAGGAATGTAATTATTGTGGATTGATTCCTCTTCCAAGAAGAAGTTGATGAAGCCACATTTTATATCAATTATCTAAAGAAATACAAGATCAATCCATGAATTAAACGCCAGCGGAACTTGTAGTGCATCTAAATTTGTCATCCATGCTTTAGACAATACCCCTCCATCCCGCAAACACTGATGTTTTAACATTAAAAAATTGTCTCATAAAAGTTGACATTTTGATATGTATGCATAGCAAATTAGTAATATTTTAAGCATGCATGATAGATGGAAACTGATCCTCCACAAAAAATGGCACTTATTGAGGGTAGAATGTGTCTTTTCTATCCACTCTTAATCCTTGTGAAAAAACCTAAAACATCATTCGTTATTGGACGGAGGAACTATATATAAATATTCCTCCTTGACATCAATTCTATAAGTTGGATCAGGAATTTTTGTCAACTAAGCAATGTTCGCTTTTGATTTATGGTTGATGACACTCCAATCTAGCACACTAAGCCACATAAATAATGGAGCTGAAGCAACAAAGTGCTATCATGTGTTCATGACCTCATAAGTTAGGCCTCGTTTGATAGGGCTCTGGCTTCTCCCAAAACAGCCTCCTCTGGTGGAGTTGTATAACTATTTTAGAAAAATGTTTGGTATGATGTCTTGAAAAGCATCTTAATACCCTAGAAGATCAGGAGAAGCTGGTGAAGCCAATTTCCTCGACTCCTACTCGTAGTGGAAGATGTTTTGAGGCTTCACATGGGCTTCTAAGGTGAAAGCCAAATTATATTTTACCCATTTGGTAAGGCTTCACTAGATGTTGTTGGAGAAACTGGTGAAAAAGCCTCTAACGTCCTGTCACCCTGGGCCTGACACCCGGCAACTGTGTAGGACCTCAAGGCCGCTCTCACATATCAACACATGTCTTTTTTACACACTTTGTCCTCACTCGTGCGCATCTTGGAATAACTTCCCAGTCAGTCACCCATCGCTCCAGTCGAAAGCACGCTTAACCTCGAAGTTTTCGGACAGGCTACCGAAAAAGAAGTTGCAACTCGTTAACTATATACACTACTATAACAAATTATTAAGAACTATATACATAAATATACGTAAAAGGATCTCTAGTAGTTCCTCTCTTTTCCTATTCCAACACCATATTGCAAGAGTTTATTGAAAACTAAGGCTGTGGTAGCATTGCTTTATATCTCCTTTCCCAAATACTGATACAAGTCAATAATACATCCCAACTCTACCTGAATAGAGGGATTTGAGTCTTGTCTAATATGGTACTCCCTCCATTTCAAACCATACGTCATTCTTTGGTGAATCAAACCATTTATATTTGCCTAAAATTATAGGGAGATCAAAAGGGTTCATGACACCGAATATATATAGTATGAAATAAATATAATGATGAAACCAATGGTATATGAATGTTGGTGCTTTTTTTATATAAACTTGGTCAAACTTAAGATACTTTTAGTGTCTAAAAAATATTGGAATGGGGGAGGGGGTAGCTGTTTTGAGAAGATTAAAAACCAACTCTTTGCATTACTTATAAAATTGGTATTGGGAACATCTTATCAGGATACTTAACGAGAGACCGTTGAAGATACTCTTATATCTATTAAATGATCTTAAATGATAGTTTTTTTTTATTGATGATGGGAATAAGCTGGATTCTTCCGTACACTGCCCAACCCAATTGACATGTAACATTTGTGTCTACTGAATTCTCATTTATCTGTAATTGGCCTTGTGGGTTAACAATTTTAATCGGGCCTATCATAAGGGGCGGAGTTAGAGCACCCGCAGTGGTGACCCGGTTCACCCTCTCCACATAAGCAGTTGAGTTCTCTCTCCAATTGTCACATCATTTGAGTATTGATCAATGGGGCCCACTACAAAATAAAAAATAGTATTTCACCCACGGCATCCCTCACAACAAGAGCATCATATGTGCGATCGGAGCTCTCTCTCCTCTTGAACAGGTTCATAATCTTGAATCGACTCTCCTCTCTGTTCTCTTGAATCGAACCTCTCCCCAGTCATCCCTTCATATGATTCTCGACCAATTCTGATGCTAGAAAGCATGACCACGTCACCGGCTGATCTCAGCTATCCGATCAGGCGAACAGATAGCCGAGATTGGCCTTTTTCCTGTCTATTTTGCAAAAAGCCCTCAGACTTCATTGGAATAGAATCCGCTATCCACTCTCGGCTCTCAAGAAACTTTGTGAAAATGCCCATATTTTTATTGAAATCAACCTGTAATCCAAAACCTACCTACCCAGGTAAATTTGCAAATAAAAAAAAATGAGCAATGAGCAATATCGAGAACATTTAGATGCAACCCATTGCACCTAAGATTAAGACGTCAAAGCATCTTCAAATTAAAAAGTGTTCAGCATAAAAAAAACTTTCTACATAATCTGTACGCATAAATGTTTACACACGCCCCTTACCACCTATTACTAACCTCTTCTCCTACAAATTTTCACACATCAACACACGATACACTTAAAAAAATGTGATTCAAACCCTCCGTAAAGCAAACTTCTAAATTCAATATACTCTCGAAATTCATTTATAAAAAATATTTGTATGCTAAAAAAGACAGGGACATCCGCTGTGGCAACGCCCCGGCCTGTTCTAGTTGAATGGATTCATCGATGTGCCAGTGGCTCACGAATCGATTATGACCGGCACTGGTTTTTTCATTCAAAATCTTGCAATTCCCTGAACACTGTTCATTTCTTGAACAATAAAGGTGATACGATGTCCTTTCTATCTGCTGGATTGGCCCCTGGCTGTTGCATGCCGCATGTTTGAAACTAGCCCTGGGTGCAGGCATCCCTGGCTCCTGCTACGTGTATGAGCGGGGGTGTCTGGTTAGAGGGGGCTAAAATTTAGCCCCACCAATTTAGCTTCAAAATAGCATTTTGGAACCAAGCATAGGTGCTAAAATGAGACTAAATAGAATTAGCACCCCCATAAGCATTTAGATAGGTGGGAGGCTCTATTTGGGGCTAATGCAACTTTAGCCCTTATCCAAACAAGGGTGGCTAAATAGGAGAGAACTAAATGCCAACTCTTTACTGTTGCATATGCTACAGTTTTGTTTTTAGCACTATGGGCTAAACAAAGCAAACACGGCCGATGCCTGAAGCAACGAAATAATATTGGCTGTGTTTAGTTGTTTAGGAGGGAAAAGAACTTTTTCTGGGAAGCGTGTTTTGTGAGAGGGATGAATAGAAAAATTGAAGGGAATTGAAGTAAAACTTTTGTGAAAAACGTGTTTTCTGAGAGATGAATAGTAAATATGGCAAATAGCACGAAGCACCTTGTGGCACTGAACGGGGAGTGCTGTCCGGCCATAATTGTAGCCCGCCGCCCAGAGCTGCTGTTACGCAAGCGCTTCGGTCATACTAGTCCACAGTTTGCACGAATTTATTTGTCCCTGCCTGCCCGTGACGCAATGCGTGACGGCTCCGCACTCCAATAATTTTGTACTGTACTGTACCACAATATTACTGTTACAGTAGAAATCAGCGTGCTGTTTAGTTGATTGGAGGAGAAAAGAATTTTTTCTAGAAAACGTGTTTTTGTAAGAGAGATGAATAGAAAAGTTGAAGGAAGTTGTTGGGAAATTTTCTAGAAAACGTGATGAATAGAAAAGTTAAAAAAATCTTTTGCAACTAAATATGGCACTGTGCTAGGGCCCTAAGGAATCCGAGAAGTGCCTTGTTGGACCAGCTCAGCTGGACGCGGTTGAACCAGATTGGTCCCGCTTGCGGTCCAAGCCACGGTTTACCTGACATGCCATGACAGCACCTCCTGCTGTCGGCTGTCGCATGTGCTCACGGGCGGTCACGGCGACATGGCCCCTCGCCCTCGTTCCCGTAACGGAGATCGACCTTCCCGGACGGACCCCATGCGATCCCCCCTTCTAGAAGATATAGAACGTGCCTTCGCGTACGGCATATCTCGTCTCCTTCATTTATCACTTTCTGGACCGGATCCCACCAGACGAAACAATACTCCGTTTTCCAAATCGGAGGCGGTGTTACATTTTAAATAACGAAAGAAGAACTTAAGTTCATCCCTAAAAGGAAACCTTTTTAGGAACTAAGCTTATATTTATTTGCTATTACCTCCATCCCAATTTATAAGTCGTTTGACTTTTTTCACCCCAACTTTAACTACTCATCTTATTCAAAAAATTTGTGTGAATATAGTCAAAATTAAGTTATTCTTAAAAAAAATATTCATGGACAAAGCAAGTCATAACAAAAAAAATTGATATTTCTCATAATGTTTTGAATAAGACGGATGGTTAAAGTTGGAGAAAAAAAATCAAACGGCTTAGGCCATGTTCAGATTCCCAACTATTCACTATTCATTCCAACTTTTCACTATTTATTCTAACTTTTCACTATTCCTCACTCACAAAACACGTTTCCCAGCAAATGCTACAGTGTTTTTCTAATGCTACAGCGTTTTTTCCTACAATCTAAACACGCCCTTACAAATTGAGATGGAGGGTGTACGTCCCAAAGTATAAAGTTGTACTAGCTCCCTAACAATTAAGGGTCTCTTTGGTAGAGCTCTCTGAACAACTTCTCATCAAAATTTAGGAGGAACGCTAACAAACAGTTTTATGCAGTGAAGTGATTCAAGATTGTTTTTGTGGAGTGATTCTCTGAAATAAAAATAGGTTTAGCTAGTAACATTTTTTCATTTTGAATCACATCAATATATGTGTTTAATATGTAATTAATGGAACTCATCGTTTAAGCTACTTGAGAAAAATAAAGATTGGTATTCTCATCTCTCGTGGGTAGTATCTTTTTATAATTACTAACATAAATAATACTAATAATTATGGAGATGGTAATTTAGAATTTTATATTGGTGTTACTTTGAGGCTTTGCTATCATTTTATAATGATATAACTTACATTTAGATTCAAGGTTACTTAAACTTTTAATAATAACAACTAGATATTTCATATGCAAGTTTATGTGGTTATTTTCTATGAAGATTTATATGAATATTACGGGTTATAATAGCATAGTTTCATAACAGAGGTGGCTAATTTATTAGAAAAGATAACAGATCCAATAGCTATTACGATTATATTTGTTGGATTAATGATCGACTGTTTTTTAGGATTTCTATTTTTTCAATTTGTTATAGTGGTTTTTAATGGTTTGAAAGGAGTCTCTAATTAGTAGAAAACACATTTTCCTTTTCAATGTATAAATAGTTTTTTCTCTTTATCCTACTATGTCGAATGGCGATGAATTTTTCTATCCATACCTCCATCGTCCTTGGTTGTTTCTTCATTCCGTAGGTTGTTTCTGAATGTCACTCGTATCCATCGAAAGAGACGAAAGCGAACACTAACACCGAAGATCAGTTTCTGGAATTAGAATATACGTAATAAAGTGGCGTATTTGTCTTGAAATATGGTAGTTCACACCTTTCTAAAGTATGCATACAAATTTAAAAATGTATTCTATAGATCATCGTGTAGTACATAAATACAAATAATATACAAATATATTTCACATGGAAACGATCTAACGGGCCTGTAAAGTTCAACCCTTCCAGAAATCGAGTGAATCTTTGTATGGATTTTGTCTCGAACACACGGGGGCTTAATCAAGTACATTTCTTCTGTTCCAAGTACATGAATGAAGGAGAGCAAGATGCACACGTGTCGGCTCAAACCTCCATTATTTAAGTAGAGAGAAACGAGGCTGCGCTTCACCCATTTACACATCACCTGATCCCTTCCTCTGCTTTTCTGCTTCTTTTAACTGCGCAGGCCGCACCAATGGCAGCACGCGTTCTGTTGATGCTGCGGGAGGCCTCCCCGTGGGCGCTGGCCGGTGCGGCGGCGGCCGTGGCGCTGCTGTGGCTGGTGGCCTGGACGGCGGAGTGGGCCTGGTTGACGCCGCGGCGGCTCGACCGGGCCCTACGGGCCCAGGGCCTCAAGGGCACCAGGTACCGCCTCCTCACCGGCGACCTGAGGGAGAACGCCCGAATGAACCGGGAGGCTCGCGCGAAGCCGCTGCCGCTCGGCTGCCACGACATCGCCCCACGGGTGCAGCCCATGCTCCACAGAGCCAGCAAGGAAAACGGTAATTTCCCATGGTCTCCAATCATCCCCCTCCCCTGTCTCCCAGTTTCATTCCTTCCGTTCCATTTTTTTTAGGTGTTTTCCTTTCGAGGGTTTGTCGAGGTGTTAGTTTATAGTATATTGGGATTCGTATGATGCACGAGCGTAATTTCTATGTACATATACTTATCAGGATCGCATTAAAGAGTAGGAATTCTAATTCGAGTGCAAGTAACAAAAAGAAAACGCAGTTACCTTCTCTGCTAGTCTTCCTGCTGTTTCAGACCATACTTGATACTTATGATGATTTTCATCGAAACTGCAATACAGGGAAAATGTCATTCACTTGGTTTGGCCCAATACCCAGGGTGATGATACCAGACCCGGAGTTAGTCAAAGAGGTTTTGTCTAACAAGTTTGGCCACTTCGGTAAACCAAAGAGCAGCCGTATTGGCAAGTTGCTAGCCAATGGGGTTGTAAACCATGACGGCGAGAAATGGGCAAAGCATAGGAGAATTCTCAATCCTGCATTTCACCATGAGAAAATAAAGGTATTGTTAATTACTCAGTTTCAATAGATGACTTTCCTTTTTTTTCTCATTTTAAATTGCAGTATGCTGTATATATTCGATAACGCCTTCTCTAATTAAACTAGTGTCGTTGATGTCTTCTTTCTTTTTGGGGGATACGTTGATGCCTTATTTACAGAGGATGCTGCCAGTCTTTTCTATTTGTTGCGATGAAACCATTACAAGATGGGAGAATTCAATGCCTTCTGAGGGATCTTCTGAGATAGATGTCTGGCCAGAGTTCCAGAATCTTACGGGAGATGTTATCTCAAGAACCGCTTTTGGTAGCAGCTATCAGGAGGGGATGAAAATTTTCCAGCTGCAAGGAGAGCAAGCTGAACGCCTTGTACAATCTTTCCAAACAATATTTATCCCAGGCTATTGGTTTGTTCTTCTTTGACTCTATATTGCAGCAAAGTTCTATTCATTTGGAGCCGCACACTCAGCATTTGAAAGATGCCTACATGATTCTATATTGCTCATGTTCCATAAAAATATATTATTTCTACTAAAGGAATAGGTACACAGTGATGTTTCGCCATACAATTTTAAGAAATATAACGTTTCTACCACTCTTACATTGCTCAAGTTCCATAGAAAGAAAAAGACTAAACAATCAGCATATTAGAATGCTCCATCATTTTCATATTCAAATTTTTAAATAACAATTGAGAATTTGAACCATATGCTTAGACTTCTGAACATATGCAGGTTTTTGCCCACCAAAAATAACAGAAGGATGCGAGAAATTGATCGGGAGATCCGCACAATTCTGCGTGAAATAATTGGGAAACGAGAGAAAGCTATTAAAAATGGCGAAACAGATAATGATGACTTGTTGGGCTTATTACTGGAGTCAAACATGAGGCAATCAAATGGGAATGCAAAGCTAGGATTGTCAACTGAAGATGTGATTGAGGAATGCAAGCTGTTTTACTTTGCCGGTATGGAGACAACATCAGTCCTGCTTGCTTGGACTCTCATTTTGCTAAGCATGCACCCAGAATGGCAAGAGAGGGCAAGAGAAGAAGTGCTGAGCCACTTTGGAAGAGCCAAACCAGACTTTGACAGCTTGAGCCGCCTGAAGACTGTAAGTACAAAATCAACATCATATTTTATAGTAGAAATTCCAAATTTGCAGACTATTTTAGAGGTAATATCCATCTCTTTCTTTATCAAATGGAGATTAAGGTATTTTAAGTACATGAGTTTTGTGATGGTTGTTTTCACTCAGCTTGATGCTTGCTAATTCACTTTAGAAATTCTCGTTAATACACTTCATATGGTTTTATTTGTAAAATGATAGCCTTAAACCTTAATGATGCAATATGCCACATACCTTAATGATAGCATTAACGTGAATCCATGCACGTGTCTGTGAATATGCTACATGCCTACAGTACCTGTTGTGGTGACAAATGCCTACCGGTGTTAAATGCGAAGCTTGTTTACCATATTGTAAACATAACTGAAAGCAACAATCCTGATCGTGTGCCATGTTGCGCAGGTAACCATGATTTTATACGAGGTCCTTAGGTTGTACCCACCGGCAACCTTTCTAACCAGAAGAACATACAAGGACATGGAACTTGGCGGCATCAAATACCCTGCAGGCGTGAACCTTCTTCTGCCTCTTCTATTCATTCACCATGATCCAGACATTTGGGGAAAAGATGCAAGTGAGTTCAATCCTGCAAGGTTCGCTGACGGCATCTCCAATGCTACCAAGCACCAGGGCGCGTTCTTTCCGTTCGGAGGCGGTCCCCGGATCTGCATCGGCCAGAACTTCGCGTTGCTTGAAGCCAAGATGGCGCTGTGCGCCATCCTCCAGCGCTTCTCCTTCGAGCTCTCGCCATCCTACACCCATGCGCCGTACACCGTGATAACACTGCACCCCCAGCATGGTGCTCCGATCAGACTGAAGAAGCTCTGACCATGTCGATCGTTGATGCTGCTGGCTGATAGTAATATAGCATCTGTATACAGTATACTGCTTCTAGGTACAGAGTCATTTTGCATGATGTATGTAGCTTCGATGATTGTATTGTCTTTCAATCAAATGAATAAGGAGATACTAGAGTGCATGATAGAGAAATTTGGTACTCGCTCAGCCAAAACTGTTCTAACAGTTGTATCACTGTAATATATGATGGCTGATGGGTGAACGTGTATTGCTCGACTGTTCGATACTTCGACCCACTCAGCTGTCAGACGCATTGCAGCGGGCCACATCTGTAACGTAGAAATGTTTTCCCATGTTTCGTAAGAATTTTACAGGAAGTGGTTGGTATACACGGATACTGTAGATTTGTGGTCAAAGTTGTTGAGCTAGCACCATACCGATTATCGCTAGGGTAAGTCTCCGTGTGCCAGCAAATCATACCATGGTCCCTTGTATCAAAGTTTACAATCCCTTCCATACCACTGCATGACACTCCGTCCATCACCCGTGGAAGTTTGGATGTAAAAAAGACATGTTTACCGTCATCTTCTTCTCTACCTAGCAGATACGTTGTCATATTCATTCTCTACCTTGTTGAGGTCGTATTGCGTGCAGAGACGAAAGTGATGCCTCAACCGTCCCGTTGCTCAGTCATAAAGAACGTTCGCATCGCAGAGTCGCAGTCGGTCGGGCCATCCTCTTTTGTAGTGCTGCTTGCTCACCGTTCTCACTAGAACGAAGAAACACACACACTGACACACACCAGTGCGCCAAGAAAGCCAAATAGCCAATGGCCACTCGAGCTCTGCTGCTGCTGCGGGAGACGCCGCCGTGCACCCTGGCTGGCTTGGCAGCGGCCGTGGCGCTGGTGTGGCTGGCGGCCTGGACGCTGGAGTGGGCGTGGTGGGTGCCGTGGCGGCTCGAGCGGGCCCTGCGTGCACAGGGCCTCAACGGCACCAGGTACCGCCTCTTCACCGGCGATCTGCCGGAGAACGCCCGGCTCAACCGCGAGGCGCGGACGAAGCCGCTGCCGCTTGGGTGTCACGACATCATCCCGCGCGTGCTGCCCATGCACCACAAAGTCGTAAACAAGAACGGTAGTTTCTATGTGCTCAGCTCAGATAGTTCCCCCGCATCTAAAATTCATTCCTTTTGTTGCAACGTCCTTGATGTTAGAATCAAAATATTGAGCGGAAATCTTTTGTCGCGGTTCTTCCCCCGTGCTCTTTGGAGCCCATTGGTTGTAATGGTTTTGTATTTATTTCGTGAACTCCCAATTAGGACATCGGCTACATATATACAGAGAAGTTGATGCAGAAGTTCAGGTTGCCTTGCTACAGATTACAGCTTCATTGCGTTGTATTCTTACCGAATTAGACTGAAAATAGATGTTACGGCAGCTATTTCCCCTACCAGTACCAGCAAGTATTGGTTTACAATTTTGGCGAAATTTCCAAGGTATCGCTCTTTTCAAGGGTGGTGAAAAAAAATACTTTTGGTCAAAAAATTTCGGAGTAAAATTGAATTAAGGTGTACTCAATGCGTAGTTCAAGGTGGAATGCACACAAACGAACTTGTGATGCAGTGGTAATTTTCTCTTCCAATTTTTGGACACTGACATGTGGGTCCATGTGCTTTATAGCAATAAAAGAAAAAATCTCAAGCGGCCTCCAGCCTTTGGACACTGACATGTGGGTCTACGTGCTTTGGAAATAAAAAAAAAAATCTCAAACGGCCTCTTGCAGTCCCGCCTTCGAAAACGCGACCTCTTGAATGTGCAGAACAACACATACTGCACCACACAAAGCATTTTACATTACTTATGTGAGTGATTTAGTATATCTATAACTAATCAAAATTTCGAATTCAAATAAAATTTGACCAAAATAATTTAAATTTTACAAAATTTCTGAAATTTTGGTTTCTTCCGAGAGGTCTAAAAAAATTTAAATCCAGAATTGAAAACCCTGGCACGTAATATGTTATGATAGATGACTGAAAAATATGTACTAGAGGCCTGGAGGGATATTTATATATGTGTCAGTGACAGGAACACGTATCCAATCAGACCATATATCTAATCAAAAGTGTCAATAGGATTGATTTTGGTATCATGTGACAGCCTATCTATTTCCCCTGTTTTGAATCATGTTTGGAGACAGCAAAATCCTCACATCATTTGGGCGTAGTCTGCTAGTGTCACGGGCAGTGGATGGCAGAATATTGGATGATGGAATTCGACGCAGATTATAATCAAACGAAGTGGCTGGTGGTCCTCGACGGCGCAGCGGAGCTATGATATGTTAGCTCGACGAATGCACCAGGGAGGCAGGGCACGAGAGGCTCGAAGTTACAATCTCAAAACCTAATTAATCTTAACGGAGGTCTGGTTTATATAATACCAGCCTGGAGACAAACGTAAGAAGCTAGGAAACCAAACTAAGCAATTCCTAAAATAACTCTATTTCCTTTCTTCCCCTGCCGATGGAACCATCTGAATAGGATTCTTCTTCCTGCGTCTACTGCGTCTAGCATACGTGATGCCCAACATGACAGCTAGTCCTACTTATGGTGTTCAAAACTCAAATGCAGGGACAGGGTCGTTCACTTGGTATGGCCCAACCCCAAGGGTGATGATTGTAGACCCAGAATCAGTGAGAGAGGTTTTGTCTAACAAGTCTGGCCACTTTGGCAAACAGCTGTTTAGCCGTTCTTTCAAGTTACTGGGCAACGGGGTTGTGAATCATGATGGTGAGAAATGGGCAATGCACAGAAGAATTCTCAATCCGGCATTTCACCATGAGAAAATAAAGGTAGTTGTTCACTGAATTCCTTCTCGTGACTGTTTTCCCGGGTTGAATTCCATTATGTCATATATTGGATAGTGCAATCTGTAGTGTATTAATGGTACTGTTCCATTCACAGCGAATGCTGCCTGTATTTGCTACCTGTTGCATCGATGTGATTAACAGATGGGAAAATTCAGTGTCTTCGGAGGGATCGTCTGAGATAGACATCTGGCCTGAGCTACAGAATCTTACTGGAGATGTTATATCGAGAACCGCATTTGGCAGCAGCTATCAGGAGGGAAGGAGAATTTTCCAGCTTCAAGGAGAGCTAGCTGAACGCCTTTTACAATCTTTTCAAACAATATTTATCCCAGGCTACTGGTTTGTTCTTTTTCCCTAAAACTAATAGCAAGATTTTATTCATGAGATTAAGGCCTTCATGTTTCTTCATAATAAGATTATATTTGTTACTTATCCGTGTATAAGGGAATGACCACATATTATTTCTAGTAAAGGAAGAGATAATGAAAAAGACCTTTCCCAGTTCTACATTTTTGGTTGAGGAGCAATTGGAAGCTTTGAATCCACCTCAACGTGGATTAGAGGTGACCGGTAAGTCATCGACACCACGAAAAAAATTGCTTTTGTCTTCGGTTATGTCCTTCACTCGATTATATACAAGCTATTTTTTACTTTGAGCAATTTATCTCTTAGACATTAATTTATATCTTGTCATCCTATGTTGCAAACTATTGACATAGGCTAGCTTCACTAGTTGTAGAATTTATCTTGTGTTGCTAATTAAATTTATCTAGTGTTGTGTTTTTAGTTTGAAACCACCTATTCACTCCCCTTTAGTGGGTAATCCTCGATCCTACAGAGGGCCCCTTCTGCGGCGAAAAGAGAAAGAGAGAGTGTGCGAGAGAGAGATATGCGATCAGCAAAAAACGCGAGGTACGGGGCTGCGGGCGCCGGGGGAAGCCACGGGGGTGCTTGCCTGCTTGGCGCCGAGGCGGAGCACCGGCCGCTGGAGCGGATGCTGAGCAGTGGAGGCGCGGAGCGAGCCGCGACTCCGTCCGTGCGTCCGACGGGATATTTAAGTTTTTACCATTATAACGGATGCCCACTCTTCATATAGCACCCTACGTTTATACTAGTTGAGAGAGAAAAACGATACATTTTTACCACATCTGCTTACATGTCATGCCAGATATATTTTTACCACATCTGCTTACATGTCATGCCAACTCTACGATCCAGCTGGAGCTAGTTAGCAAACATAGAGAAAAGACCTCTCTATCCTCTGCCTCCCCCTACTCTCTTTCTCTCTTTCTCCCACTCCATCTCTCGGACCCGCGTGTCATCTTCAACCTCTGGTCACCGCAGGTCGCAGCACAACGTAGTTGCATCATCTTGGTCTTCCCTCAGGTCGCAGCACAACGTAGTTGCATCATCTTGGTCTTCCCTCAGGTCGCAGCACAGCGAGATGTAAAGCTTCACCCAAATTCTCACTGCTTGTAACACTCCGTATTTAGCAACTTGATCAAGTGCTAATCATCCGAAGCTGATTAAAAAAACAAAAAAAGACAACCACGAACTGCATGCCTGTAGATATGCTCCCGTCCTTTTTCTGGCTCTCCCCAGCGCGCGTCAGCCCTCCGCAGTCAGCATGCCTCGGCGTCCACACGCACCGGCCTCTCGCTCAGCCCTCTCCTCTTCTTCCTCTCCTCACAAGAAGCCACGAGAGCGCCATGGCTGCTGGCCATTCAGACCTGCGAGAGCCATACAAGTTCGAGGATTTGGCGGACGGCGGCTTGCAGCGTGGGCGGTCAGCGGCGGCGGGCGAGCGGGCGGGCGGGCCCGGTGGCGTGCAGGCGAGCGCGGCGGCTGCGACGTGTGGTCCAGACGGCGTAGACAAGGTGCGGCGGTGGCTGAGCGTGAGGAAGAAGAAGGGGATGGCTAGAGATTGAAGATGGCGGGTGGGCCCGCTGGTAAGAGAGGAGGGAGAGAAAGAGAAGAGAGAAAGGAGGGGTAGAGGGATCTTTTTCGTGCGTTTGGTGACTGGGCTCAAGCTGGATCGTGGAGTTGGCATGCCACGTAAGCAGATGTGGTAAAAACGTATTATTTTTCTCTCTCAACTGATATAAAAGTAGCATCATTCATAAAGGTGATATCTCAAGAGTGGGCATCTATTATTAAAAAGTTAAATATCGAGCGTCCGGCGGCTACCCAGCGGAGCAACATGGGTGGGACCGCCGGAATGCACAGATGAGATGCAGAGTCTGACTTGCTAGGCAAAGAAAGCTAGCTACGGGACCTAGATACCTAACGAGATAGCGGGTGGAAGATTTTGCAGAAGTTGTTGGATTCGGTTTTTAGCCTAGTTTTGTAGATTTTAGATAGTCAACTAGTTATACATGAGCTCTTCGAGATGCTCCTATAGTCCTATTAGTAGGCTCGTCAACAAAACATCTGGAAAAATAAAAATATTTTAAGAGAAACAAACAATTAGTCTGGGTGTGACCAGGGCCAGACTTTGATACGATGTGTATTCAAGTGTGGGCTTCTATCAGCCACACCCAGCCCAGGCTCAGATCCATATCCAAAATGAAGCATATTTTTTAATAGAAAAAGTCCATTGTTGACCATCCAACTCTTCTAGGAAGTATTTAAAAATTAAACAAGTTTGGATATCAGGTCTTGGCCACAAAATTTATTACCAAGGTATTTTTAACAAGAATGCGTCTGACTCTAGGACACATTCTTACTCTTCATGAACAATCTTCTCTTGGAGGCTGAGCTCTCTTCTACGTAAAAATAAGCCGGTTGAGTACGAAGGTACTCAGTAAGACTTATCCGTTAACGAAATAGAAAAGACCACAAGAGCATGCAAGGTGGACTAGATGACTCAACTATTTTGCAGAAAAAGCTTACTAAGGGTGGATCCTTAAGAGCAAGCTTAATTGCATGTTTTAGTGATCCTATTATTGCTAGGTTCAAGCAAAATCTTTTCGCTAAGTTCAACAAGCATTTCATACAACAATATTCTTTACAAACAATATTTCTTTCATCCAGTTACTACGATGAATTAACATCGGCCAAGCGGTATTCATAACCGAGAAAGTGCGGCGATCCGGACCGAATTTACATCCTGCAGGAGAAACCTAGCCACACGACACGTGCATGACCCATCGGACCACACGTGGCAACCGTGTGAGGATCACGAAGAAGCCTGAACTGCCCTCGCCCAAGCCCGGGATCGCACCCCCGCAAGAAGCCCCATGTCTGGCCGCTACCATGAGGGTTCTAGGCCACAACCCCGCCACCTCCCCACTTCGAGCAGGGCAAGTCACAGTTCAAACCCAAAGTGATCCACGCTACGTAGCTTTATAGGTTCCATATGCTAGCATGTGACTAGTACATTCAATACTTGACCAAGGTTAAAACAATGAAGTGTCCTTAATCAAACTTATCCAGAATGATAATTCGAATCAAGACTCCTTTCTTGATCCAGTCCAACCATCCGCATTTAAAATCATTGTTGATCTCAAGTAAACCTTTAAGCATGATAGCTAGTACTCCTTGTATCGATAAAGCATTAAATTATTCCTATTTAAACCAGATGATAACTAAGCATGGCTAAGCTTGCATCAAATTGATCGTTTTAAACAAATTGAAATATATTCTAAACAAGGAAGTTAAATTGCATAAACGTTGTCATACAACTCCAAGACATAATGCATATTAAATAAAGCATTTGGAGACATGGATATTTTGTTATAAAATTCAGGGTTAATATGTACAGGGACTTGCCTGAACCAGCAAAAGATTAGTTCCTTCACTGAGCTCTTCAGACTTCTACGACAACCATGATCATCTCCTTGTATTGGTGCTCCTCTTCAAACTTGACAAAGTCGATCAACCTCCGGAGCTTCAGGTTGCAACCATAATGCAAGTTAGAGATAAGATACGAAAAAAAAAGTTGGAAACAAGACCTACAACTTATCTTCTCGATAAAGTTGGACACCAACACTCCATTTATAAAAGATAACCCACATTTTTCTTTAATTGCACTTGTCCTTAAATATTTTTTTGTTGTAAAAAAGGTTATTAATACACCTATTGCTTATTAGCTTCTTATTAATAAATCAATATTCCAAATTTTAAACATTTTGGAAATGACTAAGTATTGATTTAATTAACCTTAAAAGAAAAGGCGACTAAATAAATACCTCACTTTATTATTTTGCTTAAGGTTTAAGAATTTTGATGGATGAAGAAAAATAAAATAAACCTAATAAAATTGTTTTCACTAGAAATTGTTATGAATTAAATGGTGAAATACAGAATTTAAATTTAGATCTAAAAACCTAATTTACATATAAATTTATATGAATTAAATGGTGAAATACAGAATTTAAATCTAGATCTAAAAACCTAATTTACATATTTGCAGAAAACCCCTGCCGTTTCCCTCATTCTTCCCTGCGCTCTCTGGCCACACAGAGCAGGGCGACCGGCCTTGACTGAAGTCGTGCCGGCTTGATGTCACACCTGGTTTTATGAAGAAAACCAGAAGCATCTCATATATGTGCCAGGATCAAGTTTCACACATACGATAGACTCCATGAATAAACATAACACAAAGGTACAGCGGAAAGAATAAAATAAATACAATACAAACATTTTCTAGCAGCGGAATCTTGAACTCTTCACCACAGGCAGCAGTTGACTAGGGGTTGCGTACACCTAGCATCATCTTCAACAACTTCACACACCTTCTCAATACTGAGCAGCAATAAGCAAGGATGAGTACACTTATGGTTGGTACTCAGCAAGGCCACCGAAATAACCGAAACAATTTAATTATCAACTTCAAGTATATTAATCATGTAAGGGTCCAGGCCGTTCATGACCGCGAACACGGCTGTTATAACAGTTTTACACTCTGCAGAGGTTGTACACTTTCACCACAATTCGCGTATAAGTCCCGAGGAACTTTAGACCCAACCATGCTGCACCACAAAGGCACATACCATACTTCTGAGGTGTGATTGCATAGGGACGCTACGAGGCCTTTCCAAAGACTCCCTATATGTATGTGTTTGCTCCCCGAAGACCACGGTTACAACGGCAAGGCCTCGCCTTCCGATCCCCGCACCTGCCATCCTGGTAAAGCCCCAAAATTCCACCACTAGCAGTGCAAACACAACACATAGTTCATCTAGTTACTTAGCCAAGACCAGAGCCATATAGTATTGTGGTTGTACGGATAATCCTGGGTGGTTCTCCATGGTTTCCAATTAACACATATGATCTCATAAAGCATAGGTAGAAAGGTGGTTAGGGACACTTGCCTTTCCGTAAAAGAATACCACTGCTCAGTCTTCAACTCCTATTCTTGACAGCTTCGGAACGATGCTCCTCTAATCGTAGCAAACATCGAGCACAAGCACAAACATGCAAGCAAAGAAATAGATACAACTAAGAACAATACATCAATCAAAAGAAAAGCTTTTAAAAGAACGTACTAAAGGATGGGGCTCATTACTACGGTCACAAGGGCGTAAGGAACATTGAAAACGAAGCTATGGTTGGAAAGGTATAGCTATGGGGAGATTTATGTTATAAACGAAATAAAAGACTATATGCTTCTTTTATTTTAATTAATAAAAGGCATGTAATGAATATTTAGAAAAATATTCAATATTTAAATTAATCAAAATTATACTTTGATATGAAAAGACGGGTTAAAGCTTAATCAATTTTATTTGCAAATATTTATATAATGATTATACCAATTAAATATTTTAATTTGCAAGAAAGCATGTGAGAGCATCTAGACGAATAACATAATATCTCGCGTTAGACTAAACAAGTTATATTAAAAACTTATTCAAGTTGTGAATTAACCATATTAACTTAGATTGCACAAAACCGGTGTTTAAACCTAGTTAGATTTTAATTATGAAAACTAATTCAATAATTGTTAATCAAGTTAACATGTGATTATGAAAGCTCGGATATAACCTATGTAGCTTTTATTCGTAAAAACAAGGTGAATGCTCATTAACCATATTGAATTAGCTTATGAAAACCGAGTTATATTCTATATAGCTTTTAATTGGAAAGATTAGTTAAATAAGAATTAGGCAAATTAATATTTATTAATTTATTTCAAAACATGAAACATGGTAAACAGCACTTGTGGATTAAACTCTACGCTTAAAGAAGATTAACGCAACAAAAACAAGGTTAAACGGAGTTAAAACGTGGAATCTATGGATAAAACAAGGTTCAAGGGCTTATTTGTACTAAATCTAACCTTCCAGGGGCTGTTTTGAAGGAAACCGAGGGCTAAAACATGATTACGTATGAAAACAGAAGGACTTTTGAGTAAAAAGACAAGACAGGACGGCGGGTTCTATTTGCCAGAAGCTCAGGGGTTAAACTGGAAGAAACAGGACCTAAATCTAATTACTTTTGTATAGGAGTGGACTGCGGGTTGATAAGTAAAAACTACGGGGGTGTTTCTGCAAAAGCTCCAGGGCGACCGTTTGTTGACCTACTCAGTATGGACTGGATCTATTTGTGGCCATCGGATATGGATCTAGCGGTTAAGATTTCAGGGGCGGCGCAGCTGGCCGGAGAAGACAGTGAGCGGCGGCGCGCGGCGGTGGCTCGCCGGAATCGCACAATTCCGAGGCTAGGGGCCACGGTTTTGAGCGATTCTTGGCTCAGGAGCAAGCTGGGGAGCTGGGGGTCTTGTTTAGGGGATCTAGGGCAAAGCTCAGCAGGTGGAGGCGGCTGGCGACGAGCCATGGCGGCCGGCGGGTCTGAGCGCTCTGCTCGCCGGTGGTTCGGCGACCTTGAGCTGCGATTGAGTGGGGGAAAACGAAGAGGGGAACGAGACGAACTCACAGAGGTGCTCACCATTGGCGGAGGTGGATGGAGGCGACCGGAATCGAGGATGACGGTGGCGCCGGTGTGGATGTCACGGCGGCGAGCTCCTCCAGCGAAGGAACGACGACGATGACCAGACAAATCGATGCGGCTCGGACTGGGGACCATCATGGCGGCGTCCATCTACGTTCTTTGCCTTCGGTCGGAGCGAATCGACGACAATAGCGGCTCCTGCAGCTCGTCGTCGGCGAGCTCGATTTGGCGGCGGCGCTGCGCAAGGAGGAGGGCAAGGGAGCTAGGGGAGCGAGGGGATGCGGCGGCTCATATATAGACCGGGAGACAGAGAGTCCTTGCGTGGCGCGCACGTCAAGGGAGGCGGCACGTGCAGCAGCCGGACTCGAGCTCGAGTCCTGGTTCAGCACGGCGCAGGGTAAGGGATGACACGCGGGGTCCACGCGACAGAGAGAGGGAGAGAGAGCAGGTGGGAGAGAAGGAATGACAGGCCGGGCCCACGCGTCGGAGAGAGGAGAGAGAAGGAGGCGGGCTGGACCGTTTGTTAATCTGCTGGGCCAAAAATAGCTTCGCGGGCTTGTGGGAGAGAAAAGGAGGCTGGGCTTGCGGATGGATTCGGCCCAAGAAGGAAAGGATAGGTTTTATTTCGATAAATAGATTTCTAATTCAAAAACAAATCTAGAAAATTCTAGAGATGCATTTAAACCACGAAAAACATTCTGAAATCTCCAAAAATCCTAGGAAAAAATTCCAGAGATAGAGTTGGAGACTAAGAACCCAAATAAAATATTTGGAGCTCATGAAAAGGGAATTAAAGCCTTCCAATAAATGGATTTGACTTTAGGAAAAGAGAATTAATTCCTAGAAAAATCTAGGAAATTCTCAGGGATGATTTGCTCGGCATCTAAACGCATTTTAAAACACTACACTCATAAACACATGATGCAGTTCAGCATGTATGCAACACTTTAATTAATACCACATAGAGCATATTTATTTAATTTAGAAAAATTGATTATCTTCCTACGGTAAATTTCCTGTAACTTAAACAAATGTTGAAAAAGTTTTAATAATTTGTAAAAATTATTTATTTAATTTGTCTTTCTAATCACATCCCGAAATCCCAAATTTCAGGGTGCGACACTTGACCGGCAGCTAGCTCAGAGCCAGATGGTGGCCGCCGGCAAGCAGGTGCGTGGCACTGCCCTCCACGGCTTGCTCAGATTTGTTCTGCTCCTCTCCATTCATTTCTCTGCACCCGATAAACCAAATCCAAAACTGCTCCAAATTCAAACACAAACTTTACTCAATCCTGAACCAATGTTGTGATGCACACCTCCATCTACTATTTAGCCAAACGATCAAAGAATCCCTTGAAATCAAACTCTGAACTTTACTGTAGGCAGCTCCAAAAACAGTTCAACTTAGCTTTCTTTTGAATTAAATTCAGGCATCTAAATCCGAATTTCTTTCCTTCTCTTCTACTCACTTGTGTTAACCAACCATCAAGGAATCCATTTTGCTAGATAAGCGCATATCTTGTTGCATTAGTTTTACCATAATTGGCCTCCAAATTTGGCCAAAAACCACCTTTATTAGACTTCAACAGATTCCTGTTTCCTTCCCTTCTTTCCTCTTTTCTTTTTTCTCTTTTTATTTTCCTACAAATGTGACCTCACAATTCAAGTCCAATAAATTTACTTTGAGCGTCAACCAGCAATCAAACCTGTAGTTGAATCCAAATATACAATTCTCCAATTTAAAAACCACACTCATTAATACTTGGAGCAAATTCCTCAACTCCTTTTTCTCTTCTCTTTTCCTTTCTTTCTTCTCTCTCTTTTTTTTTATACTAACCCAAGTCTCTTAACCACGTCCAGCAATAATATTATGGGCCTTAGCCATCCTTCCAACATTTGAGGAAATTCAAATAATTTCAAGTTCCCAAAGTTTTGACCAAAATTTGACTGAATTTGATTTCATTCAGATTCCCACTTTGAATCCAAAAGACATGATTTCGTCATTACTAAACTTTAATCCAAGTGATTAGCCATTGCTATTATACAAAATGGGTGCTTAACACCTGGGGTGTTACATTAAACTTGCATATACATTATATAATTATGTCATCAGTAACACCTGGGGTGTTACTGCTTTGGTAAATATTGTTTCCTGCATGTTCCGTCCATCACCCGTAGAAGTGGAACGCCAGTTAGATTATGAAGACATGTTTACCGCCATCTTATCTACCTTGCAGATAGGTTGTCATATCTCAAGCCTGTTGAGGTTTTATTGCGCGCAGAGACGAAAGCGATGCCTCAACCGTCCCATTGTTCCATCATAAAGAACGCTCGCAGAGTCCCGCTTGCTCACCGTTCTCAGTAACACCAAAGTTCTACTAGAACGAAGAAACACGTGTGCACACGCGCCAGTGCGCCAAGAAAGGCAATGGCCACTCGAGCTCTGCTGCGAGAGAGAGAGAGAGAGAGAGAGAGAGACGTCGCCGTGGACCCTGGCTGGCTTGACGGCGGCCGTGGCGCTGTTGTGGCTGGCGGCCTGGACGCTGGAGTGGGCGTGGTGGGCGCCGCGGCGGCTGCTGCTTGGGTGTCACGACATATGATAACACCCATGCTTCTCCTTCGAGCTCTCGCCATCCTACACCCATGCGCTGTACACCCGTGATAACACTGCACCCCCAACATGGTGCTCCGATCAGACTGCAGAAGCTCTGACCATGTCGTTCACGCTGCCGGCTGATAGCAATATACTAGCATCTGTATACAGTATACTGCTTCCAGATACAGAGTCATTGTGCACGATGTATGTAGCTTAGATGTTTGTATTGTCTTTCAATCAAATGAATAAGGAGATAAGAGTGCATGATAGAGAAATTTGGTAGTCGCTCAGCCAAAACTGTTCTAACAGTTGTATCACTCTGTAATATATGATGGCTGATGGGTGAACGTGTATTGCTCGACCGTTCGATACTTCGATCCGCTCAGCTGTCAGACGCATTGCAGCGGGCCACATCTGTAACGTAGAAATGCTTTCCCATGTTTCGTAAGAATTTTACAGGAAGTGGTTGGTATACACAGATACTGTAGATTTGTGGTCAAAGTTGCTGAGCTAGCACCATACCGATTATCACCGTGGTAAGTCTCTGTGTGTCAGCAAATCATACCATAGTCCCGTGTAATACGTCATATAAAAAAGTTTACAATCCCTTCCATAGCACTACTTTGGTAATACTGTTCCTACATGACACTTCCGTCCATCACCCGTGGAAGTGGAACGCCAGTTAGATTTGATAAAAAGATATGTTTACCGCCATCTTCTTCCCTAGATACGTTGTCATATAGATCTACCTTGTTGAGGTTTTATTGCGCGCAGAGACGAAAGCGATGCCTCAAGCCCTCAACCGTCCCGTTGCTCCGCCATAAAGAACGCTCGCATAGGCGCAATCGAGACCATCCTCTTTTATAGCGCTGCTTGCTCACCGTTCTCACTAGAACGAAGAAACACACACTGATACACACCAGTGCGCCAAGAAAGCCAAATAGCCAATGGCCACTCGAGCTCTGCTGCTGCTGCGGGAGACGCCGTCGTGCACCCTGGCTGGCTTGGCGGCGGCCGTGGCGCTGGTTTGGCTGGCGGCCTGGACGCTGGAGTGGGCGTGGTGGTCGCCGCGGCGGCTCGAGCGAGCCCTGCGTGCCCAGGGCCTCAAGGGCACCAGGTACCGCCTCTTCACCGGCGATCTGCCGGAAAACGCCCAGCTCATGACGAAGCCGCTGCCGCTTGGGTGTCACGACATCATCCCCCGCGTGCTGCCCATGCACGACAAAGTCGTCAACGAGAACGGTAGTTTCTATGTGCTCAGCTCAGATCGTTCCCACCGCATCTAAAATTCATTCCTTTTCTTGCAACCTCCTTTATGTTAGAATCAAAATGTTGAGCGGAAATCTTTTGTTGCGGTTCCTCCACCCTGCTCTTTGGAGCCCATTGGTTGTCATTGTTTGTATTTATTTCCTGAACTCCCAAGTAGGACATCAGCTACACATACACAGGATGGCAACGTATCCTATGTCTGACTTTGTGTGAGAACTATCAGAACTCCAACCAAGATCACAGGATCCTAATCCGATGGTCATGGGTAGAGTTTGGTTATTTTAGCACTTAAACCCCCCACTCGTCCCATCCTAATCTCTTATTTTACAAATAAGCCCATCCTAATCCTCCCTGGTGGCGGAGTCCATGGCGGTTTCCAGGACGTGGCTCCCGCAAGCAGCACCTGCTGCGGCAGCGTCCAGGACCTGCAGTGCCAACAACGTGGGACCTGCAGCGGCGCCGAGCGAGGACAAAGTGCTCCACATCTGGCTCGTGCATTGGAATCTGAAACATCGCTGTTCAGGAGAAGAATTCTAGATGAAACGTCGCTATTCGGTAGCATGGCGATGTCCTGGCCAGTGATTTCAAGTCGTTCGATTAGTCATGATTAGTCACAATGAGTCGACCTTATCGGTCCTTGGACCTCGATAAGGGACATTGAGTAGGTTGGAGCGACTAGTTTTCTAGTCATCCGACTAATCGCGACTAATCACGATTAGTCGTGACGATTAGCTCTAAAAACGATCAAACGATGAGTTCTTTTTTGGGCTGCAGCGGCTGCTTCGTGTTGGCCATTGGGCGCCTGGCCTAATATGGTTTAGAGGAGATGGACTTGGAATAGTGAGAGGCTATGCTAAAAAAACCGTGAGAGGCCGTCGTGTGCGTAAGCATGCTCCTCTCCGTGAGGCGTCGACCTCGGGTCCGCTGAGCACATCCGCCGCCTCCCGCATCCTGCACATCCACCATCGCCACCACCTGCACATCCGCCGCTGCCACAACCTACAGGCACCGGCCTCGGAGCTGCCAGACACATCCGCCGCCACCGTCGACGAGCACATCTGCCGCCACCGCCGCCTCTCGCTTCCTGTACAGCTGCCATCGCCACCACCTACACATTCGCCTCCGCCACCACCTGCAGGCCGCGGCCACCTACACATTCGTTGTCGCCACCACCTGCAGGCGCCGGCTACCTACACATCCACCGCTGCCACGGGAGGATTAGGGTGGGGATTAGCTAGGGTTATTTGCAAAATAAGAGATTATGGTGGGATGAGCGGAGGGGGTTTAAGTGCTAAAGTAACCCACCTCTACCTCTGACCATCGGATGAGGATCCTATCATTTGTGTTGGAGTTCTCATAGTCCTCACACGAACTCAGTTCTCATAGGATATGTTGCCATACAAGATTTGATGTAGAAGTTCAAGTTGCCTTGCACAGATTACCTTGGGTTATAGGTTTTACAATTATCCAGTCAGCATGCGCAAAACAGCTTCATTGCGCTGTATTCTTACTGAATTAGACTGAAAATAGATGTTACGGAGCTATTTCCCCTGGAACATATCTGGTGGAAACCAACTTCCCATGAAAACTATGGAAACTTCAATCTGGACCACACGATGTTGATCCAAGGGCTCGCCTAGATCAGGTGGAAGGGGTGATTTGCAAAACTCAGGGGAGGTGGGAGGGGTGATTTGCAAGACGGTTTTGCAAATCACCCCTCCCACCTGATCTGGTCGCACCCTTGGATCAATATCGTGTGGTCCAGATTTTAGTTTTCATAGTTTCCACGGAGGGGTTGGTTTCCATATGATACGTTGCCATTTCCCCTACCAGTCCCAGCACGTATTGGTTCACAACTTTGGCGAAATCTCTGAAATATCGCTTTTTTAAGGGTGGCAAAAAAGATTACTTTTGGTCAACAAATTTGGGAGGAAATTGAATTAAGGTGTACTCCATGCATAGTTCAAGGTGGAATGCACACAAACGAACTTGTGATGTAGTGGTCGTCTTTTCTTCCAATTTTCAGACACTGACATGTGGGTCCACGTGCTTTATAGGAATGGAAGGAAAAAAATCTCCAGCCTTCGGACACTGACATGTGGGTTGGGAATAAAAGAAAAAAAATCTCAAACGGACTCCTGCAGTCCAGAAAACACATACGACTGCACCACACAAAGCATTATTTTTACATTACTTATGTAAGTGATTTAGTATATCTATACCTAATCAAAATTTTGAATTCAAATAAATTTGACCGAGAGAATTTAAATTTTATAAAATTTCTCAAATTTCGGTTTCTTCCAAGGGGTATGAAAAATTTTTAAATCCAGAATTGAAAACCCTGGCACGCAATATGTTACTCCGTCCGTTCCAAATTATTAGTCATCCTGGGTGTCATTTTGAATGTCTAAATTCATGACATCTTCTCTGAGCCTAGACATATAGTTGTCTAAATTCATAACATCATCAATAAATCTAGTAAAATGCCAGAATGACTAATAATTTGGAACGGAGAGAGTATGAAAGATGACTGAAAAATATGCACTAGAGGCCTGGAGGGATATTTATATGTGTCAGTGATAGGAACACGTATCCAATCAGGCCATGTATCTGATCAAAAGTGTCAACAGCATTGATTTTGGTATCCTGTGACAGCCTTTCTATTTCCCCTGTTTTGAATCATGTTTGGAGACAGCAAAATCCTCACAAAGATCATCTGGGTCGCGTGTAGTCTGCTAGTCCTACAGTCCTACTTACGGTGTTCAAAACTCAAATGCAGGGACAGGGTCGTTCACTTGGTATGGCCCAACCCCAAGGGTGATGATTGTAGACCCAGAATCAGTGAGAGAGGTTTTGTCTAACAAGTCTGGCCACTTTGGCAAACAGCTGTTTAGTCGTTCTTTCAAGTTACTGGGCAACGGGGTTGTGAATCATGATGGTGAGAAATGGGCAATGCACAGAAGAATTCTCAATCCGGCATTTCACCATGAGAAAATAAAGGTAGTTGTTCACTGAATTCCTTCTCGTGACTGTTTTCACGGGTTGAATTCCATTATGTCATATATTAGATAGTGCAATCTGTAGTGTACTAATGGTACTGTTCCATTCACAGCGAATGCTGCCTGTATTTGCTACCTGTTGCATCGATGTGATTAACAGATGGGAAAATTCAGTGTCTTCCGAGGGATCGTCTGAGATAGACATCTGGCCTGAGCTACAGAGTCTTACTGGAGATGTTATATCGAGAACCGCATTTGGCAGCAGCTATCAGGAGGGAAGGAGAATTTTCCAGCTCCAAGGAGAGCTAACTGAACGCATTGTACAATCTTTTCAAACAATATTTATCCCAGGCTACTGGTTTGTTCTTTTTCCCTAAAACTAATAGCAAGATTTTATTCATGAGATTAAGGCCTACATGTTTCTTCATAAGAAGATTATATTTGTTACTTATCCGTGTATAAGGGAATGGCCACATATGATTTCTAGTAAAGGAAGAGATAATAAAAAAGACCTTTCCCAGTTCAAGAATATTTTGAACACCATCTACATTTTTATCTCAAATTACATTGTTCATGGAGCAGGGCATATATGCCGAGGCAAAATTAATGTTGTAGAAATCACGAATTCAAGAGTTTGTGCTGTTGTGACACTGTTGAACATATGCAGGTACTTTCCCACCAAAAATAACAGAAGGATGAAAGAAATCGATCGAGAGATCCACAAAATTCTACGTGAAGTAATTGGGAAAAGGGAGAAGGCTATTAAAAATGGCGAAACAAATGATGATGACTTGATGGGCATATTACTGGAGTCGAACATGAGGCAATCTAATGGGAATGCAAAGCTGGGATTGACAACAGAGGATGTGATTGAGGAATGCAAGCTTTTTTACTTTGCCGGTACGGAGACAACATCAGTCCTGCTTACTTGGACTCTTATTTTGCTAAGCATGTACCCAGACTGGCAAGAGCGGGCCAGACAAGAAGTGTTGACCCACTTTGGAAGAGCCATACCAGATTTTGATAGCTTGAGTCGCCTGAAGATTGTAAGTATAAAATCAGTCCCCTCTTGTACTACATTTTAAAATATATGATGTACAGAGAGCCTAATTAGTTCTTTCAAAAAAGCAGAAATGCAAGGCATAATTACTTTGGTACAATTACAAACTTTTCACGATTTTGGATGTTATTGTAAGATTGCCATTAGAAAATTGCAAAAATGCCAACTGTCATTCCAATTGCATTCTTGCAATAACCATAGAAAAATTGAATCTACCTCTTTTAAATTTTCAAAACTTTGTCAGAATTGTCCTAGAAAAATGTTAAATAAATCATATGAAAATAGTTGCATAAAATTAAATGACGCTGTTTGTTCTGGTGGAAAACATGTTGGTTTACTTCTAGAACTGCAAGGGCTTAAATCAGCGACTCTTAACATTAATATCTTGAAACCACGACCGAGCCAGTCATACTGTAGAATCTAAACTTGTTGAAGGAATCTTACTATTTACACCTAGCATTCGTTTTGGAAATTGCACGCACTTCAGAAATTTTGACTGTTTATATGTGAGAAATTCTCCAATCATTGTTGAAAAGGAACTTTTCTAACAAAAAGAACAGGACGCTGAACATTTTTTGGTATCATATATGATGTTGACCCTCTGCTTCTGCAGGTAACCATGATTCTGTACGAGGTCCTTAGACTGTACCCACCAATAGTCTTATTAACAAGAAGAACTTACAAGGAAATGGAGCTCGGTGGCATCAAATACCCTGCAGGCGTGAGCCTTTTGCTGCCCATCGTCTTCATTCACCATGATCCCAACATCTGGGGAAAAGATGCAAGTAAGTTCAATCCAGAGAGATTCGCCGATGGCATTTCCAATGCAGCCAAGCATCAAGGCGCCTTCCTTCCATTTGGAGGCGGTCCCAGGATCTGCATCGGCCAGAACTTCGCGTTACTGGAAGCCAAGATGGCACTGTGCACCATCCTCCAGCGTTTCTCCTTTGAGCTGTCGCCGTCCTACACTCACGCGCCGTACAGCCTGATAACTTTGCATCCTCAGCATGGTGCTCAAATCAGGCTGAAAAAGCTTTGATTACGAGTCTATAAGGATCCTGCTGGATGGCAAAATCTCAATATCACTACCACATAGTGGTTGTGTATGTATCTTGTTCAAAATTTGATGTTATCTGAATCATAGTAAAGTTTGAAATTGAGTGATGGACATATTGCAGTTTAGTTTAATCTACAGAACAATATATATACCTCTCAGTCAATATATATCCTGGCTCATGAGGCGACCTAGCGGCCAGGTCACCTGTTCGGTTGTCAAACGCACACGGGGCTGCAGTTTTTTGTTTGATACACAGAATTTTTTTTTTATGATTCCTGAATAAGGTGAATTTCGGCGTACTGAATCATGTCATTTGACTGCTCCTATAGTCAGCGAAACATCCGGAAAAATAAAAATATTTTAAGAGAAACAAACAATTAGCCTTGGTGTGACCAGGGCCAGACTTTGATACGATGTGTATTAGTGTGGGCTTCTATCAGCCACGCCCAGCCCACGCTCAGATTCATATCCAAAACGAAACATATTTTTTAATAGAAAAAGGTCCATTGTTGACCATCCAATTCTTTTAGGAAGTATTTGAAAACAAAACAAGTTTGGACTTCAAGTCTTGGCCATAAAATTTATTACAAAAGTAACTTTAACAAGAATGCGTCTGACTTTAGGCCACATTCTTGCTCTTCATGAACAATCTTCTCTTGGAGGCTGAGCTCTCTTCTGCACAAAAATAAGCCGGTTGAGTACGAAGGTACTCAGCAAGACTTACCCGTCAATGAAATAGAAAAGACCACAAAGAGCACGCAAGGGCTTTATGTGGACTAGATGACTCAACTGTTTTGCAGAAAAAGCTTACTAAGGTTGGATCCTTATGAGTAAGCTTAATTGCCAATTATCGCTAGGCTCAAGCAAAATCTTTTCCTAAGTTTGCCGAGCATTTCATACAACATGATTCTTTATGAACAACATTTCTTTTCATCCAGTTACTACGACGAATTAACTGCGGCCAAGCAGTATTCATAACCGAGAAGTGCGGCGATCCGGACTGAACTTACATCATGTAGGAGAAACCTAGCCACACAACACACACAAGACCCGTCGGACCGCATGTGGCAACCGTGTCGCGAGGATCACAAAGAAGCTTGAACTACCCTCGCCCAAGCCTGGGATCGCACCCCCGCAAGAAGCCCCACGTCTGGCCGCTACCATGCGGGTTCCTGGCTACGACCCTGCTACCGCCCCACTTCGAACAGGGCAAATCACAGTTCAAACCCAAAGCGATCCACGCTACGTAGGTTTAATGGTTCCATATGCCAGCATGTGACTAGTACATTCAATATTTGACCAAGGTTGAAACAACGAAATGTCCTTAATCAAACTTATCCTGAATGGTGATTCGAATCAAGACTCCTTTATTGATCCAATCCAACCATTCGCGTTTCATCAAATCATTGTTGATCTCATGTAAATCTTTAAGCATGATAGCTAGTACTCCCTCCGTCCCTAAAAGAGTGACGTCGTTGGTGTACGTGCAACATTTAAGTGTCAAAATAATTTTTATAAAAAACTAGATCTAAATATCTATCTAATAGTATTCATATTATAACATAAATTTTAATATATTTTGATATATAATTGGCCGTAGATTTTTCTCGAGAAGCGAGAAAGCACTCTTTTAGGGACGGAGGGAGTACTCCTTATATTGATCAAGCATTAAATTATTCCTATTTAAATAAGATGATAACCAAGCATGGCTAAGCTTGCATCAAATTGATCTTTTTAAACATATGGCAATATATTCTAAACAAGGAAGTTAAACTGCATAAATGTTGTCATACAACTCCAAGATATAATGCATATTAAATAAAAGCATTTGGACACATGAATATTTTATCATAAAATTCAGAGTTAATATGCACGTATGAACAATCAAAAGGTTATTTCCTTCATTGAGCTCTTCATACTTCTACGACAACCATGATCATCTCCTTGTATTGGTGCTCCTCTTCAAACTTGACAAAGTCGATCAACCTCCAGAGCTTCAGGTTGCAACCGCAATGCAAGTTACAGATCAGATATGCAAGAAGTTGGAAACAAGACCTACAACTCATCTTCTCGATAAAGTTGCAAGCCAACACTAACTACCCATTTTTAAAAGGTAAACCACATCTTTCTTTAATTGAACTTATCCTTGAATATTTTTGTTTATTGTAAAAAGGGTTATTAATAGCCTAAAAAAGATAAATAAAATGAAAGAAACCTATTTCTTATTAGTTTCTTATTAATAAATCATTATTCCCAGTTTTAGACATTATGAAAATGACTAAGTATTTATTTAATTAACCTTAAAAGAAAAGGCAATTCAATAAATATCTAACTTTATTATTTTGCTTAAGTTTTAAGAATTTTGATGCATGAAGAAAACAAACCTAATAAAATTGGTTTCACTAGAAATTGTTATGAATTAAATGGTGAAATACAAAATTTAAATCTGGATCTTAAAAACGTAAGAGTGAATTTCATTGTAGGTCCATTAACTTTTCCTGAAGTCCCATCTAGGTCCATCAACTAAAAAACCGATCATCTAGTTCCATGAATTATTAAACTGAGGTAGTGGAGGTCCATAAGTGTCCATATAGGCATATTTTGCCTACGTGGCGATGCCAGTGTGGCAATAAATTACAAAAAAACCCTTCTATTTGTCATTTTCTACTCTCTCGTTCTCGTCTCTCTCCCTCTCCTCCAGTGGCGTGGCCCGAACACCATGGCCGGCGGCACTAGAGCTCGGCGAACAACAGAACTCACTACCCCAAACACAAAATCAACCATGCCCAGACCTCCACGCCCAGGCTTGTCTCCAGCGAGAAACTGACAGTCAAAATGTCGCCGGCAAGGACAAGAGTGTCGGCAGGGATGAGGATGAGTGACAAATAAAACGACAAAGGGGCCTTTTGCAAATTATTGCCCCGCTGGCATTGCCACATAGGCAAAAGATGCCTATGTGGACGCTTATGGACCTCCACTACCCCTCTTTAATAGATCATGGACCTATATGACTGTTTTTTAGTTGATGGACCTAAATGAGACTTCATAAAATGCTAATGGACCTACAGCGAAATTCAACCTAATTTACATATTTGCAGAAACCCCCTACCCTTTCCCTCATTCGTCCCTGCGCTCCCTGGCCACACAGAGTAGGGCGACCGGCCTTGACTGAAGCGGCGCCGGCTTGAGCGGCGTCTAGCTCGCCGGCAGCGAACTCCCCGGCGGCTAGGATACCCCCAACGGGTCCACATTGATCTAATGAACCGGTTCCCCTCTTTACCTCTTCGAGTGGAGCTTCAACGACGGTCGGCGGCGGCGACACGGCAGCGCTCAAACCGGCCAAACTCTGGGCCAACAAAAACATTGAACCTCGGGCTTCCACGCGCGCACCCTAGCTCAAGCTGGGAAGGCTCGAGACAGGCTGGCCACGTGCGATCGGCAACGGAGCGCGCGAGGCTTTGGTGGAGGTAAAAGGATGGTGGCGCTCGGATGGCGGCGAGCTTCGCCATGAACGGGTTGGCGATGGCGACGGACGAAAATGGTGGGGTCGACGGCGATTCTGGCTGTGGTGGACAAGCGGCGATACGAGCTGGTGGAGCGGCTTGCTGTGGTGGAGGCGAAGCGGCGGCGGTGGTGGTTTGACCAGAGCGGGCTGGAACAGCTCGCACGGCGCGAGCAGAGGTGGCGACGGCGACGAGGAATGGAGGAAGACGACGGCGATTTTGCTCTGCTGGAGGACAAGCAGCGATGGGGGCTGGTGGTCGAGGTTGCTGGGATGTTGGCAAGCTTACTGAGGTGGAGCCGGAGCAGCTCGGACAACGCGAGCAGAGGTGGCGGCGGTGAGCTGCTTGCTCGGAAAGAAAAGGCGCGAAGGGGATAGGGATGAGCCGGCGCGGGTTGCCTGAAACTCGCGTCGTGACCTCACATGGAAGCTACTCCAAGTTCTGCTCACCCTCTCGTACCTTGACGTGTGGTCAGAGCACAGACGGTGGCCGCCGGCAAGCAGGTACGTGGCACTGCCCTCCACGGCTTGCTCTGATTTGTTCCGCTCCTCTCCATTCATTTCTCTGCGCCCGATAAACCAAATCCAAAACTGCTCGAAATTCAAACACAAACTTTACTCAATCCTGAAACCAAAGTTGTGATGCAGACCTCCATCTATCAAGCTCCTAAAGACTGTTTAGCCAAACGATCAAAGAATCCCTTGAAATCAAACTCTGAACTTTACTGTAGGCACCTCCAAAAACAGTTCAACTTAGCTTTCTTTGGAATTAAATTCAGACATCTAAATCCGAATTTCTTTCCTTCTCTTCTACTCACTTGAGTTAACCAACCATCAAGGAATCCATTTTGCTAGATAAGCACATATCTTGCTGCATTGGTTTTACCTTAATTGGCCTCCAAATTTGGCCAAAAACCACCTTTATTAGACTTCAACCGATTCCTTTTTTCCTTCCCTTCTTTCCTCTTTTCTTTTTCTCTTTTTATTTTTCTACAAATGTGACCTCACAATTCAAGTCCAATAAATTTACTTTGAGCCTCATCCACCAATCAAACCTATAGTTGAAACCAAATATACAATTCTCCGGCTTAGAAACCACACACTTGGAGCAAATTCCTCAACTCCTTTTTCTCTTCTCTTTTCCTTTCTTTCTTCTCTCTCTTTTTTCTTATACTAACCCAAGTCTCTTAACCACGTCCAGCAATAATATTATGGGACTTAGCCATGCTTCCAACATTTGATTAAATTCAAATAATTTCAAGTTCCCAAAATTTTGACCAAAATTTGACTGAATTTGATTTTCATTCAGATTCCCACTTTGAATTCAAAAGACATGATTTCTTCATTACTACACTTTAATCCAAGTGATTAGCCATTGCTATTATACAAAATGGGTACTTAACACCTTGGTGTTACATTAAACATGCATATACATTATCTAATTATATCATCAATAAAAGGTAAAGTAGTGTCACACCCCGGAATTTGGGATTTCGGGATGTGATTAGAAAGACCAATTAAATAAATAATTTTCATTAATTATTAAAACTTTTCCAATATTTGTTTAATTATCAGGATATTTAGTGTAGGAAAATAATCAATTTCCAAAATCAAATATATATGCTTTGTGTAGCTTTACAATTGAAATGTTGCATTCATGCCATTGCATATAATATTTCTTGAGTGTGAGATTTCAAAATTCGTTTGGACGTCGATCAAATCTCTCCTGAGAATTTCCTAGAATTTCTAGGAATTTATTCTCTTTTCTTAGAGTCAAATCCATTTATTGGAAGGCTTTAAAATCTTAAATCTCTTTCATGAGCCTCAAATATTTTATTTAGGTTCTATGTCTCTAACTCTATCTCCAGAATTTTTCTTGAGATCTTTGGAGTTTTTGAGATATTTTCCGTGGTTGAAATGCATCTCTAGAATTTTCTGGATTTGTTTTTGAGCTAGAAATGATTTCTCAAATAAATAAATAAAAAGCCTTAATCCTTTCCTTCTTGGGCTGAATCCATCCGCAAGCCCAGCTTCCTTTCCTCTCCCACAAGCCTGCAAAGCCATTTCGGCCCAGCCCAACCTGGCCTTTAGTTCGTTACCGCACTCTTTCACTCGCCGACAGGTGGGCCCCGGTCGTCATCCCTCTCCCTCATGCCTCCTCTTCTCTCTCTGACGTGTGGGCCCCCGCTGTCATCTTCTACCTCCTATCGTGCCCAACTCGAACTCGAGTGGAGTCCAAACAGAGCCCGACCACCGCCGCACCGCTCCTTGCCTCCTTCCCGTCTTGGCGCGCACGCCAAGGACACCCCTGCCAGCCTATTTAAGGCGCCGCCCTCCCTCAACTGCTCTCTGCTCCGCAGCAGCCCTAGCGCCGCCTTGCCCTGACCTGTGCAGTGCCGCCAATGGAGTTCGTGAAGCCGAGCCGGCGCCGCCTCATCCTGAAATTCTGGCAGCCCTGCTTCAAATCCGTCGCCGCCGAGTAGCTCTGCGAGTTCTCCTCGACCCACTCCTTCGATTCCTCCAGCTCTCATCGACCTAGCTCCCTTGCGGTCCGCCATTGCTCGCCGGAGTTGAGCCGAGCGCCGCCTGCGTCGCCGATTCACCGCCATGGAGCCTCTTCGTGAAAAAAATTGATGGCACCACGAGCTTCACCGAGCTGAGGAGTATCCAATTTGCCTCTCCCTGTCGCCGTTCCTTCGCCGGAGCAATGCCGCCGCTTGAAGCACCTCGTCGCCGGCCGCTGTCTCCGATGCCAGGCCGCCTCCGTTCATCTCCGCGCCTGGTGAGAACACCCACGAGTTCCCTTCCATCTCCTCTTACGATTCCCTTATCTAGCTGAGTCCCTAGCCCAACCAGTCGGCGGCGAGCAGAGCGCCCTGAGCCTCTGTACGCCATGGCTAGCCGTGCTCGAGTTTTTGCAGTTGAACCCCCGAGGAACTAGCTATTCTTTGTCCCTTTTCCATGTCTCTTGTGTCTTTGATAGAAAACCCCCTAAAAGCATTAGAAGCCTGCAATCCAGTCCTAGTCCTTCGGTTTTATGAACCTGACCCTGAGGTTTTGCTTATTCTTAGTGACTATTCACTGAGTCTATGCAAACTTCTCTTCCAGCTCTCTAAGTTTATGGTTTACCGCGTATAGGTCCCTGCAACCCTGTCCAACCCATAGTTCTCACGTCTAGTCTCCGTTTAACCTCGTTCTTGTTGCATTAATCTTGTAAAAGCGTGAAGTTTAGATTAACATCGTTGGTTACCAAGTTTCATGTTTTGAAAATAAATAAAATATGAACTTGCTTAATATTTGTTATATGTTTTCTAAATTGCATAAAATCTAATTAGAGCTCCAACTCCATGTATATAATTTATTTAAAGTATTTATTTGAATAATGTTTACTCCATATGCTTTTCCAAATAAAAGCTAATAAGGATATATATTGATTTTCATAAACTAATAATTAGTTTCCTTAATGCTCAATTTTGAATATACTTTTCTGAATAAAATTTGATGAGGTTCATGCATCTATTTTTATGAATAAATGTTAACTTGATTAATACTCATTTAACTAGTCCGTCCAATTAAAAGCTATATAAGGTTATACCTCGGTTTTCATAAGCTAATTTAATATGGTTAATGAGCATTCACCTTGTTTTTATGAATAAAAGCTACATATGTTATATCCGAGCTTTCATAATCACATGTTAACTTGATTAACAATTATTGAATTAGTTTTCATAATTAAAATCTAACTAGGGTTAAACACCGATTTTGTGCAATCTAAATTAATATGGTTAATTCACAACTTGAATGTGCTTTCAATATACCTTGTTTAGTTCAACACGAGATATGATGTTATTCGATATGCTCTCACATGCTTTCTTGTAAGTTAAATGTTTAACTGTTATAATCATTACATACACATTTGCAAATAAAAATTGATTAGGCTTTTACCCGTCTTTTCATATCAGAGTATAATTTGATTAATTTAAATACTGGATATTTCCCTAAATATTTATTACATGCTTTTTCTTAAATTAAAATAAATGAAGCTTATAGTCTTTATTTTCCTTTATAACATAAATCTCCCCATAGCTATACCTTTCAACCATAGCTTCGTTTTCAATGTTTCTTGCGCCCTCGTGATCGTAATAACGAGCCCCATCGTTTAGTGTGTTCTTTTAAAAGCTTTTCTTTTGATTGGTGTATTGTTCTTAGTTGTTCCTATTTCTTTGCTTGCATGTTTGTGCTTGTGCTCGATGTTTGCTACGATTAGAGGAGCATCGTTCCGAAGCTGTCAAGAACAAAAGTTGAGGACTGAGCAGTGGTATTCTTTTGCGGAAAGGCAAGTGTCCCTAACCATCCTTCTACCTGTGCTTTATAAGATCATATATGTTAATCGGAACATGGAGAACCACCCAGAATTACCCGTACAACCATAATACTACATGGCTCTGGTCTTGGCTAATTAATTAGAAACCTTGGTTAGGAATGATCTTACCGAAAGGGCATGGGGGGTGGCGGTTGACGGTGTATAGCCCGGTCCTCTCGGGAAGTGGGCTTAGCTAAGACACTATGCCCGTTAGGGAGGGTTATGCCTGCTTCCGATCCGGAAACCTTAGCGGGTTGTTTCTAAGTAGGGAATCTTTGTAAAGGCCTCGTAGCGTCCCTATGCAGTTACACCTCGGAAGTGTTATATGTGCTTTGGCCGGCACAGCATGGTTGGGTTTAAAGTTCTTCGGAGCTTTTACACGAATTGTGGTGAAAGTGTACAACCTCTGCAGAGTGTAAAACTGTTATAACAGCCGTGTTCGCGGTCATGAACGGCCTGGACCCTCACATGATTAATTTATCAAAAGTTGATTAAATTGTTCTGGTTATTTCGGTGGCCTTGCTGAGTACCAACTATAAGTGTACTCATCCTTGCTTATTGCTGCTCAGTATTAAGAAGGTGTGTGAAGTTGTTGAAGATGATACTAGGCGTACGCAACCCCCAGTCAACTGCTGCCTGTGGTGAAAAGTTCAACATTCCGCTGCTAGAAAACGTTTGTATTGTCTTTATTTTATTATTTCCGCTGTAACTTTGTGTTCTGATTATTCATGGAGTCTATCATATGTGTGAAACTTGATCCTGGCACACATATGAGATGCATCTGGTTTTCTTTCTAAAACCAGGTGTGACAAGTAGCCTCCATATTTGAATCTAAGTAATATAATTACACAAATTCTCAAAGTGCACCAATAATAAAATTCCAATCTCTAACATTTTTTACAAATTATCTATATTATTATTTAGATAAAAAAATATAGTGTGTCAATAGCTCTAATGAAGAATTCAACTAAATACATATCAAACACATATGGAGGTGTGATACAATTGAAAAAAATGTTACTAACTAATTACATCTAAAAAATGATAAATATGTATCTTAAAATATTGGTGAAATATTCAATAGATGAAAGAAAGCACAAGATAATTATAATTATTCGCTACAAGTAATATTTTATTAATTCTAATTAGGTTCCGCACGGATTGATGGGCTAGTTTGAAGCGTTGTGGGTGCTACTATTCACCGGCTTATATCTAATCCGTAGCATGTGCTTATTTGTCGTTTTTATATTTTCTTGCATAAATTTTTGTTTAATCTGAAACTTTGCAAAATTGATGATGTTTTTTCATGCCGTATCTATCTAATTTTTTAATGGATTTTAGATCACTGGTAGCACCCTGGTGACGCACGTGTAATCTTGTAGCTCCAATCATTCTATATAATATATATGACTGAGAACGCTCGCAGAGTCGTATATTGGCAGTGCTCCTGCCCTTAGCCTTTTTTTTTCAAATAAAAAACGTTCGCAGAGTCGCAATCGGCCATCGTCTTGTGCTGCTGCTTGCTCCACCGTTCATCAGCAACACCAAAGTGCTCCTCTCACAAGAACGAAGCGAAAAAAAAAAACCATTGCGCCAAGAAAGGCAATGGTCACTCGAGCTCTGCTGCTGCTGCGGGAGGCCCCGCCGTGGACCCTGGCTGGCGCGGCGGCGGCCGTGGTGCTGCTGTGGCTGGTGGCCTCGACGCTGGAGTGGGCGTGGTGGTCGCCTCGGCGGCTCGACCGGGCCCTGCGTGCTCAGGGCCTCAAGGGCACCAGGTACAGCCTCTTCACCGGCAATCTGAGGGAGAACGCCCGGCTCAACCGCGAGGCGCGGGCGAGGCCGCTGCCGCTTGGGTGTCACGACATCATCCCGCGCGTGCTACCCATGCTCCACAAAGCCGTAAACGAGAACGGTAGTTTCTATGCGCTCAGCTGAGATCGTTCCCCCGCATCTAAAATTCATTCCTTTGTTGCAACCTCCTTGATGTTAGAATCAAAATATTGAGCGGAAACCATTTGTTGTGGTTCTTTTTCTTTGCCCCCTTTGGACCCCATTCGTTGTGATTTTTTGGTATTTATTTCGTGAACTCCCAAATAGGACATCGGTACACTTATACAGGAGTTGGTGCAGAAGGTCAGGATGTCTTGCTGCAGATTATCTTGGGTTATAGGTTTTTACAGGTATCAAGTCAACATGCGCAAAACAACTTCATTGGGTTGTATTGTTGCTGAATTAGACTGAAAATATGTTAACGCGGTTATCTCCCCTACCAGTACCAGCACGCAATATGTAAATATGTGCTAGAGGCCTAGAGGGATATTTATATATGTGTCACTGACAGGAACACATATCCAATCAGACCATATATCTGATCAAAAGTGTCAAAACGATTGATTTTGGTATCCTGTGACATTCTGTTTATTTCCTCTGTTTCGAATCATGTTTGGAGACAGCCAAATCGTCACAAAGATAATTTGGGCAATTTGGGCGTAGTCTGCTAGTCCTCCTACAGGCTACAGTCCTACTTATGGTGTTCAAAACTCAAATGCAGGGACAGTGTCCTTTACTTGGTTTGGCCCAACACCGAGGGTGATTATTCCAGACCCAGAATCAGTAAGAGAGGTTTTGTCTAACAAGTTTGGCCACTTTGGCAAACAACAGTTTAGCCGTGCTGGCAAGTTACTGGGCAATGGGCTTGCGAATCATGAAGGCGAGAAATGGGCAAAGCACAGGAGAATTCTCAATCCAGCATTTCACCATGAGAAAATAAAGGTAGCTGGTCGCTGAATTCCCTTCTCGTGTCTGCTTTCCCTCGGGTTGAATTCCATTATTTCATATATTGGATAGTGCCATCCCAAGTATACTAATGTTACTGTTCCATTCACAGCGGATGCTGCCTGTATTTGCTACCTGTTGCATCGATGTGATTAACAGATGGGAAAATACCGTGTCTTCCGAGGGATCTTCTGAGATAGACATCTGGCCTGAGCTACAGAATCTTACTGGAGATGTTATATCAAGAACCGCATTTGGTAGCAGCTATCAGGAGGGAAGAAGAATTTTCCAGCTTCAAGGAGAGCTAGCTGAACGCCTTGTACAATCTTTTCAGACAATATTTATCCCAGGCTACTGGTTTGTTCTTTTTCCCTAAAACTAATAGCAAAATTTTATTCATGAGATTCAGGCCTACTTGTTTCTTCATAAGAAGATTCTATTTTTTACTTATCCATGTATAAGGGAATGACCTCATATCATTTCTGGTAAAGAAAGAGATAGTAGAAACGACCTTTCCCAGTTCAAGAATATTTTAATAACATCTACATTTTTATCTTAAATTCCATTGTTCAAGCTGAGTAGGGTCAAGTTGTAGAAATCAAGAACTCAAGAGTTTGTTCTGTTGTGACACTTCTGAACATATGCAGGTTCTTGCCCACCAAAAATAACAGAAGGATGAGAGAAATCAATCGAAAGATCCACAAAATTCTGCGTGAAATAATTGGGAAAAGGGAGAAGGCTATTAAAAATGGCGAAACAAATAATGATGACTTGCTGGGCTTATTACTGGAGTCGAACATGAGGCAATCTAATGGGAATGCAAAGCTGGGATTGACAACAGAGGATGTGATTGAGGAATGCAAGCTTTTTTACTTTGCCGGTATGGAGACAACATCAGTCCTGCTTACTTGGACTCTTATTTTGCTAAGCATGCACCCAGAGTGGCAAGAGCGGGCTAGACAAGAAGTGTTGACCCACTTTGGAAGATCCAGACCAGATTTTGATAGCTTGAGCCGCCTGAAGATTGTAAGTATAAAATCAGTGCTCTCTTGTACTACATTTTAAAATGTATGATGTGCAGAGAATCTAATTAGTTCTTTCAGAAAAGCAGAAATGCAGTAATAGTAAAGGCATAATTAATTTGGTGCGGTTAAAAATTTGCCACCATTTTGGATGTTATTGTAAGCTTGCAATAAAATATGGAAAAATGCCACCAGAACTGTCTTTCGAATGACATTCTTGCAATAATCAATAGTAACAAACTTACAATAATAATAAACCAGTGGAAAAAGTTGAATCTACACCTTTTAAATTTCTAGAACTTCGTAAGAATTAGACTAGAAAAATGTTAAATAACTCATGAAAATAGTTATGCTTTTTTATGATTTATTTTTTATGAAATTAAATGTTGCTGTTTGTTCTGGTGGAAAATTTGCTGGTTTACTTCTAAAACTTGCGCTTACATCTCAACGACTCTTAGCATTAATATCTTGAAAACACGATTGAACCAGTCAATATACTGTATAATCTAAACTTGTTGAAGGAATCTTACTATTTACACCTTGCATTCATTTTGGAAATTGCACTTGTAGAGCACTTTAGGAATTTTGACTGTTTGTATGTGTGAGAAATTCTCCAATCACTGTTGAACAGGAACTTTTCTAAGGAAAACAGCAGGATACTGAACATCTTTTAGTATCATATATGAGGATAAATGATATTGACCCTCTGCTTCTGCAGGTAACCATGATTCTGTACGAGGTCCTTAGATTGTACCCACCAGTAGTCTTATTAAGCAGAAGAACTTACAAGGAAATGGAGCTCGGTGGCATCAAATACCCTGCAGGCGTGAGCCTTTTGCTGCCAATTGTTTTCATTCATCATGATCCCAACATCTGGGGAAAAGACGCAAGAAATTTCAATCCAGAGAGATTCGTTGACGGCATTTCCAATGCGGCCAAGCATCAAGCCGCCTTCCTTCCATTTGGAGGCGGTCCCAGGATCTGCATCGGCCAGAACTTCGCGTTGTTGGAAGCAAAGATGGCACTGTGCACCATCCTCCAGCGCTTCTCCTTTGAGCTCTCCCCGTCCTACACTCACGCGCCGTACACCGTGATTACTTTGCATCCTCAGCATGGTGCTCAAATCAGGCTGAAGACGCTTTGACTGTGATGATCAATTGATCATGGTGACATGGTGGATGGCAAAATACCAATATCACTACCATATAGTGGCTGTATATGTTGTTGTTCACAATTTGATGTTATCTGAATTATAGTAGAGTGTTTATGAATGTAGAAATTGGTTGATGGACATATCGCAGTTCAGTTTAATCGACGGAACAGTAATATACCTCTCAGCCAAATAAGTGAATAACCTAGCTCATGAGGCGACCTAGCGTCCAGGTCACCTGTTCGGTTGTCAAACGCGCACACGGGCTGCTTTAAAAACACGCAGAAATTTATTAAAATTATATTTCCAGAATATTTCGGCGCACTGAATCAGGTCAATTGATTGGTACTAGTAGGCTCGGCAGCAAAACATCCGGAAAAATGAAATTATTTAAGAGAAACAAACAATTAGTCCATGTGTGACCAGGGCCAGACTTTGATACGACGTGAATTCATGCAAGTGTGGCCGTGTGGGCTTCGGTCAGCCTATCCCTGCCCAGTGCCCACGCTCAGATTCACATCCAAAACGAAGCATATTCAAGCAAAGCATCTAACCTTGCTTTTGCAAAAATTCATGCAATGATGCAATGTGTGACATCATAGTTATATTATTGTTGACCTGAGGCAAAGAATGCTAAGAACGCGCCGAGCGAAGACTGGACGGTGATTCGTCAAGCCATTAAAGTACAGCGCATGTTACATCCATGATGCGGATTGGCGGGTGAACTCTGACTGATGCACATCTCCCTGATCCCACCCCACCTCTGCGTTCTGGTTGCTCCACAGCGGCGAGAAGCTAATGGCGGCTCGAGCTCTGTCGACCTGCTGGTGGCCTCGCCATGGGCGCTGGCCGGTGCAACGGCGGCCGTGGCGCTGCTTTGGCTGGTGGCCTGGACGCTGGAGTGGGCCTGGTGGACGCCACGGCGGCTCGACCGGGCCCTCCGGCCGCAGGGCCTCAAGGGCACCAAGTACCGCTTCTTGGTCGGCGACGTGAGGGAGAACGCCCGGCGCAACAGAGAGGCGCGGACTGAGCCGCTGCCGCTCGGCTGCCACGACATCATCCCCCGCGTGCAGCCCTTGCTCCACGACCTCGCAAAGGAGAACGGTAATTTCCATGTGCTCTGGTGATTCTCCCAGGTCAAAAAAGAAACTTTATTTTCTGTTTCAATTTTGTTATGTCGAACCGTTATTTTTTCTATTGAGATAACATGGTCTGCTACAATTCTTAGGATGTCTTTATGAGTCAGCAGTTGTATGAGAAGTTTTATATATATATATATATATATATATATATATATATATAAAAGCAGTTATATCGTAAGTTGAGAATGTTTGGTTAGCAACTTAGCCAACAATCAACTAGTACTAGATAGCATACGGAAAATAGCGTCATACCCCGGATGAAGCATGTTGATTGACACCGTAATCACTTCCTTTATGAAAGAAGGCAGGTGAATACTATTTGTGTGTACTTCACAGGACAACAATCAAAGCAGAGCATGCCCTTTGATTAAGATTTCCTTTGAAAGACAATTTCTTTTATTTTTTTTCTAAAAAACAAAGGGTGAAACCTGTTATGTGATAGCCGCAGCCTCATAATATGATTTCAATGCATGGAAATTGCCATTCACTTGGTTTGGCCCAACGCCAAGGATGATGATTCGAGACCCAGAATTAGTTAAAGAGGTTTGTCTAACAAGTTCATTGCGTTGTATTGTTGCTGAATTAGACTGAAGAGATGTTCACGCAGTTATTTCCCTACCAGTACCACTGTACCAGCACGCAATATGTTCTGAAAGAAGACTGAAAAATATGTACTAGAGGCCTAGACGGATATTTATATATGTGTCAGTGACAGGAACACGTATCTCTTTTCAAAAAAAAAAAAAAAAGAACACGTATCCAACCAGACCATATATCTGATCAAAAGTTTCAAAAGGATTGATTTTGGTATCCTATGACAGTCTGTTACTCTGTTTATTTCCCCTGTTTTGAATCATGTTTGGAGACAGCCAAATCCTCACAAAGATGATTTGGGCGTAGTCTGCTAGTCCTCCTACAGTCCCACTTATGGTTTTCAAAACTCAAATGCAGGGACAGTGTCGTTCACTTGGTTTGGTCCAACCCCGAGGGTGATGATTCCAGACCAAGAATCAGTGAGAGAGGTTTTGTCTAACAAGTTTGGCCACTTTCGCAAACAACAGTTGAGCCGTGGTGGCGGGGTTGCGGGTCATGAAGGTGAGAAATGGGCAAAGCACAGGAGAATTCTCAATCCGGCATTTCACCATGAGAAAATAAAGGTAGGTGTTCACTGAATTCCTTCTCGTGACTATTTTCCCGGGTTGAATTCCATTATGTCATAAGTTATATATTTGATTGTGCAATCCCAAGTGTACTAATGGTACTGAATTCAAAGCGGATGCTGCCTGTATTTGCTACCTGTTGCATCGATGTGATTAACAGATGGGAAAATTCAGTATCTTCCGAGGGGTCTTCTGAGATAGACATCTGGCCTGAGCTACAGAATCTTACTGGAGATGTTATATCAAGAACCGCATTTGGTAGCAGCTATCAAGAGGGAAGGAGAATTTTCCAGCTTCAAGGAGAGCAAGCTGAACGATTTGTACAATCTTTTCAAACAATATTTATCCCAGGCTACTGGTTTGTTCTTTTTCCCTAAAACTAATAGCAAATTTTATTCATGGGATTCAGGCCAAAATGTTTCTTCATAAGAAGATTCTATTTGTTGGTTATCCATGTAACCTCACATTATTTCTAGTAAAGGAATATGTAATAAAAAACCCAGTTCAAGAATATTTTAAATAACATCTACATTTTTATCTCAAATTCCATTGTTCAAGTTGAGTAGGGGCATAAAAGCCGAGGCAAAATTAATATTGTAGAAATCAAGAATTCAAGAGTTTGTTTTGTTGTGACACTGTTGAACAAATGCAGGTTCTTGCCCACCAAAAATAACAGAAGGATGAGAGAAATCAATCGAGAGATCAACAAAATTCTGCGTGAAATAATTGGGAAAAAGGAGAAGGCTATTAAAAATGGCGAAACAAACAATGATGACTTGCTGGGCTTATTACTGGAGTCGAACATGCGGCAATCTAATGGGGATGCAAAACTGGGATTGACAACAAAGGATGTGATTGAGGAATGCAAGCTTTTTTACTTTGCCGGTATGGAGACAACATCAGTCCTGCTTACTTGGACTCTTATTTTGCTAAGCATGGACTCTTATTTTGCTAAGCATGCACCCAGACTGGCAAGAGAGGGCAAGGGAAGAAGTGTTGACCCACTTTGGGAGATCCAGTCCTGATTTTGATAGCTTGAGCCGCCTGAAGATTGTAAGTATAAAACCAGTGCTCTCTTCTCTTGTACTACATTTTAAAATATGTGATGTGGAGAGAACCTAATTAGTTCTTTCAAAAAAAGAAGAAATGCAATAATATTAAAGGCAAATTTAATTTGATGCAATTACAAATTTTCCACCATTTTGGATGTTATTGCAAGCCTGCCATTAGAAAATTGCAAACATGCCACTGGAACTGTCATTCGAATGGCATTCTTGCAATAATTATAGTAACAATAATAATAAACCAGTGGAAAATATGAATCTACCCTTTTAAATATTCAGAACTTTGAAAAAAATAGACAAGAAAAATGCTAAATAATTCATATGAAAATATTTATGCTCTTTAATCCTTTATTTTCCAGAAAATTAAATGTTGCTATTTGTTCTGGTGGAAAACTGTTGGTTTACTTCTAAACTGCCAGGGCTTACATCTCAACGACTCCTAACATTAATATCTTGAAACCACGACTGAGCCAGCCAATATATTGTAGAATCTAACCTTGTTAAAGTAATTTTACTATTTACACCGTGCATTCGTTTCGAAAATTGCACTCGTAGAGCACTTCAGGAATTTTGACTATTTATATGTGTGAGAAATTCTCCAATCACTGTTGAACAGGAACTTTTCTAAGGAAAAGAACATGATACTGAACATCTTTTAGTATCATATATGAGGATAAATGATATTGACCCTCTGCTTCTCCAGGTAACCATGATTCTGTACGAGGTCCTTAGATTGTACCCACCAGTAGTCTTATTAAGTAGAAGAACTTACAAGGAAATGTAGCTCGGTGGTATCAAATACCCTGCAGGCGTGATCATCTTGCTGCCCATCGTCTTCATTCACCATGACCCCAACATCTGGGGAAAAGACGCGAGTAAGTTCAATCCAGAGAGATTCGCGGATGGCATTTCCAATGCAGCCAAGCATCAAGCCGCCTTCCTTCCATTTGGAGGTGGTCCCAGGATCTGCATCGGCCAGAACTTCTCGTTATTGGAAGCAAAGATGGCACTGTGCACCATCCTCCAGCGCTTCTCCTTTGAGCTCTCCCCGTCCTACACTCACGCGCCGTACACCGTGATAACTATGCATCCTCAACATGGTGCTCAAATCAGGCTGAAGAAGCTTTCACTATGATGATTACGCTGGGTGGCAAAATCCCAATATCACTACCATATAGTTGTTGTATATATTGTTGTTCAGAATTTTATGTTATCTGAATTATAATAGTGTTTATGAATGCAGAAATTGGTTTAGGGGACATATTGTAGTTCAGGGCTTGATTGGTTGGTAGCCAAAATGTTGGCATGCCAAAACATGGGCATGCCAATTGTGTGGCCATCTTTTGGTTTGGTACCAAAAGTTGCCCACACCTCACATTTTTCTACCAAAATATTGGTAACTTTTTTGGCCAACATTTTGGCTTGCCAAAACCATGGCATGCCAATTTGTGGCCATGAACCAATCAGCCCCTCAGTTTAATCGACGGAACAATTATATACCTCTCAGTCAAATATCCTGCCTCATGAGGCAACCTAGCGGCCAGGTCACCTGTTCGGCTGTCAAACGCGCACACGGGCTGCTCTTTTTCTTTAAAAAAAAAGAATGTAGAAATTTATTAAATTTATATTCCAGAATAGTTGAATTTCGGTGCACTGAATCAGGTCAATTGATTGCTATTAGTAAGCTTGGCAGCAAAACATCTTGAAAAATAAAAATCATTTTAAGAGAAACAAACAATTAGCCCACGTGGGGCCAGGGCCAGGCTTTGATACGATGTGAATTCAAGGTGTGCCCGTGTGGGCTTCTATCAGCCTGGCCGCGCCGACGCTCAGGTTCACATCCAAAACGAAGCATATTCAAGCAAAGCATCTAACCTTTGCTCTCCCAAAAAAACATGCAATAATGCAATGTATGACATCATAGTTGTATTATTAATTGACCTTAAACAAAGAATGCTAAGAGCATCTCCAGTGGAAGCCTCTAAATGAGTCCCTACTCTAAATTATAGGAGCCAAATAAAAAAAACTCTCTCCAGTGGGGCCTTCTAAATTTCTCCTCAAAGCCCTTAGATTTGGGAGCCTCACATCCTCCCTTCTAAACCATGAGTCCCACTATTTTTCATGCCCACTAGAGTATAGATACATATCCCACTGGAGTTGGATGCAAATTTGAGACCCTAAATTTTACAGGTGGACTTGTAAAATAGAATTTGGGAGACTAAATTTGCATGCTCCACTGGAAATGCTCTGAGGGCTCCTCCAACGGTAGCAGAAATCGCTAGCTCACGTCAATTTTTTCTAGAACAGACGGCAAAAGCTTTGCCGAATTTTTATTAAAGAGAGAACAAAAAATATGTACAAAAACGACTTGCCGGTTTTCCACCGAAACAACTAGAAACAACTAAGATCAAACAGAGAAACGACTAAACGAAAGAACAACTAACAAGCAGGGGGAAGGCGAAGAAAAAATAGACCAAACAACAATCAAGACTCCAGAAAAAGTCGATCTAGGGCCCTAGTTATGAGAAGAATTAAACGCCAATCTAAACTGCTGGATATCTTCTTTCGTTAGGTGAGCCATTTCCTCTGTCGTCTTGGATAAATGATTGAACGTTCTTCTGTTGCGTTCCTTCCATATGTTCCACCAGAAATATATCATTACGCCATCGAAAAAAGGTTTGTTATCTTTGTCAAATCTGTTCCTGCACTGTTTCCACCACCCGTTCAGTGTTGACTGAATTGAGGGTGGCGGTAGATTCGCAACTCCTAGGCAGTTCACGAGCTTAGCCCAATTCTCTCTTGTGTAGTCACACTCCTTGCAAAGATGTGTCGGTGTTTCAGGCTCTCTGTTGCAAAGCTTACAAATTGGGTCCCTTGGCCAGCCCCTCTTTTCCATGTTGTCGACTGTAAGAATCTTTTTCTGAAGAAGGATCCAAGCAAAGATACGACATTTAGGCTCAGATTTTGACTTCCACATTGGGTGAAAAGTCGTTGTTTTTGTGTGGCCAATGAATTGCGTGTTGTAAGCGCTTTTAGTTGAGTATTCCCCGTTAGATGTCCATCTCTATACAATTTCGCCTTCGGCATTGGTGTCTCTTTCTTAGGAGTGAATTATGTCCCATAAAATAGTAAGTTTTCTTATCTCCTCTTTAGTGCTTAGCGGATATATTAGGGCTACCCAGTGGTTATCATACAAGGCCTTTTGAACGGTAATGTTCTTCCTTTTGGATTTTTGGAATAGATGTGGTGCAAGCGTTTTTGATGCAGATCCATTCAACCAACTTGAATGCCAAAACAGAGTCTTGTTGCCCTTGCCGACCCGGACTACTGTGGATGCATTGAACAGATCCTTGTCAGTCTTGTCACACGAGATATCTAGCTTTGTCCATGGCCTTTCAACATTTTTCCATTGATACCATAGTCATCTGAGTCTGAGTGCCCTTGCAAGTCATTCCAGGTCAAGAACTCCGAGTCTGCCTAATTCTTTTGGCAGGCAAACTTTCTTTCATTTGACTAGACAGTGACCCCATTTACTTTTTCAGGCTCGTCTCCTTTCTATAGAAAGCTTCGTCTCATTCTATCTATCTGTTTGATCAACCATTTTTGAGTTGGAACAACTGTTAGGGTAAATCGGTTGTGATGTGAGCACGCTTTTGACTAATGTTTCTCTTCCTGCCAGGTTTAGCATTTTTCCTTTCCACCCTGGTAGTCTTTTCCCAATTTTGTCAATCAGTGGTTGGACTTCAACTCTTCGAAGCTGGCGCGTGTGTAATGGTAGGCCTAAGTATTTGCCCGGGAACGAGGAAATTTTCCCTGGAAAGTCTCGAAGTGCAGTTGAGATGATTTCTTCCACATGTAGGCTCACGTCAAATTTCTCCCACATGTAGGTGAGCGAGTGATGAAAAGCAGCTCGCTAGCGAGTTGAGAGCCGCTCAGCTCGCACGCTCTTCCATGAAGTTGCTGTCTCTGACCCACGGCTTCCGCATGTGTATATTAAAACTTTTCTAATCCTCTTTCTTTCTTTAAGTTACCCCATGTCAGCTGGAGATTTTTACACGTCTTTGAAGACGCCCTGAGACGGTGATTCGTCAAGCCATTAAAGTACAGCGCAAATGTTACATCCATGATGCAGATTGGCGGGTGACCAGTGACCTCTGATGACTGATGCACATCCCCTGATCCCACCCCACCTTTGCTTTGTGGTTGCTGGCCTGACACCACACTCCAAAGCGGCGAGAAGCTAATGGCGGCTCGAGCTCTGTTGATGCTGCTCGTGGCCTCCCCATGGGCACTGGCCGGCACAGCGGCGGCCGCGGCGCTGCTGTGGTTGGTGGCCTGGACGCTGGAGTGGGCCTGGTGGACGCCGCGGCGGCTCGACCGGGTCCTCCGGGCGCAGGGCCTCAAGGGCACCAGGTACCGTCTCTTCGTCGGCGACGTGAGGGAGAACGCCCGGCGTAACCGAGAGGCGCGGACCAAGCCGCTGCCGCTCGGCTGCCACGACATCATCCCCCGCGTGCAGCCCTTGTTCCACGACCTCGTAAAGGAGAACGGTAATTTTCATGTGCTCTGGTAATTCTCCATGGTAGAATCTTTATTTTTCGTTTCAATTTTGTTAATTGTTATGTCCAGTTTGTTAATTGTTATGTCCAGTAACTTTTTTTTTGTATTGAGATAACATGGTTTGACATAGCCTGTAGTTCTTAGGATGTCTGTATGAGTCAGCAGTAACATGAGAAGTTGAGAACGTGTGGTTAGCTAATTAGCCAACAATATATTACAATTAGTACTAGGGCTTACCCGATGAAGCATGTTGATTGATACTGTAGTTACTTCCTTTATGAAATAAGACAGGTGAATATGAATAGTTGGGATATCTGTGTACGTGTATTTCACAGGAGGAACAATCAAAGTAGAGCATGCTGCATGCCCTTTGAGTAAGATTTCCTGTGAATTACAGTTTATTTTCCTTTTTCTTAAAAACAAAGGCTGAAACCTGTTATGTGTCAGCCGCCGCTTCATATATGATTTCGATGCAGTCTGTTGGTATTCTACTATTCTTACGAGGTTAATGCAAACTTCAAATGCAGGGAAATTGTCGTTCACTTGGTTTGGCCCAACGCCAAGGATGATGATTCCAGACCCGGAATTAGTTAGGGAGGTTTTGTCTAACAAGTTTGGGCACTTTGGCAAACCGAAGACTACTCGTGTTGGGAAGTTGATATCTAACGGGCTTTTTAATCATGAAGGAGAGAAATGGGCTAGGCACAGGAGGATCCTCAATCCTGCCTTTCACCATGAGAAAATAAAGGTTCACTGAGTTTTCTTCTCATGACTTAATTTTCTGGCTTCTAATTTTCAAAGCCATATAACATACAAAGCTCATCAGTACTGATAATGGTATCTCATTCACAGCGGATGCTACCTGTATTTTCTACCTGTTGTGTCGAGATGATTACAAGATGGGAAAATTTAATATCGCCTGAGGGGTCTTCTGAGATTGACGTCTGGCCTGAGTTCCAAAATCTTACTGGAGATGCCATCTCAAGAACCGCGTTTGGTAGCAGCTATCAGGAGGGCAGGAGAATTTTCCAGCTGCAAGGAGAGCTAGCTGAACGCCTTATAAAATCTTTTCAGACAATATTTATCCCAGGCTATTGGTTAGTTATTTTCTCTCCCACAGCTACAAAGTTACTGTTCAAGGGGAAGAGGTTGCACAGCTGGCCATTTATTAGACATCTATATATATGTTTCTGCAAACCATTTTATTAGGTACTCCTATCCATGTTTTTATTTACGCCTTATAGTTTCCAGTATAGGAAAGAGATACAGAAATGAGTTTTCTCAGTTGAATAATATTTTGAACCATAGCAACGTTCTTCACTCCTAAAATTCGTTGGTCAAGTGGAGTTGGGAGATAAATGGCTAGGCAAAGTAATGTGGTATGCGGTATCAATCACAAATATATTTTATTCTACTTATAATGTTATTGAACATGTGCAGGTTCTTGCCCACCAAAAATAACAGAAGGATGAGAAAAATTGATCGGGAGATCAGCAAACTTCTGCGTGGAATAATAGAGAAAAGAGATAAGGCTACTAAAAATGGCAAAACAAATAATGATGACTTACTAGGATTATTGGTAGAGTCAAACATGAGGGAATCAAATGGGAAAGTGAATCTAGCAATGACAACAGAAGATATAATTGAGGAATGCAAACTATTTTACTTTGCAGGTATGGAGACAACATCAGTCTTGCTGACTTGGACTATAATCGTTCTAAGCATGCACCCAGAATGGCAAGATATGGCAAGAGAAGAAGTATTGAATTATTTTGGACGAGCCACACCAGATTTTGATAGCTTGAGCCGCCTGAAGATTGTAAGTATGAAATCGTTGTTTTTTTTACCGTGAAATGCACAACTTTTTAGGCCATTAAATGCATTAGTAGGTTTCATTGCTTTGTTGGAGTGAGGTAGTACAGGTTAGTCTCAATGGGAGGTTTCATTGCACACTTACATAGCACTACCACATTAGCTTTTCAGGGAATGAAACTATCACTTAGAGCAGCTCCAGCATTATTTTTTAGAGGGTGCTAGCATGAGAAGGGCGTGCAATATGCTAGAGCAAAAATTAGAATGGGTGCCTTGCTACCCAAGTTGGGCATCGGGTGCTAAGCAAAAAAAAGACAGCAGTTGTCAGAAACCTGAAGCAAAGATAATATCTTTAATTCATAGTGGGTCCAACACAAGAGGTAAAGCTAAACGTTGAAGCATTTTCTACTGGAGAAGCCAACCTGACGTGGATTCTTTTGCACCCTACTAGGTCCAAGAATATATGCTGCCATTGTTCTTAGTGCATAGTTTTGTGACACATTTTCATAGGTAGGTTGCAGTTTTTAATTGCTATATGGTGTTGCGATCAAATATGTTATATGATAAAATAAAATGCTCTTAATAGGAGTTTCATGAAACTAGGTAAGTGTGTACGGATTAGGTAATTGTGCATAAAGAGTGTCATGGCCATGAAACTCCCTTCTTCTCTCTCCTCATTAGAACTCTACCATGTCAGCAAACGTGATGACGCGTCCGATAATTTATTGCAATGAAACTCCACATGACACCTCCGGACTAGCCTTATGTAATGATTTGATTACCCTTTTGAAATTCTTTCTTTTCCATTAATTGAGCTAAAATATCATCAACACGTGATCCTGGTGGAGAATTACTAGCTTAATATTATCAGGTCTCAAAGCTTAGTTACAATAACTTTAACATTATGGGGACTTATAAAATTTGCACATGCAGCATTAGTTTTGGATTGCCTAAATGTCGAGAGAGACACAAATCATTGGCAAACAGAAACCTTTAGAGTAAAAAACAGGAGCAGTGTCGTTTCTTTTACTGTATATCTGGATTAATAATCTTAACCTTCTGTTTTGCTCTGCAGGTAACGATGATTCTATACGAGGTTCTTAGGTTGTACCCGCCAGTAATTTTTCTAACCAGAAGAACATACAAGGAAATGGATCTCGGTGGCATCAAATACCCTGCTGGAGTCAACCTTCTGCTGCCCCTCCTTTTCATTCACCATGATCCCACCATCTGGGGAAAAGATGCAAGTAAGTTCAACCCAGAAAGGTTTGCCGAGGGCATATCTAATGCGACCAAGTATCAGTCTGCTTTCTTTCCATTTGGATGGGGTCCCAGGATCTGCATCGGCCAGAATTTTGCATTGCTTGAAGCGAAGATGGCATTGTGCACAATCCTCCAGCGCTTCTCCTTTCAGCTTTCGCCGTCCTACACCCACGCACCGTACACTGTGATAACCCTGCACCCTGAGCACGGTGCTCAGGTCATGCTGAAGAAGCTCTGATCATGCTAAGCCGCAAGGACTATATCCGTAGTGGTTAAGTATGGTAGTCTAGATCTCCATAAACGTAGTTTGTATGTGAACAGATAAATTGCTAAACGTGCATGCCTACTGTCGATGTGGTAATCTTTTTTCCTAGAAATCATGATAAGGTAAACTGGCAAATCTCTACCTTTGAAAATTGATTTTAGAAACGAATCGGACCGCGAGTAAGCTGACATGACAAGCACCTCAGAAGCGTTGTCGAATTTAAGTTATTTGGTTTTTTTTGTGTAAAGTAGCTCTGAAAACTTTGCTCTGTTCAATGCCTATGCTAGAGAACGTGTACGTGCACGAAGAATATATCAAAAATATAGACGGACAGATGAGGTAATAGTACTATTTAGGGAAAAGTGTGTTTTCATCCTTCGAGTATTGCCAAAGTGTGACTTTCATCCCTAATGTTTTAAATGGTGCCAATCAATCCTTTAACTAATAAAACTGGTGCACTATTCATCCCTACCCTAGTAACAATGGTTTAAGCCACATACTCATCTAACTAGTCACCATGTCATACGCTGACTAATCTACGTCATATAGCTAGCGAGTGCCAGTGAATGTGATGGCATAGACAAGTCTTTGCTAAACAAATACAATATGGCTTAACCAGCACTTTAAATAGAGTTAACAAATCTGTCAAAAACTAAAATTAAATAAACCATACATGTCCAAAGCTCACAAAAGTAGCACAATAAAGATAGATGAAGCACACTAATTTTCCATATCAATCTTCTATGCATAACTGTGGCAGATTGTTCTTTTCCTTTCTATGTTCATGAGGACTAATATGCTGATTTGCACTTCCTGAAGCAACGTTGAGTGTTGATGGAGTTGCTGGACGTGGTTATGGGACATAAACCGCTATTAAACCAAGAAAGGGATGAATAGTGCACTGGTTTTATTAGTTAAAGGATAAATTTGCACCACTTAAAACATTTGGGATGAAAGTCACACTTTGGCAATACTTGGAGGATGAAAAACATACTTTTTCCTAATATTTATCATCATGGAAAGTTTAAGAATGACCTAAATTTTGTGCAAGACGAAACAAAAATGACAAAAATCGGCATGTAAATAAGTCAGGTAAATTGTTTATATGTATCCAGAAGACCAGAACTAGCACCTATTCAGATGTTGATTTGTTATTTTTTGTATCTCTTTGCACAAAATTTTGTTCATTTATCAAATTTTTCATAGATATTTATGTTGTTGTATCATATATATATATATGTGTATATATATATATATATGTATATATGTATATATATATATATTTTCAGTAGAATCTTCCGAGCAAGTTTAAGAGTTTTTTTTAATCACCTGATATGTTCCCCTATGGTAGTAAAGAAATGTGCAAAACTGGGCATTCTTTTAACACGTTGAAGAGGTGAACTACAATGATTAGGCTATACTAATCCTTCTATTCGTTTTTTCATGTCGTTTGTCCTTAGTCAAACTCGTTCAATTTTGACCAAACTTGTAAAAAATATAAAAATATCTACATTTGGTTGAATCCACCTCGGAAATATATTTTGATAGCATATATAATTATTATATTGTTCTTCAAATTTGATTAAAGTTAGACAAATTCAATCTAGAACAAACCAAATTTGACATGTAAAAGAAGAATGGAGAGTATATTTGGGTCAGCCATTGACAAACTAAACGGGTCGGCGACAGTCAGGTGACGGAGCCATCAGCATTGCCTCTTAGTTGTGATATGGGGCAGTTTTATCTTCTGACGCTAGATCGGTCTCCAATAGTTAGTAGATTAAATCTCTCCATTCCAAAATAAGTGTATTTGTAGCCTTTAAATTTTGTCCCCAACAATGCAAAAACATACGGAAGAAAGCCTATGGTGCCAATTAAATGATTAATTGATGCTGCTTTCTAGTTCTAATGCATGTGGATTTATTCACATCTAGAAAATAGAGTATGACTTTCAATCACAAGTTCACAACCACTATACAGTAGGTAATTAGAGGGCAACATGATCATTTCTTACGATTACTAATAACACTATTTTGGAATGGATGGAGTAGTTGTTATTTTTGTCAAGAACAAGGAGTCCACCGAATTTAACAGTAAGTATATAATTAATGTAAAAAGAGGCTCAAATTAGTGATGATAAAATCTCTAGTAGAGTAGTAGCTTGAGTTTTTTGTTTTTTGAGCATCGAGTAGTAGCTTGAGTTTTGACCTATATGAACCGCTTAGAAAAAATAGAAATATGTAAGTAGTAGTAGTTATACTTCTCTTTGTAAGACTAGTAAGAACGGTGTATGTAAAGTCACACTCATGTATACTTCCTTCACATATACCAGAATGCTTTATGCAGAATACATGAGTGTGATCAGAGCCGGCGTACCCTGACCAGAACGCTATGCTGCGGGTGAAGCGTGAGAATGTTATAGGGCGCGTGCACATACGCCGGTGAGAGCTCAAACGCAAAGCGCTGCAGGATCATGCTGATCCCCAGCTTGGCCTCCAGCAGCGCAAAGTTCTGGCCGATGCATACGCGCGGCCCCCAGCTGAAGGGGATGAAGGCGCCCGGGTCGCTGCACGCCTTGGACACACCCTCAGCGAACCTCCCCGGGTTGAACTCGCCGGCATCGGGGCCCCAGAACACAGGGTCGCGGTGGATAAACATGATAGGAATCACAAACATAACATCTGGTGGGTACATGACGCCTCCAAGCTCTGTCTGCTTGTGTGTCCGCCTGTTGAGAAACAATGCCGGAGGGTATAGGCGTAGCACCTCGTACAACACCATAGTCACCTGTTATATGGTTCAAATAAAACAGCAAAATAAGTAATGTTTTATTTTCAAGTCAGAAAATAATAGTGCATTGGATATTTAAAAGAAAACAGATCGAATCATGTTGGATGAAATTTATCGTTTTCGATCGGTCACACTAGCACTTACAACTTTTAGACGGCTAATACCACTGAGATCTGGCTTGTTTTGCCCAAAGACTTGCATAACTTCATCCCTAGCTCGATCTAGCCACTCCGGGTGCATGCTTAAGGCTACCATTGTCCAAGTCAGCAGGACAGCGGTAGTCTCTGTTCCTGCAAAGTAGAACAACTTGCATTCTTCTATCACTTCTTCGACGGTGATCCCCTTGCTGGACTTTCCATCCGAGTTGCTGTAATTCATATTTGATTGTAATAGCATGCCGAGCAAATCATCTTTGGCAGGTTCACCATTCTCCATGGTCTTATATCTCTTCTCTATTATCCCTCTTAGGATTGTGTTAGTCTCCCTATTGATTGCCTTCATCCTTCTATTGTTTTTTGTCGGTAAAAGACTGACAAGTAAAGGTAAAGGTCGATGTGAGATCTAAGGATGGAAATTGCCTGTAAACCCCCGCAAGAAGTCACTTCAAAATGGGAATATAATAACCCTAGAGTAATTAAATTGCGTATGCACCTCATAGCAAAGCACTTCCTAAAGACTCTAAGAGGCATTTTGCATTGGATAGATTTGCAGGGTGATAAATAAAGCTAAAATATAACTGTACATGAGTATATGTTAAGAATATTTAACCAATAGGAGAGAAACAGAGAGCAATTAAGCAATTTTGATTATTTCTTATATCTCTCAAGATTACTAGATTGTGCTCTGATGACCTAGACTAGAAATCATGACTCTGTAAGGACCCCTATCACACGCTACAAACAAACCCAATTACTCAAGTGTGTAATCGTGTGCAGTAGAATTTTGAAACCTGGCGAGTGGACTAGCCAATACCTTTCACCACCATATATATCAGAGGTGGTTCTCAATGCAGCTAAAATACCTTTTTGGTGGAGTATTTGCAACTAAAATGACTTCTCTACAGGTCTTTGTTTTTTTTTAGTTCTCTTAAAAAATGGTGGACAATAAGCATTGTAGAGTACTAGAGTGATGAGATCGAAACAGTACGAGAATCCTGGGATATGATTTGTCCCGAAAGATTGAATAACGCGGACAAGTTGTTCAGCTTGAAGTACGAAAATTTTTCTGCCTTCTTGGTAGCTCACACCGAAAACAGCTCTTGAAAGGACATCCCCTGATAAATTTTGGAACTCAGACCAAATGTCCAGCTCAATGGTTCCAGTAGAATTGGCAATCAAGTTATCCCATCTGCAAATTAGATCGCTGCAAGCTGAAGAGAAAGCCGGCAACATCCCCTGCATTTCCAAGATATATATAGTTGTCAACGCCCCAGAAAAAAAAACAATAATGTGGTTCGAGTCATTTGTGTTTTTGAAAGAAAAAAGAAAGTAAGAAACAAAGCGTTATCGGTGTTACGGAGTATGTCTATTTTTCTCATAAACTCGAGTCATCTTTTGTGATCTACTGAGCCAGCATCCAATTATACAGCACATCGAGATGTTCGCATATGGAAGATAACAGAAAGTCTCTCATAGTTCTGGCAAACATAAACTATTTTCGCAAACAACTAGATTAGGTGCTCATCAATTTATTCGAGCAGTGCTAGATGCCAAGGTATGTGACAGAATTCAAGACTTTTCAGTTGGAAAATGATCCCATTGGTGTCAAATATCGCAATAGAGATTGAAACCCAATGTATTTCACTAAAAAATCACCTTCAGTTTCTCTGCATGGAAGGCTGGATTCATAATCCTCCTATGCTTGGCCCATTTCTCGCCGTCAAGGATCGCGACCCCACCAATCAGTAACTTGACGATGCGAGTGGCTAGCTTTGTTTTCACGAAGTTGCCATCTTTGTTTGACGTAACTTCCCGGACCAGCTCAGGGTCAATGATTGTAACTCGTGGGGTCGTCCCAAACCATGTAAACGAGAGCTTCCCTGCACGCCCAAAGACACACAAGGATGTGCAACAATGACAGTGTTGATCACTTCAGAACGATCTTAAAATTGCAGTTTATATTTATAAACGTGCACGTACCACGCTCCTCGACGGCACGGTGGAGCAGAGGGGAAACACGAGGGAGGATGTCGTGGGGCCGGCCCATGGGCACGGGCCTGGACAGGGCCTCCACCGCGAGCCGTCGCTCCTCCTTGAGGTCGCCCCAGAGGAAGCGATACCGGGTGCCCTTCAGGCCCTGGGCCCTGAGGGCCCGCTCCATGCGCCGGGGAGCAAGCCATGCCCAGTCGAGCACCTGCGCCGCCCACCACAGGAGCAGCACGGCCGCCGCGCCGGCGAGCACGCTCCACGGCGACGCCTCACGGAGCAGCTCCGGCGCGCCACCGTCCATGCCTTGGGTTGCTTGGTGGCTTCGGCAGTGGACCTGGCTGGGACAGCAATGGCAGTTGGCAGAGCAGCAACAGCAGTAGCGTGCACCCAACAACCAAAAGCTGTTTTACAAAATGCTAGTGCTATGTCAGTCGTCTGCTTGTGTGATGACTGTTGCTTTCGGCGAATTTGTCCGGATGTGCATCACAGGATATTGGATGGTGTCCTTTTGGATCCTTCGCTAGCTTTGACATTACTGTTAGTCAATCATAGCAAGTTTTTGTGATGTTACTATTAGTAATTCTTTTGTGTATAGCTATCAGACAACAACTACTTGCCGGCCTTTGCCACAGAATAATCGTGCTAGTGGAGATAACATACGTGATACGTTTGATCTAGGATTCAGTGGATTACATTTTAAATTTTAAGTGCAAGTCAAAGAGAAATGGAGTGTAGGTGCCGGGCTCGCTTAAGCAAACGATTTGCTAGCATATTATCCTCATGCACTGACCTTGTTTGTTACCCAAGGTGAACGTCTGGCGGCGATAAAGTTTTTTTTTTGTTGTTTTTTTAGGGCTGGCGGCGATAAAGCTGGCTAGGGAGCAGAACATCTCTCGCGCGGCAATTGGTAAGGTAGTACTCCGGTAGAAAAGAAAAGGAAACTGGTTTTTTTTTTGAGGGACTAGAAAAAGAAAACTGGAGGTGAGCTACAGTTTCTCTTCTCGGCCCACCAGATGTGAGAGGTCCACGCACGTTCCATCGTCGCACCGGCCCATGAACACATAGCCTTGAGCTCCCTTTGAAATGTTCAAACATTCACAAAGCACGACAAGCAAGCGTTGGGCGCTGAGCACCAGTAAACGTGCTTTTACTGTGCACAAACATACGCAAGCACCAATCTCACAGCAAAAGAAAAGGCACTGCCACCTGACGCTTCCTCCCCTTATTTTTCGCTCCGGTTTGCAGCTGCTTGAGCACGCTGTCTGAGCCTTTCTCCTGATCTCAAAACGGACGGCTACGATCAACCCAAGCGTCGAATGAGACCAGACGGATAGTCATACACTACGCCAGAGTCGGGTATTTAGTGACGGACCTAGACGCTAATTAGTGACGGTAGGACCCGACGTCATAAAATTTTTGTCACTAAGGCAACAATTCCGCCACTAATAATGATCAATTAGTCACAACTCTACTTCGACACCATGATCAAGCAAAGCCCAACGGCAACGCGTTCTGTCCAGTGTCCAGGCGTCAAAACCCGCTTACTGATAAAACCGATAGATAGCTCCAGGGCGTCGACCGATCTACGGATGCCTCTGGACCCTCACGCGTGTCACTCACGCTGCCACCACACTGACCTTGACATCCGATCCAGGCGGTGTGAGTTTTTCTACCGCGGCCGCCGGCGACCTCTGCTTCTGCTCCTGATAGCAACCGGGACATCGATGGTGTCACACCGCAGCTTTCCCGTGCCCGGCCAGCGAAAAGGACGCCCGGCTGGGGACGCGCGCGCATGGTGCGAGCGCACTGCGCGGCCGACGACGCTCTGGCAGCCCAAGGGGGAAGGCGCGCGCGAGGAAGTCAACACCGGATCACGATCGCGGGGGATGGAGGGAAATAAAAGTTAGGTACCATGTCACTCTCCGGAAGGAAAACGCTGGCCCCCGGCCGGAAGCAGCATCAGCATGCACGCCGGTCATCCCCCCATTAACAAAAAAAAAAAAAAAAGGTCTTTGCACTAGGACCGGCCGGAGAGCGATGGTGCATGCGCAGATAGGTTTACTTTTAACAGATTTGCACCAAGTCGCGTCAAAGGCCTATGACTGCATGTCGACTGGATAAACGTTCGTAAAATATGGTTACTTTTTAATTCAAATTTACTTAAATATCGTCTATGGCTACTCCATATGTTTATGTTTCAAATTATAAGTCGGTTTTATATGTTTAGATATATAGTTATTAGTATGTAGCTAGATATGTACTATGTCTAAATACATATAAAAACAATGTAACTAAATATGCGGAAACGACTTAGAATTTGGAACGGATGGATGGATGTAGCAGGTTAGGCTAATGAGAAAAAAGAACTCACTTATATTTCATCAGTACATAGGTAAGCTAAGTACTCGTTTAAAAGAAGTTATTTGGTTAGTCAATTTTGTGATAATAGATTATTTGGTGTAAAAAATCAAGGACAAAAGATAATGACATTTATTATAGAGCCGTCTGGATCACTTGTGGTAGATCAAGCGGGTTCTTTACATTAACTTGATAAATCAAACTAATACAACTTCTACCAACTTTGTAGAAAAATATAGCAACAATTACACAACTAAACAAATAAACTGTCGGAATATATGTCATGGTGGATACAATGAAACAAAATTTGTATTATACAAAATATTAAATTTTATACAAACATGGTCAAAGCTAAATAGGTTTGACTTAGGACAAACTAAATAAGACATGTAGAAATAACAAAGATTCGTGAACTGAGCATATTCCTTGTGGTGGAATTATTCATTCTGGTTTGATCATAGACTCGGCATGCGTATTTTTCTAGATGTATTTCATTATGATGACTTAATCAGTTTTGAGATCTACTAGGCCAAGCTCTCGAAGGTGCTTAAAGAGCTGGGTTGTAGGGATGCATGTTTCATAGGGATAAGCATGTATAATTTTATTGTATATGTTAGCATATGCCTGTAGTATGTGTTTCGCAAAAGTATTGTAAAATAGACTTCGTTTAGAGAAAAGAACGTTACATATCTTTAATCTTTTTTAGACGTTCATATACATTACCGTGGTGAGTGTTCACATGCAAAGATACCCAAATCACAACCGCAGACACGCAAAACCAGAGAAACAGGCAAAGTTAGAAAAGCAATTACACTTGGACAAAAAGGAGAAGAGGTAAAAGAAAAAGTAATCAACCACTGGTCATATGGCCAGCCGCCCAGCCCCCATGTTGTATGGAGGCAGCTGGAAGCCAAGCAGGCAGAGCACTAGACTGAGTAGACTCTGGCGCGGTCAGTTTCTCCTGCTGTCCTGCACCGTGGCTCCACAGTCAACACGCACGCCACTCGCTGGTCGCTCATAGTGCTGTGTGCCTCTGTGTTTACGGCTTGCCTTTTGAGCCTATGAATTCCTCCCCTCTCGTCGTCGTCCACCCCCAAATCAGCTCTTCCCTTTCTTGATGCCGCCACACGAACTCCGCCAGGTTGCCACCTCGGGATCGCCTCCAAGATCCGATTTTGATCGCCCTGCCCCCATCTAGACCGGCCGAGCAGATCGCCGCCGTCGCCCTTCCTCTGGTTCCTTTGTAATACTCTGGTTCTTATCCATGTCTTCTAGGACTTGCCTTTTGTTCTTATTTTTTTCCTTCGAGTTCTGTCGATTTTGGATCGATTTACTTTCATCGTATTTAGACCAGTGAAGTTTTGTCAATCCATGATTACTGCTTGCTTAGCGGCTAACCTTTCAGGACTTGATTGAGGGATATAATTGTTTACTACTCTGCTAAATTCGATGTGATTATCCATTTGATTTGCTTGGCTAGATAATGATCCGCGTGTATGGCTTTGGGAATCTGAGAGCGATTGCTCGCCTTCTTTTTAGGGAAACTGCTTTTGAAAATCAGTGAACTTCCCTTGTTTACTAGTTTGTTGCTACTACAAGCATGAATGAACTGGGAGCCAAACTTCATACATGAGGGGTTTTCAATTGAGTGTTGCTATATGATGAAATACATACACAGTTCCATGACTTTTCTCACCGATGCTACCTCTCATTGCTAATAACAGATTCACAATTACAATCAAGATAACACATTGGCCAACAGTATGCCGTGGACGCCCATGTACTCGTTCTACCGCAGTAGCCGAAAGTCTGTCTGCCTTGTTGTCTTCTTCCGTGTGATTGTGTATGTCACCTTTTCTTCTAAGAGCACCCATATTTCGACAATCTGAATATGCCCCTATTCAGAAAATCAAAATACACTCTAATTTTTTTAACTCTGAATTTTTTGAGTTGCAGGTAAGGAGGCCATACTTACAGAAGACTCCTTTTCATTTAGTGGTTCTCTGTTCTTGACGACATTTGTGTGGAAAGATTGAGAATGTATGTGAAGGTTGAGCTTAAGAGATTCCGTGTTGTGAAGGAGGTGGGAAGGATAGTAATGAATGTTAGGATCTTTGCTTGTTACCAGTTGATCGAAGTGTGCCAGGTGAGCTATTTATTTATTGTTACAAAGAAATGCAAGTAAAGTATAATCACTCAAAGGCAAAAGAAAATAAGTAAAGCTTTTCAGTAGCAAGCTTGTCCATGCTAATTTGTTTTGCTCTTTCAAGATAAACTCACTATAGCAGTAAATTAATTAGGTTATGGCATGTATTTTATCGAACATTCAGAGTCGAACAGAATTTTAGCCGGGGACACAGACTTTCGTAGTTAAATTTCTGTGATCTAGGGAACAATCAGGGCTTTGTGCGATAGATTGATTATTCAACATTCTATACATATGCTCCTTACAAATATTTGCAGTGATATTTATCTGAACCAAATTAACTAAATTCACTTCTTTGTTGAAATTATACATATTGCTGGTTATTATCACATCTTTGTGCACTTCATTCCTTTTCTAACTGCTTGTTTAAATTGCAGGCTGAATACTTCCGCCAACTGCTCAAGCCTGTCACGTAGTTTAAACATCGGACCTGGGTTTAGTTTCTTTAGTTTCCATTTTGATAGTAAGCTGCAACAACAGAGCAATGCAGTCATGATGATTACTACCTTTCGGTAGGGCATATTAGTCTTCTGTTGTTGCAAACCGCAGTGATATTTTTAGGCTTCAGATTGTTTTGGTCAGTGTAGCGACTGCACCAAATCAAGTAGATTTATGTACTCAAGCGCATTCCTGTCCGACATACACCATCAACCCATGCGGAGGGATCCAACAGCTTTCACTGGAAACCCCACCTTTACTTATGGATATGAAGCTGATGGTTGTGGGGCAAATGGAGCTTTGGATGGTCAATGCAACTACAGGATTCCTGTTTCACCTGCCTTAGAAATCCCTTCAGGCATGACAAGCCATCAAATCCAAAGCCCTCTTGGTGTCTTTGAGTTCCAGCCTTCCAAGGTATGCCCCAAAAACTTCATCATCTTTGATCACACTGATGACAAAGGGCGCATCGTATATCACCCTGCCTTGGTAAACAAGCTGAATCCCACAAATATTGGTGCGTTTACATGCCATGGTGAGGTGGTATGCAGAAGTTCAGGCCAAGAAAATGGCAATCTTGAACAAGATGCCTCGTCTTTCGAGGAGGATACAGAAGAAATCGATGCACTGATGGGCTCTGATGAAGATAGCGATGAAGATGATGTCATGAGTACTGGGCGTTCTCCTGACCCCTTGGAAACTGGCCCCTGTGAATCATCTTCACCGCCCAGGTTTAAGAAATTGAGGCATTATTCTGGAAATAGTTCAGTATTCAATGGATCCATGGAAAATATTACTCATGGGAAGATCAGGAAGATGGTCACAGTTCTTAGGGGAATAATCCCTGGTGGAGACCAACTGGATGCTCCTCATCTCCTGGAGGAAGCTGTTAGATACCTGAAGTTTCTCAAGGTTGAGGCAGAGAAACTTGGCGTGGAGGGTTTCAATGTTTAGAAGTGATCAGTGATATATCGCATAAAGCTTCATATAAATAAAATACTAAAGATCCATGCCAGCTTTTTTCTGGGTGTGGAATTAAATTGTTACTGGATTCCGCTTTTTCTGGGTGTGGAAGAGAAGGAAGGCATCCTGCTTTTGCTACTTTCAGCAGGCCTCAAAAGACCATGGGATTCCTGATGCTTGATTTCCAGTATGGTCTGTTTGGATGGTGCATCATACTGTCTTGCTGACCCTTTTACCAATTGTGACTTGGAACTCCATGCACCAATTGAGTGATCGAACTTCCTTTTTGGGGCACACCCCAATTCCCCAAATCACTCTGCTTCGCTGAAGATTACTGCTGTCTGCCTTTCCAGACACTCGTCTGGATGTACTTATTAAATAATGTATACGCTTGGTTTGATATTATATATGTACAGAACAAAATATCTTAGCATTGTAAACTACTGTACGAAATGATGCTCTTTAGTCCCCTAAAAAAAAATGATGCTCTTTAGCTTTGTGAATTGTGTGAAGAAAGAACCTGTCTCATTTCCTTTGCTTTGGAGATGCTCATTATGATGGTGCTCACCTTCAGTTAAGCAAGGAGATGGTTGTGATGATGGTTTCCAATAGATATCACGGAGTTTGTGCTTTGATTTGTCCCCTGTGCTTTTTTGCGAAAGCTTAAAGCTATGAAAGGGAATTAAGCATTGGCATGGACGTGCGATCTTTAATTTGTAAAGGACAGTTACGCTGGCTAAAGGATGCTGCTTCTTGTGCTTTTGTCTATCAGGCCAGGGGCCAGGAAATTTTCATGAGAGGAGCCAGAGTGTAGTTTATCAATTCCCCCAAACACACACACACACACACACCTGTACTAGCTATGCGTTGTTTTAGACGTTTTATTAGAAAAAAAGGAACAAAAACATACATGTCATCTTACCACTACAAAAACTGACTTGAGAAACAACAACAATAAAGCAAATGAGACAAAAATAACAAGATATTGCCACTGCATTTCACCTTGTACATAAAAAAAACATTATAAAACCATCCGTCAATTTGATTTGAGCCAAAGCCCTACATTAAAATATACAATAAACAATAGAATATACAACAAATAAATAAAATATAAAATGATAAAAAAATATAATATAATATTGAAATATAAGTGTTTCTGTTTTTAAAAACATTAGCTATTAAAAAATAAAAAAAATTATATTTTTTTAGGGGGAATAAAACAATTATATGATCCCGAGCCCTTTGGTCGAAACCATCTATGCCTGGCCCAGTGGTATTTTGTACTGTCATCGTCGAGGCCCTAACGTTCGGCCCGATTCAACTCCACCTTGCTGTTTGCTTGATCCGGTTCAACTTCACAACCAGGCCTATATCAGACACAGCTTGCTCTTCCGTGGATGGGCTGCAAAACAACATCTGATGGGCTCTAATCCGGAAGCACAGAAAACAGCAGAAAAAATCGATTGACACCAGAAAACGTTTTTTACTGAGAGATGATGGTTAGGAACACCGTGTATACTAAATGAGCTAAGATGACTTGCTTTTTGACAAAGTTTGAATCTAGAATGATTTATTTTATGGAGGGGGTATGTAGTAGTGAGCTCTCATTGTAAATATGTGATGCTCCTGTAAAGCCCAATTAACGTTTTCATGTGGGTTGTGGGGTCACAACTCACATACACCCAAAGGAGTCTCAAGCGTTGGTATTTGATATACTTATATAAAGACTAAATTATACTTCCTTTGTTTCAAATTATAAGTCATTTAATTTTTTTAGAGTCAGACCATGACCAAAATTATATATATGACATTGAATAGATATACTATGAAGAAGAAACTACTAGCCCTTATTTGATATCATGAAGTTAGTACTTTATTGTATAAATTTGATCAAACTTGAGATGATTTGACTCTCAATAAAGTTAAAATTACATATAATTTAGATATGACGGAGCACTATCATTGCCATATAGATATATGTCATATCTAGCACAGAGAAATTAATTCACTTCCTATTTCTTGATATTGGCTCCATATGCCTCTATATTAGGAATGCCAGGGAAACTTTGCTCTTGGATCGTGTGTTCATATATGACCCAACAATCGTCCAAAATCGATTCGTTGAACGGATCATTCAAAAGCTGAAACTTGAAAGGGAGGCTTCACCAAGCTAGAAATGTTCAAACATTTTCCTCTCAAAAAAGGGAAAATGTACAAAGCGGTAACACTCAAAGTCGTTGTCTAAAGCCACAGCCCAGGAAATTGATGCTTGGTCATTGGTAGTTGCTCCAAGGGCCTCAAATTTCAACATGTGCTTATGTCAAGCATCATCTTCCAGGAAACATCGTGTCCGACCACATTATCCTGGAAAGTTTTGTGCGAGATATCTTGGCTGCCTCCTTTGCCTTTTGTTATACCCCGGTCTCCCTGAATACTTGGAAATGTTACATTTTTATATGTACTAGGTAGAAAACTTGGCCACACCACTTTTACCCTCGCAAAGCCACAAATCGTGAATCACTTAGTTCTTATCCTAGATTAACTTCTCAGTCAAAGTTATTCCGCTAATTGTTTTTGTTTATATGCACCAATCTCAATCTTACTACTAAGGTGCCTCCTGAACTATCTATGTTACTGTTATTCCTCGAGGCATAATAGATGAAGGAAAAAACATTGTAGATCTAGAAAATATTGTAGCTAACCTCTGGGAAGCATGTTTTGTGAGGGGGAATAGTATGAATAAAATTTTTGGATGTATAGTGTTTGATGCAGTCAATAAAAGTATATTTGGGCTATATTTATAACAAAAATATACCAACGCGAAAGTCATGTTTTCAAGACTATGTATACTAGAGTTCCGACTATATTATACGTAAAATCCATCTCCGCATGATAAAATCACTCGTGCCGTATACCGTACCATTGTCCATTATTGCCCCCACTTTGTGTTCGTGCCAAGCTCATCAGTCACCACAATATAGGCCACTGCACTAGACCATTCCTTCCGCTCTTTCCGTCCCAAGATTTCGTCCGGCCGGCCAGGAATCCCCGAGCAGTGCGTTCGCACGCGCCATTTGACCTGCAACTGCAGGTGCTGGCTACACATACCATAAAACCAGCGTCTTTATGTGGTTCGAGGAACCGTCCTTGTCGGTGACCCATCGATGGACAGAATGACTGATGGATTGACGACGCCCACTTGTCCATCGATCGCTTCCTTTCCACGATAGATATCTCCCTGTCACGTCGTCGGAAAAACAAAAGAGTCGGCAAAGGCAAACAATACATGGTATGGTAGTAGCTGGGTGCCGATAGTGAAATCAAATGGCACGTTAAGCGTTCGGGATATAGTGCGTTTGCTTGCAATATATCTAGCCACTTGAACACATTTGTCCTCGAGCGGAATCTGATATCGTAGGCGGCTAGCTCACTCGAGTAGTTCGTAAGCTCTCGCTTTCTCAGTTCCTCTGCAGGATCAGCTAGCCTTGGTCATCGCCCACAAAGTTCATTTTCGCATGCGTGTTCGTTGTGCTGGGATGATGCCACCATGCCATCAAATTGAACATCAGATCATCCTTTCCAGCTGCTAAAAGGTACGGTGTCACTGAAGATGTGGATGCATGGTTTCTAAAATTGTTACAGCCTCTTCTATGCGGATGGTTATAGAGAGGAGGCATTAAAAATATCTTGTACGTGACACCGTGGTATGAGGTGAGACCTGCTCAGCCCCTATTAATAAGAGCGTCCCTAACAATAATGCCTAGAATAAATGATTGCAGTCGTACCGTATGAGCCAAAATTTTCAAAGGCTAATAATATATCTTTCCTGCTGAATTTGAGATCATCCAACTTGCATGAGCTACTACGAAGTCTAGGATCAATCATCCATCACATCACATTCAATTCCCAAGGAACCTAACATGCATCATAATCCATGTGAAATGAGTTTGTTAGAAATTCTTTATCATATCTAAAGTCTTAGGAACATGCAAGGCTACAAATCTGAAATAGGCGCGTATAAGATATTATTCTACATGATGGGAAAATAAGATATTATTCTAGGGGTTTGGCTACAGTTGTTTGAAAGTATGGGCAATAGCTAGCAAAAATTGGTGAAGCAAAATTTGTGTTTATGATGCACACCTGTTCGTTAAGCATATGGTATTGAATAAAAGTATATCTATTGTTTCTAAGGAAAGCTATTTGATGTCAACATGCATCGCAAAAAACTCTGTCCGGCCGTTCATCATTATCAGGGCGTACAAATTGATGGTTTTTCTCATATATATACTACTACTTTGCGTCTGGATCAATAGGGTTTGCTACTTGACCGGCCGTACGTGCAATCAGTATGGGCGATACCGATCTTAATTATTAGAGCGTATGGAGGCGATATACACCGCACGTGTGCATGACGGAGGAGCACTGGAGCAGGTATCATGCAGAAGCTTCAACGGGCTCGCAACAGTTAAAATAAGAGATTAGATGCATCTTGCACAGTATAGATTTGGTGGCTGCTCCCCGGCACGACGACTGCCCGTGTGTGTGGACTCACAACCGTCGTCACGTTTATTTGGTGGCGTGTGTGTTTAATCGAAAACATACTTATAGGAGCTGATCATTTAGTACACATACACACGCTTCACACATGCTTCCGCTACTAGACAGACAATTTTGCCAAATAATTGTGGTGTTCATGATAATTGAGTATGCGTACATGAGTAGCTTTTCTCACTTCATTATTACTTCTTCATTTAGAAACACAGGGTTATTTATTCAAACGGTTGTTGCGTGAGCATATGTGATCGACATGATGTGTATTATTTCCAAATTCTCTGCAATTTTTTTAAATTTGAAGCATTGGATTGACTTCCCTTTTTTTTCCCCTCTGTCTATTTCCCAAGGCTACCAACCAACAATTCCACTCTTTCAGCACCTGGTCAATAGGATGCATAGGCAGGGAACTTACTAATTTACGCCCTAGCTTTCAGGTGTGTGTCTTAAACTATAAGTCGTGGGGTATGGTTTGGTCAAAAATGACGGCAGAGGGAATCAAGGACATGGCACTTGAGTCTCGAGTCTTGACTACCAAAAACTAGGGAATTTTGCTAGACCAAAGAGGAAACTGAAACAAAAGATGCGACTTTAGCACGGTAAAGGGAGGAAAACAAGATATATGTCGACTTGAAGAAGAAACTGTGTGGGCGTAATTAACATTATATTACATGCTTGCTTGGCTACTCGCACACATATATATGGTTTAAGCATAGCCGTCAAAATTTTTTGGAAGTGTTCATAAACTTTTAAACACAATTTGCTATATAGGAGTATACATCTAATAGAGTGATAATATAAAAAGTGTGCAAACAGAATTTAGAATAATGATAGTACTCGATTTAATACATTTTCCAGGTGTTTTGTTTTTTTGCGAATGGATCATGGTCGGTGGTCTTCTTTAGGATTTTTCTCAAATATGTAGAAAAAGGTTTTTATTTAGCTGACAATTCATTTGATGGTGTCCTCATTGTTATTTCACTAAATGGCTTAACATTATGTAAAATGTTAATAGTGTGGACATATGTATAACATTGCTGAAAGATAGGATAATGTATCTTTATAACCTTTTAAAAAACGGTACAATGCATATGCTTGTTTGGATACTAAAGTTCTATTAGAGGAAAAGTATCGCCTATATGCTAATGGCTAAAGTAAAATGTACCACATACCAACTGAGAAGTACTTTCGAATCATTGAAAAACATGTACTGTGCTTGAATATATGCACGAAAATTAACTTAGGGCATCATAAATTAGGACACAAAGTAGATATTTAAACAGGTTAAACGAACAGATATGGCATAATAAAATTAAATCCATAGCTATGCCACAAAACACTGTTGCATGGTGAAGTTGAGACAGGACATGCATCAATAATAATTATTCTCATATCAATGATATCTTCATGTACCAAAACAATGAATTAAAATCACAGCCTCATGTATGGGCAAGGTTACATACAGCTAGCGTTGATGAATATCACGCAGACCGTACCCTGAGACCAAGGCCACTCACCTTCTCGTTTGCGCTACCACCAAAACAAATATACACATGAACCAGTTTGCATTGCCGCATGGCTGGCTACTCACAGAATAAACCATTTCAGTGAAATGAGTCAACATCAAAGCAAACGGAACTCTTTATATGCACCAACGTTATCAGCTCCAGCTTTACACATGGACAAAATCAAAGAAGCGGCCCGCCTGCACACGGCATCCATCAGATGCATATGAAGCATGCTAGGAAAACACAAGCAGAAGTGAATATGCACGGCATCTTCTTGAGTTTCACATGGGAACTAAGAAAATGAAATAGTACTCCTGTGTTTAAATTTCTCACGGTCGAACTAGTCAATGAGGAACACATGATATACACTGGTACATGTACAAGAAGTCAAGAGGGGTATACAGAAATTATATATGTTGTACGTTCTAGCTAGTGATAGCTATAGAGCACTTCCGTCGATCTTGTACTCCGAATCAATCCGCGCGAGGGATAAGTTGACAAATGGAAGAGGAAGTAATGCAAGCAAAAGTTTAAGATGAAATTAATAGGGAAAAGCTTGCATCAGATTAGTACCCTCACCCCGTGCAAGACCAATTAGCCAATAATAGGGTCAGGTGATGATCACATTTGGCGCAAACTCGAGTATTATATTTCAAATTAAAAGCATCTCATCATCATGCCGGTCGATCTAGGCTAGCTAATTGTGTTGTGTGCGTAGCAGTTAGTTATGGGTTGTTGGGCATTGTGGAAGGGAACAGGTCTTGCAAGAGGGCGTAGTCAGAGAAGTGGTGCTGCTGAAGAGGAGGGGCAGGAGGTGATGGCATCTGCGGAGGTGGCATGCTTGGCAGGAACATGCTAGGGTTTGCGCCCGTGGGGATGGGGTGCATCATGGCCATCAGATCAGGCCGGAAGCCGGTCGACGACGGCATGAGGTGCGGCGGCAGCGAGTGCGCGGTGGGCATGAAGAGCTGGGCGCCGCCGGCGCGGAGGCTGGCTGGGCTGTGGTGCGTGTGCTGCCCCTCGTACGTCGTGATCACCGTCGACGGGTCCTGGTATGACCGCTCCACGCGCTTCTTCACGCCGCACTTTGGCGTCGTGCACCGGTAGTAGCTCCTGCATGAGTTGGCCGGAGAAGCGAATTTACATACGAGAAGTAATAAGGTACAGCTACAATTCGTCGATCGGGTACCATGGTTTGCTCATGAGCTGTGTGATATCAATTATCATGCTATTATATATAATGTCTAGCTATATATAGATGGGGAACAAGTGATGAAACTGTGAGAGTGTAAAAAGTACGAACCTTGGGTAAGGGCTGTTCTTGACCGCCTTCTGGCCGTATTTACGCCACCGGTAGCCGTCCTCAAGGTGATCCACCTCGCTCTTGGTGAGGAAGGCGACGCGGGGCTGCCTCTGCCTCTTCTCGGCTTTCTTCTTGGGTTTGTTATTCCTGCAGTTGTATATATTTACAAGGTAGTAAGTTATGAATCAACAACCCATTCCTGTTATCGATCCGAGATTGACGCTAATAATAATTCAGGGATATGAACTAATGCTAGCTAGAGCTAGCTAGATGAAGTAGATATTTCATGTCACGCGTTATTAGGGCCAATTAGTCGCACATATGCTGTACATCTATAGTGACTAGAAGCGAGACATGAACAATAGATTAGCTAGTGAGCTGTTGGAAATTGGGATCAAGCATGTCAAATCCAAATTATTAGTTGTTCTTTTTTTTTTTGCAGAAGATAGTCTAGATCTATGGCAGCTAGTGCTTTCTGGATCGGATGATGTATCATTTATAATCCCTAAATCGTATTATAAAAGTGGGGGAACTGAAACCTTTGTTTCATCTTCAGAGCTGAAGCTGGTCAAAAATTGATGCTGCAGCGCACGCAGCAATAGTTTAATTCAAAGGAAGATCTCTTCTGGAGAGTACGTCGCCGCCTAATGAATTTGATAGTACCAGATGATGTAGAAAGTCATACTGGAACGGGACCAAAAAGGAACGGAAAGAAAAGATAAAGAAGAGTGAAAGCATGGCTAGCTAGTACTACGAAATCAGGAGCTGGCCGGATCTCGATTCTTGATGATCCAAGAACCCTAAAGAAGAATTGAAGCAATCACAATCAGGAACCCTAATGTTCACACTATGTAGTAGATATGCAAACCTAGGAAAAGTTTTGCTTAATAAAACTACAGGAGGAGCAGATCTAACATGCACAAAAAAAAAAAGAAGCAGTGCTGACCCTGAAGAGATCGAGAGATGCAAATCAAGCAGGAATTCGAGATGAACACAGAGGTCATTAGCAGAGCCTGCATCGAATTAATGAGAACATACGCTTTCGTGGAATTCTCCCCATCTTCCTGATCTTTCTCATCCCCCTCCACCGCAGCCACGTCAGCATCCTCCGCCTTTTTCTTGCACCGACGAGGCTGGCCGTGGCCCTCCCCCTCCCGGTCGCTGGACGAGAGCGACACCGACGAGTTGGGCGTGAGCTGTGCCGCCGCCCCTTCTCCGGCCGCGCCGCCGCTGGTTCCCTGGCTGTCGTGGCTCATCACATCGAGCGACAGCTCGTGCTTCACCGTCGGCGCGTCGAGGTGCCGCGCTAGCCCGGAAGGGTCAAGAAACCCCTGCAGGTAGTCCGTGATGCTGCTGGAGTAGGGTGGCATCAGCTCGTCGGCGCCGCCACCCGCCCTGCTACCTCCTCCACCCGACGCCGGCGGGTGGTTGAAGAAGAAGCTCTCCAGCATGTCGGTGTTGCTGCCGAACACGTACTCGGCGCCATCGCCGCGGGCGAGGTGGCCGTGGTTGTAGAAGCCGTGGTGATCTCCTCCTCCGCCACCGCCGCCCCCAGAAGACATGGGGAGTGAGAGTCTGCTGGTATGGGAGCCAAGACAAGTGTGGAAAGGGAGGAGAGGCGTGGAAGTGAGGAGGGTTTGAGCTTTTTCAGCAGGGTCTCGTCTCAGGCTCCCCCTTTTGATTCAGTGTTTGTTTTTTTCCGGGTGCGAAAAGCGTTGCGAGGATAGGCGCAAGATACGACTTTTCTGGGAGCGGAATATATAAATTTTCTGGGTGCGGGGGTCTGGTGATCACGATCAATATATAATGCAGCCCGTCAATTCATAATGCGAATGACGCATCGCTTAGCGCTTATGAAATAAATCGAGGAGCGGCGTCGCTTAAGATTCTTATTTCTTGCATGTGATCATCTGTGATCGGTGTACTTAAGACCGGTGTCAGCGTAAACTGGTGGTACTCTGATTCTTGAGGCACCATTCAGCTGGGCGGAGTCGTTAGGCGTTGAACGACTGTTACATGTTATTATTACCGATCGATCGGCCCATTGTTGCAGTAGCATCTGCAATGTGTACTATATATGTACATGCGGCTGAGTCCTGGCCTCAATGCCTCATGTTTCGTCTTACGCTAATGAACATGCTTATGTACCTTTGGTCCAAGGGAAAATGTTGCATATCGTCCCGGAATGCCGTTCAGTCAGAGTTTTAATCTTTGATCATCATCACTTGCACACGTGACAGCTTTACTAGCTAACCTGCTACTCTGGGATGGAGTAAACGAAATAAATTCTCTCTCCCCACTTAGTTTTGCCTCACCACAGTACGTCAGCAACCAAACACGGATCTTAAAGCCAACTTTTTGGATATAGACGATACAGGATGTTATTTGGTGACACTGCTAGTCAAACATATGCATGTGCATTATTGAACGAAAGAACAGTAGACTATCTAAGCTTTTAGTGACCCACAAGCTATAGGCTTGATGGTTTTGCCCATTCCCCTGTAGGGTTCCCTGCTAGGACGCGGTAAGCTAGAATTTCTGGGCTTTTTGTAGAAAAAATTAATGTCACATGTTGCTCGAACAAGGAACAAGCTAGCTCCATGTGTGGCGGTATGGAAGCAGAGGCCATAGATTCTCACTCGTGGCACGTATATGTTGACTTTGACTATTGGATGCACTAGAGTAACAAGTGAGGTGCCCATCATACCGACGCCCTTTCATCGTCAACCACGAGTCCAGTCCAACCGCGCGCCTGACCACATTGCTTACATATATATGCCGCCAGCGCCATCACTACAACTACAAGATATCCTCTCTTTCCTGAAAATTTCTATGAGAGACTGATAATTTAGTATCAGTTTTTTTCCTCAAGTGCTCGATAGTTTTTCTAGTATCATTTGTATCTTTTTAATAGTTTTATCAAATCAACAATAACATGAATCCCAAGACACTGTTACGGTAGGTAGTTGTTTCACTATACTAAAAATCATTGGCCACATGTAAAACGCACTGTTGGGGAAATGTTCAAAATATTGTAGTGCGGTGTGACTGCTAGTTGCAACCTAACCATATCAATACGGAATAGTGGATTTAAATTTCATCCTTAATTAACTGAAATTTCAAGTGACGTCTCCCAAAAATTACTGACTTTTTAATTAAAAAAAACAAAGAAAGACAAATGTGAAACAGCCCGATGTGAAACCTCATTGGGACATACAAACATCTTTTATGTGGGTTGACAGCTTTAAATTAATTTGTAATGTTTTAATGCTTGAAATTATTCTGAACTAGCAGTAGTCCAGCACGGCAGCACCCACACATTGCAATTAAAAATATGTCAGTTATTTTCACCTACAACCAAACTTGCAGAGTTATTAATACTATAATGGGAGGTTAAGTACTTGTCTTCAGATAACATAGTCGATGGGTTATTGCTATGATTCCAAATCAACATGAGAATGCTTAGCTACTAGTCACTGATCAGCTCAGCAGTCGTGGTGGTAGAAAATTTACTGATACTTCCACGAGTCATGCTCATGTGCGAACTTTCTTAAATATAATGCGGATTCGGAACATGTGTTGGTTAGCAACTCAATCAAATACAAAGACATATTGCTTGATACTTGGCTATTTACTATTATACGCACTGACCAATTACTCAGATCAAAAAGCTTAAGTTGATACTTTGACAAGGCATACCCAAGATATAAGCTCCAGAAGAATTCCCTACTGTACTTGTTCAACTTTGTGAGCGTGCATGCCTCAGAGGTCCGGGCTCCAGCTAAGAATTTTTTTAATAGTTTTTAAATAGATTAGCACAGTACAGTAGAGGTCTTTGTTTTCCTACACACGTGCAATATGAGTACCGCTCAATAATTCCAAGCATCACATACGCACACGGATCATTAGTTGATGAAAAAGCGTGCAGTGCAGCTGGTACCCCCGGGCCGCAAACAAATATATTTCCTGTAACTTTCAAATCTTCCAATGCACATAGATTTATATTTCTTTCTGGGTGATGTAGAACGCACCTAAAACTGTTGTCTGCTGATGCAAAGCGCAGCACATCCTTTTTGGTTTTCTGAAATCCGGGATAAAGGATTCGGAAAAGATCTCGCCGATCGAAGGCAACCAAAACAAGCAACCCACTTTTTAAGATCCACAACACAGCGGCCGGCGCGGCGCTGGCCACGTACGGAGGTGGAGGAGCGGCCACGGCTCTTGTCACAGCTGGTCCGATGGCCGGCCGGTCCCCGGCGCCAGGGAACAGGTGGCGAGCAGGCGGGGATACGAGAGCTGGCGTCGCGTCGCACACACCACGCCCGTCGTCCGTCCGTGCGTGCGTCCACGGATCGCGAGAGGTGCCCGCCCGGTACGCACGGCACGGCTACAGTACAAATACAGGGGGAAGGTGCGTGGCCCTGGCCGCACGGGATGTCCCCGTCACGTACGCGCGCTGCAGGAGCCAGGACGGCCACCCGGGCCCGAGCCGTCAGCCTCACAGGCCAACCGCCCGGTCAAGCTTTACGGCGCGATGCCACACGGGGTCCCCCACCCTCCTTCCAGCTCACACGTGCGCGATTGCCCCACGCAACGGAACGCCCCCGCTCCGGCGGCTCACGGGAGGGGAGGGCCAGACCCCGGGGTCGGGTTCGTCGCGGTGTGAATGGGCGGAGCGCCGCGATAGTACAGGACAGGAGGATGCGGTGGTGGCCTGGCCTGGTGGGGATCGGGGCGTAGTACGGGGGTAGATGCGCGGAGATTTGGCGACGCGGGGATGCCGGGATGCCGACGCCTCGCGGCCGGGAAGGTGCGGCGTCGGCAGAGGCCGGCGGGGACTTTTGGTGGTGCGGAAAGGATCGGAGCCCCGGCCGGCGGCGCGCGGTCCCCGTCGGGTGCGCGCGCGTGCGCAAATTACCTGCGATTCGATGGGTGTCCCCGATCTGTCGACGCCTTGTCGGTTCGCCCGAGGGCAGCGGTGGGGTCGTGTGGCTACGACTCGGACGGCCGGCGTACAACCTTCGAAATCTACTGATCGCTGTTTCACGCTGTCACGTCGCGGGCCGGTTCGATCCGTCCCGATCCCGAAGGGGAGCGATCGCGGCGAGCGAATATGTGCTCCCGTACGTGCACCCACTGATGAGCAGCTACACCTACACATCCCGGCGCGTGGTTCAATGCCTTCTGCCATCTCCTTGGCTCGGACCCTCTCAGATGCATGCATGCTGCATGTGGCTGTGGGCAGGTCAGCCCCCGTCGGTTGCACGAGTGCTCTGTGCTGGATTCCTTTTTTTTTTCGCAGCTGTACATAATTTGAGGCCCCTTCCGTTTGTTGAATGACCGGGACCCAAATGATAACATGACTAGTGTGGTCAGCGAGTCATATAATATAACATCAGGCGCGGGGCAGTACGAGTATACTATTACAGAAGCCGCGCGAGCTAGCTTGACCTATATTTTTGTAACTACTTTGTAACTTTACTGATATACGGATGGTTTTGGTAGCGATGACTCGTGAAGCAATTCGGCCCCCATTAGCGCTCCTCCATCCATCATCTTCGCGATCATAGGCCGTAGCGAGAGGGGTACGTGGAAAAGTAGACCTAACATCTACGCACCAATGTTCAACGATAAAGATTGATCGCGACATTGATGCCGTGCTTCGATGCTTGTAAATGTATACGTACTACGTGATCATTTATTTTTGTTCGATAAAAAAACATTATCATGAATCATGACGCATCACGTCGTCCAGAAGAAACAAACTCCCACACATTAGATCGATCCATTAGAAATGCAGCCCATAAAAATGTCCAGCCCAAGCACAATTGCAAACCCAGCAAACATCAATATTAAAATCCTGGCCCAGGAAGGAGGAGAGGGATCCTGCCAAGTGACCCGTAAATGGTCCAATAACCAACCCATATTAACAGCAGGGCGCCGCACATCACCGCCCATCAGATCAAAGAATCCCCCAAACGCCACCGCCTCCCTAGGGTTTTTGCTCGGCGACGGCGAGAGTCAGATCGAGTCCAAGGGGGGAAGAAATCGACATGGCGTCGCGTCCGTCGCTGAGGGCGAGGCCCAAGGCCAAGCCCGGGAGGAAGGAGATCACCGCGGGCGGCGAGGAGGCCACCACGGCGGAGACGGCGGTGCGGCTCTGCAAGGAGTGGACCACGTGGACGATGAAGAAGGCCAAGGTGGTGGCGCACTACGGCTTCATCCCGCTCATCATCGTCGTCGGCATGAACTCCGACCCCAAGCCCTCCATCTCCCAGCTCCTCTCCCCCGTCTGACCGGATCTCCCCCGGTAGGGCCCGGATGTGGTCGGTCCTTTATGCTTTCGTAGTAGTTCATAGCTGGTAGTTGCTTTCACATGTGCTGGATCGAGTCGATGAGGATGGGTGAGTTCGTCGTGATGCTTCTGTGAGGGCAAAGACTAAGAGGCTTTTGCTATGTTTGAGTATAATAATTTCTTATTGGCGGATTTGTCTTCTATAGATCGGACCAAATCTGTTATACTGGTTATGTGGATCTGCTCTTAGTGTGATGTTACCAACTATATACATGTTCATCTGTGTTATGTTTTTATGTGCATCCATGTTGTGTCTGATGTTTTGATTGAATAGCGATTAAGAGCAGACAACCTTTGGTCTTGTGTAATCCGACTAGTTTTATCATACAAGTGGAAGATTTCGATCAGAAATTGGCGTTTGTAATTGTATCTGGTATCTGAAGTTGGTGTTTGTATGTGAGTTATGACACAATAGGTTGGTGGTATGCGTGATTATAAACTGTTGTTGCTGCAAGCATGTGAAGATGGTGACTTCAGGAGGATATTTTGGAGAGGGTTACTGAGACCATAACGCTTTGTTTATTTTTGTCATGTTTATAAGCAAATAATGCGTGATATGTTGCAATCCAGTTCAAAAAAGAGTAATTAGTGGCCGACGTGAGTTCGCAATCATTGGTTGTAATATCGGTTACATAAGAAATCATGTTACCTGTTAATCATTTCCTGCAATATTGGTCATATAAACAATCATCTTAACCGTTATTTGCCCTTCATATAGAAGTACATGCAAATATACACAATCTATGGCAGTGCTGTTTCAATTTATGGCAGGGCAACAAACATCTTTATTGATCTGTGCATGTAAAAACAAGCGAATAACATACACGAATTGTCTGTTCTTTCTACATTCTTTGGGACAAGGTGATATTCACCTCAATAGGCAACATCAAACCTGAACAATCCAGCTGTTTCTCTGAATGACATACAGATGCCCAGGTCTTCAGCCAGAGAACAAATCTGATTGTCCTACAAAACTCCCGTGTGCTCTCCTTGCTGAATCTAATAATATTGCTTCGCTTTTCAAACAGCAAATTTTCATCTCGTCCACTGGACAAGCAACTTGGAGTGATAAGGGCAGCAGACCGGACAATCTGAGGCACAAAAACTGCGGCCCAGTGAATTGCCAATACAGAAAATGCACAGGATCATGAAAGCCCAAATTTGGACAAGGCTGACTGAAACAAAGTCGAAAATGCCTCTGCAGCAGTTCCATCATCGGCCTTGATTTTGAGCTGTGCCTTTGCTGATGCTGTGTTGACAATACATTCTACAAGGAAGAAAGCAGTAGCCCCATCTTTCTGAGCATAGAAAAAGAACTTGTAGTTTGGAGGCTGACCGCCTGAAGCAATACATTGGATGTGATTGCTTTGCATATGGCGGATGAGTGATTGGGGGTTCATTAACGATGCTGCTCCTTGTGGGCTCAAAGAACATTCCTGTCAATAAAATAAAATGGAAAACAAAAACTCAGAACATGAGGACAGAAATTTCAGGGGATGAATTTCAAGACAAGTATATCTTAAACCATAGCACCAAGGGTTTTCATTCATTAGACTTCTGCTCTCAATCAGAAACCTTGAACTGGACAAAATCACTGTCTAGATCTCAGAAAGTTACAATTTCTGACCACTTGGCTAATTTAAGAAAATCAACAATGAAATGCAAAAAGAATGTGGTATACGTTACACTGCTGCTAACCAGTAAATGTATGGGTAAAACCTGATAGATGCATACCTGAGTCAGTGCCAATGCTAGCTGGCCCCATTTCCTCTGGAACGTACCAGGATCTAACACAGGCTTTGAGTTAAGGGTCAGGGCTGGTGGTGGTGGAGGTGCAGGAGCTTCAGTAACACCAAGCCCCAGAAGGTCATCAAGGCTGAAGTTGGACTGTGAGGAATATGTTGGCCCACCAGTATTTATTAGTGACGTTTCAGCTGGTGTTTGAGAACTTAAGCCAATCAAGTCGGAAGGAGCATTGTATGTAGAGGTGGATGAACCATTGCTTGCTCTTGTACCATTGTCCTCTTTATCTGATGTACTAAGCAAAAGATCATTATCATTTTCTTGATATCTTTGGGCAGAAATTACATTTTCCGGAGCCTCTGCCCCAACAGCCAAGTTTGTAAGATCCTCTGAGTACTCAAATGGTCCACGATGCTCCTTGTCTGTAAACATGTAAGATGGCTGCCAGATACACAGAAGTTAGTACCTGCCACACAAATTTCGAATAACATAGCGATAATAGGAATATATGATATTTGAGCAGCTGCCTTGCTAGAAACACATGCTCCTGTCAGCTCCAGCATTTTGTAAATTGTAATAAGTGCATGCCACAGAAATGTGTATTTTGTTTTCACCCCAACTCTAAAAGGAATGCATTTTGCACCACAGAGAAGTGAATAAATCCATCTCTGAACAATGCTTAGCAAAAACAATCAAGATATGACAAAGACATGAGCCCTGAGTCACATGAACTCAAATTTCCCCAATCAAGGGTCTAAGATTGTTATAATGGCCTACAACCAGTTGAAGACAGTTCATCATTCATCTCTCAACAAAGCTCAACACAACAATACATAGGAAACTCAATTTACCACAAGCTGCCATCGCAACCTATAAATAGGTTTGCAGTTCGAGACGACCCTTTATTTTGAAAAATCTCTTGTTTGATGAGTTGTGCTAAATGTACAACGTTTCCCTACCTTTCACATAGTTTTTTTTTTCCAAAAAGAAGAAGAAAAAGATAGACTTCAACAGAGCTCTTTATTTAGAGCCATTATCTCTTTTCGACAAAATCAGAGCCAATACTCACTCACGTTCATTTTTAGTAGGTTTATTAGGATTTATAGAAAGTAAAAAATTAAAAAAAAAATTATCAATTTGTCAAGTTGTATGAATAGATTTGTATTTTCAAAGATCTTTTAATAACTTTGATTATGTTGCAACTGAGGATATGCTCTAAGAGAAATTGATGGTCAAATACACCCAAGACTTGTTTAAATCTGATGCACGCACTAAAAACGAACAGAGGGAGATCTCATGAAAATTATCTAAAGAATTCATCATGTTGTCAGTAGACAAGTTGAGATTTGTTATGATGAATAGTCAACTAAAATCCACAAGCCAGCTAGTATTCAGCAAAGCACTTCATTGAAATATATCCCTTAACAGGTGTTGGAATGTAAAATTTGAATAAATAATCTATCATAGCAACAGCAATATTTGCCATTCATGCTTGCTATGCCAAACATTAACTAAAGCAGCTTCATCACTGAAAAGACACCTTGAAAGGAATAATACCGATAAGGTTGCAGCATACAAGGGTTAACACAATTTAATTATGCAACAGTCCCAACAAAGACATTAGCATAAATATATGATATTCAGAATCTGATAAAATATAAATAACTTGCCGATGTTTAAATTGCATACCTTCTGATATACAACTGAAAGACTGTTGAATTCATCAAATATGCGATCTTTCATTTCACTGCTCTGCGTATCTGCAAATACTGAGACAGCTTGTTTGGGAGGGTTTACTACACGTTCTGCCACAGCAGGATCATACTGCAAAAGCCTGTAGTAGAAAAGTGCTCTGTCATGAACATCCTGCGACAAAGCACGTTTTAGATTCAGCAACAATCTTTTCTCCATTCATATAACGATAATAAAAAAAACCCAACAGTTATAGTACAAACACAAATAAATCTTGACCTGGTGAGTGTCAGATAGACCAGCTGCTAATGTAGCTCCTAGTGCCTTTTGTGTCTCTGGTGGCCTCTTGAAGAAACATTTCATCACTGCAGTCAGGAGATGCAAGCGAACCTGCAAAATACAACAAAGTGGAACTCAAGAACAAGTAGTGAAAAGCAAGGGCCATGACATTAAAAAATAAATCTAAAGAAATACATGAATTTTGACACTAATATCACGAAAGTCTACAAGGTTCTAGATGATAGTTGAGACAAGGGTAAGTGGGTAACAGAATCATCTCACTTTCAATTGCAGTGGCAAGTTTATGAATCTCGCAAGTGAAAGTCAAACATTTAATTCAACAATTAGAAATGTGAGTTGTTATTCAATATACTTCAGTCCTTATATTATATATATGTATGCTACTAAAACCAAGAACTAGCATACATATACTGTGAAAAGACAAACTTCAAAGGCAAACATAAGTAGAAGAGTCTTTTTTTTCTTGCAATGGATAATAATTTTAGAAACTTGGCTAATTTGGTAATTGGTATGAAATGTTACAAAAATGCATACTGAGCCACCTTAAAACATAAAATATGGCAGAAGCATATTAAACTACTGGAAAATATTAACAGCACAAAATGAGAAAAGAATATGTTGGCACCTCAGGAGAGTGCTCTTCATCCCAGTTTTCAACAAGACTTTCAAGGACATACGGAGCATCATGCATGTCTTGTGAATATTCTCCCAACATCCATATGAGAGCTGCTTTTCCTTTTGGCTCCTGAATATTTTTGCTACTGATATTTCCAACAACAGCTATACAATCATGGCTCCATTGAGGATATTTTCGCAGAAGATCTTTTACCAAGACCTGCATTTTAATTTCTAATCAGACACATCAATGACACAACACAACACAAGTAAGAGATCGGTAACTACTAACTAGCATTACAAACACTTACAAGAGTTTCTGCAGTCACATAATCCTTATCCATTTCAAGAAATTGTAGAAGCCTGTCCACAATGGCATTAACATCGTACTGCTGGAGTGCTATTTTTCCAACTGCCCGGATAGATTCCCTTGCGATTGGTACATCAACATTTCCAGCATATTCACACAGCTCAGTTACTGGAAGAAAAAAGATCCAGTATGAATATTTTAGAAAGATAATGACTAAAAACATAACAAATTATAGTTTGAAGTTGGATATCTGCTATACCAATTTCATAGGTGTTGCTTTCATTTGCTATAGCAGTCAACATCTCAAGTTTCAGCTTCTTCACATATGATGGATCACTAAATTGGCAGTAGAAACTCTTGTAGTCAGATGAAAACAACATTGGAGCACGCATCACCAGAAGATGTAGATGACATAGCACAGAGTACGACTGTTCAGGACTCCCAGCACCCACCAAAGTAAGCAAGGGTGCTTTTATACGCTCATAAACCTAATAGAATTGACAAAGATTAGAAAATGTCCTATCAAAGCCTAATGGGATGAATAAGTTCCACGGAACACAAGAATAAGACCATTTAACGCAACATAAAAAAATCTAAATAAACTGTTCTAGGGGTTAAGATATTTCGAGACTACATGAACTTGCAAATAACAGCATTATGTCGAGCTAACAGTTACGTCACATGGCATGTTCATTGTATTTGAATATTGATTGCATAACATAACATGACAAATGTATGAAGTCTACCACCCATATATGGGTCAGTTTCTTGTTTTTCTGTGTCAGCTTGGCTGTGATACATTACAGGAATCTTTGCTAATCCTAGTAAGATTTTGCTAGGTTCTCCACCACATGAAGATCTAGCAAGAAATTATTTCTTTCAAAAGCCATAGCAAGTCAAGTGGAGCCTAAGCAGCGTAATAATGCTGCATGAGCAAGATTACATCTCTTGTAGTATTAAAAGCAGTAGCAGCACGTGCACCTGTTGATGAACATCAGTCATAGACATTGTCAGATGAAGAAAAACTTTGATTGTTGACAAAACAACAGCTCCATTTGCATGTTGAAGTCTATCCTCCAGCAGGTTCATTATGTCAAAAATTTCGTTATTATCAGATGGTAGGAACTTTGATGCCAACTCAAGAACATGGCACTGTGCCCATTCACTGAACTCTTTGATCCTGCACATAACAAAATATAAAAAATCAAGTAAATTCAAATTGGGATATTGCCAGATAAGTGCCCAAGAAAGGTTGAAACTCACTTGTTTAGCAGGTAAAATACCACTGGTTTGCTATACAATGTTTCGATCTCCCTTGCTGCTGCCTCTGAATTGGCAGCTTCTAGGGTCCAGATTTCCTGCAACGCATGCAAGCAATTTGCAACTACCTGCAAATTCACCAGTGTAATCAGCTTATCTCAGAAAAGACAGTATTTCATGGGATAACATCCAATAATAATCAGCTGAACCAAAGCCTTAAGCTGCACCGACCAATTGATTTTTGATGTTCCAGAACTGAAACAATGGACTGGTAAACTTGGTGGTGTACAGGCGAATTCAAAAGTATGCTAACAGTGAATTTTAAACTCAATTGCATTTCATAAAAAAAAAATCATTTATGCACTCTGTGAAAGCATTCGACAAGACAATCCAGAGCCAGTACAGAATTATATGAGATCAATGTACCATCCAGCATGGTCTGGCAACAAATGGTCCAGATAACAGCATGTTTTCTGTCCATGGAGACAGAATGCAGTCAAGGAAGATTTCTAGTGCACCCACTAATAATATCTACAGAGACCTGTTCATGGATAACAGTCTGTGTAACATGAAAACTCGATATCCATCGGCTAAATTTAAGTGGAAATACAAGCTACACTATGTTTCTTCCAAATGTATTACTGAATTCAGGAGCATGCAAATCCATACAAGCACAGCAGACCCAATAGTGTTGAAAGGACTGGATAAATAGGGAGAACAAGTGGGAACATGCCACTTGCTGATAAAAATGTATTGGATGAGAAAAAATCTAGGCTTTCATTTCATTGAGGCTAGTTTAGATGGTACTTCTTCAATCACAAATATATGGTGTTCTGGACAAACTTTCCATTCAAACTTCTGAACGTTTGACTTATCTTCCAAAGATATAGACTGGAAACATGAAGCTGAAGTATCAGAGTATGTTTCTCTTGAAATGCACTTTCGTGATAGCAATCTTTGTTGGTTTTGCAAATAGTGGCTAAAGTTAAAGGCTAAATTTTGAATACCTTGGTGTGATAAAAAAATGTCAAATTATTTCTGACTGGAGGTGTAGGAAGTATTACTTCCCACTACCTTAATCAGCCATGATGGAGCGATATTAACGCAGGCATATCGAGATGATAATACAACAATGATTCAAATTTGCTAGGATGTGGTGTCACTATAAGCTCTTATAATTCACTACATAAGTTATTTATGAATGCAATGCAATATCTCTTGGACTATTGACAAACCAGTCGGTGAAAAATTGTTATGCAAAACTAAGAGAACAGGTTATAAGAACAGTTGAACTTCCTGTGTGATTGATCTCAGCAGACAACCTAAGCAAAGAGAAAAAAAAAAGAACTAATATGTATAACCAGATGACCCGATAAGGGTAGCCAGCTGAAATGTGCAAACAACCAATGCAAACAAAAAGGCTAAATTCAAATCAAAAGTGTTTATAAATGGGAGAATAATCATAAATATGCAGCCCCATTAAGAACTTTCATGTCCCGCTGCATCACTATGGTTGGCTAGTCTCCATTAGCCAACAGTGGTTCCACACCCGGATCTTGCATTTGTTCAGGTGGGGTTAATACCATCCCGCTTCCCATCCTCATTTTTATCAGATGTTTTCAATCATTTATGCAATCAAACAAGGTGCAAAGCAGATAGCAGCTGCATGGTGCCCCCAATTCAATGTAACAGCTGCCATCTGCAGTGCCTAAATTCAATCGGTGTTAGATTGGCATCTGCAGACTTCATGTAGTCAACTTAGTTCCCATTCCAGGTTGAGTCCACAAAATGCAAATAGTTTATTTCAAGGTGACAATTAATCAGTTGTGCAATCAGTTTATGTCAGTGATCATTGTAATAATTAGTAGTAACATGACTACTGCATTCTGCTTCATCAAGCAGTTTGTGTCTGGGCAGTACCTGTGCGTCCGGGTCAGAGAGCATGAGCGCCTTGAGCGAAGCAGGCAGGTCAGCATCAATGCAGGCGGTAGCTGATATGTGATACAGCTTGGCAGCACCAACAGCGGCGATCATCCGGACGTAGGCGCTGGGGTCCTTGAGCCCGGTCGCGAGTGGCGTAACGAGATACTCAACAAGGTTGGGGACACGGAGAGAGCAGAGGCTGCGGAGAGCGAGGCCGCGGATGGTGGGGTCCTGATCGCGGCAGTCCCTTTGTAGGAAGTTGATCGTGAGGAGCGCGAGGTCCGGGTGCGCTCGCGCGTGGGCACCGACGTAGAGGTAGCACATCTTCTTGGTGACCACGTCGGAGGTGGCGGAGCAGAGCACCATCTCCCCGAATGCGGCCGACACGTCGATGCCGGCCGTCATGCAGGAGATCACCCGCTTGAAGACGTCCCGTCGCTGGTCGTCCGCATCGGGCGCGCGGCTCCCGGCCAGCTGTCGCAGCTGCTGCTTTAGATCCGCCACCTCGCTCTTCCTGCACTCACAGGGACGCCAATTGGGCGTGTTAGCTTAGGGTTGGAGAGGCGGGAAATCTCGGGAGTCTGAGCGGGAGAGAGCAGCGTACCCGGAGGGTTGGGAAGGGGAGGCGGACTTCGCCACCGAAGGGACGGTGGGAGCCATGGCGGTGATCGGCCGCGGCGGGGTGTTGGATCTGACCTCGCCTTGGGAAGAAGACGACTGCGACGAGCCGATGAGCCGTGGTGTTCTCGTTTGGTGGAAGCTTGCTTGGATCTGAGCTGGGACTGTGAACGAGGGAGTAACAGAGTCTGACAGGTGGGATATGCGAGTATACGCCTTCGTCCAGGGAATACGTATTTTGATAGGAGTAAAGTTGTAAGATTGGAGGGCTTTGGAGCCGATGGCGGCGCGCCGTTTCCAGAAGATGGGGAAGGGCCGGAGCCCGGAGGGCGATCTCTCGCCGGTCGCTGCCGACTTGCCGAGTAGTATTCGCCGATTCCTCGTCCGAGCCCTCATTCTTTCGTTCGTGGCTGGTGAGCGCGTTCTCCACAAACCCAACTTGATGCGTCTCGGCTGCTATTTTTGCTCTTCAATTGGGGGAGAGAGGTTTCCAGTTTTTAGGCTTGTCTTGGTCGCCCATGCATTCGCAATTGTGCTTCGAAGTAGAGCATCGTCTGTGGGTGTAGAATGTAGATTTAGCCATGGGAAAATTGGTTCTGCACTCTACCGATTTATTTGTAAGCAACCAAGCAATAAAGTGATACGTATTTGCTGAACGAAGTTGTTGTGGATTAACAGAAAATATGTGCTTATGAAAAGAGAAGTCTTAAGAATATTATATGAACCTGGAGCATGTGTTGTGGCCAATGTGTACTAGGTTGTCAGTCCAACTTCCTATTAGTATCATCCTGTAGGACATCAGTGTGGTTCTCTGATGGCCTTTGTCCATAGATAATTATACATGGTTTTTTTTGCACTTTTTTACCTTCTCTTATTTGTTTGAAATTTACATGAGCTTCTTCAGATTAACAAAGTCTTAAGTAACATGGTCTTAAATTGCATGAAATCTGCATTTATACCATTAAAAGGTAATTGTTTATACTCTTGTATATTTGTATCACTCATGATTACCTGATACCAATTGTGCATACAAAGTGAACCTAAATGGCGAATAAATGTGAAGGATTTGTACTTCATAAATTTGCATGGTATGGAACTCTAGATAATCGCTAGGTCTTTTGGGTAAATATACACAAGAGAGATGGGCCTCATGGGCCATCTTAGTGGGTTCTGGAACTATGAGGGCCACATGGGCCAAGATAGCTATACACAAACTTCACAGAAAGTATTGCAGGTTCTTTCTATTTTATTTATAAATTAAGAAAATTGGATGTGTTTATGCTTGAGACCTAGTTACAGTATATATGATACCAAAGCAGGCTATGGCACTGTGATGAAACATATAGTTCATAGCTTACTTTCTGAACACATCCAAATTACAAATTTTAAGTAATTGCTTCTGAATTTAACATGATGAGAAGTAATATAAGCGTCACCAACTGTCTATTTTCTCTTTTTTTTCCTCCTTCATATTTGGGATGAAAACGTCTTACTGCTCCTGATTCAGTGATAAATGCTGGCACACTTCTTAGTTTATATTGGAGAATAATATTCTTCTTAGTGAAATACTGCATAATTGCTAAATGTTAAACTGTTGTGGTAAGACTGATTTTCCAATTTGGTGTTTGAGGTTCTGCATCACCAGACAGCTGATATAGGTTTCTTTTGGGAAGAATATGAGAGATGTGTTTTCCTATATGTTAAATAATGTTTATTCTTCATTGTGTGATTTTTTCATATTCCTCGTCATGATATAGTGTATTACTCTTTACAATTTTTCACTGTGTGATCTTGTTGAATGCTTTTACCGAGTAAAATAGCTGATGGCATGGTTGGTGCTTGTTTGATGATGCTGCTTTGAAGTTTTTTCAGAAAACAAAATCACTTAGACAACCTCCCCAACACCTAAATCGCAAGATATCTTGTTAATGACAGCCTTTCTCACTGGCTACCACCAGTAGTGAAACCAATATGAGCAACAACATATGTTTGTTCTTCAGAATTGACAACTTAATACTACATGCGGTACATTTTGTCTTTATATAGAACAATAAATTCTGTAAAGAATGGTGCAAAATCATATTCCGGTAGTGAAAACTTGAAACCAGTATTTCTAACTCTTTTAATAAGACCATGCTACTTCATGGTTTATTTCTTCTATATTTTCACAATATACAGAAAAAACTAAAAAAAACTGAAAAACAAGAAAAAGTTTCTATTCTCAGAACAATGGGATGTCTGTCTTTCTTATGATCATGGAGAAAAAACAGAAATATTCTTGTGGAAGTTATTTCACTGGATCGATTCTAAGTCAAATTTGTTCATGGCATTATCTTTGGGCGATTATTGCTCCCTCTTGTTTTCTTCTATCATGATGGTGTTGAATCAGGTCGTCCTCATCCCTTCCTGTCAAACATGCACTACAATCATGAAAAATTACAAGTCTGAAGCGCCACACTCAATTATCACTTCCTCTGCTCATTTCCTATTTTTCTACAGTATATTTCTGCCTGATGGACTGGAACGTGGAAGCAAGATGATTGATGGACTCTTGGTGTTTTCTACTTTCCCTTCCAATTCTAACTGATGACTTCATGAGACAGTGCCCCATCTTATCATGTGATTTTGGTGGACGTTATGTCAAAAAAGAAAGACTTGGAAGAATTTGTTTTATGGAATAATCAGATGTGTTCTTGCTTGAATTTCCACTGACTCGATCTTGCGGCAAGATTTAGGGAAAAGCAGGAAATATGTGGTCAGTTCTAAGCCACCGTTAGGTTCATCAACCTCTCTCGTTGTTATGGGCAGCCAGATGGCCCCTTTGGTCTGGGACGGACACTTGTATTCACGACAACTTTTATAGATGAAGTATGAAGATTGAAGACGATGGATGCATTTGTTTGTCATCTCTTGCTCTCTGCAAGGTGTCCAAACATAGTGTGAACATTGGTGGCTTTTCAATCATTCCCTGGTGGAATCATGGTTCCAGGGATCATTGCACTTCATCCTTTTGAATATCTTTTATTAAGATTATGATGTCACTTTATTTTTGAACTACTATTTGGTTCTCGGCAATATGCGAACCACCTTGAACACCACCATCTTATGACTGCTTTTTTACCCCACAATTAACAGGTGTTTGTACTTCTTCTCATTTGGAATTCAGGACACTTGGAGGTTTGCATGGGACTAAACGTACCAATCAAGTGTTTCATTTTCCAGGATAAATTTTCAGCAGCTACTAAGAGTCGGAATCTGTTTGACTGTTTTCTTTCAGTTCCTGTTCACTTATGAGGTGCTCAATTTACTAACCAGTTTACTAGAGCTTGCTGCTACATTTCATCATTGCGAGTACCTCTTGTTCTATCTGAATCCTGAACCCATCCCATGACTGAAGTCTCGTCATGGTTTTGGCTAGCTTGGCTATATGATTCTTTTTCCTCTGATCTTTAAAGGTTTGCTGACATGAGGGCGTTTGTAATGATCAGGTGCTTGGATAGGATGCAGACGCGTAGCAGGACCGCGGGACTATCTCTACAGCTGGAACCCTACAAATCAGGGAGTGTGTTAGCGGCGCGACGTTGATTTCAGGACCAGATGTTTTGTTTGCGCTCATTAATTGCGGTAAGCATCGCCTTGCGCGATCACATGCGTCTATATGCGTATACCTGACAAAATCGCCTAGCCTCTCCTGCATTCATTCATGCTCTCAAATGCGTCCAAATGATTGATCTCGTGCCCACCTGTTAAAGATAAAATCACTCGCCGGATGAGGGCTATGATGTGATGGCATGTTTACAGTTACAGACCTGCAACAGCAAGACATCCGTTTCGGGTGCGATGCACGGTGCAACAACAGCCAAGAGCTGGTGCCTGGTACAGAGCAGGTCTTGAGCATCCAAAGACGAGGCCAAGAGGGCCCCTGCAGGTACGTGGCCGTGTCGTGTCCGAACCCTTCCTCTTCCGGCCCCGGCCGTACGGCGGCTGCATCTGGATTAGTTCAGTGAGATCGATCCACCGGATTCGCTTGGAGGGAGACTCGTCTGGTCGTCAGTCGCTGCCGGGCTGGACCGGCAGGCAGGTGCGGAGTGGCCCGAATGGACCGCGTCCGTTAGACGACGCCAGCTACTAGTTTGCCGGCCTACATTGCGTGACCACTGAGCCACGCTCACTGGCCATAGCATGTCAGCACTCGGCTGTGTGCTATTGTTTTTCCACGTGCACGGTTTACCCCCCCCCCCCCCCCGGCTGATGAAGGTCGCGGGATCTGCGTCACATGAAACTGTTTGCCGATAAGATATGGGCTGGTGTCAATTGGCATAACGTGTTTGATGCCATGCATGTGAAAGTGGCAGTTTAGGGTGCCATCTTCACGGCTGCATCTGGGAGAAACCAGTAGCTAGGCACAGTATATATCGTCGCAGCATGCATGGCAGAGTCAAGTACATGCTCCTAATAAAATTGAGCCATTTTATGGAGTGGCTGTGTTCGGCCTTTTTTTTTTTTCTCTCGATGCCACATGACGATGTCAGTGAAGTTGAACACAGCGTGACGGCGGGTTGAAAAAATTGGACCATGGGTATGGGTTGGTAGGAGAGCGAGATGCTCCGATCAAGCAGGGCATCTCCACCAGCACCATCGCAACTAAGCTCGGCTTGTGACATGCCGAGACAACTGAGAAACCAACAAAGGAGGCTCTCCCTTCTCCGCCATAATATAATCATTGCTAATCCAGGAGGTCTTCGTCTTCCTCTCACCACCATGCCATGGATTATACTATTCTTGCGATCTTGCATCCCGTGCTTTCACTTTCCCCTGCAAGCAAAGCAGCATGGCAAAAATTCACGCTACATTCAGCGCACACGGTGCATGCTCAAGTCCACATGTATTTGAATTCAACCAAGACTTTCTTATTTTCTGCTGCAGGCGTCCAGGCGATGGGCTTTTACCCTGTTCCTTTGCTGGTGTAAGCTTCTCCTCCATGGATTTAGCGTTGTATCTGCATGGGTTTGCATGGGGCATTCGTCTAGCACACGCCTAACCTTTTGGCATGTTACGGTGAGAAGTCACTGAGGAAGACACGGGCGCATACGATTCTGCAACCGAGCCGCATCGGGAGCTAGCGTGAAACATTCCGCTACCTCCTAATCATGTGGTTACAAACTCTCGGGGAGGAAGGATCGCCTTGGTTGGGGCAAAATTAGGCCGTTGGGTTTGTATCATCCTTGGTAAGACTCCGTGCTTTTTTGTTTGAAATCAGAGCGAGGGACGTTTGATGGAGGAACAAATAGGTGCCTAGATCGGAGAAGAATGTCTGTTTGTGTTTGGTGCCCTGCACCCTCTTCGATAACAAAGACGGATTGTTTTTTGTTTTTGAAAGATTATACCAAAGATACATTGAGGTCAGAACTCAGAAGGCGCTGAGTGCCCTCTTACCGGTGGCGCATGAGTCACCAGGGAGAGAGTAACCCGTGTGCTTGCTAGCCTGTGAATTGTGGTATACCAATCGACTGATCCGTCTACCTCTAATCACGGTACTCGTCACAACCCTGAAAAGAGCAAGCAAATATGGCAAAAAAAAAATGACGGCGATCACGGGGACGGCGGCCAGCGAGGAGCGAGCCAGGCGGCATGAACCTGGCCGTGCACGCGCATGGCCTCCTCTCCCATCACGACCGCCGTCCGGCGCGAGCAGGGAGGTCAACGGGGCCACCCCGGCCGACACGGCGACACAGCACGCCGCAGCAGGCCATCGCCGGGGAGGACCGCTCGACGTACCAGGGCGCCGCTGGGTCACTCCTGACACGGCACCGTAGTACCGTACCGTCCCCCTCCTCGTTGGCTTGCGATTGTTCTCTGCACCGACCGACGTGGCGGCGCTGTGCCTGCGATCAGTGTTCATGCATATCCCCTTGTGGCGAGGGGAGCCAGATCAGAGGGCCTGCTCACCTACCATGATCGTACTGGTCCGCCATGGACGGCAGGAAGCATATGCATCTCGTCGCTGCTGCACGCGGTGCACACAGCCTGTTGCAACTGCAACTTGCTTCCGAGTTTTTCTACCTTACAACCCGCCACCATGATTTTTATAAGCCTCACCTAACCTACGTACTACTGCCGTAGCATACGATCCTACGGACAACACGTGGCTAAGAAAAATCTCGTCGGATTCTTCTTCCACTCGCTTCACACAATCACACCCGCTGTTATATTAAGGCAAAGCAAGAAGCTGCGAGGTCAGTCCGTGTGAGCGAGCATGACATGAGCCAGTGAGGGAGGGACACCAAAGACAAGACACACGTCTCGGCAGCTCACTCACGTCAACCCAAACACTCCTCACGGGCACGGCTCCCAGTCCCAGCCACGGCAATGCACACGCCCTTCATGGACAAGCTGCAGAGCCCCCACCGCCGGGACACCACCGGCGGCCGCCTGAAGCAGCGCCTCGCGCAGATCCTCACGCGCTCCTCCTGCACCACCAGCACCACCACCTCCTCCGCCGCCAACCCCAACACAGCCTTCGTCAGCCTCGCCACCAGAGCCGACGAATCCCCCTACCAGGAGGAGGCGCCACCCTCGCCGTACTTCTGCACCCCTTGCACCTACGAGCGGCCCACCACCAAGGTCGTCGATGGCGCCCGCATCCCACACCGCCGGCGGCGCACCCGGAGCGCGTCGCTCATCCACATATCTTTCGACTGCACCGGCGGCGGTGCCTCGGGCCGGCGCTCCGTCCAGTCCGACGCGCCGCTCCTGCACCACCTGTCCGTTCCGGCGATGGACGTCGTCGTCAACAAGCAGAGCAAGGGCAAACCTGCGGCGCGGCGGTCTCGATCGGCGTCGAGGCGACACCTGTCGTCTTCGTCGTCCTCCTCCTGGGGCCGCGCGCGGCGGCCGACGAGGAGGAGCATCACCGCCGCGCCGTACAGCTGGTCGTCGTCGTCCTCCACCGCGACGGACGACGAGGTCGCCCCGTTCAGCAGCGACGAGGGAGAGGGCGACGACGGCGAGGAGGCCGAGACGAGGACGCTCTTCTCGTCCCTGAGCTTCTCGTCCGACTCCTCCGAGTTCTACCGCCGCAACAACACACGGAATACTAGCCATCGGCGGCGCACCACCGCCACGGCTCGCCGCGCGCTGCCAAGAACGGCCGGCGCCAAGCCAGGCGCCGCAGCCGACGGCGCCTTCCGGCCGGTGGTGGTATCGGCGGAGACGGCAAGGAAGCAGCACAGGGAATGCAGCGAGAGGAAGAAGGAAGACAAGGGTCTCAACGCCAAGACGAAGCCGATGGGCGCTGCAGCGGCAGAGGAGGCGGGCGCGGGCATGGCGGTGGTGAAGCGTTCGAGCAACCCGTACTTGGACTTCCGCGGCTCGATGGTGGAGATGGTGGTGGAGCGGCGCATCGCCAGCGTGGGGCAGATGGAGGAGCTGCTGGGATCTTACCTGTCGCTCAACTCGCCGCGGCACCACCCGGCCATCCTCGCCGCCTTCGAGGACGTCTGGGAGGCTGTCTTCGGCGAGGAGTGACCACGACTCGACTCGACTCGAGTGATCGTTCAGATGTGGCCCGAGCTACATCGAGACGATCGTTGTACTGTCAGCAGAGCAGAGCAGAGGTGTGCTCTGTGCAGATGCTGGGAATGGATCAATCAATCGACGTGCTATGTTACTGTGCAAAATTTGATCGTGGTTTGTATGTACGTTAAATTGGCATGATCGCGCCATCGAGATGCAGTGGTGCTCGTGTAACGAGTTGGACAAATGATGATAATTGAGCGCCTGAGTTCGATGAAGTTTTTTTCCCGGCACGCGTTGATGCCTTGATGATCCTTACTTGAATAATACTGTTCAACTGGTATATGAACAATGAGATGCTGTAACGATCTTGCAGATGAGGGACAATAGTGAGACCTCGCTCACAGTAATACAAGATGTTTAAACATGAGTGGTTAAAGAAAGAACATATTGTAACGCCAATTATCGCCGGTATAAAAAGTTAATCCCTACTAGCAGATGGTTAAGAAAGGTTGAACCATCTTGTTAGCACGCGTTAAGCGCCGGTGCGACCTTAAGCTTCTTATCCACCTTTTGAGGCACCGGATGTGAATGACTTGATGAAAAAAGCAGTATGCCACAACTGCTAACGACAATGAGATCTGGAGCACAAACACACCAGGCTCAATGCAACCAAGGTCTACACCATATGTAGCCATGTAGGCAAAACGAGCAATAAAATCCCACGTTTAGCTTTATTAAAAAAATCCCACGTCTAGCTCTACTCCTAGAGTGTAAGTGGTAGTCGTGTAGCGCTTCAACATCGGCTTCACCATCTCGCGTCATCCGCCTCCCCCTGGACCTCACCACATTGCATCGCCCCCCGTGAGACCCGCATCGCCGTTCCTTCTGATCCATGGCAATTGCGATTTCCTTCCGCAAAACCAGCGCCCTCCACCGTGATTGTCGCTGTTAGTTCCATTCTGTTCTTTTGCGTCACCAATTCCTCTATGTACGCCCAGGCCAGAGGTTCTTCCCCATCCGCCGCCAGCACCAAATGAGAGAAGAGACGAAGAGGAGGGTAGAGAAGGAGAAGAGGAGGACGGGCTGAGAAGGTGAAGCTGCAATGACGACGACGCAGCCGGCCGAACAGATGAGGAACGCATGACGAGCCCGAGCCGGATTGCTGCACCATCATGATGGAATTCTACGACGAACTAGGAGTGATGCCTCTCCCTCCGGTGCGTCCATCCTCCTTCGTGCCCGTGATCGGACAACGACGACTCCACCACGCCAACAGATTCCCCGGGGCCTCACCACCCACAACTATTGCTCCCCTCCCCTCCCACCGTTGCCGCCTTCCAATCCCGCCTCAGCCACACCCGATCCGATCGCCGACTACGCTGCCGCCGCCGCGGGGTCCTCGCCTCGCCGGTCTGGTCGTAGCGCCTGCGGAGGTGACGCCCGACAACTCCGCCTTCAATCGCACGCTATAAGGTCGCCTTCCATCTTCCATCACCCGCGCGTACGACGTATGGATGTTGCTCGCCGGCTCCGCCGCCCGCCCGGCCCTCAAGTCGCCTCCGTCTCTCACCCGCGCATGGCCGTCGTCACCTCCGTCCCGTTGAGCGCGCTTACGCCGACGTCGCCCGCGCATACGATATCCGGATGCCGCTCACCGTCGCCGCCTTCGACATCAGGGCGTTGCCTTCCATTGCCTGTGCTTTTTTCGCCTTCGTCCCCGTGGACCACTCCAGCTGCTTCCTCACCGGCGCCAACGCCGGCCGCTCGGTTCGGGGCTAGATTTCTGTCCCCGGTGTTACGGGTAGGATTTTTGTGTTTTTGTTCAAAGCATTTGTTCAAGAATCACCATTTTTTTAACTCGTTCAATTACTGCAGATGCATGGTGTCGTCAATTTTTTTGAGCGAATTCAGATATGTGTTTGCGGGAGCTTGGGGATGTTGTGAATAAATCACTATCTCTCTCTTCTGCCTTTCACAACTTCAGGTATGCGTAAATAGGTTGGACACAACCCGTTATTTTGTTATTATTCACACTACAACATCCATAGAATGGAAGATAATGGGCGGTCAGAATGGAAGCTCATCTGTCGATTCATATTTTTTTTCCTGATTTAATCTATTTGATTTCCATCCTGTTGCTAATTGGAACTAATGCAACTGCAATACATTATAAAAAAAATGCAATCGCAATGCGTCTTCAATTTTTCATTTTGTTAGGTGAAAACAGGGATGCTCTTTTCAGCAGTAGTTAAAGTTCTTTGTGAGTCTCTTTGGAAGTTTCCAGTCAAAGGTATCAGGTATGCTTTATTGTTTCGTGTGTATGATTAGAGTATAGTAGTATACTCTGCCAGCTCAGTTTACTTGCTATGACGTATGCTTCTGAAGGCAGCTCCGGTTATGGTGTCCACCGGTGGTGATTCTCTTTCAGCGCCATCTACTCTTGCTACATATATGTACAGGAACAATATTTTTTTCTTTGTTTTGTGTCCATTTATGATTTATTGTTGGATTATTATTGGCATTACAATATCAAATCATCAACGGACATGCTCTTGCTACTAGCTTACTAAAATAGTTTCCTTTGCACCGAATTTTGTGTTTGGTCCATTCAATTGAACCAGCTCAGTGGTATATGTAGGAGAAAGCATTAAGAAGACACAACTAGCTTAAAAAGAAAATTATGATCTCATCATTGCGGGTACAAGTGAAGGGAAGGTACAAAAAGCAGCAGTACTCTGAAAAAATGAGGCAAGTATCGGAGCCCTCATGATTTGCAAATAAATTCTACCTTTCATCAATTCCCTGAAAAAATCCTAGCAAAATTTCACCACAAAACTTATGAATAGTATTAAGAGGGCTGCATTTGGTTAGGGCATAAGGCATAAGTCTTTAAACGAGATTATTACAAGCCATTATTCATATTTTAAAGATAAAGTTAATTTGAAGGATAATATAGTGGACTGTACTTACAAGACAATGTATTTTTTGTGCAGGATAGGTAAATCAAACGGGTCTTTTTTGTACAAGACAGTACAATTATTTTAAAGAGTTAGAAATCATTATCTTTGTGCTAGAATGGGTGCTAACTGCTAAGTGTTTTATATTATTACACTGTCAGCAGTTAGGAGAATGAACAATGGGATGAATGCATCTGACTGTAGGTTGTTTTCTAGGGATTATGCTATCAACAAGATTTCTTCGTATTAAGCATGTTAAGAAATCCATGTAATTTTCTTTTAGTGATATAATATTGTTTTGAATGGTGTTATGTGATTTTGGAGTAATATATTGGTTTAACCCGTGGCAACGCACGGGCACGAATCTAGTAGAGGAAAAAAAAATGCTAGACCGCCTTCTAATAAGTGGAGAATATGCACCTAAATTTCCATTTTTAAGGGACGTGTTTCTCCCCTCCCCAGAAAGTAAAGGACATGTAAGAATAATTGGCATAGTTAGATGCAACACGAAGAAAAACAGAGGAGCCGATGGGACTCGCTCAGATCAGAAAGTACTTTTTATTATGCTTTCGTTTGGAGTGAATTGTAGCTGATGCGTACGACACGCTGTTCGGAACTGGGCTGATGTTGTGGTTGCCGGACGGGCTACAGTTAACGTGTAGGTCTTTGCAACGAAAACGGCAGTTTGGAGCTCTAGCGTCAATTGCCAACAACACCAACCCCGGAAGGCGAGAGATGCATACTTCAGCGTATACCTTTATCGGGTTGATCATTCATGGAAGCTAGCTAGTGGCACAGTGCGCACAGCTTCATCACAAACCAAACTTGGATTCCTATCCCACGTCACAATGTACCAGCAGGAGCATCATGACAATAGCCCACAAATACAGGATTATACGCGATGATGTCGTCAGAGCGCATCGCAGCCAGGAACCCAAAGAAACCATGGAAATCGATCCAGCGATTCCTCTCCTCGTCCAACCAACGTTAACACTGGTCCGCGGCCACCGACAGATGGGGGCTACGCTACGAGCCGAGGCAGGCAGCCAACGACACGGTTCGGTGGACCCGCGCGCCAGCGTGACGGCGAGCTCCCACCAGCTGCCCTCAGCCGAGATCCGCGGCGACACGCGCAAAGGCGCCGTCGCGCTTGTTGTCCGCTCGCTCCGAGGCCCCGAGCAGCAGAGCATCCAGATTCTCCCCCCGGCGAGTCGGCGACAGGAGGCCCCCGCGGCGGTGCTGGCGCTGCGAGGCCCAGACTGTGTTTAGTTTCCACCGATGAGTACTTATTTAACAAGTTTTTTCTATTCATTTTCCTCACAGAATACGCTTCCCAACATACTATTTATTTTAAAAAAAATTAACTCATTCCTCAACTAAACACAGACCTAAGCGCGTGTGCGTGCGTGCGTGGGAGTTTGGTTTGGTTCCCGTCGCCTCGTGCCCCTGCGGCCGTGTGCCGCGAGCGCCCTATGACATGCTGCTGATGCCTGGCGAGCTGACACGCCCGACAGGTGTGCACTGCTGCGACGTGCTTCGTGCAGCCCTGCGGCGATTCACTGATGACGGTATTGCGGGCCGAGTTCTGCACACAGGTGGGCCGACTTTCTTGGGCAGACATACCTCGAATAGAAAAAAAAAAAAGAGAGGACAGATTGGGGGTATAGGCTTGGGCCTCTGATTCAAGTCAGCCTATTGATAATCCAACAAAACACCGGAAAGATTTGTGGGACTGTGGCTGGCGCTACTGTGTGAGCCTATCCCATTATTCCCATGTATCATCATCGTCGTCATCATCATACAGTGCGCACAACGATTAATCCAGGTCCGGATATTCTCTCAAAAGAAAAGGCGAGGTCCGGATAATATATTATTCAAATTATTTAATCGCGTGGGCGAGCAAAATATGTAAGCCTATCCCTAACCCATAGTGTCTATAGAGAGTGTCTATGTTGCCATATCATCAAGACACTACCATAGAAACTATACTCCACAACCCATGTGGGACCCTAATAAACTTACTCCATATTCTCTTCACCAATCATATTTGTTTTACATTTATTATGAAGACACCATACTCCCTAAATGCATAACTTGGTAGTGTCTATTGCACATGTTCTCGTGTAGACACTGGGTCTCATGCAAGACCCAGTTTCTTGCTTTTTTCATTCTCTCTCTCATTTATTAGAGTGACACATAATCAAAATGTCCTATGTGGCATCCTAATTAATGCTATAGAAACCATCCTACATGGAGGGTTGGGAATAGCCTATTGGAGTCAAGTCAGCGGCCCACACACGCGTGCACGGACCCAATGCAAATATTCCGCGCATCCAGCGCCATGCGAGATCGCTCGCGCAGGGGAAACACCAACCACGCACGCACACGTGTGACGGCATGGCTCTTCCCTGCCGCGCGCCCCCTTTGGCCTGCATGCATGCCGCAGCCTGCATCCTGCAGCTACAGAGCAAGCAGTCTGCCCTGCCGTAAGATCGGCACAACGTGCACGTCGTCCCCGGCCACGACACCCATGATATCCCCACTGCCGCTTGTCGATGCACCGTGCACGTACGCACTGCACGATGCGCAAATCAATCATCGGGCCGTCGCCGGTGCGGCACCCGGCAGGGCAGGGCAGGGCAGGGGAGATCGAGGGCACGGCATGCACACGGAGGTCTCGCTCGCGGGAGGCCGCCGGGAGCGAGGAACCAGCGCCCAGCGACGCGGGTGGAGCGGATTGGGGAGAGGTGCCCACCCGGGTAGCACGTCACTGAATGCGGAGCAGTGTGGCCTAGTGGATCCGCCGGCTGCTGCTGCATGAGGGCGCAGGCAATCCTACAGTGTTGACGTGTTGTGGGGGCGCGTCACGTCGTCGCCGATCGCCATGCACTGCAGCTCGATACGATACGGACCGTATCGTCGATCGACGACGACCGCGCCCGTACCCCGCGCCGCGACCGGGCCTGGCCGTTCGCTGCCTGCCTCTGCGTGTCCGTGTGTGCGACCACACGTACCAGGCTGACGGTGACGGGATCGGAGGAGCCAACGCTAAACGTACGTGATCCCTGTGGGCTCACCGCCTGCATTGATATACGTACTGAGAGAGTGAGAGCCTGAGACATGTACACAGTCGGTAACTGTTGCTACGATCTTGTACATGAACAAACTTGAATGTGCATGCATTCTTGCTTGCCTCGTCTGGTGGAAAATGTGCGTGGCGGGCCACCCACTGCACCTACTAACCGCTCTGGGTCTTCCCTGGACGTGCGCGCGTCAGGTCAAGTAGCGTTGTCGCTTGGTCTTTGCTACAGCCTCAGGTACAGGGAGCGCGAGCGCATGCGCGGTGGTTGAGTACAGTAGAACTAGCCCGATATGTTTAACTTCTTCCTTTCCATAAGGGGCATCCCGAGATTCCATACCATACATGCTAGCCTTGCAAATATCGTGATCACTGCCCTAGGAAAAAAAAGAGAAAAGTCTATTTTTCACCATCTAACTATTACAAAAGTCTGATTTTCAACCCACAACTACAAAAATGGACACCAAAGACCCTCCAATTATTCAAACCGTGCAAAATTGGTCCTTTGGGTGGTTTCGAAGGTGGTTTTGTATTTTCCAAAAAATTAAAATAATTTTATATTAAAAATTCATAACTAATTTATATTTAATTATAAAAATATGAATCCGGTGCCAATTTTTTTTCTAAAAATGTGACCTATATGTTGGGACACTATTAGAAGTTATTTGCACATTATTTACTTTTATTCTAATTATTTTTAGAAAAACAATAAGACACTAGTAATATAAAAATATAATAGTCAAATAGCATTAAATAGTGTGTTGGTTACATTATAAGAGAACTTTTGGTACTGATTTCATATTTTTTAGTCCAAAATGAATTAGTTATGGTTTTTTAAAGTTTAAATAATATTTCTGCTATTTCTATAAAATCCAAAACCACCCTCAAAACCACTCAAAGGGCCAATTTTGCATGGTTTGGATAGTTGGATAGCCTTTTGTATCCGGTTTTGTAGTTTAAGGTTGAAAATCAGACTTTTGTAACAGTTAAAGGATGAAAAATAGACTTTTTCCAAAAAAAAAAAAGGTACAATAAAAGAAAGGCACACGAGTGCGCCAGTTATCAAACGAATAGCTCGTATTAGATGTCTCCTTTAATGTGTATCTCATACTTACTATCTTAGTATATCTGCCGTAGTACTACTTTACACTCTCGTCATCACGATCCAAGAAAGCAAATTAGACAAATAAATTAGTGCCTGTACAGTTTATTTGAAACCAATCCTTGCCACATGCACTTTGTCACGCCTAAGGTTTAGGCAATGAAAGTTTGACCATTGGTGATAGCCAAAAACTATGGCAAGATTAAATCTCTCCTAACTTGGTCCCACATGCCAATGACTTAGAAAAGTACGACAATATTATCATAGGATAGCCAAAGTATATGACATACAATTTGGTGAAGTAAGGACATCAATAGCGTTAGGCAATTCGGCTTGAACCCGATCTGATCATTTTTTTTTTGTTGCCCGAGCACGACCCGACGTGGTCAGTTGGGGTCAGGTAAAACCTGAATTTTTGTGTACATTTTTTTTCGACCGGGTTGGTTTAGTTCGTTTTTTTGGTTTTTGGTAAAGAAAAATAAGATCACCCTGTGAATTTTGGTGGTTCGTAATGGCCCATGCCTAGCCAACACAATTTTTTGAGGCGGGTCGATCGGGTTTGTCGGGCCAACCACCCCGTGATCATCAAGTCTATTCAATTACTGAGAAAAACAACCCATGTATGCCTTGATCTATGGCTTGTCTTCTCTGGTAACATATAATTCATTCCATTCGAACCATCCTCTTTCACCCTTTTCTTTTACTTATCCTCGCGCATAGGACTTTTCTTTGTCCCCATTGGTGCAGGTTCTCAAAGAACCAACATATCGACTAATTATTTTTTTGACCAAAGTCAGTAGGGGAAGGCCTAACCTTTTTTTTTTTGCAAAATTTTCTTTTATTCCAAACACAGTTTCGTTCCCATAGGGAGTCGAACTTGGGTCTGCTAGGTGCTACTCAGGTGCTCTAACCACTGGCTAGAGACCCTTCACCATATCAACTAACTATTTACCGATCAATGGTCAATAATCAATGAAGTGATATGAGTCGATTCTTCTCTCTCTTATGGGTTGGTGTGCTCCAACAGAAAAAATCGATTTGTGAGCTGCCAACTCACTCTATGAGTCGCTTTTCTCCTCACTAGAAGAGTGGAGAGATTGCCAAACTTGACAAACTTGAAAAGAAATTATCGGAATATCGGTTTCCTTAAGAACACAAACCAGACTGACACTTTTGATCTCATGGTTCAAATGTTGAACGTACGTTATTATGGATGTGAATCTTGACTTTTACGTACCATGTGGAATAATACTCTAAAAGCGTGCATGTCAAACCTTATCACAAGGTCAACATGTCCTACAACATAACTCGAAATTGAAGCCGTGAGCGATGAGGGTTTCATCCTCCACGGCATTAGACCTTCCTCCTTCCTGCAAACCTGTTCTAAAATCTCCTCTCCTTTTTTTTTAAAAAAAAAGTTAACAGGAGCTCTGCAACATCAATTCTAAAATCTCTTGGATGCCTATATTTGAGATTTTGAGCATTGCGAGAGTACTAGAATATAGACCTAGGGCATAATCCCTCCTTATTAGGTCAAGCTCGACATGCTTTCACCCGTGCCTATTGGTTGGATGTGCATGACTTCCGCTTGAAGCATCGATCGGGCATCAACCATGTTACGTAGCTAGCATTGACGCTACTCATCTGATATCTGTCTGAATTAATAACAGAACAGCGGCGTTTCACCTGGCTACAGCAACCCCCGTGATCACAATCATCGGCCATCATGCGTGCTAGCGCTGTCGTCGAGGGGGACTTGCCTCGATCGATCTCAAGAGCGCACCGGCCATACGATCCGCGGCACGTGGATGGACGAGATTAAACGACGTCCCCCCGGGGACCATTAATGGCATATGGCAGCACCGCAGCGGCTAGTACAAGCTAGTGCCATTCTTTGCCCTCTAGCGGCAGCCATATTCTACGTAGCTTTGGGAGTGTTCGCTGCACTGCCTGCACCGGCTGCACCTAGCCTGCTGCTGCAGCAGCAACAGTTGCCGTAGAGGCAACGGCTAGCAGCAGCAGCCGCTGGGTAGCGCAGCAACAGCACAGCGAACACGCTCGCTGCTACGACTCTATCGATCGATCGGCCAGGATGGACAGCCAAATCTCGCAGATTGATCAGTGTTTTTCGTACCGTCTTTTGCATCAGCTGGAATCCTGGGAAAGCAACCATAGTTAGTACTACTGTACTAGCATCAATAATGCAATCACCTTAGATTATATGTGAACCACCCAATGGAAGTTAACAGCTGGGAGCCAAGTAAACAAGCACTTGATATGCTGAGCCACGATTAAGCCACGATACGATATGACCGGTCTCCTTCTCATGTAGGACAATGATTTTCATGCTAGCGAGTACCTACCTACTGGTAGCATGCTGCATGCAGTACGTGTTTAAGCGTTAATTCTCATAAGGTCCGATCCTACTGTCAATTCTAGGTGACACCACCTCTCACTGCATAGTTTTATCGTACAATTACCAAGCCTGGAAACTAAACAAACATACCAGATGAAACTTCTCTCACATCTAATAAAACTCTCCCTTCCCTCTCCTCATAATGATCGCCATGCCAGCAAAGTAGTTTATCTGACATATGATTCAATGCTCATAAAACTCTTAATGAAACTACCATTAAGATTGGCATAAAAGGATATACCCGCCAGGTGCGAAAGTTTCCACTGTTTCACACAAGGTGCAATCTTTCTAATCAGGGTTAGATAGATTCCTGCCATTACTTAAAAAAGTTCTGCAGGTCATAGATATATATTAGTTGCTACATGTTCGTTAGCCAGCAGTGTATCCATTTTCCATACGGGTTTATTAAGGCTCGGGCACTTGGCGTCGTGGACCACTTGGCTTGGTTGGTAATCTCGCAAAGTACACTGAGAACTATAAAACTTTTGAATAAGAAATATGAATTCAGGCAATATACAATCAGCAAGCAGCAGCTGGAGCGCCCATCAGCAGCAGCGAGCATGAGAGAACATGATTCGTCCATTTCGATGGCACCCTCTCGTGAGTCCAAGGGCCTTCAATTTCCTTCTCTTCCTTCCCCCATCAACGTCCAAATCACACTTTAAGTAACATCATCACTACACACTCTCGCTCTCAAAGAAATTGAAAAACTAACATCACGACTACAGGAAGTATATTAGTTTTTTTTCCCACTAATATAACCAATACCGACATCTGGACCAATTGAAATCCTGCATCAACCCATCACCTTCCTATTGGCGGAGCCGTGGGCCCCGCGGAAAGCATCCAAGGCACAAAAACTAAAGCAGCTTGCATTATCGCCGGGGTAACACGTACACCCAGCATCACATAAACTAGTGAGGTAAAGTGAGGTCAGATGGTACCAGAGTAGGTTCATCGAGCAATTTGCAGGTTGACAAAAAGTTTGCAGCAAAAGTAATGCGGGCGAAGCTTAGTTTAATCCCCTTGAAAACCCTACAACAAGCTTGGAGGACAAGAAGAGAGCTCACTCCACTACACTACTGTGTCGTCCAACCAGAACAAATGCAAGGACCTCCTAACTAGTACTACTGCTACAACAACTAATGGACATGAATACATGATCGTCGATCCCTATCGGTTCTTCGATCGATTACATACAACAGATACAGCAGCCTGTAATGATATGATCTGCTCTCATTTGTGATGAGTGATGATGATCCTCGAATTGGGGGGTGGTTGTTTTGCAGAGATCAGTACAAGAAGCATGAGTAGCCGGTAATAACTATAAGAAAGGGATGATCAGTGAGCAGAGGATGGCCGGGGGTAGAATCGATAGAGCGTGCATGTGCATGATTTACCATCAGGTTAAAAGAAACCCTGGCCGAGGAGGCAGAACGGGAAGGGCGTCTCCACTGCGGTGTCATCAGCAATCAGACCCATGCCGCCGCCGCCATTTCCACCTCCGAAATCCGGCACCTGTTGCACCCCGCAGTAGCTAGGGGTGGTGGGCTCGAACGAGGGGAGCACAATCGCCGGCTTCTGCTCGGCCCACTGCCATTCGTCGCAGCCCACCACGCCGCCGCCGAGCGCCGCCAGCATCGGGTGGTGGTGGTGCACGACGGGAGGCGGAGGCGGTGGCGCCGGCGGGAGAGGTCGTGGCAGCGGGGAGACGATGGGCTGGGCCGAGAGGCCCATCCGGCGGCGCTTCTTCTCGGCGGCCTGCTCGACGAGGTGGCGCGTGACGCCGTCTGGGTCGTCGGCGAGCCTCGCCAGGAAGGACATGAGCTGGTCGGGCCGACGCTCCGTGGCCTGCAGGCGACGGCTCATCTGGGCAAGCTCCTCGCCGATGGCTGCCTGCTCTTTCCGCAGCCTCTGCACCTCCTCGAGCAGCGCCCCACGCTCCTCGTGATCGTCGTCGTCCCCCTCCTGGTGGTGGTGGTGATCCTCGCCGGCGATGGCACGGCCGGTCGCGGCGTACTGATGGGGGTCGCCGCCGGTTGATGAGCAGGACGCCGCACCGCCCTCGCCGCGCTTCTTGCGGCGCACGATGCGGGGGAGGAGGTGCGTCTGGCCGCGCAGGAACGACTCGTGCGCGAACTCCCACCGGTCCGGGTGCACCTTCCGGAACCCCTGCAGAGAGAGAACCATGGCTTTCAGGCAAGTGCACAGGACATATGAAGAAGACGTCGTACCACTGCCGTGATGGCATCTCATCAGTACGGATACCGATCGTATTCGCGGGGTGTTTTTTCATCTCGGATCACAGTGAAAATCGATTAGCCTTCAGGCACTTACGTATGTGTTGAGCTGGCGCACGAAGCTGGAGAAGTTGCTGTGCTTGAAGAAGCAGGGGAGGAGGAGGCGCGAGAAGCCGGCGGGGTCGACGACGACGAAGCTGTTGTTCTCCCTCCCCCACCGCACCAGCGCGTCCGTCCTCGGGTCGCACACCATCTGGTACGTCTTCGCCACGAACGGCGCCGTCTGGATGTGGTCGCCACCTCCGCCGCCGCACCCGACGAGCAGCCCCAGCGCTAGCTCCGTGTGCAGGCCGTCCATCACCAGGTACGACCTCCGTCTGTGCACAACACAACCGATAGGAGCAAACAGTACACGATCGTGCCGGCCGACCCCGTTCTAGCTCTGATCAAGGGTCTGAGCAGCAAGAGCAAGCAGTGATGAAGCAAGCGGCCGTGGTATCTAGAGTACTAGCCGGCTAGCTAACCGCTGCTCCGAGCTGGATGGATGGGTGTCAAATCCTTCAAAAGGCAGGAGGGGGGCGGGGGGTTGCTGGCGGAGGGGCCGGGTCGGAGAGGGTTACTAATTATGGCCGTCGTCGTCGTGCGTGACAGGAAGGACATGACTAAACTACTACTACTAGCAGCGGCAAAGGCACCGGGGGGGGGGGGGGGGCAACCGGAGTAGCGCGCGCGCATAGCAGATGGGGAGACGCCCCGTCCCCCTTCGCGCGGGGGCTCGCCGGGGGCATGGTGGCGATAGATGTAGGCAGGGGGACGCGAGCGCGACCCCTGGCCGGGCTCCGGCGGGCGACAAGTGGCGAGCTCGTGATCCTTGCCCGGCGCCAGCGCGCGGCCTCGTGTGTGTGCCGTCGCCATCGCGGGAGATTTTAGCTAGGGCGATCGATCGATGGCAACAAAGAAGCACCGCCGTGCTTTTCAATTAATTTGGACCAAAGCGGAAAGATATACTGGGTAATCTTTGCATTAAAAAATGCCGGTAATCCCTTTTACAGCGCACAATACTACCATATACTGTGGTTAAAAAGGACTAGTACATAAAGATACGACGGTCGAGATTAATTGTACACTATACAAAATGGTCCTAGTGATATAGTAATATTTAAGGGTAGTATAGTGGGCTAGGGGTAATCTAGGAAAGTAATATTTAAGGGTAGTATTGTATACTACCACAATACTACCATATATTAGTGTATAATATATTAAAAAATAAAATAAAATTTCTGTATCATGTTATTAATTAATATTCTTTTATGTTTTTATTATTTTCAATTGATATGATTATATTACAGATTAGAGAGTGAGAATTGTTACCAATTAAAATTATTAAAATAAATAGGTATATGGTAAATTACTAAATTACCCTAACCAATACTTATATACTACTGGACACTAGTACTGTGCGCTGTAAAACATCTCCCCGACTATGCCTAATCTAGCAGGCGCCGAGGCGTGTAGCTTAGCTAGCTGGCTCATCGATCGATCAGGATTATATTATCTGCGGCAGGCAAAGGGCGAAAAGGGTGATATGCTCATCGATCATTTCTCTGTCTGCGTGCAGTGTGTGTGCCGGCCTCGATCATCTGGCGGCCGGCGACCACGACTAGTCTCAGCAGGCTGGAGGACACTTGTCCTGCTTCATTGCTACGGCTCACGCACCGTGCGGCGTCGTACTACGTGCTAGCCACGTGGCCATGCTACCAGCTCATCGATCTGATCGTCTGATGATCGATCTCGCAAATGATGGTAGCAGCGCGCTAGCCATTAGGCTGCTACAGTGTGCCTAGGAATGAAGCCGTCACGTAACGTGAAGAGAGCGTGCGTGGGTACGCAGGGGACGGACGATCGACGCGACAGGATCGAACCGAATCGAATCCACGCGCTAGCTGCGCGCGCATGCATGTCCGATCCGGCCGGGCCTGCGTGGAACGCCAACGGAAAGGCGGCCGTGGTTGGTCGTGACAAGACGGGCGCTTACATGTGCGTGTGGATCGGACCGGACCGGACCGGGTGGGAAGCTAGCTAGCGCAGCAGCCGCCGCCGGGCAGAGTGCACTGTGCCACTGTGCGGCACGCGCCGGCCGCCGGGTGGATTAGCTAACCGGCCAGGAGACCGGGTGGGACGGTGGGTGGATGGACGGATCAAATCGTCTGGGTCATGGCGAGGGCCCAGCACCAGATATGCCCTGGGTTATTTTTTTCATTTCACCTAAGAAAACGACATGCGGACTGAATAATCACTCGCGCACGAAATGGGCAATGCGGCCTCCTGCTTTTCATGGGTCCGGCCGGGGCTGCCCCGGTGGTGTAAAGAAATGCACGCTAGGTTGTAGGCGCGCTCTCTTCGAAAATATCTTGTCCCCTCCTCCTTGGAGCTATAGCCCGGAGAACGGATCATGGATAGGATAGAGTAGATCATGCTCATGCATGCATGCGTGCATGATGCACGCGCTGCTTGGTCCCCAAGCACCAGCTGCTCTCCAGCCTACTTGAACGATCCCTGCTTCCGAATCGGGCATGCACGCGAGCTGTAGTATCAACTCATCAGAGATGGGGTTGCAAATTGCAATTAGGCCATGTTCAGATTCCCAACTATTCACTATTCATTCCAACTTTTCACTATTCATTCCAACTTTTTACTATTCCCCCCTCACAAAACACGTTTCCCAGCGAATGCTACAGTGTTTTTCTTATGCTACAGTATTTTTTCCTACAATCTAAACACACCCTTAGTAGGTTTCTATCATTTCATTGTTGTTTAGTGTCGGTGCTCTGGTCTGTCAGTCGTTCATATAGCTGTTGGTTGGATGAACTACTAATTTGACACCGGTAGTCAGTAGTTTTTTTTTATGAATCCATATGGCTCGCAGTCGAGTAAACCTAAACAAGATAGAGTATATATGGCTAAAAGAAAATAAAACGAATCTCTTTAATTTCAAATTTCGGATGTGCGCTGGAGGAGATACTTGCAATATGGATTAGACAAAAAGAAATATGCATGGCGAAGAGTAAGACAGTATAATTTGCATGAATCATCGATTAGTTGATGATCATTCAATTTGACGTTGCCTTCCGACTTGTAGGTCCCAAAATATCGCACTGCCCCACTGGGATGGGTTTTTTTTGTCATTGATTGCAGCGTGTCTGACGAGAATTTATTTATAGTTTTTGCACTAGGTGTACGGTTACACTAAAATTATGACGACGAGCTAGCAAATGACAGTACTCCACCTTCGAGGTCAGTGTAATTGATTGCGTGCAAATAAGAATAACTTCCAGTTCAATTTGATGATAAGCTTTCACAAGCATGCTGTTTGACATGTGTAAATAGAGGTACGCATATGTTCGGGTTGGAGAAAGAGGAATGTTTTGACAAACAGGAGAAAATTGCAGTGTTGTTCGACTGCGTGCCAGGTACATGTACAACTGAAAATTTGATTGATCCAGGAAATTTTGTCATCGTATTTCATATACAGTGCCATTTAATGTCTACATTAAAACTTGGATAAGCTGTGAGGGGTACACTTCTTTAGTCCATCCTTGTAGTCAAACGAAGTTTTAACTTTATATATGTGGTAGATCTCTTGTTTTTCACGTTTAGGAGCCACATATGCACATCTCCATAGTTAAATCCGCTCAGAAGGTGCCCGGAATGGCCCAAGTGGTAGAAATGATTGAAGGATGACATGTAGCTTTAGCACCAATGCAAGGGAAAGATATCACTGGTAGCAGCAGGAAATAGAAAATAACATCGACGTTTTCCACTAGCATTGTTGTGCAATCTGTTCAAGTTGCTTGAATTGCAGTAATTTAAGACTTTTCCATGGTACGTATGATACTATTCCTTAATAGAACCTTGACACCTAAGCCCTGCATTAAAGGTGGCGAGACATGTTTGAGCATATGGTGCTGTGGCGACAGAAAATAGACAGCAGCTACCACTGATTTCGGACAGATGTGAGTAGCCCGTTCTTTGGCGGGCCGGCCCTCTTCCTCGCTTTTGCCGATACCACTATATACAAGCAGTATCTCGTTTATGGGCTCCTTCCAATTTTGGTAGGGACGTATGTTATGAGCATGGCCAGATGTCCTTGCTGGCCTCGCATATGTACCCGGAGCTAACAGTTTTGACGTTCACGTGTACTGGCCAGGGTGCATTTACATCAAACTGTGGTGACACAGTTTGTGATGCGTTCCACGCTGCTGGGGGCTGACTAAAAAGACTAGAACATCCTCCGTCCTAAATTATAGGTCTTTTGAGGTTTATTAGACTCGTAAACTTGGTTATGTACTTAGATATACCCCATGTCTAGATGCATAATAATATCTATATATCTAAGAAATAGAAAACGACCTATAATTTGGAATGGAGATAATAGTTAAGATATCATAGAAACAGGCCGGCCATTAATTCAATAAATAGCATATAGCAGGATGACAACGGATTAGTGTCCGTGTAGTAGATCGTGTACAGCGGGCCCTCAGTCCAAATAGCAAAATTAGGTATTTGAACAATTGGCATCACTTTTTTACTTAAACGAATAAAAAAATTATGTCATTCACAATAGTAAAAAAAGGTTTAAATAAGTAAATATAAAGAAGATAAAAGGATGCATACAACATCATTTGTTATCTCATTATTATTTATTATTTTCTCAATCATTATTTTTAACATTGCCAGTGTCACTTGACTCATCTTCATTGTCACTTTAATCATCAACGTAGCAAATAGCGTTCTAAAATACTACACAGTAGCGGCCCATAATTTCAATTCTGCTATTTCGAAGCGGTAGAGATACGCTACCGTTATACCAGGTGCTACAAATACTTGTTACTACCTTGGCAGCCAAGGAAGATCCAGCCAGGTGATCAACACGTTCATGAAGAAGGAACGCACCTTGATCACCATCGAACCTAGGGAAAAGGGGCAGGCCCCGCGCACTCCCGGCACTACTGTAGTCTCTCCGGAGACGTCCCACGCGCCCGCCGCCGTTGAATTGTCCGCCCGCTTCCTCGCCTCGCCGTGACGAGGTATCACTGGCCACGAGACCCCGGCCTTTCCGGCACACGTCCCCTTCAGCCCGCACCGGCGTTCGTGTCGCTCGAAACAACCAACTCCACCTAATCACTACTGATCCCGCCGCCCTGGCCATGCATATGCCCTGAACCTGCAGAGAGATCGAGGGGCTCGCTCTGACTCTTCTCCGCCGTGACGCTGGCGCTGGGTCTCCGTCCAGACTCCAGAGAGCTCGATCTATCGTCGCGTGATTAGTTAGCCCAGATCGCGCGCGATCCGTGTGTGACAGTGATGAGCATCCGTCACTATCGTGGTTCGGCACCGTAACGTCAGAGAATCCGCGGCCGTGCATAGGTTGCTAGATAGGCAGTCGGCCTACGCGCCTAGCACTCGTGCCAGAACGGCCGGGGCAGGGAGCGGAGCGGTCTCTGGCGCCCGCAGTCGGATCGGAGACGGCAGCGATGGCTGGCGCCGCGGCGGACTGGCGGGGAACCCGAGTTTTTCGTTAGACACCGGGCCCGGTAGAGAAATACTATACGCTGGATGGTTGGATCTGTTCTGTGTGGGCCGTGGGAGGCTATTTGGATCTTCTTGCTTTGGGAGGCCCATTACGCTCAATCAACAGGCCAGCAAACCACGTCACGCCAAGGTACAACTACAGCGGTATGCGTATCAAATACAGTGCAGTAATTTGGCAGAGAGTACGCTAGTGCTCGCTTGCTTTCCACGGTGTTCGGTCGCCTGAATTTGTTTATGTCCTGGTTGCCACCTGCCAGTGATTACCCGTATTGACCTGTATTCATTGCAATTGCACTTTTGATCACATGAGTTATAATCTGTACGAAAAGAACCCAGTACCTTATTTTAGCAAATGCCGGTATACCTTTGAACGCATTGACTATAATTTATAAGAAAAACAAGTTTGCTCTGCGGACAATTGCAGGGGGCTAGGAGCCTAGGAGAGTAGGAGGCAGAAAAATTGAAGTATAAACCTGGTCAATAATATACCTTTTGAGCCTTGAGCTCCACCTGAATTATATTATAAAATCTAAAAAAAATATAGCTTCACATAGAGTTGTTTCTTCTAAAATTCAGAACGCTCAGCTTTTATTCATCACTGTCACTAGATAATAAATCCCCCGATACAAAAACAACTACAAACATGATCAATGCTCCCACTTCATAGATTCGTCTGAAATCTGAAAACAAAATGCTAGTTCAGAAGAAAAAGGAATTTCTTAGCGCTGCTTTCACGAAGGCATGATGCAGAAACCATTACAAACATGAACAATGTTCCCGCTTAACATGGACAATTCCTACTTCTTAGTACTATCAGCACTCGGATCGAAGTCCCCGAACAAGATCTTGGCCATTAGGAAACCAGCTACGCCCGTACAGAACCGCCTTCGTATCTGGTCTACAATCCGCGGGGCCTTGAGCTTGTCCAATTTCGCTCCTGCCGCTCGCAGCTCAGACAGTAACCTCTGCTCATATAGGCGCTGCGAACTCATGTGGCCATGTAAAGCACGCATGGCGGCGACGCGCCTACGCCTCTGGACAGCGCCGCTGCCAGTGGCCACAAACCTCCGTCCGGCGAAGCCTTCTGCCGCTGCGCGCGCGCTCCGCGCAACTGCCCGCGCCAGGCACTGGCATAGCCGAGCTCCCTCGATGGGTTTTGGAGAATCGGCTGGGTTCGTAGTGTTCTGCAATCTGGCTGGTTTGGTCGCGAGTTGGATTCAGTATTTCTTACTGGACGGGATGCGCCGGGCTGTCGCTATACCGCAGGAATTTATACAGGCAACCGACGATCGGCACTCGGAACTGAATCCGGATAGGAATCTGATGTAGCATTTTTCATCCTAGGGTATGTTGGCCTGCCGCCGCCGAAACGGACATTCGAAACGTCTTCGGAATCGGGCAGCCCAATGTGGAATTGCGAACGCACAGCAGACCCACTTTGGCCCAAGTAGGAGAGGCCGTAGCAAGCAGATGGGCGCAAGATTTTTTTACCCTACAAACAGGTTCCAAAGTTTTTTCTTCTTCTTTCTTTTTAAAAAAAGACACAATAATGTGTGGCAAATACTCACACGTCTTAACGCACGCAACTACAAGCACAAGGTTTTTTTTTAACTGCTACAGTACCAATACCAGTTTTTTTTAAAAAAACCGGACTGGTAAACCGGTCCTATCGACCGGTTTGCTAGGTTCGGTTAGGGACGGTAAACCGGGATTTTTGGCTACCGGTTCGGCCCGGTTTTAGCAGGAACCATAGGAAGCGGACCGGTTTGAACCGGTATAAAAAACCCTACAAGCACCTTCAAGATATGGAAAAAGTCTATGGCCATCCAACTCTTGTCTCAGTTTGGTTTTGGCCATCGAACTCCAAAACCGGGTATCTTTGGCCATCCAACTATCAAAACCGTTCAAATTTGACCATCGGACTCTTGTGAAAGAAAATGTAATATATTAGAAAGCAAATAACATTTAAATTTTAATATTATAAAACTAGATACCCGTGCTATTTGCACGGGCCATCCTGCTAGTCTTATGTATTTCATAAACATTTTTTGAACGAAATGCAGCAGCCTATTAAATAAATTCAAAATTTTAGATAAACTAGTTCAATATTAAAACGGTAAGAAAAGAATAGATAGATTAGTATGCTCGAATATCAAAACGTCAAAAGGATAAGAAAAGAACGCATGTATAATACTAGATTATTTTGTTGTCTTTATTTAAACAATATGATGGTCCAAATAAATTTGAAAACATATTATGATTGATAGAAAAATAAGTTTCAAGTTTCAGATGCAGACTACTCCCTCCGTCCCAAAATAGATGTTATTCTCGCTTCCCGAGAAAAACAACCTTTTCACTACTTATATATAAAATAATATTAATATTTATAATACATAAATAATATCATTAGATAGATCTTTGAATCTAGTTTTTTAACAAATTTATTTGGAGATATAAATGTTACACGTATTTTCATTAAATCGGGTCAAAGTTGAGAAAGTAAACACGTGCACACATCCCGTAACGACCTTCTTTGTGTGATGGAGGGAGTAGTTATTAATCACTCAGGTCCACTTACTCTAATCAAATTTAAAAGGATAAGAAAAGGTATGCATAATATTAGATTATATTGTTGTATTTGTATAAACAATATGATGGTCCAAATAAATCTGAAAACAGATGATGATCAAGAGAAAAATATGTTTCAAGTTTCAGATGCAGACAAATTATTAATCACCCACGCCCACTTTAATCAAATTGTACTAAGTATGGCACGCGTACAGCGAACTATTTATAGCCTCTTCACTTGGCTCTCAGTTGGCTACAACACGAAGTCGAACAACTATAGAGAGAGAGATAAACCGCGTTAATAGTGCATCCATATATACATCCAACTATTATATGAATGAGATGTTAACCGATTGGCTTAAGATGATATGGCAACATCATCTGGCTAAAATTATTAGCCTTTTGTCGCACTCATCCATCTTTCCTAGCATTTGGCAGATGTGGCCGAAGCTCAAGACTAGGAGTCGAGGTGCTCACCGGGGCTCATACCCCGCACGCCACAACATTATATTGAAGAAAAAAAATGATTATATAGACCGAGTGAGGAACATCTAGGCCTCTAATTTGGTTTGGTGATTAATGACGACATAATTATTGTGACTAATATGTGTTTTGCAGCATAAAAAATTAAGTTAGTGTAATGATGGACTTTCGTGGTATTTTATGTCCTCACCATGGTGAAATGATTGTATTGATTCAAAGGATATGCTCGAAGATTAAATGTTGTTTGGATGATGAGGACACTTTAGTTTAGGTCTTTGTTTTCCTTTGGCCGTAGCCGTACTATAAAGCACCCCTCGTGGAGAGTAGCGGCGACCTCCCAAGGGAGTAGCGCGGTCACTGTGGCCAGTAGCGGACTAGCGGTGACCTCCGCGGTGAGGGTTTGTTCCTTTTTTTTATACAAATTTTTTACAGAATGTTTTTGTTGTATACAGAAGTTTTTTTGTTGCTAAAAATTTTGTGAATAACTTTTGTTTCTGATTTTTTGTAAAACTTTTTTTCTGATTTTTTTTCAAAACTTCTGATCCTGATTTCATTTTCAAAACTTTGTTTTTTTTCCTTTTTTCCTTTCAATTTGAAAACCTTTTTCAGATATTGTTTTATAGTGATTCTTTTAGTTTTCCGCTTTTCTTGTGTTTTGTTTCCGGTATTTATAGTGACCACAAACGTGCAAAACCCGACTCTAACCTCCAACAACGGATCCCGCGGGAGAGTTCTACGTGTGTTTGTGACTGCTGCAGCTGATTTTTTAATTCTGCAATAGTTATTTTAAAATATTCTACTAGGCTTATTCGTGATTTTGCAGTGATTATTTCCACCTTTGATATTTTTTTTTCGAATCACACAGTACAGACGCAGACGCACATACACACACGCACACTTGCCCCTATAAACATAGGCACGCAACCCTACCCCCTATGAGCACCTCCGAAAGACTGGCCGGCAAATCCTCCAAATTGACGAAGTCGCCACAGACGCCTCGCTATCGACGGGCGCGTCGCCTACCACTGAAAGAATAGCGCCAGTTAAATTCTGGAATAAATCCAGGAATATGCGAGCATCAGTGCCGAGTCGAGGACTCGAACCCTGGTGGGCTGGTTCCACCATAAGGAACCTTGCCAGCTGAGCTAGAGCTCAGTTCGCATTTCCACCTTTGATATGTGAGTCGATGTTCCGATAATTGTTTTAGAATGTTGCATAGTTTTGTTCTAGATATTTGAATGGTTAATTTGTCATGTTACACCTTTCTTGTTTAATTTATTGATTCTATTTGTTTTAACATATGTTTTTTTAAAGAATTAATACTCTTCTTAGAATATTGTGAGTGAGTTAAATATATTATGATTATAATTTTAAATACTAAATACTCCCTCCGCTAAAAATATATCTTATTTTGGCTCCAGCAATGCAATTCCACCCCACTAAAAGCATCTCCAGCACAGTCGTCATCCGGCTTGCTATCCAAATTTTTACCGGTTCCATCCAAAGTTTGTCCTCCAACAGACCAGGCAAAGGGATCGGCATCCCTGTTGCATCGCCATACTACGAGACTGGGGAGCCAAATTTGCCTAGTCCGCTCAGCCTAGCCACCCTGCATGCCGTGAGTCTGACATTGTCAGGTCCCAATGTTCCCACGTAGCATTTTGCTTCAAGAATGCGTTCCTTTTCCTCTCTTCCATTAATTCAAAAAGTCACTAAATAGAGCTCCAAAAATCATGTTATTTTTTTTAGATAGAACAAACAATAGAGAACCCATTTTAACAAGGTTCAACTCAAAATCTCTTACATATTTTAAATTAAAATTCACTAAAGGTGAACACCTTTTTATGTTATTTGAACTTTAGGTACCAATTTAATTTCAACGAATAAGGCAAAAATATTTTCGTTCATATTATATCAAATAATAATAAAATATAGGACAATGAGATTTGGAGGACAAGATTTGGCTAGTCTCCTGGAGCATTAAGTATTATGGAGAGAGAATCTTTTGGAGTGGATAGCCAAATAAAAATATGGAGAGTCAAATTTGACTAGTCTCTTGGAGATGCTCTAAGCTAAATAGCATGCCGCCGGTGGGCTTGAGGTGCTGCGCGAAGCAGCGGGCGGCGGCAGTTGCGCTTGTGCATCCGCGGCGTGGACACCACCTTGACGACGAGGGAGATGATCTTCACGGCATCAGCGGCAGGGTATTCCGATTTTCACCGGTTGCTGCGCAGCTGCTGCTCGTGCTCGTGACCTGACCCCTGAGGTGTTTCAGCAGGCTCAAGAGACTCGAACAGAGGTGAAATTTTGGGTTTGAGGCGAATATTGCTCGGATTATAAGCTTTTGTCGATCTGTTCACGGTTTTTGATTTGGGGAAACATTATATTTCGACTCCTCTGTTCTGTTCTGAAAGGGACGTTTGGTTTCGATTCATCCTAGTTCCATTACTCCATTCAGCAAAGTTGTGTTCCAGTGAAGTACGGTTTATTTTCTTTCTCTGTACCGATGAACATGGTAATCGAGCCTCCACTCTTCTGTACTGAATTGTTTAGAAAAGATAACGTGCGGTGAACTTACCATATCAAACTCTAGCAATGCAAGGAACCAAACAAGATCCTAACTGGGCCAGGCTATGTCAACCAAACAAGAGCCTATTGCATTGGGTAACCCAGGCTATGGATGCTAGAAGCTAGAGTGAGCCATGCAACCAAAAACACCCATATGTAATCTCAGACATCCAATCAAACACACCATGTAATCTCAAACATCCAATCTGCCAGCAATCGGTTCAGATTCAGATTTCATCCAAGATTCCCTCAAAACGTCTGCTTCCGAGCAGAAAAAGCAGAAATCAGACTGAGTTTCTCAGTTTCATATCACAACATTGTGTGTGTGGCGGTGGTCTTTCCATGTGATGCATCACCAGGGATCCAGTAAGCCAATCAAGTAGTCAGTTTCATACTCTGAGTCTTCACTTGCTTCTTCGCTTTCCGATTTTAGCAATGCCAGCAGATGTTCCACGTAGCTTTTGATTTTATCTCCAGAGCAAAGAAGCACCGAAGCTGTTGCCTCCAGCACCCACTTGAAATTGTCATTAGCGTTAAGCTTGTCAAGCTTCTGCTGAATTGACTTGACTTCCTTTAAAATCTTCACCTGGGTTGCGTCAGGTACCTAAGCAAAAACAATTGAAGATATGAACAAAAAACAACAGACTAGCGGTTGCCTTACATAAAAGTAAACAGATGCACAACATTTCTCTGAAAAAAAACTTTAACATGATAACTATTGTATAGCAAATGCAACCTAAACCAAATGAAAAAACTGGAGATACTCCTAAAGCTGCAAGTGTCGAATAAACAATGTTAATGACTGAGAACTGGCTGGCCATAATAGTTCAAAAGGCACTAACAACAGTAATGCTAGCGCCTGTCCTAATTGACATAATCAAATCACCCAACATAAGTTCTAAATGAATCACTGACAAAACAGCCAGTCACCTAGTGGGGTTGTCAAAACTGGGTTTCAGCCCCACCTATTCACGTTATGCTAGCACTCAGTACTCCCAATAGGGTTAACAAACTTGATGCAAGTCATAAGTATTAGGAATGTATAGCTAACATTAGGAATGTAGAGTGGCGATTGATTCATTCCTAACAATAAGTACTGCAAATCAATTAAGCGTGCTGGTTTAGGAATTTAAAATCTCAACTGCAGAATGAAGTTTCAGAATTAGTTTAAAATCTTCGTTAAGAATCCTTTTTTTATTTATCCCTCTAACAAAAGGCCCATGAGGAGATGCAGGAACCTCAAACTTACCAGCAAGACAGACCCTATGACGATAATGCAATGACCACAGTACCAATTCAAACAAGCAATGAACAATCAAGCATTTGTATGTAGTCATGAATCTTTTTTTTTTCATTTCGTTCAATTATTCATGCAACTTTCTGTATTCAAATCTACTAGAGTGTCAGGGCAAGGAATCATAACAAAATAATTGAATCTGGTACTACACTACTAGTACTATTTCATCAGAGATTTTTCCCAGCACGGGCAAGCAAGCACACAATACACCAGTTGTGAATATGTACTAAGGCGTTGTATTGTATTTCATTTTCAGATCAAGTTGCACGATTCTTGATACATTTAAGCAATACTAAGGGGATTTTGAGAATCTAGAAGCTAGGGATTTCAAAATCAAGATTTCTGTCGCACCAAGAAAGAACTCAAGAAAATGAAATTCTCAATCCGATTCGAATCTAAGAACGGGGCAGTTAAGGAAATGAAACTTACGGAAGCTCGCGCTCGCAGGCGATGGCGAGCCCCAGCGCCATAGGCTCCCGCACCCTTGATCTGAACCTGGGCCGCCTCGGGGTCTCATCGGTGCCGAGGAAGAATGCGGCCCTCCCCAAAGAACCCTCGTCGGTGCTGACGAAGGGGTCGGTCCTCGCCAAAGAACCCTCAGGCGGTACAAGAAACCTGAGCTGGAGGCCATGGAGGTGGCCGTCGCCGGTGACGAGGTCCCAGCGCGGTGGGGAACGAGGTCCGGACCAGGCGCCTCCTCCGGAACCTGTAATCCGGACCCGGCGCTTCTGCCGGGGCCCGCCCGTGCTGCGTCCTGGCCCCTCAAGAACAGCTGGGCGCGGCGCCGCAACCGGGACCAGGTGCTCGTCGTCGAGGTAGGCGAGGCGAAGCGCTCCGGTCTCCGTCCGGCCTCTCCGGAGCCTGCACGTCCAGGAGGCCCTGCCGGTGCGGAGGTCGAGGAAGGGACCCTCAAGAAAGTACGACTACGTCGCACAAGCTTCGACAAAGCCCCCATGGCGGCGCTTGCCGGTGTCGCCTCAGCCGAGCGCCTGGTTGCGGTTGCCGCCGGGACGCCTGCTGTTTGGGTCCAGTGGCGAACGAAGAGGGAAATTTGGATTGGGGGTGTTTTTGGTCTTTCGTCTCCTTGGTGTTCCGTTTATATGGCGAACGGGCAGCGGTGGAGGACCTGTCTGGGTCGCTCCGACTGATGGGCCTACTTGCTCCCTCCCTCGCGATTGCCCCTTCTGTCCCGAACCAAAGCGCCTGGAGTTGTGAGAGTTTTTACCTGTACTAGAACGTTTGGGCGCGCAATGCGCGCCCTACCAATATCTTAACAAAGAACAACTAATAAAAAAAGTATATGGTTGATCGCATATGTCAATATGAAGGGCTCTGATTTGGCATAACAATATTACAAGTAGTCACAAAACAATTCACATGAAACCATATACGTGGTGATCATGACTAAAAAGCAAATGCAATGCGTAGTCTAGTTATGCAAGTATATTCAGCTACGTAAAGAATATGAAAAGACAAAGAGTCTATTCCCAATATTTTTTCCACAACCATCAAAATAACAAAGCTACTGCATCCACCCTAAATCCACAGCCTGATAATCCTTTCTTGTGCCAGGATAACAAAAAACAATATCGACAACAGCATCAAAATCATAAACGAACGCTAAGAAGTCAATTCAGATGCACAATTGAGCAGGCAACTACTCTAGAAAAGTTTTACCATTAGAGCACAACTTAGAAATAAGTTCAGTGCTCAATTTAACCATACACAAGCAGGAGCCTACAACTCTACAACATTATTATCATATCCTAGTCAAATGCTTCCAGAAACATATTTCGTCTAATATCAATATTCTAAGAAGCCTTCATGATAAATAAAAAAGTGAAGTCAAACTTTTATTCTGTCCTTAAGGAGCCTTTATTATGACTTCCAGAAACATACTTCATCTAATAGCAATATTCTAAGAAGCTTTGTTCTCTGTTGAGAATAAAAAAGTTATGACCCCATATGCCACTGCAAGCTGGGAAAGCAAAAATTAAGTTATGCAGTTACAAATTGTAGTGTGGAGCTAGTTGCAAGAGCATTATTTCTCACATAAAGACCTTTAGCCAAAATAATACATCTCGTAGCTCATTAATAGAACATTTACTCCCTCCATTTCAATGATTCCCTTATCATTATCCATATTTCATTATAACGAACTAAAGATGTTTATTGAGCAAAGTACAAGAACATTTACAATGAACGACAGTTGGCTGCATCAGCAATAACTACAGATGTTTATTGAGCAAAGTACAAGAACATTTACAATGAACGACAGTTGGCTGCATCTGCAATGCAGTCCAATTTCCTTCCAGCAATGTTTTTTCAAAGAGTGCTAGAACAAAAATGGACTTCTCATATAATATGTACTATGCATGACAAGGAAACTCTGATCAGTTATATAACCAGATGATCCATTAGGGGCATGCAGTGCTGCTGGGGTAACTGGTTTTGAAGAAATTATTCAGGATTAGAAATATGAAACTAAGTAACAGTACAGCAGGCACAATTTATTTACCAAGTGAAAATAGAAGAAAAAAGGTTGTGAGAGAGGGAGGGAGTCTGGACATGCATGGTAGTGTAAGTTATTTCTTAGCTCATGACTGTTATAGGGAAGACGCAGCAGGACATCATTGCAGTCCTAAAACACTTAATTTTAGTGAGAATTTCTATCATTGCATACAAAAATAATTAATTACGGAGTACACAATATCTAATTTGGAATACCTCAATCCATTGCAAAGCAACAATAAATCTTGCGAGATGTCCATATGTTGATACCAAATCTGAAGAGGGCTTGCGATTAATGGGAAACACTTGATTTTTTTTTTTGCACATTACACCAATAGATCGTCCACTGTAAAGAATAGTCGAGAGATCAGAGGAGACCATTAAAGAGGGGCAACCAAGAGAGAGGACATGGAGTCAATCAAATATATGAATTAGATAGCACTGAGCAGCAAAGATATGACATTAGATTGATCTAAGATGTGTGCACAACAGCCCGCTAGATCTAAAAGTATTATCTATTCAGTGAAGTACTATCTACCTTGAGGCATTTCATCGAATAGCTGTTGAGGCATTTCATCGAATAGCTGTTGGGCGTTGTTCATGTGGATAGGCAGTCCGACTGCTGGGTTCTTGCTGGCACACTCATGGCTTGGGAGATCGCACAGGGGCGTCAGGGAGATGTGCAGGCTGGCGCCGCATCTCATCTCTGAAAACCAGTCCTTCCGCGGCGGCGGTGCCAACATTGTGTTGACTCCTTGAGTGGTGGGCAGCTGCCATCAGGGATGGGTGGAGAGAAGAGGAAATGGAGGATGAGAAGGCTACGGATGTCCCCGCACCGCCATTGCTGATCCTCTCCTCGCCACACCGTGGTGGTGTGGTGTCACATGGCCTTTCCACCGCGCCATCACCTGGATCTGAGAGCAGATAGAAAGATGAGAAGGAAATATGGGTTGAGACAGAGAGTGGATGAGAGAGCAAGTTGAAGGAAGGGAAGAAAGTACCTCTGCTCTGACTGGGTTGTGACCATAGCCTATGCGCCTTCCCTCGCATCGCCGGTGATGCGGCACCATTGCTGCCGCCTTCCTTCGCCCAGCTCGATTTCAGGAGTCATGGATCGATTTGTGTCGACTGGATATTTGAGCTTGAGGTCAGCGATGATTCCGTGGAGGGAGGGTGGAGGAGCCACCGCCGCGATAGCAAGGATGGAAGGGCAGCCGGTCGACCGGTGGAGGTGCAGGCCATGAGCAAGGGCTGCGACGGCGACGCCGAGCAGGGGACGCAAGGTGAGGTGGTGGCGGCATGCAAGGAACAGGGGCACCAGGGGCGGGGGCGAGCAAGGACCAGCGGCACCAGGGTGGCGGCGGCAGCGGTGGGCATGGGAGAGAGGGGAACGCAGTGGGGAGAGCTAGGGTTGGACCTCGATTGTTCGAAGCTGGACTGCGGGTTGATTTTAAGAAAATTTGAGGAAATCTTTGCAAAAGAGCCAGTGACACGTGGCGACACGGGGAGGGGCGCGCGGGGCGTGGCTCGCTCTGGTGCGAGCAAACGGCAGCTTTCTTAAGAAACTTTGATGCCACGGATAAACATGATCTTAACTTACCTGTCATAAAAAAAAAGTTCGATCGCACCTATGTATTATTCACCTAAACTTTTTTTTATTATGTGTGCCATTTCGTCTCTATTCTGTCTAATTTTGACCATTTGTGGCTGCTGATGTGTGAGACCGGTTATGAAAATGACCATCTAGCCCTCGATTCTGTCCTATGTTCCATTCCATTTCCTTTGACGGTGCCACGCATAAGCAACCATAAACAGTGGAAATCAGACGGGATAGAGACAGAATGGCACAGGATAAAAAAAAGTTTAAAAAAGTTTAAATGAATAGCATCCATGTGCGATCGAGCTTTTTCACGACATATAGATAAGACCGTCTTTTTTACAGCATACCAGTAAAAGACTAAGCCCTGAACCGATGTGGTACGCGAATCGATACGGTACACGAATCCATTCCAGACCGAACTACCTCTGTGCTTCACACCGAACTAGTCCAATTGGCATTTTAATCCAGGCAACGTATCAGGTGCAAACCTCTCTATCCGTGCAAACTATGCAAACTTCAATCTAGGCCATACGATGTTGATCTAAGGGTGCGCTCAGGTGAGGTGGGAGGGGTGATTTGCAAAAGTGTCTCTAATCACGCTTTGCAAATCACCCCTCCCACCTTGCAAATCACCCCTCCCACATCACGTGAACACACCCTTGGATTAATATCGTGTGGTCGAGATTGAAGTTTGCATAGTTTACATAGAAGGATTGGTTTGCACCTGATATGTCCCCATTAATCCATTCCCAACTGAACCTCATCAGCCCAAATAGGTAAACCAAGCCAATGAAGCCAGATTCGCCCCCAACCATTAGCAGTTTTAACAAATGATACATCAGATCACGACAGACAAAATCGGTATTTGTTGAGTAACAAATAGCAGATACCGATGTCAATGTGACACAGACACAGAGATATACACATGGACGTAGCGCACGAACACAAGGATGGCGCAAACCCGTCCATCTCGTTCTGCATTGGCCACACGCCCGGGGCTTCAGGACTGCACCAGCATGGTAACACCGCACATGTGCCCACCCGTCCAAAGCCCACCTCTCAGTGGCTGCGTAGTAACTACGATCAAGGGCTCTCAGCATATAGCAGCACATTGTTCTCATTCAAACGCCTCTGGAACTGCTCCAGCCGAGATTTCAAGTCCACAATCCCAGCAGCCTTCTGCGACAGTATACTGCTTAGTCTTGCTACGTAATCATCTAGTTGGTTGCCAGGCTGATCCGCTTCGTCTAATATGTTCATTTCCTGATCAAGACAAAGGTGTTAGAGCAAAACGATTTGGCAACCTGATGTGGCAATGCAGAATCATTGGGTATTAACCTCTCTAAGGATGTCTAGAGTCTCTTCCAACTGCTTTCTATGAGCATTAACTAAATCTTCCTCTTCCTGCAGCAATAACCAAAGCATCAGTCATGTTGAATGAAGATAATCTAGAAGAGGCAAACGCATTACCTGGAGGAGATCATTTAGATGTTCATCTTCTTCATCTGGTTGAGCCCTTCTGGCTGGGTAAGCAATGGAATCTCTCATATTATTCTCCAAAACGGTCTTCCTCACTGCTTGTCTTCCCTGCTGGTACATTATATCTGGTACTTCAGCTATGTTTGATGCCATGCCACCCTTGCTTCTTTGTTCCTTGACATAAACATCATTTGATGAGCTGAACTCCACCCCTTCCTTCAGTTTGGGCATTCGATCAGCAAATGCCAAAGCTGGCTGTTGTTTGACAAACTGCTGCTGCTTGGGCCAACCAAAATTGCTTCTTTCAGTGATATCATTAATCACCTCAGATGCTGAGAAAGAGGGTACAAATGAGGGAAGTGGAGAATGACACGACTCTCTTAAAGGTGCTGCCAAAGGCACATCTTTCTTGGCATTGCCTCCTTTTGACAGACTCTTCACCCTGAAAAAATTGAGAATGTGTTGCTTATATTGTAAGAACATAAGCAGTTACAGCAATAGAAGAATGGAGGTAAGTAATCACCTGTCAGCATATCTCAATGTGTTTAGAGTATGCTCACAAGAGCCAGAACTAGGGGAAATACATGATATCATGACAGTGCGTGAGTCTCCAATGAAGGAGTCACGCAAAACTTCAGTTAATTTGCTACCGCGGAAAGGAATATGAGTCTGATCGTTATCGAGTGCCCTAATGCATTCTTTCAAGGCAAGCAAACTTTTATTGATCTCCGCACCCTCGATTCTGCATTGTATTTCAGAAAGGACAGTTCAGCACAAAAAAAAAATTGATATGTTGATGAGGTGCTACAAACCAGAATAAAGGGGAGCGAAAACTATGAATGGTGACCTTGTTTGTTTATCATTGTCAGTTGTATCGGCGCCACGCTCACTGCCAGCAAGATCAATGAAGGACAACTTGCCAACTGGTCTGGGTGGTTTGGAGTCGTTGCCATCAACACGTCTTTTAATAGCAAGCTGAAGAATGGCATGAGACCTTGAGGACTCTTCATTTGCACCAGTTGTACCCGTACTTCTGGTGGCACTGCCTTTTTCAATCAACTCCTTGATAGTTTCAACATCAGATACTCTATACTCCTGTAAACCAACTATGCAAACCTTTTGTTTTCCATCCTCTCTCATGCAAAGTTTACTGCATTAAGCAATACATATTCAGATGTGAGAAATAGCAGCCACACAGAAACGGTTACACACCGTACATGAACATAACAGATTTTGGGTTACTCACCTCCTATCGTTGAGAAGGTCAAATAATTTGCCACCGTATATCTCAAAGAAACTGACAAATAATTGAAACCCTTGGTTGCGGTATGCGTGGTGCATTAATCTCAGGATATCTTGAGAGGCCTTAAGAGGAAGGGGCCTCATGGTGTATGTCTTTCCACTACCTGAGTGGAGGATATTAGTTGAAATGATATGGAATATTCTGTACATATAGGATGTATCTAGAGTAGATCAAACATATACCAGTTTGTCCATAAGCAAAACAAGTTGCTTTTGTTCGATTAAAAATTGCTGGAACCACAGGTTCCACTGTTTCACGGTAAACCTGTAGATTGCAGGAAGATGGTGTCTGGGAATGAATTTACAGTACTTAAAAACACTGATGAAAATGGTTATGCAATTTGTACCCACCTCGTCATTTGAAACATCTTCATCTAACACAGCATCAAATACAAACTCATGCCTTTCAACATACTCAGTAAGATCAACCTGTGGATGATGCATGAGAAGCTTGGTATTGAGTGAAAACTGCCAGAAGCAAGTTCCTATTCTCAAGAATATAGGCTACAGATACTGCAGATAGAAGAAAAACAAGCAAACCTTAAGTTTAGTCTCATGGACAGTCAGAGAGTTTGATCTCTGTTCAATGTCTATGATATCTTCTTCCTTCTTTGATATTTCCTTTTTGTTAAGTGGTCTTTTACGCACCTACATTCGACATGTCACGTTGAATCCATTAGAAGTGGACAGGTAAAGGTAATCAGCGACTATGGAGCAAAACTATGGAAACATACCACCACTTTGATTTTTGCAACAGGTGCTGTCTTCTCTTTCTCAGGGAAGGCCCTCAGGTAATTGTTTTCTGGGAAAATGGTAGACTTGCTCATCTGCTTATTTTGTGCGAAGCTCATATCTGAATCATCCAAAACTTCTCCATAGCCAAACTTTTGGGAAGCAGCGTACATCCCTGGTACTTGAAACTGTATGAATAACACACAAACTTTAGCTCGAGCTATGATTTTTTTTTTTATGTGGAAATGGGTATCCGTCGTTGCAATACTACATTGCCAGCTAGCACAATGTTAGGATTAAAATAAAATCAACGCATGATTATACATAACATCAGCTGAACTAACGTACTGATGTGGTACCCGTTTCAACAACCAACCATGATTCTACCAAAACTATATTTGTTTAACATTCCGGCATTTGCACGTGAAAATTAGTACGCCTGAAAGAAGACCAAGAAAAACATGTCTGATATCCTAGTCGATGATCAGCTCAAAAAAAAAAAAAATCGATAAAAACGATTCTCAAACCCATGACCCTCTCCGTTCACATTCAGAACCTCAGATCCAGCACGCCAACAGCATTCGCAAACAGTACACGATTCATCCCAGCCTTGCGAGGTCAGCAAAACAGAAGCAGCAAGTAATAAAAAGATTAAAAGAGAGCAGATGATTGAGCTCACATCGGGGATTAACTCGGTGTCGAACGCGTGGAGATCGAGCAGCCCGGGACTGAGCTGCTGCATCTTCCCAGGCGATTCCCCCGCCGGGGCGTCCCCTCCGCGCAGCCGCGCCGGCGTCGCGGGCTCCACCGACACGAAGATCTCCCCATCCCTGCGCCGCACACCGCCGCCGCGCTGCACACACAAAGCGACGCCTCCGATGAGCTCCGCCCAGAAGGAACCTGAAAACCCGGGCTCCACGCAGATCTCGATGAGCCATTTAGCCGTACCTGCTGCGCCCACCGGCCGGCGCCCGCATTGGCGGGGCCATCGAAGAGGAACTGCTCGGATGAGTACCTCCGCCGCCCGCCGCCTCCGTTCATCGTCGCTGCCGGCGAAGTAGGTCGGCGGCGACGCCGTGTGAAGTGGGGAGAAGGCCGAGGGGGGCCGCTGGAGGGGACAACGGGAGGCGGAGGAGGCGCTCTCTCCTACTGGACTAGAGTAAAAGGCCTGTCCCCGTTTCGGAGCGGCCGAGCGGGGAGGGGGTGCTTTTGCGGATTGCACCCTGGGAGTTGTGAGACTTTGCGCCGACGCCCCCAGTTTTGAATTTTGAGTGGAGTTCAGGGCTTCAAGCCAGCAGGTGACCGGAGACCAAAAGATGGGGTGCGAAGCGAGGGGACCTTCCTTTTCAGCTGCTTTTGGAGGGTTTTGTTAGGCAGCGCCTGTCTCCGCCGGCCTGGTTGGTGAAGTGGCTGTGGGGATTTCGTTATCCCATCTTTTCAAAAAAAAAACATTCACAGCATCATATATATAGCTTTCTTTATGCTTCATCCAAAGGTAAAATGCACAGTAAAGTCTTAAATATAATGAAAAAACTCATTATTTCTCCTTGAAGTTCATGATTCACGGTTTGAATGCATCTTTTGTTTTATAATGAAATCTTTATTTCGAGGATGTTGAACAGTAATGAGCCATGTGATGAAAACTGAAGTCACTTGACTCGAGTTCTTTCTCTAGCTACTCAAGAAAGGACATTTGAAGCTAAAAAAATATATCAATTATCTATAAAAAGGAAAAAGTCTATATCAACCCCACCACCTATGGAGGTGGACTACATAACCCTCCAACATATGAAACGGCCTAAAATCACCCCTGAACTTCTCAAAACCGATCAAATTATCTCCTAAAGCAGTTTAAAAAACAGAGTAAATCGCAGAAAAATCATAAAATAAAAAATTAAATTGTGTTGGACTCTAAACGAGTAGATATACACAATGACATATAATATGGTATGCTTTAATATATTTTTTACAACTATGGAGAAAATCATAGATCTAAAGCTACCGTAAAAAAATGTACTAAAGCATACCATATTACATGTTCAATGTGTATATCAACTCATTTGGAGTCCAATACAATTAGATTTTCTATTTTATGGTTTTTTGTGATTTACTATGATTTTTTAAAACTGCTTTAGGGGGTAATTTGACCGGTTTTGAGAAGTTCAGGAGTGATATAGGCCGTTTCATAGGTTGGGGGGTTATTTAGTCCGATCTATATAGGTTGGGGGTGATATAGACTTTTCCCTATAAAAATAAAGTTATGAAAAGGACTGCTGGGTTCCAACACTGGTTCTGAAACTTTTAGTTTCGACATCTTTGAAGGATTTTGACGTTTGAATAAAAAACTATGTTTGTATTAACTATCTTGAAAAAATAGTTTCACAATGTCATGCTTTATTGAATTTATAAATTATTGTTTAGTTCCTCGCGTGAAACTTTTGACTCGTCGCAACGGATGTTTGACACTAATTAGGAGTAAATATATACTAAGTACAAAAACTAATTACGCAAATAGAGTGTTCGTCAGACGAATCTATTAATCCTAATTACTCCATGATTTGATAATGTTGTGCCACAGAAAACATGCGCTAATGGTGTATTTTTTTACCAGAATCCGCTAGGGAGACCCCTAAACTAATGATGTATTAATTAGGCTTAACTGATTTATCTCGCGAATTACACACCATCTGTGTAATTTACTATATTTATTAGGAAAAAGTCCATATTACTCTCCTCAACTATAAGCAAAGTCCACATAACACCCTAAACTATCTTTTAGTTTATTTTACCCCCTAATACAATTTGTCTTTTTTATTTTCCCATGCACAAGTTCAATTTTAATTTCAAATTTACTTGGTTGTAATGAACATCACAATGTATGTCAAAAATCCCATATTATGAATTTTCTGTCATTATTTTTTTGTATAATTTTGCATCCCAAGGATTAACTAATGGATTAATTAATTATTAAATATCTCACCTCATCAAAATAATGATAAAAAATCATGTTATATTTTTCAAATATGCGCTATGATTTCTACTATCATCTCGTAAAATTTTAACCTAATATCACACTTGTACATGGAGAAATAAAAAAAGAAAAATTATATTAAGGGATAAATTAAACCAAGTAACATAGTTTTGGGGGTGAAATAGACCAAACAATAGTTTAGGGGGTTATGTAAACTTTGCTTATAATTGAGGGGAGTAATTTGGACTTTTTACTATTTAGTACTCCAAATTGGTGCCAAACATCCGATGTGACATATGAAAAGTTTTCACCTTCCATTTAAATTATTAGTCTGTTTTCGCGTGAGAAATACTCAAAATTTCTCGGCGTATGGCTTTTATATTTGCGGGCGTGCCAGTATACAATTTGTATACAAAATAAATATTTATAAGTGCAGAGATAATTAATCATATCAAGAACGCAAGAGACAACAATTTTACGTGGAAAACCCTTGCGGGTAAAAAACCACGGTGGCCCGAAGGCGAACTTCACTATATCAAATGAGTTATACGGCAGTGTATTAATAGTGAGTAATTAACTCATCCGTGCGATTTACAAAAGATACAAACGAAGTAGTAAAAATATTGTAGTACCAATATCCCGGCAGGCATCATATTACTCAAGCGATTGTGTAGCTCATGATTCCTAGAGCCTCAAGAGAACTCTAGTTAATTACATCTGCAAGTGATATTTGCAGAATACCTCCGATTAAGTTGTGCCATATGGTCGTCATCATCGATCCTCTTGTCATGTACTCCATGTATCAGTGCTGCATAAAATAAAATAAATAAAAGGAAAACACCAGGCAAAGCAAATGTCATATCTCGTCATTTATATGGAATTTTGGCTAAAAGTTCCATTGCAAATGTGAAGTGTCCAGCCTCGTCGGTCAGGACAAAATGAACTTCTCCGACCTTGTTGGTCTCGGAAGATAATGATGGAATTTGTGTTCGGCCTCGTCGGTCACGAACATAGAGTGTTCAGCCTCGTCGGTCAAGACATAATGAAGACTCCCTGTCTCGTCGGTCTCGGGAGGATAATAACAAAATAAACTAATCTTGAACATTTAGCCAAGTTCCCTTCATGATAGAATAAAACTTTCATCGCGCCTGATGATACTTTTTATATATATATATATATAACTCGGTCTCTCATACAGACCAGTAAACCTGTGAGATGGAAACACACATGTGTATCCATGCATAGATTCACAATCTTGATGAGGGTCAAACACCAATGATATGGCCTTCTTCTAGATCTTGTAAAATGACCAAGTGTTGTCAGCTATGAGATCTCTCTTTTCTTTTATCTCCTGAAAGGCTAAAACACATGAGTGCGCCGCCGGCGCTTATGCTCTGCCATCGATGTGGCGTGACCCTGCAAAAAAAAAAAAGAAGAAGAAAAGCCGACATCTTGCCCTTGATGTGGCATGTTCCTGCAAAAAGGCTGTGTGTGGCGGCGGTGAAAATGGAGAGGTGAATGTGTGTCAACGACGGCTGCAGGGCGTCCACGTGGTGAAGGTCGATCTGTGTGGTGGAGAGGTCCCTGGGATATGTGGCAGTGTGATCCCAGTCCCTGCGTGTGTTGCACCTGCAAAGAAAAGAAAGAAAATGCACATATGTGCTGCCATTGATGGCTTTCTTCTAGATCATGTAATACGCTTAATCACTGCTTGCCATAATCTTTAATTTTCTTTTAATCTCATGAAGGACGTGAGTGTACCACCGACACTCAGTGCCTTGCCATCGATGTAGCATGTCCCTGCAAAAAGAAGAAAATGCAGGCTGTCAAGCCGTGCAACGCTCACCATGAATGCGCCGACGACGGTGAAACCGATCTCGCCGATGCCATGAGATGCCTTGCCTGCGGCAGCGAGGCCAATCTCCAGGCGATGATGATGCTTGTGGATGGAGATTATGGAGGTGTGTGGTTGTGTGAAGATGAACTACTGATGTGTGCGTGCACTGGTATGTGGGTGTGGTGGCGGTGCAGATGTGTGTGTGGCGGCCGTAACGGTCCTTCCCTCTGACCGTAGAGGAGCGATCTTTTTATAGCTGAGCAGCTGAGCTCTAGGGTAAGTAGAGAGGAGAGAGGTGCTGGCCAGGGAGCGTCGCCGCGCCGCCGAAAGACGTTGTGAGCCAGCGGTTCAGTAGCGGTGCTCCTACATGTACGCCGAGAAGAACTGCATGAGACGCCAATTCAAATTTTGGAGCTGTGCATGATCCTTTGACCACATGATTTGCACAAGATAATCGTCAACCCATTTGACTATAACGTGGGCCTTCCTGTCTGGTTAGGACTCCGTACGTCCAGCATAGCTTGGCAGAAAACCAAAAGAGATCTCACGAGTTATATACTTGGCAAGCAAATAAAAATATTCTTCAGCGGGCACGTGTATGAAATACGTACATGCGTATATATTTGCACTCATGCACCCAAGTCTAATATGAGTAGCATAGTTAACACCACTCTCAGCAATTTGCTCGATGATAATTAAATTTGCTGGCATACTATTCCAAAACCTTTATGGAGCATAGTATCATTTTATTTCAGCCATAAATTCAAACATGACCTTCATGATAAGATATGAATTCTTAATAGGTAGCATATGGATTTGACTTTATTCGGGGTGACATTTTATCGTCAAACAAAGTCATTTGACTAATTTGGTCCAACTTTGATCATTCGTCTAATTAAAAATTATGCAAAATAAAAAATTTTTGTTACGACTTGCTTTATTAATGAAAATTATTCAAGGGTGACTCAAACGACTTATAATTTAGAATGAAGGAAGTGTGGTCACGACTAAAATTCAAGGACCATCTTCTTACCTAAGAGGTGATGTTTTGTGACTATTTGCTTATAAGGACAACGGCTAGTAGTTTCCCCTTGTTGTGTGATATCTCTACAATATGAAACCTGGATCCAAACCGGGCAACCGCATAGTGCCACATCAAAGGCATTCTCTTGACTGTCGGATCAGCCACGCCGACGGTTGAGATTAGCCTGAGCAATCCTCGGGCACGTGACCACACACGTGGGACCCGTTGATGTGAGTCCCTCAAGTGGGCCCCATGGGTGGGCCCCATGGAACCAGCTAATGTGGGTACACAAGTGGGCCCCACCGTAGACCACGGGACCCACAAGTGGGTCCCACCATATGTGGGCCCCACTAAACACATTATATGTGGGACCCCCATAGTTTTTTTAAAAAAATTACAAACATTGCTTAAACACTTTTTTATATTGTTTGTTCAATATAACATCATAAAAAAATTATCTATTTCTGAATTTGTTTATTTAAAAGAACATAATTTTGAATGATCTAATACAGTTATTTATAATTTTATATTTTATTTTTAAAACATATACAAAACATTTTAGGTGATGGTGTCAACAATGTAATTGAAACATTTCAAAATATAAAACATTATTAAAAGGTGTCCAATATCAAATTTAGTAAAAATATCAAAATATATAATATATAACTTTATAGACGTGGTTATGTAAATATTTTTCTTAAATGAATTATCAAAGCATGTCGAATTTCAGAATTTTCTCTATGGAAAGGTTTTAGATTCTAGAATATGTTGTACCTTTCATTCTAAAATATATATTTTGTTGAAGTATGAAAATTTATGTAGGAAAATTAAAATGAGCTTTGAATTTTGAATTTTCCTAAATATAATCCATTCACACAAATGTTTATACATGATAAGTCATATATATAATTTGATACCGAAATATCTTCAAATTTAAAAGTGTTCAATACAACAAAAAGCTCAAAATTTGAAATATTCTATGCGTTTCATAATTCGTTTTTATAATGTTTATATACGATCCGCTGCCCTTACTATTCGGACACTAAAACATCTTTAAATTTAAAAATATTGAATATTAAATTACCACAAAACTTCAAAATCTATAAATTTGTCACAGATCACACTTTAAATCCAAAGCTCCTTCCAATTGCCTCTTAAACCTAACATACAAACACTGAAACACCTTGAAATTTAAAAATATTGAATTCTAAAGTAGCTCAAAACTTCAAAACCTATAATTTGCTATAGATCACACTTTAAAACCAAAACAGTTTCCAATTTGTCTGATAAATCAAACCTTCGAACATCAAAACACTTTCAAATTTAAAACTTTTTGAACACAAATGTTGTTTCAAATTCCAAAACCTTTTACAGATAGCAAATTTTAAAATTCAAAGGTCCTTGCTATGTCCCTCGTACAAATGTTCAGATTTCAACAAAATATACACTTGAAAAGAAAAAAAATACTCCTCCTTTCAAAATCTAAAACAGTTCTATAAAGAAAATATTTAAATTTAATGTGCTTTGCTAATTTATTTAAAAAAATTTTACAGCCATTAACAGATCCACTTACCATACGCGGTAACGCCGCAGACTTTTCTAGTTATTTGTGTGCTTTCCGTGAAAACATAAGGATCCAAGTGTAGCAAACTCCTCATGCAAGGGTCACTGAGTAATCCATGAATCCATTAGCCAGTCGACACCCAAGGGCACGTGGCAGGTGATACGTTGCTAAGGCGGCCGAGACCCCCGCCGTATGGAGCGTCGGAGACGTCAGGACAGGAGGAAGCGCTCTCCACCAGCCAACATGCACTTGTCTCCCGGCGCTAGCGCGTGGGGCTGTGGGCCAACAACGTGTCAAATCTTTGGCATGCCTAAATCTTTTGAGCGGCGGGGGAGCCCACATCACCACCCCACACATATTTGCCAGTTAGAATATGGAATCCTTCCATCTCTCCAACCAAATACATAGCATAGAATTACCCATTCCTAAAAATAGAGATGGAACCGTTCCGTCCTACCTCGCTCTTCAACCAAATACACCCTAAAGCATGAAGCAGATGCTAGCTTTCTCGGCAGAGTGGATGAAACAAAATCGTTGTATAGGTACTTCGAGGAGTTCTTGTACGTGGCCGGTGGCTGCAGTGCTGCGGCTGCCCAGCCACCATTACCGAACAACTTGTTTCTCGGTACATGTTCACGCATTGCGCTGACCATGCTACAATGGCTGGGCAAGCTCCGGAGATGGGTGTCGGCTCTGCGGGAAGTTCGTGGCTAGATCCATCCCCAGGCAAGATGGATTTGGTGGCTCGTCACCTTCTTCTTTTCTGCCTCGTGCCGGCAGCCATGTAGCGAATGCGGCAGCCCATAACCCTACGATGGCAGTCTGTGGAAGGTCCCAATGAGAGCGCACTTTTTCCCTCCACGAAGGTCTTCTCATGGGCTTGTTGGTTGGGTTGCCATGCCATCTGAGGACTTTCTCAGTTGACCTGATAACAGTGGCAAATTCGTCCACTCATACCATCACTCCATCTTTCATCACCACTGCAATAGCCCCCCCTGCTTTCCCTGCGTTGTCCCTGTTGGCCAACACAGGCATCTCCCCCAGCACAAAGTCCAATGAGCAGCGAGGAAGGCGGCAATGGAACCTTCTCCCACGGTTCTCCCTCTCCTTTTTTCCATCCTCATTTTTCCGGAATGAGATCCTCCAAACATGGTCCCTCTTTTGAGTCACTGACATATGGTTACCATTGAGCTTGGGCCCACATGTAAGTGACTCAAAGATAGAGACCGAAAGTTAGAGGAACTCCCTCCTACTTTTCATGGCCGAATCTGCGTGCCGATGGGTCAGATCCACCCTCTTCGTGGCGTCCTAGGTGGTTTGCAGCGAGGGACGACTCTAGCTTCGGCGTCGGCTGCAGGAGAACGACGTCCTGCCTGGCACTATTGTCACGGATGGGACCTAGCACAATTGGTTGGCTCCACGCGGCATCTGTCCTATGACCTTGTTTTGTGGATACGGCACGGCCTGCAGCTGGGTCTGTCTCGGCAGCAGTGAACATGTGTGTGGTGTCCCTGCTCGCCAAGTGCTATGTCTGGCTCCATGGCAACCTTGGCACTGTTGCAGTGTCGCAACAATGCGACTCCTCCTTTGGAGGCGGCATGTTTTGCGGCTAAAGCCGTGGCCAGGCTACACAACGCTGATGTTTTGGCCTATTTGGTGGTGTGTCGGCAACACCATGGTGATGTGGCCGAGTACAACTTTCTTGGGCATACGCCAATGTCGTCCTTGCGGAGGTGGTTGTGATCATGTGGAGGTGCACAAACAACGCCATGGTGGGGCTGGAGGCGCCAACTGTCTCTTTACACTATTTGTGGCGATGCAGGTGAAAATCCATCGCTCGTTAGAACCATCTCTTTACAACGCCTTCGATTGTCATATCCTTCCTGTTGGCGACATCAAGCATCCTTTGTGTGGACCTAAACTCTTGTGTGGACATGGGCACTGGTCTTCCCTAGCAGATTTTCTGGCAAGGTGGCTTGCTTCGGTTGTGGCTGCTATCGAATGGGCGTATTTTTTCTTTCTCTTTTTTATATGAAAATAATCTTGCATAGTGGCTCGTGTCGATGTCCCAATCCGATCGAGCAGAGGTCATAGAGGTTCGTGTCGATGTCCCAATTCGACTGAGCAGAGGTCACAGAGGCTCGTGTCGATGTCCCAATTCGACCAAGCAGAGGTCATGGAGGCTCGTGTCGATGTCCCAATTCAACCGGGTAGATCATTTTCGTTGTGGCTTATGTCGACGTCCCAATCCGTCCAACCATCGAAGTTGTTGGTTGTCATGAGTTGACTCGTGTCGATGTCTCGATCCAACCGGCCGAAGTTGTAAGTTGTGATGAGTTGGCTCATGTGGACGTACTAATCTGACCGGACAAAGTTGTAAGGTTGATGGACCGAAATTGTGAGGTATGGTTACCTTCCTAGTTGTAGGGTCTATAGACCCAAGCTGTATAGTTTCCAAGCAGCTTTTCCTTATAAACTGAGTTAATTCTCTTTTATTTCTAATACAAATTCAGGAAGCATAAACTTTCGCCATCAGTTTAAAAAAAACATTGGCAAACTCAAGGGAAAATGGTTGTTCTTGGTGCTTTAGTAGATAATGACCGCATTACTGTTGCGGAGAAGACCCCGGCGGTCATCTTTGTCTAGCTATACCGTCGACCCCCTGGCATCAGATGGCCTTTGTGAAGGGATTTGGATCATGGCGATGGAAGTTACTGGCCATCGATGTTTATTAGCAGCATTTCTTCTCCTAATTTCAGTTGGAGACAGCCACACAGAACTACAGGGTCTAGTGGAGCCTCGCAGAGCACTTGAAGTGGAACAAGCAAGCGTTTCATTGACTGTATTGTGTAGGGTGGTTGCGAGCTGATGGTCTTGTTTTCTGATCCGGTTTGCTTTGTGCATTCTGAGTTTGTCTTTGGAAAAAAAGTCTATATCACCGCCAACCTATGGAGGTTGGACTACATAACTCCCCAACCTATGAAACGGTCTATATCACTCCTGAACTTCTCAAAACCGATCCAATTACCCCCTAAACCAGTTTTAAAAAATCATAGTAAATCACAGAAAAATCATAAAATAGAAAATTCAATTGTTTTGAACTCCAAATGAGTAGATATACACATTGAACATGTAATATGGTATGCTTTAGTACATTTTTTTCACTATAGCTTTAGATCTATGCTTTTCTCCATAGTTGTAAAAAAATGTATTGAAGCATATATACCATATTACATGTCCAATGTGTATACTACTCTACCCGAAAAAAATGTGTATACTACTCATTTGGAGTCCAGCATAATTTCATTTTCTATTTATGATTTTTTGTGATTTACTATGATTTTTAAAATTGGTTTATGAGGTAATTTGATCGGTTTTGAGAAGTTCACCGTTTCATAGGTTGGGAGGTATGTAGTCCATCCTTCATAGATGGGGTGATATAGACTTTTTCCTTTGTCTCTGCCTCTTTGTTTTTCTGCTGCGTGTATAGCCGATTGTTTCGGACGCCAAAACTTTCTTTGTAAAATAAATTAGCGCCACGGCCGACTCGGTCTTCAATGCCTGTTCGTGTTCGGGTCGGACGTCGGATCTGGGCTGGGATCGACTCCGACTATGGCCCCATAAGACAACTCTCTCTATAAACTTTGAATCCGCAGAAACCAAAACCTACAGTTTTCTCAAGAAAGGCAGATCGCGTCTCCAAGTTTTTCCCTGATCAGCCTACCGAGGGAGGGAGGGAGGGAAGCGATGCAGGCCATCGCGAAAGCGGTTTCTCGTCGGTACAACCTCGCGCCCGCAGGTATTGCTCGAGCTCGCACCTTCATAGGCCAGGGCACGACGATTGGCCGACGTGGCGTGCGCACGGCGAAGCGCCGCAGGGTCTCCTGCGACGAGACTTGGCATGAGGAATTGGATGAGCTTGTGGAGATGGGGACGGCGGAAGAGAGTTCAGCCCGGCTCGCAGTCCAGAGGAACTATTTTCTTGTTGTAATGTTAAGCGTCCTTACTATAGAGATGTATCATTACTTCAACCCGAGCAGCTACCTTAGCATGGTGAAAGATCCTTAAACAGTAGAACCGCACACGCCTAGTCATGCCGACGAGGGCTAGATTAGAAATATTGAGGAAAATCGTAAGAAATGTTTGAAGGAAAAATCGTAAGAATTGTACCTTTTTTAGACACGTAAGAACTGTACCTGGTTGGTGTAGTTATCTATCTAATCTATGAGAATTTGGTGGTTGCTTATCTAGTTCAGTAATTCTGTTTGTCTGAATTTCTTAGAATGAATTTCTTTTTGGCGTGGTTTACCTGTTTTTAAACAAAACACACATTTGTCACCGGCAATCTGTGTTTGCCTGGTGTCACCGTCGAAAGCAGGAAGCACGGCCCGAGTGAAGTCAGCGAGATCGATGTAACTTCTGAAAGATTAGTCCTTTATTAGTTCCGAGAAATGCTAGTATTAGTTAATTTAGTCTTTTTTATTATAAAAAATTTCCTGGCTTATCTACACTAGTCCATCAACTCCTACTAGCAACTGGGTTTGTGTTCTTAAATATTTCTGAATAAATTTAACCATATATCTGAATTTAAAAAGTTTGTTTTTATATTCTGAAGTAATTTTTGATGCTCCTATTTCTAAACTTCCCATTACAAACACTAAGGTGGTGTTTAGATATTGGGAAATACATAATGGAATTGGAAAAGGGAAATAATTGGATGTCTCAGATTAATAATGAGAATATATAGAAAAATCCTAGCCATACAATCATTTCTCTTTCCCAATCCCATTTACTATTTCTCCATATTCAAACACCACCTAACGTTAACTAACAAACAAGTAACTATAAGATTCTTATTTCAATCGAAATTATGACACTAGAACTATACAAATTGGAAAGTATTATTTCATATATCAACCTAAAAATAGTAAGTCAACATAACCCACTTTTGGTCGCCATTTGTTACTGGTAACAAATAAAAAATTGTTTTGAAACTATTCAAGGTCAATTACAAATCTTTGGCCACTTCTTTTTCTATTCCAATATATCTATAGTATAACATAGCTACTATACATTAATGAAACATTTTTTCTAAGACAAATATACTTGCTTGTCTAGCTTCTATGCACTCGAAAGCAACACACAAGAAAACCAATTGAAGGTTATACAATTTGAAAGATGTCCTTTATTTGTGAATGAACCAACACACAAGATAACCCAGACTATTATGACCGGTCATTGTTTGGATGAACATGAAGTCATCACTACCAGAAAACTGATGTTTGCCGAGTGCATCAAACAACCTTGCCTAGTGTCACTAAAAAACACTCGGTAAAAAATACACTCGAAAAAATTTGTATTTGTCGAGTGCTTCTAAATTTACACTCGACAAACAAAGAGTTTGCCAAGTGTTTTTCCTTGGCATTTGACAAAAATATTACTTGCCAAGTGTCAAAAAGATGTCATCAACAAAGATAATGTTTGTCGAGTTTTTTTTAAAACACTTGGCAAAGTCAATTGTCAAAGCACATTTTGAAGCAGTAAATAATTCAAATTAAAAAGGTTTGAACTACAAAGTTGTATAACTTCTCAAAATGTACAACTTTGATATTGGTCATATATTGATTCAAACAAATCAATATAAATGTTTTTCACAAAATGTACATCTCTAGTACAGTTTCATGAAACTAGAAAATATATTACAAAATTTGCGCACAATGTTACTACCACTTTGTTGAATGAACAAATGACTAAAATAAAAGTTATAGATCTTCAAAAGTTATTGAGCTTTTTAGTTGAACTCTTTCTAATTTGAATTAATTTGGCCAACGAGAGATAGGTTTGAATTTATTAAATTTCAAATTTGAGTTTTTTTTCAAACGACCTCGGATGGAGAAACAACCAAACTAAAAGTTGTAGATCACAACAAGTTATGAAACTAAGAGTTGTAGATCACGGAAGTTATGAAACTACGAGTTGTAGATCACATCAAGATATGAAACTTTGTAGTTGATAATTTTTGTATTTGAACTAATCCTATCAACGAAAATTAAGTTTGAATTTCTCAAATTTTGAAATTCAAATTTTGTAAACGACCGCGATGGAGAAACTACCAGAATGAAAGTTGTAGATTTTAAAAAATTATGAAACTTTATAGTATAATATGTGAGGAATCGAAACGGAATAGGGATGTGAAAGAGAGTGTGGTGTAGTAGTAGATGAGTTTACACGGGAGAGGGTGGTCGTGGATTCGAATCCCGCTAGCTTTGCACCACGCAGATTTTACAGGGTGGCGGCTTGGTGAGTCCTCCCTTAGTAATTTTTTTATTCTATTTTTCGAATATGTTTCTATTCATAGCAAAAAAAAATTGTCGACTGCCGATTAGCACATAGCAAAGGCTTTGCGGAATGTCCGGCAAAAAGCACTCGGCAAAGAACTCTTTGCCGGCACTTTGGTTGCTGAGTCAAGTTTGTTGTGGGTGGTGTTCGGCAGACTCTTTGCCGAGTGTTATACATTCTTTGCCGGTGTGGCCGTGTGATACCACACGACAAACATGTGGATTCCGGTTGTGTATCTTCTAATATAATTATAGTTAGCACCATACTATACGTAACCCAAATTTAATGGTACATATATATCACCCATGTGACTCGATTCAATTATTAGACATCAGTTACGTTTCGATACATTGGTATATATCGTACAATTAAGTCATTGTGGGGGTCATAAATTAGGGGGCCCCACTGGCATGACTCCTGCTCACGGCAGATGTGGCAGAACCGCCCAATTTAAACTGGCTCAAGTGCGTCGAGCCACCCTAACTCAGGGTAACACGCGCACGCACTTCAAACAGTTTAAATCCGGTAGTCTGTCGAGTGTCCCTGGGACATCCCGAATCATCCACTGACAAGTTTTTCTTAACCATAGCTTAGGATCCGTACCAGGTTGGAGATAACACAACAGGCATTACCTTTTTACATACATACGACAAGGTACGAATTATTACAACCGAGTTTTGAAACTCTCTTAACTGCAAACCAAAATACCAAGAGCCAAAATACAAACTAGGTTTGTACAACTGAAGAGACAGAAGAGTTCGGAGAATTCTAAACATCTAGAGCCATCTGGGACCTCCGATGCTCTAGGGCTTCTAGCTCTCCTCATCTCCTTCGGTTTGTGGAATCTCCTCTGGAAAAACAGAAAGGGAAGAACCCTGAGTACAAAGGTACTCAGCAAGACTTACCCGTCTTACCAAAGAAAAGACTCTCAAGGATGAATGAATAGGCTTTTGGTGGTTGGTTGGCTGACCCGACCTTTGCAGAAAAGCTTACTAGGAATGTGTCCTTAAATAACAGTTTTATTTCAATTTAGTATTAGTTACTCAACTAAGTGGTAAATACCTTTTTCACTCAGGTGATACTAGGTTCAAACAGCATTTTGAATCACTCACATATAATAGTTCAACTTGTTTCCTCTACGATGTTTAAAATTTGATCAAGTGCACTCATAACCAAGAGTAGTGTTGATCCGGATCCATATACATCCTGCAGGAGATACCTAGCCACCAGCCACGTACAGCTGCGCCAGCTGTCCGCAACAACCTTTCAATTAGTTGGGCCAAAGACCGGAAATATCCTTACCCGAACCCGGGAACGCATCCCCACGTGGGCCCCACGTCTGGCGACCACCCCGTGAGTTCCAGATGACGATCCCGCCTTTCTCCGACCCAGCAAGCACCGGTAAGCGATATTTCCAATCAACGAGCCAGCTAATCTAGTCGGCTTTACTGGCCCCATTACCCAGTAAGAAACCAGGTAGAATCACTCGATCAATTGCTTAAACAACGGAACGGTCCTTAGTGACTTTAGCTAGTAGGCAGAACTAGGGATCGAGCTACCTCAATCCATTCTATCATCTTCTGCCCACTCTTTCTTCTCTTATTTTCTCAAATGTGATTCATCTATGATTAGTAAGCACCTAGATTATTATTATCACATTTAACCCTAGCAAAGCATAACTACGTGGATGCTCTATAAACCATTTACTTCTCTTCCTAACAAGGGTAGTGCTAGCAAGGAGTAGTTCATGCATCAAAGTTGTCATTCAACTCCTAACTTAATGCACATATAAAAAAAACATAATATTTGGACTCGTGACATTCGGAAATAAATAGGTGAAGATGAAATCCGGAGCTTGCCTTGAGTTTCAAAGAGGTTAGTAGTTTCGGTGACTTCCTGGGATTCCGGAGGAACTACTAAAACCTCTTCGTACTGAACTGGCTCGTCGGAGAATTCCACGTACTCCACTTCCGAGGCCTCAGATTCTATATGCGATGCAAGTTAGTGATGAGAGATGCAATAGTTTGAAAACATAACACAACTTCATTTCTCGATACAGTTGCAAGCCAACCAAGCTACCTAACTTTCCCCTAAAGAAAAAGTTATTTTATAAAGTGGGTGAATTAATTCCTATTTCTTTTATTTATGTATTAAAGGAAAATTCCTAAGTATACCAAAATTATTTTCTACTCATATCTATCACTTTATCTATTGATAAAAGTGTTTATAAAACATGAATCCTATTTTAGAATATTTTTAATACTATTTTAGCCAATTTAAATAATTATTTTCTAAGTTGATATTATTAGTAAATTCTAAACATCACAATTTTTAGGGTTTAGCATTTTTAGATTATAAAGAAAAATCTAAGGAATTTATCAAAATTTATTTCATATTTTTCTGATTTTTCTACAATTTTCTAGAATTAAAACAGTGGATAAATATGATTTAAAGTTAATTCTAAAATCTAATTGGTCTTTTTGCAAAAACCCCCCTGACTTCTCTCTTCTTCTTCCCCGAGATCCCCGGCCACGCGGAACAGAGCCCGCGCGGACCGAGCGCCTCACCGGCGTTGACCCCCGCACTCTCGCCGGCGGCGAGGTCCCCCGGCGACACCGACTAGCCCTAGGGCCTCTCTTCACTTACGCGCATCCATTCTAAGCCTAAGTTTCTCCGGCTAACTCTAACCCTAGTTCCCTCGCGGCACGGCGGCGGAACTCGATGGCGCGCCGCACTCCGGCGAGCTTCACCGCGCCAGCCCACCCCCTGACCGGCTCACGAGCATCGCCTAGACACGAGACACCCTATGCGCTACTTTAGCCAGCCCGCGCAACACCGCACGCCCGAGCGCACCACGCCGGCCATGGCGGGAGCACGCCCGGAGCACGCGGCGGCGAGCTAACCGCGGCTCGAACACGACGAGACAAACCCTAACGGCTACCCTACGAGCACCAGCGAACCTCCCCGCACCCAGCGCGCGCACCAGCTCGGCCGGTGGAGGTCCGAGCGAGGCTACCCACGTGCGCCGACCATGGCGGAGAAGCGCCATGGCGACGAACGCGTTCTAGCCCGGAACAACGTCGCGCTCAACTGAACAAACCCTCAAACATCGTCCCAGACCTCTAAGCAGCACCACTAATCTCTCTAACTCTGGCCAAAGCAACCATAACCGCGCAAAGATGAGGAGAACGCTTACCCCGGCGAGACGTCGACGGGAAGCTTCCAAAACCGGTTGTGCCGGGCTCTGGAGTGAGGGAGGAGGAGCACCAGTGGGTGGAATCGAACCAGGGAACGGTGGCGAAGCTTATGGTGGCTAGAATCAACACGGAGCGGCTCAAACGGTGGCGGGGCAACTCCGGCTCAACGGCGGCGACGGAGGAACGCAGAGGAGCTCGCGGCGAAAAGGGGAAAGAGAAGACCGGGGCCTCGGCTATATCGACCGAGCGATGCAGCGGCGTTCGACACCTCCAGCTGCGACACCGCCCATGCTGTCCTTCCCCAGAGTCGACGCGTGGCCGGCGAAGTGGTCGCGACGCTCGTCGCCGGCAGCTGCCTGCTAGGCATGACGTCATCAATCCCCCCTTTCAACCTCCATTCTTCCCGAGATTGAAACCTCAATTTCTCCCAAATTCATATGGCAACATCAAAAACTCCCAACATGAAACTTGTAGCTGGATCATTCAATTTCATTTCTTATTTTGACACTTCACTCATTTGAGCACAAATTGAAGTCGAATTTGAGCTTCAAAGTCCCTGCTGCAACTTGTCCCCAATTTCAGAAACCTTAACTGAATTTTGCAAATTACTCTCGAAATTTGAATAGAACATGCCTCTGGTGCTAAAGACAAATTTGAAATTCACCTTCAGTAGAACAACTTCCTAGTTGGAAGTTTCTGCAGAAGACTTCAAATTCGATCTCAATTTGATCAAATTCAAATCGGCTGTCAGCTACACTGAACTTTCTGAAAACACAATCTGACTGATTTTCTTTCGTGATTTTCTCCTTGATCCAGCCAGTTTCTAAGTGTGACCCAAAAACAAAAGTTGTCCTTCATACTTCCCTTAACAACTTTGTTTAAGACACCTTGGGCTTACCACCCACAGATCAATGGCTAAACTGCCTTGCAAAATCGCTGCTCAACATGAAATTTCAGCCGAAATCTCAAAGTGGTTAAGTGTTTGTGTCGGATTGTGAATAGTGTCCTTTCCCATTTTCCTTCTCCCATTTACTTGAAACATCCTTTCTCAAATTTTTCTCACCAGTGATGGCCAATTAAGTTGCTTAACTCATAAACTTCATTTAGAAATTCTTAGTCTCTCAAAATTTTCAAATCTAACCACTTTGTTGACTTTAGTCAACCATTTCTCCTTTCTCTTTTTCTTTTTAAACATTTTCACTTAACCAACCATTCATACACATGTACATAAACTAAAAAGGGTGGGTTGTTACAGCAGACGAGCGAGGGGCGGCCCCGATAATGGTTGGAGACGGTTCTAGACACTGCCGGTCAGGGAGCTCCGTCCCGCTCGACCCTCGGAAGGCTTAAAGGCCAAAGGGGTCGGGCACCTCTGTCACGCCCGACCCCCGCCCCCTTAGGTAAACATGAGGACATAGGGGTCAGGCGCATCCATCTCGCCCGACCCCCGACCCTCTGGGTCGGAAGGGAAGACCCCCGCGGGGAGACTCTTCCATCGACGAACCCAACCTATGAAGAAGGAGCAAAGAGAGACTCAAGGATACTCTCGAAGCCAAACCAGGCCTTTGAAGGAGAAAGCGTGCGGCCTACGCTTTCTCCCAACCGACACCTGACAGCACGTACCCGCCTGCCAACTGGAAAAGCTGATCTGCAGTTCTGCGCCCGGGAAAAGGTAGCTGCATGCGCTCCGTTGCGCTAGCAGCCAAGGAGGAAACTACCACGAAGCTGCTGGTGGGAAGGCAAGGACACGCGGCGGCCAAGGAGGGGGTCGCCAAGACGCACTAAGCCGACAACAAGTAACCATCGGGGGCACTGGCACCCAAGGGTAGATAGGTAAAACGTCATTGTATGGGTGTCCTTCTCTTGAACTATAAAAGAGAAGGGCATCCTCCTGCGAAAGGAATCCGGTTTGAGGATACTCGATCTCTGGAGCACTTAGTCCCCTACACGCATTCTATATCCAAGGTTTGAACTGGCCTTCGTTGTAATCCGCCGCCGAGAGAGCAATACAGCCGTTAGCAACCTTCACTGGACGTAGGGATCACTCCCGAACCAGTATAAACTCCGTGTCTTGCGTCTCTTGAACCATTCTCTACCGAGACGTGCGTGTTCTGTGATCGACACTCGCCGGCGTGAGGCACCCCGTGTGCAGCCCGCCGACACATACCACGTCATTTTGAAGTAGAATATATGCATATGTGATTTATTTGGTCATGCCCAATAACGGACATGTTTGAGCCTTCTTATTGTCTCTTTGAGATCTGGTTCATGCACCCTTGGCCATGCATATGCCTAGCTTCCTTTTTTTAGAATTACACAGTACAAGGTTTGAACTGGCCTTCGTTGTAATCCGCCGCCGAGAGAGCAATACAGCCGTGAGCAACCTTCACTGGACGTAGGGATCACTCCCGAACCAGTATAAACTGCGTGTCTTGCGTCTCTTGAACCATTCTCCACCGAGACGTGCGTGTTCTGTGATCGACACTCGCTGGTGTGAGGCACCTCGTGTGCCGCCCGCCGACAGTTGGCGCGCCAGGTAGGGGCCTGCGCACGTGTTTGTCCTCGCCGACACCCGGTGTGAGATGGCTGGTCTTAATGGCCATCAGTTCAGGTTGGGTGCGGCCATCCGGTTCGGCAGCCTCGAGTTCCTCATGAACGAGCTACCGGCTACATACGGTGGCGCGCCACACCTCGTCCTCGTCAACAACTCCGACTGCATGGTCACCCGCGCGGGACAAGTCCCACGGGGTAACCAGGCGGTGCCTTCAACTGAGAGTAAGGCTGCGTCGGCCGCACGTGTCGTGACAGCCTTCTCCCAGAGCTCAATCACAGTGTCCAGGGTGGGGCGCGATCAAATCGTGCATCACCCCGACAGCGGCGACAACTCAACCCAAGTGCTCTGGGCGAAGCGCACGGGTTCGCCTTCGTCATGTGGCCGAAAAGGCCAATCGGCTGAGAAGGTCGACGTACACTCGCTAAAAAGTGAGGCATCAGCTCTACCTTTCGGTCTAAAGAATGCGTCACAAGCGTTCTTCGACTTGGCGTGACGTCAGGCATGGAAAGGCCTCGACAGAGCACATGCCAAGGTGCGCCTTCTGAAATACGAAGGCATCCTGGGGCGCTATGCAGCCCCGGATGTCATGCTCAGCCCGTGCGTACCTTGTCAAGAGAGGGATCTGGAAGTACACCTCCCCCCGGGGACAGGTGAGCGCTGCCCAACAAGAGAGTGTTTTACCATGGTCCCCTCGGATGACTTGACGAACGGGGCGAACGGGACGGAGATTCGGCTGACGCTAGAGCAGATTGCGGCAAAGCGACAAGAGCTGGAAGGTGTGCGGCTAGCCCTCGAGCTAGAACAGGCCCAACTCGACAAGAAGTAGGCCAGCGGATCGAGACCAACGCCGATGGCTACCCGCTGTTCGACCGGGCGAGCCAGTGCATCGCTGCGGCCACGTTGCTCAGTGGGCAGCTGCCCCAGCCGTCGACACCCGAAGAGCATCGAGTTCAGAATGGGCTAGAAACGCTACTCGAGCGTGCCGCGGTGCAATAGGCGGAAAGCTTTGCTGGGTGGAGACGGTACTCCGGGGTCGGTGCCGGAAACTCACGGTCTCCCAGCCCTGTCGACAAGAAGAAGCCGACCGACGGTGCGCGACGGAAAGTCCCAAGCCCGGGCGCTGCGAAAGTCCAAGATCGGTTGGGCCCTGATCGCGACGTGTGGCATACCATCGAGGCTCAACGACGGGATCGCTCGGAGGAACCGGAGGATCATGTCCCGCGTGTTAGGCATCGTCGGCGCGAGGCGCACGTTGAGGCAGAAGAGGACTGGCGTTCAAGCTCCGACTCTGATTGCCTAGGCCCGGGCGCCTTCTCCCACGAGATTCGTACCGTGGCAATTCCCCCACGATTCCGTCTCCCCACCAACTTCAGCAAGTATGATGGGGAGACGGATCCATCGGTCTAGCTGGATGACTTCAGGCTCATGTGCCAAGCAGGGCATGCTTTTGACGACAAGGTCATCATACGCAACCTCCCCCTATACCTAGCGGACCGGCCCGTGCCTGGCTCGAGCGCCTACCAAATGGGAAGATTCAAAACTGGGCAGACTTGAGGAGTACCTTCGTCAGGAACTTCCAAGGCACTTGCGCCCGCCCGGGCAAGGTCTGGGACCTCAAAAGGTGTAAGCAGAAGCATGGGGAGACTCTGCGAGAGTACATGCATTGTTTCTCCCGGCAGTACAACAACCTCCCTGACGCCACCGATGCTGACGCCATCGCGGTGCTGATGGGGGGTCCCAAGAGCCGGATCTTTGTCAATCAGATCGGCAAGGAGTGCCCGAAGACGATCAAGGAGGTCCTCGACATGGCCACCGAAGAAGCACAAGGAGAGGAAGCCGTGCCAGCACATTTCCCCAAGATGGGGGAAAAAGAGGCGCGATGAGCCAACTGACGAAGCAGGTCCGTCAGACAGCCCCGAGAAGAAGAAGAAGAAGAAGAAGAAGAAGAAGAAGAAGAAGAAGAAGAAGAAGAAGAAGAAGAAGAAGAAGAAGAAGAAGAAAAGGCAGGTCGAGTTCATTGCTGTCGCAGACCCCAAGCCGTCCTGACCCCAGGGACGGGCGACACAAGGTCAGCGACGAGATGACCGACCCCAAGGGCGACGACTCACCGAGGGTCAGACCCCTGACTACTTCGAGCAGCTACTCAAACGTCCATGCGCAAATCACGCGACCCCCGTCAAGCATAAGTACCGCGAGGGTGGCCTCATGAGGAAGTTCCTCATGGGAAGGCTGGACGGGGTAAGCCCGACCTCTCAAACACAGGGGAAGGGGACGACGACCGACACGTTCCCCGAACCCAATGAGTGCCTCATGATCTTCGGTGGACCAGAGGCACAGGTGTCCAAGCGACGCACCAAGCTAATGGAGCATGATGTGTTCGCGGTTCATCCTACTAACCAGGAGAACATCAGATGGTCCGAAGCTTCAATCACCTTCGACCGGTCCGATCACCCAAAGTACATCCCGCATCCGGGGAAGCTTCCGCTGGTCGTGGCCTCGATAATCGGGAAGAAGCGCGTGTCCAAGGTACTGATGGATGGAGGGAGCGGCCTCAACATCCTGTACGCAAGCACGCTAGATGCCCTGGGCGTCCTGCGATCCAACATGCGACCAGAGCGGGCTCCCTTTTACGGAGTTGTGCCGGGGAAGGAGGTTGTCCCGCTGGGGCAGATCACCCTCCCGGTCACCTTCGGTGACCTAGAAAATTTCCGCACCGAGACGCTCTGTTTCGAGGTGGTGGATTTTGACGGCTCCTACCATGCCATCCTGGGAAGGCCATGCTACGCGAAGTTCATGGCTGTCCCGAATTACGTCTACCTCAAGCTTAAGATGCATGACCCCAACGGCATCATCGTGGTGGGAACGTCTCCTCAGGTGGCGTACGAGTGCGAGAAGGAGAGCTGCACACTAGCAGCGGCGCTCGTCGCGTCCCGGCAGCTTGCCAAAGCCAAGGCGACCGTCGAGGCTTCCAAGGAACTCGCCGTCTCTCAAGCGGCGATCGACGCCATTGGACAACAGGCTTCAGCTCTTGAAGACCAGGAAGGACACGCCGCCCAAAGTGATGACGACCCCACACGCAAGAGGGCGATGCTCGAGCCGGAGACCGAGAGGCAGTTCCAGCCGTCTAGCGACACCAAGAAGGTGCTTCTCGACCCCCAGAGCTCCACGAGCAAGACAATCATCATTTCCTCCACCCTCACCGAAAAATAGGAAAGCGCGCTCGTCGATTGCCTCCGGGCGAACATCGGCATGTTCGCATGGGTCCCCACAGACATGCCAGGAATCCCCGGGAAGTCGCCGAGCATTCCTTGGACATTCGCCAAGGCGCGAAGCCAGTCAGGCAGCCCACAAGACGCTGCAACGAGTTCAAGCGAAAAATCATCATTGAGGAAGTAGCCAAGTTGTTAGATGTAGGGTTCATTAGGGAAGTTCGCTACCCAGAGTGGTTGGCAAATCCTGTACTTGTTGAGAAAAAGAATGTGAAGTGGAGGATGTGTGTCAATTACACTAGTCTCAATAAAGCTTGCGAAAAGTTTTCCTATCCCCTTCCTCGCGTCGATCAGGTCATGGATTCTACAGCAGGGTGCGAAGCCCTATGTTTCCTCGATGCCTATTCTGGGTACCACCAGATCGCGCACAAAGAATCCAACCAACTGGCCACTTCCTTCGGGACCTCATGCGGCGTATTTTGTTACACCACAATGGCAACGTTCCAGCGTTGCATGAACCAGTGTCTAGACTACCTCGTCCAGGCGAGCCGACGACCTGGTACAGGACTTGGAAGCGACGTTCGATCGCTTGCGAGCAAAACGCGTCAAGCTCAATCCGGAAAAGGGCGTGTTCGGGGTCTCGAAGGGCCTCCTCCTGGGATCCGTCGTCTCCGCCAGGGGCATCGAGGCAAATCCCGAGAAGATCGCCGCCATCACCAACATGGGGCCGCTTAGCTCCGTCAACGATGTCCAGAAGCTGGCTGGCTGTCTCGCTGCTTTAGGACGGTTCGTGTGACGCCTAGGCGAGCGGGGGCTTCCCCTCTACAAACTCCTGAAGAGGGCGGACCGCTTCGAGTGGATCACGGAGGCTCAGCAGGCGCTCGATCAACTCAAACACATGCTCACTGAACCACCCGTCCAGGTACCTCCGCGCGAAGGGGAGCGTCTGTTCCTGTATGTGGCGGCGACCACTCAGGTGGTGAGCGTAGTCCTCGTGGTGGAACGCGAGGAAGAAGGACACGTGCTGAAGATCCAGCACCCAGTCTACTACATCAGCGAGGTGTTGACTGAGTCTAAGACACGCTACATCCACATCCAGAAGATGGTATACGCCATCCTCATCGCGAAGCACAAACTCAGGCACTACTTCGACGCCCACCACATCACGGTCGTCACCGAGCATGCGTTAGGCGAGGTGATCAACAACAGGGAAGTGACAGTAAGGATTGCCAAGTGGTCCCTCGAGCTAATGGGCTACGTCATCTCCTACGCCCCAAGGTCGGCCATCAAGTCTCAGGTGCTCGCCGACTTCGTAGCCGAATGGACGGAGACACAGCTCCCCCCGGCCCCAGCCGACCTTGAATACCAGGTCCTCCACTTCGATGTAGCCCAGTACCAAATAGGGTCGGGGGTGGGGGTCGTCTTTATTTCCCCGATGGGGGTGATGATGCATTACGCCATACGGCTACACTTTCCCGCCTCGAACAACATGGCAGAGTACAAAGCTCTGCTCGCCGGACTCTGGATTAGGGATGGCACCCGCAGATTCGGGTGAGGGTTTTGCCAAAACCCGCCCGCAGGCAAATCCACGGGGCCAGGAAAAACCCGCCCGCAGGCAAATCCACGGGCGGATTTATGCACCCACGCCCGCACCCGTCGGGTTTCGGGCGGGTTTCGGGCGCCCGCGGATTTCAGCATCACAAAAACTTAGTAGCAGGACAAAGCAACATATATGGTCTCCAAATGACATAAAAATCCACATACAGGTAGCATTACAGCAACACTTGAGTTTTGCAAATCACAAAGCACTCAACATTAGGTCTCAGATAAAACATTACAGCCAACAGGTTGCAAATCGACAAATAGCAGTGTTGAAACAACAAATAACTAACAACATTACAGCAGCCTTCTCACTTCTCAGTTGTCACAGCCAAGTGTCATTCTCAGAATTTCAGTTCTCAAGTAAGCTTCTAGAATAGATGGAACCATCAATCAATAATGTCCTACTTGGGTTGTTCCTAACAGAAAACGTGTAGAGAAATTAATAAGCAATTAACCAGCAAGAAAGATGTACTAATTAGAAGACTTTGTAGCAAGGCAGTACCATTTCTTCTTCTTCATCATCAAGACATGTTAGCAATGCATCCATAACAGGAGACTCAGGCCCTAAATCAAACAAGAGTAATATTTGACATGTTAGAGACTTAGTGTTATCATGCATGAGAGAAATCAATATTCTGAACTAGCATTCATACCTAACATGTCAGCGTGAGACCAAGCTTGCATACACATTAATGCTTCCACCATGTTTGGAGCAAGTCTACTGCGATTTGGGCTTATAATTCTTCCACTAGTGCTGAAAACAGATTCTGATGCAACTGTTGTTACTGGAATAGCTAAGATATCTTGAGCAATCTTTCGCAAAGTAGGAAACTTCATCCCTGCGTACTGCCACCAATTAACTATGTCTAGGTCTGTTGTTCTTGGCCACAGTGGCTCCTCCAAGTAGAGATCCAATTCTGTGCGCACATAAGTAGTTGAGACAATTGGTTGTGCAGACAGATATCTATCAAATATATCAACTACTGCTTTATCTCCAACTCTCGGAACAGTGCTGCTCTTGCTAGAAGTAGCAACACCATCTGTATGGCCAACACCCTCCATAGATTCTTGGTATTCCAACACCAAATCATATAACAAATCCCTGACTTTCTTCACTTCATTGTACCATGTATGGCCATAAATTTGTTCAAACATAGTATTCAAGAACTGCAATTTATACCGAGGGTCTAGAACAGTAGCCACCGCCATAAGCCCATGAACATCAGCCCAGTACTTAAGGAATTTTTCTTTCATTAATGCCGACATCTCTTCTACCTTGGGGATATTACTAGTTTGCCAACTGCATATAGCCAAATAAATTCCACAAACTTTTGGAAAGAAAAGATTTGCTGTAACATATTTTGTGCCTGACAGCAGTTCTGTTATATCATAAAACAACTCCAACCTATCACAAAGCTGCCTAGCAAATTCCCAATCTTCTACACCTGGACGAAAAGGTTGACATAGTTTTTCACGGCTTGCAAGTCGATCAAAAACAGGTATGTAGTCTTCTGCAGTACTGAGCATGAGATAAGTGGAATTCCCTCTAGTTTTCACATCAAGAGGTATCTTTTTATCACATTTCAGGTTTTCCTGGGCAACGGCCTTTTCAAAACGCTCATGTCTTTTAGGTGTGGCAGTCCAAAAATTAACACTTTCACGGATTCTATTAATGCCCTCTACCATGACAGACAAACCATCTTTCACAATTAGATTAATGATATGAGCAGCACAGCGCATATGTATCAATCTGCCTTTTAACATAAGAGAGGAAAGATGTATCTTATCTTGCATTTTCTCCATCAGATTATCATTAACTGTGCAATTATCAAGAGTCACAGTTGAAACCTTCCCCTCAATCCTCCAATCAAACAATACATCATGAAGTGCATCACTTATAGCTTCAGCTGTATGTGGATGTGGTACATACATGAACCTAGACACCAGATTGCAAATATTGGATAGGTTAGATAACTCAGGGCAGCAAGCAGTAAGCAATGTAAAATCAACAAAGAAAGAACATAGTGGCATTACCTTAGAAGGAAACTTTTCAGCTTCCAATCATCATCAATAAAATGTACTGTCACTGCCATGTACCCTTTCTTTTGGTGATTGGCTGTCCACATATCAGTAGTGACAGCAATTCAACCTTGAATCTTTTGAAAGTATTTCTGCAATGAGCTCTTTTGCACTCCATGCATATCCAAAATATCCTTTCTAATTGTGTTTCTTGACACTACTTTAAACAAAGGTTGCATAGCAGCACAAAACTTTCTAAACCCAACATGGTCAACAATAGATAATGGATACTCATGCACACATATCATCAAAGCTAGTTCCTTCCTACAAAGATCCTGATCAAAGACATATTTTTCTACAACAACTTAACCATCAGATTTTGCAGCCAACTTCAGTGTGGATTGTTTTAGGCCTTTCTTCATATTTCTAGGCTCACAAATCCTTAGATGACCACGCAAGTGACTCATGCCATTCCTAGTGAAATCTTCCCAAACATCATATTTCCTCCTCTTGTTCCCAGTCCCAGATTTAGTATCATCGCCGTCGTCTTCTATCTCTACTACACCAGTAGCATTACCTTGTGTTGGTGCTGTCTCTGATGGAGAAGGTGCTCTTGAATCAACAGCAGCGCCAGAGGACGGCGTAGGATCTCTTGAAGCATCACCTCCACCAGAGGATGGAGCAGGTGTCGGTGGCCTACTCCTAGATCGACGAGGTTTATTTCCTTGCACTCCACTGCCACTGTTTGCCCCAGTAGACATGGCTGTTCAAATCAAAGAAAAACAAAACCTCACTACATCATACATACGTTCCAAGATTCAATCAAACATCATGCTAATTGGCCACCAAGATTCCAAGATCCAATCAAAGAGCATGCATACCTGCTGCCTACTGTAGTCCCTGGTGTGCCGCCGCCACAGTCCTTGGCACGCCGCCGCCGCTGCCCCTGGTGCACGCCGCTGCCCCTGGTGGCCTGGTGCGCCTTCGGCCTTCGCTGGATGGCCGGAGTGGCGGGCTGGCGTCGTGGTGCGGCGTGCAGCGTGCGGCCGGCGGGCTCTGCGAGGACAGCGGCACAGCGTGCAACACCTGGGCGGCCTGGCCTAGCGGCAGCTGGCGGCTACGGGTGGGTGAGGGAGGGTGACGGCCTGACAGGGGTGAGGATGAGGAGATTAGGTCTAGGGTCGAGTCTGTTGACTTGTTTATGTTGGGCTGGGTTGGGCTGCAAACTAAGGTATGTGGGCCTTTTTCATTTTTGCGGGCGGGTGCGGGTGCGCCCACTGGTGGAATTTCAAATCCGCACCCGCGCCCGCATACCTCGGGTGCGGGTGCGGGTGCACCCGCGGGTCCAATCCTGCACCCGCACCCGCACCCGTCGGGTCCAAAACCCGCGGGTGCCCGCAGCCGCGGGTCAAATTGCCATCCCTACTCCGGATAGCAAAGGAGCTCGGCATCCACAGGCTGGAGGCCCGCGGCGACTCTAAGCTCGTGGTGGATCAGGTAAACGGCGACGCCAAATGCCATAATCCGAAGCTGGCAGTCTACTGCGAAGCAGCACGCCAGGCGCAGGAAAAGTTCCACGGCTTGGGTTTCGTTCACCTACGACGGGAGTATAACAAGGTGGCGGACGAGCTAGCCAAGCTCGCATCCTGGCGACAGCAGGTTCCGTCGGGTGTCTTCGCAGACGACCAGCATCGTTCATCGCTGGATTTTAATGATGAGGCATCCTGGTCCGAGCAGTCGTCCGGACCTGACGGAAGCCTTGACCCATCGAGGGTAGTGGCGGCTATTGCGTCCGACCCCGACGAAGGGACAAGCCTGGACGAAGGGCAACCTACGGAAAGCCCACCCGAGTCAGGCTTAGAAAGAGATTGGCGCACCCCCTTCTTAAGCTGGCTTGTTGATGGGGCCCTTCCAGCCGGACGAACGGAGGCCCGACGCCTCATCCGAAGAGCAAAGTCCTATAGGATAATTGAGGGTGACCTGTACCGTCGGGGCCACAAAGGTGTTCTCCAAAGCTGTATTCTCAACGAAGAAGGGAGATCGTTGCTGAAGGACAACCACGGAGGGGTGTGCGGTCATCACGCGGTGCCCCGATCCTTGGTAGGGTCGGCCTTTAGGCAGAGATTCTACTGGCCCCCAGCCGTCGCTGACGCCGAGCGAATCGTGCGAACATGCGAAGGCTGCCAGTTCTTCGCCGAGAAAACCCATCTACCAGCCCAAGCGCTTCAGACCATACCCATCACCTGGACGTTCGCGGTCTGGGGATTGGACATGGTAGGGCCATTACCTAGAGCGCCCGGGGGCTTCACCCACATGTTTGTCGCCATCGACAAGTTCACAAAGTGGATCGAAGCCCGGCCGCTAACAAAGATCACGTCGGTACAAGCCGTCAGCTTCTGCCGCGACATCCTATGTTGGTTCGGTGTCCCAAACACCATCATCACCGACAACGGGACTCAATTCGCCAGGAAGAAGTTCACCCACTTCTGCGACGACTACGAGATCGAGGTGGCATGGGCGGCAGTCGCTCACCCACGCATGAATGGGCAGGTCGAGCGCGCCAATGGCATGGTCTTACAAGGGTTGAAGCCGCGAATCTTCAGCCGACTAGTCAAGCGCATTCACAAGCTCGGCGCCAAGTGGGTGGAGGAGCTGCCTTCTGTCCTATGGAGTATACGAACAAACCTCGACCCGCGGCACGAGTTTCTCCCCGTTCTACACGGTCTATGGCTCCGAGGCGATCCTCCCAACAGACATAGACTACGGTTCTCCGAGTTTCCAGGCCTTCGACGAGGAGGGGAATGCGGCAACCTTGAGGACGCTGCGGCTCAGCTGGAGGAAGCCCGGAAAGTGGCGGTTGCACACTCAGCCAGATACCAGCAAGGCTTGAGGCGCTACCACGCGCAACGAGTGCGTGGTCGTGCGTTTCAAATTGGTGACTTGGTCCTGAGGCTAGCCCAAGATCGTCGTGGCTTCACCAAGCTTTCACCCCCTTGGGAAGGCCCTTACACCGTAGTACAGGTCCTCCACCTAGGTTCTTACAAACTGGCAATGTCAGATGGAACCCACATATCCAACGCTTGGAACATCGAGTAGTTGCGGCGCTTCTACCCGTGACCACCCGTGGAGGGAATTGGGAAGAATTCCGTCTCGCCCGACCCCCACGACGGGGTTGGCCACAACCTGTGCCCCGTCGACACAGGGGGAGGGGCTCGACGAGAGCCCTCGTGAAAAGAAAGGCCCGGCGGGCCAAAATTAGAATTGGGCCGGAATAGAACACAGTCCAACTCTTTCCTTTTATAGGAAGGCGTCGACGGTGAAGACATACCCATTTTTAGTACCACATCGCCTGCGCTGAGAGGAGATGCCCGGCTTATAAGCGGTTCCACCACGGGCGAACCATTCGGCGGAAGTGCCCCGGAGACAGAGGCCGTCACTCAACCGCCGGAACCCCGTCTCCGGGGGCGCTCCCGCCGACGCAAAACCTTTGGCGCTACAGTAACCGCGAGCCCCTGGTCGCGACACGTTTGCAGACCAGCTACAGGTTCATGCCGTCGCACCAACTCCTCGTCGCCTAACAGAAGACCCGACAGGGGGGCCCGCAGAAGCCCTCCCACTGGCCTCAAGCCGGCCAGATAAGTAAACTCCCTGCACTCCCTTTTCGATCAAATTTGTTGTCATTTCTTACGATTCCTCCCATTTCACCAGCCCTATGATTCTAAAGAAACCCTAGCGCCGTTACAAGGGTGGGCAGGGATGTCCGGCACAGCCGCGTTGCGACAGCCTACGCCCCCGCGGCTACGGCTCGCATGGCTGCCGAGCTGGACGGCCGGTCCTGCCAGCATGCCCAATCGAACATAACTGCGTCGGGTTGGTTCTTTCGCAAAGAATCAGGCCGTGAATACACAAAAGTGTTGCTGAGAACGCAACTCAAAAATAAGAAACTAACTCTGTTTTGGGCCCGCGGGGTCTGTAGTTTTGTAGGAATCAACGGCCGGATGTCGGGTAGCACCTAAGCGCGATGCTTGTGACCTCACGCAGAGGCTCGGGGGCTCAAAGACGACCTTGCCAAAGCCTGACCGGTACCCGGACCCCCAAGGACGCGAAGCTTGGGTCTGGGCTTGATGGTTTTAGGGGACTCGAAGGACTAGCTTCCCGAAGCTACCTCCCTCAGGGCGTACAGAACCCAGGAAGAGTTCGAAGCGCTCGCACATTCCTGGGCTCGGGGGGCTCGGGAGAACTGCAGGGTCCGCTTCGCCCACCTTGCACTCGAGCTCAAGGGCTCGGAAGCTCGGCGGGAATACAGGGTCCGCTTTGCCCACCTCGCACCCGAGCTCAAAGGCTCCGGGGTACTCGGGGCCTCCGCCGAACTCCAAGATCTGCTTCGACCACCTCGCACCAGAGCTTAAGGGATCGGGGGCTCGGGGGGGTAACTAAGAATCATCAGGAACAAAGGTAACCCCACAAAGGCAGTGGCACCTCCCAACAAGTTTGCGAAGAAACTAGAAGACAGGCACCACTCGGGGGCTGGCAAGGGATACAACCACAGAGAAATCAGAAAACCCACACGTACGGGGTTAAAAAAGCAAGAAGTAAGCTAATTATTATAGGCATTTAGAAGTACGAGAGCCCCGTCAAGCGGAGCTCCTCAAGTTCAAAGTTTAAACCCTCTACGCGAGGGCACGACAATGTCAAAAGCGAACCAGATAAGAAAGACAAGTTTAGAAGGCGTGGTCGGGGTCGGCGCCGTCCACCGGGTTACCTTCCGCATCGGATGTAGGTGCTAGGCCGTTGGCGAATTGCTCGGCAGGCACCTTGACTTCCACGGCTAGGGCGTCCAGGGCTTCCGAGGTGAAGTCGTTGGGGAAGCGGCTGGCCATCCTGTCGAAGCGAATCCCGTCGTAGTGGGAACGCACCAGCGTGAAGGCCTCCAGGACACCGTGCACCAGCAACTGCTTCGCGAGGGCCCCGACACGCTAAGGGACACAGTCAAGCTCTTTAGGAAGGCGTGCGGGGTCGCCGCTTGTCGGCACCTCGAGCGCCTCCATCATCGCAGAAGCCATGGCGCGCAGCTCCCCGCAGCACTCCGTCGCCCGGTGGAGATCTCCCGGGAGCCACTTGACATCCTCCGACAGAGGAAATCCGAGCAGTGACAGGACCTCCCCCGCCACGTCACGCAGCATCCCGAAGCGTGACAACAGCGTGTTCCAGTGGGAGATCCCATTCTCCAGGACTTGAGCGCTGCCCAAGAATAAACAACAATCAAATCCCTAACAACCTACAAAAACGAGGGTGACAGGGACGGGAAGTGAGAAGAAGTGCAAAGGGAGCGTACCGTCGATCTTCGCGGCCTTCTCCTCTGAGGACTTGTGCGCCGTGGCTAGGGCAGTCTGTGCCTCAGTGCGAAGGTCAGCGACGAGTTGCCCCAGCTGGGCGCTCTCTCCCTCGGCGTCTTCCTTCGCCGCCACGGCCTGGTTGCGCTCCACCTGGGCGTCGATGCACGCGTGAACCACCACGGCACTTTCCTCCCTCAGTGTATTAACTTGGGCATGAAACTCTGAAAGACCAGCATATAAGGTCGTCACCAAGCAAGCACGAGTAACCTAAAGAGAGAAGTGAGGATGAGTGGTGTATACCGTTGCAAACGTCGGCGGCATCAGAGC